>JAKFHU010000322.1:28167500-29417500 GCA_023783475.1 Daubentonia madagascariensis | reverse complement strand
AATCTTGAAATGCCCAAGTTTACAACTTGCCTAATTTATACCTTATTTAAGTAACACAATTCTGTCACACCACAGTTTGTGTGTTTCAGATGACTCATTAACAGCTCAAGGAAAATGGCAGAAAGATGTCCTACGAACCCAAGCAAAGGGGAAAATTATTTTGCATGATTGGCAAAGATTTTAGATACTCATTCATGTTTATTGAATATTTCAGTCAGCTTTGCACAGAATGTTAGCTTTGAAGTATGTAAGAAATCAATTAAAACTTGTTTTTTTAAAATTCCTAATTATACCAGAGATTCACTGACAATTGTTTTTAGAATGCATGTTTTAACATATTTCTTTTTAAAATCCTATTCAATTGCATTTTTTTTTCTTATTGCTGTACTGAAATATCCTTTAACCCCAAAATTTTCATTAACTACTATGTTCATGAACTAGGAATGTAAAAAAATAAACCCAAAATTTACCTTACATGAAATCAGTCCTTGTCTCTCTTTATTAAATAAAGTACAACTCTAACCTATTTATACAACTTGTCCCTTTGCTCTCAAGTTAATCTTGGTTAGCCACTCCTCAGACTTTTCTATTGCAAATTGAACTATTGCCAAAGATTAAAATCTTGCTTAGTCACATATGACTCATTGCACTGGGAATCATTGCAAAGTACTGAAAAATTTAAGGAACTGTGAAATACAATATAAATATCTAATCCAAGAACCTTTAAACAATATATGAGTATGTGAAAAATTAAATACAAAGAATTTTAAAAATTAAAACACAAGATTTTCAAGTCATTTATTTTTTTTAAGCCTTATATGGTAGGTGTGTGAAATAGTCCTTTATTATCGTATCAGTATAAATGAAAATAACCAAAAAAAATCAAGAAGATAATCATGCAAATGAAAAATTGTCAATTAAACTTCAATTAACTGGAGCTCTTCAGTTGGGCTGTCACTCTTACTCTGTCCCTCTTCCTTCCCCTAATCTCCTTCATCCTTTTTCTGGAACAAATGCGTCTTGCTCCAACAAATGCATTCTCCTCTTCATGATCTCTCTTCTAACCATTCTTCACCTTTGTTTTCCCAAACATATTTTTATCATTTTATTTTTAAAACTATCAATTCATATTTTTTGAAAAAACCTACAGAACCTTTCATGGAACTGTCTGTCTCCTGTTAAACCTCACTTTAAACTGAGGCGCACAGAGGTGAGCTTAAAGGGCCATAACTGCAGTCGGCTACTCCTCTCACGAAGAACTTTCAATGGCCCCCTGTTATATATTAAATATATCTGGTGCTGAATTCTTCCTCTCACGCTCTTGGCATGCTTTTGCTCACCCCCACCTCTCCAACTTTATTTTTTATTATCGCAACTCCCACCTCTTGACACCAACTTTATTTCACATGATCTCAACACCTATTTCTGACATTCCTGGTTTCCTGTACTGTAATTCCTATCTAAACTTCCCCAAATACAATCAATAATAAATAATTGGTCAAAATACTCTGTTCATTAACATTACAGGATGACTTGAATTCAAATCGTCTGCAGTTCTGCTCTCTAAATTTTAAACGACAGCAAATAATGTCTAAAAATCTACATATTTCCCTTATTTGCAATGGGAACAACATGCACTTGCTATAATGATATTAAAATTAAAACCCTCCTGTACTCTTTTCTTAGAGTCCAGGCAAATAATTTCTCACCAAAACTAAAACTATTAACTAGACATATGTTATATCTGTTGCCCTTTCTGTTTTACAACAGAGAAACCATGTATTTGGAAATGCCATGAAAACTAATCTGATTAATGTAATCAAGTTTATTTCAATTCTACAAATATTCAGTGATAACTGCATGAAAAAGACCATGCTGGCCAAATTGGAGAATACAAGTATGGCTAAGACACAGCTTCTATCCTTCAAGAATATAAAATCAAATGGGAGAAAGAGACATAAACATAAGAGAGATTTGTTTTGACTGAACCGAGCACTTAAGGATTCTTGGAAAAAGCAGGATTTGAGTTGGTCTTAAAAGATTTGCAGGATTTTATAAGTCAAGTCAATCCAGGCAGAGGCCAATTTGAGTCTATTTCCCAGCATCACATTATATCATAACTATTTGTTTAAGTGTCTTTCTTCTCCACCTGAATGTTAGCTCCTCTGGGAGCTCCTTACCTATATTTGCATCCCCAGAGTCTAGCAAAGCCCTGGTTCACTGGAATTTCTCAGTAAATATTTGTTGAATTAATCAATTGATAGGTATCAGGCTCCTAAAAAATTGTAATGCCTCTCAAATGTGCACCCAGGAGTTGCTTAATGAAGTTTCACTAAAGCTGTACCAAAAAAAAAAGTTCAAGAAATTAAAATAAGAAAAAAACCCTCCTACTCATATCTGCTATCTCTGCGAAGGTTAGGTGATTCCCATATAGGTTCTCTATTTCAATGGGAGCAGAGTCATGGTTTTTATCAAAAGCACTGTACTGGACACTAAAAGCATAAAAACCAAGACTAACCAGCACTGTGTAAGAATTGGATGATCTCTTTTTCAGGTCAGACCTACCTTGTCTAGAGTTTTCTGCTCAGTGAAGAATCTCATTCATGCTGGGTGAGAGGTTGTATGAAGAAATGGGAAGTGCCGTGTGAGCTGGTGCCTCTCAGGAATCAGTGAGAAATTAGGGTATTTGTGAGGTTAGGGTAGTATCTGTGATTCTCCGATATCCTAAAATGAAGAAACACTCAAATCTTATTATGTCATAACCACTTGTACCTATACGCTTCCCCAAAGGGGAAACTAGACACAAAGAACATTAGGAAATGAGAAACCAAATACTGCTTTCCTAATAGATAGGTGAGAGCTCAACGACTTCCCATTCAGGGCCTTGCGAGCTATGCTGGGGCACGTGGTCTAGACTTGAGATGAGAACGAGGCTTCTAGTTGCCCACCTTTACTCTAAATTCTGAGATCAGTGTGCACTTTCAGGAAGACAGATCTGCAAGGCAAGCCCTGACATAACTTCTATTCAGTTGCAGATTTCAAGGGGATGGGGAAGAAGAAAGAAACCTGTTTAGTTCCATATAAAAGAGGGAAACCCTGTCTATACCTGCAAAAGGAAAAGAAAGAGAGTGAAATAGTTAGAGTTGCTAATCTTTAAGGAATATTGGTAAATGTAGCCCAATGAATGTTCTAGATTCTGGCCAATGTATCAGCCCATCCTGCCTCAAGGGAGTGAAATTAGTAAGTATATGGGTGTGGTGGGGGAGACCAGCATGTCATTCTCTCTATACCCATCACGTTCATGCGCTGAAAGCATTTTCAGCTGCATTTGTCTTCTAAGTGTGCACTTAGCAGTGGACATTCATTCACTCACCAAATATCTGTCAAGCATCTTTATGTATTAGGCACTCTGGGAGACACTAGAGATGCCCTGGTGAATGACAGCATCAAGACTTCTGCCTTAGTAACCTTTGTAGTCTAATCAGGAATACAGAGAAACAAACAGGCAATTATAACACAATATAAAAGTGCTGTGATAGAGGAAGTACAAGTGGTACAGGAAAAAGGAATAGGGGCGACTACTTTCTAGAATTGATGACATTGGGGATGGCCAGGAAAACTGCATAGTGGAAATAATAGGCAAGCGGAGACCTGAAGGAGGAATAAGTTAGTCAGGTGTAAAGGACATTAGTTGTTAGTTGTTTTTGCCTGATCAGCATCCATTCCTCCATCTTCTGGTATCAATACCTTGATTTCCCTTTGGGCAACTACCCCTCCCCAACTTTTGATCCATGAGGTGTGGCTAAGGTTGACATCAACCTCATACTCTAGGGGTCAAAACACTGTTCCAATGGGTCAATCAGAGTATTTCATTACTCTGGTCCTCCTGACTGGTTCAGTTAAGTGCGTGTTACCTAAGCTAAGCCAGTGAGACTGATTCCAAGGGCATATGTTAAAGCTATTGGACAAGAGGGCCTTGGATGCACTGAAATTGCTTACCTAGTAGAATGTAAAGCTGGAGCTTTGCAAAGATAGGTACCACATGACATCTGTGTCTGAAGCATAAAGCAGAAAAAGGGGTGAAGGCATATGCATACTGCCTCTATCTATATTCTTATATCAGGAAAGCAAAAGCTTTCTCAGAAGCTCCACTGCACACTTCCCTTGTCCTCACTGCTGAGAACTAGGTCAACCCTACTTGCAAGAAATGGTGGGGAAACAGGAATAGGATTTTCAAAATTGGCTTAAACCAATCATGGTCCATAACCTAGTGCTGGGCACATTGCTGTACTCTCCAAAAATCAAAACAAACAAGAAAACTGAGTTCTATTAGTAAGGGAAAAGGGCAATGAGTATTGAGAGAAACTAGCTGTAGTGGCCACAGTGTATGAAGATATTTAAGATTCATGATGTTATGTTAGTTTGCTAGGGCTGCCATAACAGAATACCACAGACTGGGTGGCTTAAACAACAGAAATTTATTCTCTCACGATTCTGGAAGCTGGAAGTTCAAGATCAAGGTGTTGGCAGATTTGTTTCTTCTGAGGTCCCTCTCCTTGGCTTGCAGATGGCTGCCTTCTTGCTGTTTCCTCACATGGTAGTCTTTCCTCTGTGGGCAGGCATCCCAGAAATCTGTAACTGGTTGTGATCAATTAGTTGTAAACACCACTGTGCTTGGACCAGCCTTGCATTACATCTTTAAAACATTAAGAATTATCATTTTAAAAATCACTTTTAATTTATCAGAGGAAAAGATATTCGGTGTTGTGGTGATTTGCATTCCTTTGTATCAGTGAAGATGAACAATTTTCAGGTATATTTTCCTCATGTAATTTCATCTTTTATTGTACCAGACACCTTTCAGACTCACCAATTCCAGCTGTGGCAGTTCTACACCCACTTGGCACTCAATGTCTTCTATGCTCCTGCCCCCACGGCTTCTCCAACACTGTGGAGTGGGATGTCAGTAGGACTTTACTTGGCAAACAGCTCAGAAGGGCTGGGGAGTTACTGGCCCTAGGACAACTTTCAACCAGATGGGTATGGAAGACAAGGAGTAGATTCTTCTCACCAACAATCATTCAGTGGACCATTTGAAGCATTCTCTGCACTCTTGAGTACATCCCAGTGGGATTGAGCCTCAGTTGCCCATGGTGGTGGCCAACTCACTTACACACCCTTGCATAGGCTCTTTCTCCTCCCCTATTTCAATCTGCTCAGTTCCTCACTTTTGCCTCCCTGGATTCACCCCCTCACTCCCCAACCCAAATAAATTATTTGCAAAAGAGTCCTATTCTAGCCACTGTTTCAGAAACTACAGCATCTGTAAGCTAGTCTTTGGTTATACTTTTTGATATTGTTGTTTTTTCTTGTCAGAATGTTTTATGTATCAAGGATATTAACCTTTTGAAAAAATGTCAACAGAGCTGTGAAGAGAATACTATATCCCTTAAACTCTATGCCATGCCAATCTATGTCTGTGGTCAAGAGAAAACATTCTTGTATTTGCTTAATATTTCAGAAATGCATTGTTTAAAAGTATCCATTTTGCACTTGATCTTAGCCAAAAGGCTAAGAAGCAATAAAAGTGTTCATTTCATATTACTGTTTCTATCATAGTTTTTAACTTAGAAATCATTTTTATACTTCCATAAAATTCTACCTGATATCAGAGGGTTCCCTTCTTAGGGCTGTTTGTTTTATCTTTAGAGATAGAGCACTATCTCTGAATTTTGTTGAGAATATGAATTAAATAATTTCTTAATATGTCTTCTTCTTCCAGTCCATCTGTTTTAGGTGAAAAGCAACTATTATTCTTCTGTGTGGTCCATTTCCTTTGAATTGCAACTTTAATTTTGCCCAGATTCTTTGCTTTTATTGATTGTTCCTGTATAAAGAAGAGGGTCTGTGCTTTTTGGAATTAGCTCCTCCAGAATTAGTTTCTCCATAAAGAAAAGGGTCTATGATTTTCCGGAATTAGCTGCTATCCCAGGAAGAGTAGAGGTGCATTCTGTCAAAATTGTTGAGTTCTTGTCTAAACCTTTTATTAAAGGGATCTTCAGATATAAATAAGTTCTGAAATTCCTGAAGGCATCATCTGATGTGACTATCAGTCCAGTGTTGAGGTGGAAGTTCTAAGCCATTTTACACCAGATTCAAACCATGAAAGCCAAGGAGAGTGAGCTAAGATGAGGAACAGTTTTACATAGGGATAGAAGAAGGGGAGATAGGGAAGTGAGGTTTGGAGAATTCCTGAGCCAACCAGTACCCAGCTATAGAGACACTGCATATGATTCCTGTGGCAAAAGGAAGGGACATGGTCTAAAGCTTAAGAACTGGAAGGAGGACTGAATACAGAGGCAATGATGAGCCCTTTAGATGGATTTATTACCCCTACTTATGAAGTCAAGAGAAAAATGAGCCTTATATAACCCTCCCAGATTATTTTTGTTTAAAACTCAGTCTAGTCAATTTCATTTGAAAATAATTAGCAAACATCTGGTGTGGTATAGCTATTTTCCTCCCTGTTATATAGATTCTTCTTGCTTGGGTGAGCATTCCCTCTCCTTTCTGAGCTTCCAGATTTCGGTGAATGAGAAGCTGCAGTTGAATTGGGTCCTGTTTCTCATACAGTGGAGTGGTCTATTTTGTTCATCTATAGCTACAGTAATAACATTGTGAGTTTGTTTTGCCATTTTAGCTGCCATTGATCATGATAATCACATCTGTGACTCTTCAAATATGTTAAATAGTTTTAAGGATGTAACAAGAAAGTAATCAGTCTTTTGTTCATTTTGTCATTTTTTTTTCATAATTTTAATTCTCCTTCTTGATAAACACCTAGAAGTTAGTGTTTTGACCTGGGGCAGGAGATACTGAATCATAGATCTCAGAGTTTTTAAAAAAGAACATCTAAAACTAATACAAAAGTTCATACAGAAAGTCCAACTGAAGAGTTAATTTGAGGAATCTAAACAAAGAGGCATCATTGAGGTAAGAGGTAATAGGGGATACCAGAGTGATATAATTTACAATACCTAGAAGGGACTACACCTTGAGAGGTTCCCTGAGGCCCAGGATTGCATTTCCAAATTCTAGTCATGGAGTATTCAGGGCCTTAAACATGAGAGGGTCCAGAAACATTAAGAGTACCAATCCCACTCAGACATTTCCTTTCCTTCATAATTCCTTCCTTTTGTCTTTCCAAAAGTTTACAGCATGAAAAATAATTCAAAGTACAAAAAAGAACAAAGCAAACACAAAGCGGGCAGAAGAACAGAAACAACAAAGTTCAGAACAGAACCAAACAAAATGGAAACCAAAAACACAATACAAAGGATTGACAAAACAAAAAGTTGGTTATTTGAAAAGGTAAACAAACTCAATAGACCACTATCTAGATTAACCAGGAATAGAAGAGAAGGGACTCAAATAAGCTCAATTAGAAATGAAATAGGAGACATTAAAACTGATATCTTGGAAATACAAAATATCATTCATGACTACTATGAAAACTTCTATACACACATTCTAGAAAACCTATAGGAAATGGATAAATTTTTGGAAACACACAACTACCCAAGCCTGAATCAGGAAGAAATAGAAGTCCTGAATAGACCAATAATAAGTACTGAGATTGTAACAGTAATAAAAAATTTCCCAACAAAAATAAGTCCTGGACTAGACAGATTCACAGCCAAATTCTACCAGACCTTAAAAAAAAAGAGCTGGCACCTCTACCACTGAAAATGTTCCATAACATCGAGAAGTAGGGAATACTCCCTAACTCATTCTGCAAAGCCAGTGTCACCTTGATGCCAAAGCCAGGAAAGGACAGATAAAAAAGAGAAAACTACAGACCAATATCCCATATGAACATAGATGCAAAAATCTTCATCAAAATCCTAGCAAAGCAAATTCAACAGCACATCAAAAAGATAATTCACCATGATCAAGTGGGGTTCATTTCAGGGATGCTGAAATGATTCAATGTAAGTTAATCAATAAATATAATTCACCACATAACAGGAGTAAAATCAAAGATCATATGATCACATCAATAGATGCAGAAAAGCATTTGATAAAATCCCTCACCCCTTCATGATAAAAACTCTCAACAAACTAGGCATAGAAGGAACATACCTCAAAATAATAAATGCTGTATATGATAAACCCACCACGAACATCATACTGAATGGGGAAAAGTTGAAAGCATTCTCTCTAAGAACTAGAATAAGACAAGGGTGGCCACTGTCACCACTTCTGTTCAACATAGAAATAGAAGTCCTAGTCAAAGCAGCCAGGCAAGAGAAAGAACTAAAGGGCATCCAAATCAGGAAATAGGAGGTTAAACTATCCCTGTTTGCCTACAATATGATCGTATACCTAGAAAACCCTAAAGACTCCACCAAAAGACTCCTAGAATTGACAAATAAATTCAGCAAATTCTCAGGTTACAAAATCAATGTACACAAATTAGTAGCATTTCTATATACTAATAACAGTTAAGCTGAGAGTCAAATCAAGAACTCAATACTATTTACAACAGCTGCAAAGAAAATAAAGTATCTAGAAATATACTTAACCAAGAAGTGAAAGATCTCTACAGGAAGAACTACAAAACACTGGTGAAAGAAATCATTGATGATACAAACAAATGGAAAAACATTCCATGCTCATGAATTAGAAGAATCAATATTGTTAAAATGTCCATACTGCCCAAGGTGATTGACATATTCAATAAAATTCCCATCAAAGTACCAAATCATTTTTCACACATCTAGAAAAAATAATCCTAAACTTCATATGGAACCACAAAAGAACCCAAATAGCCAAAGCAATCTTAATCAAAAAGAACAAAGCTGGAGGCATCACATTACCCAACTTCGAATTATACTACAAGGCCATAGTAACCAAAACAGCATTGTACTGGTATAAAGCTAGAGACACAGACCAATGAAATAGAGTAGAGAACCCACAAATAAAACCATATAGCTACAACCAACTGATTTTTGACAAAGCAGACAAAAACATATACTGGAGAAAGGACACCCTATTCCATAAATGGTGCTGGGAAAATTGGATATCCACATGCAGAAGAATAAAACAGGATCCTTATCTCTTGTGATATACAAAAATTAATTCAAGATGGATTAAAGACTTAAATGTAAGACCTGAAATCATAAAAATTGTGGAAGAAAACATAGGAAAAACTCTTCTAGACAAAGAATTTATGACTAAGACTCTGAAGGCAAATACAGCAACAACAAAAATAAATAAATGGGACTTAATTAAATTTAAAAGTTTCTGTACATCAAGGGAAATAATCAACAGAGTAAATAGACAACTTACAGAATGGGAGAAAATATTTGCAAACTATACATCTGACAAAGGACTAATATCCAGAATGAAAGAATTCAAACAAATCAGCAAGAAAAAAACAAACAACCCCATTAAAAAGTGGGCAAAATACATGAATAGAGTTTTTTCAAAAGAAGATAGACAAATGGCCAACAGACATATGAAAAATTTTCAACATCACTAATCATCAGAGAAATGCAAGTTAAAACCACAATGAGATATCACTTTACACCTATCAGAATAGCCATTATTAAAATACCAAAAAACAATAGATGTTGGCATGGATGTTGGTAAGAAGGAACACTTATACATTGTTGGTGGGACTGTAAATTAGTACAACCTCTATGGAAGACAGTATGGAAATTCCTCAAAGAACTAAAAGTAGACCCACCATTTGATCCAGCAATCCCACTACTGATATCTACCCAGAGGAAAAGAAGTCATTATATCAAAAAGACACCTGCACTCGAATGTTTATCACAACACAATTCACAATTGCAAAGATATGAAATCAACCAAAGTGCCCATCAATTGATGAGTGGATGAAGAAAATGTGATATATATATATACCATGGAGTACTACTCAGCCGTAAAAAAGGAATGAAATCATGTCTTTTGCAGCAACTTGAATGGAATTGCAGACCTCTATCTAAGTGAAGTATCTCAGGAATGTAACAACAAACACCACATGTTCTCACTAATAAGTGGGAGCTAAACGATGGGTGCATATGGTCATAAAGTGGGGTAAAGGACATTCAAAACTAAGAAGGGGCAAGGGTGGGAAGGGGTGAGGGATAAAAACTTACCTATTTGATACAATGTATACTATTTTGGTGATGGGCACACTAAAAGCCTGACTTCAGCATTATACAATTCATCCATGTAATAAAAACACTTGTATCCCCTTAATATTTTGAAATAAAGCTCTTAAAAATAATTCAAATTATAGTTAATTTTATATATACATATATATGAAGAAGACAGCAGAAATAATAGATATTACTGTTATCTGATATGAACTAATTAACTAATAACTTGAATTGAGCAAGGAATTTGTTTTAATTTGTCAATAACTAAAACAAAAAGGATAATATAACCATTGTATTTTGGGAGGGATATAAATTTGTCTGTTGTGACTTTTCCCTTACAATTATATTTAAAGATTGTTTGTGGGAATCTTATATGAACCATTTAACAACATAATGAAAAACATCATTGTTTTTTTGAATCTGAAATGCCTCTATCAATTCCTAAAATATCTCAGTCATTATTTCACTGAACATCCCCTGGGAATCCTGAGTGGTGGAAGTGGAGGTTTTGCATTTGTTTCTCCAAAGTGCCCTAGGACATTATGAGTCTGGACTATTTTCATTTACTTTCTTGGCTTGGAAGTGTTCTGACTACAGAGGTAGCATAAATTTAAACCAGATAAGGTTCAAGCTCCTGATTACTAATGCTTAGGGAAGGCTTATTTCCACCTATAACTAAGCCTGAAGCAGACATAGCTTTCTTGTCATTGGGCTGAGTAGATTTCTGCAGTCCACATTTTGACTAAGGAAACAGTAGTGTCAGTCAGTGGTTGAAGTTTTGGGATTGAGCAAGGAACAATTGTCATTCTGGAGTTCTCTACATTCACATTATTAAGATTCTAAGCAAGGTCCAGCCCTCAAATGCATAACCTGGTCTGAGCTTTGGGGTGAGCATTCAAAGAAAATAACCCCCTAAAAACTTTCTTTCATTACACCTTCCAGCTGTTTATTTCAACTCATCATTCGCTCTACTGACTCACCTGCTTCTGATTGTCTTGGCTTCTGATACCCTGAATAATTTCTTGCACCTGGTTTTGCCTGATGCCTCAATCTTGATACTTACTTCTTCTGCTCTTACTCTGAGTTCTGGATTCTTTTCTTGATTGCAATTTGCATTTGCCAATTTAGGTAAACATATCACCCATTTCAACATAGTCACAAAGACCCTGCACACAGGTACAGGCCCTTAGGTTCAACATTCCTGCCTAATTCACCTGGAGAATCAGCGAAAAGAACCAGTCTATGTTAGGCAGGGTGGATGTTTTAGTCCATTCCCGTTGCTATAACAAAATATCTTTACTGGGTAAATTATAAATAACAGAAATTTATCTCTCACAGTTCTAGAGACTGGAAAGTACAAGATCAAGGTATCAGCAGATTTGATGTCTGACAAGGCTTCACTCTTTTCATCCAAGGTAACACCTTATTGCCAACATCCTCTGGAGGGGATGAATGCTGTGTGTCCTCCTGTGGTGGAAGGGACAGAAGACCAAAAGGCACTTGGTGCTCCCTTCAACCTCTTTTATAAAAACACTAATCCATTTATGTGGGCAGAGCCCTCATGACTTCGTCATTTCCCAAAAGGCCCCATCACTTAAAACCATCACCTTGGTATTAAGCCACTTCCAACATATGAATTTTGAAGGGACAAATACATTCAAACCATAGCGGTGGGGCTCCATTCTTAGAGGTGAAACTTAAGGAAGGTTTTCAGAAACTAAAGGGACTAAAAATTTAGTTCTTGAAAGAATCCTGGTCCTGTGGATGGAATCAATGCTGGGGGGTCATAGAGAAGGTTAAGAAGTTGAAATTGGGATATTTAAGGATACACCTGGATTATTCCTAGGAATAGCAGATTTTTCCATACAAGAGACATAGAAAAGCAGGGGTTCAGTAATAATGTCTGGGCTTCTACATACTAGGTTTGAGAAAATTGATAACTCCAAGTTTTATCAAAAGTAGGTTAGAGACCATATGATCCAGCAACTCCATTTCTGAGTATATACCCAAAAGAAATGAAAGCAGGAAATTGAATAGATATTTGTACACCCGTGTTCATAGCAGCACTATTCACAATTGCCAAAAGGTGGAAGCAACCCAAATGTCCATCAGTAGATGAATGAATAATCAATTTGTGGTATATAAATACAATGGAATATTATTCAGCCTTAAAAAGGAAGGAAATTCTAACATATGATACAACATGTATGAACCTTGAGGACATTATGCTAAGTGACATAAGTTAATCACAAAAGGACAAATAATGCATGAGTCCACTTATATGAAGTACCTAAAGTAGACAAATTCATAGAGACAGAAAGTAGAATGATGGCTGCCAGAGGCTGGGGGAAGGGAAGAATGGAGAGATATTGGGTACAGAGTTTCAGTTGGGGAAGATGAAATGTTCTGGAGATGGATGGTGATGATGGTTGCACATAATCACAATATAATTGTACTTAATACAACTGAACCATACACTTAAACATAGTTAAAATGGTAAATTTTATGTTATATGTATTTTACCATGATTAAAAAAGAGAGAAAAAAATCGAGTTTGGGATGGGTGAGTGTGTGGAAAGAGTGAATGGTAGAGATATTAACAGACATCCTGTTTCCCATGAGAGCATAGATGGAGACTATCACTGAATCTAATTGTGAGTGGTAGAAGAAGACAGAGTAAGGAAAATAAGCAGTGTTTAATTCCTTATTAAGGCCAGCAATAGGTGAATGAGTTTTACAAATAATCTAAAATTGTTGTGTTGATTAGAGAACTCTGATATTTTCAAATGTCTGCTAACATGTAGTATTAGCTAGGATTCTTGAGAGAAAGAGAACTAATAGGATATATAGATACAGATATAGATATCTAAGAAGATAATTATTATGGGGATTGGCTCATGCAATTATGGAGGCTGAGAAGTTCCATGAAATGCCATCTGGAGGCTGGAGAACCAGTAAAGCTGAGGTGGTGTAATTCAATCTGAGACCAAAGGTCTGGGGGTGCCAATAGTGTAAGTCTCAGAGTTAGCCAAGAACGTGGAGCTCTGGGCAGGAGAAGATGGATGTCCTACCTCCAATAGAGAAAGCAAATTTGCCCTTTCTCTGTGTTTTTGTTCTATCCAGGACCTCAATAGATTGCCTGCCCACATTGGTGGGGCCGATCTTCTTTACTCAGTCTACTGATTTAAATGCTAATCTCTTCCAGAAACACTCTCACAGACACACCCAGAAATAATGTTTACCAGCTATCACAAAACCCAGTCAAGCTGACACATAAAATTAACCATCACACATGTTTAACACGTACAGACATTACATGTGCACTGCTCTTAGCATGCTTGTGTAATCCTATAATGAACTTAGCTTTCTGAATTTATACTTGGCAGGCCCTTAAGTCATTAGCCTATTTCTTGGGGATGCCCTACTAAGTGCCCTCAGGTATGATATGAGTGAGTGAATGGGCCAGTCAATGGGAGAAGCAGCACTAAAAGCAATCAAGAATGGATAGCACTTATGGAAGCTCATAGGGATTTTGGCTCTGAAAGCCTTCTTAAGCTCCTGTTCAGTGGTTTCCAAATGGGCGTGCACCAACATGTGATTTTTGGTCTCAGAATTTAGCCAATATCTGCTCTTCAGCTTTGGCTTCAGCCTCAGCCTTTACAAGGTCAGATAACTAAATGCCTAACAGCAGTGTCATTCCTGGCATCCCTGAAATTATGTGTGCTCAATGATCATGAGATTGGATGTTACCCTCATATCTAAACAATGTATCAGCATCAGCAATGTAAATAGGCCATGTCATTTGAGTGTGTTGTTATTGTCTTAGTATTCACTTTCAAATATGGATAAGCATTTTAGATGTAAGTAGGATTAAAATCTCCTTGTATGCATTAGTTTTTGAGATTCTTTCAGTTAAGGTATAAATATACATTTATGAATTCAGAGTAAAATGCTGAAATAATTAATGTTGATTGTGAAAGCTGTTAATTTTATACACAAAAATAATTAAAATTTTCAAATAGTTAAATAGATAGAGAAATATTGGTTTGTGGGATTGCCTCAATGAAATTGCACCATCATCACTGACTAAATTATTAAGCCCAGGAATTAAAGAGGAAGTAAGTCTTTACTTCAGCCATCACTATATGAAAATATAGAAAGCTTAACATCTTGATTGCAGTGCCACCTTGAGCAGTTACCTTTATTGGCAGTGTTAGCCAAAAATATCTTTTTCCTCCATTGATCTCAGTTGAAGGTAAACATCTGTTCCCATCCCAAATGTGCAGTTTAGTGACCATACCTGCAACCTAGAAGCTGCTACTGCTGAGAAATTATTGTTCCTTTACAAGTCAAACTTTTAAATTCTGACTCCTGAAAATTTTAGCAACTAAAATTTTTATAATATTACAAATTTTCTGGTATCCAGGTATTTATCTTATGATGGTTAGGATGACCAAGTACCTTCATTTGCCCGGGACTGACGGGATTCCCAGGCATGGAATTCATGTGCTGAAATCGGGAAAGTCCTGAGCAAATGGGAATGAGTTGGTCACCCTAGTGATGTTGTTCTGTTTAGCCTCAGCATTGGATTTGGCTTAATATTGGCTGTAACATTTAACTGAAAGTCTGTATTTGTTATATTTCTGCCACTAAAATCTGGCAGTGTTGGATAGAGTTATCATCTAATACAATGCTGACAACTTCTCTGTCACAGCTCAGAGCAAGCAGGTCTGGAGACAAAGTGGAAACTGTTTCGTGACATCTCAGACTTTTTGTAGAGTACCCAACCTCCCAACACCTCATGGAGTGACCCAAAATCCAGGGCCCTGAGAATAAGCCCTGGCATCCACATACTTCTCCAATTTCAACACTTTCTACTCTCCTCATGAGTCCTAATATTGTCTTGAATACAGGACTAGGAATCTGCTTAGATTTTTACCTCTTAGCCTTCCTGGTACTCCAGTTTTCACTCGCTAGGTCCTGTTCCTTGCCCGAGTCCTTTAAGTAAAATTTTTGAAGTTGAAGACAAGTTAGTGTATTGCTTTGGAGTTTTCAAACATAGTCTGGATTAATGAACCAAGTTCACTACTTTACTTTCTCATTATGCTGGAACATAGTGAAACAGAGATCAGTAGCTGTGTTACTGTGCCTGCAAATGCTTCTTAGTTATATAAAAATTATTTGTTTGAAACTCAACCTTCAATTTGTAGAGACAAAAGCTGATCAAATGTTCATGATTATTATGTATTTTGAGGATTTAAAAATATTTCTCATCCTAAAAAGGAGGAGAAGGATGATGGTGGTGATGACGATAAATAGCTAATGCTTTTCATGATAATGTTCTTAGTACTTTACATGTATTAATCCACTGACAACGTCTCACAGCAATTTTGTCAGTTAGGTACTGTTACCATAGACTATTAGCCTGCAACCAGTACTATTACTGGTTAGGAAACTGAGTCCACAGTCACATACCTAGGAATTGGTGGTCATAATTTGAATCCAGACATTCAAGCTCCACTACACTCCTATTTTTCATGACAGATATAATGTGATCTTTAATATTTTGATAGTATAATTTTGTAGCTATAATGTAAAAAAATATTTTTCTAACTGTAATTTCAATTTAAACTTTATTTTTATTAATTAGAAACTAAATTAATTTTATTCACTCAAGTCATTCCAAATTGAAGTTATACATGATCCTAGAATAATGTTGAAAAGTTGTATGAGATTCAGCTTTCAGCTACTTATGATTTGAATCAGTGTCAATATTCTATATATGGTAAAGAAACATATAACCCCTCCTATACTGAGGGATAGGGTGGGGGAGAAGAATAGGAAGGGGTGGTATGGAAATGGAAGCCAAAGCATCGTGAGGCTGTTGGCTGAGAATATTGTTTTGTCTAAGAGAATGAAAGAAAAAAATCATGATCATATTTTAAAAAGACTGTGGACCCACATTGTAATGACTAGGAACTTGCCACCTAATTTTTGGCAGTAGGAACCCTCAAAATCATCTGCCTGTCATTCTAGACCCAAAGATATTTAGCACAATACAAAAGACACAATGGTTTCTTAGGACTTTACTGTTTTGGAGTTTTATGATTCTAAGACTACTTTCCTCAACGTTCTCTACTGCCCAGAACAACAAAGAGAAGGAAATATCCAAGAGGCTGTTTTTAAGGCTGATTGGGGTAGTATCGAGCCTACAAAATGCAATTACTGGTCACGAATAGATCAAAATGACTTACCATCATGAAAATTAATAGTACTATCTCTGGCTGTATTAGTACTTGCTTGAGATATACAAAACACTCTTGTGGACTCATTTAAGCCTCATAACAACCCAGAGAGTTAGGATTAGCATCTCCAGTTGATAAGCAAAGGAAGAAATAGAAATGTTGAAGGTCTCTTCCAGAGTCACACAGTGTTTCGAGTGTAAATCTAGGATACTTTGCACTATATGTAATACCTATAATTAGACATACACAGTGAGAAAGAGAGCAGACTCCTTCAGATTTGCAACACTAGTAGAAGGCATCAAAAGAAATAACCAAATGACAAAACAGGATTGAAAAAATTCTGTAATTAATTCCTGTTGCCAACACTCTTTATCCTCCATAAGGACATGAATAAAAATCTTAAACCCTTAGAAATCTTTATTGGGTCAGGCATGTTTTTGTTTCTTTCTCGCTCTCTTTCTCTCTATATATATATACATACACACACATATACATCATATATATAATGTATGCAAAAATATTTATATGTAAAGGCTTTTTACATATAAAGGTTTAATTTATCTATAAGGTATGCAGAACACTTGCATACATAAGTATGTGGAAATGAATGATGCCCATGTTCAAGTCCAGTGAAAATTATGGTGCCTTGTGCATAGAATGTGCTTTACAGAAATATTAATGCTAATGGGATTGTTTCAATGAGAGCCATGTACTGTCAAGAGTTATACCCATATTATTTATTTTTTAATAATTCTATTTGCTAAAAATGTAGAAAAATGTAGCTATCCATTTTTCAATATGCCTTGATAACTATTACCAAGGATGCCTCATTGTGTTGACTACCTTCCTGTATATAAAATACACTTTAAAATTGAAAATTCACAGAACAAGTAAATACTTGTTATCATGTCTACATTTGGGGAGTGATGGTCTACAATTTGGTTGCAAGAGGAAGACAGATGTGGAAATAACATCACTAATGGAAGTGGAAATTCCCCAACATAACTTACTTTTTCCCTTTCACCAAGCTGTAGTGGCTTGTCAATGCTGCCTAAAGTTTGGGCTCTGACTGTACCTGTTATATATATTCACCCTTGGGTTAAAGAGATACTTGAATTCCAATAAAAAATCACTGGAAACCAAATAAAAAGTCAAAAGAGCAGGATTTAGCTTGTTTATTTTGTTTTATATGTACTTCATTTTTATTTGCTTTTTGGTTCTTTTAATTAGACTTAGCCAAATTTCTTTTAGTCTCTCTATATATGAACCAAATTTTCAGTTCCTGAGAAAAATATTGTTATATTAACATTAGACACCACATGATCACATTATTTCCTATTAATAGGAACCTAAGAGATTCTGGAATATGTCATGGCATAAAAAATGAACCCATTAGCTACATAGCTAGGGTGGATTTTCATTGGCTGGACATACAATTGTAAATTTTCCAATAGTTAACATGATTGAAACTAACTCACTAAGTGGTAAAATTAAGATTTTCATTTTTTTGTGTGTCAGTATTTTTTGTAGTTGTGAGAAATGTATTTTTTTCTTTGATTACTTATAACTATGAAATGCCCATTGAAGAAACTAAGGCAACATTTTCAAACTCATAAAAATCCATTGTGATAACATGACCATGATGTGTAAATTTTAACCTTGAAACAGATGCTTATAGCTTTTCATCTTTTCACAAAAAGAATTTTCCTTTCTGGAGAAGAAAGGCATCCATGAATCATGCCTCAATCATATCCACTGAAAGAGAGATTATAAAGATGGCATGTTGAAAAAAATAAGTACAGTATAATTCACCATAATATTGGATGCTATATTCCCAGTCTTGGTGGTACACAGATACTCAGGAGCTTGTTCATCTTGGTACTCCCCACCAAACCTGGCATAAAGCTTTGTACATAGTAGGTGCTTGATAAATGTCTGTGTTGAGTCCATAATCCAATACTGTCCATCCTGTCAGCATTTATACTGATTTCTAGACAGACCAGGATCAGAGTAGCATCTCCTTGTCAAAGATATTTCTTCATGCAGAGTTGCTTCTATATTGTTAACCTTGAAAGTACAGGGAGTTAGAGTTTTTTGTCCTATTTGCAACAATCCCACAGTTAGGATGGCAATGACAAGTAGGCTGCAGCCCAGGATATATGAATGGCCATGGCTCACTTTAATTGAATGGACATTGTCTCCAGAGAAACAAAACCAACAGGAAATTATATACACAGAAACACGTACACACACACATATATACACACACGTATATCTTTTATGAGGAATTCACTCACTTGATTACAAAGGCCAAGAAGTTCCAAGATCTGGGTTGGCGAGCTGGAGATCCAGGAGAGTTGATGGTATAAGTTCCAGTTTGAAAGCCAGAAATCTTGAGATCTAAGAAGAGCTGATGTTTCAGGTTCAAGTCCAAAGGCAGAAAAAGACCAATGTCTCAGCTTAAGCAATCAGGCAGGAGGAGTTCTCTCTTACTTGCAAAGGGTCAGACTTTTTCTCCTATTCATGCCTTCAACTGATTAGATGGGTCCTGCCCACCTTAGGGAGGGCAGTCTTCTTGGATCAAATGTTAATCTGGTTCAGAAACACCCTCACCTACACACCAAGAATAATGTTTGACCAAATATCTGGGCACTCCATGGCCCCATCAAGTTGACACATAAAATCAACCATCATAGGCATGACGGATTTTCTTACTCCTTTCATCTTTAGAAGAAATTATTTGATTGGTAGTTCTTCAAATCAACAAGCTTATATGTAACTTTCAACATGGTTTTGCCCATATGTTTTCTCAGTATATGTATATGAACACCTGTAATTGTCAAGGTACTATGGTTGGAACTGTGCCTTCACAGTTAAAAGATGGCTAAGACAAAAGCATTGTCTTCAAGGCAATTTACATTATTGTTGGGGAAACAAGACACATGCTGCTGAAAAACTAATACCAGGTAGCATGTTCTATGTTAGGTGACTGTCATAGATTATGCTTTTATTTTAGAGTACATTTTAGTTCACAATTAATGAGTGTCATAGATTATGCTTTTGTTTTAGAGTACATTTTAGTTCACAAATCATCTTAAACATATAGTAAATATCTTTTTCAGGTTATGAACTATAGTGAAAACCTCAGTCATCTAACCAATTTTTTAAAAAATTTAAATATAGCTTTCTTATTTATTTTGTTCATAAGTGTAATCCAAATGCTGTTCAGATACTCAAAAGACCATTAAAGAAGAAAGCAAACAGCACTGGAAATTTCACCATTCACATTAGTAACTGTTAAAATTTTTTGGTGTAACCGTCTCTCTGTTTATATACAGATATAGATATAAGTATAATTGGACTTAAACTCCTGCTGTTTCCTGACCTGCATTTACATTATATTGCACTCAAAATACATTGAATGATTGCAACATACTGGGCATATTTTTTGTGTGTGCTAAAATTTTTAACAGCCGTAGCCTTAAAAGTCAAATAGTATTACCAGGCTTATAACAAAAGCTGTAGGTTTCCTGAATTCCTCCTTACACACTCTCTGGAGAGATTATCACTCTCCAGAAGGAACCATTTTTAAAATTTTTAGATATTTCTTTTGACATATTATCTCCATTTTTCTACATCACATCATATATTACATATTATATAATTTTATTGTTATTTCTAGATTTTTCTATTTACCTATTTTGTGTTGGGTTCCTACAAGAATTTTATTCTTTATATCCTCTTCTCTCTCTCTCTCTCTCTCTCCCTCTCCCTCTCTCTCTCTCTCTCTTCAGCTTCCCAATATAGTTACATGACCCTTTTAATTCAATCAGTGTCTTATCCTGTGTTCCCCACAAAACAGTGCCTCAGGCTAAGTTTACATGCTAGTGCTTTACTGGGGCACATCCCAAGACACGAGAATGAGGAGGTAGAGGGAAAAGAAGGGAAGCAAAGACAAGCCATGGTGCATTTCTGAGCCTGACAAGAAACCTAACCAATCACTTGGCCATATAGGAAGCCTCCAGAATGAGAGATGGGAACAACCTGACCTCAGAAATGTCTGTCCCAGAGGAGGAAAAGTAAAGAATTTGTTAGCTCATTCCCATCTCCCATTTTTCATGAGTCATCAAAGTTTGCCCCATGGGGCCTTAACTACTCCAGACTTGTAGGCTGTGTTACCCAGCTACCCAGCCGGCCACGGGACAGGGAGCCGTTTTGGACCTAAACCTGGACCTCCAGGCCTCCTTCTGTGGGGCGCTGTGATGGAGGCAGGCTGATGCCCAGCTCTCACCCCAGGAGGGGCTGAGACAAGGTGACAGCCTTGTGGCCAACACTCTCTACTGAGCAAAGCTCCAAGGCTTGGGGATTGGGGGATGAAGAGCGGAGATGAGGCCAGGCAAATCTAGGTCAAACAAACGGGGTCCAGTACAATCAATATTGGTATTTATATGTTTAGCTAAGTAAATATTCATAGTGGAGTCATATATTGATCTAGATTACATTTTTTGGTATAATTTAATTTTTTCCTTCTTTATTTTATTTTCATACTTTCATTTGCTTATTTTTATGTATTCTGTTATTAATTTATCCCCCAACTCTAACAAATTGTAGATCTCTATCTGTTCAAGTGTATCGAGTAATCTGTCAGGCATTTTTCCTTTCTTAGACAAATGACTGTGGAGCCCTTTGTCCTCTTTCTCTAATCTTGACTTGTTTGCTCTCTAGACTTGCTCAAATTTGTTATTCTGGGATCTCTCTTTACTATGATTTTGAAATTTTCCTTTGATTCTCCTATATATGGCTCCCTGTTTCCTGAATCCAGCATCTTCCACTTTTACAGTTAAGTTCCTATATTTCTGGAACAAATCTTCCAGGTGCATCATGGGGAAGATTATATTTTTGAGGTCTCACATATCTGGAGATACCATTATTCTTCTCCTAACACTTGATGTGTGGTTTAGCTGGATACACATCTTAGGTTCCCTCAGAATCTTGAAGCATTGCTCTATTTTCTTTGACTTCCCAGTTTGTTGCCGAGATACCTAATGCCATTCTAATTCCTAAGACAGATGAGATCCTCCTCCACCATACATATTCACTGTTCTGGGAACTCAGCACACCCCTTTAATCTGCAAACTTGCATCCTTTAGTTCTGGGAAATTTCATTGCATAATCACTTTATTAATTTCCTCTCCTCCTTTTTGTGTTCTCTTTTTCTGAAATTCCTATCATTTGGACAATGAAACCACTGATGTGATCTTCTAAATTTCTTATCTTTCCTCCACGTTTTATATTTCTTTTTGTTCTCCTCTGTGAGAGACTTCCTCAACTTTGCCTCCCAACCTGCTATCGAATTTTTTTATTTTTGCTTTCAATTTTTAATTCACAAAAGTCATTTCTTATGCTCTCTATATTCCTTTTTTAGAGCCTCCTTTTCTTTTTCTGCATGCAATCTCTCTTCCGTCTCCTTTGCTTCTTTCAACCTTGAAATGTTGAACCTGGGACTCAGGCCTTAGATATCTTCTCTTCTCTGTCTACATTCGCTCCTTGTGCAGTCTTATTTACTTCCATAGCTTAAAATACCATTTATATTCTGGTAACTCCAGCCTTTCCTGATACACTGTATAAAATAGCCCTCCGTATCCACTGACATCTGCCCAAACCCTATTTCTTTCTCTTCCTGTATTTTCATTGTTCTTGTCACTATGTGATAGGATTCTAGTACATTCTCTATTGTATAGTATAATATAGTATAGTAAAGTATAGTATACATTATATAAGCTCCACAAGAAAATTATCTTCACCTATTTTCTCAAATATTATATTAATAACTCTCATACCTAGAAGGGTATTTTTCACCATGCTTCATAAATATTTTTTGAATGAATAAATATCTCTGAGAATATGAAGTCAGCTATTTAAATGTCTCCTTTCCTTTTTTAAAACTGTTTCTCTTTCCTCTGAGATCTATTTGTCTATAGGTTATTTAAAGATAAATAGAGGCTTTCACTTAATTCCCAAAGAGCTCTGATGTTTCATATAATAACAACAATCTAAAGTACAGATTGGAAATGATGAGCACGGGAGGAGCTCATTGCCTTAAGGTAGGCTTCACTATAATGGACCTTTCTTGATCCTGCCATTTTGTTGGGAACCCCAAATGTCAGTATCTGTGGTCTTTTCTGTTAGGCCAATCCATTAACTCACAGGAATTTTCCTTTTTTTCTGCCTGGAAGTATAAGCAGGGTTGCTATTCAACATGTATTCAATGGTATGGCCATGGCAATTTTTAGAATATTGACATAATACCAGAAGTCACAGACTCCCCATTTTCACCATGACCTATCAATACTAAGTACAGCTGGGGTCCACGTGCTCCACCAGTACCCTGCTCTAGGTCTACTGCCAGCATTAGTGACCATGATATACTCATTCCTGAATATTTTCCATATATAGAAACCACCTACTCATCATCTGGGGAGAGGAAGGATGTTCACAGTCACTGTGTTCACTTTCTCTTAATGCTCTTAATTTAAGTATAGCCTCCTTACACTTGTCCTTTGTTATGCCTGGTGTCCCTGAGCCCAGAACCTGTATATTTCAACATCTCCAGAAGGAAAACCTCCAGTCTTCTGCTGAGAAAGGATAAGTATATTTGAAGTTCTGAATGTTCTTTCTAAAGATATTCAACCAATCTTTTTTAGCTCAAATTTGTACCTCTGTCTTCATAAATTTCTAATATCTCTCATTCTTGAAACTTCTTAGTTTTACAGTGCAAATAGACCATCTTCCTGTCCATTTACCCCTCCTCCACTGATTTAACTGTCAGCTTTTTCTGCCTTTCTAAGTCAGAAACTTACCCTTGCTCTTGCTGGATTCTTCATATTTATCTATGGTTGCCTCCTTTCCAATTCTATTTGTCTAAGTTTAAACTTTAATTGTTTTTGCTTTGCTGTCTTTTTATTTTAAGTTGGGTTTTGGGAAAGAGTGGAGTTAGAAGAGTTTGTTCAATCCACTACCTTAACTGTAAATTTTGACCAATAAATTTCACCATATAGATCCTAGCTCAAACATTTATTGATCTTATATATGAGAAATAGTGCATGGCCAACATCTAAACATGATGACCATAACTCTGCTGAAAAAAAATTACTTTCTCACACACACACATTTATTTTAACTCCACAGGGGAAACAGATTTCCATCTCAACTGTAGATAGTTATATACAGAGATCTCTCTTGAAGGTGTTTAATCATCAACTTGATTCTAAACAGATTTCATGGGGTTGAACAAAAAGTGGCATATGCTGAACGATTCTTTTGAGGGTTGTTTAAGAGCATGAAGTGCCTGCTATTTTAAGCATTTTTTCTGGAATTTCTATTAAATTTTTGATATTTGTACCATTTATTTCAAGACAACTACAATTCAAAACAAAGGAATAACAATGTAGTAGAGATTTGGCAAGTTCTTAGTATCATGTCAATTTTTATCTGCTTGGTTTTTTCCCTCCTTTTTAGCAAACATGGACTTTTCTGACTAATTGAACTAAATATAAATGAGTCATTTTGACCCACAGACTAAAATAAAGCTTACTGGGTTGGGAACCTGACTTACCTAGTTTTAGGAGCAGGCTGCCTGTCCAGAATAAGTTTCTGAATAGATTTTATGAATGGCATAAGAATAATTTTGAACTTCAGAAACTTTTTTTAAAAGCACTGAAAAAATTAAACAAAAAAGTAATAATCTCTAAAACACAAGGCTATGTCAGAGTTTGAAAAACGTGATATCATTTGGAAAACTTAGAAGTGGCATAAACAAAAATTGTCATATTTGTGGCCAGCCAGCTTATTAACACCTCCAACGCCATGATTGGGGGAAATTTCCTACCTTATGACTTTTGAGTAGAATCAGAGCCAACCTTTCCCTATATAAGCCAACAAGGCTATATGGTAATTTTCTCAGCCTCCTTTGCAGCTAGAGTATGAACACATGATATAGGCTGGCCAATCATTTCACCCACATGGGAATTTGAATCAGGAGCCAGTAATACAAGGAAGTAGGGCCTTGGAAGAATCCATTTCATTGGCAGCAGTGGCAGGATAGCCAGAGGGTGCATCTAGAATCCAGTGACCACAGTGAAGATGGTGTCCCATGTCATCTGTGGCCATCATGGCAGCAGCATCCTCACCAGACTAGTTCTTCCTTCCATTCTGGATCTGCTTCTCTGACCTTCCTGGTAATTCTCCAATATATTTTTTTAATGAATTACTTTTCTGCTGAAATTAGACAGATTCAGTTTCTCTTCCTTAAAACCAAAAACAGTGAGTAAAACTAAAACACTGATTAAACTCTAACAACACCACTTTTAAACTACAAATATTAATACATTTAGATTGGGGAAAGTTGGAGTTAATCAAAAAGAATTGGGGTGAGCTATATCAGAAACTGAACTTAGGGGAATTTGGACAGGTTGACCTATGTTCCCGTTCCTTCTGCTCTTCAGTGTAGAACTCTGCATTGTTAATTATGTCCAAATTCCCTTGGTCTTAGAATATATTACATACTGCATTTAGGGTGTATAGTTAGAAGTACCTTAGCATTTTTGTAATACTGGGGTTTGCTGGACATTAGTGAAGCAATATATTTTTGGCTCCAACGTGGAGAAAGTAGGCAGATACATCTAGGATTTTTTCCCAGGTTATGATGTCCAACATCCACAGGAAGACTCACAGATCAAAATGAGACCCCCAAAGGTAGCCATCCTCAGGCTGGCTGTCCATTAAGGTTGCATTTGCAGGTTTACTCATTCTTTTTTGTCTGTGTTCTCAGCTGCCTGTCATGAGATGTAGATTATTGTGGTGGAGGGAGTAGAATGCATTGGAAAAGAATATAAAAGATGTTACAATATAGACAACGGCCTACATAAATCTCTGTGAAAGCTTACTCTGAGTTGTGCTTGAGACATTGAACCACCTACACCCGTAATGCTTAGTGGACACTATGAGCTTAATAAAATCTCCTAAGATTATACAAGCTAGCTAGTCACTGGTACCTAGGGAGTTCATAGCTGCTAAATGGAGGTCCTTAAAGCTCAGGAGCAAAGGAGAGGAAGGTTCACAATTATTGCCAATGGTGCTAAAAACCAGTAGAGTGATGTATAAAGATAAATATTTTAAAAACATACACACTTGACAAAGTCCATTGTATACTGTTGACATGACTGAAAAACACTTAGAACAAAGTTATTAAATGTGGTTCACCATAATCAACTTATTGTCTAACCACTATGTGTAATGAGAAGAAAGTTTAGCATGCTGGCTAAGTGCAAAGGCTTTGGAACCAAGTACCTAGCTCAGTCTGAGTTTGCCTACCAGCTGTCTGACCCTGAGTAAGTCGCTGAATCTCTCTGAATTACAGTTTTCTCATTTGTAAAAATGTCCATAAAAATAACCAGCTCATAGTATTTTTAAGGATTAATGAAAAAATATTTATGTCACTGTATATATGCTTAACACATAGTAAGTATACCATAAATTATAGCAATCACTATTATGATGGGCAGATTCAATCTTGGACCTGGATCTGCAGCACCTTTTCCTAGGCTTGCTCTCTCCATGAGTCAACTGCAGAATCTGTCACTCCTTATGTTTTGTGTTTGGCAGTGACTTCCCTTTACTACTTGGTTCTGTCCTTTACCACTGGTACACATGATCCCTTCATTCTTAAACATATCCAGTCCTACATGGCCAATTTCCATTTCTATGTCAAGTAGAATTTAAGTGTTATGACATACTGCATTATTGGAAACAACAAATTAAATGTGTCATCCTTGTCACTCTGCCTTGGTGGCACCCCTTGACCTGTTTAGCTTCTTACAAATGTCATCCATCCTATTGCCACAAAGCCAGAGAACCAGTAGAAGTCCAGCCTGGAAAGGTTTCAGCTACTTTCTCCCCACCGGCATGCGAAGACCATAAATTTTCCTCTTTGCTTCTGGCCCATTAAACCAACCTGCTTACTCAGGCATCACAAAACTTCTAGTTTCCAAGGTACACTGTAAATAACAACGGTATGCAAATCAGTTGCTCAGGGTGTCATCTTATTTATTCCCAACTGCTTTAGTTTTAATGTTACCTTCACCCGATCTCAAACTTGGCATCTTTGACTCCTTTGGATTTGTTTTCTGTAATATTTAATTCTCAGATTTCTCATGTAGATTCTATCTTGGCCCACTCTCTGGCCCCAGGCATTTCTACTAGCTAAAAAATTCCCTATTCTAGCTTAGGATTCACAGAAAACATAATCCTTGTTTTAAGTCACAGGATGTGTAGCAGTAAAGAACACCATACTAGAAATCCAGTTATCTGGGTTCAATCCTATTTTTTTGTACTTCCTAGCTATGTGGTCTTTATCAAGTCTCTTAACCCAGGGGTCCCCAACCTATGGTGAGTTGTATAATTATTTCATTATATATTACAATGTAATAATGATAGAAATAAAGTACACAATAAATGTAATGCACTTGAATCATCCCAAAACCATCCCCTCCTCCACGGTCCATGGAAAAATTGTCTTCTGTGAAAACAGTCCCTGGTGCCAAAAAGGTTTGGGCTGCTGTCTTAACCCATCTGAGTGTCCATATTTCATTTGAAAATTGCTGTTTATATTGCTAAAACTATCATGTGAGGATCAAATGAGATACATAAAATTTTTAAAAAGTGCTTTCTAAACTACAAGGGCATTGTTAACTACTCAACACTGAAATAAAAGACAGCTCATAAAAGGTCAGCAGGTAATAAAAGGAGCTATAATCTCCCTTGTCCAAACTAAAGATTCATTTTTCTTAAGATATATTTCTCAAGTTGAGCCCTAATGCCAGACCCTTAAAGCAAATAGGAGCAACAATCTCCAGGCTCAGAACAATTAAAATGTTTGCCACTTTTGTTCTTAGCATTATTTGTTACTAGCTTTTTAACTTCTAGGACTAAAAGAAATATTTATTAACATGAAAATTGTAAATTGCCTCTTGGAAAATTAGGCTGGTGAAGACATAAGATTTGGATTATATTTCTCCATATAAAACATTTTCTTATTATTATTAAGAAAATGTTTGTATATAAGTCTTTCTTTTGTCATATCCCTGACAACCCAAAGCAGAGAGCTATTCCCTTCATACAGGCTGGGTAACAGACAAGTGCAGTTTTCCATGAAATGTGAGATTGCTTGTCATCGGTAAAATAATAGATTGGGTTGCCTTATACCTGGCAAACTCACACTGGGACTGAATAAAGGAAATAGGTTTCTATTTGCAAGTGGGAATGCTTGAGATGTGCAGGTCAACTTGTGTTCATTTAGGACTTCTATCTGATGTCTGGACTGCCAAGGAAGGACCTGTGACATACCCACAAAATGAAACTAAACCCTTCCTTCAGGAACTAGGAAAGAAAGGATTTCAATATTAACATCTGAGTTCTCTATAAGACACACTTCTGAAAGCCTAAGGAAAGAATCGATTCAACCAAGAATCAAAATGTCTTCTAATTATCCTGTTTGATAGAAAAACATAGAGCAATTAAGGGATTGATCCAGTTACACAGTGTACACATACCCACCAGTTACAAGCTAACTTGACATTCGCTGCTCAGTCCCAAAGCCTTTGTTCTCTCCAAAATCCTTTTACACATCTCTTCAGGCAATTTGATTTATCATAAATTGTACTGTTGCCAATATTTCCCTGAACACTTGCTTTTTTCCACTATGAAATTAACTCAGACTGAACAAACGAATGCTTGAGCCAGCTCTGCTCTGTGTATGTATATGTTGACTGCAAAGTAGCTCTGTCAACTGTCGGATGTCACCTCTATGCACTGTGTGGCATTCTGTGTGTCCTCAGAGTGGACAAGGGAGCAAAGAGTGTGGGACTCTTTGGTTACAGGTCTTAGAGGCTTAATAGGGATGGCCAAACAGCTTTATATCCCATGCCAACTCCAACAATTGATGGTAGCTACTGGAAAGGTGGGGATTTTGAGATTAGGTCCAGACTTGATAGGAAAAAGTATTGTGATTGATTAGTAATGCTGGCTGTGGGCTCAGGAATGAGAAAAGCTGCCCCTGTGCCGTGTATTTACCTTCCCCATGAGCACTTAGGACCTCAAGTGTTGCAAATCCATCTGCCTAGAGAAGCAGCGTAATAATTCCTTGTGGCAGAAGGCTCAGGGACAAAGGAGCACAGGACTTAAAATGTGGGACATTTATTTAGCACTTTGCCCTTTACAAAGTGTTTTACCCACATAAGATCTTATTTAATCCCTCCCATCCCTACCCATTGGGTAGATGTCAATTTTATCTCCATTTTGCAGCAGAAGGATTAAAAGCTAAGAGAATGTAAAATGGTCAGCCCAAGGTCCCACATGGGTCACAAGTGGCAGACTTACTACCCAAACCAGACTTTCTGCTTTTAAGTGCTGGAGGGTTGTGAGTCAGTCAAGCCCTAAGAATCCCCTAGTGTCAGAGGGTGGAGCTGAAAGTTTGAATTGGATTTGGGTAGCCTCTGGAGAATGTCTGGACCTCAGCAGAGAATCACATCATGCACATTCAAATCAAGTGTGAGCACACTCATCATCTTTCTTCTTCCTTTTCAGACAGCCTTCTTTGTGAAAGCATTAGAGCGGTTGTTGTCATTACACAGACCTAGAAAAGGCAGAGAGTGGTTGCTAAATAAAATATCATGTACTTTATTTGAAACAACTTATTCTGCTTCATTTTTAAATTGATGTAAATCCGACTGCTCAGTCTAATTTCTTTAAGCAACATTAATGCCTTTGCTACTTATCTTCTGCAGCATAAAAAATGAGGTGGCCACGTTGGAAAGAATTAACTGCTTTCTTGAGGGCAAACGGCTAAATTCCTTCTTGGAGATTCTTGCGAATGGTTCTAATGAGGACATGCAGATACACTTATGCAAATGAAGTCATGAACCACAGAAGTTTGATGATTTGGGGAAGAGTTTGGGTAAAATAAACTCCCTCCACGGTTTTGCGCCAATGCCACACAAAACTCTTGCTCTTTTGAAATAAATAGGATATTAATTTCCTCATTCCTTGAGCTTAGGATCATATGTAGGAAAAGGACTAAAAACTTACATGAGCGATTTATAATGTACACAGTGATTTTGCCTATATTAAACCTCAATCTCAAAACAATCTGTGAGATAATACCATTTCTCATTTTGCAGATGAGGAAACCAGTGTACAGAGAAGCAAAGGAATGACTTATACAACCAAAGAAAACTAAAAAGCAGTAAATATAAAATTCAATCCAACATTCTTTACGCCTTACCTTCTGTTCTATTCCGTATAGCACCCTCTCAAAGGAAGTAAATGCCACCTTACATGTATATAGCACTTCACAGTTTATAAATTCCTTTCATTCAAATATTTTAATTCAAATGTTTATTAAATTCACTACTTCAATTTAAATATTTATTAGCCATTTACTATGTATCTGCCAGACATTATTCCAGGTACATGTGATATAAGGTCCCTGCTCTATTAGCATTTATATTATTAGTTGGAGGGAGACAAGTAGTGAACAAGTAAGCAAAAAAATCAGTAAAATAAATTGAAATAGTGATAATTACTATCAATAAAATAAGACAGAATAATGTGATAGGCTATGACCGGTTGATAGTAAGAAGGGAGTGTGCAGGTGTGAAACATTTAATGGGGTGGATAGAGAAAGCTTCTTTGAATAAAATACGTCCCATGGGCTGAGACCTAGATGGCAAAGAGCAAGCAGTAAAGGTCAGGGGGACGATCACTCCAGTCCTAATGTGGGACAGGTGTTGATATTTGAGTAATAGAAAGAAGGCCTGTATAACACAAACTGAATAAGCAAAGGGAGAGAAGTAAAAGATGAGATGGAAGAGAAATGTCAGGGCTACAACAAAAGGGTCTTTTAGGACACTTTTCAGGATTGTATTCTAATTGCTATGGGATGACTTTGCAGAGTTTTTAAAAATGTTAATTGCCACAATAATCTGTAAGGTGTTATCGATGTTTAGCAAATCAGAAAACTTACAGATTTACCTAAGGACACATAGCTAATAAACAGCAAGACTTCGGTCTTTAGGGTCCTAGTCTAGGCCTATTTCTCCATATACTGAAGGTAGGAATAGAAATAAACACACAAAGGTAGAAACAGTACAGCATTATGTGACTATCCCATAAGTATAACAGACAAGTTTCCTAGGGCAGACCAAAGAACTCACTTATTACAGGAAGTGCTACAACTATTTGGGTCCATTTGGAAGGAGAATCTAAATTTCTGAGGGCCTTTTGGCTCAAGTTTAAGACAAATATTCTGTCAAGTTACTATGGAATATTTAGCTTATTGAATTTCTCCTAAAGTCTAATTTGCTTGACAGATTGCTTTGGGAAAGTAGCCAATGAATGCCAATGACTAGGGGATGAAGAACTGTCACAATCATAAAGCCACAAGCTTTGTTTTACCTCTCTTTCCACCTTTGCCTCGAACTGTATACTGCTGGTCAATGGATAGTGACCCACAAATGTGGCTAGGATGGAAATAGTCCTTCCAGCACATATCCTAAAATCCAGCTCATTCACTCTAACTCTACAGTTAGAGATGTGAGTTAAAATCTAACTCTACATAACCCATAATATCATTACAGCCAGTCTTTCCCTCCTCTTCTCCCTCCCTAAGACAGATTGCATGGGATTAATCATTCATTCATTCATTCATTCATTCATAGAGTGTCTACTGTGCTATGGACTGAGTCCTTGTGAGGTGTTGGGTATATTAATATCACATAGTCTGGGACTTAAGGCTCTCACAATCCAGTGGTCTCCTCATCTCTCTCAGACTCACCACATCTTGTAACTCCTTTTGTTTTCATTGTTCCCTTTAACCTGATTCCACCTGTACAAAAGTTAAAGAAGAAAAGTGTGATTTGTGCTTTGCCCTATCTTTCTAAGATTGTTAGCTGCTACTTAGGCTTTATGATCCTCAAAAGCTTTGGGGAAAGAATACAGGTATGGTCCCTTGATTGTCTAATTTCTATATGCCGAAGAACAGCCCGTACTTATTTTCTTCCATTATTTTCAGCTAATGCCCCCACACCTTCATAGTCAAAAGTCTTTCGTCTAAAATTGGTTTCTTTCCTCTTTCTTGCCTAACCTGCTTCCCAGCACTTCTGTGGCTCTTGTCCAGAAAAGGGTGAGATCACCTTTGCTACTTAGAATTTGTCTCTTTTTTGCAATTAAATATGATTCATTTGTCTTTTGGTTGCTTAGCTTTCTCTCCTGAATTAGAAAGCCAAAGTCCTTGATACTTCTCCAACAAAATTGATATTATGGATATTTTTATTACATTATGTGGTTTTATAAAGGACTGGCAAGAAGCTCTAAAAATGGCTAATAATGAATTATAGCTAAATGGGAGAAACCTGTGAACAGTTAGGACTAATGGTGAGTGTAACGTTTTCCATGCTTATATCATTATGTTTTGCTAATACACAAATTCTTAGAATGCTACATTTAAAGGAGCTTTAGAGATTATCTAGCATTGTCATCATTTTATGCTGAGGAAACGGAGGCATAAAGCAGAAATAACTTAACTACTAGAACTACTACAGTTTTAAACTGTGGAGAAAATAACCATTCCATATACATGAAAAATTTTAAATAAATGGATGCTTGTAAGAATATTACCTGGGTTTTTCTTGCCATCCCAAATCCTATCCTTCATTTCCCCAAGACCATCCTATATCCTAAATAATAATTCTCCCCTCCTCTTCCTAGGTTTGCCAGACAGTACAACAATGAGGATGATGTACATCCTTTGCACTCCACTTCCGTGCTGGGAACAGCCCTGTCCCTGAACCCGGCCCACTTGGCTGGAGCCCTAGGGATCTATTTAGCCCTCGCCATCTACAGGGTCCAGGGCAGGGCAAGAGAAGAACTCTGCCCCATCTTCCCAATCACTGCTAGGATCCTGCTTCAAAAATGTCTTATTCACTAGAATTATACATTAACATCCCTGCTGTCACATCATGAGCACAGCTTATCACCTGCAGGTTAAATGTTTTGGTTAAAAAAACAAGTCCTAACTATGCACAAGTTTGTCACACTCTGGATGTCGTCTTCAAGCTCCCGGACGGGCCCTCTCTTCCCCAAGGAGCCTCCCTAAGGCTGTGTTTACTCCCGTCCCAGTTGCAACTCATTCTCTTCTTCCTTTGCTCCATTACTGAAGGCCTAACAAGCTAGTAGGAAGACGACATACAGGTTATGATTGTTAAGAAAACATGTTTGTTTTCTAGGTAGAGACTAAGACTCATCCTTGGCAAAGTTTGTTCTCAGTGATACTTCCTGTTCCATTTTCCTCCACCTGATTGCTCTCAGTCAGAAGACACATCAATCGCTCAACTTTAGCATCACTGGCAGTGTGTTTTTCTACAAGAGTGATTTACATTGTAAGTCTTATTCTTATCCTAAAGTGTAGTGATTCACAGCTTTGACTGTGCATTAGAATCGCCTAGAAATCTTTCTAAAAATACTGAGGACTCATTATGACTCATTAAATCCAAATCTCGGGGTGTGGAGCTGAACATTGGCATTGCTTAAAACTTTCCCAGGAGTTTCAAAATCTCAGCCAGGGTTGAGAATCACTATCTGGTTCAAAGCTGTTTAGAGTTTGGGGCACTGTGGATACTGAATGGGTAATATTTCTCTGGGCAGGGCTCTTTTCCTGGTACCTCAAAAACCATACCACATAAACTATTACATACTTTTCCCACATTCTGAATAAGTTTTCCTGAGAATCCACAGGACTTAGCCTTCTGATTTCTTTCTCAGCAATTTCTGATAGGATAAATAAGCTCACAGTTATTTTGGGGAGGAAGCTTAAAGTATTTCACCACTTGGCCCTGGCTAAGGGCAGTGAAGAATTGGTAGGAGCTTGAAACAAATTGAAGCAGAAGTAGAAATGTCAAAGAAGGGGTCAGACATCATCTCCAAAGAGAAGTGGGTCGTGAATCCTATTTGGTTCAGAGGTGTGAGGCAAAAACTAAGAGGAGTTTTTAGCCTAAGAGAAGAGGACAGGTATATAAGATGAACATGACAGGTTATAGGGCAGAACAAAGTCATTCAAAGACTGAATGCAAAGCCTGACTGTATAGAACTTGAAGGACACCAAGGGCCAAGAAATATATCAATCTTGCTATAGCATGCTGAATAGGAACTAATGCCTTTTGGTTTAAATATTACATAGAAAATTGACAATAGAGACTAGAAAATTTGGGGACACATGGGGCCAAATATCTGGGTAAAAGATTATTAAAAAATGTTTTGGTATTAGGAATGAATGAAAAATATTTTAGCATTTAGATGGAGTAGCCAGAATGTCACTGTAACAGTTAGTTCCCTGTCACTAGAGGTGTTTTGGTTAAAGCTGAAAGACAGACTATAGGCTCACCTTTCCAAGATGCTATTAAATGAATACAGGATGTTCTACAGCCAAACAAGGGGAGAATGCTGACAAGGAAGTAAAAAGAAGACTTAATGAGTCAGGAGCTGAACAGAAGGAAGTCCAAAGATTACAGCTGCGTGGCAGGCCTGGAGTGCAAACAGTCCATCCAGGAGCAGAAAGGTGGAGACCTCTGGAGGAGGAGTCTCTAGGGAAAAGGAAATGTGGGGGGGGGTTGGGCAGGAGGACTCAGTAGAATAGAATAGTGTCAGATCTGGTGGGATGTTTGAAAAAAATTTAATGTATAGAGTCAAAATTTAAATACTCAGAATTATTTTTTAACCATAACCCATTAAGAAGATGGAGTTGGGAGGAGGAGGGTGTGTAAGAGCACTAAACTCTCCTCTACAAGAATAGAAAGTCAAGAGTCTAAAATGGAGAAATTATGAAATATACAATATCAGTACACTTACAAAAATAAAGGTGACTACCAGAAGAAACCATTAAAAAAGGTAAAATCAGTTCTTTTGTGGAGTGTTAGAGCTATGGGGTAAGGGGCCAACTATTTATCATTAAAACCACACTATATTCTTTATTTTTATTTTAGCTGAGTGCATGGACTCCTTTGGTAACAATAAAATTTAATAACAGTAATTAAAAATAAAAAAAGAAAACGAGAGATGATAGACCAGTGGTCCCCAACCTTTTTGGCACCAGGGACTGGTTTCATGGAAGACGATTTTTCCAAGATGGGGTTGGGGGGGAAGCATGGGGGCAGAGCTCAGTTGGTGATGCGAGCAATGGGGATCAGCTGTAAATACAAAGAAGCTGCTCTCCCTCAACCGCCACTCACCTCCTGCTCTGCAACCCCCTGGTTCCTAACTTTCATGGGAGACAATTTTTCCACAGACCCGGGGGTTGGTGGTGGGGAGGCAGCAGCAGAGCTCTGTGGCCTGGTCCCTAAAAGGCCATAAACCAGTACCAGTCTGCAGCCTGGGGGTTGGGGACCACAGTGATAGACCATTTGGTAATGCAGATATTGAAGAGGAAATTCATAGATAACAAGGTTGCTCTGTGGATCCCCGAATGCCCATGTTTTAGGTTCTCTCTCTTTTTCCCTAACATGGTGTGCTCAGTGGAGCTTATTACATGGGCTGCAGAGATTCGGGGGTATGGATGGTCAATGCAAGTCGTCTTGGGAGCACAGAAGATTGCAGTGAAATATAATATTGCTCCTTATCATCCCAGTTCTCATCGTGAAATCCAAATCTGGGTGTTCAAGCAATGTAGGAGGTGAACCCTAAAATTCTGTGTGTTTCTGAAAGGTATTATGAGAAAGTATCCCACAGGTGATTTGGTGATGGCCCAGCCCCAGCATTATGTGGTAGATTGTGATGGCCTATTGATAATTTAAAAGCCTCTGTCTTCAAAGCTGGGCCTTTGTGGGTTTTTTCATCTGTACTACCACGGAGAATTGATTCCAATAACCCCAGCCACATACAGGTCTGCCTGAGGCGTCACCAGGGACTTAAGTATCTGGATTTTGGATCAGACAAACCTGCATTTAAGTCCTAGCTCTGCCACTGACTGTCTGCAGCCTCAGACGTTTTACTTGATCTCTGCAAATCTGGTTTCTTCAACTGCAAAATGATGATCCATCTCATTGAGACTTTGGAAAGAAAAAAACAAGAAAACTCATGTAAAGTGTTCATGCAGTGCTCCATAAATGTTAGCACTAAGTACTTACTTTGCTGTGGTTCCAGTCCCTCGTTCCTCCCGGTGTCTCCTCCAGTTAGATGGCCACTGACAAGGCAGGGCATGCTTCCAGCTTCCTTGCATGGTGCAGAGGACACTGCTGCTATTCAGTACATGCTAATTATGATGATGACCAGCCGAGATGATGCAGACAATAGTCTCCTCTCTGGCAATGAGACACTGTCATAGAAAAAGCAGCAAAGGCATCTTTATCTCCCTCTGCAGAGATGTAGTGCAAGATAGCACTTCCATCACCCATCCAGAACATTGACCCTCTCACAGGGAATAAGAATGCTGATTTCTCTGAAATGTTTAGCCACGAAAATACTTTCTGGCTTGATGAGGCTGAAAAGCATGCTGCATGAGAAAGAAAAACCTTTCTTGGTTTGGGGAGTGCTAATGATGTTATGCCCCGCGCGCTTCACAAAAGGAAAGACAGCAAAGAGGAGCACGCTGCCTTCAATGTTGCAGAATACCTGAAATGTGTCCAAAGAAAGAAATTCTCATCATGTTCATATACTGCCTGCCTCACTTCTCCAGTATGTCATGAATACAAACGTTAGCTCCATATGCAAACATGTCCACCAAAGAGACAATGGTTTGCCTTGAAACCATTGGGACCCTGAGTTTGCATCTGACTGCACTTCTTCCCTTTTCTCCTTCTCAAGTTCTTCAAGCCTGTCTCCTGATCATTACAGGTTTTACCTAATTGCTCTGTGCTTTTGTAGACATGCAATCCCAGCGTGGCTCAGCAGGCTTCCCTGCCACAGCAGGTCAGGCCTTCCCGCATCTGCCCTCTCTCTCTCCTCAGGCAGCCAGCCATGTCACCAGGGCTCTTCCCACCCGCCCCAGCCCCTCTCAGAAGCACACTGTTTTCTTTTGTTTCCAGCCTACCACAATTTGGTATGATTTAAGATGATCATCTTAAATCATCACCATCAGGACATTCCAACAGCAAATATTGCTTGTGTATGACATTGCTCTTTGAGGGATTTTATATCATTTTATTCCTGTTGTAAATGACATATCTGCCACTGGGTATCTCTAAGTTCTTCAGCTTTCTGGTGCCACCCTCTCTTTTTATATTAAACTAGAGATGCTCAACGCCATTCATGAACTCTGAAAACCCAGGACATCCCACCAACATTCTTACTGTGGAGAGGGGCTTATGTTTCTCTCAGTGTTCTTGGAAGACTCTGTTTCCTCCTTCATCTCTTCTGATTTCTTGCTTCTGCTGAACTCTGCGTGGTTAATCTCATCTCCCTCCTGCGATGCCTGTCCCCTTTTGTACCACTTTGCCCATCTAGGCAACACCCTTCCTCCTTCATTTCCTTAAATTATCACAAATTCAAGCTGTTGTGTCTATCACATTTTTACTGAAAATTTGAGGTAATCTAAGATTTGTATGGCAAATACAAACTAGGTCATCTCAGAAAAGGCTTGACTATACTGAAATTGTTTTTTACTCCCTCACTCAGACACCTCTCTTGAGACAGGATATTCTAAAATGGCAGTTCATGGGCCAAATACAGCCCCAAAACATATTTCGTTTAGCCAGCACAGTAGTTAAATGAAATTTTAACTAGTTTCCAGCATTTTAAAATGAACTTTTTTTCAGATTTTGACTTTTCTTGAAAGACTGGAAGATCTGACAGTGGCTGGATCTCCACTTAAGCATGGCAGTGACTGGCTGGGACACAGCGGCAGCTGCCCTTGGCCCAGGCCTTACCTTCTGCAGTACCATCACCCTTTCCCTCATTGGCTTCCACCTGTGTTACTGGCATGGGCCCTGCAGGGCTTGTAAATTTTGCTCTACAATATTTCCTTCTCTCTTTTTCCCAGGGACCAATCTCTTTCTCTAAGCACCAACAAATAATTCTAGCATTCCTGTCTTTTTCTTGCAGATTATTTACCTCTGCTATGGCCTGAATGTTTATGTCCCCCCAAAATTCATGTGTTGAAATCCTTACCCCAAGGAGGTGGTAAAGGCCTTTAGGAGGTGATTTGGTTATGAGGGCAGAGCCCTCATGAATAGGATTTGTGCCCTTATAAAAGAGACCCCAGAGAGCTAGCTAGACCCTTCCACCATGTGAGGACACAGAAAGAAGGAATCATCTATGAGCCAGGAAGCAGGCCCTCACCAGACACCAAATCTGCTGACACCCAGATCTTGGATTTTCCAGCCTCCAGAACTGTCAGAAATAAATTTCTGTTGTTTATAAGCAGCCCAGTTTATGATATTTTGTTATAGTGGCCCAAGTGAAATAAACAGCCTCTTTGAGGCAACCTCACTCCATCTGAACTTGTACTTATCACCCCATCCTTTCATAACCAAAAAGACCTATTGGATTTTCAGGATATTTACCTCCACAGGATTTACCCATCTTGATAGAAATTGTGCCCCTCCCATAGAGGGCAGAAGTAGCTGTCATTTGGTTTATAAACTGCCCCCATATCATGTGGCTAGTAAGTGGCAAAGCCAAGATTCAAATCCAGCCTGCCTGACTCCCAGTCCAGTATCTCCCCACCCCCTTTAATACACTTGATGAGTCTGTAAAGTGGGAGAGCTTTGTTCTGGGAGGTGAATTTAGAGAGGAGGGGACAGGGACACACACTACTGGCTGGTGATTATGGGCACTTATCAGCCTGTGCATCCTCCCTCCATCAGCAAGGAAGTAGGTGATCTGCTACTCCTCCTTCAGATAGTCTTTGGCTTTTCATAATGACTTCTTAAATCACAGAACATTCCAGCTGCTGAGGAACCTCAAAGACCACCTAGCCCCAAAACCTAGTTTTATAAATGAGGAAATTGAGGTCACTCACCCTTCTGAGCTGCCTCAGATGTTCTTTTCAAGCAGAACATGTTCATTTTGCCTGTACACAAATTACTACACAAGGTACAGTAGGTGATTTGTGATAAATCATTAAGTAGAGAATTTTCAAGATGGATTTGAATAATGGTGGAAAACATAAAAACAATTTAGGTGACAATAACAATAAGGTGCACTAGAATCAATTTTATTGTTTAGTGAACTGCGGAGAAAGCACTTTTGCATTCCTTAAAGGGCTGTTAGGCATTAACTCATTAATCCTTAAAGTAGTGCAGAAATCTTATTCAGAAACACCTGCTCCTCTAAAGTCACTGAAGGCCAAGAAAAAGAAAGAAATAGTATCACTGTGAACATCTAGATTTGAAAAATATCCAAGTAGATTAGCAAAAGAGCACTGATGGGTTTAACCCACCTGGGTGGTAGAACAAATGAGTAAAACTAGTAAAAGCTAGCAAGGATATAGTCTCAGCCTGTACCCACAACCTACTAGGGTTTTCAGATTTAGCAAATAAAAATACAGAGCACCCAGTTAAACTTGAATTTCAGATAAACAAAAAATAATATTTAGTAGAAATATGTCCTATAAAATATTTGGGACATAGTTCTACAAAATATTAATATCTGTGTTGTGTGCAATTCAGATTTAACTAGATCCTGTATTTTATGGGGCAACCTTATTCTCTCCCCCAGTACATCACAGAACAATACCCAAAACGATGAAATGATTGTGCATGCCATATAAATAAAAGCAAGAACAAAGATTATATGATCCTTTCAATAGATGCAGAAAAGGCTTTTGACAAAATCCAGCACCCTTTTATGATAAGAACTCTTAACAATATAGGCATAGATGGCTCATTCCTAGAAACTATTAAAGCCATATACGATAAACCCACAGCCAATATCATACTGAACAGGGGCAGAACAGGGGCAATGTGTATGGCCAAAGTGTTGTACCCTCATGATATTCTGAAATTAAAAAAATAAATTAAAAAAAAAAAAGAAACAGATAAATTTCAAAACAAAACAAAACAAACAAAAAAAAAAGAAATGATTGTGCATGATCAGAAATACCTTATGCTACAGGTGACTCCCCACTGAGGAAGACAACTGGTCTACACTCTCTTTATTGAGATGAGCCCATATGCTGGCCATATGCTTGGGTGGCAGGACAATATCAAATTGCTTTAGAAATTCCTAAATACTTACTTTTGATTGCTGTACCTATCACACTGATGACCAGGGACAAATACTTTGCAGACTGGCATCAATCTGTGGAGTACATTTTGAGTAGCACTGGGCAGAAAGGAGGAAGCTCCATTTGATTCCAGCTCCACCTCTTGCCAGGTAAGTAAGTCTGGTTAGGGAAAGCATCTTTCCCAGTGTCTGACTGTCCCTAAAATAATGACATTGATTGTGCTTGATGCAGGGTTACCCCATGTGTAAACTCAGGTACCCCATGCACTTGAGACCATAGTAATGAAAGTATGTCTGCACATCCTCCAAAACACCAAAGGAAAAGAGAAATGAAAATTTAAATATTCTATTTTACAGAGAAACATCAATGTAATAATTACAAAAGAATTCTGAACTTACTATTTAGAAATGTTTTCATACTGAAGGCTACACTAGGATGGGGGAAAGAATGAATAACTGAATCTTTGAGAGTTTAAGATCTTAAACTGGCCCTGATTATGCTTTTTGCTTATTTCATATGATTGTTATAAGGTAAAAAAAATTACATGAAATGTTAAATGAATCATCAGCATTCTTTCCTTTTAGGAAAAACGTTGGAGTAGTTAAAATTTGGCTTTAAAAAGAAAAAAGAGAAGTGCCAATTTCATATACATGTACATGTGCACATAAAATTCCTAGAGCTGATGAGACCATGGACACACGTGCACTCTTGCGCCTTTGTACACTTGTATGGAGTAAAATACAGTGATTAAGAATTCAGGCCTCTGAACTTAGGGGACAGTTTCAATTTGGTTCTGACACTTAATAGTTGCATGACCTTGGAAAACTTTCCTAACATTTTAAAGTTTCAATTTCCTCATCTCTAAAATAGAGATCTGTTAGTACCTTTCTTATGGAATTAATGTGAAAGATTAACTGAAATAATTCATGTAAAACATTTAGAACTTCACCTGGCCCCGAGTAAGTTCTCAAAAAATGTTGCCAATAGTTCTCTTTAAACACATAATGAGTATAATAATTGCCTTGTATTTATGGAGGGTAATACAGAAGTCTGTAACTAAAGCATCAAAATATGCATACTGAAAATTGGCTACAAGGATGATCATCACTGTATTTTTTATAACAACAACAATTAAGAACTCAAATATCCAATATTAGAGTTTCTTCCAATAAATTATGTATGCACACATATACTTGGATGCATAATTAAAATTTAAGATGAGGTACATGAAAATAAAATTTTCATCTTAACTTTGGTTATCTCTAGGGAATATTTTCTTCTTTTCCCTTTCTAATTTTTCTACAGTGATCATATATTACTTGGGTATTAAAGTTTCTTTAAAAAGTGCTAAAATTATAGCTTCTTTTCTTGTGCTCCTGGATTTGTTTTCTACGTCATTCTCTCTCCTGTTTGTAGCCCACCAAGACCATCTCAAGGATGACACTCATCTCCCCAGGTCTTACTTCACTTCTGCCAATCTACGTCTGCTCCATGGAAAGGATCTATTAAACTATTTTTAATTCTGAGTGTCTAGATTCTACAGACAAATTTTGTGGGAACATTTGGGTAGTATTGTCCTAGGGGAGGGTCAAAAAAAGACTGGTCTTATTTGACTTGTCTGAAGGTGGATAACAACTTTAGGGAGAAGACAAAAATATAACACAGGAGGGAACAGAGTTAAGTAAAATTCAAAGAACAAAGCAAAGGCTTAATGGAAGTAGCAAAGTCAGCCAACTGTTAGGAGAATCAGCCTGAAGCAAGAGTCAAATCAAGGGGTCACAACTTGTGAATGAAGTGTATGTGACAGGGAGCCTCTTTTCTGTGGTTCTGTGCACAGAATGGGAGGCAGGCACAACAGCTTCATGGAGCATATTCTGCTGGATTGTAGGTGTGAATGATTGAAACTATATTGAGATACCTTCTAGAAATAAATAAAGGTGCTTTTTTCTTTTGCATCTCCTCATACAAAACCTTCCTTTTATTCTTCTGGAGGCAGCCATTGCTAGGGGAAGATTGATATAATCAGAATAGAAATGCAAAGAGAGTTGGTGCTCAGATTTTGAGTTCCAAGAAAGGTTCTTGATGCCCACTTCAGAGGCAAAAATTATGAAAGCCAAAGCTTGAAGCTTTTTATTTTAAAGGGAAAAAAGAGGTTTTTGTAAATCAAAAGGCAAAGCCCTAAAGGAGCTGAGCACAAAATATATTCACCAACAAAAGACTGGAAAAAAAATAGAGGTGGCATCAGTTTCCTATAACAAGGAGGACTGGGTTATTGAGGATCTCTCTGCTGCTAAAAGCATATAAAAATGTTATATAAATTTAAATTTTTTAAATATATGGCTGAACTAGAAAAAAGAAAGTGCACTTTTCAGCATTCAGAAACAAAAAGAAAACTTAAAATCAGACAGGTGTCAAAGACAAAATATACCAATTAAGAAGAGGATTTTATTCAGGCTGTTCCAATAGAAAGAACATTGATTAATGAGGAATATCTCAAAGAAAAGGAAGGGAACCAGGGAATTTATAGAAGCAGATAAACAAAGGAGTCATTCCTGAGAGTCTTAGTTTGTTTTGTGCTACTATGAAAGAATACCTGCGACTAGGTAATTTATAAAGAACAGAAATTTATTTTCTCACAGTTCTGGAAGCTGGGAAGTCCAACAGCAAGTCACTAGTATCTGGTGTGGGCCTTCTTACTACATCTCCATGTGGGGGGCAGCAGAAGAGCAAGAGAGGGCAAAAGTTGTGTCATCACATGGTAGAAGAGCAAGAAAGAGAGAGCTGACTCCCACAAGCCCTTTTTATAGCAGCATTAATCCATGCTCTGCCCTCATGACCTACTTAAACACCTCCCCTTAGGCCCCACCTCCCGATATGGTTGCATTAAGGATTAAGTTTTCAATACATAAATACTGGGGGACACATTCAGACCATAGCATCAAGTCTTATGAGAGTCATGAAGAAGAGTGGAGCCTGGTCTTACCTAAATCATTCAGGAAAGGTGGAAGTGGATCTCATCTTGAAATATGTCAGCACCTGCTAGTCTTTCATTGTTAGCTGATGAGCATTAGCCTTTCTTCAGAACACAAAAAGAGGAAGGATTTGTCAATAGTCACTGTTTTCTGGGACCTCAGGGCTGAAATGAAGTTCAATATTGTCAGTACCACCTTTCTGAACAACTCAGAAGCAATCATAAACCTTTCTATTTTTAAGGGCAAATGTAAGCATGCTTTTTAAAATTTTTAAAAATTTTTTATAGATTTAAGGGATACAAGTGCAGTTTTGGTGCATGGCTATATTTTGCAGTGATGAAGTTTGGGCTTTTAGTGTATTTGTCACCTGAATAGTGCACATTACACCCAATAGATAATTTTTCATCCCTCACCCCCTCCCACCTTTGGAGTCTCCAATGTCTATTCCACTCTATATGGCCACGCATACCCATTGTTTAGCTCCCACTTATGAGTAAGAACATGTGATATTTGATTTTCCATTCCTGAGTTACTTCACTTAGGGTAATGGCCTCCAGTTCCCTCCAAGTTGCTGCAAAAGACATTATTTCATTCTTTCTTATGACTGAGTAGGATTCCATGGTGGGATATGTGTGTGTGTATTTGTGTGTGTGTGTGTATATATATATAAATGTGATATTATATATATATAAAAAAATATATATATATATATATATATATATAATCACATTTTCTTTATCCAGTCCTCCATTGATGGACACTTAGGTTGATTCCATATCTTAGCTATTATGAATAGTGCTGCAATAAAGATACAAATACAGGTACCTTTTGATAGAATGATTTCTTTTCCTTTGGGTAGATACCCAGTAGTGGGATTGCTGGATCAAATGGTAGATCTATTTTCAGTTCTTTGAGAAATCTCCATACTGTTATCCACAGAGGTTGTACTAATTTACATCCCACAAACAGTGTATAAGCATTCTCCTTCCTCCACATCCTTGCCAATATCTACTGTTTTTTGACTTTTTAATAATGGCCATTCTCATTGGGGTAAGATAGCATCTCATTGTGGTTTTAATTTGCAATTTCTCAAAATAATAAACCTTCTGATTGGCTTAAGTAGGGTCTAAAAAATAGTCTTCAATTATTGGTGGTATTCCTGCAAATCAATTGAAACAATTGTTGAGAGGTGATGACAAAGGTCAGTTGTTTTATGGTCCTGGTGACAAGACATCTTAAAATAGGGATGCCTCAAATGTAAAGGAGAGATATTAATGTAAAAGATTGTATTAAAGAACGAGGAGTTGAACCCTGAGGGCAACCAGTCCAATAGATTCCAAGAAGTTGGTGGTAGAAAATCTTTCAGTTTTGCCACACACTCGCTGAGTTTCTCAAAGCTCTCAAGCTAGTTTGGCCATGCTCTTGGTGACGCTGTCCACAGTCCTAGTTACCTCTTACATAAAAGCAATGAAGGAAATGGAAATATTTCACCCTAAAATATACTTCTTTCACATATTTTGAGATGGCTATTCCAGAGGGCCTATAAACCGAAGTTGCCCTGCAAAGGTGTCCTTTGTGGGGGAGATTTGCATCTGCAGAAAACTGCATTGATACAGCCAGGTTTTCTCTGAAGCCCTCCCTTATCATATCTAAGAAAGATTCACTGAGAGTATGACACCTTTAAAGGACTGAAAGAAACTTTTACCACCTATTCTCTTGGAGGGCTGCTATCTATGAGGTTTTAGCTACTTAACAAGATCACTTTTGGAAGCAGGCCCCCTCTTCTGTCCTTCCCATAACCTATCTTGCCACTACAACCTGATTTACCACTATAACCTGTTTTTGGCCATGCTCAGAGCCCCCATTCTTTCTTTAACCTCAACATGGTTTATAAGTTTCTTGAGGGTTGGGGTAATCACTCTGTGGTTCTGCCCTGCACCATGCACATTAATAAATTTGTATGCCTTCTCTTCTCCTAATCTGTCTCTTGTCAGTTGATTTTTAGTGAACCTTCAGAGAGCGAAGGGGAAGTTTTTCCTTGGCCCCTATAGCGTGCATTTTTAGTGAACCTTCAGAGAGCGAAGGGGAAGTTTTTCCTTTGCCCCTACAGCATGCATTTCATGACCCAAGCATTTCACTGGACTGCCTTCATGGCCAAGACAGTGGCTTGTTCAGAAATACATTTGGCCCACAGACGGTCTGCTGCAGAAGTGAGGTTCACATCAAGTCATTGGGCTTCAGCTCACAGGGATTCTTCAGATCCTAGAGAAAAAGAGCTGGCTGCAAAGAGCTACAGGAGAGCTTTGTCTTCAATAGAGAAAGACTGTCTCAAAGCTCCCCCCGTAAAAGGCCTGTGTCAGCTACTTCGGAGTCCAGGCTTCTGATGGTATCACTTAAATAACTTTGAGAACATACCAGTAGACTGAGTTAGGATTTTCAGAACTTTAGTTGAGAAACAAGTGGGTTCATGAGACTGCCAACACAAGATGAAGCAAAACAAAATATAATTTCATATCAATAAAATGATGAAAGATGATTGTGGTATTTGTTTTATAAACTAAAATAAAATCTTAAGCCCCTCAAACCAACTGAATGGACCTGTCTAGTTTTATTTGACAGATTTTTCTAAAATTATGTGAGCTTGATTTCTTAAGATATTTGAATTTGTTTCTATAGGAATTTCATAGCACATTATAAGTATTAGAAGTTAAATTTCCTTAAGTTCTGGGAAATTTAGGCATATTCAATTTATATAAGCAATTATTTATCTCTAAGCCAATTAGAATAGAGCTCCTTTAAGAGATTTTATAATCTAATTTATTAACACCATCCAGATGTACAAAAATATTACACAATTACACAATGAGAGAGGTAAATGCATTTCTGAATTATAGTCATATAAACATACAGACAGACACAGAGTGCATATAGCTTCAATTCTAAAGTTTCAGCCTTGGATCAAGAATTAAACACTAACTTACAAAGATCACCATTTCATAGCTTTTATCAAAAAGACAGGGAATAACAGATGCTAGCAAGAATGTGGAGAAAGGGGAACCCATGTACATTCTTGGTAGGAATGTAAATTAGCACAGCCCCTATGGAAAACTGTTTGAAGGTTCCTCAAAAAACTAAAAATAAAACTACCATATGATCCAGCAATTCTACAACTGTGTGTATATCCAAAAGACAGGAAATGAATATAACAAAGAGATACCTGCACTCTCATGTTTATTGCAGCACTATTCACAATAGCCAAACTATGGAATCTACCCAAGGATCTATCAACAGGTGAATGGATAAAGAAAATGTGCTATATGTACACAATGGAATATTATTCACCCATATAAAAAGAATGAAATCCTGTCATTCGTGGCAACATGGATGAAACTGGGAGTTGTTATGTTAAGTGAAATAAGCCAAGCACAGAAAGACAATTTCGCATGTTCTCACTCATATGTGGGAGCTAAAAAAGTGGATCTCATGAAGATAGAGAGTAGATTAATGATTACCAGAGGCCAGAAAGGGTGGGGGGAGAGGGATGAAGAGAGGTTGATTAATGGGTATAAATATACAATTTAATGAAAGAAATAAGGCCTAGTGTTTGATAGAACAGAGAGTGGCTATAGTTTACAATAATCTACTGCATATTTAAAAACAGCTAAAGGAGAATAATTTGAATGTTTCCTAACATAAAAGAAGACAAATATTTAAGGTAATGGATATCCCAATTACACTGTTTTGATCTTTACAAACTATATTATTGTATTAAATTATCACATGTACCCTGAAAATATGTAAATCTATTATGCATCAATTAAAAAACTCACCATTTCATGTTAAAGAGCTGTTCTTTTCCAAGTGGATATGAATTCTTAATTGATATGAGTTCAAAATAGACAAACAAAAGAGATTAACATTCTTTTGTTAATACTCTATTGTCTATCTCTCAACAAAAACAAGGTCTCTATAAACCATTAATCCATTTTTAGAAATCACAAAGAGGTCAGACCATGAAATCAAAAAAAGCAGCACCAGAAATCAAGTGAGCACTCAAAAATAATCAAAAAGAAATCTTTATCATGATACCAATAGACAAAAGTCTAGAACATAACACTGGGAATCAGACACACTGTTGGTCCCCAGATTGCCAGTCAGGAACTGAGCACGAAGGTCTCTGAGGGGCCCCATTGTGGGAATGAAGTCAATAAGGATCTGAAGGTAAGGTCCAATCCCATCCGAGTCACAGCATAAAACTATCAAAGACAAAATGCTTCATACAGTTGAGATGTTTTTATTAAGGCTATTGCAATTGGGAGAGCATTCACTAATGAGGACCATATAAAAGAAAATAAAGGGGACAGGAAGAGGCAGGTTAACAAGGCAGTCATGTACAAGTCTTATGAGAATAATGAGGGAGGATGAAGATGGGTCTTATCTAAATCATTGAGAAAAAGTGGAGGTGAGTTTTATCCCAAATTATGGGAGGACAAGATGGGATGTCCACTGTGGATTAGCCATTTCTCAGGAAACAAAAGGGTGGGGATTCTTACCCATTGCTATTTTCCCAGAGCACAAGGCTCAGGTGACGTTCAACATTGTTACCAATAATTTCCAGCTCTCCAATTTCTAGGTGTAAGCTTGTGAGCTGTAACTCCAGGTCAGATCTTGATTTAAGTTGCGATTGCTTGGAACTAGCTTTTTAATGCTCATTATAGAGAAAGCAACATGACTTGTGAAAGACAGAGAGCAGAAATTGAGGCCCCATTGAGAGAGCACTGTAGGCGGCTTCCTTCCCAGTGATACAAGGACTAGAAAATCTCCACACACCAGTCCATGGAAGCAATGAGTAAGCTTGTCTATGTTTGGAGCTGAGAGAGGAAAAAGTCTCCTCTGAGTAATCAAAACTCTTTAGTAAAGTAACTATATGGAGTCTCAACCTATCCTACCTGTATGGTGTGTGAATCTCCAAGCCAAAAAAGTAATGTAAAATCTGGACCGGGACAAATAACAGCCTGCAGTGCCTGGTGAAGTAAATACAGAGACCCACAAACAAACAGCAGCAACAACGAAAATACTCCACTGCAGAACAGCTTGCAATTTTTTTTTGAAAATACAATGGAAAATGTTTACTATGAAAGACAGAATTAGCAGACACAAGACTTTAATATAATAGAAAAATGGGGAAAAAGACTATAAAATAAGTATGTTTTAAATTATTAAAAAGCTAAATGAAGGAACATAAACTATAATAAAATAATAGACTATTACCAAAATAAGAGAGATTTAGAAATGTTTTTAAAAGCCTAAAATAATAAAAGGTAATTGAATACTTAAAAATTCATGAATAGTTGAAATAGCGTATTAGACACAGATGAGGAGATAAATTGGTGTATTGGAAGGTAGATATGAAGAGACACCCAAATTGCACCACAATAAGATTTTTTAATTAAAAAAATAAACTATTATTTATAGAACATAAAATTCACAAAAGAAGAAACTTAAAAGGCCAATAAATATAAGAAAAGATTCTTGACCTACTAGTAATCAAGAAAATGCAAATTAAAATAAAAATATGGTAGCATATGCAACTTACATGATTGGAAAATTAATATACTTTATAACATGAAATTTTAGTGAGAATATAGAAGATTAGGAACTCAAACATGACTGGCTAGAGTACAAACCAATACAACAATTTTAGAAAACAGTTTGGCAACATCTAATAAGTTAGTACAGTTAGAGATTCATTATAATTTGGCAATTCAACACCCAATAAGTATTTTAGATAAATTTTGGCACACATGTACAAGGATATGCAGTATGCTAGAAATAGTTTAAAAAGGTCAGTAACCTCTTTAAATCCATGGGAATAAGATAAATCAATTGTAGATATTTCACTCTAGTATTCATTTGTGCTGTTCACCAATAATTTCCAGCTCTCCACTTTCTAGGAATACAGTAGAATAGTAATTCTCTATCAACTTGATGTTTGGCATGGCCATATAACTTCTTTTTGCCCAAAGAAATGAGCACAAAAGTGATGATTGTCATTTCTCAGTAGAAGATTTAAGGTCAGTGCAGAATTTGCCATACTCCCTTCTTACTGTAAAAGGCCATGGAAACATGTAACAAAATGAAGCGTCCATGAACGTGGTCTTTGAAAGGCTATGATGAGCAAAGCCATCCTGTTGACTTGCAATGGACAGGTACATGCAGCGTAATTGAGTCATAACATTTGTTGGTTATTTTTTCTATCAGGTATCTTTGATTGCCAAAGAGGCAATTGAGAAGCTGGACAGAGATTTTGAAAGACTATTAAGGCTATGGGTGCAAAAGCAGAAGTTTAAGGACCATGATGTATGGAGAGCCTGGTAACTACCTCCCAGGATTTAGGTTGGAACCTTCTTGTACTACATTCTAGGGAAATTGACAATAGACCAGCCTTCACAGGTATTGAAGCTCAATTTTAAAATAACTGAATCTCAGATGCAATTGAGGTAATTTAGGATCACTAGTATCCCCAGACACCCACCACAAGCAACCTTAGTGATCTTTAGAAGCGAGCATATTCTAGGCTTTGAATTATCTTTCCCAGTTTAAGTATGCAACATCTGGCATTCAATCAAAGACAATCAAGTGTGTCAATCAAGACAATAAAAAGTTATTTAAAAGTCAAAAGATTCTGTATCTGACATGATAGCATGTGCCTGTAATCCCAACTACTTGAGGGGCTTGAGGCAGGAGGATCACTTGAGCCCAGGAGTTTAAGATCAGCCTGGGAAACATAGCAAGACCCTGTCTCAGTTAAAAAAAATTAATTTTAAAAAGAGAAAAAAAAATTTTTTAAGTCCAAAGATTCAACAGTCAATAGCAACAAAGTCATAGAAAGCCCAGAGAATGAATTTATCAGATATGGACTTTAAAATTATTTGAATAAGTGTTCAAACACATAAGAAAAGATGGAAAAATTCAGCAGAAAATTGGAAAAATGGAAAAATTACAAATTCTAGAACTGAAATATACGATTAAAATTAATACTCAAAGAATGAATTTGATAGATTAAAAACTGCTGAAGAGTTAAGTAATTGGAAACAGATTAGAATAAAACATCCACACTGAAGCTCAGAGTAAAAAAATTAAAAATAGAAAAATGAATGTAAGGAATATATGGGAATTTTTAAAATGTCTAATATATGTATCATTGGAGTTACAGAAGAAAAGGAACAAGAATGAGGCAAAGAGATAGTGAATGAAAATTTTTGAAAATTGATAAAATCATCAAGCAACACATTTAAAAAGCACTAAGAAACCCAATCAGAATAAATGTAATGTAAATTAAACATAGGTACATTAAAGTAAAGCTAAAAACCAAAAAGGAAATCCTAAAAGTAGTCAGAGGGAAAAGGAAGCATCACCTCAAAGGAGTTACAATAAGACTAGCATCTGCCTTCTCAATAGAAATTACGGAAACCAGAAAAATGTGTAACTTTGGAGTGAACACACCTGGCAGCACTGCTTTAACAAGTGATCAAGGTTAATTTCACCAGTGACAAGTATGTTGATATCTTGTACTCCTTTATTATGATATGGGGAGAGGCACTTCACTTCTATGGTATTCTTCCTAAAAACAAATAACCCCAGTAGTCATGAAAAAAAAAATCAAACCAACCCAAACTAAGGATATTTTATAAAATACCTAACCAATAGTCTTCAAAACCGTCAAAGTCATGGAAAACAAAGAAAGACTGGGAAACTATCACAGACTAGAGGCGGCCATGTAAATATTCTGATAAAATACAATATGGTATCCTAGTCTGGGTCCTAGAACAGATAAGCAACATTAGTGGTGAAAAAAATGAAATCCAAATAAAGTCTGGAGTTTAGTTCATAGTAATGTACCAATGTTAGTTTCTTAACTTTGAAAAATGTGCCATGACTATGTAAGATGTTATAGTATTATGGAAAAATGAGTGGAGAGCATATAGAAACTCTCATTACTATCTTTGAAACTTTTCTATAAATCTAAAGACATTATAAAATAAAAATATAATGAGATATCACTATACACAAATGACTAAAAGTAAAAACTGACACTCTCAAGTGTTGGAGAGAATGTGAAGCAACAGGAACCCTCAAATACTGTTAGTTTAAGAGCAAAGTAAGAGCAAATTTGTACAACTACTTTAGAAAACCATTTGGCAATATTCTTTAAAGTTGAAAATAAAGCATAAAGTTGAAAATCAACACATCATTTGACCCAGAAATTCTACTTCTAGGTATATATCCAACAGAAAATTGTGCTCATATGCCTCAAAAAACATGCACAATAATATTCATAGCAGATTTATTTGTAATAGCTGAAAACAAACCAAAGGGCCATTTACAATAGAGTGAATAGATACATTGTGGTAAGTTCATTTCACAGAATATTACAGTGCAAGGAAAATAAATGAACTACAACTACATGCAACAACAACATGAATAACTCTTGCACTTGGCTTCTGAGCCTGAGAATAAATACATACTACATGATTCTGTTTATAGAAAATTTAAAAACAAGATTAGTTTATAGAATTAAAAGTATGGATAGTATCTCTGTAGGTTCTGTGAATTTGGGCAGGGAAGTGGTGTGATGTGGACACCAAGGACTGCATTGAATTTGCAGAATTCTTGGTTATGCCTCTTGCTCTTAAATTGCTTCTTTCACAAATGAATGCAAAATTGTTTAACCCAGTCACAGACATAGCCTAACACAAAAACAAAAGTAGCACATAAAATCATGGAACAAGTATCTAGTTAATTGGGAAATTGGGTTTCAACCAAATAGGATTTACTCTAGGACTCTGAGGTTAAAATTCTTCACGTAAGTCCACATCACACTGTGCATCAATAATGATAAAACATATGTGCTCACTTCGCCAGCACATATACTAAAATTGGAACAATACAGAGAAGATTAGCATGGCCCTTACACAAGGATGACACGTAAATTTGTGAAGCATTCTATATTTTATTAAGTCTCAAAACAACAAATGTTGGCATGGATGTGGAGAGATAGAAACACTCATATACTGCTGGTGGGACTGCAAACTAGTACAACCTCTATGGAAAGGAGTATGGAGATGCCTCAAAGGACTAAAAGTAGAACTACCATTTGATCCAGCAATCCCACTACTGGGTATTTACCCAAAGGAAAAAAAGACATTCTATAAAAAAAGACATCTGCACGCGGATGTTTATAGCAGCACAATTCACAATTGCAAAGATATGGAAACAACCCAAGTGCCCATCAATACATGAGTGGATTAATAAAATGGGGTATATGTATAACATGGAGGAGTACTCAGCCATAAAAAAAATGGTAAACTAATACCTCTTGCATTAACCTGAATGGAACTGGAGACCATTCTTCTAAGTGAAGTATCACAAGAATGGAAAAGCAAACACCACATGTACTCACCATTAAATTGGAACTAATCGATCAACACTTATGTTCACATATGGAAATAACTTTCATTGGAAATCAAGCAGGTGGGACGGGGGAGGAGGGAATGGATAAATTCATACCTAATGGGTACAGTGCACACTATCTGGGGAATGGGCACACTTTCACTCAAACAGTACAAAAGCAATTTATGTAACCAAAACGTTTGCACCCCCATAATGTTCTGAAATAAATTTTAAAAAATAAATACATAAGTTTTTAAAATAAAATTAAATTAAAAAAAAATAATAAAAAATATACAATTAAAGGAAAACACCCTGGATATTCTGTTGTAGTTATCTGGTAGCTAAGTATTATGAATGAGGCATAATTGTGAATGGGTGAGAAGCTCCAATTAAAAGAATCTTTGGGAAAATTAAAGTTGTTTATTGTAACCCTAGGAAGAGAAGTCACAATATGCTAACTCCTGCTGCAAAAGCACCCACACAAGCACACATACACAACCAAGGTTGACATTTGCCTTCATGAATTCCAAGAGGCATTTCTACCTTGCCCTTCATCTTAAGTGAGTCTTAGTAAGAAGAAAAATGACTCATTTCTGATACTAAACAGATAGCATCAAAAAATTATCCCAGAACCTTTTGAAGTGTCAGCTGCTAGTTGTGCAAAATTTATAAAATTGATTCATACAAATAAAGTAGTCGAAGTCACTGAGTAAAAGTACAACATATCTGGATTTCCTTTTTGGTTGTATTCTGGACATTAGATGGAGAGTCCAAGTTGTTCATGTATAGGAGGTGATCCAGGACAGAACACAAAGGCGGGCCTGGGTCCTAAAATCTAAAAAATGATGACTCAGCCTTGGTTCAAGGTTGTATTTGTATCAGTTTACTATGAACCAACAACAAACAGAGCTATGAATAAAGATCAAATGTGAATTCAAGTGAGTGGATGTGGCTTCCCATCACTTCCCTAGTTTTCATAGAAGTTCAGTGGTCAATGAAACTAATGCAAAATGTACAGTTTGCTGGGCAAGAGGAGCTAAGAGACTTGGCTTTCCACCTTTGGACTGAGGAAGAATCACCTCAGCACTCAACCCTGTCCAACAATGCCAGAGAACACATCTTCTTCTGTTTAGGCTGGGAGAGGGCAGTGGAAGCACTAAAGTATACCTACTAGCATATAAGGACGTTCTTGTCCTGCTATAGTTACATATTTCCTCCTGAATCAGCAGGGTTACAGCAGGACTAGCCACAGTCTTGCAAATGTAGCATGACAGGGATTGCTTTGGGAAGTCCAGTGAGTCTGAAGGACAGCAGTGAGGACCTATCAGCTTATGGACATGGTATTCTTGCTATGACAAGTTCTAAGTAGGAAGTACTACTTATTTATGTGACATGTGGTTAGGATTGTTACCTTTACCTTTAAAAAATCCACTGGGAGGAAAAATCAACACTTATAAAAATAGACATGTACAAATACTAAGAATAGGGCAAAGCCTTAACTTCCAGGTAGGACATATAAGAGAGAGCTGTCATTTTTATCAGAGATTCTCATAAGGACATTAAGCAAGTGGACAGAAAGACATTAATGTTTACATAAAATTGTTATAAAGAAAATATACAGAAAATGATTGACTGTTTCTTCTGACCACTGAAGGTACAACTACAGTAGTACTATTGATATTTGAGACTCAATAATTCTTTATTGTGGAGGGCTGTTCTATGCACTGATGCTTACTTAGTAGCATCCCTGGACTCTACCCATGAGATGCCAATAGCAATACCCCCTTACTGTGGCAACCAATATTGTCTCCAGGTATTGCCTGAGAACACCCAGAGTAGAGAGCTCACAGAAGCCTAGTAGGTAGGTAGATGCAGTTGTCAAAATGGAGAAAGGGAAAAAGAAGAAAGAAGAGGCTGGAGCAGAATCCTGGAGAAGACAAAACCCAGGCAAAATCATTCCCAGTTAAGAACCACTGAACTAGAGGGAATATTCAAGAGAATTAAGAAATAATTCCTGAGAGTGATGATTAAATATTTTAAAACAATATGAAAAGGAGAATGAAAAGGAAACATTTCTGACAATGGGTTACTAAGCCTACAACAAACTAGAGCCCTACTTGGAAGAAGGATGATAAGAATTTAAAGTCCCTTTTAGCTCTAGCTGAGTTAAGGGATAGTATTGCCAGTGAAGGTGCCCATGTAAGTAACACTGGTAGAGCTAACACTGTAAGTGTTAATATTTTTAATAGTTAAAGAATATTCCAAATTAAAGAAAGACCAAGTCAGAAAAAGGTAATAACCTTAGAAACAAAGCTTCATTAGGGCTAATTATGATAAGGGTTTTCTTTTTGGAAATGACTCTTTGAATGACAGGCCAATTTGTATTACCTAATTATCAATTTTTTTAACTGTGGAATTTGTAAATGAAGGAAGCTGACTGTACAGATTTTGTGGTTAACACAAAGAAAAGTGTCCAGCAAACCAACGGTAATATGCTGGACTCTTCTTATACAGTACTTCTGTGTTATTATCTGTGAATACTTCTTATGGAATTTGACCACACTAGATGTTGTATCATCAATTCAACTCAGTTTAACTGGTCTATAGCAGGGCCTGGGTGGGGTAAAGAGATGCTCAGGACGATATCTTTGCCCTCAGTGAACTTGCTGCCTAGTGATAGAGACATAAGTACCCTGAAATAAATCATATTAATTTCTGTCTCAAGGAAATTAGTTTAGTAAGTTACAAATAAGGAATGGAAATGACCTTGGAAAGCCAAGGAAGGAAGCATCTAGTTCCAACTGACTGTGGTTGAGGGTTGGGGATTATTTGATGTAGATTTGGAACTGAGCCTTAAAAACTGGAAGAGTTCAATAGTTCCTGTTGGAGGATGGACACAAATGATGTAATAAGTAGAAGGAAGAGAAACAGGAAAAGCTGAGAAATCAGAGGCATAGGCTGTATTTATGGAATGATGGGTTAATCTTCATGACAGGAGTGTAAAATGTGTAAAGACATGGGAGATGTTGCTGGAAAGCTAGATTGGAGTCAGCTGTGGAAAGCTTTGAACTTCAGGGTAACTGACGTATGTGTGATGATGATTTAAAACTTCTGCCTTATTATTGTGGATATGTATTTATTACTTTTGATATTATATAATTGCTTCCATCTCTAGACATATTGATTGTAAATGAAGAGTACATTGTTAATAAGTTAATGTTAATAAGCTTTTCAAAAGCATAAATGCATCTGAGATGACTTGAGTGGTAGCAGCTCCAGAATTCATATCATAATGAAATGGCTTTTCAGTCTTAGTCTTGATGCTGAATTTACATAGCAAACACACTGTTTTTACTAGGATTGTAAGTCCATTTAAAGTGGCTCTGGGGAAGATGGTGGAGATACTAGAGTGGCTAACGTTTTCTGAAAATCTGATTTGGATAATTTAAAGCCTCTGAAAATCTAACTTGGACTGGGCTTGATTAATTAAGAGGCTAGTAGGCTCAGGATTAAAGAAAACTGTGCTCATGCTCTATATCCAGGGATAAAGCAAGGCATTAGATAACAAAATCTGAAATATTTATATGTGCAGAAACTAGTAGAAAAAGGCTCCTTGAATGTTATTGTCAGCCTTCTAGAAGATGCCCATTGGATAATAGGATCATTAAATGCAAATACTTTATGTTATTAGATATTGTGTACCCTTTAAATAAGTAAACATCCTTATGTTAGCCACTAAACATAAAGTTTATCTTCCCCAGAAAGTTTTGTCCTGTGGAGTTAGGAATCAAGGTTATAACATAATGTCAAATTGATGTCAAAAAGAAGCTCACAGTTATATCAGTAAACTTTCCCACTGAGGGGCTCACCTCTGAAAGCCCTTTTGTCAAGAGAGTTTGACCTATCCCAAAATAATCTGAATAATCACTCTTCTAAGAAAACAAAAATGCCTTTGTGAAAGGTGCCATAAAAATATAGTTGTGTAGATTTCATTATCATTGCCCTTGCTCTAGTTATTAATAGCATATTTCTGAGATATTTCAAATATGCAAAATCTAGACAGGAGGTTAAAGTCTACTTGAATTATTGAATAGAAAACAGCATGTCACTCTAAGATCACAATTTTTAAGTGCCTGGGCCAAGCCACTGGGTGATTTTTATATAAATGATGAAAACATGCCTATATTTCTTGATTTTTTTCATTCAAATCTTTCTATGCCTTCTGCTAAATGATGACTGAAATATTATCCTTTATTTAATATTAACTGTCCCAGATACACTAGTCTTCTAATCTAATTGTGTACATGTATCTTTATATACTTTTATTATAAGCTGCTTTATATATGAAAGTTTCTGTTATAGCATCTACCTCACAGAAGCTAGGAACATTCTGTTAAGGTTAATTTTAGCTTTAAATTGGTGTAACTACATTGAAAATAAGTGAAATAATTCCCAGCCTATCTTTACTAACTACAAGAAATTCCTACTTGGGCCTGCCCTGCTGTGCTCAGAAAAATAGGTTTGCCCTCATTGTGAAGTTATTTCTAAGTCACGATTCCCTCTCCCTGGCCTACTCTAATTCAGTTCGCCCTAGGTGGATATTTGGTTAGTAATTTGTGAGATACAAAGTACCTCCAAGAGAAACATTTTGGTAATAAAAAAATCCAGTAGGTTCTGGAGACTAAAGGACTGTGGTTGGAATTCTGGCTCTGCTACTTACTCCTTATTCTGGAGGAAGATTTTTAACTTCTCTGAGTTTTTGTTTCCTCATTTGTGCAATAGTTATAATAAAGGTACCTACCTCATAGTGTTGTTTTGAGGTTTAGAGGGAATAAACACATAGATCTGGTCTGTGCCATGTGCTCAGTTAATAGTAACTGTTGTTGTTGTTGTTGTCGTCACATGACTAGAACTTACCTGTAACAAGTGAGCAGTCACAGATCTGAATCCACTGTTCTCATACCCAGAGGCAGGTGAAGGAACATTCAAGCAGAGTTCTCAGGAGCCACACTGTACAGGTGGTGGAATTGTCAACATGGAGGCAGGGAAAGGTAGAAGGGAGAGGCTGGAGCAGAATCCCTGAGGTGAAAAGTGTGGAAATGCAGGAGTAAGGGGAGAAATCAAATCAACATCAAGAACGGAATTGGGTCAGGCAGTGGGAAACTGAGAAAACCATTACAGAGAACATTTTCCTTAGCAGAATCAGCAACTAGGGAATACAGAAAATCAGAGAAGTGGACAATAAGACTCAGGTCTTACATGGGAACTCTGTAGGTTACAAAGCATATTCACATGCATGGGTTCACTGTGAGGTAGACCCATTACCAAGCCCATTTTAAAGCCTTCAGTTTCATTGTTTAGAAACTTGAAAAACCTGAAACCCCACTGATATATAAATTTATAACCGTTATGTTCTAGAAATCACTTCACTTTATTTCTAACTATATATTGGAAAAGAGAACATATAATTGCCCAGACTTCCATCCTGCGGGGAAAGACTCACAATAAATAGCTCTTGTCTATTCTTCTAGAGAGCCTAGAAGTAATTAGCCCCTTCTCCTAAGCATATCTGCACCGTCAGCATGGTCACCCATCAATGCCTGAGCCATCATAAACCCTGACACTGGCTGGCTAGTTGCTGGACCAGGGCCACCAGGCAGTGCCAGAGAGGTTAATATAATGTGCCAAGATGTACTTCCCCTAAAGCCACAAATGCTGACTCTTCAGTGATTGCTAAGGGGGAGAAATAGCCTCTTCCCTGCCAGGCAGGCTTCTTCTGGGAAAATTGAGCTCTTGGTCATCCAGGCATTTTAATGGACTCTATGAATCACTGATCAGCCAAGAGAGAATGTGAAGGAGCCCGGGGCCCTGAGGCTGTGGATTGGCTCTTTCAACAAAGACAAATGGAGAGCCAGTCATTCCCAAAGGAGCAGGCCACAAGAGAGATCCTTTCTGCTAACTCTGGCCTCTCCTGTTTCTGTCCCTGGAGGACCATGGAGGTAAAAGCTGCCATAAACCACAATCCTTGCAGACAGCAAAAGAGAGTAGAGGAAACAAGGATGGATTGAATCCCTCCACATTCTTCAAAAAGTCTCGGCCTTGGCTCACAGCAGGAAGAGAACAGAGAGGACTGGAGCCCTCATTTTTCACACGCTACATCGAAATGATGGAGACATGACACAAGTTAGAGTTAAAGGGTCTTGGTTCTGGAAGGGAAATTAAAGGTCATTACTCTACCCACCCCAGACCATGTTATAAATGGGAAATACCAGGCAAAGAAAATTGTGCAAGGTCAGACTATTTATTAAAGGCAGCACTGGGACTAGAACCTGGGACTGTATTCTCAGTCCAGTGTTGTTTGAGTGTACCTGGAGGTGTACTGGACAACAAGCAGAAAGCATAACCTTTTACAAGTAATGGATGAGGAGTTATAACATAGAGCTTCTAGATACTGACGCCTTCACAAGCATAATAGATACTTAAACCAGAACAGAGGCTTGTATAACAGCATGACTTTCAACCAAACTGTAGGATATTGAGGAGTCCCAGTAATGAAAGCTCTGTCATTTTGTTGCTTAACTGAGACCCAGATGGAAAGTTAGAAAAGATCTAATTCTGATTTAATGCATATTAAGAGAATATTTGCTGCCAGCCAAGATGAAATAATAAAAACCAGTTTATTCTCCCTCCTGAAAAAAATATATATACAAGAAAAAATAATTTTCAAGTAACTGTACATCAGGAACCAAGGACAGTAATCCCTGAGGATGAAAAACAAATCAGCCGAGCTCTGCAATTGCCCTCAGACTGCGGTTTTCAGGCTGCAGCACAGATCGGGGAACCCGGGTGGAGCCCCATGCACTCCCTGAGCTGGGATCTTAGGGGGGTTGATGTGGCTAGAGTCTACAAAGCAGAGTACTAGAGAGGAGAGAGCTACAGAAAAAAAGAACTCTAGAGATTTTTAGAGAGTGTCCTGGGAGCCTTCAGCTGAGTAGTAAACAGTGAAAGCATGTGAGGAAACAGGTGAGCACACAAATGATGGTATATCTACACAACAGCATATCACTCAGCAATAAAAAGGAGCAAATTTATTAATGCATGCAATAACATGGATAAATCTTAAAATAATTATTATGCTCAAAAGAAGCCAAACAAAATGTAGTACATATTGTGCAATTCCATTCACATAAAACTCTAAAGCATGCAAACTAATCCATAATGACATAAAGACTGGTCATTGTCTGAGGAACAGTGATGGAGCAGGCAATGCCAGGAGGAAGAAATTATAATGGGGCACAAGGAAACTCGGGGGAATCGTGTAAGTGTTCATTATCTTTTTCGTGGTGATGGTTTCATGGAGTAATAATTGATGTAAAAGTGTCAAAACTTATCACTGGAATCATACAGCTTATACTCTTTTGTATCAAGCTTCTTTGGTTCAACATGTGTTTGAGATTCATCTATGTTGTGGGGTATATTAATAGTTTATTCCTTCTTATTGCTGAATAGTATTCCATTGCATAAATAACCGCAATTTGTTCATTCACCTGTGGATGGACATTTGAGTTGGTTGATGTTTTTAGTATTATAAAAGAAGTGCTACATACCTAGCATATAGGTATTTTTTGGACATAAATGTAGTTACTGGTTAATATGGTAGGTGTGTATTTAAATATTAAAGAAATTAGAAAACTGTTCTCCAGCTGGCTGTACAAATTTCACTCCCATCAGTAATGTATGACTCTTGATAGCTCCACATTCTCACCAATACTTGATGTTATCAAACATTTTATTTTAGGCATTCTAGGGAGAATGAAGAGATATTTCATGCTAATATTAATTTAATTTTTTCATAATAACTAATGATATCGATCATCTTTCCATGTGTTTATTGGCCATTTGTATATCTTCTTTTAAAAGGTGTTTGTTCAAGCCTTTTACACATTTATTATTATTATTATTTCAATAGATTTAGAGGGCATAAGTGATTTTTGTTACATGGATGAATTGTATAGTGGTGAAGTCAGGGCTTTTAGTGCACCCATCACCAGAATAATGTACGTTGTAACCAACAGGTGATTTTTGACCCCTCACCCCCACCCTCTTTTCTTAGTTTCCAATGTCCATTATACTACTTCATGTCAGTATATACTCATCGTTTAGCTCCCATTTATAAGTGAGAACATGCTTTTACACGTTTTTATTTGATTGCTTCTCTTTTTATTTGAGTTATAGGAGTTCTTTATATATTGGATGTAAGTCTTTTTTTCATATATTTCACACATATAACAAGTATGTGACAGATATATGTGATACATATATAGCATATATATACGTGAAATATATGATGTGTGTGTGTGTGTATATATATGTATATATATATATCTCAAATAGTTTCTTCCAGCCATGGTTTACCTTTTTGTTTTCTTAATAATGTCATTTGTTAAGTTTTTAATTTTGATAAAGTCCAATGTATTTCCTTCCTTCCTTTATCTCTCTCTCTCTCTTTCTCTCTCCATATTCCAGCCAGTTCAACAGCTCCAAAATCTGATCTCTGCCTCCTCAGCTCGTGGAACTATTTGTACTTGCTTTGGCTCCACCTCTTTGTCCAACAATCAGAAAATTGTCTCCAGGTAAAGAGCAAGAGCAAATGTGAAACTCCTCTCTTTTGTTGCCCTACTTTCAGGGATCAAATGCCTGAAAACTGTTGTCTCATATCTTTTCTTCCAAGTTTTATAGTTGTTTGCAGCAGAAGGGCAAATTTGATGGCAGTTACCCTGCCATGGCCATATCCTGGTCCCTCTGTTTGAAAATTATACTATCCAGCTAACTGATAATTTCCCATTTTTAGCACAATCATCTACTAACCTTTATGACGTTTCCTAAATGTCATAAAGAACTTTATCATTAGGACTTTCGGATTCAACATTGTCTTTGGAGCTGTGATTAAATTTGAATATTGTCCCTGCTATTTCTACCTACTTTAGCCATAGGAAGTCACTTAACTGATGGCTTAGTATTTTGTCTATGAAATAAGGATAACAAAATGTCAGAGGTTTTGTGGGAATTCAAGGATATAGTGCAACTAGCACAATGACAAGTATAGGATAGATATTCAAAAAACAGAAGTACTATAGAGGTTAAAAGAATGGATTGTGGAGTCGAGAGACTTGATTTTGGAAACTAGTTACAGTCACAACATATACTGCACATTCGGGTAAGATACTTAGTCTCTCTAAACCCTAATTTATCAATTATAAAATAGAAATAGTAACGATAATAGTCACTACCTTATAAAATTGAGTTGAGAATCAAATACATACATAGAAAGGACCTCCTGAGATGCCCAGCTCATGGCAGATGTGCAGTAAATATTGTGTGTTATATTATTATTCTCTCTCTTTCCCTCTTCTTTCCTCCTCCCATCCCCTGCCATCCCCCAGGGGTGACTTCTCATCACTCCTGCATCATCTGTCCCATAAAATTCTCTGGCCTGGGATCACTCTGTTACCATAGTGACCTCTGACTCTGTTTTCCTCTAGCAGCCCACACACTCAGCCCCAACACATACTGAATCATTTTTCTGAGTGCAATTATCTTCTAAAAGTTACAATTCTAAATTCCACCTCTTTAATCACAACCTCCTTTCCTCCCACCCCTCCCACCTTCAATATCAATTCCCCGCTCCCCGTGAAGCTCTGCCAGTCCTAGCCACAAAGAACAGGGTTGAGGATAGCATGGCTGCCACCAGCCTCGTCAGTTTCCACCTTTCTTAACCTGTTGTTTCCTTTTAGTCGCTTAGCGTTAGAATAAGACCTGCAGTCTCATCAGACACATCTGATCAGCTGTGGCCTAATGAAGATATTAGTATTCCTAAGTGGATATGAAATCCCCATATCCCAAGCCAAGTTTATAGATTGAGAAAGCATCATTCACTTCTACAAGTTTTACTCTTTAACTCTGTCAATGCTTTCTTGGCAGAAGGAAAAACCTCAAATGGTGAAGGTAATCAGATCATTTGAAAATAGCAAGAATATTATGTTGTTGCTTTGACTCCTGGTTGCACATTAAAACCCCTGAGAGTTTTTTGACTATCCCTCTACCCCAGAATTTCTGATTTAAGTTGAGTTGGGATGGGACCTGAGTACTACTGGTTTCTAAATGTTACCCTGACTATTTTAATATTCACCCAGAGTTGAGAACCACTGCAATAGTGGGAAAGACACAATCATCAGAACAGTTTCTTCTAATACTGATAAGTCAGTTATAGAAAACTTACTTTTCAATAATGTGCTAGAGCTGACTTACGCTAGCTCATGAAAGCTGATGGTTAAAATTTCAGAAATTTTGCTAACCAATTGGTGTCACAGTGGTAGGTGAAAAATGGGCATGTGGGATGATTTGCACATTGGCAAATACTACAAATCAGTGTTTCCCCTCTCCCACCTGATTGCAAACCATTTACCAGCATAACACTGCTCTAGTCTTTAGTTCATTTTCCTTCACCTTGCTTGTCCTTGAATCAGAAACTATGTGTGACTAGAAGCACTGTCCTTTTAAGCTTGTTTCAGATGAAAGTTTTTCCCCTATAGTTCACCATGAAATTGCTCTGTGTCATCTTCTTTTAAATAGAAATGGCTGCTGCAGTAGCTCAGGGTGAAGTCAATAAATACCTTCATAAATATGAACTGACAGAGTTGAGAAGGCTCCACTTTCTGTGCAAGTCTGTTTACTCTTATTTCCTCATTGGCCTGATAATTTATAATTATTGATCTAATTTTCATGGCTCTCCAGACTCATCAGCAATCCTTCCTGTTCTCCAGCATAGGAGTTATTGTTTTCCATATATTTTATTGCAAGTAAGTAAAAGAAAATAAAACTTATCCTAGGCAGACATGATAACATAGAATATCAGAGAAGAAAATGGCCTTGTAAGTCATCTAGCCCAAGTTCCTCATTTTTAAATGATGTAACATGCCCAAAGAGTTTAGGTGACTTACCCATGGTCATATCTACAGTTAGTGGCAGAGTCAGGACTGTATATAACCCAAGTCTCTTCACTTAGAAGCTATTTTACTTTTTTCTATGCCCTTGTATCTCAAAGTATGGTCTTCCCACCAGCAGCATTGACATCACCTGGGAGCTTGTTATATAAATACAGAATCTCAGAGTCCACTCCAGATCTATGAAATAAGAATCTTTATCGCAACAAGATCCTGAGGTTATTTGCATGTGCATTAAAGATTAGGAAGCACTAATCCATCCAGAAATTCCACTTCTGGATATATACCCAAAAGAATTAAAAGCAGGGTCTTTCAGGGATATTTGTATACCGTGTTCATAGCATTATCATTTACAAGAGCTAAAAGATTGAAACAACCCAAATGTCCATTGATGGATGAATGGATAAACAAAATACAGTATACACATATAATGGAACACTATTCAGCCTTAAAAAGAAAAAAATTCTGACCCATGCTACAACATGGATGAAACTTGTTTGCAAAGTGAGATAATCCAGTCACAAAAAGACAAATACTGTATGATGCCATATGTGAGGTACCTAATGTCAAATTCATAAAGAAAGTAGAATGGTGGTTTCCAGGGGCTGGGAGAAGAAAAGAGTGGGAAGTTGTTATTTATTAGGTATAGAGTTACAGTTTTGCAAGGTGAAAGCATTCTGGAGATTGGCTGCACAACAATGTGAATGTACTTAGCACTCCTGAACTTAAAATGGTTAAAACGGTAAACTTTACATTATGTACATTTTACCACAATTCAAAATTCTTTTTTAAAAATCTTCATTTAAAAAAATCCATATCAACCTGATACTGGTTTTCTGGAAGATTTGATTCACCAACTGAAGCAGATGTCAAGTGAACAAAAAAAGAAGTAGAGAGACTATCAAAGTAAATTGAATAAAAAAAAGTTTTCATTTATTTAAAACTTATTTTTACTAGACTTCCGGCTACTGGCTCAGAATCCTCACAACAACCTTCAGATAGGTATTATTTAATCCCACATGTTTTTACTAGGGTAACCAACTTGTCCTTGTTTGCCTGGGACTCCCACTTTCAGCACTGAAAATCTTATGTCCCTCGTTAGGAAACTCCTCAGTACTGAGAAAATTGGGACAGTTGGTCACCCCACTTATTAATCTTAGAATCTTAGAAAGGCTATGCGGCAACTAAGTAGAGCTAAGATTCAACCTCAGATCTGACTGACAAAAGAACCAAAATAACTCCAACTAAATCAGTAAGAAAAAGAGAGGAGTGAACACAGAACCTCTCTGCCAAAGTCCTTGGATTATATTAAAGTAATATTATTTTAATATCTCCTGCTACAGTTTGAGTTTGGATTTAAAAGAAATTTAATCTGGCATGCCAAATGTTCTTAACTAACTGGCTTCTCTGTCCCTATTAAGGATGTTGTTTTGACCATTAATATTCTGGAAAGTTTGCAGGATGCTGTCCTTCTAAAGCAAAGACAAATCTCTGATCTGTGTGTTGTATTTAGAATGACCCTGGAGCACAGGGAAGAATCAATGGGCAATGACCCCAGGCATGGAGAATCATCAGGGCTGTAATCAGTTTTCCCCCAAAGCCTTCTTAATAAAGGACTTCAGGGAGAAAGTCTAAGCTTTAAAAATCATTGTAAAAAAAGTCTGTAATGTCTGGCAGTGTTCAGAGTACATGCTGACAATTGGGTGATCAAAGATGTTAGGACTGCAGTCAGAGATGAACCCTGTCTGATTTTTCCGTATTTATTGGAGAGGTGGCAGGGATGGGCAGGATGAACAATGAAGGATTGGGGCTCACCTGAGATCGTAGTCATCCAGTTGAGCTGAGAAATCTCAGACTAATTCACACATCTGCCCTACCTCTATCTTCTTCAGTCTTGAGTGCTAAAAAGAAGGATTATTGAAAAGGAAGGGCTGAAAGAACAAAGGGAGGAGAGGGAAAGAGTCTACTCCCAGGGGAAAAAAGTTAAGAATGAGAGCACTGGCCAGAAATCATCTAAGAAAGAGAAACTGCTTGAGCTGCCAGGGATATTTTAGAATAGGACAGAAAATGTATCCTCTGTATTTCATTATAGAGCAGGGAATAGCTACTATTATGATGTTATAAGTTCTGAGGAAACGTTGCCACTGCCCATATTGCTTTGTTGGTTTTTCATTCTCTTTACCTATTGAAATTTATAATAAAACCCTAAGTCATGGGTAGAGGGAAGAAAACTGGTGTTCTATTCCATGACCGTCTCTGGATTAGCGTGGGTGGAGGGCTGAGAGAGAAATCTCCAGTAGTATCTGTAAAAAGAGGACAATAGAATGCTAGCTTCTTGAGCATAGAAAAAGCGAAAATGTAGCTTTTAAACCTGCCTATGAATGAAACAAAGAAGCAGCCTAGGACCAAGGCATTCATTCCCCTTCTAGGTCAGCTGCAAAATTATCTTGTCCGTTCAGAGACAAATCCTTCAGAAATGAGTGCAGCCAAGTTAGTGACTGAATAGAAATATCTAAATCTTTTTCTTCTACATCACACTTGACAAATGATGTTCACGTGCCTGGCAGACTCCCATGACTGCCCCCAGAGTTACTCCCCATTGCCTGTCGGATTGCTGGAAATTCATTCTTTTTACTTTTGCAAACAGGATGCAAGTGAGTGAAAGTGATGTTACACAGATATACGTTGATTTCCCTCAAATTTATTATATGACATCCAAAAAAGGGCAAATTTAGCTTCAAACCTTAATTCTTTAATTATCAAGAATGACTTGCTGTCATACAAAGACTTACACATGAGTGTGCATGACAGCATTATTCTCAACAGCCAGAAAAATGGAAACAACCCAAATGTCCATCAACTGATGAACAAATAAACAAAATGTGGTATATCCATGAATATTATTCAGCAGTAGAAGGGAACAGAGTACTAAAACATGGATGAACCTCAGAAACATTATGCTAAGTGAAAGAAGTGAGACACAAAATTATATATTATATAATTTCATTTATAGAAATGTCAAGAAAAAGCAAATACATCAAGACAGAAAGTAGATTAGTGGTTGCCTGGGCTGGGGTGGGAATGGGGAGTAACTGTAAGTGAGCATGACGTTTCTTTTTCGGGTGCTAGAAATATTCCAAAATTAGATTTTGGGGATGGTTATACAACTCTATAAATATATTAAAATTCACTGAAGTGTACATTTAAAATGTGTGAATTTTATGGTATGCAAATTGTATCTTGATAAATTGTTTTTCAATAAGAAAACACTTACTTGAAATAAAAAAAAAAAGAATGGCTGGTGACATTGCTCATGATTGACAGAGTCTGGCCTCGCATGCCTCCCCAAATCTCCTACCTCCAAAGCTGTTCTCTGGCATCTCCTGTCACTCAGTTCAGGATTTTAAAAATCTTCTCTCTCTCCTTTATTGACAGACCATGGCACCATCCCCTGTGGCACATTATCACATCTTTTTAAATATAATCAACCCCATTACACTTGCAGGATTGTGTGAGTCTAAGCAATCTATCCTAGCAGCAGATAAAGCAGGAGGTGTGCATGGCTTAGTCTCAAGGACAAAATATAGGAAACCAAATGTAAAATGTGTTGTTATAACTTACTTGTTGTGTATCCTTGGGGCATTTTCTCCTCCACTGGGGGAAAAAAAGGGTAATGATAATCTTTCTGATCATTAGAGATTGTTTATAATAAAAATATTTCGTATGTGTGAAATGAGAATATAAAGGTGATATTTCCTATTGACACTTGATATAAGTAATATTATATTCTCATGACTTGAAAACTCAGTTTTAACAAATTCCTACTGCCATATACATATCTGAAAAAATGCAATAAACAGATTAGAAGTTTATAATAGCTTTTGAGATAGTATCATGCTATGAAGCAAAGTTTAGCATGTTTATATTTTCCCTAGGTTACATATCTGACTACAAAATCTTTTAAAATTGAAAATATGAAAGTTGGAGGGGAACTAAAATATCATCCAACCAATACCTGTAGCTGAGGGAATGAAGGACTATTACAAGCAACTTGCTCCAAATCTCACAGAATAGTGAAGGCAATTCAGGACTTAGAACCTAAGTCTCCTAACTCACAATTATGTACTTTTTCCATTATATCTATATCTCATGGAGTATACATGAGAAGGGTGCACACTACATTAATAAGAACAGGAGAGGAGCTTCCCCTCTGTGGAAATCTGTATTAGAGATTTCCAGAGAAACAGAACTGAATATACATATGTGTGTGTCTTTGTCTGTGTAAACATACATACACATACAGAGAGATAGAGAAAGAGAGAGCGAGAGAGATTTATTACAAGAAAAATTGACTCATGTGATTATGAAGGCTGAGAAGTCCCACAATCAGCCACGTGCAAGCTGGAGACCCAGAAAAGTCAGTGGTGATTGAATCTGAAGGTTTGAGAACCAGGGGAGCTGTGTATATCCCAGGCCAAGGGCAGGACAAGATCAAGGTTCCAATCCAAGCAGGCAAGCAGGAAGCAAAATGGGATGAATTCCTCCCTTCTCTATCTTTTGTTCAATTCAGGCCCTCTACAGATTGGATGATACATGCACACATTGGAGAGGGCAATCTACTTTACTGAGTCCACTGATTCAAATGTTAATCTCATTTAGAAACACTGTCACACACGCAGAAATAATGTTTCATCTGGGCACCTTTTAGCCTAGCCAAGTTGGCACATAGAATTAACCATTGCAAGGCCTCATATTCAATTAGAAAGAATTAAGGTAGGGAATGGCAAACTGTCATTCCATGGACTAAATCCAGCCTACAGAGAAGTTTACTTGACCAATACAGACTTTTAAAATTTTAAATTTATTTATTTTATTTATTTTTTTCTATTCCAGTTTGTTTACCTTTTTTTGCCTTTATACAGTTCTTTTTTTTAATTTCAGAATATTATGGGGGTACAACACTTTGGTTACATATATTGCTTAGGCACTGCCCAAGTCAGAGCTACAATCGTAAACATCCCCCAGACAGTATGCCCTGCACCCATTAGGTATGAGTATTCCCATCCCCTCCACCCCCTCCCACCTGCCCAATCCCCGATGAATATTATTTCCGTGTGTGACATAAGTATTGGTCAGTTAATACCAATTTGAAGGTGGGTACCAGTGGTACTTGTTTTTCCATTCTTGTGATATTTCACTTTGAAGAATGGGCTGTAGCTCCATCCAGGATAATACAAGAGGTATTAATTCACCATTGTTTTTTATGGCTGATTAGCACTCCATGGTATACATATACCACATTTTATTAATCCACTCATGGATTGATGGGCACTTGGGTTGTTTCCACATCTTTGCAATTGTGAATTATGCTGCTATAAACATTCAAGTGCAGATGCCTTTACTATAGAATGCCTTTTTTTCCTTTGGGTAAATACCCAGTAGTGGGATTGCTGGATGAAATGGTAGTTCTACTTTTAGTTCTTTGAGGTATCTCCATATGACTTTCCATAGAGGTTGTACTAATTTGCAGTCCCACCAGGAGCGTATGAGTATTCCTATCTCTCCGCATCCACACCAACATTTGTTGTTTTGGGACTTTTTGATATAAGCCAATCTCACTGGAGTTAAGTGATATTTCATTGTGGTTTTGATTTGCATTCCACTGATGATTAGAGAAGTTGATCAATTTTTATATGTTTGTTGCCATTATTCTGTCTTCTTTTGAAAAGTTTCTGTTCATGTCCTTTGCCCACTTTTTAATGGGGTTGTTTGATTTTTTCTTGTTGATTTTCCTAAATTCTGTAGAGATTCTGGTTATCAGCCCTTTATCAGATATGTAGCATGCAAGTATTTTCTCCCATTCTGTAGGTTGTTTGTTCATTCTAGTAATAGTTCCCTTTTCTGTGCAGAAGCTTTATAATATGATCAGGTCCCATTTATTTATTTTTGTTGCTGCTGTGATTGCTTTGGGGGTCTTCTTCACAAATTCTTTGCCTAGGCCAATGTCTATAAGAGTTTTTCCAATGTTTTCTTCTAGAATTCTTATGGTTTCACGTCTCAGGTTTAAGTCTGTTATCCATCGTGAGTTGATTTTTGTGAGAGGTGAGAGGTGTGGATCTAGTTTCAGTCTTCCACATGTGGCTATCCAATTTTCCCAGCACCATTTATTGAATAGGGATTCTTTTCCCCAGTGTATGTTTTTTTCTACTTTGTCAAAGATCAGATGACAGTATGAGGATGGTTTTATGTCTGGGTTCTCAGTCCTGTTCCATTGGTCTATGTCTGTGTTCTTGTGCCAGTACCATGCTGTTTTGTTTACTGTAGCCTTGTAGTGCAAGAAATGAATGAAAAATTCTCTAAAAGTTTAAATTTAGTTGTCAACTTTCAGAATTTGGAGACTTTTCATATAAGTTCAGATTTCCCACTTTTTAGGAAAAGTGGAGCTTTTGTAACCCTAGGTCCGTGTTCTTCTATGACAGCAGTCACTAGAGGTGAATGGTAGCTACCCCATTTAGAAGGTACTTTCCTTCTCCTTTGTGTAGGCATTTGAGTTTGTGACAATGAATTAAGGGATCTGAGAATACTGACTCTTAGATTGCATATATCAAGTGTGAACTTCTGGGACAGATGTGTGGAGCTTAGAGATTGGTTGGCTCAATTCTAGCCTTTCTAGTTGGGTATAATTCATGCAAAAGAGAACTGTTAGAAATACATATCTGGAACAGATTTATTAGGGATACCCTATGACAAACTTAGGAATTGGGTTTTTTTCAAAGAGAGGGCACTGGATACCCTGGGACAGGTTTACTCTCGATATTTATGGGGCCCAGAGTAAGAATACAAATCAAGGCCCACGTACCACATGTCTAAATTTTTAGAATTTGTAAATTTTAACAGACTATTAAGCAAAATAAAGTCCTATATTTCATTGAAAAATATACCTACATAACATAAAGGCCTGATTTAAATTTAAAATTCTCAAACACATCAGAGTTGCAGACCAGAACAAGGTAGCATGAAGAGAGCTTACCTCAGGATACTGCCCCACGGTTCATCCCCACTCTTTCTACCCGTTTCCATCCCCTCCCAGTTGACCCTTTGGAGGAAGGACCTGATGAAGAATCCAGAGTCCCTGGAAGTGGGCTGTGTGTCATTTGGGCATAAAATTCTCTAGTACACAGGACAAAGTCTAGAAGTGGGTTATGAGCACCAGGATGTCACAGTCCCTTGGCCGCAAGGAGTCCTTGTACCATAGGGAGGCATACAACCATTGAATAACAAGTTGGGGGCCATTTCCAGCCCAGTTCAGTAAACTATAGCCTACAGGCCAAATTGAGCCCACAACCTGTTTTTGTATGGTCTTTGAGATAAGAATGAAACCCTTTACAAAGGGTTGTAAAAAAAATACAATAAAGAGTAGGTGACAGAGACCCTAAGTGGCCCACAAAGCCCAAAACATGTACTATTTTGCCCTTTATAGAAAAGGTTTGCCAACCCCTGTATTAAAACCCAGGTTAAGCTCCCCTCTTACTTGAGTGTGAGGGCAGTATATCCCAGGATGACCCAGATCCTTCAAAAACCATCGTGGAGCCAATTCAAAGTCCATTTGCCTCCTCCAAAATCCTTCAATGACCCTGGAACCAGCTAGTTAAGTGCAAAAAGGACTATTCCTCTTTCCCACAGCAAAGAAATTCAAGCATTTAGCTGAATCTCAGCAAGTTGGGAGTTCAATAGCCTAGAGATCTCAGTGATTAAATTCCACGTTTGCTTCTTCTCTGTGTCTCTCTAAGGAGAGAGACAGATGGTGTGTCAGGTGAAAGCAGATCATGTGGAGATGGGTATCTCTGATACTGGCTCAGAGGCAGTTTTATATGAAGCCAGTGGCCTTGAATGGAATCAAATACCTACATTAAAAGAGAAGGCAGAAGGGAGTTACCACATCATGAAGCTGCGGCATCTTACCTCACAACCTGACTGAGGTACTGTGATCTGCTGTTTCCTCACACCACGTAAAGCAGCACTTTCCCAAAGGAAAACAGGCTTTTCCTTCTCACAGATAGATGTCACTTCAAATCCCTGAGCTGAGCTAAGAACAAAGAAACCTCAGAGAAAGTCATTCATGACCTTTGAGGTTGATCTGATTTTCTTATTCACAGCAACACAGATGGCTTTTATTTTTTTATAAGCAAAGGCAAATGCCCCACTGTAATTGAATGAGTCAAAAGAGTAGGAGGTCGAATTTTACAGGTTTTCTTCAATAAGAAATAGCTTTATTTATTGATAATACAGGAAGCCTTGCTGCTATCTAATAGAGAATAGGCTGTAAAATTCCAAAATAAAAAAACTACAGAAAATAATGCAATATTAATAAATGCACATGTACCCACACCTAGAATGGATAAGATTTTGTCATAATTGCTTCAGATCTTTTTAAAATATAAAACAAACATTACTTTTAAAGTTGAATTCTCCTTTTTGCCCACCTTTCCTCATAGTCCCATTAAACTTGTAAGTCTGATAAATTACATTAATGGATTCTTAATGCTGAATTATTTTTTTTCTTTAAATAAATTGTATTTGCTCAAATTTTTGTATATGTGGTACTGTACTAAATTCTATTTGCTCTAATATTATTTAAAATTTGTGCATTTATGTTCATTAGTAATATTGGACTATAATTGTAGCCTTTAAAAAATGAGTTAGGTAACTTGCATCTTTTTTCTATTCTCTGAAACAGTTTGCATATGAAAGGATTATCTTTTTCATTTAGCTTTGAAGAAATTCACTTATAAAACTGTTGAATTATTTTTTACTATTAATTCATTTAAAGGTCTCAATCTGTCAGTTTTTAAATATCTTTTCTGGTCAGTTTTATCATTTATATTATATATATTTTCTACCTCATCCAAATTTTTTAATTTATTAGCAAAAATTATTCCTGGTATCCTTTTTATAAATTTTAAAAATTAAACTGTATTTGTAATATTTTCCTTTTCATATTCTTTTCTATATTTATTTGTGATTTTTTTCCCTTTCCGAATTGATTTTGTCAGATATGTCTGTTTTATTAGTTATTCAAGGAATCAGCTTTTTACTTTTGATGATTTCTTTATTTTTTATTTCATTGATTTTTGATTTTATCCTTTTTTACATTCTTTCAGTTTGCCGATTTTTTATTTTCTAGCTTTTTGACTTGAAACCTTATCCCATTTGTTTTCAGTGTTCTTTTCAAATAAATGAATCACACAATTTTTGTGTGCAGTTCCTTTATTTTGTTCAAAACTAAATATTTTATATTATAATTACTTCTTTAACTTATGAGTTATTAAATGTTGCTTTCCTTTCAAATGAATTTGGGTTTTTTTAATGTTTAAATTAATTCCTTATATAATTGTTTTTGGCAATTACATATGTTCTGTGGGATATCAGCTCTTTGGAATCTATTGGGAGTCCCATTGTGCCATTATAGAAGGTCAATTTGGGAGAATTTTTTTTGTGTATGCTTGAAAATAATTTAGGCTCTCTATTGTTGGATGTTAAATTCTATATAGGTTCTGGATCAAGCTAATGAAATGTATTATTCATATTACTACAGTGCTACTATTTTTTTTTTGGGCAGAAACTATCGATTTCTGAAAACATTGTGTTAAAATCTTCCTATGTGATTGCATTAATGTGGTAAATAGTATTGATTTCCTGTTGTTAAATGACCCTTTCATAGTATTAATAGTTTAGAAATAAATCCTACTAGGTTATGATTATCTTTTTTATTCATTTTATTCAGTTTGCTAATGGTTTGTTTAGGATTTTTGTTTCCGTGTTCATAAGAGAGATTAGCCTGTATAAATTTCCATTCTTCTAATATCCTTGCAATAAAATGAGTTTGGAAGCTTCCTCTCTTTTTCTTTATTTACAAGATATTTTATAGAATTGTTATTATTTCTTTCATAAATGTTTGGAAGATTTATCAGAGAAACCATTAAAGCCTGGAGGGTTGTTTGGTTTTTCTTTTCATTTGTGTGTGTGTGTGTGTGAGAGAGAGAGAGAGAGAAGGTTTTTGAAAATGGATTCAGTTTTCTTGATAGATACAAGAGGATTCAAATTTTCTCTTTTCTTGGGTCAGTTTTGATAAGTTCTGCTTTTCCAAGGAATTTGTCTGTCTTAGTATGTTTGTTTTGCTGGAAAGGAATACCTGAGACTGGGTAATTTATAAAGAAAAGAGGTTTATTTGGCTCATGGTTCTATCAGCTGTACAAGAAGCATGGCGCTGGCATCTGTACCTGGTTAGAACCTCAGGCTGCTTCCACTCATGGTGGAAGGCAAAGGGGAGCAGGTATGTACAGAGATCACATGGCAAGAGAAGAGGCGTGAGAAAGGGGAGGTGCCAGACTCTTTTAAAACAACCGGAACTAACAGAGTGAGAATTCTTTCACTCCCATCCACACGCAGGAAGGGCATTAATCTATCCAGAAGGGACCTGCCCCCATAGCCCAACCACCTCCCATTAGGCCCCACCTCCAACAGTGGGGATCAATTTCAAACATCCAAACTATGGCATTGTCCATTTCAATGAAATTCTCAAATTGGCAAAAAATTGTTTGTAATATTTTTTACTGTCTTTTGTCTGTAGGATTTATAGCCTTGTCCCTATTTTTATTCCTAACATCAGTAACTTGTACTTTTTCTCTTTTTGTTAATTAGTCTTGTTAGGGGTTAATCAATTGCATTAAGTTTTTAAAGAACTTTTGACTTTTTTGTTGTTATTATTTTCTATTGTGCTCTTGCTTTCTATTTTGTTGATTACTGCTTTATCTTTATTATTTTCTTCCTTCTGTTTTCTTTGAATATGATTTCCTGTTCTTTTTCTATCTTACAAGTTAGAACATTGATTTTTAGTCTTTCTTATTTTCTAATATATGGATTAAGATCCACAAATTTCTCTCTAAGCACTGTTTTAACTTAATCACAAAATTTAATATATTGTGTTTTCTTTATTACTCACTTAAAAATATTTTCTAAAGCCACTGAGATTTTCTCCTTATAACATGAGTTATGTAAAAGTATATGACTTAATTTCCAAGCAATTGGAAAATATTTTTGTTGTGGATTTAAAGTTTAATTCCACTGTTGTCTGACAATACACTCTACATAATTTTAATCCTTCAAAATGTGTTGAGACTTGCTATGTGGCACAGCATTTGGTATCTTTTTGCTAAAAGTTTCATGTGCATCTGGAAAAAAATGTGCATTCTTTGGAAGATGGGTTCAATCTTTACAAATGTCAATCTGGTCAAATTAAATCATCATGTTCAAATCTTTTCTATCCTTACTGTCCTTTTTTAAAAAAGATAAATCTGCTTGTTCTGTTAGTTACTAAAAAAGCATGTCAAAAGGATGAATTATAATTGTGTATTTGTCTATTTCTCTCTCCAGCAGTGTCAAATTTTCCTTTATATATTTTGAAGTTATGTTATTAGGTACATACAAATTTTTACCTTTTTCCCTACTTTTCCCTGCGTAGAACTTCTGATACAATGTTAAATGGAAGTGGTGATAGCACCATCCTTATCTTGCTTCATATCTCAAGGGGAAATTTTAAAATATTTCACTATTAAATTTGATGTTTGCTGTAGGCATTTTATAAAATACTTTTTGTAAAATTAAGCAAGTTCCCCTCTATTCATAGTTTGGTAAGAGTTTTTTTAGCAATTTGATGAATTTCATCAAATAATTTTCTGAATCTATTAAGATCATATAATTTTTTGCACTTTCTATTAATGTGGTGATATATATTTGTTGATTTTTTAAATGTCACACTGTCCTTGATACCTAGAATAAATTCTACTTCATCATGATGTATGACTTTTTATATACTGTTTAACTTAATTCATTAATCATTTCTTTCAGTACTTTGTCTATATTCTATATTTTTGTCCTCAGGATTTTTGTCTATGGTCTCTATTTTTTCTTTCTGGTAATATTCCTGTCAGGTTCTCAAACCAAGGCTGTGCTGGACCACAAAGAATAGGGAGAAATTCCCAATTTTTAAAACCCCGGAAGAGTTTTGTGAGATTGATTTTATGTCTTCTTTAAATAGTTGGGAAAATTCACCAATGAAGCCATCTGGGCCTAGGAGGTTTTGCGTGTGTGTGTGTGTGGTTTTTGGTGGTTTTTGAGGGTAAGGTTTCAATAATAGATTCCATTGGATATAGGAGTATCAGGTATATTATTTTTCCTTGGTCAAATTTGAACAGGTTGTATTTATAAGAATTTGTTTATTTCATCTAAATTGTCAAATTTTGGCATAAAGTTGTTCATAATATCCTTTGTCATCCTTTTAAAATCTATAGCATCTATAGTTAAGTCCTTTTTTCTATTTCTTTTGTTGATAATTTTGTGTATTCTTTCAGTTTGTTCTTAATTAGCTTTATTAATGAATTATTTATGGTATTAATCTTTGCAAAGAATCAAAGTTTGCTCAAATTATTTTCTTTATTATATGTATGTTTCTACTTCATTTATTTCTACTCTTATCTTTAATACTTACTTCCTTTTACTTTCTTTGGGTTAAATTTCCTTTTTTGCTTTGTTTCCAAGCTCCTTAAGCTAAAATCTTGGAATGTGGATTTTAAGTCTATCTTTCTTTCAAATATGTGATTTTAATCCTATAAACATGCCTGTCACTTAGCACTATCTTAGCCATATCACATAAGCATCGCATATCACGTATCTTCATTATCTTTCAGTCAAAAATATTTTATTTTATTTTTGTTTTCTCTTTGTCCCGCACATTATTTTAAAGTGTACTATCTAATTTCCCAGTAGTTAGGGATTCCTACTTATCTTTTAGTGATTGAATTCTAGTTTAATTCAGCTGTGGTCAGAGAAATTATTTTGAATGATTTCAATCCTCTGAAATTTCTTAAAGTTTACTTTATGACCCAACATATGATCAATTTTGGTAAATGCTTCACGTGTACTTGAAAAGAACGAATATTCTGTCATGTGCAGTGTTTTACATATATTAATTAAGTCAGTCTTATGATTATTTTTAAATCTTCTATACTCTTACTGAGTTTACTTTTGTTTGCTTGTTTCATTGTACATAGACAGAAATGTGTTAAAGCTTTCCTTTATGATTATAAATTTTCATAAAATTATAAAAGTTCTCATTTTAATCCTGTTAATTTTTGCTGTATATATTTTGAAGCTATGATATTAGATACATTAAAATTTGAATTATTATAACTTGTTGGTGAATTGACCCTTTTGTCCTTAGAAAATATCTGTCATTATCTCTACTAATGTTTTTGTCCTTAAAAATGTACTTTATCTGGCATTAGTACTGTCACACCAGCTTTTTAGTTAGTGTCTACATGGTATATCTTTTTCCATTGTTTTACTTGGAACCTATCTATGTCCTTGTATTTAAAGTGTTCATTTTGTAAGTAGTATATAGCTATTATTATTTTAATCTACTCTAACAATACTGTCTTTTAATAGAAGCATTTAGCCTATTTACATTTAATGTAATTTCTGATATATTTAGGTTTAATACCACAATTACTCTTTGTTCTGTTAATTCACTTATGTTCTTTATTCTCTTTCTAGCCTTATTTTTTTAATTAATCAAACAACTTACTATTCTACTATTTCTCTCCCAGTGAGTGGTTACTTATGTATTTCCTCTTCTTTTAGTAGTTACCCTAGATATCACTCCTTACATCCTTAACTTATTATAGCCTAATACAATTTATTACTTTTTACTACTTCTCCAATATTGCTAGAATATAACATGTTAACCTCATTCATCTTCTCTTTAACTTTTGCTTTACTTTTTTCATGACTTTTAACCCTACAATATATATTTTTAAATCCCATACATTACTATTTTTTATGAAGTTAATATACATTGAAACTTACCCACAAATTTTCTCTTCCCGTTATTCTTTTTTCCTTTCTGTATTTCTATACTCCTATATTATTCCTTGTATTGAAGACTGCTAGTAACAAATTCTTTCTCTTTTTTCCTCTTAAAATATATCTATTTCTCTTTCATTTTGAAGAACAATTCTGCTAGGTATAGAATTATAAGCTACCAATTATTCTTAGGCACTTTAAAGTTGTCATACTATTGCTTTCTAAATTTTATTATTTCTATTGAGAGGTCAGTTGTAAATCTTTTTGTTGCTCTTTTAAGGGAATATTTTTCTTTTTCCTCCTTCACTTTGAAATTTTTTTTAAAATTTGTTCTCAGAAAAATTTGTTTTGTGCCTAACTGTGTGTTTTTGTGGGTTTTTTCTTTGTATGTATTCTGTTTGTAGTTGTAGACCTTCTTCAATCTGAAGACTGATGTCTTGCATCAGTTTGGAAAATGCCTGGCCTTGTCCATTATCTCTTTGAATATTATTTTGCCTCATTCTTTCTGTCTTCTTTTTCCCTGGGACAGCAATTACAGGTATATCATATCTTTTGACTGTGTCCCATATGTCTCTTACCTTCTTTTCTCTATTTTCCATTCTTTTTTCCTTCGTGTTTCAAGCAAAGAAATTCTTTATCTCTCCATCAGCCTTATCCATCTTTTCCTCTATTTTATTCTACATAATGATGAATTATTTTAAGGTCTTTGTCTCTTAACTCCAACATCTAGATAATCTATAGATCTGTTGTTTCTTCCCTCTTGAGTTTTTGGTTTTAAGGTCTTGTGTCTTGGCATGCCTGTTTTTACTTTTTATTTTTGTTTTACATGAATGCTGAATATTATATATGAATAAAATGCAGTATCTCTGCATAATGTTATCTTCCTTCAGAGAGGTTTTAATTTTCTTCTGGCTGGCAGATACAGTACAAGCAGATGACTATGATCCAATTGGAGTTTCAGATATTTTGAGGTTGTGTTTCAGGTTTTTTGATAGCTTGTCTGTTCTTAGTTTGTCTTTATATCTAGGACATAATCCTTTGATCTCCCCAACTGGAAGCCTTGGGTATATTCCAGATGTCCTTCTCCCTGAAAAACCCTTAACTCTTATTTTTCTCTCCCTGTCTTAGACAGCTCAAGCTACTATAACAAAATATTCAGACTGAATAACTTAAACAGCAAAAACCTAATTTCTCACTGTTCTGGGGGCTAGAAGTCTGAGGTCAGGGTGCTAGCATGGTCAGGTTCTGGTGAGGACTCTCTTCCTGACTTACAGATGGTTACCTTCTTGCTGTGTCTTCACATGGCAGTTTCTTGGTGCATGCATGTGGAGAAAGAGACGAATCTCTCTCTTCCTCTTCTTATAAGGCTACTAAAGCCATCATGAGGGCCCCACCTCATGACCTAATCTAACTCTAATTACCTCTCAAAGGCCCCATCTCCAAATACTATCACATTGGAGGTTAGGGCTTCAACATATAAATTTGGGGGAATATAAACATTCAATTCATAATATTCCCAACCCAATGAGACTGCTAGAATTTCTGCTTGGCATTTTAAACTTTGAGCAGCTACTTTGTGCTTGGTCTTTTTCCCCACATATACAGTTTAAGAATGTCAAATGCCTCAGTAGGAATGTTGTATAGAAAGTTGGGCTTACTTCTCTAAAGTTTTGCTTTCTTCATTATCATGACCCTTCCAATTATAGCTGCTTTGGTTGCTCCCTGGAGATTTTCAACATCTGTGTTGTATATTTTATTCAGCTTTTATAGTTGTTTTCAGCAGGAGTTTAGTCTGATACAAGCTACTCCTTTTTTATCTAGAAGCAGTAGTACATTCTTTCTTTTCTGAATTGCATAGGTGAGAAGGAGTACATAAATGCAAGACAGATATTCTTTCTAGTAATAAGATTACATAATTAGGAGAACTTTTCTTGTGTTCTCTAGGAATTCATAATGCAGATGATATTGCTTCCTCCCTCATTTACTCTATTTATTTCCAATACTCAAATTAATTTCATTTGGGAGTTATTAGACAGCAAAATTCTATGTACCCAAATTGTACATTTACTCTTTGAATCTATTTTACTAAATGTCATATAGATAGGAAGAGGGGATTGAAAAATAAATTTTGACTAGAATGGCAAAGAATGTCTTTGACTCAATTACCTCATGTAGCTATTATGAAGCAAGGAAAAAACTGAAACTAAGTCATCTGTGAGTAGCAAGGCTACTCTTGGAAACAAGAGTCTTATTGTAATTAGTATTTTCCTGTTTCTACAACATCCAGGGTTCTATGCTAAAATAGATAGATAGATAATATATAGATAGAATATAGAATGTAAAGAGAGATATAAACTGAAGCATGAAGAGAAGAATATTTCAAATTTCTACCTATTATCCCACCAAGAATGGAAATTTACAAAATTTTCAAGATAATGTCTTTATTAGCCAATTAATAAGCACATTAATTAGATGTCAAACCACTCTCAAAATATTATCAGAGAGTTTCAACATATATGTCCAATCCAAATATGCAATCTATAAAGAATGGGCCATAATGTTTTATTACTGTTAACACATCAGTTTCATGTGTTACTATGCTATTTCTCACCAGACTTCGACAAATTACTGTCACCTACACAGCATTAGGATAATTTCTTATTGAAGATAAGTAGCAAGAACAAAACTACTTAGCACTTGACTAGTACTTTACATAGATTAATCCACACTTGGCCAGTATTATCTTGTTCTCATTTTAACAATTGGGAAAATGAGGACAAAGAAAGATTAGCTTTGTAGAGGAGAATGAGCAGTAGTAGCTTAAAGAAAAAAAAAAATGTACCTAGATAAACATCCCATTTCCAGGATGTACTTCCTAAACAAAAGCCAAACAAAATCATCAAACCAAAGCAACTAACCAAGTAAATAAATAAAGTAACTCATTTTCAACAAGGTCATACAGATTTTTTTTAGCTCTTGACAGGAGGAGACTGGGAAAAATGTTATTTATATAAACATGTAACAAAATTTCTCACATACTCCACAAATTTTCACAAATAAAAAAAATTAAAAACGAGACAAAACAAAAAAATCCTCATTAAACCACCAGATTCATTTTATTTTTGTTCTTTTTCCCACAAAATTAACTGCCCCCAATTTTTTTAAATAAAGTTCTCTGTGTTGTAATTTCCTCCAGTTATCATCAGACCTTTAATAAAAGCCTGTAATTGCTATAGCGTGGGCTCAGCTCTCAACCCTTGACAGAAGGCTCTCTCTATTCATGGTCTGCAACAGCCTAAGCAAAGTATGCAGGATAGCAAGAACCAATGCTCTAAAGCAAGAACCAGACAGCTGACTAGAGTGTCAGACAACAACCTGGATGGAGTAGGAACACATAACCACTCCCAGGGACGCTGGGGGTGAGGGGGCGGGTTCCAGAACTCACTGGGAAGGGTAGGCTTGTTAAAGTCTAGTCTTTCTGCATAGAAGACAGAAGTGTGATGAAGATCCTTGGTAGGGATTTGGGTATTAAAGCTCAGAGGGACCTCATAGACTGAGGTCCTCACAGAAAGGTTTTCATAGTTAAAATAGCAAACTACAGAGAAAAGTAAAAACTTACTCCATGCCTTTCATTTATTCATGATGCTTTTGTGAGTTTTTATTGCTTTAGGTTTTTTTCTTTTGCAACACAATGATCAATTTTCATTTTAAATCAAGAGTGACTTTTTTCAGATTTACAGTCCATCTGAGTAGACTAATATTTCAAAACAAACAGCTGTTCTTTAGAGTCAAAGAAGATATTTCCTTTCTTTGAAATCATAGGTATTTCACTTGCTTGACTAATTATGATGAATAGTAAAAGTTATTAGCTGTTGGTCTTTGCACATGTTTACCTTAACAGACAAAAACACACATATATACACAGATGTGTACTTTTGCCTGATTAAAACTAATTTACTTGTTTAATTTAAGCCATTGTTTTTCAAAATTCCAAGCATTCAGGATTGTATCATAATAACATGAGGTACATATTAAAAATACAGATTCCTGGGTCATAACCCCAGAATTCTGATTTAGGAAGTCTAGTCTAGGGCCCAGACACCTGTGTTTTAATAAGTTCCTTGGTGTTGATTGTGTCAATAATGTTTGAGGATCACTGCCAGAGGCTTCTCCATGTGATGGACATTTAGTTCTTCAAAAATTCACACCTTTTTCACTCATTGGAGATGCTCAGAGCCAAAACACTGGAGTTTTTTTTTTATGTAAATAAAAAATCAAACCTGACAAGATGCAAAGAGAATCAGGTTTTTTACTAGTACAGTAAAACTATTTGAATTTATATTGAATTGCTGGTCATTGTGAAGTTTTAGCCCCACTTTATAGCACTGTGATATCACTTAAGATAAAATCTTGAGTAATTTCTGCCAATCCCCTATGCTCCAACCATTGGCTCATACCTTCTGCTACTGCCCATCTTTGAAACAGCTCCCAAAGAGGTAAAACTAAGACTGTCTCCACTTTGTGCAAATCCTGAGAACCGATACTTCCTTATCCTTCCCTGTTCTCTGACCCATTGGCCATGCTGGATGTATTCACAACATTAGATAATGATTTTTCTCTTAGACCTAGAATTTCCAGCCAGTCAGTAACACTCACCAATTGCTAATTATCACTCTTATTTTACTATGGTGTTTGATTCATATCTGTTATCACATTAGATTCACATTACCACTCTTGGATTTTTTTTTCTAAATGCTCAGTGTACATTCTGTGTTAATATCTTTCTGATGGCATCTACTATACCTTAGCTTGTCTTTGTTATTTATGAACACATCCTTTTCCTTCTTCCTTTCTTCCTTTGTTTCTCCCTTACTTCCTTCCTCCCTTCCTTCTTTCCTTCTGCCTACCTTCTTTTCTCCCTTCATTTTCTTTCTTTTTTCCTAAAAAGATTCTCCATGGAGCTGTATAAATTGTTTTAAGACCACCCAGGGTCTGTCTCTCAGAGCACTAACTCCTGGCATATCTACATTCTGCATATGTGTGCACTGCGCATGGAAAGTGAGAGGCACTGCCAGAGTGCACCTGCATGAAGCTGATCGACGCCCACCCAGAATCACTGAAGCAGTTAGAAAAAGAGACAAGTGAGGCTGAGAGATTTTGAAGCCTTGCACAAGAGATGTCTGATACAGATGGCTTTGAAAAGATAAATAGGAGTTGCCAGGGAGGAATATCATGGCAAGTTGGGGACTACAAGTAGAGAGACTAACATATGAAAAGATGCCAAGACATGAAACAATGGATTGTTTACAGAGACCCATGTGCAGCTCTATTTTAATGGAATATAAAATTTGAGGAGGTAAAGACTAGAGATGAGACTAAAGAGATGACAAAGAGCCTCCTATAAATTCCTGAATTTCTTTGTAGCCCTTTACAGAATTGAAAACTGCTGTGTTGTTTAATTTTATGTATACTAGAGTTTATTTTATTATTTGTTCAATTTTATGAGACATTTTATGTCCTGTAAAGGCAAGGACATGCCTATCTTCTTCTGCATTATATTCACAACAAGGTAGGCATTTTGAATGAAGAAGGGTGTAGATTGTCAAGGGCCTTGCATACCACTCTAGGAATCGCCCTTCACTCTCTAAGGTGCTTGAGGGCAAGCGTCACATCTAACCCTTCTCCGCTGCCTAGTGCAGAGCCTTCCACGTAGTAGGTACCCAGAGACTGTTTACTAAAATAATGCCAAATTATTTAATTACTGAATTATTAACACTTGGATTTATTGGAAACGTATGGGAAAAGGAGGTATACTATAACAGGCTGTTGCCTTGCAAAAGAGACAACGAGAAAGTATGATTTGAATAACTTGAAGGAAGATTAAAGACATTTTTGATATCTATCTATTTTTCAAACTAAATTGACTAGTCAAATCATTCATAACACTTAAACTAATTCATGCTATTAAATCTAGCCTCAGAGTTTCTTTTCTAGACTCTGGTATATGAATTTCCCAAGACATCAGAGAAAGCACTTGCTATTAGTGTGTGTGTGTATGTGTGTGTAACAATTAACAGCTATCAAAAAGGTAAGATGTTAGTGTGGCTTTAGAATATAATTGCATTTAGGGACATTAATTACTCATTGACATCCCCTTTAACATATAGTATGCTCAGTAAAAGTGAGGAGAAGTGAATGTGTCTGAGTCCTGACAAATTAATGATTCATGTGTTAAAGCTGCCAGACATCTCCAGCCACATACTTACAGTTGTAACATCTCTGTAAAAGACCCAAAGAAAATATGAGTCCTAACTACCAAAAGGGATTTCATTTCAGTTTACTTTCCCTTTTAAAATGTCATTTAACATTCTCAATGAATGGGTCTAGCCCAGAAAAGACACAAACTGTTGAGATGAAAATCTGTGAGTGACCCAATAGAGGGGCTTGAGATTTGGTCGAGTTTTTACATGGTTAAGGCCTATCAATTGTTCCCTGTAGATATCTTTTTTCCTCCAAATAAAAGCTTACAATATATTGTTTACATAATGACTTGATAAATACAGTAAGAGTAAAATACTCAACATCTGGCGGAAAATGTGGAAGAATTCTTGCTAACTAAATTAACTTTCTAACTAGTTAGCACTAGGCAAAATCTCAGGATCAAAATGTAGGAACTGATGACCTACGGAACTAAGTCTGACCTACCGATAAGTTTTCTTTGGCCTGAGCTTGATTTTGACAAAAGAAAAAAAAAATTGAATTTGCAGCCATTTAAAACTCAAGACGTTTCCCACAAATGTCTAGACCTGCAACTTCTCTTCTTCTATGAAAACATCCGGCATTTATCTCCATGTGGCAACCATAACCTGGAGCTGTCAATAGCTGCTCCCTTTAGAGAGTGAAGCCCTACTTCTATGCATTGCATTCTGTCTACTCACTGCAAGAATTTAGTTTTTTAGCCTGACCTCTGTAGGCATTTGAATTTCTGATTCCTGACCTTGTGTAACGCTAAGGGGTATTTTAGCTCTTATATTTTAAGTCCCTGAAGCTGAGTAATACATGCTATACTTTTATCTGGCTAACATGGATAAGTTTTCTACAGTATGGTATTATCTGACAATATAAATACTATAATTTGTTTAACATGTTGTAGTTTTAAACTAATTAGGGATTTACCTCTATCTAATGAAATATGCTCATAGCAGTTTAATGTTATCTTGTTAGTACAGATTGCAAATACTTAATTCTTTTTAAAAATCTTCTCCTTTAAAATCAACTCAAACATATGGGCATCAGACCAGGAAAAGCCTCATTCAACAATATGGGATATGTATGTAGATATATCCAATACGTTTATAATCTCAGATTAATTTTTATTCTGAATGTTTTCCAAACTATAATACACAACTTGAATTAGGATTAATTTTAGAATGACAAGTAGTTGACAATGAACATTCTTCTATATAATTGGGAATCTGATGCTCACTCACAATATATGACTTGGCCTACTTTACTGAATATTTATTTAGCAAATGCTTATCATATCTCAAAATCTCTGTGCAAAAAGCACTTAGGAAATATAAAGGTGAATAAGATGTGGTCTCTGCCCTCCAAAGAATTTACATTCTGGTCAGGAAAACAAATGCATAAATAATTCAAGGCAGCTAGGCAGGGGAGTGCTAAATAGACAGCAGATGGAAGTGAGTAGCCTTAAGGTTGGAAGTGGAGTAAAGGGGTGTGTAGGGGAGGATGGGAGGGTGTTATTTCAATATTCTAATTAGTGGCATGGTTGGTGTTAGAAAGTCTATTCCAGATTGCAGACCAAATGGATGGTGAGTGCTGCCCCCCAAAAAAGAGGTAGATTCTAGGCCCAGTCTTGTCATCAGCTTACATAGCTTCTTAAAAATGCAACTTGAAAGAGTTAAATGTTGGCTTCAAAAAAATTAGAAGACTAGTACAATAAAAGAGAGATTAACTACATTCTGCCTTTCTGTTGGAGTTGCTTTGACTTGTTTTTTATAAGGATTGGTGTGGGTAATCCAGGCTGGTATGGGTTTGGTGGTGGTCATAATATTTGCTAAGAAGACAGGTAATCCCCTCTTACCTAGGTCTACACAATACTGAAATAATTTATCTATTAAATGATTGTCCTATAATGACTTTATTCTGGAGGTAAAATCAGCCAGATTTACTGTTTGATATCACAGATTTAAAAAAAAATAACAATAACTACTGGGCTGAAGATTTCTCTTTCCAAATTCTTTTTGTGTTAGTTTGTTTTGTTTTATTTTGAGACAGGGTCTTGCTCCGTCACCCAGCCTGGAGTGCAGTGGCGTCATCATAGCTCACTACAACCTCCAACTCCTGGGCTCAAGCAATTCTCCTGCCTCATCTCCCTAGCAGCTGGGACTAGGTGTGTGCCACCACCCCTGGCTAATTTTTCTATTTTTTGTAGAGGTGAGGTCTCACTATTGCCCAGGCTGGTTTTGAACTCCTGGGCTCAAGCGATCCTCCTGCCTTGCCCTTCCAAAGTGCTAGGATTATGGGTGTGAGCCACCACGCCCAGCCTGCAAATTCTTCTGTTTGGATTGTCTGTTGACATTAGGAGATCTCACTAAGTGACTGAGATTCATTTAATACCTCAAGAAAAGGAGGTAAGAATTAAGAGAGGTATGGAGTATCACTGATAAATGTGGTAGAATGTGTGCACCAAATTGCAGAATTGCTGTAAAATGTCATTTCTGATTACACATTATTAGTGTGCTCTCAGTATACCAGCTGGCCAAACACAGACAGGAGAAAAGTGGATAATATTATCTCATGTTAATAACTTATAGTTGTCTTGTCCTTTTGTTGAATCCATCTTTTTCTGTCTGCTTAAATGACTCCATTGGGTCTACATACCTGATTATTTATCTTTCACCAACAGTGCTTAGATCAACTCTTCCCTTTTTTTCTTTCTTCTTCTTCTTCTTTGTCATTTTTGGCCCTTCCTAAGCACAATCAGTGAACTATTCTTCCAAGTCTATATTTATTGAGCATAATTAAAGCAAAGCACTAGAATAGATACTGTATAGGACACAGTGATAAGCATGATTCAGTCCCTGCCTACAATATGTTTATAGCGTGGGAGGAGAGGAGATAGAAGGAGGAAGAGAAAGTAGTTTGTGAAGAACCAGTCCTGTTCCAAGCACTATCATTTCCCTTAAGCCTCACAAAAGTCATTAAACTTGCCTGCATATTTATAAAGGTGATCACAGAGAGGTCAGGTAAATTACCCAAGCTAGAAAATGATGCATGTCCCTCCCACACACCCTCAATCCTGTACCTTTTGTTTATACCTTTTTTATTGCACTGATAGATTTTTGCCTTCTAATATAGTTAATTGTGTACGTCTATGAGATACATTTTCATAACTCCAGTTCCTGGCCTAAGGTCTGGTTCATAATAGGCACTCATAATTATTTATTGAATTAATTGAATTTTCTTAACTAAAACCAGAGTACTGGTGGGGGATCATACTTGGTGTTCAAAAGCTCTGATATGACATTTGCTTGCCACAGGGTTGGAGCACTTCCACGGAGCAGGCAGTACACTTCCCATTAATCACTGAGTGATTTCCCAGGTCATCAGCTTTCCTCAAGAAAATGCCGCAAGTGCAGGTTACTTCAGCTTCACTTACTTACTGGGGAAGCCCAATGCTCTGAGTATATGAGCATACCTCACTTTAGGAAAACATAATGTGAACATAGCTGAATTTAAAAAGGATTTTTAAAAATTGGAATTTAATGAGTTGGATTTCTGGTGCATCGTAATCAGTCTGCTAATTATACTCCATTGTGCCAGGCATAGAGATAACGTGATAGGACAGGTGAATGTATCTGTGACTCTGCAGACCCAAGTTGAAAATGGCCACTTTCCTAGCAGCCTGCCACGTTTCCACACTGGCATTCTGACCTCCCCATTTCATCTAAGCCCAGGATTTTGATACACTGTGTTGACTAAGCACATTCTCACCACCACAAATTTTAGCAAATTTGCATTTCATCTCTGAAATCATGTGAAAAGTGAATCAGTGCCTACACTTTGTTTGGGAATCATATTGAACTCAAAGTACACAGGGACTTCCTCCCACCGCCTTTCAGAACATCTCCAGAGTCCTCTTTGCTCCCCTTCTTCTCTGGGACCCCTCACTCTCAGCTGCACCCCATCCCTCCAAAAGGAAGAGATGGTGCACAAATGAAGGGGTCAGGATCAAGGTTATTTATCAGGTCCCGTGCTAACCAGGACATTCTCTCTCTCTCTCTCTTTGTGTGTGTGTGTGTGTGTGTGTGTGTGTGTATGTGTACTTTCCCTCTTGGTAGCGCCTCTCTCTCTTCATTTACAAAGCTATCAAGATAAGACAGGCCTAGGATTAGTCCCATTTGAGCTCTCTCCCAGTCCTGCTTAGCCTGCAGTGTTCCAGTTAGGCCAGCTGATGTGGCCTACTAAGGGGCTGAGAGTAAGGGTGGCCTGGCCCAGCAACCTACAATAAAGGTATGAATTGTCTGAAGAGAATTTAAAGGCAATAATAAAAACAACTAAAAATTTGCTTATTACCACCATGCACCAGCAATTCTAAACAATGGCTGTGATCAAATACTCCTCCCATCCTGGGAAGGGCAGAATTGACTCTTCCTTGTGCCTAGTCCTTGGTACACCTCTGGCCAGCCCTGCTCTGGAACTTAGACAAATTCTTTTCCTTGGCTCACTTTTCTCAGACTCACCTTTCCTCCCCATGGAGGAATGGTAAGCAGAGTGAACCTAAGGCAGAACAAAATATGGTCCTTGGACCACTGGTGGCCTTCTGTTATTTTGATCTATTAAGATGGCAGTTTTAAGAAGAAGGGATGAATAATTTGAAATTATTATTTTTCCCAGAAATCCTGTTACATTCTTCAAATTATATTTCTAAACTTTAAAAAAAATAAAATAAATAAACTTTATACAATGTACTCTAATGGCTAAGTTGGTTGTTCATCTTAATTAACAGTATGCAGTTTTTTTAAAAAAAACATTTTCCCATCATTTGCATGTTGTTATTTATTTTCATAAAATTAAAAGTTTTAATTATTCCTATGTTGCATTACATTCTTCTAAAATGACTCAAAAGTGAGTAATTAAAGCATTAAAGTAGTCATTTAAAAAGCAGTACAAGTACAATTCTAATGAATCTGAGGGTGTGATGATTTTTCACAATCATCTGGAAAAAGAAAATTCACATAGGAAGTAAATAATGAATATTTAAAAATCAGATATTACTGGACAAGTGTGCTTCCTGCTCCCAGTTTTTTTGTGTGTATGAAGCTGTCATTTAATGACATGAAACAATGAGATTTTCACTTCATACTAAAACAGGGAACAGTGGCATCTCTGATAGCCCAATCATGTTTTTTTGGAATGAGCAAAAAATAATGTTTTGAATAGAAAACTGATAATTTTGTTATTAAAATGAGACATGAGACATTATTATTTATGCATCCAAACTACTCAGGCATCAAAATAAATAACTGTCATTACATAGCAAAAGTAGGTATAAGTCACTCAATTTCCTAGAAGTATGTAAATATTATTAAGGGCAAAGTCATTAATAATATTTTATTTTGAGAAAAAGAAGAATGAGTTATTAGCAAACTTATCAAATGGCACCTTTTTGGTGTTACATATTGCCAATGGCACATGATATGATTGAGCAATCAGCATCCCACGGGCATACTAGGAAATGCTGCACCTTATGGTGAGATCAAAGTATTTTTTAATGCAGAATATACATCAGCTTTCGGCAAATGTACCTTAAATAAGGAAAATACCCAGTGACTTCTTGTTTTGCTTATCCCTGAAAACACACACAACAAGAGAGAGATTTCTCATTAGGCTAACACCTGCGTTTGTAAGCCATGAGGTAGACTGGAAATGGCACATTGGGGTCAGAACTGAAGGTGCGCCAACTATATGTGCCACAGGAAAGGGCTTTACCAGGAGGCTAGTAGAGGCTGCTCCTGAATGCCAGTCCACATGCTGTTTATTCTCAGAGAACAGGTGGCATTAACCAATATACTTCCTGATCTTGAGTCAGTGTTGAAAGAAATTGTGAAACCTATGACTATAATTCAATTGTAGAGCCTGAGAGTATATCTTTTCAGCCTACGGTTGAAAAGAAATAGGCAGCAACTACAAGACTTTCTCAATATGTAAGTTTGCCAGCTGTTGAGGGGAAAGGTGCTTACATTGAGTGGTTGAATACAGGATGAAATGAAACTTTTTTTTTCACGGAACTGTTAAAATCAGCAAAGACCATCTCTATAATTTTAAGTGGCTTGCTCAAATGGAATGTTTTAACATTATTGTCAATATCTGAATAGTTTGAATCTATCATCCTAGAGATAAAGTACAATATTTAATGTTTAGTAAAATATACCGGAATATATCAGAAGATGGAATTGTAATGAAGACAGCTTTGCCATCAAGAATTTGGATCTTTCCCGGAATTTGATGATTTTTTTTTCTTCCATCAAAAAATCAATAACATATAATTGAGCACCATTTAAAAATACATCCAAATGTCACAGCAGAATATACTCTGAGAATTAAAGCAACTGGAGAGTGGATAATTAATTTATTTCATGCTGTCTTCCAATTTAAAACATCCAGCTTTCCATCTTTGGGTATGATATTCCTAATCACCATGTGACAGAATGTTAAAGTAACAACATTCAATGAAATATCTTCAATGAAGTATCTGTCCATATTTCCAGGTCTTCACTGATCCTAACATTCATAATTATCTGACAAGACACCGAGCACTTGCTCCCATTCCTGATGGCCTATAATTGTACATTAGGATTTTCTATTTTCATTTTGTAAAAGATTAAAATAAGCCAAGTGGATGTGAAACATGACTGACAGCTCAAAGTATATTCATCATGGAGTCAGGTTTCCAGGTATCAATACTTTGGTGAAAAATGGAAAACTCTATTGTTCATTAAACAAACATGAAACAATAATTATTAACTTTTAAATGTTATATATTATATTATATTTACTTTATTTAAAAGATGTTTATGAAGTGCTATGTATGCACTGACACCCATAAAAAGCTTGCTGATGCTAAGATAAAAAAGGTACAGCCTCATTCTACTTCAAGTATGTATAAACAAAATCACAAGAGATTACATTGAGCTTTGGAATAAAACACGTCTGGTAATAAAGCAGGTGACCTTGTCTTCTGCCTACAGATCTCTTGAAACCTCATCAAAGAAAGTGAAGGAGATAGGGGAGAGGGCTATAGGATGTCAGGAATGAGGATCCTGGTTTTCTGGTGATTTTCCCTTCCTCCATGTCATCATAATTTATTAGAATGATTTAAAATTTTGTATATAAATATCAGTATTGTTTTGAAAAATTGTTACATAATGGAAGATTTTTTGTAGCATTTATGCTAGCTAAATTGGAATATTTTTACTTTCACATTTTAATATCTAATATAATTGCTTATTGTAACTTAAATAATGACAATGCTTCCCATTCTCATTGTCTATTGAAACTTGGAATTTCATAATCATGCAGTTATAGTCTCCCAATGATAATAATTGTTATGCATCTGTATGTTCCTATGCAGAACATTTTTATTGTGTATATCTTCATTTCAGTAATGCAAGGGTAAGCATTTGTTTCCAATACAATTGCAAGCTGTTCTTAATGTAAACATCAGTATTCCATCAGCCTTACAAATCCACAAGCAACAGCACTTCAGTAAGCATCAGCATTCTTATCTCTACTTCTCCAGGGAATACATTTTCACTTTGGTAATTTTGCCTGTATTTTTAGGATTAAATGTATGCTTCTCTCACACTGGAGTGAGGAGGGGCATACTCATTTATCATTAAGCAAGCAGTTTGTCTCTTAAACTTAGGAAAGAGAAGAAGAGAAAGAAAAGAAAAAGAAAGAAAAAGACTCCATTGTCCAACCCAATTTCTTATAAGAATTTTCCAGCATTTTGGACCGAGCAAAGAGGAATCATTTCATCTCTGTCCATGGTAGCATATACCAGCCTGTGTGCATTTTAGGTGGTGGAAAAAATAGCAGAGGAGGAAAGGTATTTGTTCTTCCTGTCAAGTGGCCAGTCTAGTTTTTGGTCCTACCATTGTTTTAGTATCTATGATCAGCATTAAGATTATGACTTTTAGACTACGGTGGGCAATCAAATAATTGACCAGGACGGGTGGTAACATGTGAATTAGAGCAGGAGCCACTTGCTTTTTTTTTTTTTTTTCTGTTTTAAACATTTGAGCCTAATGCTGTTTGTGAACAAATCATGTTACTAATACTACCACTCTCTAATAGTAATTAATAATAAGGATGATTTAATAAGTCCGTGCTTTATGCAAACAAGTTTGCTAATTATTTTTACATATATTACTTCATTTAAGACAGTTATTGCCTCTGTAAGGTAGGTGTTACTTCCTGCAATGTACAGATTAGGTCATCAAGGCTCATAGAGTTAATTAACTTGCCCACAGTGCTGTGGCAATTAAATGTGGAGCTGTCATTTCAACACAGGTCTTTGAGAGTCTGAAGCCTTAACTAATGTAATATGATAGAACAATTTCCTAAGCTTTTATATTATTTTGTCCTACAAAAATTTGTTGTGAGTCCTTCAAGAAGAAAAGCTATATACTTTCCTTCAACTATGATTAACTCTCTGAAATGTATCTGTAAGACACGGATCCTTTCCCCCCAAAGAACTTGGGATCTAGGGAGAAAGATTATACAGATGCAAAAATAATCAAAACAGCAAAAAATGGTAAGTATCACAAAAGAAATACTGGTGGGATTTGTTTAGTAGAGCATTAACTTCCAGCTGGAGAGATCAGAGAATCTTTATGAACACAGGCCAGATATAGCCTGATACAGAAAGGTGAAAATGGAGATAGGAGATATATATTAACAAGCAAACATAGATATCCACACATAGCCACACATTTTAGGAGGTTCCCCCAGCCTCCATCATTCACAGGGCTGGTGGATGCTGCATGTCCTTGAGCAAACTATAATCTCTCTTTGACCCCATCTCCTCTAAATTGAAGGGAATGGTTTATAGGATCAACATTCTGTGGCTGTATGTTCAGATTCTGATTGAATTTGGAGCCAAAGAGAGAAGTGATTCAGTGGAGGGAAGAGAGATCTATTACATGCTCTTGAGCAATGGTTGCAGAGGGAGGGTAAGGTGGGCTTTGCAGACTTGAGGGGAGATGGAAGATCTTCTACAAGCCCAAAGGCCTGGTTCTGGGAAGAACCTTTCTATAGTCCCAAGAGGATAATGCTTGATGTCCACTTTGTCCCCAACCTTTGGGGAACTGTACTCTTGTCTCTCCTTTCACTACACAGCTTACATGGCGAAAGGGGTTGCAGGCTGGTCTTCAAATTCAGGGTACTTCTTAGGGCTGGTAGGCAGGCTGCCTGGACTCACATGGCCTTCACCCATTAGTTTCATAAGGAAATTCCCATAATGCTACAATTCAAGAAACATAGATTAAATACCAAGTACAACACTGGCACATAGTAGGTGTCCAGTAAGTGTCTACTGGAAATCAGGAAAGATGTGCTTGAAACAAGCCAAGGGCAGTTTTCCAAATGACCTAGCCCTTCTTTTTCTGGTGATAACAAGTCAGGGGGCCTTGCCTGGAATTTGAGACGTTCCTTCCTATCAGCTGCCCTTCTTAAATGTTATTGGCAAAAAGTTATTGTATCATTTCCAAAGGAAACTATGCCATAAAAAAATAGACATTGAATCAATGGACAATTGAACATTCACTGAAAAAAATATGTAAACTATGTTTCTAGGAAAGTGTAAATGAAATAACATTAAGTGAAAATGTCAAATAAAAATTATTACATACACTCTATAATTGTTATAGTGGTTATATGTGAAAAGATGTAAAATAAGCCAAGGGATGATGAAAATAGTTATGTAAGTAAAAAGAATAAAGATATAATTCCTTGTGAAACTGATATAATAATAAATTTTTTGCTAATGAAAATATGATTCTATTTTTTCTTATTGTTGTATAAGTATACAAACCATGCAAAGAATGTAAAATTCTCTGTATGATTTCATCTCCACCCTCAAGAGGTAGCCCGTTTTAGCAGGCTGCTGGAGTATTTCCAGTTAATATATGTATAAGCATACTTACACACATTTTTCCATAAATGGGACTATATTCTGCATTCTGTTTTGTAACTAGATTATTTTTAAGTATTAATAGTTTATGATAGTGGAAATAATATAAGCTTATAAAATCTTCAAACAATAAAGAAAAAATAATCAATTCAGAGACAGTTCTAGAGGTTCAAATACAGGTGACAAGATATAGTCTTTTCCTTAATTGCCATCAAGATTCCAATCAAGTGCAGCACAACATTTCCTCATGTGCAGCAGCCTAGCAACAAGGCCTTGTCCTCCAAGGTTGAGAGGGAGGGCAACAGAGGAGTTCTGACGGTGTGGGGGAAGGGAACGCAACTTCAGCCCCATCTGTCCTTTTGTGCCTGACCTATCAAGACGAGGCCCAGTGGACTTCTTCACAACGAGGAAGGAGGAAAAAGTTGCCTCTTTTTTAAAACAAATAGATGTGGAGCCCAGGGAACCCATAAGTAAGCCACAGAGAGACTACTGGTGAAAAGGCCCATAATGTGCCAGCAAACCCCACAGGCCTGGTTCTGATTTTCTGAGTTTACACCCTGCTTCATAAGGAGAACTGCAACCCCTCTTCTCCGGGTCTCCAGTCGGTGTGCCTTCTCTCCCAAGGGATGCCTCTCAGCTAAAGGAGGTTTTTATTCATTATCCAAACGTCATTCTAGCTAATAGGACTGAGGTTTTCCTGAGGTCACATGGCAGCACTGCTCCATCTTAGAACCAAGCAGGCTGGAAAAATGCCTTTTCCTTCTGCTTTGTAAGTACTAGAGTAATGATGTGATGTAAGATTATGCAGCTCATCATATGACATTTCCTGGGAGAGCAGAGTCTTAGGAATGGAGGCCTGGGAAGGTAGTTTTAAGGTAGAACGGCCTCATTGAAGGCTCTCGGATACACTAGAATTGCTGTTTTTAATACACAGCCCATGGGTTTGGGGACCTGTGAATACTGGCCACTCTAAACATTTGCCCTTTTCTGAGGTGAGGGTCTAACACATGCATCAGACCCTTAAAGGAATTTTGGATGCCCTAAAATGTAAAAACTCTTTACATTATAGTTCCTAGACGTGCTATAGCAGATACTGTTGGTGCTCTGGCCAGATCCCCTTGGATTTATTTATGTATTTATGTATTATTAGTTCAGCATACTCTTCCCTTGATTCCAATGTGCTTTTGCCTTTAAAGGCTCACACCTATGACTCTTTTCAGAAGAGCTTTGCTCAACCATGCAGAAAGCTGAATATCTGGACTTTATATCTTCCTGGCTGTTGGCCAATGACAGACTGGTGAAGAAGTATGATAGCCCAGCTCCCTTGCCTCAAGAGGGACAATCTGATGTGTATTTTACACTCCAGTGTGCCCTGTGGAATAGGACTGAAGTTGGAGCTTTGCCAGAAACTACTTGGCTTCTTCCCTTTCTACATCCTGTTTCCTTCACTACCTGACTGGATTCTCCTGGGAGCACTTTCTTAATAACTCACTTACACACACGTCCTGGTCTCAGGGTATCCTTTTAGGAAACCTTCCCTAAGACAACTGAATACAGATGCCAGCAGGATGGGGTCAATAGTCTCTTTGCTACTGAGCCTCTTAAGATACAACTGATCACAACCTAGAGGTGAGACGAATTGTCACTAACAAGCGGGAGGCATGGTTAGAGGCAAAGAAAGATATGAAGCAGATGAATGAGCATAGAAGCAAGACAGAGAAAAACAAAGGGAAAGAGGAAAAAGAATGTTTGGTAATAAATGATAAGAGAATCATTTGTTTGTTCATTCACTTGGTATCTATCATGTTACCCTGGAAAAAGTTAAAAATAAGAATGAAAGTCTCTAGATTCGTATTCAGACTCCATAAATTATTGGCTGTTTGGCCTTAGAAAAGTCACTCAAATTTTCTGAGCTTCAGTTTTCTTATTTGTGAATTGGGGATCATGATACCTAATTCATACGATTATTGGGAGGATCAAATAAAACAACAGAAGTGAAATCACCTTAAAGTTGTAAAGCATAAAGAAATGCTGTCTTTACTAAGCATTCTTTGAGCCTACTGATTTAGACTACATTAGTAATTTACTAAGCTACAAAAAGCATTTAAGATATGATACTGTCCTATAAGAGGTTTCAATCTAACTCAGAAAAGAAAATAAACACAAAGGAAATAGCTAAATAACAAGTATCTATCTAGATACAAAAATATGTAAAGAAGAAAGGCAAAAAAGATTTCAGAAACTGGTGAGGTCTCAGTTGCCCTGAGGGAAGGGCTCACGTATTAAGTCATGTCTCCCTGTTAGATGTGTCTATGGCACCGACTCTCCTTTTTGGAACACTCCTTATATCATTGATAATTTGTTATATAACATTAGGCTTTTCCACCAGATAGTAGGTACAGATCAAATCTGAGTTATTCTCCTAAGAATCTCCAGTGCCATCCACATAGTTAGTGCACAGTAAGTGTTTCTCAATGAATAAGTAATATGAGGTGGACATTTTAGGTTAGATAGCATTTGAGTAAGAATTTGAAAATATGTTGGAATGTGAATTAAAGTGGAAACAATCGAAAAGCGTATTTAGACTCAAGCAGAATTGATGCTCGGCATAGTAGGAGAAAAAATTGAAGAGGTAAGATAACAGTCACATTATAAAAGGTCTTAATTGCCAACTTGATGGTTAGACTTTTGCCCAATGGGGAGTCACTGAAGGTTTTGCAGGAGAGTAATGTGATGGAATCAGTGCAACTGGAAGATCTTCCTGGCAGCAGTATGTGGGATTTACTGTGGGGGCATGTCAGTGGATGGAGCCCAGTTAGAGAGCTGATGCAATACCTATGAGGCATGACATGGCGAGGAGTTAGACTAACGGCAAAGGTTGCCTAGAGGCTCGAATTATAGCCATGGGCCACCTATCCTTGTCCTAGCTTCTTTTTCATAACTTAACCGGAGATTAAACTTTTATGTTTAAGCAAGTAGAGCCTCAATTCCTCACTATTTTCCAATAGTAAGGAATCGTGGCAAAGAATAGATTTACATAAAACTAGAAGGTAAAGTCTAACTACCCATCTGATGCATTTATCCACAGATCTCCTTCTGGGTAGCATTTGTCCTACACTTAAACTTCTAAGGCATCCTGTTCCATATTGGCATTACTGGCATTGTTGAAATACAGAGCACACTAACATGATTGGCCATTTGTTTCAAGAAACCCCAGAAAAATTAGCCTGCCCCTGACATGGGACCAGCAGTCAGAAAACCTAGATTATATTTCCAAATTTGTCACTGAGTTGCTATGTGACATTGGGCAAGTCATTTCTTCCAATTTTACTTCCGTTTTCTCACCTTAAAAATGATGAATTTGGACTAGATCATTTATTTTCAAACCTGGATAATCATTGCCTTCACTTAGGGAACTTATTAAAACCATGCCAAACCAAAGGACATGAACAAAAACTTTTCCAAAGAAGACAGAATGATGGCCAGCAAACATATAAAAAAGTGCTCAACTTCTCTAATCATCAGGGAAATGCAAATCAAAACCACAATGAGATATCACTTAACTCCAGTGAGATTGGTCATATCAAAAAATCCCCAAATAACAAATGTTGGCGGGGATGTGGACAGGTAGGAACACTCATACACTGCTGGTGGGACTGCAAATTAGTACAACCTCTATGGAAAAGAATATGGAGATATCTCAAAGAATTAAAAGTAGAATTACCATTTGACCCAGCAATCCCACTACTGGGTATTTATCCAAAAGAAAAAAAGACATTTTATAATAAAGACATCTGCTCTCGAATGTTCATAGCAGCACAATTCACAATTGCAAAGTTGTGGAAACAACCCAGGTGCCCATCAATACACGAGTGGATCAATAAAATGTGGTATATGTATACCATGGAGTATTACTCAGCAATAAGGAACAATAGTGAATTAACACATCTGGTATTATCCTGGTCGGAGCTAGAACCCATTCTTCGAAGCGAAGTGTCACAGGATTGGAAAAACAAGCATCACTGGTACTCACCATCAAACTGGTACTAACTGATGAACACTTACATCACACAGGGCAATAACATTCATCTGAGGGCGGGCGGGCGGGAGGGGGGTGGAAGGGATGGGAAAAACTCTCACTGAATGGATGTGGGGAGCACAGTTTGGGAGACGACCACGATTGTGGCTCTGACACGGGCAGAACAGGGGCAATGTGTATGGCCAAAATGGTGTACCCCCATGATATTCTGAAATTTAAAAAATAAATAAAAAAAAAAAAATTTTTACTAGACAATACTTATGCTTACTATGAACAATGTACTCTGATGTTTTCTACTCTACTCAATTCCATTTTTCAGAAAGGATGGTTACAACAAACTCAACTGATTTAATTGCCCACCAACCTGTTGTCAACTGCAATTTGATAAATTATGTGGTTCTTATGTACTCATGTGCAGAAAAATAATCTGTCAGACTTAAATGCATATTCTTGGACCCCAGCCCAGAGATTCTGATTTATGTAGGTCTGAGGTAGAGCCAAGTAAGGTGCTTTTTAAAATAAGAATGTGAGTTTTTGATTGTCCTGGCACTACTCTTGGAGGAACTGTTACATTGAAAAATTGTCATGGGTCTTATCTTGTGTATTTTTAATTAAACATTTTATTTTACAGTAATTATAGATTTACATAAAAGTGTAAGAAATAATACAAAGATCTCATATACCCTTTAGCCACGTTCCACTAATGGTAATATTTTGAAAAACTATAGTACAATGTCACAACCAGGAAACTGTCATTGATACAGACAAGACACAGGACAGTTCCATCAAAACAAGGATCCTTCATGTTGTCCTTTTGTAGCTACACCAACATTCCTCCATAGTCCCCACTCCTAACCTCTGGCAACCAATAATCTCTTCACCATTTAATTTTTTTTCAATCTGTTACACAAATGGAATCATAAATTTTCAGACTTGTTTTTTTTTGTTGTTGTTGTTGTTTTAAACTGATCATAGTTCCCTGAAGATGCATTCAAATTGTTGCATGTATCAATAGTTTGTTCCTTTCTATTGATGAGTAGTATTCCACAATATGGATGTACCAAAGTTTGTTTATCTAGTCACCCATTTAAGAACAGTTGGGTTATTTCCAGTTTTTGGCTAATACAAATAAAGTTGCTAAGAATATTCTTGTAAAAAAAAAAAAAAAAAAAAAAAAAAAACCATGCCAAACCTACTGAACTGTAATCTTTGGGAACTGGGCACAGGAATCAGATTATTAACAAACTCTTGAGTGATCTCACGAAACCAATTTGGATCTGGTCCAAGTAGAAGCATTTGGGAACCAATGGACTAAACAATCTCTACAGTCTTCTCCAGCTCGTAAAATTCTATTTAAGAATTTTATTCTTCAAGTCGGGTGCAGTGGCACATGCATATAGTTCCAACTACTTGGGAGGCTGAGGCAGAAGGATTGCTTGAGCCCAGGAGTTCAGGGCTATCATGCACAATGATCATGCCTGTGAATAGCCACCACACTCCAGCCTGGGCAACATAACAAGACCCCATCTGCAAAAAAGAACAAAGCAGAAGAAGAATTTTGTTCTGTGATTCTTATGTTAGTAATTATACAAACAGTCATATGAATGTAATCTTTTTATCAGAATATACCAGCCTAGCTTTAAAAGCGGGGAGGGGTATCACTAACAATATAAAGAATTTTTCCATAACTCTACCTCTTCCTGCTATTGTGGACTCTCCAATTCCCCACTTCCCCACTATCTCGGGAGTTCATTGGGACGTACACCCGTAAACATGCCCTTTCGGTTACCGTGGCTTTCTGCTCTTCTCCTCTTCTGCTCAGGTTCTGGATCCAATGTGCACTCCTCTTCCCAGGAGTAGCACATGTGTCATCTCTGAAACTTGAGATCTCCTCCCCAGAAAGTATTGGTGTGCTGTTGTCAGTATGTCCTATTGATGCCAATTATACTATGCTGTGCCAGAGGTGCCACCATGAGCCAAAGCCCCTAAGCCTGCTGAGTCTCCTGATGCAAAGGACCACAGGCATCACTAAATTGCAAGTAGAGCAAATAGGTTTCCTCTCATACGCTAATTCAGACCAATTGCTGTTGGAAATTCTGAGACTGCATGAGGGTTGGTGGGAGGTGCCATGACCAATTAATTATGTCTGTTATGGGCACAAGAATGAAGAATGATGATATGCCAAGGATTTACCGTCTAGTCTAAATCCCCTCTTTATTTTTGACTGTTTTGTTTTACAAATGAGAACACTGAAGCCCAGAGAAAGACTTAGCCATATTTACACTTGGCGATACTGCAAGGACACTGATTCTCCCAGCTTTTGGTTGGAGGCAACCAGACAATGTGCAGGACTTGAGTCTTATGGTGTTTGTCTATGTGTGTGTGTGTGTTCCTCTAGGAACCCATGCAGTTCTCCACCATGCAATGTAATGCCTCTTGTGCACAGTCTGTGGAGGCTTTCCAGATATTTATCTGTCCTTTTGAAGATTTTAAGTTCTTTTTTTTTAAGAAAAACTCTATAGAATTTATCCAGGCAGTATTATCTCAGGACAACTACTTACTGCATTTTCTAACAGTTGCTATATCCCCTTCATTAAACGGTCAGCTATAAAATAACACTTCCTTTGCAGAAAGCTTGTGCCGCTGGACAGATTAGATAAGTCGGGATTTGCAGCAGGCAGTGGACACTTTAACCTATAGGTCGCTCTTTCATCTCTCACCCAGATTAGGCCTGACAGCTGTTCAGGAGCCTCCTTGGAGGGGAATGCCCAGCTGCTTGCCTTGAGACAATTGGCATCAAGCTATGGATCTTTTTGAAAGTCTTGAAATACATTTTGTCATTTATTTTAGTTCAGATGTCTGTCATTTCACAAATCACAAGAGCTGCATGAAAGCCTAGATGAAGTTTAGTTAGCACAAAGCAAAGAGGCACTGACCACTGAAACAGATATTGATGTCTGGCCCCAAAGCTCCACCCACAAGCCACAGGTAAAACTTTCATCACATGTCATCCTGGGTCTGTGGTAGGTGCTAAACAAACGTTGGATTGAGGAAGATCCTCTCTGGCCACGTTTTAATAGAGTTCTTTATTCTCCACCATCCTCACTTTTCCAGAGTGATGCCCAAAGTAGATGCAGCACATCTTGCAGGTAGATGTTGCTCAATGTCTTAGCTGAGTTCAACTCACTAGCGAATACAAAGTTACGTTCGCCTCAGAAAATATTCATTTATACAGTGATTGTTGTAATAGTTGATTTTATTATAGGAATGGAGAGTGGAAAAGAGTATATTATAAATGGGATTTCTGTATTATCAACCTAAAGCAATGATTCCCAACTTTTTCAACTAAAGGACACCTCATATTCAGAACCATGTCCCACTGCCCCCCCCACACACAAACATACATAGCTGTGGCCATACTTTTTGGAATCACGGAATAGCAAAACGTTTCTATGCTTACAAATCTCTGGAACTCTTGTAATAATTTCCAGCCTCCCCAGTGCTCCCTTCACCTCTGTCTAGGGAATTGTTTCATGTATGCATCATTATGGGTAATCATATTGTTGAAATACCCAGTGGAGTGTCTTAAAGGAGTCTCTACGCGTCATCTTCATAAATGTATGACGATAATAAAAATGTGGTGTAGAGCAAAAAAGTGAGTGAGTGGCAATTTTGATCCCAGGTTCCTTTTTAAAAATTATTTATTTGTATCCCAAATTTTCCATGAGAGACTAAGTTTAAATGATCCCTGTGAAACATTTGCTCCGATATTACTGCTGCTATTATTTCTTTTACTTTTATAAGCATCATTAATAAATTTTGGGGAATAATCATACAGCATTGTTAGACTTTTCTTTGTTTATTGAAATAAGATATTTTGGAGAATTGTGGTGTGATGGAGAGATCATTGGGTTGAGTCAGAAGACCTATTCTGATTATTAGACTATGTGGCCATATGACTAAACTCTTCTAAGCCTCAATTTTGTTGTCTGTAAATCAAAAAATATTATTCTTATTTCTGCTTCATAGCATAGTTGCAGAGATTAAATATATTAATATACAGGAAAGAACCTGCAAGCTTTTAAAGAAGTTTTTTCTGTTACTTATAATGTATTTTTTCTGATTATAGAAGTAATAGCTTATTATGGAAAATTGAAAAATGCAATAAAGTAGGAAGTAAATTAATATCACTCATAATCTCACAATTCAGAAATACTAACTCTTAAAATTTTGATATGTAAACTTCCACACCATTTTTTCTCTGTATATGTATGTGTTTAAAAAATTGAAGTCACACTACAAACATGATACACATTTTTCACTTAAGATACCTTGAGTGTTATGGACTGAATTGTGTTCCTCCAAAATTCATAGGTTGAAGCCATAACTCCCAATATGATGGTAGTTGGAAATAGGGCTTTTAGGAGGTAATTAAGGTTAAATGAGGGCGTAAGGGTGAAGCCCTAATCCAATATGCCTGGTGTCCTTGTAAGAAAAGAGAAAGACACCAAGATATACAAACACAGAGAAAAAAACATGTGAAAACAGCAAGAAAAGCCATCTGCAGCCAAACAGAGAGGCCTCAGGAAAAATCAACCAGGACTTCTAGTCTCCAGAACCATGACAAATAAATTTCTGTGGTTTGTCACCCAGTCTGTGATATTTTATTATGGCAGCCTCAGAAAAATAATATATTGAACATTTCTCTTTAAATATTTTTAAAGAATTTGATTTTTAATGGCTATAGGTTCATCATTTTGATATTAGGTAACCAGTCCTCTTTTTTGGAATATTTAGGTCATTCCCAATTTTTGCTATAAAAAATAATGCTTTTAATATCCTTGTATGTTGGTAAATCATTTTTTAGATACAAAATGCCCTCCAAAAGACCATAGCATAAATTAAAGAGAATAAATTATGGGAATTCTTTGTACTATTTTTACAACTTTTCTGAGTTAAAAATAACTTCAAAAAAAAAGTGTGTGTGTGTTTGAGAGAGAGAGAGAGAGACAGAGACAGAGAGAAAGAGGGAGAGAAAGAGATAGCCCATAATAAGGATAGAATAGCACTGGACTATTTATAGTAGTGTTATCCTGCAGCCAATATTGTTTAGGCACAAGACCAGAAAAGCCTTCTTGGGAATCAATATTCTGATTGCAAATACCATCAATCAAACAGGGAACCTTAACATGAATGCTTTCTGTTAGCAATAATTTGACAATTTGGCGTACAAGTAGAGATGGGGGTGATGCTATACAAGAAATATCTTTCTAAAAATTATTGCTTTTGCATAGAGAAGAACAAATGTAAGAGTGGAGGTAGGATTCCTGCCTTCACTGGTCTCTTCCTTCACTTGATAAGCAATGACCAATGGTCACATGTCTCCCTGTGTCTCCCATTTTATAAAAAGATCTACCCTGGTTCTTATAATCAGGTGGTGCTTTACGGGTTTTCCATAAGTGTGACAATTCAATAAAAGTGAAATATTTACTGAGCACCTATGCAAAGTTTTGTTAAGGGTTACAGAAATTCATGAGGATGAGTCTCTAGCCTCTAGGTGAACGAACCAGTGAGACAGACTTACAGAAAGGAAAGCAATGAGCTATGATAAGAACTTAAGGACATAAGTCCCACTGGTGGCTAGGAAGCACTGAATATGCATTAAAGAGATCAGGGAAGCATTAATAGAGGAGGTGGGATTGAGGGATAAATAGGGTATTGCTGGGCAGAGTCAGACGAAAAGCTGCAAAAGCAACTAATGTCTGAAAAGGAATGTCCAGGGGTCATGGGTGAGAAAGGATGGTGCATGGGGGCTGTGATGGGAGATGAAGCTGGGTGTGGGAGCTAGTAGTATAGATTTTTGATTATTAAAAAGCCTCCAAAAGTTTTTTTATTCAATTTACATTTTAAAATTACTGAGAAAATTTTAAGGGTAAAAACAGTAGAAGAAGATGTCTTTTGCCTGGTTCGAGGGTGACAGAGGAGAAAGGGTTGCTCCCTAACCCACTCTACCCCCATCTCCCAAAGTTCAGGTCAGGAGGACACTGTTGCACTCTGCAGAGCCAGAAAGAGACAGTCACATGTTAGTCACACACTACAAAGCTGTGATATGATGTTATCAGACAAAAGACTCCACACATTTCTGCTGAGTGCATGGCAGACAAGTTTAATATGTGTCAGTACACGGAATAATGGTTCACTCCTCATTTGTATTAAAGCATAATACATCTTCACTTTGTTAAGGTTTAAGTCCTGCATCTGCCAATCACTGTGTGACCTTCTGGAAGTTACATACCCTCTCTCAACCTCTGTCTAATGTGGGTAATAAAAGTTACCTCAAAAGGATTTTGTGAGCATTAAATGAGATAATGTATGTATGAAAGTGTTTGTTAGCTATAACGTACAACACAAATGTTATTGTTACTAGAATAATTCTTTTGTGTGTTTGTGAAAATGACAGGGGGAGAAAATATTCTGTACTATTTTACCAGAAGGTGGCAGCATTTTGTTTGCTAGGCATATCCTATCTTCGTTAACTGGGTATTTTCTGGAGACTTATTCAGGCAACCAAGGAAATCTCATGGGAAGGTATATGAGTTGAAGACCCTTACTCTTTTTTGTCTTATTTTGTTTTGTTTGAAACTATAGGGAGGTTAATATGTAGAAGAATTACAGGGAACAAAGTCTTAGAAGTTCAACTAAGGAGAAATCATTTGTTCTCTGGCTGCAACCCTACAGCATATGCAACTCCATTGGCTTCACATTTGCTCATGGCCTTTTAAAACGTTTTTATTATTGCGTGGAGTTTGAAGTAGGGATTTATGTTTTGAATCTGATTAATGTTTTTATATGATTGTCTCTGTGTCTCCTACATGTCAATCCACATCGCCATACTCACACACATGCATTAACTGAACACTTTCTGGCTGCAGAGATGATCTGAATAAAATTTCAAAGATGGTCATATCTTTCAGGATCTTAAAGTTAGTCTTATTGAGAAGACTAAACATGAAAGGACTTGAAAACAGTTAAAAACATGAACAAACAAAGGTACCACTGGCTGAATATTGGAGGCCCCGCAAATGCAGAAAATCATCAGAGTGAGAGAAAGGTGGAAATGTATTCCACCTATTATTTCAAATCAAAATTTCATTGTGATGTTTTATAACCTATCCCACCACACACACACCCAAAATAGACCCAACACACCCCTATTACTACCATTTTTTAAAATGTTCTATTTATGTATATGTGTGTATATTCTTAATAATGTTTTCTTTTGACTTTGTTAAAAAGTATTATTTCCTGTTACTTCTTATAATGATATGAAAGTCATCTGGATATATTGCAAATCTAACGCTTCAGAAAACAGGGACACATCTATCTAAATATTCCTTAAGTGTGTCTAGTAAAACTAAGTAGGCTTGTGGCAAGTCATTTTGTTGATAATGTAGAAATTTAATATATGTCAAACCTAGCAACAGCTTTAATTATCTTTTTAAAAATTGCTATCCAATACTCTACTTGGATAACCAAAGTGTTCCCTAGACTTAGTTTTGCTTTCCATCTTGACAGTGAGGATAATACATTGTTGCTGGTGCTGTGATAAAACCCAAGTTGACTATGAAGTACACATTCCAATTGAGGCTTGTTTTATTTTATCACATATTGGGACAACAATAGGAGATTTTTTAATTTCAGGAATTAATTATTTACATAGTGACATGAAGCACATAGTCTTTGCCTGTGAATCCAAAATTGACAGTGCATCAGATTTGGCTCCATTAAGAAAAAGACAGGACTCTACTCGGGGTTCAATCGTGGTGATCATTGTGCCTCACCAATAGGAGCTAGAAAAATATCTAGGTCTACAAAATTTCCTCTGCAGCCCATGAAATTTACAATCACCTCTGCCACTATTTTCATTTCCAAATTTGTTTTAAAATCTATCTGATTTTTCCCAACATCCATTTAAGTGGATTGCTATCTCATAATAAGGAACAAAGATTCATCTAGCCAGGCTTTTCTTTAGTCTGTGAGAGCAAACAAATAATTAAACCATATTGAAAAAAGGTAGCTCTAGACCTCCTGAGACAGTTGGTAATACACAGCTTGACTTGTGAAAGTCATTTCTCTTTCCTAAATCCCATTTACCCATATGTTAAGAGAAAGAGAGAGAGAGCAAGCATAGATTAGCTCTAAGGGCCCTGCCACTTTGACCTTCTATGATTCTGAGAGAGGTAAAGTTCTGGTAGTTGCCTGGGATTCAGCATCAGACCTTTGCCAAGAGTCTTTTTAATGACATTCTTTTTGCTGTATGTATTTATATCAGCACTTGAATTGGGCTGGTCGACTGGACATTGGTCAATAATGGACCTTAATGTGAAAACTGTCATCAGATCAATCCTTTCTCCCTCCAGTTGGGAAGCATCATTAACTAACATTCAGTTAGTGAAAACACCATTTCTGAGCTGCTCAGGTTCCCCAACAAATGTGGAAAATATGAACACTGCCTCTGATGATGAATGCCATGAAGCTGGGGCAATTATCATTCATGGGGCGGCAAAAAGCATATTTGCCCTGGAGTAGTAGAACTTAAATTTGAGACCTAGCTCTGGCTTTAACTTGGTTTGAGTCCTTGGACCCCAGCTTCAGTTTATACATATTTAGGACTTAAGAATAACACTTAACTGCACGGCCACAGTGTTACTCAGATGACATAACAGACATGAATTTTTATAAAGATATGTCATTCAACATTAATTGAGAATCCACAATATGAAAGTTATATGGTTTTCAAAGACCTTTCAGGTTTTTTTGTGGGGAAGAAGAGGGTGCTGGGCATGCAGACAAGTAACATTTTAAAAGATTAAAACTGACATGTCGATAAAAGAAGTACAAAATGGCATGAGCAGAAACTCTGTCCATGGAATTCACTACATAACAGAAAAAATAAGTTAAACCATAAGATGATCTCAACAGGTACAGAAAATAGTACAGAAAAAAAAGCACTCAATAAAATTCAACAGCTCTTCCTGATTAGAAGCCATCAGAAAATTCCCATCCTAGAAAGAAGCCATGTACCAGGAACCTAAAACAAATGTCATAATAACATTAGAAATATTTCCAGTTAAATACAAAACAGGTTAAAGATGCCCCCCACAATCACCACTCTTATTTGACATCATACTAGAGATCTTATCCAATAACATAAGACAAAATAAAGGAACAAACAATTATTAGTTATAGGAAAAGAAATAAGAAACTCCTAATATTTGCATATAATATGATCATCTATCTAGAAAATCTACAAGAATCAAGTTATTGGATTATGAAGATTAGGAGTTCAGCAATATGGCTAGATTCAAGACCAATAGCTTTCCTAAATATTAGCAAAGTCAATTTAGAAAATATGAAATAAAAATCACAATCACAGCAGCAACCAAAGCTATAAAATTTCTAGAAATTCAAAAACTATATGATTTACTAAAATACATAAACAAAGACCTGAACAAATGGAAAGATAAGCAGTATTTCTGGAAGGGGGACTCATTGTAAGTGAGCAGTTAAAAGAACAAGGCAGCTTCATGCGTGGTGACATGCAAAGATTTTCAAGACATTTTAAGTAGAAAATAAAAGAAGTTGCAGAATAATATGAAAGGAAAATGTCCATTAAAAAAAAACAAAACCATGTACAGTTGATCCTTGAACAATACAGGGGTGCTGACCCCTACACAACTGAAAAACTGTGCATAACTTTTGACTCCCCCAAAACTTAACTACTTACAGTCTACTGATGCTTGGAAGCCTTACCAATAACATAAACAGTTAATTAACATATATCTTGTATGTTGTATGTATTATATACTGTATTCTTACAAAAAGTTCAGCTAGAGAAATGTTAAGAAAATCATAAGGAAGAGAAAATACCTTTACAGTACTGTACTGTATATATAGCTACTGTAAGTATATGTGGTCTGTTTACAAAATGAATTTTATCTCTGAAATGGTGGACAACTGCAGCTGCAGACCTCAATTTGTGGTACTTACCAAGCAATTCAACTTTTTCTTGTAATGTCTTGACTTTGCTTATTGGGAGCACTTCTAGCATCACTAGTGGCACTTTCATATGGGTCCCATGGTGTTATTCAAAGTTTACAGTACTGCACTAAACCCAGTGAAAAATATGCCAGAACAAGGAGAGATCACTTTTTACTGTAATACGCAATTTACTGGAAAGATGAACTGCTCACATGGAGGCCCCTGATGTCACGTGGTGTTTTAAGAGGATATTCACTACACTTAAGCTCACTGCAATAGCAACAGAAGGTGGCTACAAAATTATCACAGAATGTACTACAGTTAATTTTATGGAGTTATGATTTAATACTGCATCTTTACCTTTGTTTACATTTCTCTCAACTGCCAATGGCGCCATGTATGGTATTTAATTGTTTCTGTGCATAAGTTTTGATAAATATTAACTTTTTATAATAGATTTGTGTATATTTTATGGTAGTAACTAATGAAATAGACTAATATCTACATATATTAATATTTTATGCATTCATGACATACCTAACTTTTTCTTAGTTTTTTTCAATATTTCTAGGCTATGAGGTTCACCTATAAGTTACTTCAAATTGTCAAAAATCTCTAAAAAATCTTTCAGTATATTTATTGAAAAAAATTGTGTATAAATGGACTTGTGCAGTTCAAACCCATGTTGTTCAAGAGTCAACTGTATCTCTATGTATATGTATACAAGTAAATGCTTAGAAAAATTAATGTGGTTACTTCAAGGGACGGGGTTGCTATAGGGCACAGGAAAGAAGAATTTCTGTATTCTTAGAATTTCTTTAGCAAAATATACTTGTACATCCCTTGTGAGAGGTATTAATACCAAGTAGGAAAATGAGGGAAGAAGGGGAGAAGAGAAATTTCGTAGAGTAGCCCTTTGAAAGACGAGGATGAGGTGTTCAGCAGGTGCGGAGAGTGGCGTACATTCCAGAATGGAAGAAAAGCCACGAGGAAAGGTAAGAGAGCATAAACACGAAGGGGACAACAGCTTTGCACTATGCTTTACAGTTTACAAAGCACCTTAGCAACTAATGTGAGTGGTGCTATAATGTAATGATTTAATACCTCAGTTCTGGATTTGAATCCAAGCTTTGCCAGCTGTGTGACCTTGGACAAGTTACCCAGACTCTCTGGGCTTCTGTTTTCTCATCTCTAAAGCTGAGCTAATATTAGTACCTAATTTATAGTAATATCTTAATTATAAACCCAAAAGGGGAGGAAAACTTGAATCACAGGTGCCCATATAGGGCATTCTCACCTTTTCTAACCTACCCTGAAATTTTGAATAATTTCTTCTTCTATATGAAAACACCACATTTTCCAATTTTCGTTCATGGAAATCATCACTATTTTTATATAAATAATATCTTTACCAAATTCTTTCACTAAGATGCCATGTGATGAAATGTTAACAGACCAAGTGTGTTTTGGAGTCCGCCCTAGACAAGTACATGCACTGCACTGAGCAGGGACATTTCTCTAATGCACAGGGGACTGGTCAAGGAAGATCGTTGTAAAGGCGCTTCCACAGCATTTCTTTTCCTTCTAATTTGCTATAGATTGGGCCTTTTCTTTCCTCAGTGAAAGAAATGGGAAAACATATAGATGAGAATTCATAAAGCAAGTCAACTTCTAAAAAGAAAAGCATTTCCATATAAGATGACAGACTTTTTCCTAGTGTGGCTGCAGTTGAGACTGAAGTCAGTAATCGTGTTAATATTTTCACATGAATGTGGGCATAAATAACATCTTTGCAAAATGTGATTCCATAAACCAGAGAGGTTGTGCCTGTGAGTTTTTGCATGATTAGGCTTTTGGAGAATGGAGAAGGAAGCGGATAGAAATGCAGTTGGAATTTGATTTTTATCTCAGAATTACAGGAAAGAAATGGTGAGCCAGTAGAGCATAAGAATTAGTGCTTCAATGTCCCAAGGGAATGCTTTATGGTTAGAAAGACCCATATAGATTGTACACAATTAAGAAAGTATCTTACATGAATTATGTATGTGGGAATTGAATCCTCCGAAATCTAAATGGGAGATTCACTGATCCATAAGAGCACAGGTTAAGTTCTGAGTTAGCATCAGTTTATTTTTGCCATTACTGTTCTTGTATATTCTGCAATATCCACTCCTCAGTTAAGGCAAAAACTCAGTGTTATAAATACCTCCTTTTTAATTTTAAAATATCTTTAACAGCCTGTCCAGCCCATTATATGAATAAGTTGATTAATTTTCAAAAATGTTAATTGAAAGTATTAAATGAGAAGCTCAGTGAGTTTACTTCTCTGCTTAAATTCCCTCAGATATGTACATCAGTTTATTTCCTTTGACACAAAACCTTCTTTGTTAAAAATTTCATATCAAGCTGTTATAAAAATATTTATATTATGAATATTTTTATGTACTAGACCAACAAAAGACATGTGTCTAATACATTTAGTCTGGCCTTGCACCCTGCCCTGTCATATTCTCTCTCAATTCCAATGTCCCTGTATTTACAAGCCCATGAGCTTTTTTAAGAGCCTCAAAGAAAGGCTGGAGAACTCTTTTAGCCTGTGTCTCAATAGCATCCTTGACTCCTAGCTTGACTTTGTCACAAGGCCCTCTGAATTCCAGGGCCAAAGCATAAAAGCTCCCAGAGCAATGGCTACATTACATATGACACTTAGTGACTAATAAGTCATCCCCTCATCATCAAAAGCATTTTTGACCATCTCTTGCCAGAGGAGGTATATAATACAGAGTGCTTGCTGTATTAGTCTGTGTTTGAGTGGCTGGCTTGGGAAATTTTTGTGGACCAGTAGGGTCCTTAGAGAAATTGTAGAGTTAATAGTTTGACACAGGTCTAGGTTATCACCAAGTTGACCTGTGTGATCAATCAAGCCATGCTGTGAACTGACTGATAAGGGACCTCTCAGAATCTAGACCTAACAGGATTGAGGTCAGATTTGATCCCATTGGAATCAGAAAAGTTCTGCACAGACTCAGCCGCATGCAATAACCGTAGGTCCAGCCAGTCGTTTATAGATGCCTGTTCTTGTTTATGATGGGTATACCTGAGAGTGTGTGAGAGACTTCATATAATCTCTCATCACTCCAGGGGATAAAGGCAAACAAACTCATAGCACATGCTCTAACGATGATGAAAAAGGAATATAGGCATGGGGGAAAAGTCTTGAGTTTGAATTTAGCCTCCCTGTTCACCTACATATATCTTGGACAAAACCATTAATCACTATGAATTTCAATTGCTTGAACTAGAAATTTACAATAATGTCACCTACCTACCTTACAAGGTTATGGGACAGCTCAAATTTGTTAATAATTGTGAAAATTCTTTATAAAATGCAAAAACTTATACACATGTATATATTTGGAACTAATTATATTGTCAGTTTTATTATTGGTGCTGATGAATATACCATAACATCTCAAACATCACTTAGTACAGCGCTCATAAAATTTTAATGTGCATAAGAACCACTTGGTGATCTTGTTAGAATGTAGATTCTGATTCAGTAGGTCTAGGATGGAACCCAAGAATCTGTATCTCTAATAAGTTTCCTGAGTAATAACAATACTGCTGTCTGGGGACCACACTTTATGTGGCAAGGACTCAGTACAACTTAGGACCCTTAAAATGATGAATGTATTAAATGGTTCCATATATGACTCTAAGAGTAAGAATCTGAACATCTTAGGTTATTTATTTTATTTTGAACATAAAGATAGTTTTTACTTTGCATCGATGACATGTGTTGAGGGCACAGGAGTCTCCTGCAGAACCTTAGTTGTGGACTTTTGGGTTCTGCTACCATAAACAATAAATGCAATCAAGGAATATTGATAAATGTCTTTCATACATTTTTTCCCCTTTGGAGATATTGCTTTGCCTAAATACTCAGCCACCCTTTACAGAAAATTCAATCTGGCAACTCATTCTTAGCAATCCTGAGAAATTACTTGCAGTAGAGAAGAGTTACGACTGGATGACCTAAGAGAGGTCCTTACCTTACACGTATCTGCCAGGCCCAGCAGCCTCCCAGCAGCTGTGCTCACTGTGAAATTCATCTTTGTCACAAATAGCAAATCACATGCTATGGAATATCACAATCTCATTATGAGATGTCATCTCACGGCACAAATACATTATTTTCACCAGATTTACAGACAGTGCAGCCCACATCACTGCCAGAATTTGATGGATGGGCTCTATCTGGATATATTTGGTGTGTGATTTACACACGGCAAGACCCTGACAGGTGTGGACCACAGCCAGCCCCAAAAGGGATCTGAAGAAGTTTTCTCCTTCATGGTCTCTTAAACACAAAACCCAGTGGTTGGAAAATGTTGTGTACCTACTTTAAGGGAAAGATATAGGGACAGCCCTAATAGCCTCCCTGTAACACCTTCATTTGCTTCTCACGTATTGGAATTTAGACCTCACAACAAGGAGACTTTGGTGGAATTCACACACGACCTCACTGAATGGGCCCACAATAAAATATCTAGTATTAAATTCTATTCCACAGAAAAACTGTCATTTAACAAGGCATTGTATCCTATACTAGAAGGAGCACCATGCTGTAGTATTTTGGAATTTCTATGGCGATGAAATAATCTTAAAATGTAAGAGAATAACATGTTTTTTATTTATGGCCACTTTATATTCTTGGAAAGAGAGAACAAGATCTCATGGGGAGAAATGGAACAGTGTAAACATCTTAATGGAGAATATCAGTTTTAAAGGGATCTAAAAGAGCCTCACATCATCTACTCAATGCTTTAATCTCTTCCTTACATTGTGATTGGCTAACCTCAGCTTGAATACCTGAGGTTTTGGGAAGATCAGCATCTCCAGAAATTTTTTATTGTACTTCTGAAAGACATGCACTGTAAGAAAGTTCTTATACATGTTGAGTATATGTCTCCAATTCCCACCCATTAGTACTAGTTCCAAGTCTCAGGGGCTCACAGGACAAGTCTACTGTCCCATCTTCCTAGCCTGCCACTTCTCCAAATCCTATCTTCCACCAATAATATCTCTAATGCTATGTTAGGGAATGAAATTTTGCAGGTTCCAATCGAAAAATTTAACTTTATGAAAGAGATACTCACATTTAATTTTTAATTTATTTCAAATTCAATTGCATGGGCTTATCAGAGAGAGAAAAAGAGAGAGAACAGCAAACAAGAACAGCAAGCAAGAGAAAAAGCAATAGCATCCTAAATAATGCTGATGATCCTGTCTACCAATTTCCCCAGTAAGTGTACACCTCAGGATAAGATGAGAATCTATTTCCTCTGTTGGCTTAGTTTCCAGGTGTCTCCCACAGTGTAAACAAATTACCACACTGATGGTAATTTAAGTATTTTAGATGATGCTTTTTTTTTTTCTATAAAACATGGCACCTAAACATGAGCCAACTATTTGTTTGGCTATGCACTAAGAAATAGCAATCAGTTCCAACTTTGAAGGAAAAACTGACTGCAGTAGACTTGTTGAGAGGCAATATGTTGGTCTCCAACATGGAGTCTTCCTAGGAATTATCAAGGAAAAGTTTGCTTATATGTGAGTGGTGTACTATACCAAACTGAGTATCTGCCCCTTTTGTCTTTTTCCACATGCATGGAAATTATTCCATGGTGTACAGTATGGCTAATCTCTCAAGTTCTCTTTTTTGAAAGGAAATACACAGGTCTCCCTCACTTCAATCTGACACTTTTGTAGTCTTAATAATTTGTATGGCTTGGCAGGAAAGAATATATGATTAAAGCCTGTTTAACCTTGTGATTTGGCACAAGAAAAACAATAATGTCTCCTCTAATTTCTTAAGGAGACCAGTGATTAGTCAGATTTGGGAATGAAGCAAATCAAAACCTCATCAGATAACCGAAGTAAATACAGACCCCTAGTAAAGGAAAAAGGATTAAGGTGTTTTCTATGAGTTTACCTATTAGTAAATATATACATTAAGCACCTACTTGTATTTCTGTAGCAAACGATAATCATTAAATTATTTTTATATCAAGGAGTCTTATTAGTAACTATAGTCATATATGGTTTTATCAGATTAAGCAAGTAAGTTTAAGCTAAGTATATTAGTTTTGTATTGCTGCTGTAACAAATTACCACAAACTTACTAACAAAACAACATAAATTTATCATTTCCTAGTTCTAGAATGTCAGAAGTCCAAAAACAGGTCTTATAGGCCAAAATCAAGGTATCAGCAGGGCTGTGTTCCTTCAAGAGGCTCTAGGGGAGAATCTAGTTTTTTGCATTTCCCAGCTTATTCCTTGGTTCGTGGTTTCCTTTCAACAATAGCATTGCTTCGTCCTCTGTTTGTCTCCACAGGTCCTGTGACTCTGACTCTTTAACCTCACTCTTATCAAGACCCTTGTGATTACATTGGGTCCACCAGATAATCCAAGATAATCCTCCAATCTCAAGATCATTAATTTAATCATACCTATAAAGTCCATTTTGCCATAACTTATTCACAGGTTTGAGAATTAGAATGTGGACTTTTGGGGGGTGCATTATTAAGCCTACCACACTAAGGTAAAGTGGGTGGTATTCTGCATTTTCTAATGTAAGGTGCATTTCCTGACCTACAAGGATGGTAGGGAAAGGAATGCTCAGTTGCCCCATAGTCTGGTCATAGCATCTCTCCCCCCACTGCCTAGCTATGTGATTTAGGGTAAATCATTTTCAGGGCCAGGACTAGGGTGAGATGAGGCATCTAGGGCTCACAACTTAAGGTGGCACCCCCACCCAGGAGCCAGCCTATACTTGCACAATGCTGAGAGTGAGTGCCTCCTTAAATTTCAAGCTCTAGGCACCTCACATGCCTCAATCTAGGTCATGTATCACTTTGTCTATCTGTTCCTTGATGTTCTTATCTGTAAAATTGGGGTATAAAGTTAATGATTAATGGCTGGGTGCGGTGGCTCACACCTGCAATCCTAGAAGTTTGGGAGGCTGAAGCAGGATGATCTCTTGAGGCCAAGAATTCAAGACCAGCCTGGGCAACACAGCCTGACCCTGTCTCTACAAAAAATAAAAAAACTTAGCTGGGCATGATGGCACACACCTGCAGTCCTAGCTACTTGGGAGGCTGAGGCAAGAGGATCACTTGAGCCCAGGAGTTTGAGGCTGCAGTAAGCTATGATCACTACACTGCACTCTAGCCCAGGTGACAGAGTGAGACCCTGCCTCAAAGAAAATAAAAGTACAATGCCATGCATACATTTATGACAGCTAATATTTTTTTAAGAATGTGAGGATAGAATAAGTGATACTTCCTATTTTTTACCCAATTAATATGATAGTTAATTTATGTAAATAAAAAGTATAAATATATGTGTTTATAAAGGCATAGTAGGAATGTATTCATTTAGGAACAGTTTTTGTTCAGGTCAATGGTTCTTCAACATTGGCTGTACATTGGAATCACTTGGGAAGCTTTACAACCTGCTGATGCCCAAGTCTCATCCCCAGAGAATCTCATTTAATTGGTGTGGGGTGCAGCCTAGACATTGGAATTTTTAAAACTCCCCAGCTGGCTCTAATGTGCAGCCAAGGTTGAGAACCACTGGTTAATGACAACTTTAAAAGCCTCAGAAATGTGCTTTGAATTGATTTAAATTTTATGAAGAGTAGAGAACACACTTTTCCTGTTTGCAGAATGTATTCCATAGAATGAAAGTGATAGGCAAAACTCACAAAATCATATTCTGATTCATACAGAAAAACTTTCTGTTAATAATAGGAAGTATCTAAGCATTAAAATGCAGGTAAATGCGTATTTTTGACAACAAAAAAGTATTGTGGGCAGGTAAAAAAAAAGAACTTTGTACAGTGTCTCTTATCTAAATTAAAGCCTATCTAATACAGTGGTACTTGATCTTGGCCAAGGCAGTGGTTCCAGGTCTCAAGTGCACATTAGAACCATCTGGGGAGCTTTTAAAATTCCAGTATCCTGGCTACATCTCAGATCAATTAAGGTGAAATATCCGAGCGTAAGACCCAGCATCAGAATTTTTTTGTCTCCCCAGGTGACTTCCATGTGCCAACAAAGTCAGAACCTGTAATGTAATTTACTTAAAGTCAGAATCAATACAACCAGTATTTATTGAGAACTGGCCGTTTATTGTCAGGAGTTACAAGAATATACTCCCAACCTCAAAAGGCTCAGTCGAATGCAGGAGAAAAAAACACGGTGACATATAGTTAATAAAGATAAGAGCAAGATGCGGCAGGAGCACAGAGGAAGGCGAGCCTGCAACAACTCCTTTGACAGGCATGGGAGACAGGAATAAACCAGGTGACTACAGGTTCAGCAAGGAATTTTGTGAAGGTAAGATCTGAACTGGGGTTGTTGTGAGACATGCACTTGTAGGAGAGCACCTGGCATGTGCGAAGAACAGAGGCCTAAATGAAAGGAATTGACTATATCATGTAGGATTACTAATCCGATTTTCTGAGTTAGGATAGGATTATCCAAACAGTGCCCTTATTGAATAAAGAACATTTTAGCATTCATCAACTTACTTAAACACAATTCTTGAAATACTACTCAGCAGTAAAAAGGACTGACCTATCAATACACGCAATAAAAAGGATGGATCTCAAGGAAACCATGCTGAGTGGAAAAAGCCAATCTCAAAACACTATATACTGTATGATGCCATTTATATAACATTCTTGAAATGACAGGTTATAGATATAGAGAACAGATTAGGGGTGTCCAGGGGTTAAGGATGGAGCAAAGGGGAGGAAGGGCTGGTGTGAATATAAAGGGGTAGAATGAGGGAGATCATTGTAGTGATTGATTACTTCTGTATCTTAATTTCAGTTGTTATATCAAGCTACACACGTGATAAAATGGCACAGCACTATATACTCACATTGTACTAATATCAATTTCCTAGTCTTAATATTGTACTATAGTCAAGTAGGATAACACCAATGGAGGAAACTGAGGGAAGGATGCACTAGATCTCTCTGTACTACTTTGTAACTTTGTATAAATCTATAATATGTCAAAGTAAAAAAAGTTTTTCTTAAAAAGTGAACTAATAAAATAAGATGGAATGGATTGGTACAGAAGGAACCCCACAGTTCTAATATTACTATGACTCAAAATGCAGTTTAGGACTTTGAAAAGAGAAACAAAAAAATTCTTGGTTTTTCTTTTATTTCTTTTTTCTCTCTTTCTCTTTTTTGTCTCCTTTCTTTCCTTTTTTTTTACCTTCCTTCCTTTCTCTTAATTTCTTTTTTTTCTCCTTCTATACTAATTTCTTTCCCAGAATTACAGCTTGAAGAATACATTTTAAAATTATTCCATATAATAGAAACAAGAAAAGGTAATAATAAAGGGCCCAAATGATAAAGAAAAGTTAGTGATATTCCAATAAGTCTCTGTTGTTACTAGGCTACAAGCCCGTTCTGAAAATTTAGCTTACAATTTACACAGCAGGATGTTTATATGCTGTTTTATTAACATGCTGTCTTAAGGCTAAAATAAGAACCAAATAACATCCCAATTATGACCACTTTGAGTTCCTTTAATCTAATGGTGATGTATTAACAACAAAGAATAAAATTTTGGAATAATAATGAAAAATGCAGCTTAGATTTTAGAGTGTAGAAAGTTTATATATTTATAAAGTTCATGACAGACTGATATTTTAAACTATTAATGAGTTTTACTTAAAATTCGTTCATATAACAATAATAAAATGTTTCTTTATAGCAAAAATTTCTATATTAACCCCACTAATATATCTAATAAAGACAGGCACCTCTGTTGCGGCTAAGTGCTCTTGAGAAATCATCTTTTTTTAAAAATCACGTTTTTCTTTCGATTTCCATTTTAATAGCAAAACTAAGTTTGTTGTAGCAGCTCTTGCTAGATTCCAATGCACAGTGAGAAGGGGAGTGATCAGAGGGTCCCCCAAGTATAGGCAGTCAGGCTCAGGCTAGAGTCTAAACTCGGGGGCTGATTAGGGATTCCCTGCTCCACATTGGATGACTGATATTTTTGACAATAGACAGACACTGGAACTCAGAGGCCTCAGCACCTTCTCAATGAGACACCAGTGCTGTAAATAAATCACTCCTTGATCTTTCAATGTCATTTGTATTTCCAAATAAGAAACACACCTAAAATTATCAGAGGGGATAAATGGGATTCGTTCCAGCAACAAAAAGAAATGGAGCTTTGCTTTTTTCTTTTATAAAGGAAATTACATACTTCAGAACATGTAAAAATATCTTTAATTGGAGAGAGTGTGAATATCCCTTAAGGAAAAAGAAGTAGCTAATTGTACTATGAAATTTAATGAGATTATCACGTACCTTAATGGTTCTAGAGGTACTGTGGACTTTTTCTTTTAAGTATTAGGGAAATCTGTATTTTGCTGACTTACAAAAAATGGATAATAGACCACAGGTTATTGAAAAGCTACTTTATTAAGTTCTTCCAACTCAAAGTGACCAAATAAAGCCAAATCATGACACATGCAGAAAACAACTTATGAATTTAAAGAGATGCTGAGCCCTCTTGAAAGTGAAATATAAAGTAGATGTGCCAAGAGCTACTTTCAAAAAATGAAACCCTAGACCAAGTTTCAAATCTCGTGATGCATGCAGCAGCCCCTCGTGAGTGAAGTGGTCCCTTGTGTGTGAATTTCTTGCTGGAGGCAATATAATATGATGTGATAGGGAACCATACTAGAGAGCTCGGAGGACCCAGAAGATAAACTCACTGTATATCCTCTAAGACCTGATGGGGACTTTCCTTTCAGCTTTCCTCTCGTTCTCTGCTACCCAACTAACTCTCCTTACTCAATTACCTCAATTCTCTCTGGTCCTGATCTTGGCCAGTGCTCTCCTGTCTCTGGGCTTTCACCACATGTCAAGGGTGTTACTTTGGCTGGAAAGACTTCATTCATTCATTCAGTATCTATTTATTGGGCATCTACTATATGTCAGGGACAGAGAAAAAGATAGACAGGGTCCCTGTTTTGATAGAACTTAACTGTAAGTGGGAGAAACAGATAATAAACAAATGAAAAAATAATTAAACAAGACAATTTTGGATTCTAACAGCTAAGGAAGTCGATAAGTAATGTCATAGAGAACAGCTGGGCAGAGAGGCAGGCTACTTGACAGAGAGGAAGAGGAGAGAGGGTATCTCTGAAGAGGACTATAGAATAAAAAAGAGCCTGCCATGCACAGAATGGGAAAAGAGCTCCCCCGGCAGGTGAAGAGAAAACGTGAAGGCTCTGAGGAGAGAATGGAATTGGTAAATTCAGGCAATTGGAACAAACAAGAATGCCCAGAAAGTAATTAGCACGTGGTCCCAAGTGAGGTTGAAGAGGTTGGAGAGCCGGGGTAAGATCATGTAGGGTCTGAAAGGCCATGAAAGACGTTAATATTTTATTTTCAGAGAAATGGGAAATCATTGAAGAATTTAAAGCACAAGAGTAATATGATCAAATTTGTATTTTTAACATATGACTCTGGTTGCAATATAGAGAAACATTTTAGTTGGGAAAGAACTGGAGGCAGGAAGATCTGTTAGGAAATTATTGCCATAGACCAGGTGCAGAGAGGATGGTGTCTTGGACTAAGGTGGTAATGGTGTAGCTTGAAGAAAGTGAATGGATTCTAGTTACACTTTGGAGGTAGAACCAACAACTCTTGTGGGAAGATTGGTCTTAAAGGATAAGAAAAAGGCAGAAATACAAGATGACTTGTGGCTTGGGGACTTAAGAACTGAGGTAATGGTGGCACCATTTCATGAAGTAGGGAAGACTGGGTAAGAAACAGATTCAGAGCAGGAAACGGGAGTTGTATGTTGAATGTTACATTGAAACATCAATAGAACATCCAAGTGGAAATGTCAAGGAGCAGTTTTGACGAGTATGAAGCATGACTCAGGTAGTGAGTTCCAGTCGCCACTTCTGAATTCCAACTCCCTCCCAATGTAGTTTATCTACATTGAAATATGTATATTCTCAGAACAAAAATTCCACTTCTGGGTATCTCTCTTCTAAGAAATGCTGACATATACATACAAAGAGGCATGTACTAAAATAATTATTATAGCATTGTTTGTGATAACAAAAGTCTAGATCACCCTATGTATTCACAAAAAAAGAGTGTTTCATAAACTACACCATATCCATAACATAAAATCTCTTGCAATAGTTGATGGAGAGATTTCGTGTTGTAAAATGAGATAATCACAAATCTATATGGTTAAGTGAGAAAATCATTATAGAATTGTATATAATATAATCTTATTTATGGGAAAAAGTGGTATTGTACAAAGATACATGTATAGATAAGCAAATCCATAAAAATGTGACTCCATAAAATTATATCTGGGGAGAAGAAGAGATGGTTGAATGGGGAGTAAGACTTGAGCTCTTTATTGTATTATACTTGAGTATTGTTTGAATTTTTAAAAGAAAAATATATAATGCATAATTTTGAAGTTTTAAATAATATTTAAACCAGTAAGTTCTACCTGTTAACCTCAAAAATAATGAAATCCTGGAGGGGGCAGAGCAAGATGGTCGAATAGAAACCTCTAGCAATCATCCCTGCACATGACATCAAATTCAATAACTATCCATGCAAGGAATCAACTTCAGAAGAAGCAAAAATCAGGAAAGCAATCACAGTTCCTGGTTTTTACATTATATCAAGGAAAGAGACACTGAAGAGGGCAGTAAAGACAGTCCTGAATTGTCTACACCACCCTTCCCCCACCCCTAGTGCCACACCAGCAAACCAAGTGGAAAGAGAATCTGAGCCCCCAGGGGAAGGACAGTGAAGTGACAGTGGCACTTTGCATTGGAACTCAAGGCCACCTTGTCACAGAGGAACACAGCACAGGGCAGAATTCTGCCAGTGCCCACAGAGGGACCATTTAGACCAGTTTGGCCAGAGGGAAATCCTCCACCTCGAAACTTGAGTATCAGCTAGCCCCACCACCAGCTGACAAAAAGCAGCCCAGGGCCTGGGCTAAATTCATAAGGCAGTGGGGCCTGAACGACTGCAGTCCTTGGGCAGTTTCTATGGCTATCCTGGCTTGGAACCAGTGGACATGGGGTGCACATGACCCAATAAGACACCAGACTCAGTGGCTAAGCCAGTGCCTGTGTCACCTTTCCCCCATCTACAGGCAGTGCAGCTCAGAGAAGTCTTCTTCCACTTGGGGAAAGGAAAGAGAGAGCTCAGAGGACTTTGTTTTGCAACTTGGATACCTGCTCAGCCACAGTAGAATAAAGTACCAAGCAGACTCCTAAGGGCCCTGATTCCAGGCCTTAGTTCCTAGAGGGCATTTCTAGACCCATCCTGTACCAGAAGGAAACCCACTGTACTAAAGGGAAGAACCCAGTCCCGGCAGGATTCACCACCTGCTGACTAGAGAGCCCTTGGGCTTTGAATAAACATCAGAGGTAGAGAGGCAGCAGTCACCACGGGCTTTGGGCTGGCTTCAGGTGTGACCTAGTGCAGTCCCAGCTATGGTGACCACAAGGGAGTACCCATGTCACTCCTTCCCCAACACCAGCAGCCCAAAAAGAGAGTGAGGGAAGAAAGTGAGAGACTTTGCCTAGTAATCTAGTAAATTATCTTGTATCTTACCGAAGTACACTAAGGTGCTGCCACCAGGAGTCTAACAAGAGTCATTACTGGACTTGGGGCACCCCCACTGCTGGTATGGCTGCCATGAACAAAGACTTAGATCCAAACATTCAATGCCCTTTGAATATCTGGAAAACCTTCTCAAGAAGGATAAGTTCAAACAAGCCCAAACTGTGAAGAATAAAATAAATACATAACTCTCCAATGCCCAAACATCAACAAATATCCACAAGTATCAAGAACTCCAGGAAAACATGACCTCACTAAATGAGATAAAGAAGGTACCAGTGACCAATCCCGGGGTGAGGGAGATACGTGAACTCGCAGACAAAGAATTGAAAATAGCTGTCCTGAAGAAGCTCAATGAACTTCAAGACAACACGGAAAAGGAATTCAGAAGCCTATCAGAGAAACTTAACAAAAAGATTGAAATAATTAAAAAAAAAACACAAGGAGAAATTCTGGAGATGAAAAATTCAATTGACAAAGTGAGAAATGCATCAGAGTCTCTCAGCAGCAGAACTGACCAAGCAGAAGAAAGAATTAGTGAGCTTGAAGACAGGCTGTTTGAAAATACACAGTCAGAAGAGAAAAGAGAAAAAAGATTTTTTTTAAATGAAGCACACCTACAAGATCTAGAAAATAGCCTCAAAAGGGCAAATCTAAGAATTATTGGCCTTAAAGAGGAGGTAGAAAGAGAGTGGGGTAGAAAATAGAAAATTTATTCAAGAAATAATAATAGAGAACTTTCCAAACCTAGAGAAAGATATCAATATTCAGATACAAGAAGGTCATAGAACACCAAGCAGATTTAACCCAAACAAGGCCATGTCAAGGCATTTAATAATCGAGCTCCCAAAGGTTCCAGATAAAGAAAAGAGAAGCAAGAAAAGGAAGTCCTAAGGGAAACAAGAAAAAAGAAAAAAATAACTTACAAAGGAGCTCCAGTACATCTGGCAGCAGACTTCTCAGTGGAAACCTTACAGGCCAGGAGAGAGTGACATGATGTTCAAAGTGCTGAAGGATAAAAACCTTAACCCTAGAATATTATATCCTGCAAAAATATCCTTCAAACATGGAGGAGAAATAAAGACTTTCCCAAACAAACAAAAGCTGAGGGATTCCATCAACACTAGACCTGTCCTACAAGAAATGCTAAAAGGAGTTCTTCAATCTGAACGAAAAGCACATTAATTAACAATAAGAAATCATCTGAAGGTATACAAATCACTCATAACAGTAAGTACATAAACACAAAATACTCTATTGCTGTCATTGTGGTGTATAAACCATTTATATTTTGAATATGAAGACTAAAAGACAAACCTATCAAAAATAAAAACTACAACAACTTTTTGAGAGATAGTATAAAAAGATATAAATGGAAACAAGAAGTTCAAAAGCAGGGGGATAGACTTAAAATGTAGAATTTCTTTGAGATTTGTCTCTGTTTATTTGATTGTAAGCAGAGTTCAGTGGTCAGATGTTTAAAATAATTGGTTATAAAATGTTTTTTGCAAGCTTCATGGTAACCTCAAATCAAAAGCCTACAACAGATACACAAAAAACAAAGAGCAAGAAATTAGAATACACTACCAGAGAAAATCACATTTAAGAAAGGAAGACAGGCAGGAAAGAAGAAAGATAAAGGGACCAAAAAACAACCAGAAATCAAATAGCAACATGGCAGTAGTAAGTTCTTATCTATCAATAATAACATTCACTGTAAATGGACTAAACACTCTAATCCAAAGACATAGAGTGACTGAATGGATTAAAAAAAAAAAAAAACAAGACTCAGCTATGTGTTGTCTGCAGGAAACCCACTTCACCTATGTATACACATATAGACTGAAAATAAAGAGATGGAAACAGATATTCCATGCAAATGGAAACCGAAAAGGAGTAGAAGTAGCTTTACTTCTATCAGATAAAATAGATTTCAAGACAAAAACTGTAACAAGAGACAAAGAATGTCATTATATAATGATAAAGGGGTCAATTCAGCAAGAAGGTATAATAGTTCTAAATATTTATGCACCCAACAACTGGAGCACCCAGATATCTAAAGCAATTATCAGAGTTAAAGAGAGAGAGAGACTGCAGTGCAATAATCACTGGAGACTGCAACACCCCACTTTCAGCATTGGACAGATCATCCAGATAGAAAATCAACAAACATTGGACTTAATCTGCATTATAGACCAAATAGACCTATAGATATTTACAGAATGTTTTATCCAACAGCTGCAGAATACATAATCTCCTCCTCCACTTGTGATCATTCTCAAGGGTAGATCATATATTAGGCCACACAACAAAACTGGGTATAGAAGAACATAATTCAATAAAAAAAAAAAAGCCATATACGACAGACCCACAGCTAGTATCATACTGAATGGGGAAAAAATGAAAGCCTTTCCCTTAAGGTCTGCTATAAGACAAGGATGCCCACTTTCACCACTGTTATTCAACATAGTAATGCAAGTCCTAGCTAGAGTAATCAGACAAGAGTAAGAAATAAATGGTATCCAGATTGGAAAGGAAGAAGTAAAATTATCCTTATTTGCAGACGATATGATTTTGTATCTAGAGAAACCTAAAGACTGCACAAAGAAACTGTTAGAACTGATAAACAAATTCAATAGTTGCAAGATATAATATCAATATACAAAAATCAGTAGCATTTCTATATGCCAACAGCAAACAATCTAAACAACAAACCAAGAAAGTAATCCCATTTACAATAGCTACAAATAAAATAAAATACTTAGGAATAAACTTAAACAAAGATGTGAAAGATCTTTATAATGAAAACTATAAAACACTGATGAAAGAAGGTGAAAAGGACAGACAAAAAAATGGAAAGATATTCCATGCTCATGGATTGGAAGAATCAATATTGTTAAAATATTTGTACTACCCAAAGCAATCTACAGATTCAATGCAATCCCCATGAAAATGCCAATGACATTCTTCACAGAAATAGAAAAAATAATCCTAAAATTTATATGGAACCACAAAAGACACAGAATAGCCAAAGCCATCATGAGCAAAAAGAATAAAACTGAAGGAATCACATTACCTGACTTCAAATTATACTACAGAGCTGTAGTAACCAAAACAGCATGGTACTGGCAGAAAAACAGACTCATAGACCAATGGAACAGAACAGAGAACCCAGAAATAAATCCACAAATCTATAGTGAACTTATCTTCAACAAAGGTGCCAAGAGCATACCGTGGCGGAAGGACAGTTTCTTCAACAAATTGTGCTGGGAAAACTGGATATCCATATGCAGAAAAAATGAAACTAGACCCTTATCTGTCACCATATACAAAAATCAAATCAAAATGGATTAAAGACTTAAACCTAATTCATGAAATTATGAAACTACTAAAAGAAAACATTGGGAAACACTTCAGGACATTGGTCTGGGCAAGGACTTCATGAGTAATATCCCCAAAGCACAGGCAACCAAAGCAATACTGGACAAATGGGATCACATCAGGCTAAAAAGCTTCTGCACAGAAAGGAAACAATCAACAAAGTGAAGAGACAACCCACAGAATGGGAGAAAATATTTGCAAACTACCCATCTGACAAGAGGTTAATAACTAGAATATAAAAGGAGCTCCAACAACTCGATAGGAAAAAATCAAATAATCAGATATCAAAATGGGCCAAAGATCTGAATAGACATTTCTCAAAAGAAGCCATACAAATGGCCAACAGGTCTATGAAAAAATGGTCAACATCATTATTCATCAGAGAAATGCAAATCAATACTACAATGAGGTATCATCTCACCCCAGTTAAAACGGCTTTTATCAAAAGACAGGCAATAACAAATGCTGGTGAGAATGTCGAGAAAGGGGAATCCTCGTACACTGTTGGTGGGAATGCAAATTAGTGCAACCACTATGGCGAACAGTATGGCAGTTCCTTAAAAACTAAAAACAGAACTACCATATGACCCAGCACTTCCACTGCTAGGTATATACCTAAAAGAGGGGAAATCACTATATCGAAAAGATATCTGCACTCCCATGTTTATTGCAGCACTGTTCACAGCAGCCAAGATGTGGAATCTACCTAAGTGTCCACAATGGATAAATGGATAAAGAAATTGTGGTACATATACACAATGGGATATTATAGGGCCACAAGAAAGAATGAAATCCTGCCATTTGCAACAACATGGATAGAATTGGAGAACTTTATGTTAAGTGAAATAAGCCAAGCACAGAAAGACAAATCTCGCATGTTCTCACTCATATGTGGAAACTAAATATTTTTTTAAAATTGATCTCATGGAGATAGAGAGTAGAATATGGTTACCAGAGGCTGGGAAAGGTAGCAGGGAGAGGCAGTAAAGTGAAGATGGTAAATGGGTGCAAAAATATAGTTAGATAGAATGAACAATATTTGATAGCACAACAAAGTGACTATAATCAACAATAAGTTAGGGTGTACATTAAAATAACTAAAAGAGTGAAATTGGAATGTTCCTAACACAGAAGTGATGGATGACTGAGGTGATGGATACCCCAATTGTCCTGATTTGATTAATACACATTGTATGCCTATATTGAAACATCACATGTACCCTACAAATATGTACAACTATTATGTACCCGTAATAATTAAAAATAAAAAAAATTTTTTAAATGAATTCCTGGTACCTTATTACAGAAGAAAAAAGCAAGGACCAGATAATTTGAAGAGCCTTATCAAAATTGCATGGCTGGTTGAGACTGAACTCATGTTTCCTGATAAGCTAGGCTAGGCTACCTGACTCTTAAGAGATGTGGACAACTTCGTAACTTTTGTTGCATATATGGATGTTTTGTTTCATTTATTAAGTATGTGTCTAGCTGTAATGTGTGGAATTTGAGGATCAGATGTATGGAGCTATTCTCTGTATTTGGAATAGATGTGTATTTTTCCCTAGTTGTGGGAGTAAAAAGGGTTGGATCCAGGGAATTTAGAGTCAGCCAGAGAGTTCTTGAATAAGTAGGAACTCACTAAGAACCGGAAGGACTGATGGGAACCTGGGATTTCTCTCTCTCTCTCCCCGCCCCCCCCCCCCACACACTCCAGGTAGAAGAAAGACTTAACAATATGGGGTAAAATGATGAACTAAGCACATGTCCTAAGAAAATAACTGACTTCAAAGACCAACCTCCCTCACCATCACATTCTGAGAGAGAATGCCTCTGCATGACACAACTCATTAAGTGATGATTTTAAGGCATAAAGAAGTGAAAAGTAAACAGATGCTTCTGTGGCCAAGATTTGATGAACATGGAAATGGAGGGTCTTCTAGAAAGCAGATGAGAGAACAAAGGAGTGCATCTCTGTGGTTTGGCCAGGGGATGTGGGGGTGGTGGTTGTTGTTTTGGGTTTTTTTTTTTCCATTGTATTTCATCGAGGCTGCAGCTGGTTCTTTGAAGTGGGAATAAGATAAATTTTATATCTGCTACACTGACTCCAACTGGTTTCTCAGGGCTATTACTGTGGGAACTGGAAGTGGAAAAGGCTTCTATTACCCCATCCCTTCCATGATGAGGGATCTTCAGGACCATAGCTGCTCTGTCCTCTGCTCATTACTTGCTTCTCCCCACGGAGGAAAGGGTATGTGTCAGACTGGTTGGGAATAAGAAATGAATCTGCATGATCTTGGCCCTTCATCTCCCCTTTTCCACTTTGAGATCTGATATTTCTGTAGGAAGCATGCATTCTGCTCTACTTCTCCACGCCCTGAGTTTTATAAAGGCAGGCATTCTCAACAGAGCAGGCAGGGTGTGGTTAGTCTGTCTACTTCTGGGATTCAGTATTAGTAAGCCTGCTAGCCCATAAATAGAAACTATGTTCTCTGACATCAGCCTCATTGGCAATAAAAATATTTTGACCTCTAACCTACATTACTCTTAAGACTTATTTTTCCCTTGGTTCAGAACCCAAGTGGACAGGAGGAGTGCTATTTGTTGGACCTCCTCAAACTTCAACACTGTATATGGGATGGCAAGGAAACAAGTCCTCTGGTCAAACTAGATTTTGTGTTAATGACTTGGGATATTATAGGGGCATAATGCTTGACACCAGTCTACCAAGAATTGTTCAAGTCAGAAGACAATCAGCATATATTTTTGCATTTAACAAATGTCATAGAAATAAACATTCTGCTATTATTAGAGATTTGTGTGCACTTAATGTAATTAAAATATTTTTATTGTAGTGAAAATAAATTATCCTACTTGGATGGCTGTAAGTCTAAGAATAATGTCAGCTCTCCAATCAAGTCAGCCTTGCTGACACCTGCAAGATATGCTTCCTTCTGCCTCAATTTCTAAAATGCTTCTTTCATACACTCAAGCTACTTAGGACAAACAGCCTTCTATGGCAGCAGCTGTGAATATGTCTTCTCTCCCATTTCTAGTGTTGTTAGCGCCTGCAGCCAAGGGACCTTATCTTATTCATGGCTGTGTGCTTTGCAGTATCTATTATAGACTTGCAATTTGTAGATAGCAAGGAAATGCAATTTTAAAACGTTTAAAAGCAAGCAGATCCTAAACCAAAAGGCTTAGCGTTGATGGCAAATAATATCATTTACCTTTCCTCTGCACAGCCATTCAATTACATATTTAAAAATCAATGGACATCAAGGACAGCCTTGAAAAGCAGAAGTACCTAAAGAGCAGCCTTGGGAAGTTGAGAAAGACAGAAAGAGGGAGAGGTAGTGCCTCTTGTCCCATGTTATCTCATGTTTTTCATTATTTCTTAACCTTAATAGCCATGTTTCTCAGGCTCTTACATGCCATTAGCGTAACGCAGGAACCCCCCACCCCACAGAATCCTCCCCACTCCATCACCATCCCCAAATGGGTATCTTAGGTGAACTGTACATTCCTACCTGTGTAGTCTGCTGCCCACAAAGCCCCTTGAGGTACTCCGCTCTGCCACAGCTGCTTTGATCCCTGACCTGTGCTTCCAGTCCCCTTCTCTCAGGCCTCCCAAAGCTGCATTCTCAGGCTGCCACAGGGTAAGGAGATAACGAGATCCCCACAGAGACCGGGGAAACTGCACCACACCGCTTGAGTTCAAAGAAGGGATGCTTATGTTCATTGTCTCCTAGAGAATTTTAGGGAAACAGTTCCTTCAGCTTCTGTCTGGGGGTCCCATCCTTTCTCCTTATCCCTTCTTCTGCTAGATATGTGTGCAAACATCTTCCCCATTCTCTTTCAGATGAAAAAAAAAACCTGTCATGAAAATCTATACTTGGAGATCCCACTCACACCTCAGCAGTGTCCCTAAAGTACTTAAGAATTCTTGTTCAGGGATTCACTGCTGCAGGCCCTGCCTTATCCTACAGTGATTGGCTAAAGAAGCAGCGTGAAGCCTCAGAGGCCCCTGAGAAGTCATTGTAATTAATCGTGCACTTAGTCCAGCTCTGAGCCTAGGGCTGAGACACTTGTCACTTCCTGTCCCACCTCAGCACTCATGTAGGCAAGTCACTGCCCAGCTCCACGACTCAGACTAAGCGGCAGTGGGGTGGGACCTGATGAATGAGCATAAGGGTGTGGAAAAGAGCCCCGTGGTGAATGTGAACTTCATGGTCCCTCATTCCAGCCCCAGCTCTGCTGCTTTATCCACCTGACCTTGGAAAAACAACTTTCTCTACTTGTTCCTCAGTTTTCCCATTTATACATAAGGTGGTTCAACCTGGTGATCACTTTAACATGCTAAGAATAAATGACAGCTTATATAATAGAAATACTAAATATTAATGTTTTGGTCCTGGTTTAGTCTCATTTGATCATCCAAACAGTTCCCATATAATCCCATGCTCGTTCATGCATTCAAAACTTGAGCCCATTTAAGATTACAAAATTCCAGGAATGCTAATGTCAGAAGTTCTGTTCATATCCTTTTAAGATCAGAAAATGGCTTGCTGCATGCTCCCCTGCTGCACAATGACAAAGCCAGGGGTTGACAATGAACTAAGTAGGAGCAACATTTATTGTTCCTGGTAGAACATCCAAAACTGGTGGAAATTCAGTAGCCAAGGAACTATTTCTGTCTTAAGACATGATCTTCTCCTTAGCTGAGCACTGAAGCACTGGGTTTTATCTGACACCCAGGGAAAATCATATTGCAAAAGGAAAAATAGGACTGGGATTTGTATTGCAAAGTAGCAAAAATCATTTGTTGATTTGAACTACAGGAGGCTTATCCATTGCATAATCCACACGTGATAAATTACACCCTTTCTCTCTGTGAGAAGCTGGGCTCAAATTCATTGCATTAATTTTATTGATTTACAGTTTGTGCAAGATAAAAGTCATATGATTACATGACTAACCCTGGTAATATTCCATGCTCCTTGACAGGTTTTCTGATAGGTCTAAGAATTATTTTTTTCCCCTAGGCCACATTTTAAACAGTCAACTTCAGCATTTTCATAGGGGCTCAAGAACGCAAAAGATATCAGGGTTTTTTTTATGTTAACTCTCTTTCCCTGATACAAGGATTCACACTTTCTTAAAACTTCTCATGTAGATATCATCTAACTTAGGGGAACACAGCTAAGTGGCAAGGAATCCATGACCTGTTGAGTTAATCCTTCCCATTTTGGGATAGCTTCAATGATTAGAAAGTTATAAAGAATCATGAGTCCAAAATGTCTTCCTACCCAGGTTCTAAAGTGTTACCTTAACTTATAAACTCTTAGCCAAGCTACTCACACATAGTAAATACTTGATAAATATTGAGTATGACACAGGTATTATACTGAAATAATTCTCTGTAGTATATTAAGAACATGGATGCTAAAGGTAGGCTTGCCTAAGACGAAGTGTAATTTTAGGAAAAGTATTCTCTAAGCCTCAATTTTATCATCCATAAAATGTGGATAATAATACCTCCAACCTTACAGTATTGAGAAATTTAAATAAGATAATGCAAGCCACACACTTAATACAGTAACTGACAGTACAGACTCAAAATATTTAGCTTTCGTTAATATTACCATCAATAATTATTTCTGGCAATGCTCTCTTCAATTGAAAAAGTATCAGACGCATACACCGAAAGGAGATGGATGAAATAACCTGTTGAAAGGGTTAACAATAGAAAACCTCTGGCCGCTGGCAGGAACTCTGTCTTCATCCATACCTCAATCTCTTGTGTATAACCACAGTACTTGGTGTATGCTACACAAGTATTTATTAAGTTGAACTGAAATTAACTTCCCTTTAATGAGGACATATCAAGCAACTCAGAATATGTTTTCAAGGGATTAGCATTCTCCCATTAAGCTTTACTGGGAGAATATCTATGGTAAATCCATCAATTGACATTTAAATCCCTTTTGCATGAAACCATTTTTACCCTTCCTTCATTTTTCTACATTTTTGGGGATATTGGACCTATTTTTACTATTGCTTATGTAGATGGATATCACAATCAATCTATCATTTCTATCAGCCAGTGGTCATAGAGCTGGAAGAGACCCATGGCAGAAACTAAGACCCAGAGAGGGGAGGCAACATGTCCAAGGTCACCCAGGTTTTTAGCAGTGGAACTAAAACCAGAAAATTACTTCTGACTCCCAAGATAGAATTCCTTTTATTCTACCATAATGTTAGTAGATACCAAGAGGTTCATCAATGTTTGGCGTTTGGGGCATGAGCTCTGTTCTGTGAGGATAACTAGATGTATAGCCTCTCTTTATAATTTTTAGAAGCATTTAGAGATATTGGCTATCCTTTCCCCCTTTCTCCCCTCTCTCTGGCTATTTCCACAGCTTTTCAACTGATCACCCTTTTAAATCATATCACTTATATGAATCAGGCTTATTTGGATGTGGGTGACAGAAAGCCAACTCAAACTAATTTAGGCAAAGGGCAATTATTGGGAAAGATTGCTACCTGTCTTCCAGTACTAAAGGAAATGTTGACTTTGAATTGAAAGATTTCGGGCTTTATAGATCTTCTGTCCGTAGTACTGCCATTACCAATGACACCCAGTCTCTGTCTCTTTTGTTCTTAGTTTTAAATGAGAGAGAGAGAGAGAGAGAGAGAGAGAGAGAGAGAGAGAGAGAGAGAGAGAGAGAGAGAGAAAGTCAGCGCAGCCAGCTTGGGTCCAGTGTCTATACCCTTGAGCCAATTTGTTGTTGTGGGAGATTACCCTCATAGTACAGCTCCACTAGAGGCCTCCCTGTGCCTCAGGAGCTACATCTAAAGAACAGGGAATGACTGTGAGCAGAGCAGCTGCCCCAAGAAGTGTGTACTACATTTCACTACATGTCTCTCCAGGTAGATTGTGCATTTCCAGAGGGCAGGGACCACGTCAATTGCATCTTTATACAGTATTTTCAGATATTTTTCTTGCTTTGTATGTAGGGAACACCCAACGCACATTTGTGAATTTGAATTGTGTTAGATCCACAGTTTCTCTTGATCCAGGCCTACTGAACCAAGCTGAGGAAGCTATGGCATACAACTAATAAGAAGGGGGCCTCTGCAATGGTTTTAGTCACTTAGAAAACCTCAAACACAAGTAATAAATACATCCTGGCCCCAAGAAAAAGTATCCTAACCCTGCTTCCCTCCCAGCTCCCTGGAAAGACAGGGCCTCCCTATTGGAAGTGTCTCTTCCTGACATCCTGGAGCTTCCCCACAGCTAAGTCTTCAGTGGTTGAAATAGAGCCCTGCTGTGCTCAGGTCATTAGGATTCTCATATTTTCTCTTCATATGACAGACATCAAGAGGACATATTCTCTTCTCCTGAGAAAAAGCTCCAATTAAATATGCTCATTAAAGCCCTGTGATTCTCCTGCTTTCTTCAAATGCATGACAAAAATGAATCACTTTTTGCTGACCTGAAACCTGGCCTGGGCAGGGACTGCCTGCCAGGCCCTTGTGGGATATACGAGGCAGTTTCACTGTTAAATGCCAGACTGCTGCCACTGCCCCTCCAGCTGGTTCTCAGATGCCCGCAGGCAACCACATAGAAAGCCGTGAACAAAATAGCACAGTTTACCCAGACTCAAAAGGATGATAACAAATTAAAGTAAAAATTAGTTCAAATGTGCCACATTCAGCCCCTAACTGGTCTCATCAGTGCACCCCTGGCTTTTTAAGTATAGGCTATGATGCAGTGCAGTAGAAAGGGCGTGAGACGGGAAGTCAGAACACAGGCCCTGCCACTGGCTAGTGGTAGAATCTCTCAGCCTCAAGTGCCTTGTGTAAAAGCAGATACTGTTAAGTTCTTATAGGTCACAGATTTTGTTTTAAGGTATGGTCCCAACAAGCTTTTTATGCCACTGATATAACCACTACTATTAGCTAATATTTATAAAATATTTACTTTGTGTCAGACACTGTTATGTGCTTAATTACAATGTATTAATTCATTTAACTTATAATGACCCTTTGAAGGGATCTAGTAATATTATTTGTCTTATTTTGCAGATGAAGAAACCGAGAATTAGAGAGTGAAATAACTTGTTCAAGGTTATACCAGGCAGGAAATAATAGTTTTATAACCCATGTTTTTCACCTCTGTGGTACCCCAATAATATCTCAGTTACCAAAACCAATATAGAACCAATATAGTAATGCTAAGCTTCCTCCTTGGCCTTTCTCTGCCCCAAACATTTGATTTCTCCTCCTAAGTACATGGTTCTGTCTCCTTCGAACTGGTTCACTATTTCTGTACTAACTGATCACTCTGTAGACCTTATTTCATTTAAAAATCAGCCCATCCCTGCCTTCCAAAACCCATCAAAGCATAGATAGTCTGTATTTGCTCTGATCTCCATTAATTCACCACCTACAGTCTCATTTGGCAATGAATCTGTTGCCTCATTAAATCATCTCTTTTATTATTATCATTTATCTCTTGACCATTATGTCCTTTCTCTCCAGCCAGATTTGAATATGTGGGAGACCAGGACATGGATCATACTTCTTTCAGCTACATTTAGCCCCTGGCACAATGCCTTGTGCCAATGGGTAAATGTTAATTGGGTCTGGTGTAGCTTCTTCTGGAGCTTTAGCCTAAACTATACTCCTTGTTAGTCAGTGTCTATATGATTGTATGTGTACTCTTTGGAAACTATGGGATTAGAATTGTCAGCTGGAAAGCCTGGCGGCCCTCTATAGCCAACATTCAGCTTCCACGGAGCGGGCAGAACTGGAAAGGGGCACCCTGACCTATTCCCATGCTCCTATGCTAGCCTAGGTAAGTTACTTATGCCAGAGCCTCATCATGTCTGCACAACACCGTGTGTATGACGGGATCAGGACAAGCTTTTCTGGTGATGCCAGCCAAAAAAAAAAAAAACAGCTGGCAAATATGAAAAGGATGTTACCAGGCACCTGGCCCACTTAGATTAGCTTTCTGTGCCAGCTTCACATTTTGCATCAAGGCGTATGTTGGGAGTAGGAAATGACTATATTTTCTCTCCTGTCCAAAAGCTGGTGTGTAGGTGCCAACTTCATAATGGTCATCTGTTGGGCTGTCTGTCCACAGCACCTGCAGCTCAAACAACTAAATCCAGAAGTTGCCAAGATCTTGGAACTTCCAGTGTATAATGGCAATGCCAAGAGCTGAGGGAGTGACAAATGTCCAAATTGTCTTGTTACCTTTTCTTGGAAGTTCCAACACCCAAATGCTGAAGGAAAAATGAAAGTTATTCCAGGTGCATTGTGTTTTACAAACATCATGTATTTCAGCAAATAGACGAGATACAAAATGATTTAACAAATTGTGAGGAACTCAATGATTTTCAGAAGGGATGATGTCCTTTTTTGCTTCCACTATACTGAGTAATTAATGACCCTCCATGTGCTTTTAGGAGCCAGCTGATTCCCAATTTCATTGACAACAAGGCAAGATAAACCAACTTTGGCTACAGCAAGAAGAGAAAGTTCTAACCATAGTTTTTAAATTTGCCCCTTCTAAATGCTCCTTCTAAATTAAAACCACAATGAGATATCTTCTTACCCATGTCAGAATGGCCATTATTAAAAAGTCAAAAAACAATAGATGTTGGCCCAGATGTGTGAAAAGGGAATGCTTATACACTTTTGGTGGGAATGTAAATTAGTAAGACCACTATGGAAAACACTATGGAGATTTCTCAAAGAACTAAAAGTGGATCTACTATTCCATCCAACAATCCCACTACTGAGTATCTACCCAAAGTAAAAGAAGTCTTTATATCAAAAAGACACCTGCACTTGTATGTTTGTCACAGCACAATTCACAATTGCAAAGATATGGAATCAACTTATGTGCCTATCAAACGATGAGTGGATAAAGAAAATCTGGTATATATATACCGTGGAGTAGTACTCAACCATAAAAAAGAATGAAATAATGTCCTTTGCAGCAACTTGGATGGAACTGGAGGCCATTATCCTAAGTGAAGTAACTCAGGAACAGACAATCAAATACTGCATGTTCTCATTTATAAGCAGGAGCTAAGCTATGGGTATGAATGGTCATATAGAGTGACATAATGGACATTGGAGACTCAGAAGGGGGAGGTTGGGAGGGGGATGAAGGATGAAAAGTTACCTACTGAGTACAATGTACACTATTCAGGTGACAGATACACTAAAAGCCCAAACTTCACCACTATATAATTCATCCATGTAACAAAAAAATGATTGTACCCCCTACATCTATTGAAATAAAAAAATACATTCTCAAAAATAAATAAATAAATTTTACTCCTTCTAAGAGTGCTTTGAAGGAGGTGGTGAGCAGGAAGGTTCTGGACAAGGGAAATGGTAATAACAGTTGTGAATATAAAAATGTTTTTTATCATTGTTTAAGTCTCTGTGAAGATAATTGATTTTTTAAACAAAAATAATTACAGTGTATTGTGGGGTTTATAACATATGCAAAAGTTAAATGTACAACAATAGCACATAGGCCAGGAGGGAAGAAATGGAAGTATACTCTTGCAAGGTTCAAGTACTTGATACAAAGTGGTATAATATCATTTGACAGAAGACTGGAATAAGCTTAAGATGAATACAATAAACCCTAAAGCAGCCATTAAAATAAAACAACAATGAGTTATAGCTAATTTGTGAACAAAATATATAATAAAATAAAATGTTAAAAATATATATATTCATGCAATCTAAAAGAAAACAGAAAAAAAGGAGGGACAAGAACCGATGGGACAAATAGAAATGAAATAGCAAAATAGTGGATTTAAAGTCAATCATATCGATAATCACATTAAATGTAAATAATGTAAATACCCCAATTAAAATGCAGATATTGTCAGATTGTATTAAAAAGTAATACCCAACCATATATTGCTTACAAATCAGTTTAAATATAAAAATATATACAGGTTAAAAGTAAAAGTATTGCATGATAACATTAAATTAAATAAAAGACAGAACAGCTTGATTAATAGCAGACCAGGAAAATTTCAGAGCAAAGAATTACCAAAGATGAAGAGCATCATTTCACAATGATAAATGGGTCAATTCATCAAGTGAAGATAACAATTCTAAATGTTTATGTATCTAACAGCAGAGCAAAAAACTGATAGAACTGCAAGAAGAAAGAGACAAACCCACAATTACAGTTTAAGATTTCAACATCCTTCTCTCAGTAATTACTAGAACAAGTAGACAGAAAATCAATGAGAATATAGAAGACTTGAAAACACAATGGACCAAATAGACTTAATTCACATTTTTAGAACACTCCACCCAACAGCAGCAGAATACACATTCTTCTCAAGTACAAATGGAACATTTACCATAACAGACCATATTCTTGACCATGAATAAAGTGTCAGTAAATTTAAAAGGACTCAAATCATAGAAAGTGTGTTCTCTGACCACATTGCAATTAAATCAGAAATTAATAACAGAAAACTCTGGAAAATCTCCAGATATTTGGGAACTAAATAACACATTTCCAAATAGCCCATGGGTTGAAGAAGAAATCATGCTAGAGGCTAGAAAATGTTTTGAACTAAGAAAAGGAAAACACAATATATCAACATGTATGAGATACAGGTAAAGCAACAACTGAAGGAAAATTTGTAGCACTGAATATCTATAACAGAAAAAAAAAGTCTCAAATCAATGACCTCAGCTCCCGTTGTAAGAAATTAGAAAAATAAGAGCAAAAGAAACCTAAAGAAAGCAGAATAAAGAAAATAAAGATCAGAGCAGAAATCAATAACAACAGAAACACAATAAAGAAATTCAAGGAAACTAAAAGCTATTTCTTTAAAAAGATTAATTGCTAAACCTCTAGCAAGTGTAATTAGGAAAAAGGAGAGAAGATACAAACTACAAATATTGGGGATGAGAGAGATGACATTAATTACAGATTCTAGAGATATTAAATGATGATAAGTTAACATTATATACAACTTCATGCTAAGAAATTCAACTAAAATAAAATGAACAAGAACAACAAAAAAAATCTGATTAGCCCCATATCCACTTTAAAAATGGAATCTGTAGTTGAAAACCATACCCTCAGAAAACTCTAGGCCTAGCTGGCTTCCCTGGTGAATTTTTTTGTTTTTTTAGAGACAGCGTTTCGCTATGTTGCCTAGGCTGGTGGGTAGTGGCTATTCACAGGAGCAATCACAGCACACTGCAGCCTTGAACTACTACTAGCCTCAAGGGATCCTCCTGCCTCAGCCTCTTGAGTAGCTGGGATCACAGGCATGTACCACCAAGCCCGGCTTTCACTGGTGAATTCTCTCAGACATTTAAGAAAGAAATTATACCAGTTTTATACAAATTCTTCCAGAAAACTGAAGGAAACGAAATATTTCCCAAAACATTCTACAAGGCCAGCATTTGGTACTCTGATACCAAAACCAAGTGAAGGCATTTTAAGTAAAGAAATATAAAAACCAATATCCTTCATTAACATAGACACAAAATTTCTAAATATACTTTTAGCAAATTGAAACCAACAATGTATAAAAAGGATAATACATCATGATCAAGTGAGGTTATTCCAGGAATGAAAGGCAGTGTGACATTTTAAAATCAAATCAATGTAAATAACTGTACCAAGAGTTTTTGAAAAGCATTATGATCATCTGAATAAATCACCAAAACACATTTGATAAGATCCAACATCTGTTCTTGATAAAAATTCTGAACAAACGTAGAAGGCTCTTTCTCAACCTGATAAAAAGTACCTATAAAAAAAAATGCATGGCTTTACAAGGTTTCAGTCTACATGATCATAATATAAAAATAAATTGCATTTTGATATGACATTAATAGATATGAACAGTAGGAAACTGAAATCTAAAAAGCAATATCATGTGCAATAATATCAATATGTATTAAATACTTACAGATAAGTCTAAGAAAAGATGTCCAAGATTTATACCCTGAAAAATACAAAATATTGCTGAGAGAAATGAAAGGCATAAATAAATGTAGTCTTACACTATGATCATGGATTGGAAGTTGCAATTAGTCAGCTCGTTAATTCTCCTGAAATTGATTTATGAATTACATGCAATCTCTATCAATATCTCAAGCAGACTTTTTTTATTTTATTTTATTTTTTAGAAATAAACAAGCTGACTCATACGGGAATGCAAAGGACCTGAATAGCCAAAACAACTTTGAAGAACAAAATTGGAGGACTTATATTACCTGACTTCAAAATTTATTATAGTTACTATAATTAATACAGTGTAGTTGTAGCATAAAGATAGGTAAATAGAACAACATAGCAGAATGGAGAGTCCAGAAATAGACTGACACACATAGAGTCAATTGATTTTTGACATAGGAGAGAAGGTAATTCAGAAGAGAAAGGATAGTCTCTTCAAACAATCATACAGGAAAATTGGATATCCTTTGGCAAAAAAAAGAAAAATAACTTTATAGAAAATTAACTCAAAATGGATCATAGTCCTAAATGGAAAACCTAAAACCATAAAAGTTCCAGAAGAAAACATAGAAGAAAATCTTTGTGGCCTTGAATTAAGCAAAGATTTCTTGATATGAGACTAGAAGCAGGGTCCATAAAAAAATTTTTAAAAAGTAGACTTCATCAAAATTAAGTTGTACTCTTTGAAAGATGCTACTAAGAGAATAAAGAGACAAACCACAGACCAAAATAAAAATATTTGCAAATCACATATCTGCTAGTAGACTTGAATCCAATATACATAAAGAAACTCTCAAAACTTAAAAATGATAAAGCAAATAATCCAATTTTCTAAATGGGCAAATTATTTAAATGGGCATTTTACAGAGAAGATATCGATGGCAAATAAGCACACAAAAAATCATTAGTGCTTAGGTAAATGCAAATCAAATTAAAGCTACAATAATACCACTATGCACCTATTGAAATGGCTAATATTACAGTGCTGAACATACCAAGTATTGGCGAGAATATGAAGTAACTTGAACTTTCATATATTGCTAAAAGACTGCATAATGGCACAACAACTTTGTAAAAAGTCTGGTGGCTCCTTAAGATGAGTAAATCATGCCATAAGAGCTAGCCATTCCACTCCAAGGTATTTACCCAAAATAAGTGAAAGCATATACCCATACAAAAATTTATGTAAATGTTCATAGCAAATTTATTTCTAAGAAGCCAAAACTGGGTTATACACCCAGTGGAATATCATTCAGCAATAAAAAGAATAAATCATCAATACATGCAACATCAAGGACAAATCTCGAAATAAATATGTTCGGGGAAATAAACCAGACCAAAAAGGGTACATACTGTATGATTTGATTTGTATAAAATTCTAGAAAATACTGCCTAACCTGTGGACAGAAATGTCAGTAGTTTCCTGTGGCTGGGGTTGGGGAGTAGGGAAGGGCAAGAGGGCATGACAAAGGGGCATAAGAACATTTGAGAGGTGATGAATGTTCATATTCTCTGTGGTGATAGTTTTACAGGTTTATACATATTCTAAATTTACCAAATTATCTACTTTAAATCTGTGCAGCTTATTGTGTGTCATTTTTACTTCAATTAAGCTGTTGTTATGTTATAATACACATGTACATATACACATACTGGAGAAAGTTGAAAATGCATGGAATAGATCAACCAAATATCTGGAGTGTTGTCATAGGTAAGTGCTAACACAGAATAGAACTCACAGCATTTCAGTTCTGCTTTCGTAGATCAGCAACTTGTTTCTGTTGTCCTCAGGTCACCTGTTTGGATCTGCAACATTTAGGTCAATGCTACTCACTGCTAGGAAAATATAAGTCCTGAATGGTACTCCCAGTTTAGTTAGAATACTGAAAAACTGTAATAATAGGAAAATATTTCTCAGGAATTTTCCCAGTAGGGTGTGAAATAAATTTTAATGTACTTTTCCAATTGCCTGCATACATGTGTTGACAACACTAACCTAAGAACAAGATCTGAAGCTGCTGGACCAGTCCCACCCAGGGCAGCTAAAAAGACTGTACAAGATTAAGAAGTTCCCTGGCTAATTCATGATCCTGGAAAGTAAATGGATGCTGAATTTATTAGTTGGTTTTGAGGACTGGGACTAAAGGGGTTCATAGAAATCATTTAACTTCCCTAAAGTCACCTTAAGTTCAATAAGTTCTGAGTTCATATCCCCAATTAATCAAACAAACCACCAGCCTGTGTTAGCCAGAGGCTACACTAGTCACTTCTGCAGGGAAAGAAAGGGAAAGTTAGCCACGGGATACCTACCTCAAGTAATTTCACATCTAGCCAGACAATAAGGCCAACATTACCCTGCAAACAATGTACCAAATAGAAAGACCATGTCCTAAGGCATGTGACCCTGGGGTAGTCCTCTGACTTCTTTGTGCCTCAGTTTCCCCACTCACTGTGCTCCAGCCACACTGGCCCCTTGTTCCTCCAATGCACCAAGCTCTTTCTTGCCTCGGTGCCCTTGAACATGTAGCTCTCTCTGCCTGGAACAGTTGACCTTTCACATGACTGACAACTTCTTCCCTTTCAGGTCACCTCCTTAAGGAAGCCTTCCTGGCTTTACCCTTGTAGGTAAAGTTATTCCCCACTTCACTCCACCCTCAGTCACTGTCTATCACGTGCCCTGACAATCACAATCTGTAACTATTATAAGGTTTTATTTGTTTACTTGCTTGCTCTTTGTTTTGCATATAAATTTTTAGAGCATATGAATATTGAATCAAACATTTTCCAGTTGTGGCAAAAGATATATAACATAGAACTTACTGCTTTAACAGCATGTAAGTTTTTTAAGGGCAAGAAGCTTATCAGTTTTTTAAGAGTATGTGACAATAAGCACTCAAAATCTATTTGTTGAAGTAATGACTAGAATATTAAAGGGAGGATAATTCCTACCCTGACTACTTCACAGGACTCTTTTAAGAGAGAGAAAAATGGCTCTGAAACACTGTTCAAAAATATAAAAGTATTGATATTTGTATTATTAAAGAATAACATAATGCAGCTAGAGTTAGATGCTGATTGGGCAATGAACACAGTTTAAATGAGGCTGGAAGGATGAGAAACAGATTCCCTGGAGCAGGAGCAGAGCCTAAATCCATACCATGCCTGCCTGAAGATGCCTAGATCTCACACTGATGTCTCCCCTCTTGGCTTCACAGACGATCCTTTCACTTGCTGTCTTTTGTTAAGGTGTGTTCTTTCCCTTTCCCTCAAAAGTCAGAGAACAGGCAGCGTTGCCATTTCAGAGGGAGAAGCCAAAGAGCATGACTCTAGGCATATTTAAAGAATTCCAAAGGCTTTGTGTTTTTCCTCGGAGGGCTCACAGTGTACAGAACTTCTTTTCTGCATTTAAAAAATGAAAGTACTGAGGTGGAGCTCGCAGAACCCTGGGGAAGGAGAAACCCTCAGTGTTGCTGAGAATATGGGACCTCACTCACCCTTCTTGAATCTTTGCTGCTTGCCAGAGGAAACTGGCTTTCCTTTGAAACCTGAAGGCTAAATGCCCCAGCTGGGACAATGCCACTTACAGGGATAGGAACATGGGCACTGGGGTAAGAGGTAAGAAGCCTGGATTCATAAGTGCAGAAAAAGAGATGTAAACTGAAAAGTCAAATATGAACAAACTAATGTGCAAACCAACTAGAGGCAGTTTGGATAGTAAGGAAAATCCAGAAAATTGTGTCAGGGAGACATGAGTGCCAGTCCGACCTCTGGACCTGACTATGTGATGCTGCACAAGTTATCTCCCCCTTATAACTGATGCTCCCTCTGCAAAAATGAGAAACTTGGATTAAATTCTCTCTCAGGCCCTCTCAGGTTCTGTTGTTCCTGTGAAACTCCTGTAATTCTTCCTGTGAAAATGATAGAGTCAGGAGTGTTCCGAAGCCTTTGACCACATTTGCTTAATCTCCACATTGACTCCAGTGAGGGATTGATTTTAGGACTCTCCTGTTCTCCTTTAATCTGGGTTTCAATCAGGGTTTTTGTTTGCAGAAGGAGGTGGGGAGAAACTGACAGATTGAAGTAAGAAAGGAGCTCATTGAAACGCTAGTGGGTGGCTCACAGAACTGCAAGGAGACTGAAGGAGAAGGAAGGAAAGTGGGGACTGGGGCCAGCCAGAATCACAGCCATCAGGTTCTCTGTCTGGTGCCTTGAGGAGTCCATGCTCTCTTCATGAACACTGGATGCCAGGCTGGCACCACTGGCCCCTTCAACCTTGACACAGGAGATCACAACTGGTAACACCACGTACTTAAGCAGCTGCTACCAGCACCTGCCTCTGGAATGGGTTCTTGGCCTCTCCTGCTTTTTGAGTCACAAACTCCCAAATCAGTCTTGGTGGCTGGGTCTGATGGCCCTAGCTCCTGTCATATAGCCTAGTTCCATGCACAAGAGAAATGTGAAAGCAGATATTTATTTGGGTTTTTCAGTGTCTATAGTGGAAGACAAGTTGTATCTCCCACCAAGACTTATGAGGTGGAAAATCCTTTCACAGGTGAAGAGGTTCAGTTATGTTACAGCCACAAAAAAGACAAATGTTTAAAACACTTGAATTACATCAGGAGGAAAAGAACATGCCTCCGTATAGTCCCCTATATCTTAAAGGACTCCAGCTTCTAAAATCTGGACCTGGAAAATAGGCTGAAGGCCACCTAATCCAGTCTTTTCATTTTACAAATGGGAAAATGGGGGTTTCAAGAGGGATGATAACCAGCTAGACAGCTGGACCAGAACTCAGGTTTCCTGTCCTCGGGACAATTGTCTTTCCCCTACATCATGCTGCCTTCCAAGACAAAGCACAGAATCCCTTCTTTGTCAAATGACATAAAATGCTAAATGTTCATAAAACATTTATTTTTGCAACTTAGCTTGGCTTGATTTATCGTGGAAGTTTTGCAATTAAACAGATTAGATCTGATCCCTTCCAGATTACAGTTCAATTAGTATGCATTAACCACCTACTCTAATGGCAGGCATCACACTAGTGTTCTCCTTAATGCAGCAGGAGGTATGGGGATCCATTTGGATCTGAGAAACAACTGGTAATGGGGACTAGAGCACTGTGGAGCTTCTCTTGCCATCTGTCACTTCAGCTTTTCTCTTATCATCATTTTATCCTCTCTTTTTGATAGATGCCTCTGTATCTGGTCCTCCTGGCTGAAAACAAGACAACTATGGAATAGCTGCAGCAGCTGTAGAAAGATATGTTAGAGTGTCAATGAATAACTCAGCTCCCTTAGTCCTGGAAACAAAATCCCTAGAAAGAAACAATTGTCCCAGGGTTCCCATCGCTGGCCCATCGACTGTAGCCAGGGGGTCAGCATTACATTGTGCATGGCTGCTTCCAGAACGACTCCTAGAGTAACTATGGCTGAGGAGGGCAGTTCCAGGAAAAGCTTGGAAATGCTCAGATAAAACACTGATTTCATTACTCACATATGAATTAACTTAATACATTAGCCCCATTCATTCATTTATGCATCAGATATTTATTTCATTTTGCTGCATTTTAGGCCCTATTTTAGATAATAGAGATATAGCAAAAGAAACACAGAAGATATTTGTAAAAGATAAATAAGGGAATATTTTGTGTGTCTGATAGAGGTAAGTGCCATGGGAAAAAATAAAGTAGGGTTAAGAGCGAGGGTGGAGAGTAGGTCCATGTGCACACATGCACCATTCTATGTAGCGTGGACAGAGGAGGACTCATTGAGAAGAGGATATTTGAGTTGAAATCTAAAGGAAGTGAGGGAGTGAGCCATGAGGCTATGGGGTAAAAGCATTCCAAGAAGAAAAATAGCAAGTGCAAAGGCCTCTAGGCTGGAATGTGCCTAAGGAATAGCAAAGAGGTTGAATGGCTTCAGTGGAGAGAGAGGAGGCATGCAGGAGATGATGCCTGGCAGGTGAGAGGAGCCAGATCCTGTAGGGCCAGGGCTATGTAAACCACTATAAGGACTTTGGTGTTCGCTCCAAGAGAGATGGGAAGGCATTCAAAGGTTTTAAGAAGAGAGGTAGCATAATCTCACATAGGTACATTGTGTCGAGAGCAGGCTGCAGGTGTGTAAAGGTGCAATCTGGGAGACCAGTTAGGAGGCTATTATGATCATTTAAACAAGACACGATGGTAGTTTAAAACAGAGTGGTAGTGAGAAAGTGGTCAAACTTGGGATTTATTTTGAAGGTAGAACTGACAGGATTACATTAATTGATTGGATATGAAAAATGAGAGAAAGAAGAGAGTCAATAATGAGTTTCAACCTGAGCAACTAGAAAGATAGAGTTGCCACGTACTATTATGGGTAATACTGGAGGAGAAGTGGGCCAGTGCAACGAAGGGAGCTAAGAGTCCGGTTTGGGGCATGTTAAGTTTGAGATGCTTTTTAGACATCTAAATGAACATTGAAGGGGCAGTTGGCTATATGAAGATTCAGTTCAGGTAAGAATCCAAGCTGGACTTAGGTATTTTGGAATTGTTAGTACATAGATGATAATTAAAGCCTTGAAACTGAATGAATATCAGTAGAAAAGAGATGAGGGCAAAGGAGTGACACTTGGGGCAGTCCATTATCTAGAGATTGGGGAGATGAGGAGGAGCTGCAAAGGATATTAAACAGCACTGTCCAGGGAGGTGGGAAGAGAAGCAGGAGAGAGGTATTCTAGCAGCCAAGTGAAAGAGATATTTAAAAGGGAGGGAATCATTAAGTGGGTCAATAGACCCTGACACTTCAATCCAGATGAGACTACTGGATTTAACAACATGGAGGTCACTGGTACCTTTCTAAGTTGTTAGGCATTTGGGGTTTGGGGTTTGGGTTTGTTTGCAGTGAGGTGGTGGGAACAAAACCCAAGCACAATAAGTACAAAGGAGAAAACGGGGAGCGAGAAATCAGAGGCGTCTAGTATAGTAAACTCTTTGGAAAATTTCGCTGCAACAGAGAAATGGGATGGTAGGTGGAGGTCAGGAAATGTTTGGTTTTAAGATGAGAGTATTGAAGCATCTGTGCATGCTTACGTGAATGATCCAGCAGAGAGGGAAAAACTGATGGTACAGGAGAGAGGTGGGAGAAATACTGGACAGATGTCCCCGGGCGGGTGGGAAATGGTGGGATCTAGGGCACTAGGCTAAAGATTGGCGTTGGATGAGAAAAGAGAAGGTTCAGCCTGGGTAGCCGGAGGAAAGGGGAGTATATGAGCACAAAGCAGAGAAGTGCTAGGTGTGGTAGGAGAAACCCACACAGGTTCCTTTCTCTTCCCAAGTTCATTTCTCCTTTCCAAGTGAAGTAAAAAGTAAGGTCATCAACTGGGAGTGAGAATAGAAGAAGAGAGAGGTTTGAGGAGCTCGGAGAGAGCAGGAAACGTAAGCAAATAGGAGACCAGATGGACTGGGGAAACGCAGCAGTATTTCCAGGCTGCGCTACGGGCCCTGTTGAAGTTCATGATCATGAATTTGAGGTGAGACCAGACAGCATGGTCAGTAATTTTCCAGGTACATTTAGTTGCCTGTGTGCCGTCGCGGAGTGGGTGGAGTATTGGATTTAACCAGATCTGGGGTCTTGCAGGAAAATTTGATCAAGGGAGAGAAGGGAAGGGAATTGAAACCGTTGGCAAAGGGGTGATTATGATAATGGACTATTATAGAAACTAAGCTGAGTCAGGTGGGAGAAGAGGACAGGAAGGGGTGCAAAAAGAGCAAAAACGTGGAAGGGGTTGAGAAATTGTTAGAGATGAGGAGTAAGGAGGAGTGGTCTGCAAATCTACAAGGTTGACTTAGAGAGTGACATGCTTGAAATTGAGATGACAGAGAGATTGCAGCTATTGGCAATGACCAAAATATGATGAGAGAGTGATTCAGGTGGCAGTGGGGTTGGAGGGGCACAGACATTAGAAGAATGGAGATTAAGAAAGTCCAAGGTCAGAATGTTGGAGGAATTGCATACGAGATATTGAAATCAAGAGTTATGACCAGAAATAACTATAAGTTAGCCATTCACCTGAGATGTAGTGAGTAGAAGAGCCAGTTTCCATTCCAGGTCTATGTGATTGCAACGACTTAGCCATCATCAGTATTCTCCTGGTGTAACCACCAGTGCTGATAACTTCTCTGCCTTCTGGCCTTCATTGTTCCTTCAATTCCCCTGTTTCTCCTAATTTCCTCACGACAGAACACTTTCTACATGCACAACAGGCAGCTGAGGCTCAGAGAGGGTAAGAAACTTTGCCTAAGATCACACAGCTAGAAAGTGTAATCGTTTGCTACCCAGGAGGCAGGATGAGACATGTGACAAAGGGTTAAATGGCAGAATCAAGAAAAAAGTGCTTCCTGTGAAGGAAATAACAGCAGTAAAGGATCCAGACCAAGAAAGAGCAAGTTTTTGTGGCAGTCCCAAAGCCTCAGAGCTGCTTTCAGTTTCTTCTTATTTGCCCCCTAAATGTGTGGTAAGGGATTAGAGAGGGAGGAAGCCTTTAAAGATTTAATAATAATTTCATAAAGGCCATTACAAAGTGCTTACAATTGTTCACCTTTATTGTTTAATTCCTATTTTGAGAAACAGGAAGAAAAATAAACAGGAAAAGTACACGAAAATCCCTAACAGGATCCAATTAAATAAAAATAGTGCTAACAGGAAACAAACGTCTTAAAACTTTAAAGCAGGGAAGGGGACTATGTGGATTGAGAAAATCCCAGGGAATTGATGACTTTTAATAAATATTGAAATAATCAATTACTGTTAAATAGAACAGTGACCAACATTTAGGCAACAACTTAGGACCTACTAATCAGATATTTCTGCCGTATCAGACATTTCCCTAAACTGCTATCTGCCAGCACTGGGTAAAGGAAAGGGAATCAGACCTGGCAGTGCCTCTGTACTGGTGGCCAAGTTATACCATTGTATAATGGCCTAATAAGCAACTACCTAAAAATAAAAGCTAGTATTCATTGAGAGCTACTATGTATTAGACACTGAGCTATGGCCTTTACATGCAAGATTTGAAAAGGACTTGAAAAAGTTGCCATATCTAAAAAGTTCCTCCTTCATGCAAAATATTTCTACTCTATCAATTCTAAGCCTTGATTAACTTTTAATGCTTTGAATGTGAATTAATGCACCAAATTATCCAGAGTTTGCTAAGTGAACATTTATGGAACACCACTCTATACAGGGCATTCAGATTATCATTGTGAATGAACAGATGGACAAGATACAGCCCTTTAGGAGCTAATAATGCAATTAAATATTGAAGTTAGAATTTGTCACATCTGTAGTACGTTGCTGACGATCATGTGTTTCTTAGTTAAAAAGAACACTTGACCAGAAATCAGGAGAGTTTTCCTACTCCCTCTGCCACCAACTTAATCAACTGTGAATAATTTCCTTACTTTGAAACCCATTTGCATCTCTTAAAAGAAATGGTTTGACTCATGGTCCCTACAATCTCTTTCAATGCTGACAATCTGTGAGTCTGCTGCTATTTTATTTTTATTTATTCAACAAACATCTATATAGCACTATGTGTCAAGCACTGTTATAGGCACTTTACAAAGTGCCACTTACACCTCATAACAATCCTACTATGTAAATACTATTGTTTTCCCTAATAATATTCACATTATAACAGTTATTATCCCCTTTACAGATGATAAAACTGAGGCACAGAGTCACTAGAAACATTTGTGATATATTTTACTTGAGATACTTATAATTGTTTACTTTTGCTTTGCTGAGTAATTTATAAGCAGCCTTTGATATTTCATTGTAGGTACAGTTATGTTATCAGTTTTGCAGAACCTGCTTATTTGGGTAAAACAACAAGCTGGGGAAAAACTGTAGTCATCTACCAGAGACAGTGGAGCAACAAGGAATCTGTGCTACAATCCGAAACGTACACACAACAGCCGTAACACCCACACTTGAGCATCCAAGGGGAATCCCTGCAGAGCCCCTTTCTGTCCTTTCTGCCCCCCAATACCTTCACTATCTCCTTCCCTCTCTTTGATGAGAGAAGGTATGTGAAACTGCCTAACACAGAAACTGGCTCATTTTACACTCTGAAAACATCGCCTTCCCTCCTTCCCTTTCTCTCCTCCTCCCTCCCTCCGTCTTTCTTTCCTCCTTCACACTCAGCCTTACAGTTCTACCACTTGCATGGTGACGCTCTTTTCTGCCTTCCTAACCATTTCCTACCCAAATGTGATTACTAATTCTCATCCCTAAGCTGTCTATGTATCTCTGCGACATGATGCTAAATTTTTCTCAACTTGTCCTTCCATCTGCTTCAGGGTCCATTGATCTACTACTGCTGTGATCCTCCTGCAACCACATCCCCCACCACAGCCCTGCAGTCTGATCCGATGAATTTGCTTTCCTGGTACACCACGTTCCCTCCCCTCCACCTTCCATGACCCTGAAATTCCATCTTTCTGTGTTGTGTTGCCCTATGCTTTAAAATTTCTACATCCTCTGTAAGCACCTTACCTTCTCGACAACCCACCTATTTGACAATACAAAGTGAAATCTTAACAATGTGTATTCATTGGCACATTATCAAATGGTGGTCAAAAGATACCAGTTTTAGACATAGCAACATGAGCAGAACAACAGTTTTTTACAAGTCAGTTGATACTAACAATATATTTTTAACATTTTATTTTATTCTTTATTTTTTAATTGACAATTAAAATTATATATATTTATCACCTACAAAATTACGTTTTGAAATGTGTATACATTGTGGATTGGTGAAATTGAGCTAGTTAACATATGCATTACCTCACAGACTTATCATTTTTTTGTGGTGAGAACACTTAAAATCTACTCTCTTAGCTATTTTCAAGAATGTGATACACTGTTATTAACTATAGTAACCATGTGGTACAATAGATCTCTTGAATTTATTCCTCCTAGCTAATGGAAATTTTGTACCCTTTGACCAACATCTCCCCAAACCCACCCCAACCCACCCCCAGCTCCTGGTAACCACCATTCTATTCTCTACTTCTATGAGTTCAACTTTCTTAGATTCTACATATAAGTGAGATCATATAGTATTTGTCTTCCTGTATCTGGCTTATTTAACTTAACATAATGTCCTCCAGGTTCATTGACGTTGTTACATATGGCAGGATTTCCTTCTTTTTTAAGGCTGAATAGTGTGCAATTGTGTATATATACCACTTTTCTTTAGCCATTCCTTTGTTTGTGGATACTTAGGTTGATTCCATATCTTGGCTATTGTGAATAATGCTGCAATGAACATGGGAGGGTAAATATCTCTTCAACATACTGATTTTATTTTTGGGGGTATATATCCAGCTGGATCATAGTGATACTAGTAATATTTAAAGTACTGATATTTGCAATTTTTAAAAATTAGAGAAGAGGCGAGGTGACACCTATAGTTATGTGACTCTCACATGCATCATGACATCATTCTTGAGTGGTAGAGAGAGAGATGATGCTGCACTGGTCTCTCCAGCAACTGCATACGATCCCCAGCAACACCCGTGTGAGAGCCTCGTTCAGGTCAGCATCATCTATCAAATGTGTCATAAAGGGGAAAAGGTTTCAAACGACTGGGGAAGGGGGAAGAGCACGGACTTTGAGTCAAAAGACTTGAGATTAGATCCAAGCTTTTCATTTACTTACAGTTTAACTTTGGGTAGTTTACTGCTGCTATTTAACTCTTGGGTTTTGCGTGTGTGTGTCTACAAAATGAAGAATTTGGTATATTAATCTTTAAGATCCCTAATGCTTTAGAGTTCTAATATTGCATGATTCTAATCTTGTTGTCCAAAATGTCCAATGTCCGATTTTGTCAAATTACATATAACAGCAACAATTTCTAAACTCCTTATGAAGTGGCCCTCAGTGATGAGTAGCACTGTGCTAAGTAGGGTCTGAGGACACAAAGAAAAATATAAAACATAGTTCCTACCCTCAAAGAATCTTAATCTATTTGTGGAGAGAAAATTGATAAAGATAATTAGCATGAATGAGTGGGAAATGAAATTATTCTGGTTCTAGTTACACCTGAAATTCAGAAGAAAATTAAGTAATTGAGGACTTAGTGTGGTCACGAGATATTGGCTTAAGCTACACTTTTCAGAATGGGCCTATTTTGATTGGTAGACAAAGAAAAAGACTTTTGGGTAGAAAATAAGCAAATAGTGAGTGTTTGAAAGGATGTGTGGGAAATGTGATTGGATAGTAAGAGTGGGAGTGTATTATGTAGGGTTTAGAGAGATCTAAGCAGAAAATTTCGGATATGTTTCCATTACATAATTAGAAGCATTAAAGGATTTTTGAGCAGATAAGTAATATAATAAATGTATAAACCAAATGACATAAAAAAAAGATCAAACACACATATCTATCCTGGAAGTCTTAAATATGGCAGGGTCCAGATCCAAGGACACATTTTAAGTTTTAAAAATAAAATAAATTTTTGAAATAAAGAAGTAAAAAAAGAATGATAACTTTCTGCCTCTCGTTTTCTGATACTGCAATCTGGGGACTATTAGTTGGAGCAATAGAGAGTTTTAATTGCCTGTTAATTGACACTGCATGGGGAGGGAACTGATTGCTAAGGTAACCAGGTCCCAAGCCATATGGGGCTTTGCAGAGTCATTCCAACACCTTGAGCTACCCTTGGAAATGAACAGGCAGTCCTGTTATTCCGCCCAGTCCGTGGCCAACCACCTGCTTCTAACAGCCACCCAAAAGAATGCAGGGCAGTGATTTGGGCCAGCTAAAATTTCTAGGTAATTTTTAAAAGGAAATTTGATGCTGAAATTTTATCGGAAAAATGTGAAAAGATAAATTTCTCCCATTGGGCCCTAATCTGTCTGCCAAAATAATTTTAACTGGGACATCCTAGAAAATCTTCAGCAGAATTTTGTAGCCACAAAGTGTTGGAGCTAGAATTATCCTTAGATGCCAACATTTTGATTTGTCAGTTGGGAAAATAAGCCCATAGTGGAAAAGGAAAATTTTCGAGGTCCAATTTTAATTAAAGACAGATCTGGGATTAGACCCCAGGTTTTGCAACCCCCCCCCCAAGCAAGTGTTTTTTCCAATTCATCAAATGGCTTATAACCATATTGCTTGTTGAATTGAAGAGGGAATTCCAGGCAATCTTCAGGATCAATGTGGTAGAGAACAATGCTAAAGATGAGATAGGGGTGGGGTTTTAATTCCTTGAAATTCACATGCATGTAGGGTACTGGTTGTGAAAAAGACTTTCCAATTCACCAGTTTACTAGATGCAACTAAAAAGTAAGAAAGACCTTAAATTTGGTGATCCTTAAGCAAAAGCTAGATTATTACTTGACCAATCAACTTCTAAACCTCTGGATATTGTGATAAAACCACAATATTTAAAATTTAACTTTCAAGCTATCCCTTCTTGCTCTCACTCCTTTTATCCTACTCTAATTTTCCCCCATAATACTTATGACTTTCTAACTTACCATGTGATTTTTAATTAAGCTTTTTGCATATTACTTGACTCTCCACACTGGAATGCAAGCTCCACCAAGAATATTTGTCTGCTTGGTTCCCATAGGTATGCCAAGGACCCAGGGTGCTCAAAAAATATTTTGAATGAATGCCTGAATAATGGATCTGCCATCCACTTTGAACAAATAGCACACTTTTAGGCTATAGATTCTTATCTGCAAAATGGGCAGAATAATTCCCACCTAAAGGGGATGTTATGAGGATCAAGTGATGTAAAATGAGAAAGTATTTTGCATGGTACTGGGCCTCAGGTTGGCACTCAGTAACCACTGACTCTTCCTTTAAGTGTTCAGAACTATGAACACCCATCTCTCAGCCAACCCCCTTCTTTACCAATTCAGTCCACACTAGACATTGTACATCTTCCTGCTTGATGCTGTGGCATTCTTCCTGCAGCTTTGGAGAGCAGTGATAGGACTTAGAGGCAGTAGAGGTAGTGTGGACCGGGGAGGAAGCACTGGCTTTAGAAACAGGTAGATCCAGTGTTGAATCCTGGCTCTGCCATTGTTTGGCTGTGTGACTTTGTAAAGGGAGCTCACTTTCCTGAGCCCTTGTTTCCTCCTGTGAAGAATGGGGATAATAGTGCCTGCTTCACAGGGTCACTGAGGGTTGCTGAGGACAGAATGTTTATAAATTACTTCCATAAGAGTAGGTGCTCAAAAGTAAATAAATAAATAAAGGCAGCTATTATCCCTGGAAAACGGATTGATTTATTGGAAAGTTGTCTGTTAGAAGATGAGTTATAAATCTGCATATCTGAATCCTTCCATGATTGTATGTTGAAATATATCAAGGCTTGCAGATTTAGAAATTACAGAATTTTTTGGCCAGATTTTCTACTTATGTTTCTCATTTTACACATGATAAAACATTGCAGAGAATAATAATGTGAAAAACTCAATTTGCTGAGGAACACTGTTTTTTAAAAAAATTAAAACAATTCATAGATGTGAAATCCTTGTCGCTTTCAAAGCACTGTATAGTTTATAAAACACTTTTATATCCATTATCTCATTGAATCAATTTTGTAACCCTGCACAATGAATTAGAGCTCTGATTCTATGTCTTTTCAGTCTTCCTTCCCATTTTATTTATTCTATGTTCTCAACACTACAATCATATTAGACTTCTCTGTACTCATATATCATTAAGTTGTGCTATTCTTTTTTCCATACCTTTGCTCAAGTTGTTCTTTCCGATTAGAATGTCTTCTTTCTCCTAGTCCCCTAAATCTACTTTTTAAAGTCCTGTACCATTTGTCAAGGCCTAGCTTGAGTCCTTTCCCTTCCAAAAGCATCCCCAGATTCCTTTAGCAGATGTCTAAAGAGGACATCAATAGTTTTTGCCTTTCTAGTATCCTTTCTTTCTTCTTAAGGTATTGATAAACTTTCTTTTCCCAATGGTCCTAGTGGGACTGTCAAATGTAGTGCACAGTTTTGCTGCTATCTACTCCTAAGTTCCCCACCACCATCACATACATAAACACAAAAGTTGGGAGTGTGATGCAAGCCAAGCAAAAAGGCTCTCTACTGAGAATGTGGAGTTGAGTCACAGGACAGAGTGCCATTCTGTTGTGAGCTCTTGAGTCTTGAGTGATTCCAGTAGCAGGATCCTCAAGACACTCTCCGTGACATCAGGCCACTGAGCACACAAGAGTTGCCTTTCTGGACCTGTCTTTCTAAAATCTGGTTATCAACTCTTTATTCAATTCCCTCAATAAATTATCCATTTTATTGATTGAAGATCTGATGTAAGCAAACAAGAAAACTGAACTGTTACATTTTCTCCAATATTTCCAGAGTTCTTTCTTGATTCACTCTGTCATATTTCTCACCTGTCTGCTTTAGATAAAAGTTGCTTAGACAAGCCTCTGCCTCTCCCATTGAACTATGAGTTCCTCACCAAGGTCTGCATCCCCTTCGATTCCTATTTGATCACTTTCATACTATAAGTTCTCTAAAAATGCTAACAGAATTGAAATTGAGAAAACACATTTCTTTTAATTTCAAACTGATTCAAATCTTCATATAATACTTAGGTCCAGAAGAGAACGTTTTTCAAGTGCTTGGAATAATTGACTCTTAGGACTGACCTTTAAGTTCTATAGCTACAATCTGACTCTTTTGTCCTTCATCATATCATCCGTGTGAGGAATGAAGTACAAATAGACATCCTCAGAATATCTGTAATGGGCAACGTGATTGTCACTCAACTCCAGGAGAGTTATACTCTGTCTCGTTCCCTTCTCCAGTGCTCACGGATGGACCAGAGGCAGGTTTGGTATAGAAAAAAGCAGAGAAGGGGCAGGGACAGGAACTCACAGCCTATGGAAGAAGCAGGAGAGACCAACAGAGAAACCTGTGGAATCGGTACAGGCAGTATCAAGATTTTAACGTGCTTGTAGGGCTTTTGCTCCCATATACATTTGAAGGTCTTTAAAAGTGTATCTCAGCAGTGTGTGAAGGAAAACAAAGACTGGAGCTAACTGCTTTAAATGGAGTGGAGAGTCTGGACAGCCCAGCTCCCCAGAGAGGTCTCTAGTCCTGACAGAGCCTGTCCTGCCTTTGGGTCAGTGTGGAAAGCAGGATGAATTTAATGCTTTAATGGGGACTCCTCCGTCTTTTCTGTTTATTTTTCTTTTCAACCTTATTTCATTTCAAGCTTCCATTATCATCCGATGGCATTTGTTTTTATTTTGTTTTTTGGATTCTCTGCTCTCTTGAGTTATAAACCCCCAGATGTAGTCAGTACATTTTTCAAACATTCCACTGAAACTTTGTTTTAAAATTTTGATGAACTACGTCTCCCAATCCAATAAAAAATCAATTTATTAAGTGAACTCTTGAAAATAAAACTGTACATATGTGTAAGAGTCATGCTCCATATACAAAATAGATTAATATATAAAATATATATAATATTTTACACAAAGGTATATGTTGTGTTTCTAATGTATAAAGTAGCTAAATTTATCCCAAAGTATATCTCATATTTGAAATATGGGAAGAAAGAAAGAAAAGAAAGGGAGGGGAAAAAACAATATTTATTCAGTCTCTGATGAAAGACTGATGTATGTATGTATAATCTTTATTTTACAAATCAGGAACTGAGTTGCCTATAGTGAGGTTGAATGAAGGCAGCTAAGAGATGCTCTCTTACCCAATCACTTTTTAAGTAGATTTTTTAATAAGAAAAATGTTCACTGTCAACAATGAAATAAGAGAAGGAAACTAACTCCATGCAATAAACTCAGGAAATGACACCCAAGGAGAGAAGCAAGGTTCTGGCACAGAGAAGCAAGGATGGGACAACTCCTCACTCTGTCCTATTCCCCAAAACCAGTACTCAGGAAGGATGGTGAATCACAAACACCTTCTGGTTTGGAGGAAGCAAACCAAGAGGGTGAGGTGTTAGTCTTGGGAAAATACATGGAAACATCTTCTATATTGCTCAACATACCTACCATCTCAGGGCCTCAGTATCTGCAGGAAGAGCTACCAAGGCTTGCAACCTTTCAGGAAGAACATTGTGCTGAGCTCAAGATGTGAGGTACAGGGCAACAAGTTGGGAGATGCCCTTGGCTTGGTGGAGTGGGCCCCACTCCTTATTTAGGAAGGAATGAGGTCAGGAATAAGAGCCTTTCTTCCTTTCAGCACCTTTCCACTGTGCTATGGGCATCTGAATTAATGCATAGAACCTATGACTTCATTAATAATAAATTAAAATATCATGTGGAGTCATTAAAAGAGAAGGATCTAAATGGGGTTTCTCACGTGCTTGAGCAACACGAGTCAGCCCCCTGAGCCAAATCACCCTTGCGTAAATGGGTTGAAAAAGAAATTATCCGTGGGTGTAGCTGAGGATCAGATGCAAGCCAATGGGAGGGTGATCGGGACACAGTAAAGCTGCCTTGTGCCCCCACTGCCCTCACCCCCACAGTCAGTTTAGCAAATCCTGATGTTTCCATTTATGCACCCACTAAAAAATCTCCTCTCCACCTCACCTAACACAGTGTATTATCAAACTTTTTGATCTTTGCCTTTTTCATAGTTTAAAATTTGTAGTTCATTGTATGTTCAGAATGCTTGTTCTTTAAAAAGTACTAGGAAAAACATGGTGAGCTTCTTATAAAAGATAATTTTGAGATGGGGAAGACCTTCTTAAGCATGACACAAAACCCAGAATCATAAAAGAGTAACAAATTTGAGTATATAAAAATTGAAATTTCTGGGTGTGGAAAAACAACATAAACAGAGTCAAAAACAAATGATAAGGGGAAAATATTAGCAAAATATATAAAATACAAAAGGCTAGCTTTATTAATTCATAAAATCTTTTTTTTACATATTAGTAAGAAATACTAAATAGAAAAATGGGGGTAAAAATAAAAATATTTCTGAGTATAAACTCTGTTTCTCCTCATTTTACACTCAAATAATTTCACACCATTCTTGGAATCAAAATCCTTATGTGGTTCACCACCCAGTGCGTGATCTGGGTCCCCTCCACCTCTCCAGTTTCATTTTTTGCCATGCTTCCCCTCACTCCCCTACTCCAGATAAACTGGCCTTCTTCCAGTTCCTTGATTTTCTCATGCATTCTCTCCCTTTGGAACACACCCCTGCCCCTAAAAAGTAAAAATAAAATAAAACCATTATCTTTTATAGACATTCAAATCTTACCTTAAATGAGACTTTCTCAGAGAAGCTTTTCTTGAACATTCCTATCCCCCCCCATACTAAATAAAGTTCCTTGTTATTTGGTCTCATATTCCCCTACCTTTTCCCCTCATTGTACTTTATAGTCCAGTATTTATATATGAGAAAGAAATGAGAGAGAGAGAGAGAAATTGATGAATTTCTCTCTCCTCCACTAGGTGGTCAATGGGCCAAGAGTCAGATCATGCTATCTTCAGGACTTAGTACATTGTCTGGCACAAAAGTCAGTTGAACAAATATTTTCTAAATTAATGCTTATTTTAAATTTTCTTACTGCTGAGATCATACTGGTAAGCATTCCTCACTTGACTTCTTTATGTATTATTGCATTATCTCAAACAGTGGTTGTCAAAGTTGGCAGAGCCTCTGTCAGCCCAAGTCCCTGAAAAGCTTTGTGGAGCAGCTATGTTGGACTGTTACATGAGTGAGAAATAAACTTTTAGAGGGATTAAGCCACTTGATATTTGAGTTTGTAGGTTACTAACACTAGTAATGTCCTAGAGCAATGGTTCTCAAATTTTGGTGTATGTCAGAATCACCAGAGAAGTTGTTAAAACACAGATTGTTGGACTCCATCCCCAGAGTGTCTGATCCAGAAGGTCTGGATTGGGGCTCAAGAATTTGCATTTCTATCAAGTTCTCATGCACGTTCATAAGAACATTATTTATAATAGCCAAAGAGCAGAAACAACTCAAATATTCATCAACAGATAAATGTATAAACAAATTATGGAATACACATACAATGGAATATTATTCAGCCATTTAAAGGAATAAACCTCAAAAATATTATGCAAAGTGAAAGAAGCAAGACACAAAAGGTCATATATTGTATGATTCCATTTATATGAAACACCCAGAGTAGGTAAATTCACAGAGACAGAAAATAGATTGGTGGTTGCCAGGTGTTAGGTGGACAGGAGAATGGGAAGTAACTACTTAATGGGTCCAGGGTTTCCTTTTGGGGTGATGAAAATATTTTGGTGGTGGTTGTATAACAATGTGAAGTTACTGTCATTGAACTGTTCACATTTAAATGATTAATTTTATAGTATGCAAATTTCATCTTAATAAAAAAACAACTTAAGCCCTCACTCTACAATCTCAACTACATTTTTAAGATTCCCTAATTAATCATTAGTTGTTAAAATAAACAACAAATCAAAACCAAAAAACTACGTCATTTTAACAAAATTGCTTGTTAGCTAGTTCTGTGATCTTGGCTGTTCTAAACAGAGATTCTGGTGCTGAAGAACTGTAAGAAATATTTTCAAACAAAAATAAATAAAAGTATATTAATAAATGTGGATTAAAAATCACAGGTTAAAATAATTTTCTTTCTTCTTAATAAATGCTGTTAAAAATGTTTTAAAATAAACTTGCATCTTCTTACAAGATACTGAGATATATTGATACCCTATGTTATCATTTTGACATAAATTACTAGAAAACTATGAATAACTAAGGAAAGCCTATGACAACAGACGGTACATGGCCATGTTAGAATAGCAGAAGTCTATTATAAACACAATGAGAGATCTGAATTAATGGAGGGATCTTGGATGTCCCGGGAGTGTACTGAAGGATATCAAGGTCAAGGTCTGTACTCCTGGGAGCAGTTCTGCAGTGGTCGGGCATCAGAGTAGGGTAACTGACAAATCAGATGTCTACAGTGCTGTAGGCAACGGCTAGTTCTCAGCCACACCTGCGCTAGTGATTGATCAGACATAAGGCTGCCCACTGGTTTGAGCTCAAAAGGATGAAGCTTACTGAAGATTGATATTTTTTCCTCAAATCCTTACTGATTCTCAGTGGGGACAATTCCGTTAGCCTCATAAGTGGTGATTTATCCACAGCATTTTGCAGGACATCCTTGCTTCCTCCACTTATTTTTGAGCTTAGACTGACAGAATCTTTTTCTCTATCCTCATCTCTTCCCACTTTCATTTTCCCCTTTCTCCTTCTTCTCTTCCCTCTTGTCCAACAAATGGTTTTGATGCCGAGGGTCGGAGAAGAATGTGTACTGGTTATTGCCCACTACTCACAAAATCACACCTGAGTAGGCAGGTGGTCAGGATAGATCTTCCACAGTATGAAACCAATTTTTTCTCACTAAGTTTAAGTGAACTTTTGCCTATCTATGATTGATGAAGAGGGACACTGATAAAGAAAACCCAGAAGTGACCACCAGAATTCATGTCGGGGTCATTTTGATGTACTCTCCTCCAAATGTTGAAATGAGTAAATTTTAGAGTTTGACTCCTTACAACATCTGTGAGAAGTATAAATGAGGTGTGAAATGAACACAGGGAAAGGTGAGAGAGGAAAAAATAAGGTCCTGAACTAACCAAAACCAGAATAATCAACTTCTCAAAGACTCAGAATGAACACTTTTGAGATCCTACCTTGAGCCAGGTGGTGAGCTAGGCACCTGATGTAGGTGAGACAGAGGATGCCAAAATGACTAAAGGTAAATAACTTGTGGCCACTACCTTCTGAGAGGTAGAATTTGAGCTGAGACTTGAAGTATGTGATTTTGACAGTCAGCAATGTGAAGTAGGGTTCTGTCACATTGAAGCTATAGTATGCATATAATACCTGACATTATAGGCTCTTAAAAATTCAACTTTCACTCTTGCTCATTTAGAGGCTGATTACCTAGTCTGTTTATAGTCTTTAGTCATCTTAGAATTTAAGCTTTTCTTTCACTGTGACAGATTTTCATCATTCTAGGTTTGTACATATTTTGGAAATTTTGTGCAATCTTAAGTACTTTGCTGATTACAGCTAAAACTGATTCTCCCAGCCAAAGTAATTCACTCCCTCCTCTGTGCTTCCACAGAACTCTGTTCACACCTTTATCAAGCATGGATTACACTGTATATTAATTATCTTTTCTTTTCTGGCTCCTTCACTAGAGTGAGACCTCCTTACAGAAAGTGATTATATATTGTCGAGACAAGAAAACATAGTGATTAGGCATCTGGGCTTTTGCTCATTCTGCTCAAGTTCAAATCCTTGCTCTACCATTTCCTATCTTGTCCTTGGGCAAGTTATTTCTCAACCTGTCTATGTTTTAATTTCTTCCTATGTATGATAATGAACCTACTTTATGAGAATGTGTTGTGAACATTAGATTATAGATGTTATTAGATTATTAGATGGTACTTTCTACAGTGCTTAGCACATATAAGGGGATCAATAAATGCAGACTCTTATCCAGTAGCCTGAGGTTCCTGGCATACAGTAAGTAATAAAAGTTCATGGAAATATTAAAATTTTTTTTGAGACAGAGTTCACAGCTCACTGCAATCTCCAACTCCTGGGCTCAAGTGAACCTCCTTGGCTCAGCCTTCTGAGAAGCTAGGACTATAGGTGTGCACTACCACACCTGGCTATTTTTTTTTTTAGAGATAGGGTCTCACTATTTTGCCCAAACTCCTGGCCTCAAGCGATCCTCCTGGCTTGGCCTTTCAAAGTGCTAGGATTACAGGCATAAGCCACCATGCCTGGCTGGAAATACTAAATTAATAAATCATTTTACAAGAGCTGCCTAGGTTGGGGAATAGTTTTAGCCTACTTTTCCTGCCAAAATTTCCTTTTGATAAAAAGAGAAATCCCCTTTCAGACATTCCATGATGCTGCTGGAGTGAGTCACTCATTTCGAAATGAGTGACTCATCTTGCCCAGAAACTACTGTACTCCACTGAGAACTGAAAACAGAAAGTGATGGTCAAAAGTCAGCTGAAAAAGAGTCCCTGGCCTTGCAGTTCTCTGGGATAGCTTCTGCTCATTCTCATGGATGAACATACTGTGGCCCAGTAAAGGGCTTCAGGCTTTCTGCAAGAAAGATGTCCTCCATAAGAGATGGCGTTACTACACATCCTGGTGTTGTTAATAAAAGGTAGATTATCTCCTGCTTCCAAGATGAGTAAATAGTCCTCTTCTGTGCTCCCTTAATACCTAAATCACAAAAATTACCAACATTGTTTGAGCACATACTACATGCTGGGCGCTGTACTAAACAATTCCCACGTTAACTCATCTAACCCATACGACAGATCTACCAGGTTGGCGCTACAATCTTCATTTCACAGGGGAGGAGACTGCAACACAGAGAGTTGAAGTAACTGGCCCCAAGTCACACAGCTACTAAATGACAGAGCTGGAGTGAAAACTGAAGCTGTCTGCTGCCAGAGCAAACAGTACCCGAGACGCCTCCCTGATTCCTTTCACATCACTCCTTCCCCTGTTGTGATCTCCTAACGCCAGGTTTTCTTATCTGCTTCTGCAACCAAACTGTGGGTCTCTTGAGGGCGTGGCCCAAGTCCTCGCTCCTTCCCCAGCTCCCCTCACGGTGCCTGGCACAGAGTGCGTGTCCAAGACACACAGAGAAAATGGATGAATGATTGCCCATATTGAAGGTAGGGCTTTGGGCAGAAGATATTTTGTTGGATTTAAGTGAAGACACGAGAATCAGAGGAATCATGTCTGCATCCAGCTCCTCTAACTGGCTGAGATCCCATCAGAAGAAGCTCACCTCTTCTAGAGCCCTTGGCTCTGAGATGGTGAAACTGGAGTCCTCCCCTCCATACCCTCATCAAAACATCTCAAACAAATCATCAACAGGAATTATTTAACCTGCCTTTCCCCACACTGGTTTCAGGCTTCTACAAGGAGCTTTCACTTCTGACTCTGAACAGACCCTTGGCCCATTCATTCCCTCCTGGTGTGGGTTAATTTCCTCAAACTTTACCTGCCATAGTAACTGAGGCCCTGAAAATCTGCAAAACTCTCCCAAGGGAAACAGTCCTCAGTGGCTGGAGATATATTATGTCCAAGAATTGAGCTTGTGAATGTCTCTCAAAAGAAGCCCTTTATGCACAGGTCTTGCTTTGACAGCATATTTGTCCCAAGGATTGAGCTGATTTTCCTGCCTTTGGTGGGTTCTGTCCACACATGTCTAAGGGAAAAATTGTACTCTTCTCTTGAGCTAAACTGTTGTCTAAAGATCTCATTAAGAATTTAATAAGAATTAAAGATTACAAGATATTTTCCAGAAGATTAAAGCTTAGTTTGTAGCCAGGAATCAGAGGTCTTACAACAGGTTTTCTGTGGACTCAAACTACATTTTCTTTCACTTCCATCTGGGAAATCTTGCTGTCCCTGTCCAGATTAAGGTTTCATTTTTTTCTGACTTCCTATGACCACTTGACTGGTACACAGAACTCCCTCCAAACAACATACACACACACACACTATCATCTGTTCAAAAAGCAGCTAAATCCAGGGCCTACTGAAGTGATTTTAATGTACTTGTACATACAGCGAAGAAACCTGCATAATTTAGTAGTGTTTGCATTCTTTGGGTAGCTATATAAAACATTTCTATCATAAACCTTGATAAAATTGAGTTGGTTTATTGCAACATCCTCAGAAAGTATATCAGTGTTATTTAATTTGTGAAGAAAAAAGGAAAATTACCAAGTTTCTTTTTAAAAAAATTTTCCTTACTCCTCTATAGTTTACTGACAGTAAAAAATGAAAATGACCCATTCCTTTCACCTGATATCATCAACCTTCTTTTGCTCATCAAATATTTATTGACCCTCAATGTGCAGAGCACAGTACACTGTAGTGCTTCTTACCCATTATTCTAAATAGCCAACTTGGAGATAGAACTAAAAATGAATTCATATTAATAATGAATTAAAACTAATATTCAAGGGAGAGGTTGTACCCTAACAGGAAAATTCAGAAAAAGTCATGAGACTATCTATACCAGTGGTTTTCTAAAATTTCCTTTAGCTTCAAGTACTCTTCACATAAAATTTTAATTGGGAGCCCGCTACATCCAAGGAAGGTCATATTCTAATTGAGGTAGCTGAGGTTGAGAGACGAGTGAAGACTGGCCAGCACTCCAAACCAGCTCATGGAGTGCGGTCAGGTCTGGAACCTCTTATCCGTACCCATGAAATGTTGTGCTCTCCTGTTGAATTGCATGATCGAATTCTTATTGTAATGAGCTGAGTCTTACAGTGCCATGAATAGAGTCTGTAGACTTTAAACCCTGGAATCCTGACTCCTGGTTCTTGGCCCCAGGGCCAACAAAATATCTAGTTAGGACAACCACTGTTCCTCTCAGGATTTAGAGCATGTATTTATGGCTCAGGATATTTTCCTGGACTTCGCAGAGACTGTTTAGATCCTGAAACATTTTAAATGGGACTGGAGTGGAATAGAAATACAAAAGTGAAGTACCTAGTTGGATGGCATTGAGAAAACTGGAATATTTATATTACACGAAGAAATATAAAGCTGTTGCCCTATCTTATACCATATGCAAACATAGGCTCCAAGGGGGTGAAGGACCTAAATGTGAGAGATAAAACTATAAAGCTGTCAGAAGAAAATAAAGGATATCTTTGTGAAAGATAGGGAAGCTCTTCTAAAGGAACATCCCAAAACACAAACCAAAAGGTAAAAAGTTTATGGATGTGACTCCATAACAATGAAGAATTTCTGCTCAGTAAAAGACACAGCACACAAGAGTCAACAGAGGACAGAGAGCAAGGGAAGAATGTATTTGCAACACCTGTGACAGTTAAGGCATGAATGTCTAGAATATGTAAGGAACTCCTGGAAATCCATGAAAAAGAAACAGGAAACCAAACACAAAAGTGCTCGAAGGATTTGGATAGATAACTGGTAGAAGGAAAAACCTTAAAGAGTTAATTTAAGAAGCATATGAAAAGACAATAATAATCAGAAGAATGGAAATTATACCAACATGATACCACTTTATACCCATCAAAATGGCAAAATGAGAAAGGAAGATGAAACTGAATATTGACAAGGATATGAGGAGATGGGAACAAGCAGGTAGTGCTGGTTTTTAATGTAAAACAACCAGCCTTTGTGGAGAGAAATCTGGCAATACTTAGTGATATTAAGAATGGGTGTACCCTATGACCCCACAATCCCACTAGTAGGTGGACCCAGAAAATTTCTCCCATGAGTTCACTAAGAGACACATACAAGGATGTGCCTAGTGTCTACTAGAGGGGAATAAGTAAGTATTTAATAATTTAATACTCTGGAATACTAGGCCATAGTCAGAGTTATTAACTAAATAAACATATAGCCACATGGATGATTTAAAATCAGTGTTGAATAAAGATTTTTAGCACAGTACATTTAAGTAAATTAAAATACATATATAAAATAGTGTTTGTGTAGTTAAGGACACAGCAAATACAGGAGAATGAGTGTCTGAGGGGGTGTAGGAGTGGGGAGCCTGTGGCCTTCTAGATCTTTGAGTGTGGCCCCTCGACTGAGTCCAAACTTCACAGAACAAATCCCTTTATTAAAAGGATTTTGCTCTGTAAAATTTGGACTCAGTCGAGGGGCTGCACTCGGGGATCTGGAGGACCGCATGTGGCCTTGCAGCCGCAGGTTCCTCACATATTCTATGAACCAGTGCATGTAATTAAATAAACTTTGCAAACCTGGGGTTAAAAAATAGAAAGAATAGAAAACAGAGGGCTGTTGGTGGGGAGATGATGTGATGCAGAGAAAATTAACCTGTCCTGCAGGCAGGAGACCTGGGTTCCCATCCTCACTCTGTCTCTCACTGACACGTGTCCAGTACTTTCTTCTCTAGATTTCCATTTTTGTCTTTGATATGATAACGATATTAGGCTAAAATTTCTAAGATCTTTTTCAGCTTTATGCTTTGAGTATTCTGTTCTTCCTTTCCTATCAATAACCTCTATAATGTCATAAGCAACAATAAAACCATATCAGCCATTTCAGAACATTTTTGTTCACATTGAAAAATAATCTAACTTATGAGAAATGTCTTTTGCTGAAGGTGTGTTTTTATACACCTGGCTGATAGAATGGCATTCTTTCTTAAAATGTGCATCCTTTAACATCTTAAAGCAACAGTTTCGTTTTTTGAGGATCAATGAATAAAGAGAGAAAACAAAAAATAGCTCAAATAATATTCAGGAAGACTGGAGGTGCTATAGAACTAAAGAGTCCTTCTTGGTTAACCAGAGCCTGGTTGATGATGATGACAGTTACTACAATGATGACAGCAAACTAGAAAAACATAAATTCAAGAAGAATTCAGTTTGTCTCTACACATCTAGCCAATAGAGGCCACTGGGCCCTTCTTGCTGGCCTTAGGTCCCTTTATATCCAACTTTAATTTACTTTGAAGCACATTTTTTAAATGAGAGATGGAAAGCATTATAAAATGCATTATAAAATGGAGAAGGGCCACTTTATAGACCTGTGGACTCCATTTGCAAATTAAAATAACAAAATGGGAAAATACGCACTATCGTAGAAAATCTATTCTGCATTGTACTAGAGGAATCTTTTTGCCCTTTTAATAGCTCATTGAAATGCAACAGTGCTCATTTCAACCAATTACTATTTTGGCTATGAATAGGAAATATGTATGAATGGCCAGTTCAGTACAGACTAAAACATTTGCATAACATCAGCTCTTTCTTTGGTTGCATAATTAATCATTTAGGATTATACATTTGTAAACATAATTTTTCAGTGTCAGGATAAATCATATTTTACTTATTGAAACACTCTAAATCATAATTACAGCTATCAATTATTGAGTACCCACTAAGTATACCAGGCATTATATGATATTAATGGTTATACTCACCACAATACTATAAAGCAAATATTATTATACCTGGGGTTTTTTTGGTTCAGAGAGGGTGATTGACTTGTCTAAGAAGATAAGCAATTCAAAGCTAAGTATGACTGTCTATAGAGCTCATGTTTCTTTCTACCACGCCATGCAACCTCCTCTAAAGATTTTTCTTCTGAAAATAGTTACCCCATATTAACAGCTAATATTCATTGTGCGTTTACTATATGCCGCTGCACATGCAACTTTATATGCATTGCCTCATTTAATTAATTCACCAAACATCCATTGGAGATTCAAATACTCTTATTATACACATTTTAGAGAATGAGCAAACTGAGGCTTAAAGAAAGTATTACCTGATCCAGACAACACAGTTAGAAAGTAATGGAATTTGGATTCAAGGTCTTGGTAATTAGTTCATGTTTTTTTTTTATTTCATTTTCTAAACTGTACATATAATAAAATTGACCTTCTTGATATACAGTTCTAGGAATCTTAACACATGTATAAATTTGTGTAACCATCACCACAATCAGTATACAGAACAGTTCCATCACGTTATCCCCTTGCAATCACACCTTCCTCCCACACCAAGACCCGGCATTCACTGGTCTCTGTCACTATAGCTTTGTCCTTTTCTGAATGTTATATAAATGGAATCCTGCCATATATAACCTTTTCAAACTGGTTTCTTGCACTCAGTATAATGCCTTTGAACTTCATCCATACTGTTGCATGTGAGAATAGTCTCCTTTTGACTGTATAGATATACCACATTTGTTCATTCATTTATCTGTTGAAAGAAATTTGAGTTGCTTTCAGTTTTTGGTGATTGTGAATAGAGCTGCTATAAACATTCATGTACAAGTTTTTGTGTGAAGGTAAGCATTCGTTTCTTTAGGGTAAATGCCTAGGGGTAAGGTTGTTGAGTCACATGGTAAGTGTTTTGTTTGTTTAATCTTATAAGAAACTGCCAAACTGTTTTTCAGAATAGCTATACCATTTTGCCTTCTCATCAGCAATGTGTGAGATCTCTAGTTGCTCCACGTCCTTGTTAGGACTTGGTATTGTCATTGTTTCTTTAATTTTAGCTGTTCTGATAAGTGTATGACAGTATCTCATGGTGGTTTAATTTGCATACTTTTAAATTGAATTTCTTTACATGCCTATTAAAGAGATGTTGACCATATCTTTACGTGCCTATTTGCCATCTATATTTCCTCTTTAGCAAAGTATCTATTCAAGGGTTTTTTCCATTTTTTAAAATTCTGTTTGTTTTCTTACTATTGAGTTTTAAGAGAAATTCTTTGTGTATTCTAAATATGAGTCCTTTGTGAGAAATATGATTCACAAATATTTTCATCATCTGGTCTATAACTTGTCTTTTCATTATCTTAATAGTGTCTTTCACAAAGTGTACTTTTTCATTTTAAAGCAGTCCAATTTACCAACTTTTTTTAATGAATCATGCTTCTGGTGACCTATTGAAGCACTCTCTGATTGGAGGGTTCAGGTGAGAGAGAGAGATTAGAAGACACTATGGTGCTGGCTTTGATGTAGGCAAAGGCATCAGGAGCCAAGGAATGCGAGCCTCCTCCAGAAGCTGGAAAAGGCATGGAAACAGTTTCTCCCCTAGAATTTCCAGAAGGATTGCAGCCCTATTGACATCTTGATTTTAGCCCAGTGAAACCCATTTAAAACTTCTTACCTCCAGAACTATAAGATAATAAATTGTGTTGTTTTAAGCCACTTTAAAAAAGAAAAACAAAAAACCCTCTGCTCAACTCCAGGTCAAAAAAATTATCTTCTAATGTCTTCTAAAGGTTTTATAGTTTTACATTTTACATGTGCTAAATTTATGATTCATTGTGAGCTATTTTTTGTATAAGGTTTGGCTTTTGAGTCAAGGTTCCTGGTTTTGCATATGGACGTCCAATTGTTTCATCATTCTTTGTGGAAAACATAAATCTTCTCTTCACAGAATTGCCTTTAGGACTTCATCAAAAATCAATGGACTATATTTGTATGGTGTTTCTGGGCTCTCTATTCTGTTCCATTGATCAATATGTCTATCCTATCACCAATACCAGTGTCTTGCTTACTGTAGCTTTATAGTAAGTTTTTAACTCTGATAGCATGTGTGATTCTTCAAGCAGTTAATATTCTGAACCAACAAACTATATGGCACAGGTGGGTCAGCCTCAGTGTCCTCTTTTCCTTCACCACTTGGAGGGTATTAATAATATATTTTTTTGATATACAAAGGGGTGGAAAAGTAATGGCCTACTTTCCAGCTCAAGAGAGAGAAGAAAGGCTGTCGTTTGCAGCATTTCCTCTCCCTGAACCACCTGAAAGACCCAGCTAAACGTGGTTACAGTGCATTCCTGTGTTCCTGCAACATATTTATTGAGTATGTCTCTGTGTTGGGCACCATTATAAAATTTGGAAAAGAACAGGGGAACAGGACACACAAGGTTTTTCCTCCTGTGAAGCTTATGCCAAACAGTAAACACATAATATCTAAACAAAGAACACAAAACCAGATGGCTATTCTTCAGAGAAACAAAATTGGGTAGTGTTAAAGATTGGCTCAGGTATCTTAGATCTCATGGCCAGGGAATGCTTCCCGGAAGAGGTGGCAATTACACTGAAATCTGAATGACATGAAACCAAACAGGTGAACATCTAGAGGAGGAGTATTCTGGGCTGTTAGTCTGAAGAACCATAGATGAAAATAAGCTTGGCATGTTTGAGAAACAAAAAAATGACTGGTGTAACTAGAAAATAGTGAGCCAGGGAGAGAAGTGAGGAACAAGTTCTGAGAAATAGGCAGGGGCAGGCTTTGTAATTGGGACAAGAAATTGGGTTTAACTCTAAGTGCTATGGGAGGCCATTGGAGGTTTTAAACCAAGATAGGTCATGTGACCAAACACAGAACTGAGCTCCCAGAAAAACAACTGAGAACAGAGAGTATAATGCATCTCCCCAATCCCCATCCCCGCGGAAAAATATTCCCTGCTCACATTAAGCTTTTCTTTGCACAAAAACTATGTGCATGAAAGTCTAAAGAAGCCAAGTTCAGGGCTCTAGTTCTTACAACTTGCGTATCATTTCTTTCTAGTGTGGACTTCAAGGATCTAAGAAGAGGAGGAGAGAGAGGGGAGAGAAGGAAGTCACTCTCAGCTCTTGCTGAGCTGGTGTGTACTGAGGACCTGCTGCAGAGGAGGTTGGGCCCTGGGCGTGGGACAAAGCAGCCCCTAAAGGAGGAGCCCGCCACCTCACAGCCCCATGAAAGGAAGAAGTAGAGACCCCTGTTTGGAGGTAAAGTGAGTTGTTTCATCACAGGTACTGCCCTGTGGTCCCCAATCTTCATAAACAATAAATTAAAGGAAATTGGCTTAAAATTACAGTGTAAAAAAAATAAAAGTCCTGCATGGAAGGACTTTCCAACTAGGAGGAATTATAAGCACTGGACTGTATTTCTGAGCAGAGGTGTGCACAGAGTTTCCAAGAGACTGTATTTATTCTGTTTATTTAAACCCCACTTTGGATAAATAACTACCTCTGTGGAAACGTAAACATAGCACCTCTTCGCCATTACAGAGTCACATTTTCCAACTCTATGTCATCTCTTCTGTCATCACTGTGTATATATAATTTTTATGGAGATATAATCCCTGTGATGCTTGCTTCCTAGTGTTTTGTATTTTGCTTAACACTTCACATATATTTTTCCATGGAGCAACACAGTCTAAATATTTGCCATTTTACAGAGCTACACAGCGATACACAGTATAATAGGAATAGCTCACACTTACATAGTAATTACTAGTAATTACTATTTGTCAGGCACTGTTCTAAGCACTTTACCATTTTTACTTATTTAATATTTCCTCACTACAACCTTCTAAGGGTAGGTGCCATCTCTCTTAGTCTGGCTTCAAAATAAAGCAAAGCCTGAAGCAAAGGGTTTCATGAACTGCTTTATTCAGGGTGTAATCCCAGGGAAGCAAGAGTGAGGAAAAAGTGAAATGAGGCAGGGAACGGGGAAGAGTAACTTGAGGGTATGTGATCAATCTGGTTACCACCAAGCATAATGGATTACTCCATCTCACAAGACTGTATTCCCACAAGACGATTCTCCAAAAAGCTGCATAAACTGCATCTCAGACAGCCATATGGGGAAGAAAGGAGAAAGAGTTTGTCCACCAGTTCCCATCTGCCCCATGAGACATTTTATCCACCCACTACTTTCCCGAGATACACACACACACACACACACACACACATACTTGTGGGCTGGTGCATGTCACACCTCAGTATTAGCAGGGAGGCCTCAGGGTGGGCAGCAAAGACAGGCTTGAGGGCTTGAAGCTAGGTACTCCGTAGTTTGCCTGCATAAAGCCATGAAGTTGATCAGAGCCTGCATGAACCTGGTTGTGGCAGCAATGGCTGGAATGTACAAGAGATTCTATTACTTCACTGGTTTTACAGATGAGACCCAAAGAGACTAAGTGCCTGCCCCAAACTACTCAGCTAGTAACTGATGGGCCCACAATTTGAGCCCAGTAAGCCAGCCTCTTCACAAATATGCCAAACTACCACTTTAATTTGGGGAGATCTGAATTGTTTTCAGTTTTTCACCAAAATGCTCCAGAGCATAATGGAAAAATCACTGGACAGGAATTTTTGGTTCTGACCTGGCTCAGACCCTTGGAAAATCATTTCTCCATGCTCAAGTTGTTCACCTGGTTTTGGAAGAGTTCAGACTACGTGATCTTAGAGGCCTCAAATTTTGAATAATACTGTTCTAAAAATCTGAATAATACTGTTCTAAAAATCTGAATAATTTTTTTAAAATTTACAAACCCTTAAGATGTAAATCTAGAAACTAGGTCACTAGGTCATAGGGTAGGACCATTTTTATGGGTCATTGTTTAAATTAGCAGATTGCCTTTGAAAATAATCATACCAATTAATACATTTATAATATCATATCTCCAATGTATAAGTGTGCTTCTTTTCTTGTAGCTTGATCATCATTGAGATTAAATAAAATTATATATATTACTTTTTTATGACTTGATAGGGATGAAGTAGTATCTCAAAATTGTTTTATTTTCTATTTCTTTAGCAACCAAGCAAGCCAAACATCTCTCCAAGTTGTTTTTTATTTGATTTTCTCTTGTGTGAATCTACTGTTAGCAAGTTACTTCCCCTCTCTGGTGAATCAGCTTTGTCATCCCCCAAATGAAAAGGCAGACTGACATCTGTAAGTCTGTTTTGAGGCTTAACTGAGACAACCTAGAGGTAGTGCCTAATACAGTACTACCTCAGTTCAGTCAATAGATAACTAAGGGCTTTTCCATCTTCAGCATTTCTATGAGGCCAGAAACCAGCAAACATGTCCCTAGACTAGAAACTTTTAAGAATCCAATCTGGTCAGCCAGAGTCTCTCCTTTCTAGGTAGTTCATATTTTAGTCTTTCCTAAAAGGAGAAATGAACTTAAATGACCTACGTGTTTTTCCCCAACTCAGTCAGTTCATATTACTATATGATGAGAAACACATATAAAATGCCTCTCACAAGGTACAGCTTATCTTGATTGACACTTCTAGTTTTGATCTAAGGCTGGAGCTTCTGAAACATTTGACACATTTGTTCTGAAATTATGGTGACCTACTTATTCTTAAATTTCAATCTTTTAGCAGATAAGATTTAAAATGTCCAAAGCAATGATGTCATCCTTGTCATTCGTTGGAGACTTAAAAGAAATAGGACAGCACTCTCAAACACTAGGGCAGAGTTAGGGGGCTGGGAAACTGGGAATCTGCAAGCAGATTACCATGTTTCCATTTTGGGACATAGTTTTTTTTAAAAAAAAAGCAGGGACTAATCCTTGGAGAGCACCAGCCTCCTTTTTCTAAGACTTTTTCTTTATTCTGTGGTGTTCCTCCTCTTTCATTTTAGTCTTCTGTGAAAATCTGTGTTCAGACCTAGACTAGGAGGCAGGAGAGAGAGATAGTTTCAAGGCCAGGAGAGATAGGTTCAAGCCCAGTTCTGCCGCTGTATGCCCCTGTGAATTTTGGTAAGTAATTTCACTTTGTTGAGTCTCAGTTTCCTCATCTATTTTCGTGATTATAGTCCCTTTCACTGACTGTTCATAGTCTTCACGAATCAGTCTGTTAGAATCTCGAATGAGTAGCAATGCCTTGTTTATCTTTGTGCTCTCCACAAAGGCCCACTATAGAATCTGTGGTATAAAAATGCTCTCTCCTCTTTCATATACTGAATTTTATTAAGCTTTCCTTGTCCCTGAGAGTGACCACTACCATCTCATCTTTCCAAGGTTGTTCAGGTGTATTAGTTTACTAGAGCTGCTGTAACAAATTATCACAAACTTGGAGGCTTAAAAACAACAGAAATTTATTCTCTCACAGTTCTGGAGGCTACAAGTCCAAAATCAAGCTGTCCAAAGAGCTGTGCTCTCTCTGGAAGTTCTAGGAAATAATCATTCTTTGCCTCCTTCTAGCTTCTTACGGTTGCTGGCAATCCTTGATGTTCCTTGGCTTGCTGCTACATTAGTCCAATCTCTGCCTCCATCGTAACATGGCATTCTTCCCTTTGTGTGTGTGTTGTTCCACATCTCCAATCTCTCTCTTCTTACGAATGCCAATTATTGGGTTAGGGCACACTCTAATCCAATGACCTCATCTTAACTTGATTATACTTGCAAAGACCCTATTTCCAAATCGGGTCACATTCACAGGTTCCAGGAGGACATGAATTTGGGAGGATACTGTTCAACCCCACACAGCAGGAGATCTCTGTTTCCTCACTCCTCCCATCCCATAGCTTTGGAACTTGTCCCTTGCCCTCATCATGAACAATTCTTCAGCTTGAAGGACTCCCCTTCACTGGAGTCAAAATGATCATCCCCATCGTTCTCCTGGACAGGAGACTCTCCCTCCTTCAATCCGTGCTTCAAGAAAGTCTCCTGGCAGGCTCATCTCACAAAAATGACAGCTTGGATATCTTCAGTTCCCCGCTAAAAAACGTGATGGCCCCCATTACCTATAGAGTAAGGGCCACACTTCCTCAGAAAATGTTCACAGACTTTACCACATGATTCCAACACACTTTTCCAGTCCTACTCTCGTGAATCCCTCCATGCCACACATCAGGTTGTCCTTTAACTCCATGGCCTGCCCTTTTCCTCCTCTGTTGTTGTTTTTCTCTCCATCCAAAGAGCCATTCTCTGACACGGCATGTATTATTCCCACCTCTCTTGAAAAGCCACCTTGCTTCCAAAGTCTTTTCTAAAGTCCACCAAGATCCCTACCCCACACCCAGCCAGAATAGTCCCTCCCACTCCAAACTCCCGTAACATTTTGTGCTTCCCTCCATACTTTTCTTCCTGAAATTATTTGTGATCATGCAATGTCTCTTTTGATTAAAACATGAGCTCTTAAGAGCAAGGTCCCTTTCTCATGCCCCTAGTTTCTGGTTCTCAGGAGAAGACGTTTGATACGTGTTTCAAAGGGAGGAAGGAAGGAAGGAAGGATTCTGAAGTAGTGATTTTTCAGAAAGTGCTTCAAGGGGTGTACATATATTTTGTATTTCATCAATAGTCAAGCTTATAAAAAATAAAAATGTTATCTTTGCCCCTAGTTTCAAATTTTCATATTTATAAAAATAATCCAAATCTTTATAATAAGCAAATGTTATAATTTGGATTTACCAAACAAATGTATATTAATAAAATGTATTTCTGTCTTATAAGTAGGTTCTGGGTAAGATTTTGCTGCCTTAAAAAAATTATGAAAACCACTGTAGCGATGAGGTCACATATTGCCTCTGGCAGATGAAGTATTTGCACCCCCTTTCAGACTCTGCTAATCCCAGGAGATATGATGATGGTGGGGAATTTTCACTCTTGGGTGAGATTACAGGAGAGGGATGCTGTAAGGCCAAGCAGCAGAGCAGAAAGGTAATGGACTTCAGAGGTACAAAGACTCTGACAACTCTGTCATGTATTAACTGTGTGATTTGGGATAAATTATTGAACTTCTCAAAACAGTTTTTTTTTCTTGTTAAAATAGAGATTAGCTCTAATTCATAGGGTTGTTGAGAATAATATTCCTAAAATGAGTAACATATGAGACACTTAATAAATAACATCGACCTCAATTAAAAGGGTTAGTTCTGGTGAGAACTACCGTTTTTTTGACTCTTCTTGTGAATTGCAGCAATAATTCTAATAGAAGCTGAGAAAGTGGGTGAGTAGGGCCTTAACCTCTAAATTGCCCCGAGGGAGAGTTAGCTAATGAAAAGCCACAGAGTGAATTATCTGCTGAATGCACTCTTTTGCTGAGGTACAAAATTACTTTTGTATAGAAATCCACTTTGCTAATTATCTTTTAAAAATCTAAAGACAGTTCTTTCTAAAGTCCTAGTAGTGACCAAGATGTATTAAAGAAAAAACAACTGATTTTCCCAAGAATCAAGAAAAACGCACTTGGAAATAAAATAAAAATGTTATTTAGTAGTGTTTGATATGACTCTGGAGTAGTTCAACTATTTTCTTGTCTGTGATCTCCCTCCTCCAAGATTTGGGTAAAAAACAAAACAAAACAATTTGAGAGGTGACTCTGAGAAATAGAAAAATCCACTTCCTGGATTAAATTGGATCTTTAAGAGAAAGCCAGTGACAGATTTCTTCTCTTACCAGTGGGGTTTAAAATCATCTTTTTCTTCTTTCATGAGACTGCTCTTCTCTGTTCTTTTCTGGGCACTGGTGTGCACTGGTTATAGGAGTGTAGGAGGATGTTCCACAGCTGTCTGTAAAGGCCTCCTTCTAGGTATGACTCATTAGTCCTAAAGGCTTTTATGACAAGACCGGCACATTCACGTGCCTGTGGACGTACTTTTGCTTTTGTGACCCGGTGTGTCTGGGGAGAGTTATTCATGCCCTTATAGGGCTCATTAGGAATCCTCCTCCCCCTAAGTGTACCTTTCTAAAATTAAGTTCTGGGGCCGTATCTCAGACCTAAGATCTTTTTATCTTCATTGCCTTAGACCTCAAAGAATTTAACCTACTGTCTTTTCCCTTCTAAATGTTAACACTACTTCCCACTCTATCCCTGCACAAGCCACCAGGGATCTAATTTTGAGACTTTTACTACCCATCAGAATAAGGAAGAGACATTATTAGCTGAAAGAAATTACATGGGAAAGATGGAAATTTTCTAGCATCTTACAAAGTAACTAGAGCCAGCGTCCAGAGCTGGTGTTTCCATTGACATTAGGGATATCACAAATAAAAATTTGAAAAGTAGAATTTTGCACAATATAATTTATTAAACAATATTTGGTACATTCATTGATGTTGGGGATAATTGGCTCCAACTCAGAAACGACTGTCTTTCCAAAGGATTAGCACTGGACTCTGAGAGCAAAGGGGAAGGTGATTGGTTTCACTTTTTTAAAATTCTCTCAAAAGCATCAGCTCCTTCAGAGTCCTTCAATTTCCCACCACAATTTTCCCTTTTGTCTTTCACAGCTCTTAGTCATATAGATCTATTCCGCATCTCTGCTTATTTCCCCCATTGCCCAGAGCCTAAGAGTTGGAACAACGTACAAGAACCCACCACACCGTTTCCCCGTACGTCTCCAGGCGGGTTTCTCCACTCTCCCGTGAGTGAGACAAAGATGGTGTTTTCTTAGTGGACCGAGGGAAAAAGCTGCACTGGTAAAAACAAAATGTCTGTTAAACCTTGACAGGGCAGGGTAAAGGAAATCTGGAAAACTCTTACATATTATTAAATTTTGTCTCATTTGCATTTGCGTTAAATTTTTAGCCGTGTGAGCAGGAACTTGTCACATCCCTCTGTTTGTCTCATTTCCCTCATATGTAAAGTGTAGACATTTAACTGGATGAGATAACCGTATAGCTCTGGCACTCTAAGATTCTACAACGCAGGAGCAATCCTTCGTGTTAGCAAAGCTAAAAACAATGTAAAAATACATCAACTGGGCCCATCATCAACAGGGGCCGTCATCTTTGGTTGTGGAGCCAACACTGTTTTTTCATGTTCTACTGGATATTTGCTTTATGAGTGCTAGGTTTCAAGCTGTTTTGCAAAGATTATTAATCCATAATGTCAAGTAAATGCAAAAGCAAGGAAAGCATTGAAAGTGCTAATAAAAAGAGGCATATGATAATGATGTAATCAGGGTAGGGTACATTTAAAATTTTAAAGTGGCATGATTCACTAGACTGTAGGAAAATTTCTGAAGACAAAGAGCTATTCATGGAGCAGGTGCAAGGATCTATCTATACCTTTGCAATCAGCAATAATCATTAAGAGCAAAAACAAAAAGTGATTGATGAACCAGAATACCATTTGGGTGTGTGACTGTAGCATTAGCAGCAGTATCTTCATTCAGAAGGCTACGAGTTTGTTAAACAATTAAAAGTGAAGCATGGGCCAGGCGCGGTGGCTCACACCTGTAATCCTAGTACTTTGGGAAGCCATAGGCGGGAGGATCTCTTGAGGCCAGGAGTCCAAGACCATCCTGAGCAAGAGCAAGACCTTGCCTCTAGTAAAAATAGAAAAATTAGCCCAGCATAGTGGCGTACACCTGTAGTCCCAGCTACCTGGGAGGCTGAGGCAGGAGGATCACTTGAGCCCAGGGGCTTGAGGATGCAGTGAGTTATGATGATGCCACTGCACTATAGCCCGGGTGACAGAGAGAGACCCTGTCTCAAAAAAAAAAAAATAATGAATTTTGTTGGGTGTAAATTATACGTCAGTAAAGTTGACTTTTAAAAAAAGTGAAGCCTGGTAATCTTGTTGATGAAACCTGTTACCAGCCATGGATAGGTCATGAGTTTAAAGTCTCAGTGGAGAGGGACTGAGCGCTGGCACAGTAATTAGTAATGTTCTCCATAACATTTAGAGGAATTATCAAGGAGAGAGGTGACCTGCCTGAACGGATTTCCAGCATATAAAATAAATTGGTTGTTTTTGGAAAAGATGGTACAGGAAAGGCATAGCTGTAAGGAGGAGAATTGAATACTGGGTTTAAAGCTTTGAAGGTCACTGGCACAACTCTATGTGATGGAAATAAGTGTGTGGGTGATAATATCAAACCTGTCTGTACTTGTTAAGGTAAGACTCTATTTCCCATTGGCTTAACAAGAAAGGTTGGCATCTCACTCCTTAGGAATACAATGTGGATAATGCTTGTTGGATGACATTTCATGTGGTTATCCAGGGAGCCCAGAACTCTCTATCCTGTGGCTCAGCCCTCCTGCAGGTCCTAGGAGTCCTCTCCATTCACCTAACAGAGAGAGGGGCTATGGGTAAGGCACACCCACATCTTCATTATTCCACCTAAAAGCAGAAGTGACTGATTCACATCCCTTCCTCTCACATCCACTGACAAGAATTAGCCATATGACTTCCACCCCAGATGCAAAGGAGCAGGAACTGAAAATACAATCCCTGGCTGGTCATCACTTTTGCACAACAGCCCCATAGCATGAAGGAATCTTTGGTGGTCAGCTATCCATCTCTGCTACACCTTCTTATTACAGTTATGAACAGGAGGATTTATAACTAACTTTTCAGAACCTAACCTGTTTGCTTGTTGAGAAATAGAGAAACTTCTGCAGTCGGTAGTCAAAACTAGGAGCTATGACTCACAGCATTGAGTGCCTATAAAATGAATGAATAAATGCAATATTTAAAGGAATAAACTACAGCTTAAAGAAAAGAGAGGTATTCAATGTGCTAATGTCAAGCTTAGGTAACGCACTTATGTGTGTGTGTGTGCGCGTGTGTGTTCACGCGCGCGCATGTCTGTTGGCTCAGTATCTCTTCCTTTGAGAAATTACTCCATCCTCATTCTGTAAATATCTTACTCAGTTCATGTAGTTAAAGGAGGTGGAGAAAGGACTGACCAGGGTCACCTCCCTACCTCAGCAGTTGCATATGACCTGGTCCTGGCAGATCGAACAGCTTCACCCCACTGGCCACAGTGAGTTTTCAGGGATGAGCACACAAGCCCTAAACTAGGCCAGTCAGAGCTCCCTATGGTGCCTTTTCCAAAGGCTCTTTCTCTGGGTCCATGATCTCCAAAGCCCTTGTAAACGGGAGCTGTTGGCAGCTATCTTACTACTGCATGGAGATATAGCCCAAGAATGAAGCCAGAGGGCTGATGATGTTATTTGAATGCCTAAACCACCATGACCCACGTCCACTACTTGAACTTTCTAGTTATATGAGCCAATACATTTCTCCACTTACATCTCTTTTTTTTTTTTTTGCTTAATTTGATTTGAGTTGTTTTTGATAATAAAAACCTTCAAAATTAAAGGATCCTAACTATGACACTTGGTTTGGATTTTTCATCTTTTCATCATGTTACTGTTCTGCTCTAAAACCTTTAATGGGCTCATTAATTGCCCACAAAACCAAATTAAAGCTCCTGTGCTTCACTTTCAGAGCCTTCTACAATAAGGGTTCACCTTTCTTAATCCAAGAACATAAACCTTAGAATGTGCACACATTTATTCCTTATACTGATGTCTGATTTTAGTCCATTTCTGTCTTAACCTGTCTCAACTTGTAAAATTCCACATATGTTAGGACAGTTCCCATGGAAATTATTACTGCTTTGAGGGTAGGGACCATGTCTTTCAGACAATGGTATTCAATGTTACCATCCACATCTCTACCTCTTGTGACAGTTCAATTCTTAGCATGGTACAGAACCCATAAAACACTCTGCAAATACTTGTTGAATTACATTTCCACAATGGTGTTTCTTTGAGAAGCAGACTTTTAATTTTGAACAGGCTACATTTTTTCCTTCCGGGAGGGGAAAACTATCTAAGTAGACAATTTGCAGAGTAAATTTACAGCTTGCAAAGGGTGCTGAATTGACCAAAACCTTCTTGGAGGCCAGCATTAAGGTCATCTTTTTCTTTATTTCATTTTCACACAGTTATAGCTCAGGTAGCAATTCAGAGAGGGTTTCCCAATAACTGACCTAAGTAGTAATCTCTTTTAGATGTGAAAAAGAAATCAAGTTCTTCACAGCTCAGCTATGCAGAAGCGATCAAATACCTGTTCTTCATTATTCCTGGCATATGATGGTGCATGGTAATTGTCAAAAGAAAAAATGATTTCCCCCTTCCCTTGGTTTTTTTCCTAGCTCTGGGCCTCATCAATTCTTAAGCAATGTTAGGAAGACATAAAATTAAGGTGTAACAATTCCTCATATCTTTATAGCATTTTTATAGTTTTTATTCACAATTCATCTTTTCACATGCCCTCCACGATAACTTTTTAGGTAAGAGAAAAGAATAATGTCCATTTTGCAGAGAAGAAAAACTGAGGCTCAGAGAGGCCAGGGGACCGAAAGGTCACACGGCTGGCAAATGACAAACCCAAGGTGTCAGGCCTTCTAACACAGCCACATGACTTTTCACCCAGCATCTTACCCACTAACTATATCGCATGCTCTGGGAGGCGACCAGGAAGGCAGCACACACAGCGTGGTGGTCAAGACTGTGGACTTGGATTCAAGCAGATATAGGTAAAAGTTTAGGTTTGCTGCTTACTATGTGACCTTGGACAAGTTATGTGATCAGTTAAAGCCTCAGTTTCCTACTCTGAAAATGGGAATGATAGTTCAACTTCCTAAGGAAATTGTGAAGATTGAATGCCACTGAGGCTGAGCTGCCAAGAGTGCTCAGCAAATACTAACTATTAAGGATAAAGCTGTTGGGGGAATGGGGAACTAGCCAGCTGCAAGGAGTGGTTACCACACGTCTAAACCCTGGAATTGAGATCTCCATTTAGATTACATAGATCTCATCTGTGCCATGCACTGTGAAAGACCCACTGTGGGAAATACCCCCTCTTTGTACACAGCCAGAAGAGAGAGCTGGCATTCAGCCCCCAGCTCCACGGGAATCCCCCAGAGTTCATCACTCAAATATTTTTCTTGGATGAGTATGTGAGGCAACCTGCCTAAGTAAACTCAGACTAAGCTCTCCCAAGGAAGGCAATTGCAGCACTAGAATTCTGGAGTGGAGGGGCTGGATCTCCACTAATCCCAAGTTATTTGAGATTTCCTATTTTCAAAAAAATTTCTTGCTAAAGGACTTGTTGCACTCTTCCCACATGACAACATGTTCTCCTTTCACAACCAGGAGACACCTGTGGCTTCTCCTACTGCACTTTGTGGTACAGCCAAGCCCTGGAAGACAGAGATGTGTCACTCTGCTGGCCACACCTCTGCCATCCCCCATTTGGCCTCCATGGAGCCTTGCCAATCTAGCAGTGACTTTTGCCTTTTCACACTCTTCAAGATCCAATTCCAAGCAGGCGAAGCTTCTTCCTTTCTACCTGCCTCAAACTTGACTTAGGTACTCTTCTGAGGCCCTGTCTCTGCTTTGATGATTGTCTCTGAGGATGTCTACTTTTTGTAGGGGAGACTCTGCTGCTTTCCAACGGGATATGACCTTGTCCTGAGACTAGAGTGAAACATACTAAACTAAACCTTGTTACAACAGATTAACATCCACTCTTGGAGAGGAAATTTTCTTTTACGAAGGCTATTAATTAGTTGGTGTGATTACCATTTACCTTCACCAAGATGCTCCATGTCTTTCTCTCCACACTTGTGCTTCTGAGGTGCATGCAAGCACCTCCCAGACACACTCCTACCCTGGTGTGATTGATGTGTTGTGGAGGGTTGAACTCTGCCCTCCAAAATGTGATGCAGCAGTTTGTGAATCTATGGTTTGCCCATGCTACTGGAATGTTAAGGGGATCAGCATTCAAATGACATAATACACAACAAAAGCACTATGCAAATGTGAGTTAATAGTATGATTCTAAGCCTCTAGACAAATTCTCCATCTTTGGAAAACAACAGAAGAATGTCACCACAAGACAAATGTTCAGCTATTTACTAAGGAAGCTGAACTCTGAACCCCCATGAGTGTTCCACACATCTGTTAACATCCACTCCCCAGCGATGTCCATTTATTTAATACCTCTGATCAATAACCTCATTTCTCCCCAGTCTGTCTTTTACTAGCCTCCTTGATAGATTTAATTAAAGTAATACACTTTGTAGGGATATGAAACCAGGCCCTGGGTGATGTCACTTCCTGGTTGAGGTCTTCAGCTTCCCTTTTATAAAATGGAAAGTGGGAGAGGCCAAGGGGAAGAACAGGTACAATTTGCTTCTGCTCAATTCACAGTGGTATGAAGCTGAATAAAGACTGGTCTGGAAAGTGTCTGGAATTCTATAATTTCTATAATTATCTTAATTTTTAAAATGTTACATTATCCTCAAAGCCAGGCACATTCTTTCGAATGCCATAAAACCATCAATTTTCATAACAAACCCGAGGCTAGTTAGTTCATGAGTAGAAAACATGAATTTCTATGTAGGCAAAAGGATGATTGGGTTTAACACAGGGATGGGAGAGGCTGATAGTGGAATTAAGGTACAGGCCATGTCTATTTAATAATGATTTGTTAAACCAACAGCAATTCTTTGAAATGAGGGCAGAGCTTGGGGCATGGAAACAAGATGGCTCAGAGGAACTGTATAAAAGGAATATACAAGTCACAGAACTGTGGAATAACAGGAGTCTTAGACGAATTTTACTTTCTTGTGAACCCTGTGACTCCTATATCTATTTTCTCTGTGCATATTGACCACAACAATTTAATTATTGCACAAAAAAACCCAAGATCCCCATAAAACAAACAAATAAACAACAACAACAACAAAAAGAAATACCCTTGACTGAGTGGTAAAAGCAGTAAGGTTTTAATTTTGTGATATATAAATTTCTGAACATATATTTGGAGCAACTATACCTATATGTTTATTAAAAGTTGGGGCCTAATAAATTTCTTCCATTTATCGAAGCATAACATGACTTTTTCAAAGGTAGTTAGACTGCAACAACAGACATAAAGCATTCTCCTTTCTCAGGGATGGCAAAACTCATTTTGAAGGGCCAGCAGTATCTAGCTTCTAAACACAAATGGCATTGACTTGTATGTGTCCTGCCCTGAAGGTTTTCTGTGTGACTTTGGATGAATCTCTTGATCTCTCTGTTTCATCTGCAAATGGCTAATAGCTTTAGAATGAGTATTGAACAAGCCTGGAGTAATCACTGCCTAAATAGAAGAGGCTTTGATGAATGCTTTATATTCCCAGCCAAACTGAACCACTCAGTGTTTCTATATACATCACATTTTCCTGACTCCACACTTTTTCTTATGCCGTTTCTCCCACTGGGAATGCCACCCATCGTCCTGTTTCCCTTGTTCTAATTTTACCCATTCTCCAAGGACAAGGTCAACTATCTTTTGTGTTTTCAGCTTTTCTTGTTTCTTTACCTGGAAGTACTGTTCCTTCTTCCAAACCTGCAAAGATAGCATTTGTTAGCTACCTCTGATGGATTTATAGTCATATTTTTATGTACATATTTAATTAAATGAATTGTGCCCTTCCTTTAGAGGTCAGGGATTGTTCATGGTTTGTCTCACAATTTGGCATGTGATAAGCACTTAATAAATGTTTATTGGGTAGATGGTGTCACAGCTAGCTTTATGTGTCAGCTTGGCTAAGCTATAGTACCCAGCTATTTAATCAAACACTAATGCAGGTGTTGCAGTGTGAGTATTTTGTAGACGTGGTTAACATCTACATTCAGTTGACTTTAAGTAAAGGAGATGACCCTAGATGATGTGGATAAGCCTTATCCAATCAGTTGAAAGGCCTTAAAAACAAAAACTGAGGCTTGTAGAAGAAATTCTGCACTGTCAACTCCTGCTTGAGTTTTCAGCTTGTTGGCCTACCCTACAGATTTCAGACTTGCCACCCTACAGATTTTGAACTTGTCAGTCCTCACAATTGAATAAATCAATTGCTTAAAATAAATCTTTAGAATTCCAGGAGGATAAGAATTTTTGCTTCATTCACTGCTATATTCTCAGTGTCTAGAACAGTGCCTGACACATAATAGGGATTCAGTAAATATTTGTTGAATGAATGAAGGAATAAAAAGACAACTTCATGAAAAATACCATACTTACTAGGTTTGGGGGATTTACTAGGTTATTTAATAGGTTTTTGCCCAATTTGTCTATTTATATGTCTGCAACATATAGCTATTGACTGCAATACATAGCATTTGATTGATGCTTGATGCATAGGCTCTCTCCTTCTTTGACTCTTGTGTTGATAGATATGGCAGAAAAAGATCCCAGTGCTGCCACTCTGTGTGTTCACTTCTCTTTACATCATCTTGTTCATCTGTAATGATTAAGATTTTGATGTGATAGAATTTGAAACACCTTCTCACCCTTCTTTAATATCTGTGATTTTTTTGCTTGGCTGTATTTTTAATTCTACATCTAATTTTGTCATCATACATGAATATTATTTATTGCATGATTATTGTTATTTCTTTCATTAATAATCATGCTACCACCAATTACTACCTGAGATGTATAAAGTTGCTCTTCTCCAAAATACTTAAAACTGCAGCCCAGATTTCTAGGACCAGGCTTCCACGTATTAGTTGTGAAGAAATCAAAAGACTCCTAAAGGCTTTTTGCCAAAACCACAGCTTCTTGTGCCCAAGTGTTTTATAAGCCTGGCTATGGAGCCCCATATGTACATTCATCCTGCACCTGGGCAGCAGAACATCAACCTTTGCTTCTAATTTTAGGGCCAGAAAATTAGTTTGTAACTGTTTTGCAGCCTCTTGTAAATACTTCCTGGGGTATTTTCTTTGGGTTGGTTTTGTTTTCTCTCATCCTCTGGGGAGAAAGATTTCTAGAGTCTGAGACACCTGCTGGGCCCTCGCTGGGCCCTAAGAGCCCAGAGGCCATATAGCCATGCCCCAGGGCCAAGCTGCTGAGTGAATTTTAGCAGCAGGCTTTGCTTCATCCTGCACCAGCAGAGACTGAGAGGCTATTAGCCAAGATGTGCCAAGGAGGGGGGTCTCAATGCACTTACAGATTCTCTTCCTCTTTGATTTCAGGCTAATTCTTTTAGAGCAAAGATCCAAAAAAATAAATTCTTAACTGTGGAATGTCAAGCTGTGCAAGGATGGACTGGGGAAAAATAAATAAACGAAATGTGTTAAGAATTTGTATGGAGCACAGGATTGCTTTATTTGTCTCTTTGTGTTAGAGCTAAAGTCTCAGAATGTCATATGTGGATGACACCTTATTCTATTCATTTATACATAAGGAAAAAGATATTCAGAGAAGAGGAGAAGCTTTTCTTCTGATCATGGAACTAACTAATGGCCGAAGCAGGACTAGAACAGAAGTCTCCTGACTTTTAGCCCACTGCATTTTTAAAAAATTTATTTATTTATAATGTATATCCCCTATACTCCTGCCTCTCCCCCTCCAAAAATTATTCAAGGCAAAACTCAATAAAATGCACATACTAGTATTCCAAAGGTAGTTTAAATTGACAAGAATAATCAGAAATTAAATAGAGTAAGGGAGTTGTGTTTTCTTCTTTTCTGTTTTTCCTACTTTCTTTTTTCTTTCTTTCCCTCTTTTTTTCCTTTTTTCTATTAGATTATGGAGAAACACTGGGGAATGCAAGGAGTTTGAGAGTAGTGTTTTTTTTTTTTTCTGCTTAGAAAATACTAATAGAGAAAGCAGAATTGGATGGCTTGCCCAAGAAGTATATTTATGGCTCTGTGTGATAATGTTGTCAGAGCAGAAGGAACATCAGCATTTTCCTTAAATGCCCTCTGTCCATGTTTTGCAACTTGGAATTTTAAATGAGCTTTGGACCACAACTCAACATACCAGGTCTCATACCAGGGGAAGCAACTCCTGTTCATGTACTGCACTGAGTGTGGTTGGGGAAAAAGAAAGCCAAATTTTTCAATAAACTTGTTACAGTGCAGGGGTTTAGAGAATTTTTTTTTACAAGGTCTAGAAAACAAAATAAGCATTACTACAATTCCCTTGTCAATTGTATAGAGCTGCTCAAAGAATCAGCTTCTGTCATTATAAAATGAGTGTGTAAGTTCATGCATTAAAGGAAGAACCTTTCTTTTATTTTTCCTGAGAACTATCCTGAATACGAATTTGAGGTATACAATCTGTGTGTGATGTTGGTGGCATGTTTCTGTACCATAGAACTTCTTTGTAAGGGGGTAGAATGAAAGAATCTGTTAGAATTGGACAGCAAGAAAGCTGGAAACAAGGAAATATATATTTTAAGCCCAGAAAAAGAAAAGACACAATCCTTGATCTTGAACATTATGTGAAAATGGATATAAAACACCTTGTGTTTAGTGCAGAACATAGCTCTGTTGTGGTGTATATCCTTGCAGGAAGCTAGTTCTCAGTTTTTCTGTTAACTGAAAATGGATCATAGAGTTGGAGCTCCTCAGAGCTGAAAGGCACCGCAGGGGTCATAGCCTAAGCTCCTTACCAACTTAGGAACCTTATCTAGTGTAACGCTGGTAGATGGATAACATGGTTCTGAACACCTCCTGTGATGGGGAGTTTACTAATTCATAAGGCAGCCTATTCTGTACAGAGCAGTGCTTATTGTGAGAAAATGCTTCCAAATCCCTGAGCTGAAGACTTTATTTCTATAGCTGCCACCCATCTCTCCTGGTTCCACCTTCTATAGCCACACAGAGAAAAAAAATTAAATTAATTTACCCTTAGTTAATTGATCACAGTAAAACAAGCCAGTCATCTCCACTTTTCCCATGACAAAGTGTCATGTTCCACCCTCAGCATATGATCCAGTACCCAAGGTACATACAAGACAGGATTGGATTGGCCTGGAGAACCTAGAACTGGGTATTTTGGCAAGTTCAAGGGCTAGAGAAGAATGTAACAGTGTCAAGGGATTGGTCAGTCACAGTTTCCCCCAAACAGCTGATAGAGTTAAGGCATTCATATACAAAGAGGATTTCTAGAGTTATTTGTATTAATTGCCTACAATTACTACTTTGCCTTTACCTACCTGATGTATAGAGATCAAGTCAAATGGATTTCCCCCCAAAGAGGGAAGAATTGAAAACAAGGGCTTGATTTTCTAAGGGTTATTTTGTCATAAATTTATTGAGCAAATGGCCTGAGCTTAGATTTTAAGATAGAGAGAAGAGGAACAAAAGGCCTTGTTTACAGTGATGGAACTTGAATCAAGTTTTAGGATCAGATTGTGTATATGAAATGCTGGATAAAGTGTACCCAGTCTCTAAAATGTAAGAGATTGTTGGTGTTTTCTGAATACTCAGTGGTTGCTAACAACAGAGTCAGTGAGGTTTGATTGTAAACCAAAAGACCCAAGTTTGGGAGCTGAGCCTGCCACCTGGTTCATTCATTTACTTTTTTGTTTATCAAACATTTGTTCAACACCTACTATGCCCCAGATCTAGTGATAGGTACTGGTGATACATCTGTGATCAAGACAGACACAGTTGTGTACATTTTTGTGAGGGAGACAGATAAGTTATCCGGCAGCCGCAAAGGAGTATGAGAATGAGAAGCGATAGAAGTCTAAAGACAAGGAGAGCCTATAAAGGAGGCTACCTGACCTCGACTTGGGTGTCTGGGGGTGGAAGAGGTCCAGAAAAAGCTGTTTGCAAGGAAATAACCTCTAAAGAGAGAGCTGCAGGATGGCAATTACTGCCTAGTAATCTCACAAAAATCACTCTCTCTCTGATCCTTGGTTTCTTATCTCTAAAGTGGGAAGAGAAATAATAGTCCCAACTAACCTGCTTTAGTAGGAGGTTATAAGGAACTGATAAATGAATTTTGTGACCAGTGCTTTGTTGAACCGTAAAGTACTCTATCATTGTAAGAAATTGTTAATGATTGTTATCAGATGTTGTTATCTCCATTCTCCGAGTTAATTTTCTTCTTTCCACATGTACAGATTTCGCTCCCCTGAGTACAGCAGGAGCAGAGAATAAAACCACGGATTGGGGTGGAGAGATCTATATTGCTGTTATTTTCTTTCCAGCTAGACCACCTCAGGCCCTCAGGATTATTTAGGGCACAGGGTTGGGGCAGCCAGTGGGACAAGGCCCTCTGAACCATGTGAACACGTGAGAGGTGGTGGGCTTCACAAGGGCCTCACTTCATTAGAACCAAATAGTCGGAGTAAAGAGGGTTATCCATACTGTTCTGGGGACCTCACTAACATTTCAAGGACCTAATCTCATCACAGGTAAAACTGCTAGATTTGCCCAAGCAGGGACATATGTACCTTTGTTTGTGAATACCAAAGATATTTAGCTCTAGCCCTGATTATTCACCTGTTGCCAGGAAAAAGGAGTAGTCAAGTAATTCTAAATGTCAGCAATTCCTGTTTTATTGAGATTTTACTTTCAAGTGCAATGAGTACATTTTGCCCAAGGACCACTCATTTTTTTTTAATCATGATTTTGGCCAAATTTCATAGCATTTTCCATGCTCCTTCTGGCAGTCTGGAAACATAATAAGTATTTATTAAATTTGAAGTTAGTGTGAAAATAGAAACACCTATTTCTACTATTTAGGCAAGTTTCCTTTTCCCTTTCTGTGTCCCAGTTCTCCTATCTGCAAAATAAAGGTGGTAAGTGGGATTTATTTTTCAGATTTCTTCTACTGTCAACATTCCACATGTCTGTGATGTTTGCCTCTCTTTTTCCTGCCTACATTTTCAAATCATAAGAAACCCGGACCACTTCCATTTGTTAGACTTTTATTGAAAATCCAGCTGCCGGGCAAGGCCAGATCTTGTAGCCTGGGCTGCTATTTAAATCTGTCAGACCAAAGAATCTTTGTTTAAAATTATATTTTGTTAATACATCATGTGCATGTGGAGCTTGCTATTTTTAATACATGCTCTGCACAGCCCAGTTATTCACGGCTGAGAGTTTGCCACAGAACTTCAGAGCTGTATTTAACAACAAACAGAGAAAGAAGACTTCTTTCACATGCTAATAAAATTTAGGAGTGAGGGAGTCCAGGGGCAAATTCAACCTCTATGTGGGACAGCAGTTGGGAAATGTAGGGAGTTTCTCTGTTCTGCTTGATGCTGCAGGAGCAAGCTAAGGAAAGCCTACCTTAGTGCTTATATAGATGGTAGACTCCATTGACCTTTCTTGAGTAATCTGTCAAAACTCTAGAATTGTGGTTTCTTTTCTTTTCTTTCTTTCTTTTTTTGAGAAAGGGTCTCGCTTTATTGTCGAGGCTGGAGTGCAGTGGTGCAATCACAGCTCACTGTAACCTTGAACTCCTAGGCTCAAGCAGTCCTCCCTCCACAGCCTCCCAAGTAGCTAGGACTACAAGCACACACCACCATGCCCAGTTAATTTTTTTTTATTTATAGAGAAGGGGTCTTGCTATTCTGCTTAGGTTGGTCTTGAACTCCTGGCCTCAAGCAGTTCTCCCGCCTCGGCCTCCCAAAGTGCTGGGATTACAGGCATGAGCTACTGAGCCTGGCCAGAAAGGTAATGTATTTTTATTGCAAAGCTCAGACACTCTTTAACATCTTCTGATAATTACTCTCTCTATCTTCTCGCCTTCCTCTCTATCTCTTTTCCTTCTCTTATATAACATACACAGGGGAAAAAAGGCATGAAAATAGGAGCATTTAATTAGACTCAAGAAGAAATATTTATATTTGTAACAACACTTAAATGACACTAAGAAACCATAGATAGTTTACACTGAGATATGTAAATGGTAGCAAGAATCACCTAAATACTGACTTCCTGGACTTTGAGGGTGGGTATTAGTTCATTCATTCTTTTATTTGTTCATTTGAACATGTTAAGGACATTTGATGGGCTAGGAACTATATTAAATGCAGTGTTTACAAAGATGAAAAGACACAACACTTGCTCTTGAGTAGCTCAGTCTACTAGGGCCCAGAGGTTTAAAAGTCTCCCAAGAGACCAATACAGGGAATTATGGTTCCTGATCTTTTTCTCCTATTATTCTAATTCAACAAGGGATATTTGTACAATCTTATTAGAGTTTTATAAAAGCCAATGAAGAGTATTTAGTTTATCATTTGGCTACCTTCTGTAAACCTACATGCTCAGTGAGGGTCAAAGATTCATAGAATTCTTGATCTGGCCGATGGAAACAAGAACAGACAATGAAGAATATCAGAGAGACCATTAATTTACTCATTCAAAACCCCCAAGGCCCAGAGCTAAGGTGCAATCAGAGTTTCTCCTGCTAATTACCTGTTGTCTCTCTATGAATATAAGTATCACAAAAAAAGGTAGAAACAAGGGAGGAGTGATACCTCGTTCATAGTTTTGGAATTAACAAAAAAAAGTTCTTGACTTTGTTGTCTGAAGTATTTCTAACTGTACTACATAGGTTGGTAGTAAACTAGAACCATTCTGATCCATGGAATAACCATGCCTCAGCCAGCTGTCTCTCAGATACCTGCCTGGATTACAACAGAAGTGTTAACAGATGGGAGTGGATCGATTTGTGCTGGACTTCCAACCACTTGCCTGGCTTCTACTACTGTCCTGGTAATGGTAACACCCTCTCAGGATGAGCAGTCAGGGCAGCAGAGCAGAACTTCAAAAGCCAGAAGTAGCTTTCCCATCAATTCACTAGCATTTATCCAGGCATGTATCCTCCCCCTTTCATATTACGTGGGTGAAAAGCTTGTTTTAAAGAGAAGAGCACCAAAAGCAAGAAAAATTAACTGGTTATGCCAAAGTTCTTCACTCCTTACTTAGTTTAATAAACATAGAGGACCTTGTGTAGGACCACATCTTGTGGGAAATACAAAGATGAGTAACATGTAGTACTCATCTCCAAGAATCTCATAGTTTGAAATTTGCATTAACAACGATAAAGCAAGGTCAAAATTAATCAGCGTCATATGAAAGCTTCTGGAAGGGTGCAGTGGAGGTTCCTTGGGGAGAATGTCCCGGAGACACTTCAAGGAAAGGGCAGATATGGAATTGGCTTTGGTATAAAGTTGAGAGGGAAATAAAGAGGAGAAGAATTCCAGAGGGACGTCATTGGCCAGATCTGTGTTTTGTAAAGATCACTGTGGCAACAATGTGGAGAATAGGTTGTGGAAAAGGGAAAGAACTAAGTTCACAACAACAACAATATTAGAAGCTGATAATAGCTAACCTTTATTAAGTACTTATTATGTCAGTCCTTGTACTAAGTGCTTGCCTTGCTTTATCTCATATAATCCTCAAAACAACCTGTGAGACAGGAATTATTATTATTCCCATTTTACAGGGGAAGGCATGGCATTCATTCCCTGGATTTCCTTCCAGGTCTAACAAAACAATTTGTATTCTTGGGCATGAGAACCCAGGTAAGAAAATGAAAAGGCCTGATCTAAATCAGGGACAGTGGGATAGAGAAGAGATGGATTTTGGAGAATTTGGGAGGAAGATAACCTTTGTTTCTAAGAGCCAATGGGCCTCCTAAGTGTTTGAGTCACATACTCATAAACACTAAAATTACCTCTGAGATTCTATTCTGTCTGAAGGACAGACTTAGGTTGAACCTGCCTTGTCATGTAAGTAACCCTAACTCCATTGTAGGAACCATGTCCTTTGGCTTAGGCTTATCACTGTCCACCCAGATTCTGGCCCTCCCTCTGGCAAATACTGGGTACTCGAATTGTATCTGTTGAATGAGAGAATTTTCATGTCATCAGTCAACATTCATTGGAACCTGGGGCAATTCATTCTGTTCCCCTCCCCCACACCCACCCTTTCGTTTCCCTATCTTTGTATTAGAGTAGGTTGGACCTCATTAACTCATTATATGTTAAGTTGAATTAGCTGTTATGCAGGTAAATTAATTACTTAGGGCAAATGTAGGGACACTTTAGCGGTTAAGGGGAGTGTCTATACTGGGCGAGTTGTGCACCCTCTTTTTTGATACGATTAACCCTATCATGCTTGGCAATCTATGCCAAAAAAGGGCAGAAGATAGGTTTCATATTCCTTAAGACAGTTTCCTTCACCATCTAAAGGTATTGGAGTTCTTGGGATAGAGAAGGAAACGCGCGCATCGGGATGTCCTCGCCCAGGACACCGCCCTTAGTCAGACAGAGGAAGACTCCCTTCTCCTTGAATGCGCTTGGCAAGCCCTGCCCCGAAAGGCGGGGGGTGGGGTGGGGGCGCAGCAGAAAAAAAAATGTCCACACCTCGCACGTCTTCCTGAGTACAGATTGGCAAGTGGCATAGGCGCGCAGACCTCTGTCATTTATTTATTTTTCCTTCCACTGGGTGCGCTGTCCCTTTAAATGGGGACGCTGGTGCTGGCTCCGTAACACGGGAGCCGGCAGCTTGTTGATTTCTGAGCTGGTGAATTTCACATTGTTTCCACTTCACTTTCCTCGCCCCGGGAGCAGGCTACGGTCGGCTCTACGACCGCTGTTGTCGCTGCCAGCGAGGGCCAGGGGAGAGCAGGGACGCGCAGCATTGGCACGGGCGTGGGGCCAGAGAAAAGGGTGTCGGGGCCACACACGCACCCTCGCTGCAGTCCAGCTCCTGCCGGAGCCCGGACGCCCGGAGCGCACGGAGCGGGGACGGCCCGCCAGCCCGCCCACGGGCCGGCGCCGAAGCCCGGGAGCCGGCCAGGGGAGGAGGCCCAGGGGGGCGGGGAGGGGGGCGGGGGTGGGTGCCGCCGCTGCCGCGGAGCTGCTACTCGGCGCGTTTTGCATGAAGATGGCGGCTCCCACCGCCAGCAAGGCAGCCTCCCTGGGCTGTAACAACAAGCCTGCGTTCCCGGAGCTGGATTTCAGGTCGGGAGCCCGGGTGGAGGAATTGAACAAACTCATCCAAGAATTTACGAAGCACGACCAGCGGGAATACGACGACCAGAGAGCGCTGGAGATTCACACAGCCAAGGATTTCATCTTTTCCATGCTGGGTAAGAAGGAAAGAAGGGGGAGGTGTGTGCGTGAGATGAGAAGCGGGGTAGAGAACCCATTACCCCTTCTCGAGCTCTTTCCTTCTCGGTTTCCTTCCCAGAGCCGGGTGCTTGGGGTATAAGCCATCTCTGCTGCGCCTCTTCCCTTCTCTCTCCGCCGCCAGCCGGCTGCCTCCCCTCCCCTCCTTACTACACTTTGCTCCGGGTCTCCCTTTTCCCCTGTTCGTTTGTTCTTTTGTTAATTTCTCAGCCGCCGGGGGCGGGGAGGCAGGTGAGGCGTTCGTGGTGCAGCGTCGCACTGCTGGGGCAAGTCCCTGGAAGCAGTGCTGTCCAGGTGACACCCGGAGGCGCCTCTCAATCAAGGGACTCGGCTCCCGGAGGCTCAGACCTGCGCTTTCCCAGCGCCGGGTCTCGGGCGCTCTCCGGAGCTTGGGCGCGGAGAGAGCTTAGGGCTCTGGCTCCGGGCCCGAGCGACAAGTTGCTTCTCTCGTCTTGCGACGCGGCGCTGTCATGCCGAGCCCCCGGTGGCCAAACTTGTTGGGTGTTCCCGAGTAACCCGCTGAAGTAGTCTGAGCGCCCGGAGTTCCTGCAACTTTGGTTTTACAAATTGACTTCCCTTTGAAGCGATCGGAAGCATTTCCGGAGCTTCTCTAGGGTTCTGGCTGAGCTCGGAATTCCTAATTCCCAGCTCGAGAATGACCGGGCAACCAGCTCTGGCCGCCGAGGAGCGTCTGCCCCCTCCTCTTTGTGTATTGTCTTAGCGCTGGCCGAGAGAGGTGGCCAGAGTTCCCAACCCGGGAGACGTCCGGGGTTAGAAATATGCCGCTCACTCCCACGTCACACCCTCTCACCTATGGGTCCTGAACGAGGAAAATAATTTGAGACCGAGCCCCCCCGCCCCCCAGGTGTCCTGCCGTTGGGATTATTGCTACTGAGGTGTAGTATGAGTGTCCGTTGAAGGGAGCCTCGGATGTAGCTTATGGCTCCACCAGTGGAACCGTGGCTGTCATGCAGTACGTGGCCCGCCGTTAACATTCCGCAGAACTGGTACTAGAGTGTAGCGCAGCTCTAACGCGTGTCTCTGTGTGCGCTCTACAGATACATCCTCAGCTAATTTTCCAGGTATTGAAAAATTTGATTGGGAAAGGTTTTTTGGCCACAGAGGAAGACACAGGTTTTGCCTTCCTCCTCAGTCTACTTGTATTTCAGTCGGCTTTCTGCTGCTGGTTCTATCCTGGGATACCTTCTTCCCTCTACGTTTTCTTCTTCCCCACAGACCAAGTAGGGGGTAATACAAATTGAACGTGCGTCCGCCGGCAGCTCTAATGCGTTAGGAAGTTAAATGAAGCATGTTAAAAATCTTGGCTGGTTTTAACCTTTTGTTCCACACTCTCCAAGTGTATCCTAGATTGTGTTTGGGGTTGGAAAACTCTTTGTTGAGATATTCGATCATTCAACTATTTAGATGAATTACATGTTCTTTATTTTTAAAATTTTTTTATTAAAGTAACCTGGTGGGAAGTGAGCTTTCTGAGGGAAGTAAAATGTTTACAAAGCTTTTAGGGCTGAAAACCATCACAGTGATTGTCAGAAAGGTGGGGCCACAAACAGAAGGCTGGGGGCAGTTATTTAAGTTGCTTAATCATAGCCTTTCTCTTTGGCATAAATAATGGAAGTGTGCCATTGTGTTATTACAGCCCCCGCATCAGTGCTGATGTTTCTTGCCCTAGGTCATTCACTAGAGAAAGGTACTGGGTCACAACCAGTCAGGATAGTCATGGGTCAGAAAATGGGAGAGTATGGGGAGTGGTAAGTCTAGGTGCCTGGCTCATGAGGAACTTTTATGCTAACCCCACAGCAGATACACTCAATTAGCAAAGCCTTTATCCACATATAAAAGGGCACATTATTCTAGGGTGTTTAATTTATGCATGTATTTAATGGCATGGGTGGCATTGTGTTGACAGGTAAACCAGATTTGCTTCTATTTCTTTTTATCCAGTTGACCTTGCAAGAAAAGGCTTTCTTGCCCCCTGGGAATTTGGTATTTCCACCTGCAGGAGAGAAAATTCAGGAGAGTGTCATTTAAGCCTTTTGCCCCTCTGGACACTAGAAGGCAGATGGCGAAATGAGCTTGCCTGTGTGTGGTGCTGCATTCATTTGTGAGTTCCTTGCTTCCCTTTAATGAGGTGCTGGCTGCTCTAGACAAGTGAAGGTTTGGTGACAGCAAGGGTCCCTGTGTGGTTTTACTTTTTCTAAAGCAGATTTTTGCTTGGTTTAAAAAACAAAATCTCTTTTTGTACACTTTGTTTCACTTGGTTCTTTAAGGAATATGACTCCCAGCTTGTTAAGGTGTCACTTGGGTGGCACCAGGCTCTCATTTCTGGGAGTTGCAGGGGGTGAGTCCTCTTGGCTTTGTTCTGCCTCTGAGCTGTACCTGAGGATTGTCAGCAGCTTAAAAACATTATCCTCTCACACAGAATGAAGTGGCCAAGGAATTGGGTACAAGCCTCTTTAATGGAGTTGAGGTAATGCTGCCTTTGGTTTCAGGCAGTTGGTTGGTAGGGGTGGCGATGGGGAGGCATGCCACTGTCTTTCTGTATAAGATTATTAGTCTGGACTGAAGCCCCTCCAGCTTCCCAGACCCTTTTCATTTTGTCTAGTTTGGAGGCAATTTTACACAGAAGAGCAAAAGGGTGGCAGACAGTTGTTGTAATCAATGACCTATCAGCACCAAGACACTTCATTGTCCTATCAAATATCAAAGCAGGGTTCTGCACAGGCTGTGGGGTTGATCTGAGCCTGCTGGTGTTTATCATGATCTTTGTGATCTGTCCTGATGTTCTTTGCACAGAAATTCTGATTTTTGGGGGGCAGGTGTTAGCTGGAGTCATCTAGATTCACTCCTTATTTCTCTATACCTTGGTCTTTTTGGAGAATGATTGCTGTTATTATCTAGTTATTATTTGAGAGTCCAAATTGTGTGAGAGGCTGGCAGTGCATAATAAACACCATTTATCAAAATTCAGGGAAATTGCCAGAGTTCATTAATGTTTTAATAATATTTGGTATTTGCATAATGTCTCTGCCAGCTCTTTTGTTATCTTCATTCCCTGGCGAGGTTGGATGAAGACTGGTTGTGTCCCCATTGAACAAATGCTGGAGGAGGAGACAAGCAGTCCCCTAACCTACAGACCAAGTGGTCAGTACCACAGGATGATTATTAGAGTAGTTAATCATTTACTAATCACCTTCTCAGGACCAAAAACTTCACATAGCCTTTTGAGTAGGTATTGCTTTCCCATTACATAGGTGAGGATATCAAAATTTATTTGGGTTAAGAAACTTGATATCTAGGGTCACATGGCTAAAAAATGGTAGAGATGTTACTAAAACTCAGGACAGTCTTACTCTAAAACATGTTCCTCATCTCCTACTTGAGACTATTAGGAATGGATGCATGAAATCCAGAGGAGGGGGCTTTGTTTTAAAAAATTACTTCTTCTTTCAGGATTTTGTTTCTGATTTCAGCTGTAAGTATTAGCATAATACAAGTAGCATCTGATTTCTGGAGCAGTCTGAGTTCAGATTTTATTCCATAATAAGATCACCTATTAGAATTTTTGATTGAGAAAATCATGGTCATTATAAGGAAATGTTAAAATCTGTAGTTCCAGTCGCAGTCTGCCTCTTGCTGGCTATGTGGTGTTAGTTGTTTCATCTATTAAGCATGGATGACAATAATGCATCATTTCAGAATTATGTCTGAATGTGAAATTACTTTGGTAACTGAAAAGGAATGTATACATGATTTTATTATTTATTTAAAGAAATATACTTTATTAGAAAATCTGGTGAACTTAAACTGGAATTATTTCTGCAGCTTGGTATCAGAAAGAACTATAGAGTACAATCGGGGCAGCCTAGCAGGATATTGGCTCTGGCTGTAGAGGGCGTGATTAATTCCAATATGCACTGCCATTTGTTCTGCTCATACTTATGGGCTGACCATGGTGCTAACTACTTTGCATAAATATATAGTTCATGTAATCTTCTTCCCACAACTTTGTAAGGATAAGTATCGTCATGCCTATTTTGGAGGTGAAGTAGGTGGTGTTATCCTCTTTTAAATATGAAACACTGAGGCTCAAAGAGGTCACATACTTATGCCAAGCTTGAGTTTGAACCCAGATATTTCTGACTAAAAAGTTCATGTTCCTTTCACTGTGCTAGCAATCAGTTTCCATTACTTTTGGGTCAGACAACCAAAAGGCCCCACTTCCTGGAAAACACTACTGCTTAGTCTGCAGGAGGGATAATTGCTTTTCATCTGCCTGTCTGTCTCTGTCTGTTCCTCTTTCTCTCCCTCATTCATGCATTCAGCAAATACTTGAATGAATGTAATAGTGTTTGCCAAGCAGCATGCAGGGTTCTGAGGATAAAATAGTGAGCAAAAATTTTGAGAAATGTATAAGGGTCTTTGGTGACCCTTCCCCCGTTGCCCACCAACTCTAGGAAAATAGTTTTCTGGCTATTATCTACTCCCAGACCAGTAAATACCATGTGGCTGCTTCCAGGTTTTAAACTTGTGATGTATGTGGTGCTTCTGAGTGTTCCCGGACCTACCAGATTTTTAGGTACTTTCTTTTTTTTTTTCTTTTTTCCTTTTGTTTTTTAGAGACAGGGTCTCACTCTGTCACCCATGCTAGAGTGTAGTGACCTGATCATAGCTCACTGTAGCCTGGAACTTCTGGGTCAAGTGATCCTCCTGTCTTCGCCTCCCAAGTAGCTGGGACTATAGGCACACATCACTGCACCAGGCTAATTTTTAAAATTTTTTGTAGAGGCAGGGTTTTGCTGTTGTCCAGGCTGGTCTCAAACTCCTGGGCTCAAGCAATCCTCCTGCCTCGGGTCCTAAAGTGCTGGGATTACCAGTGTGAGCCACCGCGCCGGCCTTGGCACTTTCTACATATCCAGAGTAGGCCATTATGAAATCCTGCCTTTGCAGTGTTTGTCATTTTTCTCTTAATGAATTCACTGAGCAATATTTTTTGTGAATTGTTGCTTTGTGGGCCTCCAAGTGCTTGATAAGTTCCTTAGAGTTGTAGTTACTAATGTGCAGTATCTGTATATTGGACAAGATAATCTCTGAAGTTTGTTCCAGCTCTGAAAATGTTATGTATCTAGGGCAGGGGGATCCCTCTAAACATTTATTTTTGTGCTAATTTATATTGGTTTCAATTCTCCCTCCATGGTTCTGGGCAGTTGCTGCCCTTCATCCTTGACAGGAGAGCCCTAGAGCTGTTGACAGTCCCTGTCTTCCCTGCATTCTGCATTGTGCCACCCATTGGAGAAGGCATTGCTCACAATTGGTGAGCCCCTTTTGCATTCCCAGAAATGTTCAATTCCCTCTTGTCAAACACTGAGAACTGTCATTGAATGTTAGCCCTTTTGACTCTTATGGGAAGCTTTTTAACAATTCAGTCTCTGGTTCCATTGTAGATGTATTGAATCAGAATCTCTAGAGATCCCCAAACTGACTGCTCAGCACTTCCACATCCTGTCCTGGTTAGGCCTGATGCTGTGCATTCTCTGTCCAGCAGCGCTGCTCCTAAGCCAATGTGCACAACTCCGGTTGACTTTTGAGACTAGAACCAAGCTGCTGAGCCTGCTGAGCAGATATGTCCGCTGGTTCCTGGGAGGTGATACTGGAGTCCTTCTACCTGGGACAGAGGCAGGGAGGCATCATGATTGAGATAAGGGTGTTTACTCTGTCAGAGGTTATAATAGGGCTTTAGGTCATTGTGTCATTTAATCATTGCCATAACACTTTGAGGCACAGAACCCTAGGATTGGAAATATTGGGGAATTTGCCCAAGTTTATCAGCAAGTAAGTGGCATAGCTGAGACTTAACCAAGGTCAGGGTGATGCAAAGCCCTTGCTTTTAACAATGACAGTATTCTGCAGTCAGCAGGGCCAGGAGACCCAGATTCTACCTCTGACTTCTCCAGTTATTTGCTATGTGACTTTGGACAGGTCACTTAGACTTTAAGCCTCAGTTTCTGAATGTGTAAAGTGTGGTTAATAATTATATGTACTTCATGCATTCGGGAGCATTCAGTTCTGAATCTGAAAGCTTTCGTATAGTATAAAAGAAGGAAATTTCTAAGTTCTGGTACAAGCTCTGTTTTGTACTGTGTGGTATGTGTGTTATCCTAAGTCTGCTAATCTATTTTGAGCCTCTTTTGCCCATTTTTCAATGATGGAAAATACAAAGCAAAGAGTAAAATCACTCCCAAATTTTAATCACTATTAATATTTTGATGTGCATTTTTCTAGACATCTATGTTTATACACATGCTTTTAACCACACATACTTACATGTACTGTTACGAAACAGGGACCGTATGGGATAGATATTTAGTAAATTTATTAATATGCTGTCATCTACCACAGTTTAAAAGGGGAGCTATAACTTGAAACCCATGAATGATGTTCTAGCTTCCTTCATTCACTTCCTTTTATTTCAAAAGAAACTACCATTCTGGAACTTAGAGCACATTCTGTGATTTAATAATTGGGGGTGATGAACCCTCACATTGATGACTTCTGAGGGGATTACCTGCCTTTCGGTGCCGTCGCCTATCTGTCTGTTGGTGTGTTCTACATGGTCACACAACACATCCCATATTTCTCACTTTCTTCTTTTGCTTAGCCCCTTTTCTCTCTCAGGATTTCCTAAGCTGTGTCTGTGGAAACAATTAACATGGAGTCTGTGAACTTAAATGAGGAAAAAAATGACATCTTTATTTTTATTAACCCGAACTGAAATATAGCATTTCCTTCCATTATAAATGTGGGTAGAAAACCATAGTAGTATCAGTAGTGCCTGTGTTTTTGTTGCCAGTAGAAATCATAGGTGTTTTCATTTTACATTGCGGTTGTTGCAGATACCTCAAAAAATTGTGGATATTAGACTTGCTGCTAGATTTTATTTAATGTATTATTAACAAGAGTCATGTATGGTACTCTATCACAAATTTACTTTTAAAATGCATTTTGTATTTTAATACTGATTTTCTTTGAAATCCTGTATAATGTTATCATATTCATTTAAATATGCTATTCTTTGCAAGTATCCATAGGCTTCTCCAGCCTGTCAAGAGGATCCATGTCACAGAAACTACTAAGGGTTTCAGCTTCTACAGCTGGCCTTCTGACACCTTATCTCTGCTTTCTTTTCCTCTCGCAACTCAAATGTCTCTTGACTCATGAAGACTTCCTGTATCTCTCCAAGGAGAAAAAAAATTACCTTTCGTCTGTGTTCTCCTACTACCTGGTCCCCTTTTATGGCTCTTAGCATGTTCTTTCCCATGCTGTAAAGAATCCTTGGCTTATTTATCTTTGTAGCACCCAGTGGGGTAATGTACATAGTAGGTGCTCACTAAGTGTGAAGTGACTGGAGTCACTCTTTAAAAAGAGCTTTTCCCTGGGAAGCTTCTTATTGCAGACTCTATTTAAGAAATGAGCACTTCCTGATATTCCCTCTTTATGGGTTTTCTCTTCCATTAAGCCATGCTATTCATCTTTTCTGGAGTCAAAATCTTAATCTTATCTCCTTTTGTGGCAGAGGGGTGTAGGAGAATTTTTTCTACATTTCTATGTTCCTTTAGACTTATCCTAGGACAATTTAAGAAATGTCCAACATGATTGCTATAGCTCGTTGACTGAGAGCAGAAAATGGTGACTCATGACCCATAGGAATGTTTCCTTTCCTGTGGACCCTGACTTTTCTTCCACAGGCATCTTAGGGTGTTCCTGGACCTTGGGCACGCCCATACTCAGGGCTTTATAGAATGCAGAGTAGGCACAAGTTATCTTTTATCTTTCCCATTAAGGTGTTTGATATGCTTATCAGTCATCCTCCAAGTGTCCAGATGCTTACTCTGGGATCCAAATTGTAGCAATTATTTGTTATTATAAACTACTATTATTTGCCATCAATAATAATCATTTACCTTTGCACAATGCTTTATAGATTATAATACATATTCACATCTGATATGGTATTATCCTTAGGTGAGGCCTTTAAGAAAGGTTGTGTAGGAACTAATAACCTCCATTTCCAGATGTGGGTACTGAGACTCTGGGAGGTGATGTGACTTAGTTTGAAGTCATAGCCTAAGTTGTAGGAGAAGACTTAACCCAGCTATTGAGCACACCATGTGCAAAGAGCTTATCCAGAGATTCATGGATTGATGGGGTGATTCTGTAGTTCAGACAAGGCAAGGGTGGCAGGTTTCATTCCCCTCTGGGCTTCTCTGCTCCCCTCTGGAGCTGAGGGTATATAGTGGGTGAGTCTGACTGAAAGTGGAATGGATAGGTTAGGTACAAGCGCTACGGACGTTCGTTTTCTAGGTCTGATTTTTGGGTCTTGCCCAGCTGGTTCTGAGGGCCCATGGCCGTGTTGATGATGGACCTGGGTAAGTACCTGCCAGCTGAGTGATCTCTTTAAGATCATAACTGTGCCTTTTTGTGAGGCCCTGTCTCCAGGAAACAGCTGTCTGCTTTTCATCCACTTAAGTGCCTTTCAGGAATTGCCTCTGCTACAGATAAAGAGATAACTAGGGATAGTGCTGCCCTGAGTGAAGCTGGCATAGGGAACTGTTGTTCAGTTTGTTTATCTTTTTCCTCAACACAAGAAGACTTGATTACTATTAATATTCGTGAGTTGAGTCAAGTCAGTAGTGAGAATTGGTATAAGTCTGGTTTAGGTTTTTGTTTCTTTCAACTATTAGTAGTATTTAAATGTCTACCATGTGCACAGAATGCTGTTAAGTATTCATTCATTAGTTCATAAATTCATTCAACATATTGGCATGCCTACCTCATGCCAGTGTAATTACTCTGGTGCAATTACCATATGCACAGAGTGGTGAAAAAGAGAAACAAGATGACTAGCTCCGTAGAGCTTCTGTTCTCTGGAGGATTTAACGAGAGTAAGCATACAAATAGACAGGGATGTGTACTATAAAAACACAAGAAGCACAGAGTATTATGATGGTGCGTACCTAGGTAGGATGGAGCGAAGAATGGTTGAGAAGACTTCCCTGAAGCAGACACGTTTGAAATGAAAGGAGAGGAAAAACCAACCATCTGAAGAATGGATAAAAGCATTTTCCAGGTAGACAGACCAGTAGGTGTAAAGGTCGTGGGGGCAAGAGGGTAAACTTGAAAGGAGCTTTTAAGGCTGCTTAAATTACAGCAAGTCTGATTTGGCCTTTACAAGGAGGAATGGTCTGTGTTTAGATTAGGCATATGATGGAATGGGCTGCCTGCCTTGGCATGTAGTGAGCTTCCTGTAGGTGGGGGTTTTCCAGGTGGGCCCACCCTTTGGCTAGGCTCTTGTTAATAGCTTTCAGGGATTGGGGGTGGGCTGGGAGGAGGGGAGAAAAGTTGGATTACAGGTCTTCAAAAGGCCCTTTGTAGCTATGTGATTCTCTGATTTCACCTTTGATAGCCATAAGCTAGAAACAGTGAGTCCTACATTTGATGATTTATGGGTCAAATTGCAGCTTTCATGGGATGATGATAATAAGCCTTTATTTTTATGTAGTCCTCCATAGTTTACAAAATACTTTCATATGCATAATCTCATTTGATTTACTCTTCACAGAACCCTATGAAGCAGGTATTATTATATTGTATCTATTTTAACACAGGAAGAAACCATAAGAGAAGTTAAGTAAGTCACTCAAGGTCACTAAATGATTAGGGTGGGATCAAACTCAAATCCTTTGAAGCTCACCCCAATTCTCTATAGTACACTAATTCTAAACAAGCAAACAAAATCCACCTTCTCCCCTGTCCCAGCCCATCCTGTGCGAGGGAATGAAGAGAGGATGATTTCTGGTCCAGAGGGAAGCACTAAGGATCAACAGGGAGAACCAAGCCAAGAGACTGCAAGTCTGCACGTGCCTGTGCCTGTTATGGGTATTCAACTGTAAGCACTTTTCTAGGCTGCTTCAAGATCACCCTTTTAGCAGCTGCAGCTGTTCTTAATAGCAGCTGCTTGTGCGGATTGTGTTGTGATTAATAAAGGAAATGCAACAGTTTGTTCTTTCGACTGTGCCCTTGGTGTGCGCAACCTGCTTTTCATACAGTTCTGATTTGGAAGAACACAATCCTCCTGGCATATGGTGCCTGGGGGCTCATTACCCTGTTGTAAGAAGAGGTGGTCCATCTAGATCACAGCTGCTGAGCCTGAGGCCCCCCGGGGAGTGGATGGTAAGGAAGCTGAGTGCGGTGGGTGGCTTGGAAAATGGAGACCAGACCTCAGTGTCAGAGTCAGAGACCATAGCGAGTGGGGGGTACAGTGGTGAAAAGAGATCACCTCTTTCCCCTCTTGTCTAATGGGGCCCACTGCTCTTCACCGGCCAGTTGTGCCTCCGCCGCAGTGGTTCTTGAACTTCAGTGTGTATCAGTCTCTTGCTTGTTAAAACACAGATGGCCACCTCTTACTTCCAGAGTTTCTGATTCTGTAGATCTCCAATGAAGCATGAGAATTTGCATTTCTAATTAGTTTCCAGGTGATGCAGCTGCTGCTGGTTGAGGGACCACACTTTAAGAACCACTACTGAGGGTCCAGGGCTGATAGAACTTTGTGTATTTTGAATTTTTATGAGTAATCTCCAGATTTTAAAATATTGAGAATAAAATCAACTTTTAAAGAAACATCATGGAGTTTAAAACTGTGGTCAAATAGAACACTGGCTGTCAGTATATCACCTCTGAATGGCATACTTTCAGGGAAATTCTTATTCTGTCTGCTCTGGAAACTGAGGCCCAGAGAGGGTTAGTAGTTCATCCACAAGCATACAGCTAGTTTGGGGCAGAGTCCTGACTAGAACCCAGATTTTCTGCCTGCCTGCTCTGTGTGTATGTATGTCCTAGCATGCTGTCTTCCAAATAAATTTTCTCTTTGAATAGAAAAACCATGTAACTTTGTAAATAATGATAACCACACCAAAATAATGTTTACTGTGTTCTAGGCACAGCTCTAAGTACTTTATGCTTTATATATATTGACTAGATCAGTCCTAACAACAACACTGTGAGGAAGGTACTATTATCCTTATTTTACTGGTGAGAAATCTGAAGCACAGAGAGGTTAAGTAATTTGCCCAAAGTCAGAGTTACTAGTAGACCTGGGATTTGAACCCAAGAAGTGTAGCTTTAGGCAGAAAATAGCAAATAACTATAAACATTTTTTGTAAACCTCATTTAAAAAAATTTAAAAACCCTTTTCCCATACAAAGTGGAAATCATGACAGCAAACTCCTACAACTTTAATGCTGCTAGGAAACTTGAAAATTAGGTGGCTTGACTTCTCCCTCCTCCATGTTACAGACATGGACACTGAGGGCCAGAAAGAAAGGGGGGGCTTGATCATCCTGAACACTAATTTTACTTTTGGACAGAAGGAGGTTAAGTAAACATTGGGTAAGTAACTGCTTTCTGAGAAAGGTGTTTGCTCCTGAGACGATGGACTCCGTAGCATCTGCTCCCCAGGGAAGACTGCCTGGCTTTGAAGAGGAAGGGAAGTCACTTTGAGAGGGCTGTGCCTCAAGGTAGGGAAAATTTTCCCTGCTACAAAGCCACCTCGTAGTTTGAAGTTCTCTTAATTGCTATTACAGGAAGGATGCTAAATAAATAATCTCATGGGCAGAGTGTATTTTTGGTCTGTCGTGTTTGCTTTGGTCTTTGGATTGTCCCTTGTCTCTCTTTCTCTGGTTTCTTTCCTCTGAAGTGTGTCCTTTTCTTATGCTTGTGCTGTTTCCATGGCTTTGAGTGTGCAATGAATATTTTGATCTCTGAACAAATCATATCTGTAATAAGGAAGGCTGGTTGGCTGGACCCTGGACTCTGGGACCAGCCTGTGGCTGGGAGGAGTTGAAGCTCCATGGGCTGGTACACCTCTGGGACCTGAAGGAGAACCAGCATAACTTACACTCTCTGGTGCTGGTCTTAGAACTCAGAGCCTTAGGAGGATTAGAGAGTTGTAATAGGATTCAAAGAATTATGGAGGAGTTAAGCCAGTGAGGATCTTCCTGAGATCAGATCATCCAAATCCATCATTTTACTGATGGGGAAACTTAACCCCACAGTGAACAATGACTTGCTGAAGGTCAAACAGTGATGGTAATGATAATGCTGAAATTGGGAAACTCTTCTCTACTATTTGCCAGGCATTGTTCCAAGTACTTTATAATTATTAACCCATTTAATCCTCACAACAATCCTATAAGGCGGCTACTGTTACCATCCCCACTTTATAGAACTAAAGCTGTGAAATCACTTGCTCAAGCTAGTGCTCTAGACTGGATTCAAACCTAGGCAGTCTGGCTCCTTCCCTCCTTGCACCTTCACCAACCTGACCATGCCAGGTTCTGTGTGGTTGCTGGCTTACAAAAGTGAGGTGGTGCCAAACATTGAGGGAGACAATGGAAGTGAGGGCATAGTGGGCAGAGTGGGAAAGATAGTGGTTTTGCTGTCCTGGGAGCCAGTGCTAATACGGTTCTGGCTCCTGGTCCAGAGTCTTTTCATTCTATCATTTGGCCTTCCTTGGCAGCCCTCAGGACAAAGGTTCTTTTGATGCTTGTGGTTTTTGTTTATTGAAAAGTCCTTTCTGTGAAATCTCATCTTAGCCTCAGCCTCCTCATTTTGAAGGTAAGAAGGTGTGTCCCAGCTAATGGATTGATTTAAGAATGTATAAAGGTCAACTGGGCCCTTGATGCTAAGTAAATTAGGGCAGTCTTATGAAGATGCAGGCTTCCCCCACCCCCTGTGGGTTTCATTCCAGATTTAGAACTTTTAATTAGGACATAGTTAATGTAGTCTGTCATTGTGGGGATAAGGGGGAGCAGATCTTCAAATGTATTTTTAAGAGGTTTACTTTGAAATCAAAATTTATAAATCGAGTTGGGTTTTATGTGAACTAAGGCATCTGCTTCTTTAGTGCTGTAAAGTGACTAATTATTTATTAATATAAATAACCCCCATCCAGTTTCCCTGCTTTCTAAGGGCAGATGTTTGTGCATTGATTTGTCTTAAAGCACTGAAGCACACTGGCATTATGCTATCAAATCAGTCATTGGGATGAAATAGCTTCTTGAGATCCTGGGGCTCATGATGCAGAGGACTGGAATTGAAATCCTCAGAGAAGTTTCATTCCCAACCTATTTACTCATGGTTTTCTGGCAGGAAAACCTTAGTAGGAATGGAAACATCCGGGAGTATTGAATCCATCTGGGCAATGCAGAAACTCATGGGAGAGCATTTTACAATCTCTGGTTCTTGGGGAAGGGGATTAATGGGAAATGATCTACTGAATGTCTCTGTGTCATCCAAGACCAACCAAGCCCACCCCCATCCTGTCTGACGTCTCAGCCCTTTCTCCTGGGTGTTACTGTTGCCCTTTCCATCTGCAGTTTCCCCTGCAATACTGGTTCCCTCCTAAAGCATTCATGTATTTATTCTCACACATTTCTTCAACAGAAACCTTGGAGAACCTTTGCACAACACGTCTTCTCCTGGGCTGTAGTAATACAGTAGGGGAATAAACCTTCATGTTGTTTATACAGTCTTAGGAGGAGATGGACAATGGGGGAAAAAAGCCTTACGGATTATGATCAATACTCTGAAGGAAAAGCAACCTGCCAAATGAACAAACCAACCGGAACATGGAACTGTGACTTGGCATTCCTTCTCCAACTTGACATTGCTGACCAGTCTCTCGTCTACACTCTTTCCTCCCTTGGCCTCCGTGGCAACATATTCTTGGTTTTCTCCATTCTCTCCATCTCCATGTGAAGGATGGACTTGTAGCCCTTTGTCCAAACTCAGTACTTTCTCTGATCTATGTTAAAGTGCCATTTCTGTCTCTGTGCTGCAGTTTCCCAAGCCTGGGTCTCAGCTCAGACCTCCTGACTGCCTCTTGGGCAATTCCACTTGGATGACCCAAAGGTGACCTAAGTTGAATGTTCAAAGTGAATTTGTCTGTGCTCTGAACCTGATCCTTCTCAGTCAGCCACGCTACCATTCGCCAACGTGCTGGAGACAGGAACTTGGCAGCCGTTCTTGGCTACTCTCCACCCAGAAGCTGAAAAGGAACCAAGGCTCATGAGTTCTGCTTCCTTCTTTGGACTCTTCTTCTCTTCATTCTACCACGCTAGGCCAGGCCACTGCCATCTGTTTCTTGGATTGTTGCAATAATCTCTTCACTGAGTTTTCTGCTTCCAATCCCGCATCCTTTCGATCCACTCTCCATGCCAAGTCATCTTTTAAGTATGCCGAAAGCCTTCGGGGGCAGCCCACCATTCCTCACGTAAAGTTGAAACTCTGTAGTCTATTTTACAAGGCCCTCAGAGACCCAGCTTCTGTCCATATCACTAGCTTCATCTCCTGCAACCATTTTAGTTTTACCATATATTTCTTGTGCACCTGCTATGAGATAGGCACTGTGTGAGGTACGGACATTGTGCCGTATGTTAAGGTAAAAACACAGATATTCTGAACATGACTAGAAGGCCTCAATGCTCTGTCTTCTGTGGCCTCTTCAGCCTTGTACTGAAATCTCAAAGGCTCTTACTCTCTCATTTCAGCCACTCTGGCCTTTCAGTTCTTTGAATATACCACAACCCCCCCCACCTGTCCACCAAGGCCTTTGCTAGAATGCTCCATCTTACCACACCTACACACACCTCATTAACTCTTACTGATCCATAAGATCTCAGCTCAGTCAGATCATCACTTCTTGAAGATACCTTTCAGGCTAGCCCAGAACAGGTCAAGTTCTCCTCAAGGGGCCTTCTAGCTTCACAGGTTCCTTAGTTGCACTGGTCAGTTACGAATTTGTAATTATTTGTTATTAATATCTGATGTTTCTCACTGCCACAGAAGCTCAATGATGGCCTTTCGTGTATTTGTTATTGTTTGTCTTTTTTAACTTGTCTGAAAAACAGTTCAATAAATATTTGGGAGTGGTTCAATAAATATTGCTGGTATTGGTGGCTATTTTGCCTTCATTCTTGAACTTGCATAGTGGGTGGTATACTTCATGATGAGGCACTGAGATGTCCGTGTGCGCTGAGTTTTAAGTATATACCTTGGCATGTTTTGGGTACTTGTCTTCCTTCTGTAGTCACCCACCTTTTTGTAGCATATAATCATAAAATTATAAAAATGGAATCTTTAGAAATTATTCCTAACTTTTTCTAAATATGAAAATCTTTTTTTCACAAGTAAAACAATTATGAGGGTTCAAATGGTAGTGGTTATATTTTTGCTATCAGTTTATTGGGGAAAAATGAGTCGTCATAGAATGCTACTATGAATTTAGTGAACCATGTAAATTATTTTGAATTTTGTCTTAATAGCATCTACATATATTGAAAAATAGTAGTATGTATGCATGAAAGATAATACTTGGTAGGCATATGAATTTATAGCAACAGTAACTCCATGCCACTGTGGTCCCTCAGTCAGGAACCAGCTGTTTGTATTGGCCTTTTATTTTACATACATCAGATTTAGAACTGGTTGCTTGTGGGCTCAGTTTCCCCTATGTATGTGTTTGATTGACTAGCAAGATATTTTTAAAATTTGGAGCAAACATTTAAAAGCTGGGAGATTTTTTTCAGGGAACAAAATTTCCAACTTTTCTTGAAAAATTAGAACTAGGCCTTAGAACTAGGCCTTATTTCCTGTATGGCCATAATCACCTCGTACTGAACAGCAGCTGCATCCTTTAGAAGTGCCACACTTTCTTCAGTTTGTCACAGTGGTCACTAGTCTCTGCTGTAAAGCGAGTTACTGGTAGAATGTGAACTCAAAACCTAATGACTTAACTCCTGTGTTAGTGAAGCCTCCTATCAATCTCCACAGAAGCTTGTGAGCAGAAAGAGCCCTGGGCCAGGAGTCAGGAAACCTGGGTCCTTGTCTTCCTGCTGTTACTAACTAGCTTGAACAAGCTATGCAACCTCTCTGAGCCTAGTTTTCTCATCTGTTACCACATTATAATAAATACCTCCTGGATCCCACAGAGCTGTGTGGTCTACTGAGGGAAAATTGTTTACTATAACAGAACTTATTTGTTATTAATTCTCCTATCTTCTCTTTTCTTGTCTCTCTTCTTTCTCTCATGGAGGAATTTATTTGTCGTTGCATCTTGGTTCATTTTAGAAATAATGAGAAGGGAGCTATTGGTTTTCCCTTACTTTTCTGTCTGCTAACATTTTTACTCCAGTCACGTCTAGAGGCATCACTACGCCTTTTGCCCCCTGTCCTCTGCTCCTGCTAGGGGTCCCACAGCCATAATAAGCAAGCTCCTGCAGTGACACACAAGACAGCCTAAAGCTGGGACTTTTCTCCAAATATTGAAGAGTTATAGCTGGATTATTGCCTGTTGAAATACTCAGTTACTAAGCAATTATGGTAATTTTTGTGACGTTGCTAATATCCATGAACTGCTAATGGGATACTGGGCTAGTATGGAAGATTTAGTTTCCAGCCACAGTGTTCTTGTAGGTATAATTTGAGGTTCTGTGTTAACTTTTCATTGTTTGAGATGAACAAACAATGGATCTTCTGGATCTGGAAGGGAGGGTAGGCATCAATGCCACAAAAAAGGAAAATAAACACGAAAGAGGCCGGGAGTTGTAGTGGGAAGAAAGAGTGGACTTTGGAGTCAGGCAGACCTGAGTCTCTTACAGGATAGCTGTGTGACCTTGGGCAAACTATCCTTTTGGAGTGTTAGTTTCCTTGTCAGTAAAACAGTGTTAAAAGAATGTGTGTCATCTTTTAATTTTATAGCCTGTTTTAGTTTTTAAAGATTTTGAAGGAAATGCCAACTTCATAGGGTTGCTTTTAGGATTAACTTAGTGCATGTATAGTATGTTAAATGAGCAACACAGTACAAAAACTGCCTTTCCCTTCCATGTTTTTGCTAAAAATCTATTTTTTCTCTCTTCTCTAAATAGGATTAGTGTGTCAGCCCATGAACAGAGAAGTAGCATAAAGTTGTCTGAATAAAAGTCTAGCATGCTTTACACCATGATTATGCAACGAGTTTGGCTCAACAGTTGGAGTAGGTAGAATGAAGCTCCTAGTGATTTTTTTAATGTCTTATAAATAAACAAAAGTTAAATTTTCCAGGAAACTAAATGAAATTTTTTTTTCTTTAATAGTTTCCTGGACATTTCAAAAAGTGTATAGGATTGGCCAAGCAGGATGTTGCAGTCACTCTGTAACCCAAGCTCAAGGGGCCTTCAGGAGGGCAACAGGGGCTCTGCCATTCCACAGGGATTGGCTGCATGGATTGAAAGCCTCTTGCCTGGCTGGATAAAAGTAATTGAAATAAAGCTGAGTTTTAAAATCTGACGCTTATGCTAGTAATTTTTACTTAGAAGAGAGGGAGGTAATTGAGGGGAGACCTGACTTGGAGATAGTTAGGGTATATGTCTGGGTATGGGAGAATGTGGAATTCCCAATCCGAGTCTGCATGTGGAATTTAAGATTACACTAATCCTCTTGAGGATTTAGGTGGTGATGGAGGTTGGGCACCTGCTGTGGAAATGAAGAAGGTAAGCATTGGAGCATAAGTAAAGGCATTAAGACTTCTGCTCCTCCAGGACCCTTGACAAGTGGGAGCTGTGGAGAGATTGCCTAGCAGCCTCTGTCCCCCACCCCACTTTGTTTCCTGTTCTGTAGGACTTGGTGACTGGCTGGTTGTGCTGACAGGGTTGGTGAACAAGGAGTTGATGATGAGTTGGATGCCAAAAGAATCTTTTTAGAGAGACTGAGAAGGGCTTGGGAATGTTTATCTTTCCTATCGATCTTATCTTTTTGTGTTGTGATTAAGTCTTCCCCTGAGGGATAGCTGCCCTGTGAAATGGGTGTACCCCTAGTTAGAGTGTCTGCTCCTGTTGCTCAGGTGGGAGATGGAGAAATGGGGTGCTGGGTGGGAAGGAGAAGAGGCTTCTTAAAGAATGGAGGAGGGTGGAAGTTTCAGGAATAGTTAGTGGAAGTTCTAATCGCTTTCTCAGAACAAGATTAGGCTGTACATCATGGACCATGGGCAAAAAGTTTGTAAAGATTCTGGCAGCTTTTAAATATTCTCGGGTTTGTGGCTCCAATTACCTGTTGCCTCTCTGTTGAGATGAGAGGTAAAGACCTCCAAGGTGAAAATAGCCTGTGGGCTCGTCTTCAGGGGAAGCCAGGATGAGGATTAGGCAGCACCTGGGGAAACCATGCTCTGTTCAAAAGCCAGGTGGGGAGAGAAGACCCTGGACAGGGAATCGCATGAAAAAAAGGTGGCTCTTTAAAGAGGAGAGGAAAACAAGCTTGGGGTGGGGAGGGAGAACGGTGCTTGGTGTGGGGGAATGCCTGGGCTGGACCCTGAGAAATGGGTGGTAAAGCCCACATCAAAAGTGCTGAGTGTTAAGGACACTTCCCTGGTGTTTCGTGAAATGCAGTGTTTTCTCATAAAATCACAGGGCATTTACTACCTTCTTCTGTCACTTACTGTGTCATCTTCAGCAAGTCACTTCCCCTCTGTAGCCTTCACTTTCCCTACATATAAAATAAGGAAATTGGGCTTCCCCTCTGAGTCTATGATTTTAAGACTCCATAAGCAGAGTCATTTCTCTCTTACTGATATCAAAACTTGTTTTGAAGTACTGGGTTAAATGTGGAGACATGCTATGATGGTTGGTTTGGAGGCAGTGGTTTATTTTTCAAGGGAATGTTTGGAGAGCAGTTTCTATTCTCATTTGAAGAAGTAATGATGTCATGTCCCTTGTGACATGGGGAAGCCCAGATCCCCTCCTGTGGCTCTCAGAAGGGTGACTCATTAAACTCCAGGGGAGCTTTGGCTCCTGTTGGGAGTTTGGTACCCTGGCCCCTGCTGATATTGGTGATGTGAAAGCTCTGGGCTGCTGGCTCAGCAGAGTGTAACTGCACCTGGAAAGGAACAAGAAGGTTCTGAGAGGTTTACATTGAAGGTAACGGCCAAATATTGTTGTGCAAATTAAGTAGGACACCAAAAGGGAAATTCATCTTAATCTTCTTTAAGTACTTACTGCTCATTTGCCAAGGTTCTAAGTAATACAATTTCAAAGGTTCAGAGGTGTCTAATGCAATTTCCCCCCCTCTGTACATAATTCTATGCCCACTGTGTATTTCTGTTAGAAACATTAGGGTAATTATAGAGCTGCGTTCTGCTTTTCGATTGCTATAATATTAGCCCTGAATTTCCCTGTACTGGCCATATTCATAAGTGATGACTGAAAATTAAAAACAGTTTAGCAGACTCCTAAATTGTGATTTTTTTCCCCCAGGCCTTTCTCCCTGAGATTTATGTGCCACTACAGGCAGGCAGGGTGATACAGGGTGATACGTGGGGATGAACTTTGGGTTAGGAGTTCAAAGACCCAGCTTCTAAATCCTCTTCTTGAGGACAAAATGATCTGAACTTCCATTCACTGGTGGACGTGAGGACCAATGAGCCTGTTGGGTGTGAAAACACTTTGGGAGCTGAAGATGGGCGGTACAAATATGAGCAGCAGGGGTTGTTATTTAGCACAATTCTTAAAGTGGCAACAAAGAGATGCCACTGCTACGTGTGCTTCTAGGTGGTCTTCATGGGTATGTTTCAGGGAATATAAATTTTATACTTAATATTTGGCCTAATGATTGTTATATTTGTTTGACACATGATAGTGTGCAAAATGCTTTTACCCCTAAACCGTGTAAAGTAAATGGGTTTGTTTTTTCCCATTCTACAAACCAATCAATTGAGGTGCAGGTGGATTAAATAATATGCCTAATATCAAGTTAAACTGTTTGAAGATAATGTGTTTAAACTTTTGGCTTGTGTTCACGGCTTTTGGAGTTTGTTTTTCCCCTCATTTATCACATTTTACTTTGGGAAGGGCTTCCCATCACCTCTATAACAATAAAAACAAGCTTTACTGAAGCTTGGTCTATGCCAGAACATTTTACAGATGAAAACTGAGGTAGAGGTGCTAAGTAGTTTACTGAAGGTTCCACACCTAGTGTGGCACACCCATTTGAGCTCGTCCTGTCCTGATAACAATAATAATAATAAAAGCATTAACATTTATTGACTGTTTACTAGGTGCCAGGCACCGTGTTAAACAGTGTCAGCCAGGGCCTCATTTGCTGTCACAGTAGCCCTGTGAGGGAAGCCCTTGAAAATGTTCTGCAGGTGAGAGGCTCTTACCATCTTTCTTCTCTCACAGTGGATTTGCAAATCCCCCCCCCCATTGTTCTTCTCTTACCAGTTTAGAAATAGCAAAATTTGGTGCCTGTTATGATGCTTTTCTTATTCTCCTTCTATTACAACAATTATTCTAATACAGATGTTATAAATCAGCTGTCTGCAGCCTGAATTTGTCTTGCAGTCCTATCTTTTTTGGCCCTCATTGTATTAAAAAACAAATACATGATTGAATTAGATGGCAATGTCTAAAAATTCAGGTGAACATGTAAAAATGTGGATTTATGATTTCTCATGAAAAATTGTGGCAATATGGGGTTCACTTATCTGCATGCCAGCACCAAACTGCTCCCTTTAGACTGGACATGATCTTCGTTTTTTTCTCCCAATATCCTTTATCCATCCCCCACCTAACTACCAGACTGAGGTCCCTAGGAGTATATCCTTTATGTAAGATAGAAAAATAAATAAATCTTGGCACAGAGAAGAAATTTAGTAAATGTATGCTGAATTGAATTGAAGTTGGTAGCTTAAGAAATAGGTTAGTTGGATAATAGAGTATTTGCCAATTGTGAGGTGATTTGCTGTCATGGTACTTTGTGCACAGATGGGCATATTAGGTTTCATCTGTTATGCAAGTGATGAAGGGCTTTATCCCTCTAATTTGAAGGTCTGTGACTCTTCAAAAGTTAAAAGTGACATACATAGACCTATTTTTTAAAAAATTACTTTTATGTACTACCCAGCATTTGGGAATATGAAGAAATAATATTTTCTTTAAAACAAGTTGTAGATTTGATGAGTTAAATGAGATAATGTGTGTAAAAGCATTTTGTGTGCTGTTGAATATTAAGCCAGTAAGTTATTGGAGCTGTTTTGATAGCATTATCACCTTATATCATTTCAAGCTTATGATAAACTTTTTGAATCTTTGCTCTCTGCCTTTTACCTGGCTGACAAGCCACTTAACCTCTCTGAGACTTTTTGATCCACATATAAATATGGCTAATATTATGTCCCAGCACCCAGGACAGTGCCTGGATACAGAATGTATATTGAGTAAATGAATAAATAAGTATGGGGAATTTGAGACTTTATTGAGATAATGTACATAAAACATCAAGCAGAGTATCAGCATTTTAGATTTTTAGTCATAGGCTGTTTTCTTAAACTTTTTCCTGTATGCAGGCTGGGGGATGATTTCTGTTGGCTAAAGGGAACCCCAAGGGCTGGCAAGTGTGCCAGCAGGCAGATGGCAGGATGCCAGAGAGCTCCAGCTATGCATGAAACACTGGATAGATAGAAGCAAAGATAAGGGCTCCTCACGCAAGTGCCAGAGCTGCCTGGGTGCTGCTTTCATGCCTCAGTTTCTGATCCCTGCCCTTTCTGGTCAGGGGCAAATGAATAGGCAAGAGCAAGATGGGTTCAGACTTAAGCAATTCTGGAATCTGGAGATTAGAACTATCTGGAAATAATAGTGTTAGATCTAGAATGGCTGTTAGTCATCACCAGGCTCAGTATCTTTTACCAATGGTGTATAGAGAGATGGAAAGAGCAAAGAGCAAGGTCTTTGGAGTTGGACGTTGTTTAGTCTGAACCCCTGCTGTGCCTTTTCCTATCCGTCTGTTGCCGTAAGTCTTAACTTCTGAGACATGAGGCAATTCGCTAGGTGTTTTTGAGGCTTAAATTGTGTATAAAACATTCTTAGCACAATGCCTGAGGCGTAGTGACAATGTGAGTAAAATGGCAGCCCTCATTGTTTGGATGGGAAATGAAAGCCCAGAGGTGGGAGTGGTTGGTCAAAGTCGCCAGCCGGGGGGTATAGAGCTGGTGCTGACACCAAGGCCTCCTGATGGGGATATTTGGTGAGGTGGAGGTGGGGGGATGTGTATTTGTCTATGTCCAAGATTAAGTTGCTTCATTTGGGGAGTGTGCTAAGATAGCGAGTTTAGAAATATTGAGGTAGGAACTTACCTATTTGAGATATAATGGCTCACCCCATTAATTTGACAAGAAAGCTTCCAGAGAAACTTTGTACAAGTCAGAATATGATACGTGTTTTGTATTTTTTAAATTAATCTCCAGTTTCATCTTCCCATGAGTGGTATTCCTTTTCTTTGGGATATAAACTGTTAAGAAATGATAAAAATGACCGCTAAAAATACAACTTTAGACTTGGATAGAAGATGTCACCATCATTTTTCCCCCACTCAAGATAGCCGTTGAGGTTTTTTTATTAGTATTTAAAACCATCATTCTCCCTCTTCCCATTGCTTTGCTTGGACCTGATATTTAGGGACTGACTTCGGGGAGGTGTGTACATCTTATATCAATAACCACCTGCCATGGAGGATGTGAGGATGGTCACTATGACTTAATGCCATAGTCTCACAGCATGTATCATTTTTGCTGAAATTCACTTGTTTCAAAGGTTTTTTACAAGATAGCACAATCATTTTGCTTCATGGCTTTCAGAATTTATGAGTTTGTACCTGCGCAGTCAGGAAGAAGCATGGTATGCCTACTGTTAACTTTATAGGTAGGATTTTTACACTGTAATAATCACTTATAGAACAGATTGCATCAGAATTTTTCAATACCTGGAAAATTATTATGCAGGAAGCTCAGGTTTACCTTTTGTCATGATATCCCATCAGGCATTAAAAGATAAGTCTGCTACCCTATAAAACCCAGGCTTTCTTTAAAGGACAAATACAAGCTCTTTGTTTATCTCATGTCTTGAATTTCTAGATTCACTCAAATCATGATTTCCTTAAGTATACAGAGTTGAAAACATCAGAAAAAATCTTCTTAGTCCTTTTATTTATGTTGAGAATTTCCCCTGGCATCGGTGACCTATGAAAATAGATCATCTACACAGTGATGAGAATTTTTGTTCATTTGCACATTGCTATTAACAAACTACTTTTATATACTAAAAATGACCCTCATACCTATTCTGTGAGAGAGGAGGTAACATGCTTCAGTTATTTCTTCCAAGGAGGTGTTTTTCCAGAAATACCAGTAGGATGTCAAGAAAAGGTTGCTCTTGGTTTTTGTTTCTATATGTTCTGGGAATAAATAAAAGTAAAAAGAATTGTTTATCTGACTAGCTGTAGCTTTAGAAATAGCTTTAGACATTTCATATTTCTTGAAATCTGTCCTTCACAGAGAAGACATTTCTGAATTCTATCCTTGGATTTTTTGGAGGCTTTTTTACTGACTAAGTAACGCTTCTATTATTTGATTTTGTTAAACTGAGTGTTGACCCTGTGGATGTGGGTGTTCAGGACCCTAATTCTTTTCTATTGGAGATCTTTGGGCTGGGTTTAATCCTATGATAGGAGTTATTTCTAATTGTGAATGAAAACTTTTACCATGATTTTTTTACTGTTTATGTTGCGCACTTTGCAAATAATTCCACAAAACACTTTTCATGTCTCTGTACTCTGGATGCATGGTTTTTTGCTTTTTCATTAGGTATTTTGGGAGATGGTTTTGGCTTGGGCTTGAGACACCTCAGAATAAGCCTCTGTATATGTATGTGTTTCTTTATCATTCTGTGATTAAACTCTAGGGCCCGCACAGATAGAGCCTGGCCTGGGCAGGTGTCTCAGAATTTCCCTACAGGCTCCAGTCTCAAGGAAACGCTCTGGGTCTAGGCACAATGAGACTTTTTAAAAAGAATAATACCTATTAAGTAAAACTTAAGTATTAATTGCAAAATTAGAGATTCAGAGTGAAGCAACCTCTCTGAATAACCAATCTATTGAATTCTTTCCTCCTAGGAGCTCCAGCAGTCTGGGTCCCTGCATTCCAGCCATTCCAAGCTAGTTACTGGTCTCAGTTCTCACATGCTTCAGTGCCTTAGTTTATGTTTTCCCTTCTTCATGTATTATAAGTACCCATCTTTCAAAGCCCAGCCCCAAAATCATCTTAATAGAGAACTCCTTAACCCTTTTGTTGGAAGAATTCCCTCTGCCTGCCCTGAACTAAATATATATATGTGTGTGTGTGTGTGTGTGTGTGTCTGTCTGTCTGTTGAGTAAATAATATATAGATTTTAATTTTTCTGCCTGGTGACTTTTCCTCTGGACCGCATGCTTGCTGAAGTCAGGGACTTGTGTGGGTTTCTTCCATAGCCTTAGCAGTGGCTGCTCCCTGCCTTGGCTGTGTGAATGCCGAGGGGCATGGTTTGAGCCACTTGCCTAGACTTTGGGATAGCTCTGACCTGGAGTTCACAGGGAAGAGAGAGTAGCACCTTCTCCTTTCATCATTCCCTGTCAAAAGAAGCAAGAATTAACATTTTAGGAAAAACCCTTGCGAAGAGAAGAGGAATTTAGTGAGTAAAGACAAAGTATTTTAAGTGAAATAATTTATATAAACTGCTTAGTGCTTGCCTCAAACTTATCAAGCTCAATAAATGGGAGCTGTGTGATCATACAATAACAGCTTAAGAAATATCAGCTGTGACCCCTGTCCTCTGGGCTCGTCTAACAGAGAATAGAGCAGTCTCTGAGGACAGAAGACTGGTTAAGTCAACCTGAGGACCATAAAACATTGGAAGAAATAACTGTATTTTACAGATAAGATTTTTTATGGGTAGAAATTCTTTTTTTGGTTCTTCAGAGATGTGATGGTGGTTTAGGAGCATTCGTGCTGGAATGAATTTCTTTTCTTTATCAAATGGAATGTACTAGAGTTTCCAAGATACTTTGCTCTTTTAACCTTCTTACAGTTTGTTAATGATTCCCAAGTCTTGTCTGAGCCTCTGAACTTTGACCTCTGGACTTGCTTCTTTCCTTTAGTCATTACTTAATAGATTTAGGGGCTGTGTCTGTCAGGGCGGTACATTTTCGTTGTTATTTGATGAGTTTAGATGTATAAGGCTGGCCCTGAAGGAATAAACCTGATTGCTAGGATTCTTCTGTTTTGTATCCCCGCCCCCCCATTTTAGTGGTTACCGCAAAGTGAATAGTGATGCCTGGTACTGGGGTGTAAGAGGGTGGGGAGACTTTTCTCCAGAACAGAGCAGCAGTGTGGGTGCCCTTCTAGTCCCCAGATAAGTGATCTAAGTAAAGCTTTGCTGGATTCTCCAATTGTAAACACTTGCCTGCTGCCTTGCAACTCAATACGCAACCCATGGACCAGCACCCTCACCTGGGAGCTTGTTAGAAATGCACCATTTCAGGCCCTACCCAAGCCCTTCTAAACAGAAACTGCATTGCAACGAGGTTCCAAGGTGATTCAAATGCACGTTCAAGTTTGTCCGTTCCAGAACTGCAAAAGATGAAGCAGATCTCAGAACAGTTAGCATTTGAAATAAATGCTGCTTTTGTTTCTACTTAAAAGCAAAATGACTTGTTAGTGTAATGAATATTTTGGTTGGACTAAACTATTATTTAAAACCTTTTATTTTGGAGAACTCCAATCATATAAAAGCAGAGAGACTAGTGTAACGAGCCCCTGTGTACCTGTCACTGAGCTTCAGCAGTTATCAACTCAAAGCTAATTTTTGTTTTATCTGTAACTCCCACCGCACCCTGGATTATTTAAAATTAAATCCCAGACATATAATTTATCCCTAAATATATCTTTTTCCTTTTAAAAAAAATTGTGGTTAAATACACATAATATAAAATATACCATCATAACCATTTCTAAGTGTACAGTTTGGTAGTGTTAAGTATGTTCACGTTTTTGTGCAATCAATCTCAAGAACTCTCCATCTTGCAAAACTGAAACTCTATAGATATTAAACATCCATTTCCTTTTTAACATAACCACAATACGATCATCACTCCTCAGAAAAAGTTAACATTAATTCATTGATATCATCAAATGTCTGGTTGGTGTTCAAATTTCTCAGATTTGAGTTTAGGTTAAAGAAACCAAGGAATTTAGTATAGCATCTTCTCTATGAGAATTGGTGGCCCTGTTTGTATAGTGACGATTCTAGAGACCATGGTGAGAGTGGGGACTTTTCTCCTTTCCCTAACTTGCAGCCTGACAGGATTTTGTGTGAAGATTTTGTAATTTCCAGTCTTCTTCTAATTTTCGAAAACAGAGTTTTGCAATAGAAAAGCGTGGCCTTTTGAGTAAGAAGTCTGAGTTAGTCATGGCTTCTTAGAATTGGGCAAAGTATTTACTCTTGCATCATTTTAGGCAAAAGGTTACTTTGAAAATTGAAATACCACATAGCACGTAGAATTAATGAACGAGAGTTATATTTACAACAGTGGTAAAATTCAAAACATAAAGTTTAGAAAAGCAAGTTTTAGAATGACTTGTACAACATGACAACATTTATTGTTAAACAATACTATGAATTGTTTATGAATACACACATTATGTAGTAAAAGTATGAAAATGTGCTTGAAAATGACTCCCATACATTTAAGCATAGTAATCACCTCTCCATGACAGGAGAGTGGAATAGAATAACTGTATCTGCGGTTTATTATTCAAAAACCTGAAGGAAGTGTGGCAAAGTGACAAGGCTTGCTGAAGCTTGTTGATAGATAAATGGGTATTCATATATTATTTATTATTTATTTATTATTATTTATATTATTCATATATTATTTCTGTTGTGTATGTTGGGAAATACTACCAAAGAAATACTTTAAAAAAAAGAATCAATTTATATAAACATATTTTGTAAATGCAAGTACTCAAAAATATTAGCAAGTATGATTTGATTTATACCCCCACCTCAGAACAAAATAATTGAGACTGTGTATAAAAATTGTAAAAATAACTTAGCTAGTGGGGTTCCTTGTGGGAATAAAAACTTAAAAAAATAATTAAAAGGAGCCACTTGTGAAGTGTGTGGCATTGTCCAAAATTTGAACTAGTCTTCTGTTTATCACTGTAAACTCCGGTGAAGTTCCAAAGAGTTACCATGGTGGGGCCAGGGCCATTTTGTTTTAATTGGAATTTATAGCTCTGCTGCTTCCAAGGAAGATTTGAGGTGGCAGAGTCCCAGCTTGCTGTGGCCTGGTGGTCTGGAGAGCCTCTTACACTCAGACAGCCTGCCCATCACTTCTTCCTGTCTCAACTCCAGACAGCACTAATTCTGAGGCATCTGAGACGGGCAGTGGTTTCAAAGATCACTGAGAAGGAGGTGCTTGGGGCTTCTCGGAGGACTGTTGTATGTTTAATTAACTTTCCCTTTAGGATGGCCTTTCTCACTTCAGAGTTTCCTGCTGTGTACGTGCAGGCAACTGATCAGTGTTCTCATTATAATAATCCTTGCCTAGAGGGTGTGATAAAGGTCATATATTTGATATTTATTCATGAGTGTAGAACTGACACCAATCACTGTGGATGTTCTTTCTGGCAATGGGGAAGATTTGGGCTTTCAAACCAAAGTACACGTGCTGGGGGTGGAGAGCAGAAATATTGTTAATTAAGCCACGTTAACAAAAATGATTGAATATGTCTTGCCAAGAGTTGAATTATGTGCGATTTCTACAGGTTGTCTGTATCGAGAGCTCTTAGTGTGGATGTTTTATTGTTAGTAATTAAATTGAGCTTACAACCGTAGTCACATTCAGTGCCTGAAGACAGCCTGGAGTCTGTCTCTAGTCTAATCTAACCCTTGCTACCATGATTTTATTTCCCCCACAGAACCGATTTTTGTCCCCTTCGTCATATTTATTGTTCTTATCTCAATTCTAAAATATCTCTAATCTTCCAGAAACACATATAATTATCTTTTAAGGGTCTGAGTTGTGCCAGATGTAGCAGAAGAATCGCTTCCTGGCTCTTGTGTGACACTAAATCTTTTTGTATCAGATTTTACCTCTTTAGAATAGGAACAATACCCTGTCCTTCTCTATCTCTGAGTGATTCTTGGATTCGTCCTCTTACTCAGATATTCATCAGATATTTATTGAGCTTCTCTTCTGTGTAGGGTGCTATGGTGGAGTCCTGAGGAAGGCAGTCATGGGAAGGGGGAAATGTACACATACAAATAAGTGCTGAGAGAGTCTCACTTCAACCTCAGAATTATTTTGACTTTGATCAGGATGGAACAACAAACCTATGTATCTCCAACACTCTGGTAGTTTGCTTGAGCTTTCAATAGCATATAGTTAAAAGCGAGAGAGGATTAGTGCAAAATCAAAGAGTGATTTACTATGCTTGAATAGGGAGAAGTTAAGGAATAAGTTTAGGATATAAGCAATAGCAACAAAGGAAATACAGCAGCATCACTGCATAGACACTGGACCCTAACTTTGAAAGGTAAGGGAATGTCTTAACTGATACATTCCCATGCCAAGGACTTTGGACCTGGCCTTTCATGTGTGTGAATATGTATCCTTGTGAATCTAAGTAGTTTTGACTCATGGCCACCTCCTTTGCTGTGATAAGGAGTCTCAGATGTCCAGAGACAACCATAGAAACAGACCAAGCCTAAGAGGGTTGTGAGATTTCATCCAGATTTGATTGTTGCCTTTAGGCAGCAGCAGCAACATTAATAGAACTGATTTTTTAAATTAAATAAAGGATGCCCCTTTTTGCAGCAGTGAGATGCCTCGAAAGGGGAATGAAAGAAGCCAAGCCATAATGGGGGTGAATTAACCCTCTCAAGTCATGGAGCTATTTAATAATTATATATCTTTGGAGCTGGAAACTGGCATTCAGAAAGAAGTGACTCTCCTAATATTACAAAGGCACCCCTGGGATTGGAATTTCGTTCTACTTACCCCAGTAAACTATAGCAGAGATAGTTTCCGGGTACTTTCTAATGGATCACTTCCTTTTACTCCTCCTTTTAGGGAATGGTCAAGGATTTCTATCCCGGACATAAATACTAAACCTAGTTGTAAACTAAGCTAAAAGCCATTTTTTAAATTCCCTGCTCTTTAGCAGCTCTTTATATCTATTTCCCACATTACCTTTTGTAACCTAAATATAAATGTTTATGTATATGTGTTACTCTCATGCTAGGCTGCAAACTAGATCTTCTTTCCTTGTGTTTCTCTTGTCAATGTGTAACTTTAAAAAAGTCATAAACATGACTCTTATACCAATATAAAGTGAGCACATACCAAAGATGTATTTAACTCATTAATGAGGGAACCAGTAGGAAGATAAAGCTGGTTCAGAGAACATTTGAGGAATTGTGTAGTTACAGGCACTGAAGAGTATTGGAATAAGATTGCTAGGTTAGATACAAAACTGGCTAATGTCCTACAGGGCAATAAAACAATAATATTTGTGGATTCTATTTCTTCTAGGCAGAGAAATCATATACATCTATAATGGATAAAAATCGTCAAATCTCCAAGTTAACATGTAACTTCATAAAGTCTGACCACTAATTAATGGTAAATAGCAAGTCAAACACAGGTACATCGCCTAGAGAATCAAATAATCTTTGGGTGCGCCTATTAGATAATACTCCAGTATGACATTAAAAGGACATGCCACCCTCCTTTTGCCTTATTTCCAGTGGTTGCATAATGTTTTCTAATATTTTTAGTGTCATTGCATTTAGCCAAGGAGCATATACATTCATTCATCTATTCATTTTGTTTAATAATTATTGATTTCAGTTTGTACCAAGTAGTGGGGTAGTAGGCACTAGAGATACCTAACTGAATGAGACAGATATTCCTTGCTCTCATGGGGCTCAGAGGCATATGAGCATCCTAAACGGGAGCCAGGTAGGCAAGAGTTCTCTTTAGGAAATAAGTTTTATTGTGGGAGAAGCAAGGGGAATCATCCTTTTTGGCTCACAGTGCCTTTGGGTATATGAGCTTATAAGGCTAGGGTAAAATGTAACTATCACAGAAGATGACAACCAGAGCCCAGTAGTTTTCGGGACAAGAACAGACAAACACTGATGCCACTTCGTTTTATTCACATGACATGTAAAGCTCCTTAGCGCCAAAATTTCACAGGACCAAGTGTTTGCCATCTGACGTGGTAGGTCCCCGTTGGCCAGTGCTGCCAGGTTTCTCCAGAGGCCTCCCTCTGTTTGCCTCCACAGGTACAAATGTCCTTATTTCCAGTTTGGCCAGTGTGTGACCCAAAGCTTCAGCAGCTTCTGTGGCAAAGACCTGCCAGAGAGGCTGCTTTTCCCCAGAAGGGTTTTGGTAACTGGCAGACAGCTCAAACTTTACAGCTGTCAGTACAATTTCCTTACAGCAAGTCTATACATTTATTTAGGGTATTTTGTGTGTTTGTCAGTTAAATTTAATTTCTCATCTCAAAAAATGATGAGGGGGGAGGTGGCTACATTTGTCTTAGAGCCATAAAACATGGAGCTGGAAGAAGCCATAGAGATCTTTTAGCCTGCCTCTCCTCTAGCTAACAAGTGGGAAGACTGAGGTACAGCATGTCTAGAGATTAGTCTTTGTTCTCTTGGTGACTCACTGCAGGATCCAAGACTTTTGTCTAGTTTTGGGTTGCTTCCTCTATAATGGTGTTTCTCACCCGTATTCATGAGGGGGATGCAGAAGTCCTCCAGAAGGGACAAAGGATGCCTTTGTTTTGTGTTTACACTTTTGTATCTGTTTACAAAGATAGATTCTTGATACAAAAAATGTAATTAATACTGAAAGATATTAAGAAGAAAGCAAAAACCTTCTGAAATCATAGTACCTAGAGATAATTACCATGAACATTTTTGGGAACATCCTTCCAGACAATCCTCTATATAAATATATATTAGTACATCTATTTCTATGTTGTATACAGATATGGGTATATATTTTCTCTTTATAATATTCAGTATGTGGGGAAGAGCAAGATTTTCTTGCATTTGATTTATCTATAATCTGAAAAATGATTATCAAATTATTTTAAGGACAAATGGAAATATTTTCCTTATTGGTTTGTATTTTATTCACATTAGTATACTTCCAGTAACATAACAAACTTTTAATCTTAAACTTAACCATAAATATAAAGACAGGTAATATCTTTGGAGCGGGTGGATGTGATAACTGCAGAGATGTGCCACCCAGGCTCCCTTTGAGGGAGGGCTTGCTGACAGCTGCAGGTAGTGCACTCTGCAGACAGCCTCCTGCTAGCTGTCAGCTCCGCGAGGGTCTCCCTGAGGGACTGCCGCAGAAAGCTGCTTGCTCTAGGCCATGCTTTTCCTGGAGGACCTCAGTCTGGAGTTATCTGGTGACAGGCAAGGTTGGCGTGTGAAGGCCCACTGGACTCCAGATACCCAGCTAAGGCTTTGTTGGGTTGCTTCTTCCTCCTCCCTTTACAAGAGTTGATCTCCTAATAAACATCATGAACTCCATACTCCATCTCAGCGTCTGCTTCTGAAGAACGCGACCTGCAACAGTGGGTTTTGTTGTTTGTTTGTGAAGTGGTTTAGTAGCCATTGGTGTGGCAGTCCTGCTTTCTGGTGTAGTCCTGGTGCCGGTGGAACCCCGGGGAGCTTGGGGTCTCCTGATCCATTCCTCTTCTCAGAGTGAGCTCATCTTCTCCTTCTCCACCCCTTGTCAGAGGTTTGGCATTTGAAGAATGTGGCCCTGGGCAAGGTGCTGAAGCAGCCTGCTTTGTGGTTTTAAGGGAAAGCTTGAAAGACTTTCTTGCTGTGGGTATTCTCTCTGCAATAAAAATCCATTCTAATTGTTTATGACATTAATCAATTAAAGATTTGTCTGCTTTGGGAGAAATTTCTCTAGAACAGTTGAAAGCTCCTGCCTAAGAGTTAAGAAGGAATTTTTTTTTTTTTTTGCCTCCACTGACACCCACTTCTTTGCTGTTCCTTCCTGTTTCCAACCTGCCACTTGATGAATGGTGTCTTTTCTGAGGTCCTCTATTTGCACAGCCTCTCCAATCCCTTTTGAATTTCCAGCAGAAATTATAACTTCATTAATCACCTAGAAAGGGATATGGAGATGGGAATATGAAGGAAGCAGTGAGGACTGATGGGGGTTTGTCCCAGTCACTGCATTTGCTCAAATTCTTTGTTCGTCTTGGTGAATGCTGGGAGCATCAGTGCACCCTGCCCCTCCTCATCTTCTCAAAGGCCCCTTCGAGAAGTGCTGGTGGAATTGGCTTAAAGAGAGCCACATGTGCTCTGTGGTCCCTGGGAATCTCTATTCTCTCTTTGTTAGGTACCACTGGAGACAGATTTTTGATGTCCCCCTCATAACCCCCAGGGATCAGTTTATTTTGGTGCTTTTAACCTTCAGCCTTAACCAGCCCCTGCTGTGTGGATTTTAGAATCAGTGTGAATTTTGGAGAGATAAGGAAGGCCTGCAGAAGGGGTTGACAGTTGCTTCTTGGGCACCTCTTACTGTCTTTTTTTTGGAGGGGGAGGGGCTCCTTTAGAATTATGCTGCCACCGTGATCCTGCTCTTCAGCACAAAGTGCCCACCACATGATTAGCTTGGTAGCCAGGACTGATAGGACTGAACAGTGGAATTGGGATTTTCATAGTAAGATATGCAAGACATAGTTCTTAGAAATGCAGACATTCAAAAGCCTCACTTGCTTAACGCATGTTTTTTAAAGCTATAAAACAAAGTTGAATTTTTTGAAAAGGCAAACTAGACCAGAAGATGCTGCTGAGTAAGTCTTTATTCTGTAGAAGGTTATGGGCAAAGACGTGATACCAAAGAAATTGTTAATCTCTTTATTTCTTGTCCAATTTTCTCTGTAAGGGGAGAAAGGTCTATAAAGGCGTTCATCTGTGTTCATTTTTTAAATGACTTAGTCCTGCCACTGAATTTGCCTGGGAGAAGAGAACTCATCAGTAGATAATATACCACAGAGTCAAAAAGCCTTTCAAAGTCATTTAGTTCACTCCCTTCATTTTGGGTGTTGGGAGGTCGGGGGATAAGAGGGAGAGTTGTTTGAAGGTATTTCACAGGGGCAGTTCCTACCTAGTCCATGTCTTCTCCCACCATCATGCTGCTTCTCAGTGTTTCTTTTTTCTTTTTTGTTTTTCTTTTTCAACAATAGGCTCATGTGAAAGGGAGGCAATGATTTATTTGGGAACAAATTCCCAACAACTTGTATCTTTGGCCCTTTCAAGTTCTGACAACAGAAATGCCCGTCAGATTTAGCTGTGGCAACTTCTGGACAGAAGGATATGCAGAACACGCGCATCAATCTGGCATACTTGCATGTGAGCTTGCCAGATCCTCAGCCCCCAATCTGAGTAGCTTGGCGTCACTCAGCTCTGACTTATTCTTGTTAATAAAGACGCACTGGATGGGATTGAGCTAGATTCCTTGAACAAACATTTGAGTAATTACCGATGAATGTTGTATAATGTATATGTCCAATGTACAATTACAGATAAACAGTGTAGGCCATGGGAAGACCTCTGTGTGAGGCCTCATGGGAAGACAGTGAGATAAATACCTGCAGCGTCACTGACACGGTGGCCGAGGAAGCGTTCATGGATGCGTTGATATTTGACATAGACAGAGCCCGGAGTGGAAAAGTGGGACTGGCATGAACAGAGTTTCGGGTATTGTGAAAGCACGTGCATGACCTGTTTGGTGAAGGGTAACTGGTTTGAAATGGCTCCTAACAGAATGATTGTCAGATTTCATTGCTTTGAAAGTTTAACTTCATATTTTTCTTGAGTTATGACCTAGATAGTTATGCATGTTTCTTTAAAAATGAGCTTATAATCATCTGGAATGATTGTAGGGTAATACAGCTTAAATACAACATAATAGATATGGTAATCTCTGGGAATTCCTTCCACCTCCTAAGTTAGCAAATTAAGAAGATGTAAGTGTCCGGCCAAGGATTTTGTGGAATCCTTCGGGTCCTGGCTAACAGAAAATTGTTGTAGTATAGGGCCTTGGAATTGCTTAGAAATCTGTTGCTTTTCTTCCCTCCCCTTTTTCTTCTGTCTCCCTCCTTCTCTTTCGTGCAGTCCATAAGCGCGTAGTAACTGCTCACTGTGGGCAGACACTGCTCTAGATCCTGGAAGTGAGTGAGGAGCAATCCTCTGCCCTCAGGTTTCACCCAGAAAACATACTATTAGAATTCTGGGTACTGTGAGAGTACATAGGAAGAGCACCCAACCAAATCTTGCAGCCCTAAGGAAGCTTTTAGAGAAAGTTGGAGCCTGCAGGACCACTGGTAGGAAGTGGCCAGACCACAAAGGAGGAAGGAGGGGAAAAGAAAGAGCACTGTCACCAGAGGACAGTGTGTACAAGGGCCATGAGCCCAAGGAAAACATGGCTCCTGGGGGACCCATAGGTAGCTTAGGTGAGTAAATGGGGAAGTGGCAGGGGCTACATGGTAAAGAGCCTCCTGCTCCAGCCTCGGGATATAGGGTGTTTTCCTAAGGGCATTGTTGATGGAAGGGTTTTAAGCAGGGGAGTGAAATACACTTTAGGAAGACCACTGTGGCCACTGAGAACAGACTGAATAGACAGATAAGGAAGAACAGTTAGGAGTGTGTTGCAGCTGTCCAGGAGAGACATTATGGGAGCCTGAACTGGAGTAAGAGCAGCAATTATGGAGAAAACTCGACAGATTCAAGAGATAATTAGAAGGCAAAATGAACAGAATTGGTGTTTTGATGTGGGTTGTAAAGGAGAAAGGCAGAAATAAATCCAAGATGAAATAAATCCAGTTTTCTGTCTTGGGCGCAAGAACACATGGTGGAGCCATTCTCAGAAAAGGTGTAGAGAACAAAGGGGAGCAAGTTTCAGGAGGAGGTAGAGAGTCTGGTGTTGGCCCTGCTGAGTTGGCAGTGCCTGGGAGAACATACATGGAATTATACTGACTTGCTGACTTTCTGCTTTTGTCATCAGATGTCCTAACACTGAAGGGAGTGAGCATAAAATGTCAGAACTGTAGGGACTTGTGGTTTGGCAAGGAACCTTTAATTTTACACCTGAGGAAAGTGGAGTCCGGAGAGGTGGAACAACTTGCGTAGGATCACACAGCTACTTACTGATTGATCTGCGATCAGTACCTAAGTCTTCTGCATCTGTCTAGGAGTGTTTCCATTCCTGTTGGTAGTATAGTGTTCTCTGAATTTAAATTGGAAATATATTCATGTGGCCATGTTGTCCCTTGCTTGGGAAGAACTGCCGACAGTTAAAAACGAGGGCCATAAATCCATGTGGGGACTATGCCCCATTTGTATCTCATCTGATTCCAGCTCCCCCGTCTTAACATGATTATGGCAACTTTGTTAGGCAAGTGGTTGCTTAACACAGTGAAAAGTCTTACTCTTTAATAGCTGTGTACAGAGGGAAAATCAACTTTAATATTTAATCATTTGGTTGTCTCTTGAAAAATATTATTATGGCATTTGCATTTGTATATCCATGAAATATATAAGTGCATATTTGCTACGTTTCCATTTTCATTCTAGATTTTAGTGACACCAAAATTTTTTCTTTTTAAAGTATTACTGCTGTGTAAACATGGCAAATTTAATGAAAAATTAAAATTTAAAAATCCACCCACAGTCTTTCCATAATAACAACAACAACAATTCTAGTTTTATGTTCTTTTACTCCCTTTCTCTATACATCCATATGGTAATCCTAATTTACATTCTGTTTTCTAACTTTTTTATTTCATCAACTATTTTGCCACATTCACTCATGCATCCATCCGTTCATTGATCCGTTCAGCGAATAGCTGGGTATCTCTCAGGGGTGGGGAACCTGTGGCCTTAAGGCCACATGTGGCCCTCCAAATCCCCAACTGCGGCCCCTTGACCGAATCCAAACTTCACAGAACAAATCCCTTTATTAAAAGGATTTGTTCTGTAAAATTTGGATTCGGTCAAAAGGTCGCACTCAAGGACTGTTAAACAGTCCTTACAAAGCTGACATTTGGAGAGTAGGGGAATAGCTGCATGAGTAACATATTCAATAAGTAATAAATAGTGTCTAAGAAAAAATTGCAGTGGAGGTAATCAACATGGTGCAGCAAGTTCTTCTTATATTGTGTATGTAACATAATAGCTTTCTTGTTAAACACTTTATCAGTCAGGGTCCCAGTAAGAAACAAGTGGCACACCCAAATTAGGGTAAATGGAGGGGAGTTTTGTATAGGGACACTTTACAAAGATGTGGTCAGGGTGAAAGGAAACCACCATGATGGTTCATCCTCAGTGCTAGTGACTGTACAGCATCCCTTGGCCTAATGGGGCTAGGGGAGAGGGAGGTTTCCGAAACTCTGAAGGAAATCGTTTGGTAGAGATGGACACATTGAGAGGTTAGTTGAGGAAAACAGCTCTACCGACCGACCTTGCAAGGGAGTTTGGATAATAAATGCCTCAAGCGTTCCTCTTTTCTTCTGATCTTTCTCTGAGTTTCTCTCTACTGGCTGGACCCTACTAGAAGCCAGCAGGCAATAGATTGTGTGAATGCAGTCCATAAAGGTCAGCTTTCCAGGGTGCAGCGTGGGAGAAAGTGAATGTAGAGGGGCAAACAGGATAACCAGAACAGACAAGAACCACATAAAGTTATTTTTAAGAGTGTTTTGACAGAAAGAAGTGTATAGGCAACTATACCATATAGTTTAATAAAGTAAGTGTTGGGGATTAGAGGGATAGAATTGGGAAACTGGGATTAGTGGGATAGTTGCTTGGGTAAATTTTGACGTTTGTGGATGTATTTTGTTTATTTTCAAACATAAGCCAATGTGAACTTTCATTAGTGTATCAGCTTAAGTTTTGTAATATGTCCCAGACACATTATGAAACTTAGTGATAGGGCTTTAGGGAGTGGACTTTGATTTTAGCTCTGGCTCCAGTTCATTTATTCATTTGTTCAGCCATTCATTCAACAAATACTTTTTCATCTTTTTTTAAATTGAGGTACAAATTTGGCTTGGTAAAGGACAAAACTTTTGTGTACAGCTCAATAAATTTTTACATAGTATACACTTGTGTAACTACTACCCAGGTCTACATATAGAAATTTTTAGCACTCCAGGAGGCATCTTTGTGTCCCTTCCTGTTCACTTCCTCTTGCCCCCACACAAGCGCCATGGGGACTTTGCTGGCGTCAGCGAATTTTGTCTGTTCTGGATCTTCATATAAATGGAATCCTATAACATGTATTCTTTTGTGTCTGGCTCCTTTCGATCATCATTGTATCTATAAGATTTAATGTTGTTTACATATAGCAATAGTTCATTCTTTTTCTTTGGTATTGTTTCCATGGGGGAATTCCATCCTGGCATTTCTCAGGAAATATGTTTTTCTGAACCCTGAGAAGAATCACTTAAGAAATTAGGAAAATGGGAAAATACTATAATTCTCCTTTGTGAATTAAAGCTTGGCAATAAGTATACAGACTTTATTGGTTGGGAAAAATTCACAGACATTAAGTGGAGAGCAAGGGCAGGAGTTGTGGAGAAGAAGAAGATTAAGATCAATGTTTTTGGGAACTGGGACAGAAGCACCTAAAAGAAAAGTGGCCACAGTCTCACTGGTCACCTTGCTTGTGGCTCTTGCCTTGTCATGGACGTTTGTTCCAGGTCCTCTCTGATGCTAGTGGTAAGTCATTCTTGCAAATGAAATAACTACAGTATTAATACCTTTATACACATAGTACACTTTATACAAATCCTGTGAGTGGCCAATAAATACCAACATTTGGAAGTAAACTAAATTTTTTAAATGACAGTTTCAATATGTGATTCTGTATAGTGCTATTAACCTTGCAAGGAGATCTTCACATTGTATTATTTGAGTACTACCTAGTGATGTTCACTGGCATTTTCTGTGTTGAAATATTTGCTTTAAGATATAGACCTTTGTAAATAATGCAAAACTTTAATATTTTCTTTTTATTAAACAGTTTGTTAGATGATAAAGAGTATGAAGAATGCTACTTTTTTTCTGTTTTTTCACTTCTAAGTCCCAAAGATTAATATCTGTCAGGAATTTGGAAACACTATCACTGTGTAGTATTTCAGAGTATGAATGAATATACCGTGACACTCATTTATCCATTCCATTGTTGATGGACCACTTGGGTTGCTTCAGTTTGGGGCTATTATGAATAATGCTGCTCTGAACATTCTGTCTTTGGGTAGATACCACCACTCATTTCTGCTGGGAATCAATAAACATTTTAAAAGTACCTTTTTAGTGTGTTAGGCAGGCATTGTGCCCATGCTGAAGAGAAGGCAAGTCCTGTACTAAGGAAGTCTTCTGCTTCCAGGGAGTGACTTGGACAGGAGGTCAGGTGGTAGCGGAGGGACAACAGGAAAGGGGCACATGGGGCTGCTTGGTTTCTCCCGCTGAGAAATGGGTTGAACTGTGAAAGTGGGAAAAGGGGAAGGGGGCAGAAGGTTGGGTTGGACTCAGCTGTTCCTCAGACAGAGCTTTTCAGCTTCGGGCTGGGGATGGGATATAGAGGGGGAATGGGCGTGAAGAGACTGGGTATTTCTGGTCCTGAGAAGCCTCTTCCGCTTCACCCCAGTATCACAGAAATACCATCTCTCTTCTGTGTGCCGTAACAGGATGAATTTGGGAGATTTCCAGGGGCTCTTCCAATCATTGAGTACTGTCATTCTAGAAATGCTTCCTGTAGTGTACGACGCTTGGGTATTTCAACTCTAGTGTAATCCCATCGTAGTAGTTTCGTGTTCAGTGGCCTTTCCACTGTAGCCATTGTCAAGGTGGGGGCAGCAGATGGAGCTGGGGTAAGGGTTTCATTTTGGAGAGAGTGGGGAGGGAAGCACATAAGCATTCCCCACACTGATTGGTGCACAGGACCGGAGTGTGTGTGTGGGGGGGTGCAGCCTTTTGGGTCGCTTACCTGGGGTTTGTGTCTTCTAAACTTGTGAATTTCATGTTTGGTGTTTTGCTGAGTGTTGCCAACTTTGGGATCTGTTGGGCTTAAGCTACCGGAGAGCTAACGAATCACTTATGCTGAGCCTCCTAAGGGAAGAGGGAACAGAATCTAACAGCAGCACTAATGGCTGTTTATGCACGAGCACGCGTCTGTCTGTGTGTGTGTGTGTGTGTGTGTGTGTGTGTGAGAATGAAACCTTGGCTGTGGCCTCTGTTTTTAAAGACATAGGATGGGTTCTTTATTGCTCTCAAGTTACTGATTTTTTTGTTGTCATCGTTCTATTTTGCTGTCCTGATGGGGAGTGGGGATTGTCCAGAGATGAGCCAGAGAGAACCTAGATCCTGATTCTGTTCCTTAATTTTAGTCATCCCCTTAGGAGGTATTACCCTCATCCATGATTCTTTTCTCAGTATTGAAATGTTCAGCCATAAAGTCAGAGCTTTGCACCTTTTGATCCTTCAGCCCCAAGGGGGTAGTACAGAAAGGCAAATAGTAAGCTCCCCTTTACCTTGTGATACATTTTAGTTTGTTTATCTTTCTTTACCTTTTTTATTATAAACTTCCTCAAATCCTTTTTGGAAACAGATGAAGGTTTGAGTAATAAATGAGTAAACTTTCCTTTATCCAAATCCAAACAGCCAGAAAGCTAGGTAAGGATTCTTTCCCCACCTCAGTGTTATGAGAGACAAACTCAGATCATGATTATTAAAAAAAAAGAGTGGAATGTTTAGAATATGTCCAAGACAGTTCAGCTCTACCTCGATCTACCACTGATTACTTTTTTTTTTCTGTTTCAGCACCATATGATGTCTTTATCTAGTACCCAAGATAAAGTATCTAGTATCAGTAACTTCTTGTTACTGAAGTGCCTTGTGAACCATCCAGGAGCGTCTAAGTAATTGTTCCCCCCACAAATAGTGTTGTCCCCGTCATGTCACTTCTCTGCTGAACACCTTCCATGGCTCCCAGGATCATTCACTTAAAAGTCATCGCCATTGACCTGGCTTTAGAGGCCGTCAGGCCTCTGCGCACCTCCACAACCCATCTGCGGCTCTCTGCTCTGGGTTCTTTGGGGCCCTTTAGCCCGTTGACTTACTCCTGCAGGAGCACGTGCTGGACTTTGGAACGTGCTCTCCGCCCTCTCCCTCTCCTTATCATTGCAGTCTTCTTCCCTGACTCCATAGGGGAGGCTGTGTTTTTCTGTTTTACTCCCACGTCTGTACCTGTAATATTCATTTGTTATTATAAAATGTCAGTTCTTCTCCATGCAAGGTAATCCCCCATGAGGAAAAACTCTGTGTTGTTCATGTTTACTACTGTTTCCCTAGCATCCTGTTCAGTGCCTGCTAAGCAGTACATGCTCAGGAGAGATTTGTTGAAAAATTGAAATACGTACTTTACGGTTGTCAAGATTTTTGACATTAGCAATCCATATTCAGTAGGTCCCATCAATCCCTGGATAGCCATCATTTTTAACAAGTTAGTATCATCCCTTTTCTAATAAGCCTGGATACATTCAATCTGCAAGTATTTGTAACTTTTCATGTTAGGCGATTGTCAGCAAGGGTGGGAAGTGGATTGTATGTAGACCGTTGGACTCGGCCCCTGCCTTCATGGATATGCCCACCTTCCATGTGAGTTGAACCTTTACAATCGGAAACTTTCACTTTCGTAATCTCCATTCATGGCCTCATAATAACCTCTGAACTTGGCCGAGCAAAGTTCTTTATTCCTATCTTATTAACTAAGAGATGTTTCTGATGAAAACCAGCTAGCGTCTGGTTGAGAAGTTGCCGTCAAACATTTGCTCTGAGGATGGTGATGACCAACCAGGCCACACTGGTTGGAAGGATAGAGGTATAGAGTTACACTAGCCACAGGAAACCATTCTTAGTTTGGAAATGATATATTTTGACCTTAACAAAGCATATGATGAGAAACTGTCTTTGGAGCTGCCTGTTTCAATGTGGGTTTTGCATTTTTAAGTACAAGAGTAAGCCTGACGGTAATGCGCGGCAGATCCTATGCATTCACTCATTGTCCTCACTAGGCTTGGGGCCTTAAGTGTTTCTAGTTTATTCCATCTTACAGATAAGAAGCTGAGAGTCAGAGGATGTCATTTACCAGGGAGACTCAGTCTGGGAATGGAGTTGGGATTCGGATCCAGGTTTCCTGATTCATGTTAGGGACTTGTGTGTCAGGGAAGTCTTCTCTGTGGATTAAGAAAGAGAGAGGGGCAGACCTGATTGTGTGGTTTTGAGATTATTGTGTGTCTAAGCAGTCCTGGGCCCAGAGCATCAGTATTTGGTTATGTAATTTATTTCATGATGATGATTATTAGCCTTTTTCTTCAGCTAGCCTTTCTGATAAATCTTAGGACCTTGCTCCACTCTTAAGTATCATCCATCCAAGTACTATTGATATACAATTTATTTTCCTCTTGGAATTGCTCTGTGGTTTCTGACACAATGTGAAGGCTGCAGCTGCCCTGTCTCCTGCTGTGTGAGCCCTTTTCCTGGTTCATTCAGCAGGTTATAGACAGCATTGATGGCTGCCTAAAGAGTAGCAGTGTTTTCCATTATTGGTAATGTCAGTGGCAGGTTTGTTGCTGTGGCCTGTGCAGGGTAGAATAGGCTCGTTGATGAAAGCCGATGCAGACGTGTTTCCTTCCTGCGGAACTGGACATAGCCCCGAGTGCAAGGTAAGGTCAAGTAGCTTTTGAGGGGGTGAGGTTTGCAGAGCAAATAGGCCGGTAAGAGTCTGGGTAATTGGCAGCCTGTGCTCTCCTTTGGCATAGCCCAACTGTGATTAGAGCCTGGGTAGGGTCAGCCACATACTACGTGACTCTGGATAGTTGTGCTTGTGGTTTTTTCTGATGATAGGGGAGACAGGATGATTAAAGCATCAGAACTCAGTTGGAGCCAGCTGTCAGGTTCTGGATTGTTTTATTCACTGTTTCTGTCTCCTCCACCACCCATACAACATTATTTCTTCTCTTATTTCATTACTGAATATAGTATATTTATTTTAACAACTAGTCCTTGGCCTACTTAATAACTTAGTGTTTTATTTCATGGACATAGTTTCAGTTTGCAGCATAGTCCCCAAGCTTACCATTTCATTGGTTACATCATTCCCTACCCTGCTCCGTCTGGTAGTTTGATTAGCTAGCCACAAATGCCAATCTGCGGGCTTACCTCTAGTTTTTCATAGTTATATGTGACAGTGAATAACATGGAAGAGTTGCACTTACAGAATCCTAGGGATGTTAGAATCCTTCCTTCCCTGGTCATACTGCCAACCAGCCTTTTCATTCTGTAGACCAGAAAATAGAGCCTTGCTGTATTTAAAAATTTGCCTATATGTCTTTTTACCCCTTGTCTTATTTCTTTATCACATATGACTGATTGTTTAGAAATGGAAAAAGGTCAAGGACCTTCCCATCCACTAGCAGTTAGGAGTTTCATCAGCAACAGAGTTCCAGAAAACTCAACACAAACTTTCTTAAGCAAAATATGAATTTATTGGCTGTGTCCCTGAAAAGTTCATGGGTAGAGCTGGCTTGATGCAAAGAGTCAGATGATGTCATTAGTCCTTGTTTCTTTCCTTTACTGGCTCTGTCTCCCTTTGCATTGACTCCGTTTTCAAGGAGGGTCTCTCCTCCTGCTGCAACTGCCTCTTCTGTGCTTCAAGTGCAGTGGGGAGATGGATTCTGAAGAGTCAGACTATGAGGGTCCAACATAAGCACACACCTTGCCTTTCCAACTTCTGGATTTGGCTGCCCTAGTGAGGATGGGGTAAGAGGTGGAGGATTACAGGCATGCATGAAGATCACTGAATCAGAGTTGTGAGGGCTAAAAGGGTTTTTCTAGGTCCCTGTATTATATATAGTTACTGATTGCTATATAAAACCACCCTAAAACCTAGTGGCTTAAAATGACACCTTATCATGTCTGATGATTCTGTGAGTAGAAATTCAGACAGGGCACAAAGGGAGTGGCCTGTAATAGCCCTGTGATTTCTGGACCTCAGCTGGGAGCTGGCCAGACATCTCTCACCTTCCCTCATTCCAATCTTCCTCCCCACCCCGAGTCCCCCCAGCCTTTTTATATGACTAGCTTGGTCTTTCTCACAGCGTGACAGCCTCAGTGTAAGTCAAACTCCTTACATGGAAGATTGAGGGCTCCCAGAGAGAACATTCCAAGAGATAAGAAGTGGAAGCTGCCAGTTTCTTAAGGCCTGACCCTGAAAAGTAGCAAAGCATCACTTCCGTATTATTTTGTTGGTCAAGCGGTCACAGAGCCCTTTTAGATTGAAGGCATAGGACCTAGCCCCTACCTCTTGAAGGAAGCGTGCCAAAGAATATGCATGCAATTATCTTTAATCTGCCTCAGTCACCTAGTTCTGTAGTCTTCTATTCACAGGTGAAAAACCTGAGGCCCCGAGAGGAGCAGTGATTGGCCCATCTTCTCTGAGCCCTTTTTCAGAAATAAAATAGAAACAAACAACAACCAGGACAAAAGCCTGTACCTTATCCAGCCAGAACAGCTGCACTCACTGCCTTTTGCTACCTTCTTCTTTTGCTCTGTATCACTGAGCCATGGGGGCCCAGCACAGGGTGGGTGAGCCAGGGTATATTGTTTTTCCTTTGCAAATAAGATGCTGACAAAATGCTGCTTGTCAGTTTTGAGAGAGCTGCTTTGCATCTGCCTCAGGCTACTTAGCTCTGCTGGGACTCCTTTCTCAGCCTGGAGAGAGGACAGCCTGTTTTGATTGTGTTGTAGAGGGTATCTTTTCTCCTTGGGGGGTTTTTTTTTTTTTGCTCCCTGGAAGGGGCGTGGATGTTGGGGGTGGAGAGTTCCAGCCGCTTGTTGGAGCTGCCTCTTCCTCCCTTCTTCCAGTACTCCTCCCAATAATTAGGGAGCCACTGACACATTCCTATGTGAAAGTCAGTCATTTCATAACCTAACACTGCAATATTTTCTGGGTTTATTATCTCCCTCCAACCTGCAGCTTTACACCATCTGGTGTTCACGCATACGTGCAAGGGAGAAAGCTGAGAGAGAAGGGAAACAGCTTTCTCCACTCCCTCTCCCTTCTGGGAGAAAGGAAAATTCACAGTCTTTCCTCACACAGGACTTGATGTCTGTTTCTAGGTGAGTGAGGCAGGAGGAGAGAGATGGTCAGAGAACATGGTAGTGCAGGGTATTTCAGCAATTTGTCCGGAAACCACTTAAATCTCCTCTGTTAAAGATGAGAACTTTCTTCTCTCCTGAATTATCTTTTAACCTGGAGTGAAGACAGATTGTTTTTTATATGCTCATGTTTCGTGTGGTCATGCCTCAAAAACAGGCACTATCATCATGGACAGGGAAGACAATTATGTTAATTTAGAATTCATTTACGACCTAGGGCACCTGGAAAAGAATAAATTACTCTACAATTCAGAATTAAACACACATGTGCACGTGTGTATGTATATGTGTGCATCTATGCATGCTGAAATACAATGTCTTTAACATTATAGATCAGGCAAAAAGAAATCTCTAAAACATACATATTGGGCTGGGGAGTGGGTTAAGGTGAGGAGATTAATTAAATGTAACATTCTTTTATTTCCTTGCACCAATTCTCTTCTTAATCAGAGAAAGAGAGATCTTCTAACCAGAAGATGTGATCTAACTGATGCTCTTTTGTTTTTAAATCCTAGCAAATTAAAGAGACTTTGCCAGTGATGTTTTCAGTTCTTTCAAGAAGAATGTGATTTTGGCTTACACTTGTACATTGTAATTTTAATATATAAAGTTTGCAGTAGTTTTCTTAACCTGGGCATTTGGGAGAAATTCTGAACCTTGGAGATGAACAATTAGCGTGAAATAATGATATTTAAGGAAAAATCCATTGGTGCACAAGGGCCAATGGCTTTATTCTCAATTTTTGATGAGTTGATTTCCTCATTGCCCTTGGTATCTTACATGCCCACTTCTTAAAGGTGGCTGACATAGACAGTCATATATTGAACACAGAATGGCAGGGTTGGGGGTCAGGGAGGCATTAGAGGGGGCCTGATAGACCAGATCTGCTCCCTGAGCTTCATTGCAGCCACATACATCTCACAACTTAAGTTCCTACTTTAACCTCCACTCTTTCCTTAAGACTTCCAAATTCAGAGTGCACAGGTGTGATTATTTTGATCATGTGCATGAAATGTCTTTTACTCGTAAGATGATGCAAAGCAGGGCTTGCTCTTTTTGCCCTTCCAGTGGAATGTTCTTCCATGTAATCTGAATAATTTCTATTTATTCTTGATGAATGATTTTTCCAATATGTGATCCTAGAAGCCCTTTTACATGCTTCAGAAGAAAATCAAACAAAACCAAGAAGGGTGACAGCATCCTGGGGTCAGGAGACAGGTCTAATCTTGGGTCAGCCTCTAAGTTGCAGTTCACCTAACCCTGAGCCTCCTTCCAGCCTCACTGACACTGCTCAGCTCCCTCAGTTGCTGTAAGAGTAAAACCCAGGGACATGTGAGAGGGCTCTGGAAGGGTAGAAAGCTCCACATGCAAGAGGTTATATAATTATGTTCTATGATCGCTCACAGCTGTCAAGTGTGGCACACTGACATCCTCATGCTCCTCCATTGGTGGGAAGCAGCTGTTAGTTTCATTTCTGCCTCTCCCTTCTCCATATGCCAGAGTGAGGAGAAATGAATGGATTAAAAATCTGCTGGGAATGGGGGAAGATCATCGGAGGTGTCTTCTGTCTAGTTTTTCATCAGTGAGTATTTTAAGTTTTAATATTCCCATTGAAACTGTGAGGTAGATATATAATCAGCATAGGAGGGGGAATGGCACTTGAGTCACTCTAAAAATGAAACGACGGAAATAACCTAGTGTTCTGGGTGTGAGGGGAGTCATTGAGTAAGACTATTAAAAGTTGGAGTTGGAGTTGTCTGAGCATCTGGGGGGTTTCTTGAACTAGTTCGTGTTCAAGTTGAGGTGCTTCTACATACCTCTTGCATTTTATTTCTCATCTCTCCCTCCTTATAACCTACATCTACCCATATCCGGAGGAGTTAGGCCAAGGCCTTTGAACGTGGTTTGACGTGCCTAGAAAGCACTTCCATACCTTTTTCACAGGGAGAATGCCTACTTTTTAAAGATCTAGCACAGATGTAACCTTTGTAAAAGTCTTCCCTGATGCCCACTGTCCTAGATGGTCATCCTTCCCTTTTTCTTCTCTGTGTGTAAATGCCACTGTTATAGTATTCACTACTGATGCAAAGACATCTGTCAGGTTACGTCTTTACACTCTCGGTGGACAGTGTCTTAGTCCATTCAGGCTGCTATAATAAAATGTGATTGACTGAGTGGCTCATAAACTACAGAAATTTAACTCTCACAGTTTTAGAGGCTGGGAAAGTTAAGATGAAGGTGGTAACAGATTAGGTGTCTGGTAAGGGCTAACTTCCAGGTTCACAGAGGGCATTCTTGTCACTGTGTCCTCACATGGTGGAAGGGGCAAGGGAGCTCCTGAAGTCCCATAAGTGCACTAGTCCCATTCATGTCGACTTCGTCCTCATGACCTAGTCACCTCCCAAAGGCTCCTTCTCCTAATACCATCACCCTAGGGGTTAGGTTAGGATTTCAACATATGAATTTTGGGGGGACACAAACACTCAGACCTTAGCAGATGGTGAACTCTTAGGACAAGAATCATTTCTTCTTCATCCTTGTCTCCTCAGGCCCTAGCAGAATTTTTGTCACATATTAAGTACTCAGTAAATATGTATTAAGTGTATGAATGAGTTAAAAAGAAAAAAACTAAACTTAGACCATGCTTTAATATTCCTTCTGATTCAAGAATTGATGTTAGTGTCCCCATCACAATTCCCACTTGGAAAACAACTGTCAGTTCCTAAGACATGGACAGAATGTCACCAAGTTGGGACATTACTATGTGCTTTAGTTTACTAGGGCTGCTATAACAAATTACCACAAATTGGGTGGCTTAAAACAAATGTATTCTCTCACAGTTTTGGAGTTTATAAGTCTGAAATCAAAGAGCTGGCAGGTCAGTGGTCTTTCTGAAGGCTTTAGGGAAGAATGTGTTCCTTGCCACTTCCTAGCTTCTGGTGGTTGCTGGGTGATCCATGGCATTCCTTGCCTTGTATCTGTATCACTTCAGTTTCTGCCTCCATCTTAACATGACTGTTGCTATGGTCCAAATGTTTCCTTAAAATTCCTGTGTTGAAACCTAATCCCCAATGCAACAGTATTAAGAGATGGGGCCTTTAGGAGGTGATTAGGTCATGAGGGTGCTGCCCTTGTCGGTGAGATCAGTGCCCTTAAAAAAGAAGCGCCAGAGAGCTTCTTCTCCCTTCTGCCATGTGAAGGCACAGCAACAGGGAACCATCTTTGAAGCAGAGCATGAGCCCTCATTAGACACCGAATCTGCTGGTGCCTTGATCTTGGAATTCCCAGCCTACAGAACTATAAGCAATAAATTTATGTTATTTATAAATTACCTAGTTTAAGGTAATTTGTTATAGCAGCCTGAATGGACCAACATGGCCATCTCCCCTCTGTGTATGTTCATGTCCAAATTTCCATCTTCTCTTAAGGACACCAGTCATTGGATTTAGGGCCCACCCCAATTCAGTATGACCTCATCTTAACTTGATTACTTCCACAAAGACCCTATTTCCAAATAAGGGCACATTCATAGGTAAGAGGGTGGGGGGAGTTAGGACTTGAACATATCTTTTGTTGCAAAGCACAATTCCACCTACAACAGCACATTGGCCTTGTGGAATCTCGACTCCTTAACTCCTCAGTTTCTCCTCCAAATGGCTGTACTATCTCTGCTTCAGCATCCCTAGGGAGTTATTCTATATTTGAACAGCAGCTTTCGGGGAATTTTTTCTGTTATTGAGCCCAAATCTATGTCCCTGCCATCTCCATCCTTCTACAGTTAGGATGAATATGGAGTATCAATCTTCCTCCTGTTTCAGGGGGAGAGGAAACTGTAGGTTTTGATGATGGTGCTCCTGGTCTCCTCTCTGAATATTCCCAGTTCCTTCAAATCTTCATCCAGGTTATTGTTTCCTTACCACACTTCCTTCCTGCTGATGGAGCTTCACGTTTGTCAGTGTACTGGTTGGCACTAAATGTGAATTTTCCAGGTGTGGTATGAGCAGCACAGATCAAAGCAGACACGTTACCTTCCAGGGAATTTACTTCTATTCACGCAGCTTCAGTCACACTATCTGGGCGGCCAAAGCACACTGTAGAAACATTTGAACTTACTGTTGGTTTCATGTGATGTTGCTAAAACTCTGTTCCTCTCATTTAGCATTTTGACCCCAAGACCAGGGCCTGGCCCTTCTGTGATTATATTTTACTGTCTTGCACTGGCCTGTTGCCCCAGCTTGTTGAAACATCTTTATTACAGTGTTGTCATTGCCTGTGGTGTGATAATGGATTATAATGGGGGGAAAGTGGAGGGAGGGCGCATTACTAGAGCTTACTGTGCTGCTCCATTGGTCCCAGCTGATCAGAACAGAACACAAATATAATTTGGGGATAGCTGTGGAAAAGGTTTTAGGATATTCTACTATTAAGGTAGGCTACTGAGGTGGGGACAGCTCCATCATATCATTTAGTGGGGTCTCTTCTGACACTTGGGTACTAGTTAGATGCATGTAGACTCTGGTGGTCCCAACTTTCTGTTTGAATGACTGTGTAGACAGTCAGGACCAGAACCAGAGGGGACAAAGATGATAACCTGAAGGATTGAGAACATGAGCCCCAGAAATCAGGCAGATTTGTACTTTCAGCTCCACTTCTGGTTTGTAATTTTGAGAAATTACTTTGTAAAATGGGGTTAATAATAGTATCAACTCACAATTGAAATAATATCCACTTAATTTTAGCGAGGATGCAGCCAGGAAGGGAAGAAGCTGGGGCTGGAAGAGGTCAAATGATTTGCTGAGCTCACTTGTGTGCCCACCCAGACGAGGAACAATGTCCAGCCTTTTAGTTTCTAGTTTAATGCTCTGTCTTCTAAACTACTCTCACACTTTAGAAAGCATTAGCTTATGTTATTTATTTACCAATCTGCTTTTGTTTACTGAATAAAGAAAGGAAAATAAATAGAGTAGGTATTTAAAAACTTTCTCACCAGAATATTGATTGAGTTCCTCTGTAGTGTCTATGGATTTATTTCACATGTGCCTGGATTACCTGGGAGATACTGTTGCCCTCTGAGACAGGGACATAAGCAGGGAAGTTGCCCCAGACCTTACTTTCTCTAAAGACTTGGTAATGTCTTCTGCTTCTCCTGGGCAGCTCTGGCAGAGCTGGTTCCCAGGGCAGGCTGGCACCACATGGAGGCTATCTGTGCACATTCAGCAACTGCCTGCATCCTAAAGCCACGCTACTGCTATTTAATATGCAATGCAGACTATATTTTCTTTCAATTTCTGTAAATTGTAAAGGTAAATTGTGCCAGCTTTCCTAAATTGCCGCAATCAATATTCTATTGCCTTTATTTTTTATGCATGCTAATGACTTTCCTCTTTTTGAAATGTGTTTGTTTCACAGATCGGTCTTTCCAACATTAAAAAAATAAATAAATAAAACAACCAAAAAAGAAAAAAAGAAGCCCTCTCCATCAGGGTGAGTTTCTGCCCAGAGTTACGTGGCATGAATTTGAGCCAGAGGTGGAAAGTACTGCTCTGCTGTGCTGGGGCAACCCTGACTGGCCTTTCTGGGTCCAACCCAGAACCGAGTCAGAGTGAAGAGGGAGGTAGGGTTTTGGCTCAGAGAAACACTTGGCCGGGTGATGAACAGCTCAAAGGCCTGTGCTACGTTGATTGGCTTTCAGGAATCATCATTCCCTCCCAGCCCCTCAGCTGAACTGCTTTATAACAGGGCCTGTGTGAATCTGGGGACCCCAAGGTGGTCTCCTGAGATTGAGTGGTGGCCCTCCCACCCCTGTTTATGCAGAATTGGATCTATATGCTTTACCAGATGTTTTGAGCTCCATTCTGCATTCTCTCTGCCTTACTTTCATTTGTACATCTTCCATTTGAGACAAAGGGACCCCTCACTGGTGTTGTTCTAGCTCCCACATTTGCCCCTGTCTAAATATTTTTCCATATTCTTTCCTTCACCTCTGATGTCTAACTCTGATCCTACTTGTCAATGTGTATTTTTTTCTGAACACCATCCATCATTTAAGGATTGGCTCAGATGCTGTCTTTGTCATGAAGCCTTCTCAGATTTCTATTTTTATTCATTCATTCTTTTCAACAAACATTTTATTGAGTACCTAATATGTCTGGGGCTTTTATTTGGTACTGTGGATAAAGCACTGAAGAAAACAGACACAAATCACTGCCCGTGACCCTTACATTCTATTCAGGGGAAAGAGAGAGAGAGAAAAAATGTCTATATAGGATGTCAGCTGTGGAACAAGGGGCTGTAATTTTAATGAGATAGCTCAGGAGGGAGGCCTCGCTGGAAAAGTGAAATTTGAGTTAGGACCTCATGGTGAAAGTGCTGTCTTCTTCCTCTGCGCCTTACCTGGTACTCTCACAAATCTGTTGTGGGCAGGAGCCACGTAGGGGGGAGGTTGTAGGGGAGAGAGTGAGAGAGAGAGAGGTAAGAGAGTCTGTGTGTGTCTGTGTGCACACACACTTTTCGTGCTATCTAGCATTTTGTCTCACGATGCTTAATAAATGGTTTTGAAGTGGATATTGTTGACCAGGCTTGTTTTACTGCTGTTCCCAGTGAGGTGAAACAGAGTTTATTCTGTACTGTGAAATACACTCAAGGACGGATCAGAGATCCCTCTGGGTCTGTGGCCTTTGTGGTGATGGCCCTGGGGTAAGCAGGCACGGCTTTGCTGCGGACATTGCTGTGTGAGCCCAACATACATGAGCCCCTTCCAAAGGCCTAGTTTTCTCAACCTTAAAATAAGAGAGTTGAGTAAGTGACTCCTAAGAGCTCTCCCAGCTCCAAAGTTTTTTCCATTTTGTGTGATAAAATCCTCAGCATGTGCAGAAACTCTTTGATGAGTGATTTCAGCTCCCAGATTGTTCCATTGTTTGTGCTTGTGGTCTATACCATGTAAATAGCACGTGTAGGTTTATTTTCTTTGGCATTGTGTGTCCTGGGAGAATATCTTCTCCAACTAGATTGTGAGCAGTTAAAGGACAGGTTTGGGAATATATTTTGTCCTCTTTAGAACCTGCAATAAAAGATTCTGCATTCAGGGCTGGTAGATTCATAGCTCCATCCATCTATCTGTCCACTGTGTCTTGAGTGCCTAGAAAGTATGACAGGCTGTATATTAAATACTGGAAATACTGAGGGGAAATGTGAGTCCTGACCTCCAGAAGTTCACAACACATCAGAGGAATAATATTATTTGTAAAATACTTTGTTATTCGCACAGTGTTTTCACATCTATTTTGATGTATTGATCTTCAGACATCCTTAGGATTGAGATAGGACTTACAAGAAGAAGTTGTATTTTGTGCCCTTTAAATTACAGGAGTGTGACTTGGAAAAAATTGAGGAAGTGAGGACAATTTAAATGGTGCTGTTGATGGGTCAGGGGCCCCACTATGAGGCAGTGTCCTAAGGGGAAGGAAGTATCTGATGGGGAACATAAGTCTCTTCTCTCCTTTGGCCTCAGGTCCCATGTGCCTCTTACGATATATACATTAAAATATGTCAACCCTACCTTTTGAGTCATTTTATGGGTTTCCAAGGCCACTTTTATCATATGTGATTTTGCCAGATCCATTGACTCCTGAACTGATCATCTGGTGCCATGTGTTCCTACCTTTTTCCCATGTCACAGAAGAGGAGATAGTCCCAGAGGAAGGAATTTTCCTCCCCTCTCTGCGTGAAAGACAGAGTTAGAATTGATCACATGTATCCCTAACCTGCAATCAGGGCTTTTTTCTCTTCAGCTTCATTTCTGTAATTCCATAGGGATTATGTACATGTGGACTAGTAATGCCTATGGGAGGAACTGAGTCCAGAAGCTGTGCAAGACGTGCACGCTGGACGGGTTAACAAAAGAGTGCTTTCTCTTCAAGTTTCCAGCAGCTCTGGGCTGCCTTGGGCTCCTTCTGGCCTGGGTTGGAGATGCCTGTTTGGAAATCTGTGGCTGCTTCTCCTCTGGCATCTAATGAATTCTGACTGACTTTGAATGTTTCCTCGACTCGACTACAGTTCTTTAAAGCCCATCTTCCACATGGAATTGGCAGGTTCATTTAATTGTTTGGGAGCCAGATAAAAATGCTTTGTTCTTTGTTCCTACATTATGCCATTTCAAAATCTCTCTCCTCCCACAAATTGCTGAGACTGTTCAATTTAGGCCTTCAATTTCTTCTCTTTGAGCAGATCTTTCAATTTGTATTGCAAGGCCTGTTCTTTTTGATTAGACGTTTAGGATATCAGTTAGGTTTCTTAATCTATTTATTCATATTTCTTTTTGCCTTTCTCCTTTCTCCCTTTGAATCTCTTCCATTGTGAAAAGCATGCAGTCACCGCAGCTGTAATGAAATGTGAGTACTTTTTTCTTCTTTGCTCACTGTAGTGTATAATCTTTTTTTTTTTTTGCTTATGTTTTGGGGTGATAATAATAATAATGTCATCATCATCATTATTATTTTTCTTCTTGAATTAGTTCCTACACTTATATATCAAACAGTTAGAAGATAATTAGTAGATAAGAGAAACACCCAGGAAACTGTGATTCTGATTTCAGAAAACATGCCAAGTGCAGTGCCAGGTGCTGGGACAGAGCTGTGAAAAAGATAAACTGGGTCTCTTCCTCGTGGTGGTTGTAGTCTGATTTCCCCTGTGTTTCCTCATTTCTCCTCGTAGCAATCCCCTGGGATAAGCATTGTGATTCTCATTTAACCCATGGGGAAACTGAAACTCAGAGTGTTGAAGTGATCTGTTCGAGGTTGCATAGTTAAAAAGAATTGGAGCTGGATTTTAAACCCAAGTGTAGACATTCTGGGTCTAGTGTTAGAGTCTGTGTAAAAAGAAAGACATCCCACCTTAAACCAGACCTCTAATAAGACCAGATAGATGGAGGCAGTCCCTCCTCGAGTGTAATCAGAGGCTTCTCCTGGTTTACTTTATTCTGAGCATTGGAAACATTACAGTATGTAGATGTCCGATTCCACCTTTGTGTTGCTTTATGACTTCTCTGAAGCTCATTTTCATCCTTTCAATGGTGTAGGTAGAGAGGGAGGGAGGGGAGAGGGGAGAGGATGTTAATATTCAAGAGAATGGGTTCTAGAGTAAAAAGAACTAGTATTGAATCCTGGCATTACTGTGTTTTGACTCTGTGATCTTAGAAACTTGAACCTCAGTTTCCTTATTTGTAAAATGGAGATGATAGTGCATAGAGGCATACCTCGGATATATGTGGGTTCAGTTCTGGACCACCTCAATAAAGTGAATATTGCAATAAAGTGAGTCACACAAAACATAAAATTATGTTTAGACTATGATGTAGTCTATTAAGTGTGAAATAGCATTATGTCTAAAAAAAAGTACATACCCTAATTTAAAGAGACTTTATTGCTAAAAAATGCTAACAGTCACCTGAGCCTTCAGCAAGTCATGATCTTTTTACTGGTGGAGGGTCTTGCCTCAATGTTGATGACTTCTGACTGATGGGGATGGTGGTTGCAGAAGGGTGGGGCGGCTGTGGCAATTTCTTAAAATAAAACAACACTGAAGTTTGCTGCATCAATTGATTTTTCCTTTCACGAAAGTTTTCTCTATAGCATGCCATGCTGTTGATAGCATTACCCACAGCAGAACTTTTTTCAAAACCGTAGTCAATTTCGACTACAAACCCTGCCAGTGTTTTATCAACTAAGTCTATGTAATATTCTAAATCCTTTCTTGTGATTTCAGTGATGTTCACAGCATCTTCTCCAGGAGTAGATTCCATCTCAAGAAAACACTTTTTTTGGTTCATTCATAAGAAGCAAGTCCACATCCATTCAAGTTTTATCATGAGATTGCAGCAATTCAGTAACATCTTTAGGCGCCACTTATAAGTCTAGTTCTCTTGCTATTTCTACCACATCTGCAGTTACTTCCTTCCCTGAAGTCTTTAATACCTCATAGTCTTCCATAAGGTTTGGAATCAACTTCTTCCAACCTCCTATTAATGATGATATTTTGACTCTTTTCCAGCTACATTGTCAATGAGCAGTAATATTTTAGAAGGAATCTTTTTTCCTGAGCAGTAGGTCTCAATAGTGGGCATAAAATATTCAGTAAACCATGCTGTTATCCATGCTTTGTTGTCCTATTTTTAGAGCACAGACAGAGTAGATTTAGCATAATTCTTAAGGGCACTAGGATTTTTCGAATGGTAATGAGCACTGGCTTCAACTTAGAGTCACCATCTGCCTTAGCCCCTAACAAGAGAGTTGGTCTGCCCTTTGAAGCTTTGAGGCCAGGCATTGACTTCTCCTCTCCAGTTATGAAAGTTGTAGTTGATACCTTCTTTCAATAGAAGGATGTTTTGTCTGTGTTGAAAATCTGTTGTTTGATGTATCCACCTTCATCAGTTATCTTAGCTAGATCTTTTGGATAATTTGCTGCAGCTTCTACATCAGCACTTGTTGTTTCTCCTTGTACTTTTATGCTATGGAGATGGCTTCTTTCCTTAAACCTCATGAACCAATCTCTGCTACCTTCAGACTTTTCTTCTGTAGCTTCCTCACCTCTCTCAGCGTTCAAATAATTGATGAGAGTTAGGGCCTTGCTCTGGATTAGGCTTTGGCTTTAGGAAGTATTATGGCTGGTTTGATCGTCTATCCAGACCACTCAAACTTTCTCCGTGTTAGCAATAAGGCTGTTTCTTTTTCTTATCATTCATGTGTTCACTGGAGTAGAACTTTTAATTTTCTTCAAGAACTTTCCCTTTGCATTTACAACTTGGCTAACTGGCATAAGAGGCCTAGCTTTCAGCCTGTCTCGGCTTTCAACATGCCTTTCTCACTAAGCTTCATTATTTCTGGCTTTTGATTTAAAGTGAGAGAAATGTGACTCTTCTGCTCACCTGAACACTTAGAGGCCATTGTTGGGTTTTTAAATGGCCTAATTTCAGTATTGTTGTGTCTCAGGAAATAGGGAAGCCCGAGGAGAGAGAGAGAGATGGGGAACAGCTGGTTGGTGGAGCAGTCAGAGCACACACAACATTTATTGATTAAATTCACTGTCTTACATGGGTGGGGTTTCTGGTGCCCCAAAACAGTTACAATAGTAACATTCAGAATCACTGATCACAGATCACCATTACAGGTATAATAATGATGAAAAACGTTTGAAAGATTGTGCAAATTACCAAACTGTGACACAGAGACGTAAAGTGAGCACATGCTGATGGAAAAATGGTGCTGATAGACTTGCTCAATACAGGGTTGCCACAAGCCTTTAATTTGTATTTAAAAAATAAACAAAACACAGTTATCTGTGAAGTGCAGTAAAGTGAGGCACAATAAAACAAGGTGTGCCTATATCTGAAAGGACATTTGAGAATTACAACCCCCCCCACACACACCAAAAATTTATGCTAAGCATTTGGCATAGTGCAAAATAAATATTTTCAGGTAGAGTTTTTCCATTGGAGTCATTTATTCATTTATATATTCAGTGTGCATTTATTGAGAACACTCCAACTGGTTGGAGTGTTGTGACCCCTATTTTGGCCCCTGGTAGGTAGTCAATAAGGCATTGTAGATAAGACATGGTTAAGTCATTGGTGAACTGAGACTTTGTAGGTGTCAAATGATAAAAGTCACATTGTGTTGAATACTACCTTAGTGTGAAAAAGCACTTGTCACAGAAGTACCTTGTGAAGAAAGGCATGTTAAATTCTGACAGGGTCGTCATGGAATGGAAAGGCTGCTGGGTGGTGTAGGGATGTGCAGTGAGGTGGCCTGTGGTAGGGGAAGAGTCTGGAAGGAGGGATATGGTTGGGGAATATTGTTGGTCTCAAGGGTGAGGCTGAGGAGTTTAGCCTTCATTCATTTGTTCATTTGTCTGTTTATAAGCTGAGACTGTGTGAAAGATGGATCAGAGAGTTAATATGCTAAACATAAGCCAGGTCAAAGGCAATTAAAATGGTCTCAGAGGGAGAGAGATGATGAGGACTGGATTCAGGGCAGTGATAAGGGGAAAGAAAGGTAGCGAAGAGAATTCAGAGATGATGAGATGTTTTCAAAAGCACTTGTAAGAATCTGGATTTCCTGGTCGTCATGAATGTAGAAACAGGCGAACCTGAAGTAATGCAGTGAGGATGCTGTAGGCAGTGGATTTCGGGCGTCTCCATTGAAGCGACGGGAGAGGCTGCACAGAGGCTGTGTGGTGACGGGCTTGTTCTGGAAATTCCCCGGCACAGTTTGAGGATTTGCTGGACAACTGGGCTTTCCCTGCTTCTAGCAGTCATCCATTTCCCAGTTGTGTTAGCCATACCAACAAATGGATAGTGGTTTTTGTTTTGCTCTCATTGTTTTAAACTTCCTATATTTATAGCTTTTGGAGTCTAAAGAGTGCAAGAAAAAAATCTATTTTTTATTTCCACCATAAAATGAAGAGACTGTTTTCTTATGTGAGGCTATACCTCATTTATCCCTCTTCTTTTTCCCTCCTTTAAAATTTTCTGCTGGGAAAATGACCTCCAGAACATGACTATGGGGCAGGTTGCAAGGATGGTTCATCTGAGTGCTGGAAAGTATTTAAGAATTCTTTACTGAATGCCAGTTCAAGCTAAAAAAAACAGTTGCTTTGAAATAAGGGCCTGTTTGTTTCCTGTGGCGTTCTTTCTCCTTACAACCCTCCTTTCCAGTTCATTCACTTTTGCAGCCATTATGTCGATTGAAGACAGACTGTAAAAATGGTCTGCGTGTAGAAAATGGACGCTCTGCATACTTGCCGCTGTCTCTGATTGTGAGCCCAACTGAAAGGATGAAATAAATAGGTTTCTCCCTCCCCCATTTTTTTCTCCCTAACTGGTTTGTCTAAGTTCTGCTTTTTGATCATTTCCCCTGTTGGCAGAACCTGCCTCTGACCCTCAGCCACAATGAATCAGTGTATGCTGGCACTGCTCCAAATGCCCGGGGGATAAAACTTTGTCCAAGTTTGCCAGTCATTCCTCGAAGCGGCTCAAGTTGTTCTAGTCTTTGTTGATGTTTCCTGGAAAATTTTGGCTCCACATTTGTCATAGTTTGTTTGATGTTTAGCTTGTCTCACTTTGTGTTGGGCACTTTAGGGGATGTAACAATAAGACTTGGGCACTGTCCTGGAGTAGCTCGTAGAGGAAGAACATGAGGAATAATACCTTTTTTAAAAAGTGTACAATTTAGTGGTTTTAGTATATTTACAAAATCATGCATTGATCACCACTCCCTAATTCCAGAATATTTTTTATTGCCCCCCAAAGAAACCCCATACCCATTAGCAGTCAGTTCCCATTCCCCACTCCCCACCAACCCTGGCAATCACAAATCTGCTTTTTGAATCTATGTCTTTGCCTATTCTGGACATTTCATATAAATGGAATCATATAATAGGTGGCCTTTTGTGTCTGGCTTCTTTCACTTAGTGTAATGCCTTCAAGGTTTGTCTAGGTAACAGTCTTCATTTCTTTTTATAGCCTAATAATAATTCTATTGTGTGGATATACCACATTTTGTTTATAGGAGTTATATCTTGAGTGTATCCTGTGTTCATTGTTCCATGAGCTTTACCTTTTAAATTCATTTGTCTTCCCAATTACCCTACCTTGTAGGTACCATTATTATTGCCATTTTACAGGTAAGGGAGAAGGCCTAGATGGGTTACACAGCTAATAAGTGGCAGAGCAAGCTTGGTTTCACTACAGAGTTTGTGCTCTTAACCACACTGTAACCATCCTCCCCACCATGTGTCAGAGGACCTAAGAAGTATTTAAAATGATTATACACATGGGAGAAAGTTACAAAGGTCTGACATAAACTACTCTGGGGTCCCATAGCTCAGAGTTGGGGGTGGCCTATGGTTTGGGGTGGTGGAGACCATGTGTGTTGCCCTCTGAATCATCCATACTGCCCTTTGGATTATGGTCCATGGTAGATTTAGGGCAGCAAAAGTGATCTGGCCACATGGAGATGGGGTGGGGCTCCCAATCCACTGCCAAGTTTGGTCAAGGCTGACTCAGGCAGTGGGCAGGGCTGAGCCTGAGGCCAAAGGTTTTTAGACATTATGTTTACCTGGGTGGGGCCTGGGCAGGCAGCGACTTGATGGCAAGCAGTTCTGTTCTCTGGAATGTAGAGGAGGGGGAGTACATCCAAGTCTAAGCATGCTGCCCAGCTCACCACATATGTGCTGAATGAGGGAATGAATGAGTCATTTGGTTGGTGGGTACTGCATCTGAGAGCCTTGAACCTCAAATTGAAGAGTCCATGCAGTGGGGTGCTTTGCAAGCTATGCAGCGGTCCCCAGCCTTTTTGGCACCGGGGACCGTTTTCATGGAAGACAGTTTTTCCATGGACCAGGGAGGAGGGGGGATGGTTTGGGGATGATTCAAGCACATTACATTTATTGTGCACTTTATTTCTATTATTATTATATTGTCATATATAATGAAATAATTATACAACTCACCATAGGTTGCGGACCTTTGGTAGCATATATGTCTTGCCCAAGTCTGTCCACGTCTCTATTAATCTGCTTGAGTTTGCTGTCCAGCATCTGCCTGGGGATACTGTCAAGGTTCTTTGCTACGGCATAGAGTCTGTTTCCTGGGACAAGACAATCTCCAGGCCTTAGTGAATCTCTTAGAGAATCTCTTTGGCTTAGTGGAGCCCCAGGAAGTTGTTCTATGACATTACGTTTCTGTCTCTGGCAGTTCAGTTATTCATTCAACAAATATTTAAGGAACTGCTCTGTACCAGGAGTTGTTCTCGGCACCTGGGACATGTCAGTGAGCAAAATGGAGGACTCCTGCTGTCTAGGAACTTTGACATTCTTCTAGGGGGAAAGAGACAGTAAGCAATAGATGTAATAAGTAAATCGAAGTTTTATTTTTAAAATTTAATACAATAAGTGTTATGAAAAATAGTTAAAGTGGAGCAGGGTAAAAAGAGATGTAAAGTGGTTGAAATTTTAAGTAGAGTAAGATGATGACATTTAAGCAAAAACTTGGATTTGAAGATGGTTAAAGAGTTAGCTGTGAGAACATTGGGGGAAGATTCTTTCAGCCAGGGCAGAATTCTGAAGGTGTTCGAGCAACAGCAAGGGGCAGGTGTAGCTGGTGTGCACACGAGAGTGTGCTGGGAGCCAGGCAACCTGTCACTCCTGTTCTGACTATCAGGAGGACTGTGGCCTTTCCTCTGCATGGAATGGCAGAGGGGTGCCACATGTTCACATGTGCTTTAAAATGATCTCTCTAGGTGCCCCATTGAGAATCCCATAATGATATTGAATCTGTAATATGTTAAGAGCACTTCTTGGAGAAGACAGGTTGACTACTCAAGAAATAAAAAATATTTCTGTGGTGGGTCTAGAACTTGTTACATTTTGGAGTCACTCTGTCAGGCTCCCAGGGGCCCTCTGAATACATTTGCTTTCTTTTATTCTCTGTGGTCAGTCAGAACCTCTAGGGGAAGTGAGCACCTTCTGTAGCGGAAGCCTAGCTATGCTATGGCCATGCTTGTGGGTTTTCCAGCTTCTGCCTATACGTGACCAGTTCTTGGATCTTATTTGTTCCAGGAAGATTTAGAAATTAGTACTTGATCATTTGCATACCTTGCAAATGTATAAAATATGTATACTTTGAAAAATAGAGATACATGTGTATAACATATAGCTCCTGGATGCTAGTGTATAAAACTGTGACAGGTTGGTTTATTCCATTTCACAAAATTTTATTCAGGTGCGAAATATGACCTTAGGAGCATACTTTTAGTCTGTAAAATTACTGGGTCTATTATACAATCCAAACTTACTCTGTTGGAAATAGGCAATGGGTAATGCAATTATCACATTACCTACCATATGAATGGACAACCTCTTGTGACTTAAATGTATAATAAATAGTACAGTATAAAAGTATTGATGCCACTTATTTTATCTGGCTTGATTTGGGGCTTTCTTTGGGCCAGAATTGTTTAAGGTGCCCCCAGAGTTTGAAATTCATGTTACATTTGTTGTAGTCCCTTTTCTCCTCCCCATTAGGGATTTGTGGGGTAGCTCTTTGGCAAAATCTCAGTGCAAACGTTTGTAGAAGTGAATGAATTAAAAAGCAGAGTAGGCATTTAACTGGCAGGCTGAAAGGAAAACGTCAGTTTCCGTGGTTTAAGCAGGATCTTTGCAGCATATTTAGCACTTGACTTCTTCCAAATTTGCCTACATGAAATAACCTCTCTGTTTTCACACATGAAATATTTAAATAACTTTAAAATATGTGTGTAATGCTGGGTATGTGACCAGATGGAAGAGCATTTCTTGGCCGATAATTGTAAACAAGCTGCCACTAATGTTAATGTTACAGCTGTAGACATAAATGTATTTTGGTTGGTTATATTTTACTTTTGAGAGTGTACAGTACTTCAAAGTTAAGCCCAAATTGAGTTTCTATTTGAATTTTCTTGATGGAGCCTTCATATATATATATATTGATTTTACCTGCCCTGTTGGCTAGAATATTTTAACCCCGTGTAAAATGGATGCAACTGTTTACATTTTTCAGGTAGTGTCCAAATAATCATTTCCATCTCCAGCTCCCCAGGGAAAAGTGCTATGTAAACAGCTTGAGGATGTTTTAGCCAGTTAAAACTTAATTGTCAGCAAGGCTGAGGGGTTACTGAGTTTGTAAAGGGTCTGGATACTGACCTACTGCTGTGTTGGGAATTGTTGCTTGTTCTGCAAGAACTTTGATTTGTGGGTATTTCATTGTTATGACCCTGAAATGAAGGAAGTTAAAGCATCTACTATGTATCAAGAACCATGCTGTCCCATGCCAACTCATTTAATCCTAACTTTTTGTGTGAGTTAATATTATTAATATTTTATAATGAGAAAAATCAGCCTTTGAGAGACACCATTTCCAAGATCCCTAACTGCTGGTTATTGGTACAGTCAAGATATGGACCCAGTTCCGACCTACTCAAAAGCCCATTCTCTTTTCGCTGTCTCTTTTCCATTATTGCCTTTAGAGAGGGCACAAGGTGATATTTGTCAAGCATGTTCCAAATGATTGCATCTGACAGGTATAGTGTTTCTTAATCTCTAGATAATTAAATGGAGAACCTATGCCTTTATCTATTTATGAATTTATTTAATCAGCAAAGTAATGTGGGTTTCTGAGACCCAGTCATCTGGATCTTGTTGTGACAAATGACTGTGTGATTATCTTGGGAGACTAATGAAGGGCTTAGGTTCCTTCCAGCTCCCTTGACCCCGAGACCACGAAGATTCAGGAATGACTCCTTCCAGGGTGTTTCCAGAGCCTCTGTTTCCATGTAGTTGTGAGTCTTCTTCAACTGGGCTCTAATTGCTACCTCCAAATAAAGGAGTCCAGGGAACCCTCCAACTAGATCACTTGGGAGATTTTAAATTAATTGACATTTAATCAAAATGTTTGCAGGAATCAAGGAGCCCATGTACACAGTTGTCAGTGTGTGTGCTCACACCCTTGCCTCTTGAAAAAGGTATAAGAGAAAAGTGAAAATAAGTTTAAAGAAAACCTCAGACTTAAAATTGATGACATGAGGAGCAGGAATGATAGGTGGTCCCTGCCTTTATTTTAGGGAGCCCTTTCCGATAGTGCAGGTTCTGAATGTAGCTTGGTCCAATGGCGGCTGTTTCTCTGATTCTAAATTAAACTGCATGGCTTTCTTGTTTAGGGTATTTTCAGAATGTTTTTAATAGAAAGAGACTTGTCTGGGATCCCAGATATTCGGGTTCCATAAGAGGTGATGCTATGAACAGGCTAGGAATCAGAACCATGTTGTCAGTGACCCCAGAGTGTATGTACATGTGAGCACATTGATCCAAGGGGGTGGTTTGAGGCATTAGGGATGGGGGGAGAAAGGAAGAACAGTAGACCAGGTAATTACATATAAAATCTAAGTAAAACAAGCAAAACACCAAAACAACCTACATTATAGGATTGTTATGAAGATTTATTGAAATAATACATATGAAGTGCTCCAAGTCTGGCATATAGTAAATAAGAAATACTATTTTTTTTAAGTTACCACTATTGTTTTTATTACTGTTTTTATATATATATAATCTCTGATGTGCATGGGAGAAAGGCTTATATGAAGTAATAAGACATCGTGTAAATTTTATAACAGTCATAATTAATGGATTAGATGATGACTGTTTCAGGTTAGAAGATTGAACATCCACTCAGAATTTTATAATGATTTGGCTAAAGACGTTGTTTTAGAGAAGAAAATAAATGTGGACTCCTGTGTACCACCCTATCGAAGCCTCTGGTGGAGGGAAAAGGAAGTGGGCCAGAGTGAAATTTGACATTTCAGTCTCTGCATTGTCCTTTCCGTAAGGCCCTTCAGAGTGCTTTGGTGGGGAAGGCAGAGATTATAAACATGTTAGGGTATGGAAACATTAACAGCTGATGCCAAGCGTTTCCTCACCTCTGTCACCCTTCTGTCTTGTGATGGGAATTTATAATTGGAGTATAGATAAGGATGCTCAGCAAGTCATGGGATGGAGAGGAAACATTCTCTAAATGGCAACTGTGATTGGTAGCTGCAAGACGGTCTCTATCAGAAAGCTTACCCATGACTCTGTACAATGAAATGCGAACCTTGTTGGACGCCAAGATCAGTTACCTGAGTTAGGGATGGTATATAGTTCTTCCTGCGACATGTCAGTGATGAAAGTGGTTGGAGTTGCTTTTTCCCTGGCTCTTGATTATAAAGGGGGGGGGGACCTTACTCAGTAAATTTTCTCATTTGAAGAATATGTGCCGGTCACCCTATAATCCTTCTCTTACTATTCTTTAGGTTTCTTCATCACTTAGTCTGCAACTTCCGAGTTTCCCAAGGCAGTGGGACAATGAATACATGTTTCTTTTATAATAATTTTGAATCAAATTTACTTAGCGGCCAAATCTATAGTGAGTAGAGGATCACTCTTGTTAAAGAGGCTGTTAATCACCAGTTGTAAAAGTGCCAAGTGGGAAGAAAGGGGCAGAGCTTTAATCTTGTTGGCCTTCCTTTGAAGGAAAAAGGGAAAGAGCTGCCAACTGCCTGGGTGAGAGGTGGGAGGCTCAGAAGTGGCCTTTTTCCTACATGTCAAATGAGGGCTCTTTGCTTATTCAGGTCTCTCTTTTTCAGGCAAAATATGGCTGTATGTGAGTGGTGTCCTTGAACAGGCTGGAATCAGGCCCTAAGAGTTCATGTGGAGAAGGGGTCATGTTGAGGGGAAAGGGCGTTGAAGCATTTCATCTCTCTCTGGAATCTCTAGCCCATTGGAATTTGGAAGCTCTGTTTAGAGGTATCTCTGGCCTCCACCTAATCCCTCTCTGGGTTTTTCTGGCTCCATTTGCCAAAGGAGAAAGATGTCAGGAGAGATGTGCTTGTAAACAGAAGTGGATGCTAGCTTTTGGATTGTATTTTAAGCTTTGGCATCTGCTCTCATTTACTTATCAGTAAGTGAAAGGAAGGGACAGGGGAAGTTGAAGAGCACTGCAGGGGGAGAGGTACCTGGAGGTTGGCAAAGGTTTGAGGCAAATGCTACTTATGCCTCTGAGACAGCCACTTTAGTGGGAGCATCCATCTCATGACAGAGCAATGAAGATAAAGACATTTAATTCACATGAGCACTAACTAGAATTCAAGGCAACAAAACTATCTAAGCTCATTCCCTCCAAAAAGTTTGAAAGTAAAATAAAAATGAATGTTGATGGGCATTGTGCATCCATGCGCCATCACCACAGAGGCATGGACAGGGTAATGAAGGGGCCTGGCTGCATAGCTGTCCCCTTGGGCTAGCTTGGGGTGGGGAGGGCGGCATTCAGGTGGCTCCAGGGTAAGTTCCTGGACAAGAGAGGCAGAACTAAAAAGAACAAAGTTGAGCAGAAATCAAAACCTGGACAATAATAGCATATTTCATAATCAGCAGATGAAGTGAGCATGGGTGAAGAGGAGGAGTAGGAGTTCTGGAGCTAGGAGGACAGGTGCTCTGGCCCAAGTTTGGCAGTGTAGGACTCAGAATGCAAATGGGGAGTAAGTTCCAGGAGACTCCTTGTCTGATTGTGCTTGGAGGGTGGCCATGGCTGTTTAGAAGCCTGGGCTGGGGACTGTGTAGGTTCTTCTCTCTTGTAATCTTCTTGACAGGTGGACAAAGAAGAGGGCATTTATTTCTCTTTTACAATTTGGGAAAACAAGGCTCAGGGAAATGAAATAACCGGCAGGTTACATGGCTGGTAAGTGGCAAATCCAGGTCATAAATATAGGGTTTGTGTTACAACTTTCAGGGACTCTTTCTTCCCTGATCCAGCTGTCTTATTGTTTATATGTATTTACTATATATACTTCCTTTGACAGACATCACTGTTTCTCAAATAGAGATATATTTATATTTCTGTGAATTTATGACATCCAATTTTCATGACAGATGTCCCTACCTTTATTGCTTTTGAATCTAGGAGTATGCCTAGCATCTCTGTGGCCCCATCCAGTGTGGTGTTAGCAGAGCTGGCCCCTAAGCTGTGATGACAGTCCCTTGTCTGATCATAGCAGGCAGAAAAGCACAGTTTACTAAAGCTGGGCTCTTAGCACCTTTCCCACCTGGGAAGGCTGATCAGCATCTCGCTCTGACAAAGGAGCTTTCTTTCGGCACTTGACTTTGGTAGTTTCACTGACAGGACTTAACTTAGTGACAGAGAATCCTTCAGCAAGCTACAGTTGTAGATGATTAAACCTCTCCCTGTCTAGTGTTGAATCATGTTATTTCCTTAGTAAAACTGGTTGTTAGTCCTAATCGAATCTCCAGTTTCCCTAAGTATAGAATAAGCGTAGGCTAAACGACCTCCCATGCACACTAAACCAGATGGACACTAATCTTGTGTATTTAGGAAGAAGAGACCAAGTGTGTTCTTTTCACCCCAAGGGCGTGTTGCTTCTTTTCCTCCAGTTTCTTAAGGCTTCTGTTAGTCAAAGATAGTCTGTCAAAGGCTAGGGCCGTTTTGTCAATTTTCTTGCCAAAGTTGCACTGGAATGGCCTTAATTGCACTTAACATGGGCAGTGACTTTGACAGCCTCTGAGTAACTGGACAGTGTCCACTTCCCAAAGAATCCCAGAGATGCCAGGATCTAAATGTTCTCTGAACCATTGATTTTTCTTTTGTTACATAGGATGACTTGACGAGATTGATGATGCTAATATTGTTCCTCAGCGCTTTCTTCCTCAGACCTGTCACTGTTGTAAAGGATTGTTTTTTGGATTTTGTCTCTATTGCTTCCATAATGTGTCCTTTATTATTATTATTATTATTATTATTATTATACTTTATTTTATTAACGGTGGTGTAATTTAGAGTCAGGTGATTCAAGAGGAAACGAACCTTACACATTTACTATAATTTTGTGTCTGTAACATCTACAATATTTATGGCATTAATTTTGTAGTACAGTGTGTTGTGTACCAGACAGCATGTTATATGCGTGAATGGTGGTGCTTTGACTGAAAAATGTGTCCTGTGGTAGCTTTGTCCTCAGGCATATAACTAATATGCACGCAGATTAAATGACCAAGTGAGTGTTCAGAAACCTCAGGCTCTGACAGGCAGCTGTGGGAGGCTGGCGTTCGACGTGGTGGGCCGTGTTCATGCTGTACTTCTCATTCATCTCTTGTCTCCATTCCTGCTTCAGCTCTGCTCTGTTTCCTCCCCTGGGCCATTACAGAAGGCTCCTGTTTGACCTCCCTGCCTCTGGTTTTATGCCACTGTTCCATCTTCTACATGTGCCCCAGTAGGTACTCTGGTCCCAGATACTGCCCAGTCATCCCCTTCTCAAGGACCCCTACCTGCTCTCCATTGCCTGAATCAGGTGTAGACACCTCTGGCCTGGCGTCCGCGTCTCTCTATCCACTGCCCACTGAGCCTGTCTGATACCCTCCTGCCCCTCTGCCTGGTTCACTCCTGCTCAAGTCTGCAGCACATTTTCGTTCCCCCACCCCTCACAAACTCCTGCTTCCATCAAACCTACTCCTTTGACAAAGAACCCTAGCCTTCCTCTTCCATACCCTGCAACTCTTAGTGTCACCTAATGTATTGGTTCTCTATTGTGTAACGGATTGCTCCACCACTTAAAACAACAAACCTTTATTATCTCCCACAGTTTCTGAAGGTCAGGAATCTGGGAGTGGCTTAGCCAGTGGTTCTGGCTCAGGGTTGCTCACAAGGCTGTGGTCAGGCTGTCAACCAGGGCTGCAGTCTTGCTGGAGGATCTAAGTCTAAGCTTATTTACAAGTCCCTTGCCAAGAAATCTCAGCCCTTTTCCACTTGGTTCTCCCCATAGGGCTGTTCAATGACATGGCAGCTGGCTTTTCCAGAGTGAGTGATGAGAGAGACAGATAAACAAAAGTCTAACATGGAAGTTGCAATGCCTTTTGTAACATAATCTTGGAAGTAAAAACTAGACACTCCTGTTTGTCACACTGACTAACCCCGATGCAAAGTGGGAGGTGGCTACTCAAGGGTGTGAATACCAGAAGATGGGGTCACTGGGGGCACCATGAAGGCTGACTACCACACCTGTCTTATCTTTTTGCATATATATATTCTGTTTTTCCAGCTAGCCTGGGCACTGTTTAAATTCGGAGGCTGGCCTCATTTTCTGTTGTGGCTTCCTTACTTTACACGAAGTACTTTTCATGGAGATGCTTATTTTGTCTTCACAATAACCTGTTGCACACGTCCCCCCCCACCTTTTTTTTTTTTTTTAAAGAGACAGAGGAAACTAAGGCCCAGAATAATTGGTTATCTAAATCAGTCAGGTACTATGTGACAGAGCTTGTGAATTCACTCCTAGCTCCTTCTGATCTAAAACCTATGTTCTTTCCATTATACAAATGGTATGCTGATTTTGATTTCTGTAAAATATTTTCTACAACCTGCTTCTTGTCTATCAGCTGTGGTGATAAGAGGAACAACTTGGTGGCACCCAATAATTGCAGAAAAGTATTTGTATATAACAATTCTAAGATAGAAAACCTTCTAAGAAGTTGTCCTAACCAGCTAAAACCTCATTTTCCTGGCCTTCATCTGTCGAGCAGTTGCCCATCCAAAGCTTCTGATTTATTTGACTGTTCTACTGAACAGGAGAGCTTAAGAAGCCCATATGAGTACCACATTTCAGCAGATTTTCTTACTTAGTCATCTAAAAAGATTCAGCTTGTCACCTCCCACCACAAGAAACTTCCTACTGAAAGGCTTTGTTCATCTGTTTCAAACAGGTAATTCACTTGTGAACAGGCTCTGTTTTCTAGGCTTGGTGGGATTGGGCTGTAATCTACATTGTTGGAACATCTCCCAATAAACTGTTCCATATACTGTAACTTAGCTTCAAAGGCAGGTTCTAGGAAAAGGAAAAAAAAAAAAAAAAAAAGAAAGAAGAAAAGAAAGGAAAGAAAAGAAAATAAAAGAAAAACCCTGTTGTACTCCCAAGCACAAAGTTATGGTGGTTGAATTCAGTAAAGGAGCTTTGATTTTCTTTTTCATTTTGAACATAATCCTGGCTCCTTTAGTTGACTTTGAAAATGTGGAATGTGTATGTTTCTAATTTCAGTCATTTCCCCTTTCTTCTCTGCAAAAAAGGGAACACTGCAGGTGGCTTTCTAACACTTGAACACCTTGAGTTTTTGTGTTCACTCCCATAATCATCTTTCATGTCTGCAGGGGACATTTAGACTTATTCTTGTAATGATCCTTGAGTTTTTGATTTATTGGCTAAAGATACATTTTTGGAAATATTTTTTACTTGAGTATGTCTTCTATCCCCTATTGGTTGGAGGAATATTGCGTATTGTTTTTCAAGCTCTTTTCTTATCTCTGCATAGGTATGCCTTTTATTTCTTACCTGTGACGGCCATGGGGTGGTTTAATGTTACATGCTTCGGCACAGTAAGTTTTCCCGAAACCGTGGAATTTCTTGGATCTCTTTAAAGAGTCTGACCTACTGGGGAGGAGGAGAAGACGAGAAGGGAATTTGAAAAAGAATGGAGAGCGAGCTTTCTCAGATACTTCCATGCTTCTAGGTGGTTATAAGGCTGTTTTCTGTGTAGATTGACACTATCTTTAGTGGCTGTGCTCTGAGTCAAGTTCATTTCTCTGGAGCGCCAAGGAAGCTTACACTCTGATGACAGTAGAATTCTGTCTCGCTCATTTTTTTTTTCGTAGATCTAGATCTAGATAAATAATACTTAAATATATATGTGTAGTCATATCTTCAAACACAAAATATTTCCAGAAACTTCCATAGTTATCTGCAGTTCCTTCTCACTGTCATCTTCAATATAAATGGACATTTAAAAATTCAGGAAGCAATTAATTGTAAGTCCTCAAGGGCTGCGGTCTCCAACTCCCAGGCTGCAGACCAGATGGGAACCAGTCCATGGCCTGTTAGGAACCAGGTCACACAACAGGAGGTGAGCAGTGGGTGAGCAAGCGAAGCTTCCTCTGTATTTACAGCTGCTCCCCATCACTGGCATCACCGCCTGAGCTCCGCCTTCTGTCAGATCATTAGTTGCAGATCATTAGTTGCAGGCGGCATTAGTTGCAGGAAAACAAGCTCAGGGCTCCCACTGATTCTGCATTATGGTGAGTTGCATAATTATTTCATTATATATTACAATGTAATAATAATACAAATAAAGTGCACAATAAATGTAATGTGCTTGAATCATCATCCCCCATGCCTGGTCCATGGAAAAATTGTCTGCCATGAAACCAGTTCCTGGTGTCAAAAAGGTTGGGGGACGGCTGCTCAAGAGGAGTGAATTGATCAGGTAGCTTTGGGTAGTTGTTTAGGTACATTTTACAGGACCCATCCAGTCCTAATTGCTATGAACACCACAGGTAGGACCTGTCTAGCAGAAAGAAAGCACAGTTTGGAGCAGGGGGATGAGTGTCCCTGAGGGTGGCATTTCCTTAGAGAGCAGCAAAGGGCTGTTTTGCCCCTAGAAGGAAGGTACACAAATCCAGAGAGGGTACATGCAAAGGAATTAAGGTGACCTGAGTGTATTGGCCTCTTTACCTTCTGATGTGTATATCCTTCCTTATAATAAGCTTGCTAGTAATCATAATGATTAATATGTATAGCAGTTTGTCTAGCATGGTCATGAATTTTATCTTCTTTGGCCCTCACAGAATCCCTACCCCTTAACCCACCCCCTCACCACCATGAGGTCATAAGTAATTTTCATTTTGTAAAGAAGGAAGGTAGTAGTTCAGTGTCTAAGGGATGTACCTAGCTAAAAGTGGGAAACTAGGGACTCACACCCACCCCTTTTTGACTTCTAATCCAGAACATACGTGCCTCTTGCCCTAATCTAACTGGGCATTCCCTAGCTTGACTTCATAAAAGGAGAATAATATATTGGGTACTTTGATTCTTTCTTCTACCCTGGGACACAGATTCCATGAGGGCAGGGTGAAAACTGTATGTGTTTTTCTATCTCTAATTTCTACTTTATTCTTGGCATATGACAGAAACATTGGAAAGTATGGTGGTTTAAAATATGTCCGCAAATTCTTTGACACTCACTTCAAAAGATGGAGCCTGTTCCTCTTGAACAGGGGTTGGACTTAGTGACTTGCTTCTACTGAATAGAAAAAAGTAGAAGTGACAGTGTATAACTTTAGAGACTTGATCACAAAAGGCACTGTGGCTTCCTCCTTGCTCTCTCCTGGATCACTTACTGTGGGGTAAGATAGCTGCTGTCATGAGGATTCTTAAGACGTCCTACATAGCAGCCCATGTGATACAGAACTAAGGCCTTCTGCCAGCAGCCAGTGAGGGACAGAAGCCTCTGATCGACAACCTGGAAATGGATTTTTTAGGCCCAGTCAAGCCTTCAAATGACTGCAGCCCCAGCCAATGAATGACTTAACTGCAGCCTCTTCAGAGATCTAGAGCTAGAAATACCGAGTCCCACTGCTCCTGAGTTCTCAACTTAATGAAACTAAAAGATAAGAAATGTTTGTTGTTATAAATCCCTAAGTTTTGGGGTGTTCTGTTATGTAGTAATGGATAACTAATATAGAAATGGGTGAATAGTACCTCAAAATGCTCCAGGTTTCTGATGTTTCTGATAGTTAATGATAAAGACTCAATGATATATACCGTGATTTGTAGATACTGGCTACTTCTCAGTCATTTCCTTTCAACTCAAAAAGGTATAGGAGTTTTGTGTGTTTCCCAAATTAGACAATCACATGGGGATCATTTAAACACACTGAATCCAAAGCCCTACCCTGGATTCATGAAATGGAATGTCCTAGGATGGGGATTGGGAATTTATTATTTATTTTTATTTTTTTATTTCAGAGTATTACGGGGGTACAAATGCTTTGGTTACATAAATTGCCTTTGCACCGCCCAACAAGCATGCCCATCCCCCAGATAGGTGTGGATTTACCCATCCCCTTCTCCCCCTTCCCACCTGCCTGACTCCTTATGAATGTTACTTCCCATATGTGCACATTAGTGTTGATCAATTAATACCAATTTAATGGTGAGTACATGTGGCGTTTGTTTTTCCATTCTTGTGATACTTCACTTAGAAGAATGGGCTCCAGTTCCATCCAGGGTAATACAATAGGTAGCATAGATACGGAGAGATAGGAACACTCATACACTGCTGGTGGGACTGCAAACTAGTACAACCTCTATGGAAAGGAGAATGGAGATACCTCAAAGAACTAACACTAGAACTACCATTTGTTCCAGCAATCCCACTACTGGGTATTTACCCAAAGGAAAAAAAGACATTCTATAAAAAAGACATCTGCACTTGAATATTTACAGCAGCACAATTCACAATTGCAAAGATGTGGAAACAGACCAAGTGCCCATCAATGCATGAGTGGATTAATAAACTGTGATATACCATGGAGGACTACTCAGCCATTAAAAAAGTGATGAACTACCTATTGTATTATCCTAGGATTGGGAATTTATATTTTCAAACAAACCTCTTAAGATGATTCAGATGCACACAGCCCAAACTCATCCAAGGAATGTCATTTGAGAACCACTGAACTAGAGCTCTTTCTTTTTTCCTTAATTCAGTTCTGATAATCAAGGCTTGCTACAGGATTATTCCATGTTAGTTCTCTTTCAGGGGCTCATCTTAATGCCTTCTGTGGAAGGGGTGTGCCTTACAATGGTGAACAATTGTTAGGTCTGCGGCTCGTTCTCCCCCCGGAGCTGTGTCTTGTGCTTGGTGTGGAGCCCGTGTCAGACCAGGGAGAGGGAACTGCCGGCTCTGGAATTGAGTGTCACCAGGAGCTAAGAATGGAGGCAGGCTCCAGTGCTAATGTTGAGTCTCATGTGTGGTATTATTCTTAAAAATAGGCATGTTGATGTGTGAGTGTCTCTTCATGCATAGACTTCAGAAGGCCCCTTTGAGAAAGAAAACCACCCAGAGGAGAGTAAGTAGCTATGGAGAGCACTTTCAGGAGGAAACTTGCTGGCCTTCTTGAGTGAAGAAGTCCTAGTATGTATCTGATCAAGAGATGCTAACGAGTTCTGGGCACACACAGGGCATATTTTATATGTGTTTTTAGTTCTTCATTGCCATAATCGCAATTTAAAATTGGTTCTTCAAGCATGATGACTATACTCTGGGTGTGGTCTTTGATGTATATCATTTGAATGCTTGTGCCAAGTATTTCAAAGTTTTGTTCTATTACCTGCATTTATTTTAAAGGAAAAAGTCCAGGTGGCTGAGGGTACTTGTTTCTCCCCTTGAGTTCTATACTAATAACCTCTTGTGACACTAAGTAACTGTGTGACCTTGGGAGAGTTACTTTCCAGCATTAAGATAAAAGTCTTTTCATTAGAGAAAGGAGAGACCTGGGCAAGATGAATGTTCCATCTGAACAGGTAAATCTGTTCAGCATTGTATTAGTTTACTCAGGCTGCCATAACAAAATGCCACAGACAGAGTGTCTTAAACAGCAGAAATTGGTTTTCTCACAGTTCTGGAGGCTAGAAGTTTAAGATCAAGATATTGGCAAATTTGGTTTCTCCTGAAGCCTCACTTCTTGGTTTGCATATGGCCGCCTGCTTGCTGTGTCTGCAAATGGTCTTTCCTGTGTGTGTGCACTCTTGGACGTCCAGATTTCCTCTTCTAAGGACACCAGCCACATTGAATTAGGGTTCACCCGAATGGCCTTGTTTTAATTTAATCACTTCTTTAAAGGCTGTATCTCCAAATACAGTAACATTCTGAGGTATTGGGGGCTAAAGCTTCAACGTAAGAATTTTGGGGGGGACACACGTGATTCAGTCCATAATAAGCATCCAGATTGCCTTTGTGTGTTAGAGGTCCACATGAGGCAATGGTTTGGGGTGAGTGCAGGACACCTTTGGGTCTCTATAGCAGAGGTAAAAGAGACAGAGTGAACCCCCTGAAGTCATCTGGTCATTTTCCTGCTTTTTTCGAAACAACCTCTGAGATTGTCTCTGTGTGTTAGGCAGTCAAAGTCAGAGTTACAGAATGCTACTAATGATGAACGGTACCTTGGAGGGATGCCCCTTATTTAATATTAGAGGAAACCAAGGTCCAGGGAGGGATTGAGCTACATTTAGTGTTAGATCTCTTGATTTATAACCCAATTCCATCCACTCAGGCAAATCAGAGCATAGACCCATACTCTCTGACCTCACCATTGCCTCACACCAACACCTTGGAGGCACCTGTGTGGTATGACATTTTTTCAAGCTCTGAAGAGGGAGGATATAATGGCACTTCATTGGGAATGTGCTAAGAACATTCTAAAAATAGTGACATCCTCTAATCAAAAGCTTTTTGTCTGAGTGAGGGCTTTTTTCGATGCTTTCTTCTTGATCTTTCAAAGGAGGTCAGGTTTCTCACCATGAGTTGTAGGATCAAGGCTAGTAAGTCTGTAAGTTGGCACAGTTTTGTTATATTTAAACTGATGAAGAACAGAAGCAAGACAACAGTAGAAGTGATCCATTTGTTTCTTTAGTTTAATTCCAGAGTTAGGATTAGAAAAGATTCTTGATGTCTGATTAAATACTTTTAGACCTAACAAACTGTTAAAATGTTTTAAGAAATTACATCAAATTGTCATCATTTCTTTCTGGAATCCATAAGTGGCTTAGGAATTATGGATGTGATCTAGCCCTTTTTCTGGTTTAAGTGGAATAAAATTTGCAAATCCTGTGTGTTTTTAAGAAGCTTTTTTTTTTAAAGAAACTTTTTAAAGATCCATGGGCAAATCAAATATTATATAACAATCCTCTCAAATGTCTATACCTGTAGTAGAATGCAATTGTCTGCATAATCCAATGAACGTTTCAGTATGTCCTGGGAAAGAAATTCTGTCAGCATCATGTTGGTGTTCCCAGTGTGTCTTGCTTTCATGGTGAAATCACTAGCACTTCCTGTGGTGAAGCTACTAAGAGATAGCAGGGCTTATCTAGAATCTGAAGCCCAGACGTATGAATCTTAACAATGGCTACATGTTATTTATAAAGTGAATTATCTGAATGCACAATTAGAGATGTCTTTTAATGTACAAGGACAATTTGCCACTTTTATTGTATATCTCCTGTTTATGAGATAGAATATTTCTACCACAGACCCATTTTCTATTTTCCTAAGTGATTTATTCATTTAACAAAAATTTAAAGAGGCTTCCCGTGCTAGACACTAAGAATATGGCAGTGAACAATAGTAACAAATATATAGTCCCTACTCTCAGAGCATTTATATTTTAGTAAGAAAAATAGGCTTTAATAAAATAATTTCATTTTTTTAATAACTTTTCATTCTGTATATTTACGGTATACATGTTATGAGATACATATAGTAAAAAGGTTACTGTAGTAAAGCAAATTAACATATCCATCATCTCACATGGTTACCCATTTTTCTTTGTTTTTGTGTCAAGAGCACCTAAAATCTACTCATTTTGCATAATTCCCCAATATCGTACAATTTTATTAACTATAGTCCTCACGTCCTACATTATATCTCTCAGCTTGTTCATCCTGTGTATCTGCTACTTCCTAGCCTCTGACCTACAGCTCCCATTTCACTTGGGACGTATAACTGCAAATTGGGATAAATTCTCCAAAGGAACATACCAGATTCTAGGAGAAACAGGAGCATATTACAAAGGAGTTTGCCCCAGGCTGGAAGGCTTCCCTGAGGACCTGATTTTTGGCTGGGATATGAAGGATGAGGGAAGGGTTAACTAAGCTGGGAAGGTCATAGATGTAATAGCAGAGGCTGGTGGTCCCATAGGGCTGACATAATGGAAAAGGTGTGGATTGGGATGAGAAATTGGGATTTATGTCTATCTTTTTTCTTTTTTTGGTGCAACTTTGGGAAAAATTACTTCACTTCCTTGGGCCTCATGTCCTTATTTATGTCATGACTGAATTTGAATCAGAGAATCTGAGGGACCTCAGAGTCACTGAACTAGATTCATTCATTCACACAAATGGACTGAGCACCTACCGGGTACCAGGCAATGAGGAGTCCTGCAATTCAAAGATGAATTAACTGGGATCATTGACCTCAAGCAGCTTGGATCAGCAGCAGAGACAAACGTATGAGGCAACCAGTTATGTTGTGAGTGTCATGGGAATGCCAATGAGGATGGGATTAGCCCTGATGGGAGGAGAGGAGAAGTCTGGAGGACTCCGCAGAGAAAAAGATTTTTTTTACCAGAAGGAGAAGAGGGTGAAGTTAGCCTGAGCAGCCAGATGAGTATGAAAAAATTCATAGAGATTGAAAAATATTCACTGGGACAACAGTGAGTAACACTATTCCACAATCTAAAGTATGTCAAGGACAATTTCGTGATGTCCTTTTGAGACTCCAAGTGCACCCAGATCTTCAGGGTAGATCTGAAGGTTGATTACGGAAATCCTTGCCTATGTCTCCTTGCTCTGTAAGGCTGGGGAAGTGTAGAAACTGTTTCTGTGCTCTGGCTTGGTTGCCCATCTGTCAGAAAATGCCCTTTTCACAGCAGGGTTCTTGTGACTTAATTATTGTTTGTGGGATATTTAGAAGTTCAGGTCAAGGATAAATTTCTGTTACAAAACTGAAGGCACACGAGTGAGATGTTTAAAAATGAAGTGGAAGTTTTTTGTTTTCGTTTTGTTTTTGTAAAGGAAGATTTTCATGGCCTGAATGTGCCACCATGGTCGGGTCAGATGGTCAGAAAATTATGTTGTACACCAGAGAGAGAAAAGAAGAGCCCTTTGAGGAGCTGTTCTAAAATTATTTTTTGATTATTCTCTTAACTCTTTGGTTTGAATGGGTCATTGTTTCCTCGCCAAGATAGGGTTAGCATTTTTGCGGTATTTTAAAAGCTGTCCTGTCCCTAGGAGTGGAGGATATCCCTAGGATCGGAGTGGAGACAACCCAAACAACTTGAGAAAGAGTTGATAGAAATTGGGTTGCCGTGTTTAGTCTAAATGTGCTTAGAAACAAACAAAGCAAACTAATATTATTGATTTGAAAATTTGTTCCCTGCCTACTTCCAAAAAGGTCTTAAGAAAAAATACTTGATTATAACATGGCCATTAAAATACAGGGCAAAGCCAAAACCTCACAAGAAGTTTTGTGCAGTAGCAAATATGTTTTATTTGACCTAGGTAGATAGCTGCTGCTGTTGTTATTATTGTTTGGGGGGCATGAATTTTAGATGAAAGATTCTTGGCAGTCTAAGCAAGAAAGGAAAATATGGTTGCCTAGCAACTTTTATTGAACAATGAAAATAGACAGGTCAACCTGTTGGGAGATACATTCTTTGATATACTTATTATGCAGATTTTTATATTATAAACATTGAATAGGATAATTTCCCATAACTTCAGTAAGTTTTCCAGCTGATGGCAAACTTTCCTTAGTAAGACAGGTTTTTTGCATGAAGGCATTTTTATTTGGGGACATAACTAAGGCAATTCAGATTTTTAATTTTCTATTACGATTTTATGCAAGGAAAACTATCAGTAAGTGGGTGGATATTATCATGTTTAGATCAGTGTTTTAAAACTTGAAAGTTCATAAGAACTGCCTGGGGCCCTTGTTAAAAATGCAGATTCCAATCCCCCGCACCAACCAGACCTACCGAATCAAAGTCTCTAGGCAAGGGGCCTGGGTATATATTTAACAAATGCACCAAGTAATTTCTTATGCTCAAACAAGTTTAGGGAACACTGCCCTAGATGGTTTTCCTTGACTATTTTTTCCTCTCAGCTGGGCTTTGTAGCAGTCATTTTGAGCATAAATTGTGATAGGAGCCCGAGGCAATAGCACTAAAAGTGAGATGATGGAGCCCAGCGGAGCCAGTTTAATTAGCTGGTTTGGAGAACCATAATGTCACTTCCCCTTCTCCAGCTGTGTGCCTCAGGATGCTGCCCAGCAGTTTCTTCCAGGTGTCTTTTCATCTGTTACTCCATTGATCCTTGCAATATCTCTGTGTAGTGGGTAGAACTACTATAATAATTATATTTCATTGATTTTAAGATGCATGCTTTCCCATAGTTTTACATCTCTAGCATTAGTATGCATCTTAGAATTGATGGTGTCTGAATTGGAATTTTTTTCTGTTTTAGTGATACATAAACTAATGGCACGTTTTATATTCAAGTTTCAAAGATTTGATGAACTGTGGTTGCTTCTTTTACAGGTGAGTCATCTGAGACACTATGAAGGTGATGTGACCATGGAATATCACTACTAGTAGGGGGAACCCAGTCTTAGATTCATCTCTCTGTTCTTGTACTAGTTATCTACTGCTGAGTAACCAATTACCCCAAAACATACTGGCTTAAAACATTAAACATGTATTATCTCACATAGTTTCTTGAAGTCAGGCATTTGGGAGTGGTGTGGCTGGGGTGGGGGGGTTCTGGTTTAGGGTCTCTCATGAGGTTGTAGGACTGCAATCATCTGAAAGCTTGACTGGGGTTGGAGGTTCCCCTTGCAGGCGGGCTCCCTTGTAGGGCTGGCAAGTTGGTGCTGGCCTCAGTGAAAGGCCTCAGCTCATCCCCGTGGGGGCCTCTCCACAGGTTCCTTCAAAGTGATGCAACATGGTGATCGTCTGCCTTCCACTAGAGCACGTGATCCAAGGGACCAAGGCAAGGAAAAAGTTGCAATATCGTTTATGGCCTGGTTTCAAACTATCATTTCTACACATTTGCTTTGCCACACAGACCAACCCTGATTCCGTGTGTGAGGGGACTACATGGGGCATGGATATCAGAAGGTGAGGGTCACTGGGGGCTGGATGTTTCCTTCAGATTATACTGCCTTTCCAACACAGTTTTGTCCTGATCAGCTTGGCCATTTCATACCCTTTAGGCAAGTTCTTAAATTGAATGAATGAAAACTCCTTGTGATTTATGTCCCTTTCTAGCACTTGAAACTTTAATGTGCCTACAAATCTCCTGGGTCTCCTGTGAAAACGCAGATTCTGATTCAGTAGGTCTTGAATGAGGGTTGAGATTCTGCATTCTAACAAGCTCCCGGGTGATGCCTCTGCTCTTGGTCCATGAATGACACTTTGAGTAGCAAAATGAATAGAGTCAGGCAGGCTTCCAATAGCACTATCTCTAGGGCTGCACTGAAACCAAAACGCCTTTCTCCTTCTCAGGGTGTACTTGCCTCCTCCTCTTATTTAGCAGAGACAACTGGTTTGGAGAAAAGGAACTAGGAAGAGAGAGCAGCCTGCCTCACAAAGTTGGTTAACAGAAAGGGTGGTATGAAGCATGTAAGAGCCCGTGTGTTATTAGGTTGGCAGTTTGCTGCAGCTGTGAGCGCTTCACAGTCAAGGTCAGGTTTCAGACAGCAACAGCTGGGTACTCAAAATGGTGAGGTAATTAGCTTGCAGGGGGTGGGGGGCAAAATGGAACCCAAACAGTTCTTAAAATGAAACATGTTAATGCATTATTCAGAGCTCAGATGTCCATCAGTGGATCCTCATCCTCCTCCTTTCTCACCCCCCTTTCCTCTCCCTCTTACAAACACACATACACCCTGGAAGCATTATACTCAGAATATATTTCCCTGAATAAACTGAAGAATGCTCCAGAAGCATGTGGCTCATTGATTTGTCAAAGTAATAACAGTCATTATCTGAGGCTACCCATTAAATATCAGCCATTCCATCCATGGCTGGTGGGAATGCAAAATGGTACAGCCACTTTGGAAAATAACACGACACTTTATAAGAAAGTCAAATACACGCCCACACTGAACAAATGGCACGGCTGTTGCACTCCTAAGTCTTTACCTGAGAGAATGGAATTTATGTCTATATAAAGGCCTGTACACAAATGTTTATAACAGTGTTATTCATATTAGCAAAAAACTAGAAACTGGTGAATGGGTAAATAAATTGTCACATCTATACAACGGAATACTACTTAGTAATAAAAAGAAATAAGCTATTGATGAATCAAGAAAATGGATGAATTTAAAAGCATCATGCCGAGTGAAAGAAGCCTGCCTTAAAAGGCTAATACTGTTTAATTTATGTGTCACTCAGGAAACAGCAAAAGTATTGGGATAAATCAGAGCAGAGACTGCCTGGGAAGGGGGTGGACTGCAAAGGGTAATGAGAAGACTTTTTGGGGTGCTAGAAATCTTCTGTGTCTTAATTGTGGTGGTTGTTATCCAACTTTATACCTTTGTCAAACCCAGCCAACTGCATCTTTAAAAGGGGGTGCATGTTATTGCACGTAAATTATACTTCAATAAACATGGCTTTAAAAAACATATCAACCCGTCCAAATCTTCCATTTTCCAAATGAGGAAACAGGCCGCAGATGAGGAAATGACTTGCTACAGCGGTTGTGAGCAGGAACATAGGCTTCTCGGCCCCCATTCCTGAGGGAGAAGTGAGCGGGACCCTTAGGCTCCCATCCCAGTCCAGAGGACATTCCAGGTGGGACTTGAGTGCTGGTCTTGACTTCTCAATGCCGCAGTTTGTGTGGCTTTTTAAAACCCACACTCTTCAGTGTTGCCCATCAGGCTGCTGACCTGTGATTTGGCTGGAGAGCTCCTGATTAGAAAATAAAGCAAATTTGCATTCAGTCAGAATCCAAAGAACATCAAGCCCCAATAATGAACTCTATGTACATATTCCATTTTACTTTTATGAGAGATGGGGGAAAAACGCAAAACTGTCATTAATTTATTCAGAAGAGTGCCTTGTAAGGCATAGCTACCAAGTCACTAGAAAGAACAGAATATCCTAGAGATTCACACCAAGGTCTTGTTGTAGAAAGCAGGTAAGATGTGGAGTGAGCCATTCCTGAATCTCACTTCACAACTTCATGTCCTTGAGTAGCCACTTAACTTCCCTGTCTGTGAAACAGAGACTATAATTCTTACCTCATAGGGCTTTTCTCTGAGGTTTAAATGAGAAACTGGGAAAGAGAGGACCTGACCCAGCTTGGATAGACTTCTCCAGTATGTCGGCACTGGGCCGTGTGGGAGAAATCAGGCGCGTTACACATGTTGTCTTAAACCTCAGCGATCATTATCCCCATTCTGGGCTTATCGGCCCCAGTAAGCGATCTGTCAGCGATTTATACCACCTGGCCAGAACCAGTGGGCTACGTGTAGGTTTCAATAAATAATTGTGGATCTGAATCAAGTTCTGTTTGTAAGATAATTGGTTGGAGCGGTTGGAAAGGAGTGAAATTCTGCTTCTTAATTAGAAAGCAAGCCTTCTTTCAGTTTTTGTTCTTTAAGAAGGAGAGGGAAAACAATTGACGCCAAAATTGGGTCCCTGAGTGAGTGCCAGACTTGCCGTTGAAGGGAAGCTGTCCTCCCCAATCTCATCTGCACGCAGCCTTCTCTCTCTTTGTCTAGAAAAAATACTCCATCAACCAAGAGACCTTGTGCTATTGAGGGCCCAGCTAAAACCAGAGAGGCAGGGAGATGCCCCACCTACACCTCAGTAAGCTGACTCTCTCTGAAGGCATTCTCTGTAATCTCAAACTCTTCTGCCTTCTAAGGCAGGTTTAACACTAATTGAAATAGGGTCAACTAGGCTTAGGGTTGACATTTATTAAACTTATTTATTTTTCCCCTTTAACAATTGCAATAATATACAAGTATGTTTTCTGTCTTCCTTAAAAATACTTCTCATTCTGTCACACAGCCAGGGTAAGCCTAGATTTATAAAACAACGACGAGTTTTAATAGTCTAAGACAACTGGCAAAACACCAACTGGCAAACATAGCAAAGACAATAGAATTGCTTTCTATACTATATATGTTTAAATCCCTCTGTGTTTCACGTGCCTAGACTCAATTTTCTTTTCCTAACCACTGTCATTCAGTATTAAGTGGTCAGTTAAATGTACAGATTCTGGTGCATCCTATCAAGCCCTGTGTACTGTTTTGTGTTATGGATGTTATATAATTAAAAAGCATAATTTGGGCTGAAAGCATGCTAGGTTCTAATATATAGAAAATATGATAAATGTTAAAGCTCTGGGGTGGGGGGCAGGGAGCACACAGTATTTTAGATACTAGAGATTTCTCTACTGCCCAGGGCAGAATTATTATCCTCTTGAATAGTTTAGGAGCCTGAGGACCAGAAAAACTAGAGTCAAGGCCAGTGGTCGAAGTGGGAGACTATGGACAGTTTCCTGCAGCCCAGAGCTGCTTCTGCTAGCCTCACACCACATTCCCCTTGTGTAGGTTATTTAATAAATTCATTTCACAAGCCATAGAGCACAGTAGGAAACAATGCAATTACTGAACCATAGGAACACAGCTGCCAACATCTTGTTGATTCAGAATTGTCCAAACATTTCCATGTGGGGGTGGGACTGATGCAATTTGCTGGTTCAACAGTTGACATTGATAAATTGGAGTTTCATTTCCTCTGCCTTCTGTTGGAGGTGCTAATGAGCATTGAAAGGCTGGAGAAACACGAAGGGGAGAGAAGGGAAGATCTTGCCTGATCTACATACTAAGTAATTGAGCTTGGAAGATGTAGACTTGACACCATTAGGTAATAGGTGTACATATTTGAAGGCACTAATAAGGACCAAATACAATTAGTGTTGTGAAATTTTAATTATTTAAGTTCCACTTGCAGATTATGTGGGCTGGAATCTTCATTTATTAGGAGAGAATGTTTGTTTTTCCTAATGTTCTGTTTCCTGAAAATTTTTTTTATATTTCATGGGGCACTATGCCAAGATTCCTTGGCTTCTGGGAAATGAGGGAACTGGCCCAGATGCTGTCTGAGGTCTCTTCCACACTCCATTTTTTTCACTTGCTTTGGTATGAGAATTTGCCTGAAATGAATTGCATTCCCCCACCCCAGCCCCTACATTTATCCAGGCATCTGTTTTCCAAACCATTCATTTTCCCATTCATTCAACAAGCTTACTATGTGCCAGCTACCGTGCTAGGAACTAGAAATAAAGAAGGTAATAGGCCTGAATATCACCAGACCTCTATTCTCAAGAGGTGATGTTTTAATAGGGAGGCAGGTAAGTAGAGTGTTTTGGGGATGTGCTAGCGGGGAATACACAGAAGACCATAAGCACATAGGAAAGCCCCGAGGCTAGACTTGATTAAGGACAGCTACTCGGAGCAGGTGATATTTCCAGTAGATCTTTGAAATGAGCAGGTGAAGACCAAGAGGAGGACGAGTTTGGCTGGGCTTTGTTCTGTGCACCTCCCAGGACTTCCTGGCACCTTTTCTGTACGTACCGTAGAAGAGGATTCTGAGAATTCATAAAACACAGCGTTTGCTCGGTGTGGGAACATAAAGTGGAAAGAAATGGGACTGATTTTTGGAGAATGGAATGGCGAAGTGCTAACGCTCAAAGAGGTGACATTATAAAAAGGTTAAAAATCTTAAATGAAAATCTTAAAAGTATATGTTTTATAATCCCTTCCTTAAATACAAGCTGTGGGCCACAGCTGAACTCAAGCACATCTTGATGAACATCAGCTATTTTAATCAAATCATTAGAGCTGGAAAATACTTTAAAAGTTTTCTATACTCATCATTCCACACATGAGGCAATTGATGCCCAGAAAAGTTAAATTATTTTTTTCAAAAATCATACTACTTAATGGCTGAGCCAGCTGTGGAAATCTCCCCACCTACCTATAAAGCACTTTCTTCTTTCAAGAGTCAGCTCAAGATGTTACCTCCTCTAGGAAGCTTTATCCCATAATCACTCTTTCCCCTTATTTTCTACCAACTCCAACTTTAAACTTTCCTTCATTAAAAACAAACAAACAAAGAAAAAACACACAGATTTTTTGCCAAGTTATCTGAGGTCTTATTACACCTCCCAACATACTTTAGTAATTTACTTTTACAGGGGGCCTTATGCCCTGGGGACATTGTCCTTGTCTTCAGAGAGCTTACAGTCTAAGTGGGAAAATGGATAACATGGTTTTAAAGTATAAGATCTTAAATTCTTCATCTGGAATTTAAGTTCCTCAGCGATCTGATCCTATGCTTACTGTCCGGGATTCTCTTGATAAAGCTTGGATATATTACCTACATTATAGATTGCTACTTTTACTCACTCAGTTCTCACAAAAACAAATTTTTAATAAAAGTATGTCAGCATAGAGAGGAAACGCAGTGATTTCTAATTGTCTTTGCCCCAAAGGTCATTAGACCGTCTGTGGGATGTCCTCAGAAGTATTTGTTATGTTTTAACATAGGAAACAATTATTATTTCTGTGGTTTTTAAAATTTTCTCATTCTTCTAATCTGTCAGTTTTATTCAAAAGCAGAAATTGATTTGAATAAAACTAATTAGCGTGAATGAGTACTGGATTTCTAAAATTAACCTTTTACATATATGAATGTGTGTTTCAAAGTCCAAGCCAGCCATAAATAATTCTTTTCCTGTCTATTCAGCTCTCAGCCAGAAGAGTAGACTTATCTAGGAGAAATGCATTTTGTTAAGCTTTGAGAAGATGCAGTTAAGAATTCTCCAGCTGCAAGTCATTTTAGAGATTATCAAACATTTATTTACTCAATGTTTTTAAAGCAAATTGGATTCACTTTTATATGGCATTAGTTAAAATTAAACCTAAAAAGAATTTCTTTGCAGGTAATCTTGTTTTTATTTTAAATATGTTTGGTTAAAGCTAGCTATAAATAAACTAGAACTCAGGATATTCAGTGTGAAAATAATTTAGATGTGTTTTAAAAAATGTAAATTTAACTTTAAATGAATATTATACTGGCTTATAAATGTGTCAGATATGACATATTTTATCATATCTGATTAGTAGAAACTATAGAAATCGAATGTGATCTGAATGTCTCCATTAATGTGATGGTTGCTGTCCTGTAAGGATTTAGGTTTGTACATTTATAGCCCATCTCATCACCTGTGTGTAGGAATTAAGAATTAGGAGGCCTTGGTCTAGTCTTCACTCTGACACTCCCTGGCTGTGTGGCCTCCAGCTACGAGCAGCATCTCTTTGGCACTCTGTGTTCTCATCTGTAAAATAAGCAGTCAGACTAGATGTTCTAAGGGCCCCTGCAGTTTTGAGGCAGATGAATGTGATCGGAGGAATGTTTATTTTCTGTTTTGCACACAGAAAAGCAAAAGCCGTACAACATAAAATGATCTGTCCACAGTCACGGGGAGAATCTCTGGCACAGTAGGAATAGATCAGACTCTTTCCAATTTTTGGTTCTGTCCAGCCCTTTGGCCCTCATGCTTCCCTGTGGTCACTCTGATGGCACCTACTTTGGACTTTATTGTTTACAAAGCCCAGTCATTAGCATTTGCTCTTATGTCTATTAGGATCACTTCTAGGTACGTATTAAAAAGGGATGGAAGGAATAAAGTTAGTTGGCAAGTTCCCATTCTAGTAATGACTTTTCTACCTCTCTGCCTGTCAAGACTGGTATATGAGATGAACTTGTATTACCTTTTCTGTTGAATCTCATTTTCCGGAGAAACCAGTAATTAAAGTGAAACAGTATTAAGTGACTCTCCAGGGTATCAAGGTCTCTCATCGTCAGTAAAATTTAGAAACAACTCCTATTAGGAATGAAAAATGTAAGTAGATTCCCCATTCCAAACTCTCTCACCACCACACACACACCTTTTTCTTTTGGATTGTTAAGCCTGTTTGCAGCATATGTAATTAGCTTCTATGTGACTTGCTGTGAATAATGCCTTCTGATAGCCTCACATTTAGAAATGTGATAGGTATAAATTTGTTTAGAATCAGATAACATATTTCCATGTAAAACCATTCCAAGTAATAAATAGGTTTGCAGGTGCCATTTTAACTCAGTTTGCAACTGAAGTGTGGTACTCATCTTACTAGACCGGCTTTGAGAAGTAGAAGGTTGTAGAGGTGGGAAGGAAAGGAAGAGGAAGAGAAAAATTGAGCAGTTTGGACAGAGAATTTCCTTGGTTCTGCCTCTTGCATCTCTAATGTCTGTCCTCAGGGCCTTTTAACACCTTGATGGCCCAGGCCTACGGTGGTACTTAGTTAATCTCCAAATCACTCAGTCAACTCTGAATCAAAACTTGCCCATTCTGGCAGGGCAGGTGGTCCCCACTTTGGTAAGAATGTCTCACTCCGACTGAACACATTCTAAACAATAAATGTTAATTGGTGTCTTAACTTCCAAGAAGCAATTTCCATTTTCTTTTTTTAGTTGTGAAAGTGAACCTCACTGGTAGAATTTCAGGCAAAATGAGAGGGAAGGCACAGAAAATTCTGGACTGAAAAATCTCACTCCAGGTTCAAATCTCCTTGCTTGCATCCAGATTTCCCAGCTGCTTTCATTTCTGATCCCCCTAGCCTTTGAGAGTTTCGGCAGCTTTGCTGTCTGCCGAGGCAGGGGTGGAGTTCTGAGGATGAGGTTGAGGAATGGGCAGGGTGGGTGCAGATGGTCAGCACCACTTACCTGCGTGAAGTCTTTGTAAGTCAGCTCTGTCTTTGCAGTCAGACACCTGGGTTCAGTGATCAGCTCCACTGACTACGTAACTTCCGGCAATTATTTAACCTCAGAGTCTCCATTTCTTTATACTACCCAGGGGCATCATGAAGATTAGTGATAATACACAAAAACCCCTTGGCCCAAAGTAGATGCTCAATAAATGGTTGCTGTCAAGAGTCCAGGAGTGGTTGGATAGTGACATTAACAGTATCTGGAAAGCAGCAGCATCATTCAAATAAATTATGTGTACACTGTTATTTGAGGGGTGCATAATGTCAGGCTATTCTATTTGTTTTAAATAGATTTCTGGGGATGGAATAGCTGGTAGAGCTGCAATGTAGGTATTCAAGTTGTACCTCCAGAAGTGTGCAGATGAGGCCAGTAGAGCTGCTCTGAGGACGGTGGACTTTTGCAGAAAGAGCTTGGGGCAGGATGCTGGGGGAGTGTTTCAAACAGCCTGAGCAGTCACTGAGATGCGTACTTTCATCAGCAGTCATTGGGTGTCTGTCTCAGGCGAGAATGAATACCAAAGGAGGTGACAAATCATTTATTGCCCGGAGACTGTCTGTAAATACAGTGCCCTTTATTTTTTTTCTAGCTACTTTAAAGAAACTTCTACACAAATCCTTTTCCTGCAACATAGAGCCTCATCCCCCAGCCTTTAAAAGGCCTTTGAAAAGATCCAAAATGACTTTTGTATTGTCCCAAGTTGTCATCTCAGAGGAATTAAAGATGTATTCTGTTCTCCTTAAGTTAAATTAGCATTCGTAACATCTTTGTTTTCTTTTTTACAATCTGTTCCTTGGTACTCATGAATTTTAGACAAATAGCCTGTCTGAAGGGTCTGCATTTGCCTCTGCATGTGTCTGTGGGGCATGTACGTTTTACACCTGTCAGCTCTGAATTGCTACAAACTCGGTCATAATATACACAGCATCCCTCTCCTTTCTCGCAACATAGAAACACAATCATGCTTTTTGTGTATAGACTCCTGAAAGTCAGACCATCTAGTCCAACCAGCTGACTTGGTAGCCAAGAGAGCAGACACGTGGGGCTTGGGAATGATCTTATGCCTCCTCCCAGGGAGCACAAGGACTAGACGTGGGTGTCCTGCTCAGCACTCAGGCTCCAGGGCTCCTCCCAGGGCACCGGCAATAGAGCTGCAGGGCCTGCTCTCCAAGCAGACTGCACTTCCACAGGTGGATGCCAGGTACCTCCCAAGCCCCTGATGTACCACGGAGTGTCTGGAAATGGGTAAAAATAGTCAAACGAGTAAGTACAGTTGGCAAAAAGTAAAGTCTTTTTAGACAACTATGGAATGATTAGAGCAGGGAATTGGGTACCCCTCCAACAGTGGTCTGCATAGAGTAGATCTTTTGTAAGCACTGACTTATTTTGCTGCTGAAGGCCAGCCTCAGGCAGAATTGGGAAATAGGCAGCTTGCTATGGTGCAGTGATTTTCAAACCTTTCCCTCCCCCTTTTAAAACCGTAGGACTCTTGCTTCAAATACAAGCATACGAGGAAGTCCAATATGTAACACAGATCAAAGTGGTTGAAGTGGGGGTGAGAGGCCCAGGGTCGTCTTCTCCCTGTCCACCCTCCACTCATTACAGGGCTCCTGGGAGGCCCAGCCCTTGGCGCTCAGTTTGGAAACCACCATCCCAGTGAAAAGCCAGTGTTCTGGATTCAGGCAGCCATCTGTTAGTCACTTGCAGGCGAATCCCTTCACCACTGAGCCTGGCTTTCTTTTCTTGTAAATTGAGGGTAAAGTGTCAAACTGAAAGACTTTTGCATGTAAATATTAAATGAGATAAGATATAATATACCTGGGCCTTGCAGACGCTGCAAACACTGATTCCCACTTCTCTTTTTACCTTTTTTCTTTCTCCCTCCTTCTTATGCCTTTTCCCCGCAGATGTCCTTCACTTTTTCAGGATCCCAGAGACCTCTGGCACTAGCATTCTTCAGACATGCTCGGCTCTCCAGGAAAACTATGAGTCACTTATATTCTAGTGTCAGCTCGGGCCAGTCTGTCTTCCCCAAGAGCGTTTCCACTGGCGAAAGACCTCATTCCCTGCTTCTGTGACAGTCAGTCAGTTGAGAGCCAGCCTGAACAATCGACATTCAAGGGAATTGTATTGAGGGACCTGGTAATCATTTCTGAAGACCAGCAGTCTCTGGTTAAGTTGAATGTTAGTCTAGGCATTTGTGTTACCATACAGTATACACATTCCTTAAAGTTCTCACGTTCTGCACACTTGCATTCAAACAACAACATGACTTAATGGAAAAATACGGTTAAGAGAAGGTCACCCAAAACCTTTTTGACTGTAACCAGGACATTAATAAAAGCAGTAGTGATGCTAAAATATTTTTAAAAATCACTCTAATATAGTACTTTACCTTTAAAAAAGGTTGAAGGTGGCTTGCTGAAAAGGGTTGTAGGGAAGGGATTAAATTGTTGAATTTTGGAGACAAGGATAAAATGCACTGAAATCATAGACAACAATAAAAAAAAAGAAAAGCCACATGCTTTCTGAACCAAGAAGAAGCATATGCCAGTCTGAGCCAAGAATGTGAGCCTCATTCTCTCTGTGAGTTGCTGCATTCTGCTGTGTTTGAATATGTTTTGTTAGCTTCCATTCCTTGATTGTACAAAATTTTAATGTTCTGGAAAAATTGCGTATGATATCAATACTACTTTTAATTGTGTTAACATAATTTTCCTATTTGTCAGTCCTATATAAGTAGTTCATGTTACATTGACACATTCTGTAGCAGAACAGACTATTTCTAAGCCCCAACAGCCTAAATCCCAGATAAAGAACACAAAGAATGCAGGTGAGTAAGCCTTTCTGTCCTCAGAAAAGTCACCATCTTATGTGACACATGACAATGAACTCAAATAGCTGTAATACAGGTCTCACTATAAATCTCATAAGATATCAGTTCAACCAAAATGCTGTGCAAAGAGAGAGAGGAAATAATGTATACGCATGTGGAAGGTGAGGAGGCACAAACTTGCAGAAGGGGTAGAGTTGGCGGGATTTCAACAGGCAAGGATGGAGGGCGAGAAGAACAAATAGAGGCTTGGGAACTGGAACGCGCAGGACATATGTGAGGGACTAGCACACTGGGGGGCTCTACTTGGGGGCTGGGGCCCATTAGGAGTGTGAGGGAGCAGTTTAGACAAAGACTGAGATGGAGGTTGGCCTCTGAGTGTAGCAGGCCTTGACCAGGAGGAGGGCACCATCAGAGCATTTTGAGCAGGCCAGTGATGTGATTAGAGCCCGTCTTTTAAGCTCCTTTTTGCAGCTTATGCTGGGCAATGGTGACGGGAATAGAGTCCAGTGAGGAGGTGTTGCACTTGTCCCTGTGAAAGATGTGAGGGCCCTAGCTGGACTTCAACAGTGGCACACAGTGGCAGTGGGGTGTGAGGGGAGGACACTACATCACAAACATTTTAAGACAACCTCAAGCATTTGTCAACTGATTGGATGGTACAGGGCTCTGCTGGTACCTGTTTAATGATGACAAATTTACTGTTTTCAGTAATGATAGCTGTCATTACTGAACACCATGAAATATGGCATTAAGCTAAAACTAACCCTAAATATCAGTACATTTGTTTCTTTCTCTTCCTCCTTCCTTCCCTTCTTCTTTCCCTTCTTTCCTCCTCCCTCCCTCACTCATATCTGCTAGGTGCTTTGTTATACTTTTTATTAAAAGTGTTTTCTGTACCTTACAAAGCTGACAGTTGTCAAGAGGTTTCATTCATTCAACCCACATTACTTGACCCTTACAAAGCACTGCAGGGGGAAGGAACTCCTGGTAACAAAGAGGAATCAGACACAGATCCTACTTTCCAAAGTTATGTCCACACTGTTGAATGTTGAACCATATTATTGTATTACTTATTAAAAACTAAAAAGAAAAAAATCAGGAGGGAGGTGGTAGAATAGGTAGAAAAAAATACTGGAATATTTCTTTTTAAAAAGTCACATGCCTAAATAACAGGCTAAAAGCCAGTGTTATTAGTTCACTTAGAGAAGTGTGATCAGAATGTGATTTTGGAAATAAAATTACGTGCTCAGCATCTGCTAAGTTCCAGAAACTGTACTTGGAGCTTTATGTAACTGTTTCAGTCATGTGTCACAACAGCCTTGTGAGAGAGGTGGTTTTATCCCTATTTTTTTAAAAATGAGAAAAAGTTTCAAAAAGTCAAGTGATCTGAATGTCACACAGCTAATAAATCATGAAACTAGGGTTCACGTTCAAGCTTGTCTGTATCCTAAATTCATAATACTTCCATCACGTCATCCTCATTATCTCCTTAGGCATCTTTCTTTTCCACACGCCTTATTTGTCTTAAAGTTATGTAATTTTATCAGTGGACGTGTGACATCCTGCCATTACAGTGGAATTGCTGCAAACAGCATGTGGGCGTTTGGGATTCACCAGTAAGAAGCACTGTGTTGTGACTCACTTTGAAAGCATATCAGTAAAATCACGTATGAATTTTAAAAATTTATGTCCAACCTTCAGGCCTTACTTTTTGAGTTGGAGCCAGGCCAACAACTGTAAAGAAAGATTAGGAAGGCATGACCTCTAGTGGAAACACTGAAAATGTTGTATGATTTTTCTGGTTTCTCCCCAAACTGGCCCCTTTTAAACTAGAATCATGGAATTTTTTATCTGAAAGTTACTCTCATAACAAGACTTGGGTCTGTGCACAAAATGGCATTTTTGTCATTATCTTAAAAATGGGATTTCTGGGGAGGAGAAGAGGGGTAAAAACCTACTTAACAGGTACAATGAACACTATTTGGGTGATGGGCACACTTATAGCCCTCACTTAAGTATTATAAAAGCTCTCCACGTGACAAAAACATTTATCCCCCTTAATATTTTGAAATTTTTTTTAAAAAAAGGGATTTCTGCATGTCACAATCACACAACACCTGGGTTTGAGTCCTTTAATGACCTTTCTCGTGCAGGCACGATTTTTTAAAAGAAGGATCGTCCTGTAGTCTTTTTCCCCACTTAACTATAAAACCTAATCTAACTGGACTTTTGGAAGAGACACAATATGGATGTGGCTCTCTGTATTTAATCTATCGTGTCTAAATTCAACTCCAGGACAGTTGATAGCTTTGGAAATAGTATACCTCTATTCAGACTATTCAAACTGTGATCTTTGGTTTCAAGGATTGAGCTGTAATTGTGCCCATCACCGCAGGTTTATTGTTCAGCTACCACGTCAGCCCCACACTCGATACTCACTGACCCACATACGTGCTCCCAAGTAAAATGCAGTGTGTGTGCCAGTTGTCCTTAAGGATTCTTGGTTGGTGACACAATCACTTTGTCTGTGCTGAAGATTGAGTGGAGTACAAAAATCAGTCCCTATCTGATAGGTAGAGGGAGACAAAGGGCCTGAAAAAAATAACTAGCAAAAATCTAGCACAAATATGTCATTTTCTTTCAAAGCAAAATGAATACCTGGGAGTTTAGGGATGTGAATGAATTCCCCAGTTGTGAGAAATGAGAGATGCCACATTGCTCCTGAATCTCAATTAGTCATGTTTCCAAATGTCCCACCCAAGTTGTGTCTTTGCTGATTTGAAGAGTAGCTAATCTCAGCTACTCAAGATCTTAGAGAATTGCTGGGACAGTAAATTTCTTCTGCTGACTTGACAGCTTTGCCTTTCCTGACTTTGTTACCTTTCTCCTTTGAAATTGAGGGAGGGAGCAGACAGTCTCAATTTTTAAAAGCACTTCAACGTTGCTAGTTTAAAACATGTCTCCTTAAAGATTATGCTTCAGACCTTCTGGGGTGAGACACGAGGACCTATATTTTTAACAAACTGTGGTTTGAAACTCGCATGTAAAGCAGAAAGAGCCCTGGACTGAGAGTCAGGGACTTTGGATTCTATTTCCAGCACCTGTGCCAGGTGCTCTGCTGTGTCTCCTTAACCTTTTGGGCCTCAGCAACCTCATCTGTACCGTGGTAGTTGGAATAAATAACCTTAAATGTCAGTTCTGGCTCCAGTAATCTGCACTTTATTCATTGTTTGTGTGGGGAACATATATACAACTTAAACTTCATTCTCTGAAGTCCGGGAGTTACAGAATTTGCAAGTGATGCAAACAACATCCTTCAATACTATGAAGTTAAACAAACTCTTATTTCTCCTTTAATAGCTACCGTTTTGGTTAATAATTTCTGGCTAACATATTGAATGCCACTTCTCATCCACAGACTCTTGCCCCATTTTTAATGGTTGGGGGAAAAGCAGAAGAAAGAAGCCATCTCTCAAAATATAACTTTCTCCCTTTCAGCATTGAGAGACTCACCTTCTGACTTTGTCCTAGACTTTCCGTTTTTTTATTGAGCAGACGTTATTTTAAAAACACTACAACATTTTGCCCTCTCTTAAATGATCTACCTGTACTTTTAAACTGCAAATTTCAACTCACTTGCATTGGGTTTTGGCTGGTTGTTATTTTAAGTCTGACTTCTTTTAATGTGAACATTTCCAAGCCCAAGCAATAACGTATGTTTTTACAGATATCCGGAAAGTAATTATCAGGTAGACAATTGTGTCTCAGAAGTAGATTCAGCTCTTTATTAGTCTGTCAGGCTGTCAGGACTGTTTTCCCATATCTGTTTTATTTGGATGAACTCACTCGATCCCTCAGTCCTCTGTTAAATTGTTAAGTATGGGTGTAGCTGTAGCAGTCTGAACTTCTAGGTATGTGGAACATTCCAGCTTTATACAATGAAAAAACTTAGAAGACTTATTGAGTCATTATTTTTTGAAATAGCGGGTTTTTAGTATATTACCACTTTGTTGTTTGGAAACTAGATTGAGGAAATTTTTGTTTGAAATATAATATTTACTTATTTAAAGGACAACAGTATAGGCAGGCAGTCATTATTAGTAAGCTATATGGAAAATTGATTAATAGCTATTAAGTATTTGATTATTGACACTTACAGACAAGTTTTTTTTCAGGAATTATGAGTATTTTTCTGGTGTAGTAGGGAAAGAAGGGTGTCTTATCAATAACCCAGTCAGTTTAGGTATGATTGAAACCTCCTGGCTTATCATCTATAGAATGCCCCCAGCAGAGCAAGCTTTACCTTTTGAGACCATTCTCCCACCTTGCAACAAATTGGCAACTTGGTAAAAAAAAAAAAAAAGCGAAAAAAAAACCAGATGACATGTTCTTCCTTCTTTCAAAATAATTGTGTGTGGTCATATTAGTTTTAATCTAGTTTAGGCCAAAGAACTAGGTGGATACTAGGTAGTCAGTTAGATTCCAAGAGCCTCAGCTTCCACACCTGTACGGTGAGAACTATAATGCTCTTCACAGTCATTGTTGGGAACAAATGAGAAAATGACTGTGGCCATTCTCTGGAAACTGCAAAACATCATACAATATATGGCAGTGTTTATTTGATTATTTATTGATTGAATCCAGGTTAAAAAAATAATTTTCTTTTTTATTAATCACCTGAGCTCCTAAAATCTTTTAATGCATTTATTTATTTATAGTCAAAATGAAACAGTTTTGAAGGAAGAGTAGTGCTTTAATCTCATAACATCAAGGACTATTTCCTGTGATTTCTTTCTCTTTTATTCCTGGAAACTTTTATTCATTTTTAAAAATCTCAGCTGTAGCAAAGGAGAGCTGAAACTCTATGCCTTGCAACAAGGTCTTGAATATGCATTGGGAACCGTTGTCAACCATGTTTTCCACAAGGACAAAGCATCTTTCAGCCTTGGCTCACCCTACGTGGAGCCCGTCAGCTCCTGCGTTACCAGGATTTTCTCTGGGAACCAAAAGGCAAAGTTACAAGTCACTGGGTAGGACCTATGAGCAAATAGGCCTGGGACTAATGCTTTTAATGAAGTCTTATCATGTCTTTACCCATTGCTAGGCTTCTCTTTCCCCAGAACTTTTATTCTAGGAATTTAAGACTTTGGAGCCAGCTAGAAACTTTTAGTAGGTGAGTGGAGTGTGGATGCCACCTCCTGGCAGTTATTGGGAATTGCTTAGTAAGGAGTCCATTTATTTCTAGGTTCTGTACTTACATATCAAAGGAAAAATGAGTTGTTATGATCTTTTTTAAAAATCGGGTATTAGACTTTGATCTTAGATCACACTGTAGCTATGTAGTACCTTTTCTCCTATTCCTCTACTAAGGTTGTTAGTTAAGAAGTGGTGCTTTGGAGAATATCCTTAAGTTCAATTATTCTCAAAGAGCAAGAAGAGATGCCCTCTGTGTAGTTACATTATAGTCCATGGTCAGCTCATTAACAAGCTCCCACCTTCTTCCTTCATCTGACTTGAGTAGGCAATATGATTCCATTGCTTGTAGACATAGAGGCTCTGGCATCTGTCATCATGTCTCCAAATGACAGTGTTGTCAATCTAAGTATATCACCTGACAATTTCATCCTCTGTAAAGATAGGGTTTATTTCAGTAAACTCTATCTTTAGGCTATACCATCTATTTATTCATTCAACTTACATCTGTTGAACTTCTGTTGTGTTAGGTTAGGAGATACACAGGTCATCAGACTGAGGGACACTGACAGGTAAACAAATTAATTGGCAATTGTTGTAAGCATTATACTAAAGAAAGTATGGACAAAAGGTCATTGAATAGAGAGATTAAACATGTCATTTAGAATTCTTTCCATACACTTTAGAAGAATAGAGACAAAATAATCCCAGAGGCTGAAAGAGAAAGGTTGTTTTGGTCTTCAATTTGGCTTGAGACTTTTATATATGAACAAGGTGAGTCTATTTGAACAAAGCTCCACTCTGAAGGTTGGTTCCTGCAGGAAGCTGGGCTACTTTTTCATTTTTCGCCCTCAAACCTTTACTCCCCATTGTTTGCTTTATAATTTAAGGAAGAAATGCCTGTATCTAAAGAATATAGGAATTTTCACCTCTCCAAAGTTCTCCAGAACCCAAAAAGGTTTTAAAGTGTCCTTTGGGAAATGAGGAGAATTGGAATAAACAACAAAGCAATAAATAAATAGTGAAAATGCTAACTGTAAATGCACTGGGAAGCAACCTTGCTGATCTGAGAATGCTGATGAACCCTTTTTGGGAATTGTGCTCAGATCCAATTTTATAAAACATAAAATAGATCTGTAACTGATTGTGGGAAAGAACAAGTAATTCATTATCATTGGCTTATACTTCTAGTCTCATGGCCACTTGTACATCTGAAATGTTATAATTTCATCAAAAATTATTAGCAGAGACGACGAGCCTGTTTATCCCTGCTTCACACTCCTCCCCACCCCCACAGTTCCAGAAACAAGAACTACCTTGCTGTGGTAGCTCATTTGGGAGGTAATACTAAGAAGCAGGAGTGAGGGAGTAGAGCAATTGAGACAAAGAAGGGAGAACAGCCAATAAAGGTTCTGTTTATTCATAAGCAAATGGGTGGGTTGATCTGTGGGATCCTCTAGGAAGCTGTGTAAAACCCAATGTAGAATTGCCCACAGAGTCTGGGGAAGTTAGGGCATGTCTACCAATGGTTGCCCCACAGGTGTCAGTTCTCCTGCATTAACTCTCCTGCATTTCCTGGCAGTGGCTGGAGCAGAGATTGCCCTCAGGCAAAGGAGCAGAGTCACTGGTGCTTGAGCAGGGAAGCTGCCTACCAGAGCTGCAAGTGAACTCAGGGGCGGGGTGGGGGTGCAGGGCGGGGCATCACCTGAGTCACCTATACACACAGACACACCCCCCCCCACCATACTCATGTATCCACACAAGTTAGGAAAAATGTAAAATCAATTGAAGTCTGTAATAACAACAATAAGGACTTATTAATTTATTTGAGGATGAGAATGGTGGTTAAACTATTAAAATGGTCTTTATCTGTTAGACAAATATCTTGCATGTTTATGGGTGAAATTATAGGATATGTGGGATTTACTTTAAAATATTATAGCAAAGAAATGGGGGAAATAAATGAAATAATGGCAAGCATCATTGTTGAAGCTGAGTGGTAGGTACATGGTGATTCATTATACTATTATCTCTACTATGTGTATATTTAAAAATTTCTAAAGTAAACAGTAAAACAAGTAAACTTGTCTAAGACAAGGTCTTTGACAGACTTCTTTATATAAATTGGGATCAGTTTTAAGCAAATGCAGCAAATTTGAGTGTATAGTATAGACCACAGAAATAAACTCCCTTTTTATTGAACAATGACGTATTTTTTTAGGCCACTAGGTTACAAGAAACGTTACCTTTTTATTACGGGCTCATGGATACCAGGTGTTTTTGTTTTTGTTTGTTTGGTTTCTTTTAGAGAAGACATAGAATTCTTTGTTTCTTTCTCTGTGTCTCAGTGTGCCTGAGCTGAGTTTTGTACAGAGAAGAAATGTGACTATGGTAGATACTGTTGTGTCCACAAAGAAAAAGACTTTCTTGCTTCAGAGTTCAGTAGGAGTTTCTGGCTTTGTAGTTAGTATGTCCTTTAGTAATTATGTTCCTGGTCACCCTTCACCTGTCTCCTCAACCTAGTATTAGAAACTTAGAGGACATGATCTTAAAATTAAGGCTCTGCTCTTGAGTTAAAATAAACAAATTAGAGTATGCATCTGAATATGTGAGAATATTTTCAGAGTGTATCCTGGGGTCTGAAAGAATTCCAGGGTTGCTGTTGTGATGCTCTTTGAGAAATGTCCAGGAGTTAAGTATGCAACACACATGCACACACACTTGTGCGTGCACATAGCTATGTGTCACAGCACTAGAGATCCATTTTGAAAAGGTCATTTATAATATTGTCTTTCCTATGATCCTTGATCCATTTTGCTCATGTACTTCATTCCCCAGAGATGACTAAAATCAGTTTTTAATCAGCTTTAGAAATCATTTTATTCCAAAGTAGAATGTGTTTCATTTTTGGATAGAGAAATAAGCTTCCACTTACTATTTCTTATAGTTTTACATGGCCATTTTAAAGTCCCAAATATATTAAATTGTTTATTCATCTAGGAGAGCCCATTTAATGCTGAAAAGCACCAAGGAATCAACTTGAGTTTGGATCCCAGTTTAGCTATCATGACCATAAAACAATTTATTTGACTGATGTTTATCTTGATTTCCTCATCTGTAAAATGGGAACAATATTGTCTACTTGAAAGCGTCAGGAGGATTGAATGGGATGACATAGATAAAACCTTCAACTTATGCCTTAGTGCGTGGTAGTGCCAATAAATGTTTGTGCCCTTCTCGGAGGGTTCTTGACATGAGATGTACATTCTTTGAAAACATAGTATAAATTCAGCCCTTCTTTTGCTATTATGTTTGCCATTGCTAGTACTGTGTTCTCTCTTCTTGAAATTGGTGGAGTTGGTTAAAGCATGTGACAACAGCCGGACTGCAGATTAGAAATGACACAGAGTGGACCAGATGAGAAAGAAGAGCAGCACCGAGCATTCGAACATAGCGCATCCTTGGATTTCTTGCTGCCGCTGTTACTGGGCCCACATTGGATGGTCATAGGTGGCTGTAGGAGTCCACGTGGTAGGTGTCTGTCTTCAGTAGTGAGCAGCCACCTTGGAAGACATCTATACTCAGACTCCATCGTCTTTGTATTTTTAGTCTTCATCCCTGCCGAAGATTCTGATGATCATCTCTTAGGACAGGACATGTACTGCCTCCACTAGCAGCTTCACCAGAAAATTCTGCCTGATGGATGAGTCTTCCATTTTCAACATTAGACTGAAATTTTCTCTTTATACTTTCTACTTATTGAAATCATATAGGTAAAGTTGATTTCTTCTTTGTTAGTACAACTCATCAGTATTTGGAGTGGATCTCACGGCCTTCTTGAATTTTCTATTCTTCAGGCTGAACAATTTTCACTCCTCCTCTTCCTCTTGCTTTACTCATTTCCTTAAGTGTTATTATGTCAGCTTACAATTATATGTTCATTAGTGTGTAATTATTTGATTAGTGTGGGAGCTGTTCATGATGCTTATCAAATATTTCCGTCTCTCCACCTTCCCAGCACGTGGCGGAATTGTGCTTTCTTCCATGGGTGGGGCCATGTGACTAGTTTTGGCCAGTGATGTGTGGATAAGAATGATATATGTCATCTCTAGGCCAGAGCATTTAACTGCTGAAAAGAGAACCTCCAGAGCTTTCTTTTTCTCCAGTTGAGTGACTGTGAAGTTCTTTCTAGACAGGAGTTGCTCTGTCTAACTGGGTCCTGGATTGAAAGAAGAGCTCCTGACCAACCCTTGATGGTCATCTAGTGTGAATGAAGAGTAAAACTTTGTTGTTTTGAATCACTGAGATATTAGCTTTGTTACTAAGCATAACCTTATATCCTGATTGATATAGTTAACGTTTGGTTTTCTCACTAAATGACAAGCACTATGCATTGGGGACCGTGTGTGTTTCTTCTTACCTTTGCATCTTCAGTATCTAGCACAGTACTGGCTCATAGGGGTGCTAATACGTATGTGTCCCATGTATGAATAAGTGAAACCTGAGTTTTGAATCCTGTCTTCATCCTTGTTGCAATTTTCTGGGCTTGGCTTACTTCATTATTTTTCTTCTAAAATGTAGACGCCTTCCCCTACCCAGTCAAACCCAGCTTTCCAGTTGCAGGGTAATAAGTAGTTTGCATATACATCCCAAAGTGAGAAAGGAATGGGAACCAGACCCAGCTGGGTAACGGGCAGAGGTGATGGGGTACAGTTGACTTCATTCTGAACGTCTCCATCATAAGCTTGTTGGTTCTTGTGACGATCAGGAGGGAGTTAATTGTTCATCACTGATATGATTAACATCATATTGGCATTACTCATGTTTGTCACTTGCTCTTGTTTTTGTCTTTCAAGAATGAGCCTTCTAAAGCGAATACTCCTCTTGTAAATTATCAGTCTGTATCTTTTGTGCCCTATTGTGGCTGTGAGAATCTGCTAGAAGGGGCTAACAAGACTCTCTTTTGAGTCTTGCCAGTAAATTCTGAATGTCAGAAACTGTAAGTTTTAAAACTATCCTTAGTACAAAAAAGAAAGAAAGGGCAGGACTTATTTGATGGAAAAAATATTTATAATGTGTGTGCATGCATGTGCCCAGAAACCCTCATTTATTGATTGCCAACTAAGTACCAGAACACATATTAAGTAATTTGGTGTGCACTCTCTCATTGTATCCCCATGGCCACGAAACAAACTTGTACTAGTTGTCATTCCCCAATTTAGATAAAGGAAACTGAGGCCCAGAGTGGTTAATGATGTTGGTCATGGATGTGTTGGACTTGAATCCAGGTCAACATATGTTTATTCTGTTTAAAATAGTTTAGTAGACTTTGACAAAGCCCACAAATTTTTAGAACTTTTAATTTTTAAGAAAGAAAATAATGAAAGGTTAGAGAGGCTTCCCCCACCCCGCCACGTGACTTTTGGATTATTAGTAAACAATTTTATGCACACATGCTGATAGTATTTCATTATATTGTCTAGCAGACTCCATGATCCCAGGGTTGGTTAATGAGGTAGGTATTCAAGTTTATTGAAAGAAATGGTGCATTCAACAAGCACGTGCCTTCTAATCCCAAGGTCTGTACTAATTATGCAGTAAAAAGAACTTTGACCACAAAGAGCTTATAGACTATTGCCTGTGATAGTATCTTTGATTTGTTGAGCATCTTTGTCAGTTACTGTGCCAAAGGCTTTACAGATGACCCTGGAACAACACAGGTTTGAACTGCGCGGGTCCACTTACATGTGGATTTTTTTTAACCAGACGCAGATTGAAAATACGGTATTGGCAAGATGCAAAAGCGATGTGTACAGAGAACCAACTTTTCATATAAGCAGGTTCCCCAGGACCTACTGCAGGATTTGAATGTGCACAAATTTTGGCATAGGAGGGTGTTCATGGAACCAACCCCTGAGTATACCAAGGGAAGATTGTACATTGTTATCTTCTTTAGGAGGAAAAATACGCCACAAATACAGGCCACCACGACAATAGGCACTGGAAGTGCTGACCTAGGAATTCAGATCAGGGCCCTCCTAGGGTGTACAGGTTGCTCATCCCACAGGGCACCTGGGTGAGAGAACAAGAAAGGGTTGGAATCCAGCCTGCCTTCTGCTTACCAAGCTGTGTGCTGTGCCACATGATGACATCCACTCAGAGGAAGCATCCCTGGTGAGCAGCAGTCTTGGTACTGCCAGGGAAGAGCATACTCCATTCAGTTTCCTTCATGTGACATGTTTTATGTGCCTTGCATGTACTATATATATAAGTGTATATATATATGTAGTCAAAGATATATAAAGAGATAAAATGCATCTAATTTTGTAACTTTAATTACAAGATGTAAAAGTTTTATTAATACCTCTTTTATAGGTTTTTCTCCCTTCAGCATAGGTAAGGGAGTGTGTGTATATGTGTGTTTTGGCTTCCCTTGGTGGGCTCAAATATGTGTGTGTGCGTGCAGCAGTCCCCAACCTTTTTGGCACCAGGGACTGGTTTCATGGAAGACAGTTTTTCCATGGATGGGGCTGGTGGTGGGGAACTCTGTGTCCCGGTGCCTAACAGGCCACGGACTGGTACCGGTCTGTGGCCTGGGGGTTGGGGACTGAAGTTCTAAAGGAATCTATACAAGTACCATTTTCACTTACCTACTTAGTTAAACTATCTACTTGAGTTCTCACATCTCTGGCAGTTTGGGGTTGTGAAGACTGGAGACTGACAAAGAAAATGATACTTACTTTCTTGCTCTCTGGTGTTACCAATCTGGCGTTATATGTTTGAATGATGGAGGTTAATAATTTGGATTCAGTGGAATGTGATAAAGTTTTATTTACTAGAACAGAAGGGAATCAGGGACAGAGTTCTATTTTTCACTTCATATTCTAAAGATAATCAGCAAAGAACTAAAAGGATGACGTGCAACTCATTCCTTAAACTCAAGACCCCAGTATCTATATAAAAGAGGAATATTAAGGTCTTCTTAAATAGAAACTATGAAATTAATCAAAACCAAGGAGTGGAGAATTACAGTAAGGGAAATTGAGAGGCAGTTTTACTTTAGGGTTTTAAAGAGCAAACATGTGCCAATGCTTCCGTGAAAAGAAGAGACCCACCCAGGGGAATAAGCTGTTTCTCCCTCCCACCTTGTCTTTGCTGCTAACAAGCTAAGTGGTGTATGTGCATCTTCCTTTTGTTCTCACTTGTGGCTTTGGATAATCTAACCAATACCTAAACAGAGTCCCTTGATCTTACCTCCCTGTAATTACACAAAAATCCTTGGATCAGTTCAGAGATGGCACTTGTTGGAACTGATCCTTACAGCCAAAGCGTACAGTTGAAATTTTTTCCTCCTCTGTCTTTTCCCCTCCCAGCCCTCGCCTGTGTTTTAGCTGCATGTCAGTCCATCTGCTGTGATAGCTGATGTCAGCTCGTTTTCACTTAGACTTAGCCCAGGAAAGTTTTCATGGAGGATGTTTGGGCTTGCATAATGTTGGGGAAGGCTCCAGTTTGTGTTACCAAATCATTTGTAAAATGCCTGCTAATGGGCTCAAGAAGGCTAAATAGAAATGTGGGTATCACAAGGGATTAGCTTCTGGAACAATGTGGCCTTAGAGATTTTTGTTTCTAACTCCTAGGAGTTTAGTAAATGAGTGCCTGCAATATTCTCTCTGCTGGTAAAGTTTTTTTCACTTTAAAGGGAATAAGAAGTGTCTAAAATTGTCCTAACTCCTAAGTATTAGAATTTAGACAAATACTTTATATTGGCTCTTTTGAATGAAGGGTCAACATTTTAACTAGGTGCATGACCAGCAGTTGAGAGGAAAAATAATTATTACTGGCAGGAATGTTCTAGTATATATACCAAGTGAAAACAAGTTAAAACTTCTTCTTTAATCCAGCAGAGAGCAGAAGGGAGTTTTAGCTATGCCTTACCTAAAACTAACCAAACCAAACTGTGATAATCCAAGGCAAAATTCAGTGGCACTTTTGTAGACAAATTATCTCTAGGTTGTTCATGCGAAAGTTGCTCTGGTTGTACAGACTGGTCTCAGCTGATGTTTCCAGGGCCAGTTTGCTCCTTTCTAGGACAAAGGACATATGAAGTTTTGAGTTATTTATGCCCGAGGGGACAATAATGTGGTACTCAAATAACAGTACCCCTTTAATTGATTCAGAGTTTATTTACTAAACACAATACAGTATTTCATGGTTTTTATCATGTATATTTATGGCACTTCAACAGCTAAAATGAAAGAATATTTGAAATAATGAAGAGTAAATTATTTCATTATCAAGATATCTCTTTGAAAGTAAGTGTACTTACAGGTAGGTTCAGAAAATAATGAAAATGATTTTCACAACCTACTCTGGAATCTGAGAAATCAATCCTATCCTTTCATAGCTATAGCTAACACTTGGGATGGTAAGTATTTGTTACATTACAAAGATGAGGTTAATATGAAAACATTGATGACAATTGAGTAATGGCTCTTTGTCTTGGTATTTATGAGAACTTTCCATCCTGATTAAGTTTGGCTTTTAAAAACCACTTTAAAAAGGAAAATAAATTTTCCTTACTGGATTTATAGTGAAGCCTTTTTCTTCTTGGGAAGTATGTAGTATAGTATGTTGGGTTTCTCAGGAAGCAGCCTCTGAAATGGAGTTAGAATGTTTATTAAGGAGCATCCGTGGGCTCTACACCAGGGAAGGGAGAGAAGGAAGCAGGATCAGGTAGAAAGAGGAGTCAGTTTTCCCTGCAGGCTCTTCATTAGCCTCAGTTGACCCTGCTGGGAACTGTGGGTGTGAACAGCCCTTCAGAGTATCCTGAGCTGGTACACTCTCAGGCTGATCAGTTATTGGATGCACACCCCCAACCCCCACCCCAGCCACAGGGCATAACCTTGGTTAAGGTGGCATTTTGCCTTAAGGAATTGTACTTAAGGAGTTGGGATGAGTCCTTTATTGAAGAAGGACCTGGATGGCATATCACAGTACAGATAGTGTGAGAAACAACCCAAGAAATCAGGTGTGCTGGATTTTCTTTCTGATGATTTGTCAACTCTGTAATGTTGGATAACTTCCTGATTCTGTTTTCTTTAAAAATAAAATGAATAATAACTTGCTATGTTCCCATCCATATGTAAGAAAATGTTACTGAATAAAATATTTTCATTGGTAATGGGGTTTGGGAAATAGGATTCTAAAGAATGAAAAAGAGCACATTTTTATAAATGAGTGTTAAATTTTAAAGTATAATATAATTGTCTTAGTTCATTCAGGCTGTTATAACAAAGTACCGTAGACTGAGTTGCTTATAAACAACAGGGATTTGTTTCTCACAGTTCTGGAGGCTGGGAATTCCAGTGTCAAGGTGATGGCAGAGTCAGTGCTCGCTGTGCCCTCACATGGTGGAAAGAGTGAGGAAACTCTCCGAGGTCTCTTCTGTAAGGACACTAATCCTACTCATGAAGGCTCCATCTTCATGCCTAACCACCTACCAAAAGCCCCATGTCCTGATACTATCATATTGGAAGTTAGATTTCAGCATATGAATAGAGGGGACACAAGCATTCAGTCTATACCAATGATGATAACACAACACATATACATGGTTTATTTCTTTGCTTTGGGATTGTCCTATAAAGAACAAACTATGGTAATTCAAAGTATTAATAATTGCAATGAATAATGGAATATTAGTTCATGGTAGTTCTTTGTGATCTTTGGGGGAAAGCTGTTAAATAAATCACAAAGAGTAATGCTGGTTGTTTGTCATATAATGAAGCACAAACAAGTATATAATAAAAAGACAGGAAGCAGGGAGGGTAAATTTGTATGTTGTTCATGGAGCAGTCATTTAAGTCTAGCCTTTATTTAAGTACTTGTGTTAACTCCATCTATTAATTCCACCCACCTAATAATTTCATACATTTGTTCTTTTATCATTTAGTCATAGCCTCAATTGTGTGCCTACTGAATGGAGACCCTGTGCCTGCATAATACATATTTGAGAAATGGTTCTCATCTTAAAGAACTCACAATCTTATCAAAAAATCATATTCATTAATATCGCAACCAATCTCATCAGAAACATATACAATTTGGGAAGATGTCAAGCTCAAGGTGCAGGATATGAGTTTTCTGAAATTTAATTTTCTTTTGAAAGCTTCAATTTTATCATTGGCAATAAATATTATCAGTTGCTTTCTTGAAGCCAGGCTTATTTTGTTCATTTTTAAAGAAAATGTCTGCCAAATACCCAAGTCTGAATAGCCATAGTTTATCAGTTGTTCTTTAAAGTAAAAATGGTATTGCATGAACAAAGAAGCTAGTTCAGCTCACAACTGAGTTACATGAGTGCTTTTCCTGAAGACTGTCAAATTTCAGTATGAGGCAGATAGGCTTTATGGTTACTTCCCATTTCATCACACAAACTATTAGAAAGGTAGTCTTTACAATGGCTCAGAGGTTGAGATTTAATAAAATAATTTTTCTTCTCCATCAAGGATTTTCTTAAGTGAAATTGGAATTTTCTTTTAATTGCTAGTGCATGTCAGTAGTAAAGAATCTACTGACTGCTAGTACAGTGTGGTGCCACCGTCTTGACTAGTGCTAAGGTACCAGCAGTTTTACTCTCCATTGCTTTTGTACCATCAGTCCAAGTGTCAACACAGTGAAAAAGTCAAATAATGTGTTAGTGTTATTATGAAAAGAGTTATGACCTCGATGCCCCTTGGAAGCAGCCCACATTGAGAACTGCTGGTACAGAGAAAAGTTTAAGCGGGAAGAGCCTGGAGAAGGGAGATGGCTTTGGTAAGAGACAAAAAGGGCCTAACCTCACGATGACAACAGAGATGGAGAACAGGGAAGGAAGTGAGAAACCCTGGCAGAGGTTATATGGATAAGATTTGGCAGTAGCAGGGCAAGGAAGAGTTGAAGCTTGCAGAAATTTTTAGCCTGGGTATCTGAGTGGATGACATACTATTAACTGATGTGATGACCAGGGGAAGAGGAACCCTGGTTTATGATTGAAAAATAATACTGCTTTTCACTGTGAGAGAAAAATCTATCATGATTCTTCCACTTGGAACAGGGTAGATTCTACTGCTGGTGAGAAAGTACTGTCAGCTGGGTCTGTGCAGCAGCCTGAGATCTGGTTTTGTACTGACAATGAATTTGGGATCATGGAAGGTCAGAGCATTTTATATTAATGCTTAAGACTCTGTCTGTACTTCCTATAATAGTGTTGTTTTCTCTTTGTATTTCTAGGAATGGTACAAAAGCTGGACCAAAAACTTCCAGTGGCTAATGAGTACCTGTTGCTCTCTGGAGGAGTCCGGGAAGGCGTGGTGGACCTGGACCTAGATGAGCTTAACATCTATGCCCGAGGGACTGACTATGATATGGACTTTACCCTTTTGGTGCCAGCCCTCAAGCTGCATGATCGTAATCAGCCCGTGACGCTCGATATGCGCCATTCGGCCTTGTGCCACTCCTGGCTGAGCCTTCGGCTCTTTGATGAAGGGACAATCAGTAAATGGAAAGACTGCTGCACCATCGTAGATCACATCAATGGTGCCACCAACTACTTCTTCTCCCCTACCAAAGTGGCCGACTGGTTCTATGACTCCATCAGCATTGTACTGTCAGAGATACAGAAGAAACCCCAGCGGGGGATGCCAAAGGTAGAAAAGGTAGAAAAAAATGGGACCATCATCTCCATCATTCTGGGTGTGGGGAGCAGTCGCATGTTGTACGATATTGTTCCTGTGGTGTCTTTCAAAGGTTGGCCTGCAGTGGCTCAGAGCTGGCTCATGGAGAACCACTTCTGGGATGGGAAGATTACCGAAGAAGAGGTCATCAGTGGGTTTTACTTGGTGCCTGCTTGCTCCTACAAGGGTAAGAAGGACAATGAGTGGCGGCTGTCCTTTGCCAGGAGCGAAGTGCAGTTGAAGAAGTGCATCTCAAGCAGCCTCATGCAGGCCTATCAGGCCTGCAAAGCCATCATCATTAAACTCCTGTCCCGGCCTAAGGCTATCAGCCCCTATCACCTGCGGAGCATGATGCTCTGGGCCTGTGACAGACTTCCTGCCAGTTACTTGGCTCAAGAAGACTATGCAGCCCACTTTCTGCTGGGCCTCATTGATGACCTGCAACACTGTCTCGTCAACAAGATGTGCCCCAATTATTTCATCCCTCAGTGCAACATGCTGGAACACCTGTCAGAGGAGACGGTCATGCTCCACGCCCGGAAGCTGTCCTCTGTACGCTCAGACCCGGCAGAGCACTTGCGCACCGCCATTGAGCACGTCAAGGCGGCCAACCGGCTGACGCTGGAGCTCCAGAGGCGAGGTAGCACCACCAGCATCCCCTCCCCACAGTCCGATGGAGGGGACCCCAACCAGCCCGATGACCGTTTGGCGAAAAAACTGCAGCAGCTAGTGACTGAGAACCCGGGGAAGTCAATCTCTGTCTTTATCAACCCTGATGATGTCACCAGGCCCCATTTCAGAATTGATGACAAATTTTTCTGAGTGTTTTGCTGACTTTTCCCCCTGGTTCTAAAACTCTCATAATGTGTAGTGTGGTTTGTGACGCTTTCTGTTTTTTTACATATCCAGCCTCAATTGGATTTGTTAAAAACAAATTTTAAGTTTCCTGGTTCTGCAGGATGGTGCAGGCTCTGAAACAGTATATTACTATTTCATATTCTGCCTCTGATTTTGTTGTTTATTTTTTTTAGTTATTGTCACAAAGTTTTGTTTGTTGTTTTTTTTCTTTTTTAAGGAGAACTTGAGCCATAGATGAAAATGCCCATGAGTCCTCTTGCTTTTTTCTGTTTTGCACTTTGTGCAGACTTGTTAATGTTTATGGGGAAACAAAACTCTTTCTGACAATTAAGGATTCTATTATCACTTAGTTTTGGTTTTTGTCTTTATTTTTTAATGAGCTTTCACCACTACTGATTTTTGAGACTCGTATGAACTGGAGAACTACCTGGCAGGTTAGCTGGATTTATTTCTTTCGACCAGTGGCCAGAGTAGTTTTCCCTTTTTCCACCAAACAATGTAAACTTTGAAAGTAAGGATGCTACAAATTGTGCTTTGGAGCAACTTCGTTGAATGTAATTGTCCTCAAATCAGAGAACACTGGACAATTTGGAGGGTGTGTTTGACAGTTTTCCAAATAGAATTAAGGTTTCCAAATGTTAGTTTAGCGTATGAAATTATTTGAAGCCTTATTTAAATCCTATTAAAGAACTACCATTATAATTATTATTTGCACTAATGAAATCTTTGCCATTGTCAGAATTGCAAAGTGTGTTTCAATATAAATTAACATCCACTGTTGAAGTGCTATCATTTTTTCATTTAGCCCATTTCCCTCAGTCAGTGGAATGATTCTTTGCATTTAGTTTAGTTCTCCTTTAATTGTGGGGTCCTGTTTTGCCCTCTGTGATATTCCTGGTTCCTGTCATACTACTGAAGTTTTTAAAGCTTTATACCAGTTAATTGACTCTATCTAAAGCTGGGGAAAATGTATACTTGATAAAGTAGATGTCTTTGTATTTATTTCTTTTTGGGTATAGAGATATGCTTTTTTGTAAAGTCTCTTTACTTCTCCTGAGAGTTTTGAGGAAAACTTGCAGGAAGAATTTATAATCCCCAAATAGAAGATATCATGTCTGTTCAAAAGCAGGTTTTGCTATAGAGCAGGAACCAGGAAATATCTGTGGGTGGCAGCCTTGGTATAGAGGTGTCCTGTCTTCATGAATGAAATTACTTGCCAGGTTTAGGTGCTGCAAGGCTTTGGCTTCCTGTTTTGGTATGGGCTCATGGCAAACTGGTGTTTGCGGGGTCAGGGGGTCTGCTGATCTCTCAAAGGACACCCATGATGTCTACTAATGGAAAGGCCAAGCAACATTTTGGTTTTGGTCTTGAATGTCCAGACTCATAGGTTGGATTTTGGCCAATTGAGATCAGATATGTGGTCGTGGGTTTTTGCATGGGAATTAATGTAATGCTTTTAAATGAAAATGAAACCATTCAACCATCTTAGGTCAAACACAAAAATAATAATAATAATAAAAAACATACTGGCCTTGAAATTTTGTTGTTGTTCATTTGTAATTTGGAATTATTTTCTTACTAGTAATACTAACAGTAATTTTCAGTAAATACAGCCATGGGCTTGCTACTGTCTTTCAGGCCAGATATTCATACGTGAACATCCAATATTCATTCTTCCTCTTTCCCCAATTTTTTTTTACTAGTGTCTATTTATCTTCCACATAATCTTTGTCCTTCTCAGGAAATGACTTTATCCCCAGCTGTAGACAGACACTCTGACTGGAAAAACCAGTCCTCATGAACCATTTCCCTGGCCACAAACATTAAAGAGAGACACATGATGCAAACTGCTGCAATCAGGGACCTGCTCAGCATTCTCGGTTGGAATGCTAGAACAGAAGCATGCACTCTCCCTGGATATGGAAGAGGCAGCATTTGGCTTCTGTTGTTATTAACAGCTATCACACATCATGACTAGAGCCAGCTTCAGGATGAAACTGACATTGGATGGCATTATGGAGACTTGGGAAATAAAAACATGAGCCACCAGACCCCCCCCAAGTTTGAGGCCTCTCTTCTACTAGACTTTCTAGGTAAATGAGTCAACACTCAGTTATTTTGGCCTATTTGAATTTGGTTCAATCATCAAAATATTTAAACTGGTATGTCAAACTATTTCAGTATATTTAAACTATTACAGTTGATATGTATCTCTTTCTAGGGATAGATATTAGGGATATGCATATATTTTATCGAAAAGCTATGCTATCTGATTTAATTAATTCCAAAGAATATCATAGCCTCTATAACTAATAAATATGCACCTGCTAAAGTCTGTTAAAATTTTTCATACTTTGACCATTATGTTAAATTTTGTGGGTTAAAGTACATTGTTATAAACCACTGAAGTAGCAAGCATATCTAAGCAGCTGTTGCTTTAAAGTCAACTATAAACTACCATAACTGTGCTCTGAATTAGTATCTCAAATACCATTAGCAACATTTGCAATATCTTAAATGCTGTGTTTTCAGACAAAATTTCATTACAGAAATGAAAAGGAATTAGTTTCCATGACCCTCTTGGCACATTTTTTTCTTTTGCTACTTCTAGTCCTAGCGAAGATCACTCTAAAAATTCTTGGTTAAACTTCACAAAAAAGGTCCAGAGGCCCTGGGCTCTAGTAATTTAAAAATCCTTAAAAAAAAACTTCCTGGAATTTGCTGTTAGTACTGTGACTTAGGACTCTGGTTTTGGGGGTGCAGAGAAATGGGACATGGTTTGACATGTTTTCTTGTCTGAAACTTAAGCAAGTCATTGAATTACTAACCAGTCTGTCCTTCTGAAGCCCAGAAGATTGACTAAAATCACTTCCGTTTCAAGTAAAATATAAAATGCCTTAAGGCTGGAGTTATAATTTTAACATTACTTATGGCTGATATTTTTGATTGGGGGATCTACAAGCTGTCACTCAACAGGCTTTCGATTCTCTGATGAGACCTAGTTTCACCTATTTCAAGAATAAATTAGAGTCTGCCCTCTGCCTTTCTTTTCCGAAATGGAAGATCCAAAGATGCAAGGAAAGGTTGGTTTCAGAGTGGATGGGACCAATCAGGACCAGACATTTTAAAAATAAGAATATCTATTAAATTACTGTACAGAATTATGTCAGAGAACATGAGAGGCAGGCATATGTGGCTAATCTTACTTTTGGGTGGAGTTGTGAGGAAGTGAGGAGGCTTCTGGGGCTAGATTAGAGCTCCTAGTCACTTCTGCACCACCCGCCTTCACACAAGTGTGCACGCGTGTATACACGTGCTTTCACATCATCAATTGGAGGTTTCTTTAGGGTGACTGTAACAATTCCTTGGAGAATTAAGCCCCCAATAACAGCTAAATGCCCATTCTTTTGGATCAGATCATCACGTTGCTGAGAGAAATCTCCTGACTTGGGGTTTAGCCTTCAAGGGGCATGCTGGGAAGGAAAAGGAGGCATGTGCTTATCAACAGCTGCTGGACTCTTTGGGCCTAGTGGCTTCCTGTGGCTTCAAACCTCTGACGTGGTCTCCAGAGAAGGTGCCTGAACTTCCACCCTGATAAGCTCTCTGCAGAACCTCTTTCCTTCAGTCACTGAACAGGCTGTTTGTACAGCTATTTCAGTACTGTCTGGTCATTATTAGGAGTCTGGGAAAGGTATTTCACACTCCCCATAGTTTGAGGGTAATCCTTTTTGTCATTAAATGGAGCACTAACTGCTATTTATATTAAAGGAAGGAAAGAGATCATTACTGGTTTTTTAAATTAATATCAGGTAAGTACAAATGTATTTTTTAAATGATTACAGGGATATAAACAATGCTCCTTTCTGAGGAGAATAGCTAATTTTAAAAATGCACCTCTTATGCTGTGATTTTGTCAATAGGTAAACAAAGGATGTGTGATCTAAAATAAACACTTTTAGAATAAATATTCACCAATGGAGAATTATTTACAACATGTCTACAATTCTACCTTATGTTAATTAGCTGGAAAAATATCTTTTTTATTTTTTAAGAAAACATATACATGGTAATACTCAAACTGTACTAATTTAACTATGATAATTGTGTTTCTGTATGCCCATTTATAGTGCTATCAAGCAACGAATTCAAAAGCATCACGTTACATAAACTACACTATTTCCTATATGACACTGAACTTTCATATTGATTTAGTATGGTTTTCTAAGTTTGAGTTGACAGTTGTTATCCACAGTTGGGTCCCGATAATCAGCAAACATCAGGCAGACCGTATGACTGGGTCTGTGTGGTTGAGAATAAGCAAGAAATTTCAGAAAAGTCAAATATTGCTCACAATGTAAAAACACTTGTTCAAAGATGTTTAAAGACACATAGCCTTAATTTGGTATGGCAGCTGAGATGAGAATGTTTGTAGTCGGGACCACTTTTCCTCTCTTCGGGATAAATGAATTCAATGTGACCTTAGTGAGGATGCATTAATATGTGTTTCACTTGCCATTTTTCTGCTCCACCAATTAATCACAGAAGATAAAGGGAGCTAAATGTGGGTAGAGGCAAAAGCTTGTTTCTTTGATTTTACATTCTTATCTGTAAAATGCAGAGTAGCTGTTGTCTTCCTTTCTGGCTTTTACTATCTATTAATAATACTTCCTCAGTTTCCAAAATAATTTCAATCTTAGTCCTATAAATCCATCTACTTACACACCTGGAGTATTCATTCTGACAGAATATTATTTTTAAAAAATGTTATTAAATTGTGCCAACACGTTCAGTGGGGCACAACAAACTTTTATTGAACACCTGCTGGTGCAGATCTTCCTGTTAGATGAACCTATTTAAGTAGCACAACAACTCTAAACACAGCAAGTCTAAACTTCAAGACTCAGAAATTAGGTAACTTGTTCAAAGTTCCACAGATAATTAATTAAGTGGTAGGGCAGAGCCACAGTTTGAACCCAATTGTCTATTTCTCTGTTTCCAAAATTAAGAACTTTCTACTATGCCCTCCTGCCTCTGGTATTAGAATCTATTATTATTTAGGATAAAATCTATTATGTGCCTCCGTAGGGGGCGTGTATTCAGATAACAGGTAAACCTTGAACTGCATTATGATAACCGTACTTTGAGTAAACTTTCTTTCAGAGCTTTTCATCAGCAGAATAGATCATTTTTTATTTAGAGAAAGTTAATTTTCCATCTCTGACAGATTCTAGCAGAAGAGAGATGACCACTTATAGGAAAGTTTCCAGTTGTTGTAGGGAAATGGACCAAATGACTACCATCATTTTAATTCCTGAGCTCAGAGGAGTGGGCAGTAGAAGAACTGTTACTATTAGCAAAATACTACTCTTTTTAAGGATGTAGAGAGACAGTTGTTGTCTTTGAAAAGAAAAAAAAGTGTATTTGGGGACTTAGTTACATTTAAGAATTAGCTGCAAATGAAAGGTAACTAACAACTTTAATGGATCTTTCAGCTGGCATTGATGTAAAAATGAAACACATGAAAATATACCACCTTGTATTTTTAAAACACTATTTCTATAATTTAGGTGCTTTTTTTTGGAATATGGTATTTTAAAAAAAATTCTAGGCATTTGTAGACTTTGGTAGACTTAAACCCACTACAAAATCTTACCACTTACATTTTGTAAATCTATGCATTTACCATTTACATTTATAAATCATTTTATAGAAATCAAAATCAAACCAGCTTTCATAAACTATTACCAAATTAAAGATTGTGAGGTGTGGTTTTAATGATGACCTAAATGATTGACCCAAGTGACAAGATGGCATTCCTTGGTTATGATAACTGAAGACATCTTGAAATAAACAGAAGTTTGTTTCTAACCCTTATTCCTTTTGGCCTGAACACAGTCTATGCTTAGAGGACTAAAGCAAGTATCTGTTATCATGAGCCAAACTCTTCCTTGTTTATGGGAACAAATAAATATTAAAAAGCTCCCCATGTCACAAGATAATGAGAATGATTAAAAGTAAAATCAAACACTTCTGATCTTTTTTGGTGATTGGCAGGTACCTTCTATAATGTGTGTTGAAATTCACCAAATGCCTGTCTTCTGAAGACGACTCTGTTGAAGGAAGAACATTCTTTAGTGGGCGGGAAAGGCCAGGCTGAGACAACATGGACACCAGCAGAGACTGCAGTAGACTAGGAGCTGGACCACCTGGATTCAGTCAGTTCTGACATTAGCAATGTGACTTTGGGCAAATCCCTTCTATTCTCTGGGTCTTGTTTGCTCTTATCATTTGTAAATTGAGGGGTGAGATGTGTGACCGCCAAAGACCCCTTCATGAAGAGCTTTTGGCTGTAGAGGGAGAATAAACACCAAGACACAAGGAAAGATTAAACGACGACAATTTATAACTGGTAAGTGGGATTTGCAGACCCAGGCTGGGGCTCTAGATGAACCGAGCTGGACGAAGTGTTGAGAATGCTCTAGAGGCTCGAATAACGAGGGGACATTGCTTCTGCTCATCCCATTCTTTCCTCCAGGTGGCATCATCATGAGACCTCCCCAAGGCCAGTGTCACAGTCACAGGTACAGATCTCTGTAACCTGCGCACAGCTGTGACTGTGGCATTTTATAAAGCTATTCTTACAAAAGGATTTTACTGGAAAACCGAAACCTTTTTTTGGCTGTCAGGTCATTTAATATAGCCCAAGCATTGACCTTCACTAATTCACACATCAGTTTTGTTCAGCTTTTTTATATGAGAATTCTGAGATAAAGCCATTTGGGTGTTTGCGCGACAAGAAGGTAAGGCTAGATTGGGTATATAATCTGCTTAAATTTGATCTCTACCCACCATGTGCTCATCTCGTGGTAGAAACCTTTGGGGACAATGTCTCCCATCATAATCCTGTGACTCTGACAAGATCATGGCATGACTCCAGCCAGCAAAATCCTACCTTGCTGTCTTCTTGACCTTTCAGTTATCTTGTATTTTTCTATGCTAATGAAGAGAATCTAACAAAGTATAATAGAGTAAATAAAAAAGTAACAGATAGTCTAAGAATGGCTTCCCTATCTTAACAATGAAGGTCCTGGCCTAGAAGATCTCTGAACTTTGGCATTAGTTGCCTGTTTATTTAACCTAGTTTTATGCCCGGACTCAATCTCTTTATATGGTTTTTAACAACAGCTATGCAGGACGTTAAATGGGTGAAGAGGTCCCACTCAAGTCCTTACATGAAATTTTCTGTTTTCTACTTTCTGTTTTTAAATATTCTACAACCTTCTGACAAATACAAAAATTTCATGCTTCAATCTCTCCTTTTAGACACTCCTTTTTCACTTTGCTATTACTTGTTAGAGAATCACTATCTTCTATGTATTCCCACTAGACAACCAAAAATATTTTGACAAGCTTTCTGAGATTTGTAGTATAAAAATTACAGGTATTAAGGGGTTTTAAAATAAATTTTCAGACTGATTTTTCAAACTACACATACTCCTAATTCCAAAACATCATTATGCAACAACGCTTCCCCCATTAAGAATCATTTATCTGCATGGAAGGGCAAGTAGATGTTGAAGGGCTTTGCTAAATTTCTTCTGCTTAATTAGATCTCATAGAAGAACTTGTCTCACTGGAAAGAAGGATTAATAAAGACATGTCTCTATACCTAGATGATCTATAGATTTTGTTCAAGTCTTGAATTTCCTATGGTGGGTAGGTGCTTTGTAGAGATTTTTTTTTTAGTCTAGTGAAATGGGGTGAATGTGAGGGAAGAATTTAGCCCCAGCACATATATAAAACCATAGTGCAAATTAGGTTGGTTAAAAAAAAAATAAGAACCTTTGTTCTGCACCTGTCTTTCAGGGTACTTACAGATGAAAGCATCTTCCGTTAGTGACCTATCTACCACTACAGGCCATGTGATTTTATTCTGGTTTCTTTTTCTTTCTACTCCAGTTTTCCCAAGTGTTATTGGAGTGCTATTTTAGTGCATTAGTTTTTCAATGCCCACCTTAGGGGATACCAGTGTGCTGATGGTTGGGCTCTAGGTCCCTTACCTTTGACTCACTATAGCTGGCAGCTCTATATTTACTTGCCTTAAGTGTTAAAATTTCCCATAGAAAATTACTTGAAGAAAAGGTGTCACTGTTTTAACAAATATCAAAAAACATGTGATGAGATGATCTCTAAAGGTCCTTTTAGAGTTCTAAATGGTCAGTAGTTCTAGAAAGCACATGTTAAATCAATGTGTTGGAGACTGAAGGAAGAGTGGATAAAACTTTAATACTTAATTATTCACTGAACAAATATTTATTGAGCACTGATACTCAACAAACCTTTACTGAGCATCTCAAAGAAAGAGGAAAACCAGTTTTCAGCCTCATGGAGTTTTGAAACAGGGGTAAATATGGAGGAGAACATTAGTCCTAGATGCTCAGATATAAAAAATAGTAGACATGAATTTCATAATTTGAATGATGAAAACAAATATTGAAATCTATTTTCACATATATCAGCCCACATTGGCGTAGTAAATTAGGGTTTCTCAAACTTGGCACTGTTGACATTTTGGGCCAGATAATTCTTTATTGTGGGAAGCTGCCCTGTGTATTATAGAATACTTTGCAGCATCTCTTGCCTCGTTCACTATAATATCAATAGCGTCCTGCACCTCCAGTTTTGATGAACAAAAATGCCTCCAGACATTGCCAAATGTCCTCTGGGGAGCAAAACTGCCTCTAGTTAAGAACCACTATAGTAAATAATTCTACCTTACCTATTATTTCCCGGGAGTATAAACAATTTTTACCTTACCTCTTATTTCCTGAGGGTAGAGACAATTACGACTAGCCAAAATTAAGTAAATGCCTAGCAAGTGTTGGTTGAATTACATTTGTAAGAGCTGAAGTGTTGATGAGTCTTTCCATAGTTCTTCATTCGTCACTTTTATGTTCGTAACTATCGAAATGCTTGCTCAACCAGCTAATCCACCAATATTTTCCAATGATCCAGATATTGCTAAGAGGGGCTTTGGGTTATACTCTTCAAGATGTAGCTTTTTCCTCAAGAAACTTACAGTGTATAAGGAGAGATATTTTTTATGTAGGTGGAAGTCTAAAAAGCAGCAAAGGGAATATACCGAAAGGGTCAAATGAAAAGACCCGATAATAGTAATCACAGGAGTTGAGCATAGGGAGAAATCTTGGGCTGGGATGTTTAAGGAAGGCTTTGAAGGATGATAGGTTAGAACTATGGAGATGGTTGGAAAGTGTTATAGAATGAAGGAAAAACTTAGAGCAGGCATGGAGGGGCCACATAAAGGAAAGCAAAACAAGAAATAGAGGTAGCCCTATTCTTTCATACATTGAAGTCTGAAAAGGCTGCTTGAACTCTAGTTTGTACTCAGGAAATATAACCGCAGCAAATTCGAGTGGAAATGGAATCTCACTTCCTATTGTAACTTTTGACAGCATGGGAAATACATAAAGCAGCTTGACAGTACTTGAGATTCAAACATTAGTTGTCATTGAAATGACTTGACTGCTAACTAGGTTTCATATATGAACACTGTTCTGCTTTGTTATTTTTGGTTGAATTCATTAAGAAACATTGTCAAGTCTGTAGCGACAGCTAATTTACAAAGCCATTCATAATTTATTAATAGTCATTGAGGGCAGTTCTTCTCACTCAAATAAATTTCAGTCTCAGCTCTTTGCCCAGAAAAGTCACACTCAAAAAAATGTTTACCACTGCAATGTTATTGACCTTCTCTGTGGTTGGGCAATTAAGAATTCAACTTCTGTCTCTTAACAAAAATACTCAGAACTGCCAATAGTTAAGTCTAAAAAGGCACATGACGTTCACTGTTGATGTGGCTGGTTCATAACACATAATAAGTTCAAATATGGTCCACAAAGTACCTGTTGATGAATAGGACAATGAATAACGGGTTTAAACATTACATGTTCACAAATTTTCTAAGTTTATCCAACTAAGCTTTTGTTCTGCTTCACGCATATTTTTATCATTATCAATTGTAACACAGCCTTGCAGAGTCCACTTTAGATTGTACAGAATTAGTGTTTTTCTCAATTTCTTTGAAAAATTTCTCAACTGTAATTGTTCCACAGACTAGTACAGGCTAATTCTTCATGTCAAACTCTGCATTGATTCCTTAAATAAACAACATTGAACAGTATTAGTAACACCTTTGAACTCATCCAAAGCTAATGAAAAACACTTAAAATCATTTGTCTTGATTTTAAATTGATGATTGATTTTGCTCCTGATGTCATTTTGTCTTCTGTTTGGATCCCTCACCCATGTTTTTTCTTCTTTCTCCTTAAAATTCCACATTAAAACAGGTTTAGGTGTTGACCATTCTGGGAAATACCAGTTACCCAGAGTTTCATTTCAGTATTTATGACATTTTTTAAATTTGAGAAATCTTTCTTGAGTTATAACTTTGAATATTTGTTTTATATCATGGTTTTGACTTTTTTCTTTTGGGACTCTATTCATGCTCATGTTCCATTTCTTTTGCCTGTCTTTAACGTCTTTCATTGTCTCAAAATCTTTTGTCTTTTTCTTATTTTGTGTTTTATTTTATTTTTATTTCTTACCTTTTTTCTTTTTCTTTTTTATTATTTTATTTATTTTTATTTTATTTTATTTTAAATTATTATGGGTACATAATAGTTGTATATCTTTGTAGGGTACATGTGATGTTTTGATACAGGCATACAATGTGAATTAATCAAATCAGGGTGATTGGGGTATCCATTACCTCAGGCATTTATCATTTCTTTATGTTAGGAACATTCCAATTCCACTCTTTTAGTTATTTAAAGTATACCCTAATATATTGTGGATTATAGTCACTTTGTTATGCTGTCAAATATTGTTCATTCTACCTGTCTGACCATATTTTTGTCCCCATTAACCATCCTCACTTTATGCCCCTCTCCTCACTACCCTTCCCAGCCTCTAGTAACCATCATTCTACTCTCTATCTCCATCAGATCAATTGTTTTTAATATTTAGCTCCCACATATGGGTGAGAACATGAGAGATTTGTCTTTCTGTGCTTGGCTTATTTCACTTAACATAATGTTCTCCAGTTCCATCCATGTTGTTAACATTTGCTTTATATATCTGGATGTTCCAGTGTTGAGTGCATATATATTTAGAATTGTTATATCCTCTTGCAGAATTGATCCCTTTTTCATTATATAATGACCCTCTTTGTCTCTTGTTACAGTTTTTGTCTTGAAATCTGTTTTATCTGATAGAAGTATAGCTATTCCTGCTTTTTTTTGGTTTCCATTTGCATGGGATATCTTTGTCCATCCCTTTATTTTTGGTCTATGTGTACGTTTATAAATGAAGTGGGTTTCCTGTAGACAACATATAGTTGGCTCTTGTTTTTTAATTCATTCAGCCACTCTATGTCTTTTGATTGGAGAGTTTAGTCCATTCACATTGAATGTTATTATTGATGGGTAAGGACTTACTACTGCCATGTTGTTATTTGATTTCTGGTTGTTTTGTGGTCCTTTCTTTCTTACTTACTTCCTGTCTTCCTTTGTAAAAAGTGATTTTCTCTAGTAGTGTGTTTTAATTTCTTGCTTTTTATTTTTTGTTTATCTGTTGTAAGTTTTTTGATTTGAGTTTACCATGAAGCTTGCAAAAAAACATTTTATAACCAATTATTTTCAAACATATTATAACTCTGCTTACAAACAAAGAAATAAACAAGCAAAGAGAAATCTAAAAGAAATTCTAAGCTTTAACTCCATACTCCCCCTGATTTTCAACTTTTTGTTTTTCCCGTCCATATGTTTCTATACTATCTCTCAAAAAGTTGTTGTAGTTATTTTTGGTAGGTTTGTGTTTTAGTCTTCATACTCAGGATGTAAATGGTTTATACACTGCAATTATAGCAATAGAATATTTGGTATTTGTGTACGTACTGTTACCAGTGATTTGTGTATTTTCAGATGTCTTCTTATTGTTCATTAATGTCCTTTTCTTTCAGATTGAAGAACTCCTTTTAGTATTTCTTGTGGGACAGCTCTGGTATTGATGAAACCCCTCAGGTTTTGTTTGTCTGGAAAAGTCTTTATTTCTTCTTCATGTTTGAAGGATTTTTTTGCAGGATATAATATTTTAGGGTTAAGGTTTTTTTCCTTAAACACTTTGAATATGTCATACCACTCTCTCCTGGCCTGTAAGGTTTCCGCTAAGAAGTCTGCTGCCACATGCATTGGAGCTTCTTTATATGTTATTTTTTTCTTTTTTCTTGCTTCCCTTAGGACCTTTTCTTTATCTGTGACCTTTGGGAGCTTGATCATTAAGTGCCTTGAGGTAGTCTTGTTTGGGTTAAATCTGCTTGGTGTTCTATGACCTTCTTGTACCTGAATATTGATATCTTTCTCTAGGTTTGGAAAATTCTCTATTTTTTCTTTGAATAAACTTTCTACCTCACTCTCTCTCTCCCTACCCCTCTTTAAGGCCAATAACTCTTACTTTTGCCCTTTTGAGGCTATTTTCTATATCTTGTAGGCGTGCATCATTTTTTAAAATTCTTTTTTTTATTTTCTCTTCTGACTGTGTATTTTCAAATAGCCTTAAAGTTCACTAATTCTTTCTTCTTTCTGGTCAATTCTGCTATTCAGAGACTCTGATGCATTTCTCAATTTGTCAATTGAATTTTTCAACTCCAGAATTCCTACTCATTTTTAAAAATTATTTCAACTCTTTTTGTTAAATTTATCTAATAAATTCTTGATAAGCTTCTCTGTGTTGTCTTGAAGTTCACTGAGCTTCTTCAGGACAGCTATTTTGAATTATTTTTCTGAAGGGTCACCTATCTCCATCGCTCCAGGATTGGTCACTAGTATCTTATTTAGTTGGTTTGGTGAGGTCACATTTTCCTGGATGTTCTGATGCTTGTAGATGTTCATCAATGTCTGGGCATCAAAGAGTTAGGTATTTATTTTAATCTTTGTAGTCTGGGCTTGTTTGAACCCATGTTTCTTGAGAAGGCTTTTCAGATATTCAAAGGGAATAAAAGTCGTGATCTCTATCTTTGTTCACTGCAGCAGTATCAGCACTGGGGGTGCTCCAAATCCAGTAATGCTGTGATTCTTGCAGACTCCTGGTATTGCCTTGGTGGACTTGAGTAAGATACAGGAGAACTCCCTGGATTGCCAGGCAAAATCTCTCACTCTCTTCCCTCACTCTCTGTGCTGGGCTGCTGGAGTTGGGGGAAGACAGTAGTGGGTACTTCCTCGTGGCCACCAGTGCCAGGTCACCCCTGAAGCCAGCCCACTTTCACCCAAAGACCGTGGTGACTGTTGCCTGGCTACCTCTGATGTTTATTCAAAGCCCAAGGGCTCTTTAGTCAGCCGGTGGTGAATCCTGCCCATATTGGTTCCTTCCCTTCAGGGCAGCATGTTTCCTTCTGGCCCAGGGTAGGTCCAAAAAGACTGTCTAGGAACTGAGGCCTAGACTTAGGGGCTTCAGGAGTCTGCTTGGTATTTTATTTTACTGTACCTGAGCTGGTACCCAAGTTGCAAAACAAAGTCCTCTGAGTTCTTTCCTTTCCTTTCCTCTCCCCAAGTGGAAGAAGACTCCCTGAGCCACACTGCCTGTAGTTGGGTGAGGGTGACACAGGCACTGGCTTGGCCACCACCACTGGTGTCTCACTGGGTCATGTGCACCCCAAGTCCACTGGCTCTGAGCAAGCACAGCCGCAGGAATTGCCCAAGGACCACAGCCCTTGTGGCCCAACTGCTTTACAAATTTAGTCCAGGCCCCAGGCTACTTTTAGTCAGCCAGTGATGGGAATAGCAGGAGCTTTTGGGTTTTGGGTGGAGGGTTTTCCTCTGGCTGGGCTGGTCAAAATGCTCTCTCCATGGGCACGGGCAGAATTCTGCCCTGTGCTGTGTTCCCTTGTGCCAGGGCAGCCCTGAGTTTCAATACAAAGTCCCACAATCATTTCACTGTCCCTCCTGGGCACACAGATTCTCTCTCCACTCTGTGTGCTTGTGAGGCACTGCCGGTGGATGAGGGAGGGGTGGCAGAGACAATACAAGACTGTCTTTTCTGCCTCTTCAGTGCCTCTGTCCTTGATAAAATGTTAAAACCAGGTAGTATGATCCCTCACCTGATGTTTGGTTCTTCTGAAGGTGCTTGCTTGCGTGGATAGTTGTTGGATTTGGTGTTCATGTGGAGGAACAATCACTGGATGTTTCTTTTCAGATATCTTGCCAAGCCCCCTCCCCATTTTTATTTTTCTTATTGAGATTTCTCTGTGTTGATCATTTTTGTCCTTCTTCTAATTTATTCTTTTCTTTTTTTTTTGAAAAAAAGTCAGACTTACAGAAAATTTGCAAGTATGTTACAAGGACATTTTTTTTCCTGAAATTTTTTCAAAGTCAGTTGTAGATATTAGGGCCCGTCACCACCAAATACTTATTTCCTACTAACAAGGAAAATTTCCTGCATAACTACAATTCAACTGTCAAAATTAGAGAATTGATATGGATACATTGTTACTATTTAATTCTCAGAATCCAGGTGAGTTTGGCCAATTTTCCTAATAATGTCCTTTATAGCAAAAAGATCCAGTTGAGATTCTTATATTGAACTTAATTGTCACATTTCTTTAGTCTCCTGCTACCTAGACACTTTTTTCAGTGTTCCCTTAACTATTAGGAGCTTCACACTTTTGAAGATTACTAGCTAGTTATTTTGTGGAATGCCTCTCAATTTAGGCTTGTCAGTTTTTCCTACATGTTTAGAATTAATTTTTGCATCATTGGCAGTAAAAAACCAGAAGATATGCTGAGTTTTTAATGCATTCCATCCTGTGGCACATTATTTAGATTTTTCCTACTTGATTAAGAAGTTGTCTGTCAGCTTTCTCCACGTACAGTTTATTTTTTCTTGAAGTATTTTGTAAGGAGGTCCTTTCAAACTATGTAAATATACTGTTCTTCATCATACAATTACTTAATCCACTTATTTAAATCAGAATAGATTTGTGTTTTTTAAAAATTTAATGGATTATAACCCATTATTATTATTGTTTATTTTGATGATCAAATTGTCCCAGATTTTGCCAGTGAGAATTCCTTAAAGATGACTTCTGTGAATGATACTTTTGAGAGTGAAAGGGGTGATATTAAAAGCTATATTGGGACAACAGGAATAAACCATGACAATCCTGAGTAATCTGAGAGAGTGGTCACTGTTCCTGGGCTAGGCTTTTGGGACCACTCCAGTTTGCCTTCTACACCTCCTACTGATCTAGTAGTGCCCACTGAACAATGGGTTCCACGCTGCACAATTCAATAGATGTCTGTTTAGGCTTCTTCGCATTTGACATCTCTGTGGAGCTGCTGAGCACTAATGTCCTTTGCAGCAATATGGATGGAACTGGATACCATTATCCTAAGTGAAGTATCTCAGGAATGGATAAACAGACACCACATGTACTCTTTAATAAGTTGGAACTAATCGATGGGCACACATGAGCATAGAGAGATGTGAAGGTCATTGGAAATCAATGGGGGAAGGAGAAGGAAGGGAAGGCTAAAAACCTACCTAACAGGAACAATGAACACTATTTGGGTGATGGGCACACTAATAGCCCTGACTTAAGCATTGTATTATAAAAGCTATCCATGTAACAATAACAAGGGGGATATTACCCCCTTAATATTTTGAAATAAAAATTAAATTAAATTAAATTTTAAAAACAGATGTCTTCTGTGTCCTCTTGACATTAAGTGCATATTAGCCTGGAGAAGGTGCTTCACTCTTTGAACACTTCCTTATTTCCATGAACAAGATGTTCCAGGCTCCCCTTCTTTGGTATTTTCTGTGCCTCAGATCTGGAATCATTCGTTTCTCCAAGATATTCTATTCTTTTCCTTTTTTTTTTTTTTTTAGCAGAGAATGGTATTTAGAAACTAAGAACTGTGTGCTAGGTATGTTCATTGCTACTGGTGTATCACTTCTCCCAGGCCATCTCAGTGGAGATAACTAGGGTGTATACATACACACACACACACACACACACACACACATTTATTTCTTTATCCACTTATATTTTGAGAATCATAAGATAATACCAATACCTCTAATTCTGATCTACCTCCACAATATTCATTTTAATTTTCTTCCTTTTCATTTTTTTCATGGTATATGTTTATTTTCTGAGAAAATTGGCCTTGATATATGTATATATTTTATCAATCTCTCTGTGTGTAACAAATCTCCTCTTCCCTCTGCCACGTCTTTGCCACCCTCAACCCCCAATGTGGATGCCCTCCTCATTCTACCTGAGCTCTGACATGCCCCTGGGCTGCTGCCCCTCCTTGCTACTCTCCTCACCTGGCAATGCACATTCTCCAAGCTGACACGTACCCCCGTGTGCACACACACACACACACACATGCGTACTTCACATTAATGCCTACCATGCTTGGCCTTGTCTAATAGTTTTTGGACTGAATTGTTTGAGGAGACAGATTTTTTTTTCTTGAACTATTTTTAGAGAAGTCTTGGCTCTTATTTCTTTTCTTCCATATAATTTCCAACTATTTAACTTCTGAGCTTTTCTGTCTCTGATTTATGTTATTCATCTAAGGGTACAATAATTTTCTTAGTGTGTTACAGCTCATTTTGTAAAGTCAGTTTTCATCTGTTTCATGGCCACATTTTTCTGTGTTCTCATAGTCAGAATATGATGAGGTTTATTTTAATATTTTTTCTTGTAGTTGGTATTTTATGGGGTTCAGTTGAACTCCTTTTTTATTCCCCGTGTTTAAATAAGGTGAGTTTTTCTGGGCTATTAGAAGCAGTTTCCTGTTGGGTGGGAAGAATAAAGTAAGCTATCTTTCCCAGCTTCTGAGCTTAATGACTTCCTCTTCTGTTTTTACCATGAAAAACTTAAAATATGGTCTCCTTGTGTGGCCAAGTTAGATTCAATAACAGTTTCTGCCTCTAGCCTTGTGTGCTCCAGCCTCAACCTGTATGGGCCTTGGTTGGTGCTCTCAGCTTTAGGCTTTGTTTTGCTGTTAGAGTACTTCCTTCCTGAGATCTGCTTCCTTGGAGCTTTCCCTTCCCTAACTATAGAGCCTTTGCTTTCTTTTTTACCTTCAGTGTCCCTACAGATTAATTTGAGAATGGGGTTTTATCTTCTGGAAGAGAACACTTGGTGACTGTGAAATTTTCAAAGGCCCAGACTTACCACTGCACTTTTTGATCCATGTGACTTTTTCTTTTTATTTACCACAACTTTGACCCTGTGAGTGTCTTTCTCTGTTTGATATTTTTCAGAACAATCCATAATAGTTTCCAATCAGGATAGTATTTAATCTTCTTTTGGATGAGGATTTATTGATAATTTTTTAGTTTTAATAACTTTTAGGATACAGTAGTGATATCCACCAAACAAGTTACTTCATGCAGGTCCTGCTACTATTGATGGCTTGATGACACATAATTTTGGGGTGGATCTTGTTGAAAATATTGCTCATGTCTTCCCCCCCACCCCCATACTGACGGGTGTGTTTTCTTTTCAGGAAGTTTTGGTAAAATTAAAAACTACATCATTGTGCTGTGCCAACCCACTGTGAGTGCCCTGATGCGTGAGTGAAGTGAATTCTTCTCGGGCCAGGTATTCATGAGAGGATAACGTCACATGGTAGCAGGTGCGGCATGTTGGAAGCTTCCTTGCTTTGTTTGTCCTCAGTCCTTTGCCTTCCTGTGATGTTAAAAGTGGTTCAATGAGGGTCCCAGGTGCTGCTTTCTCATCTCCAAACAAGGGGTCATGCATTTGCCCCTCTTTGTGCACCTCATGTGTTGGAGACAATTGTGGCCAGCTGCTGCTGCTTAATATCTGCAGTGGGCACACTCTCTCCACACCCGGCCCTCCCCTGGCCCAATTTTCACCACCCTTGTAGCCCTTCTTCAAATATATATGACTTAGAGGCATGGGTGTTTTCCTAGTTTTGTCTCAGAAAGAATTTTTGTTTTTTCTCACTTCAATTGTGGCTTTCAAGTGATCACCAAAAGAAGTGAGCAAAGATATGTTTATCTTCACCATTTTAGAGCGCTTCAATTTTTGTTTGTTATTGTTTTTTGTGTTTTTTTCATATATATAGGTATTGAGATTTTTTAAAATCAAAAACCTACAAATTTTTTCACTTATGATTACTAAGTTTAAAGTTATTCTTAGAAAGTCCTTTGATTTCATGAATATTCACATATTTCATTTAAAATTTTTTTTTTTAAGAGACAGGGTCTTGTTCTATCACCCAGGTTGAAGTGCATTAGTGTGATCATAGCTCACTGCAACCCCTAATGCCTGGGCTCAAGCGATTCTCTTGCCTCAGCCTTCTGAGTAGCTGGGACTACAGGTACGGGCCAACATGCCTAGCTTATTTTTAATTTTTTTGTAGAGACAAGATCTCACTATGTTGCCCAGGCTGGTCTCAAATTCCTGGCCTCAAGCAATCCTCCTGTCTCAGCCTTCCAAAGTGCTGGAATTACAGGCGTGAGCCACAGTGCCCAGTCACTTTTCATTTTTCATTTTGTACATTTAAAAAATATTTAATTCCCTAATCTTCCTACTAGAGTCTTTTTGTAAGATTTAACTTAACTATCTAATTTACTTACTTTTATGAATGTTTGGTCTGTTTCTCCCCCGGCATTTGTTTATGTCTGTCTTCTCCCCACTGGCATATAGTGCTATGGAATGTATTAAATTCTAATGTAGACTTTCTGTAGCTCAATATATTGTTCTATCTAATCATCTGTCATTCTGTTTCTGATTCAGACCCACTGTGTTTTCATTATTGTATCTTGAATATATTTTTTATTGTATGAAAGAATAAATTTATCTCATGTCTTTTATATTTTTCTAAACTTCTTCTTAGTTAATCCAGTTATTTTTGAGGGATTTTGTTAAATTGATTATTTGATATTTTTACACCCTTGAGGTCCCTTTCAGAAACATGAAATTCATCCAGTATGTCAGTATATCAGTAAATTTTCTGATTTTCTTTACAGTTCCTGTTTTTGTAAATGTGGTTTCCACTCTTATTCCATTATATATTTTCTTAATAGTTATTACAGCTATAGAAAAAATTTGATATCAAGGTAAGGTTGATCTTGTGAAGTTAATCAGAAATATGGCCATTAAAATTAATTTAAAGAGTTTAAATATGAAGAATTTTCTGTTCCTTGAATATTTAAAGGAATTTCCCCTAGAACCAACTAGGACTGATGCCATGTTGTGGGAGGGCTATATTTGCATTTTTAAAAAACTTTTTAATAGATTTTTTTTAATGCCATAAGACAGACAAAACCATCCACTTAATTCAGTCATTTAATAAACATCATATGCCAGCACCAAGCAGTACTGGGGATACTGAGATAAGACATGTTCTTTGCTTCCCAGCTTGTCAGGAATTTATTTTAACTGATTTAACAGCCAAACATTCTGATATTAAATAATGATTAAACTGGAAAAATAATCTAAGTTTAAGTTTTTTTGACAAATCCTTCTTTTGATGTTATCACTACTTAAACTAATTCTGGTAGGTTGAGTGCTATAATCTTCATATGAATCAGTGACTAGCTTTCTATTTGAGTCCCTCACCATAACTTCTAGAGCAGCATTTTTTCAATCTTATCTCTATCCTAAGTCAGCCTGCCCAAGGGATATTATGCATTACTATTTTTTTTTTTTTTTTTTAGAGACAGGGCTTCCCTCTGTTGCCCAGGCTGAAGTGCAGTGGCGAGATCATAGTTTACTGTAACCTCAAACTTCTGAGCTCAAGTGGTCCTACCACCTCAGCCTCCTAAGTAGCTGGGATTACAGGAGTACACCACAACCACACCAGGCTAATTTTTTTTTGGTAGAGGCAGTGTTTCACTTTGTTGCCCACGCTGGTCTCAAACTCCTAGCCTCAAGTGATCCTCCCGCCTCAGCCTCCCCAAGTGCTGGGATTAAAGGCGTGAGCCACTGAGCCCAGCCTGTGCGTTACTATTAATGCCAGTGACTCATTGGGTTAGTGTTGAATAGTTTGAAGAAACTCATGTTGATTTCCCATCACGCATCCTACACATGTGTGCATGTGAAATCACCTTTTTAGAGCTTATAAAACTCACAAAAATCCATAACATATATTTATCTTTTTGTTATGTATGAGATGACATCACAATTATGTTTTCATTTGCCTCTCAAAATATCCTATGGGATAGTTAGGCAAAGATTATTTTCTCCAAGTTGGTGCCTAAATTTCCTTTTGAATCATAACTGTAACTGTATAGTTCTTTTCTTCTTCTATGCCTCATAATGCTTCACATCCTTCCTTTATAAAGATGAGCCTGAGAGAGCCATGTGTCAGCCTTCCAACTCAGCATTTGAGGCCTGACAGAAATTACAGAAGTTTTTTCTTTATGAAGACATCTTGTCTTATCTTGCCCAATTTTATCCCAATTTGTTATTCAAAACCAAACTGTAATTTTTCTATGTTGGGGAAGAGAGAGAAAATGTAGGCTGTGTAATGAGAATAGTAGGAAAAACATACTGAGATATAATTTTATGTTCTATTTTGAATTTCATAATAAAAGGAGAACTATAAAATTATTTCACACCTTTGGGATTATAGTCTTTAAATGAGTCAGATAATACTTCCAAGAGTAAGCATACAATTATGGGCAGATAATGAAAATATAGTTCCTATAGAGTATTTTTGCACAGTCATTATCGTGAAATAAGCTATTCAGTAAACTGCATAAAATGTAAATATGCAGTTTAACTTTAACAAATTTTTATAAATGTAAACACCCATTTAACCACCACCCAGGTCAAGAAACAGAACATTTCCAGCACTCTAAAAGCCTACCTGTACTTCTTCCAATTATAACTCTTTTCCCCTAACAAATGTAACTATGCTAAATTCTATGATATCTCCTACTTTTATTTATAGTTTTTCCATATAGCTCTGTATCTTTAGACATAGTTTAGTTTGACTGTGTTTTTGAATTTTGTATACATGGAATATTCTTCCATGTCTTGTTTCTCCCACTCAACTTTATGTTGTGAGATTCATCCATGTTGTTTCAGGAAGCTGTAGTTTGTTAATTTCCAGTGCTGTCAGATATTTCATTACCTGGATACACCACTATTTGTTTAATTATTTACTCTTGGTGGATATTCGACTTGTTTCTGGTGCTTAGTTATTATGAATAATACTGTTGTGAACATTCTTATTCACATATCCTAGTACAGTCCCTGGTTATGAATGACCCAACTTACGGTGTTCCATACTTAGGAATGGCTCCCAAGGCTCCCCATAAGGGTAATTTATAATTAAATAATTAAATTAATAATTCGGGGACTAGTTTCTCCTGCCCGTGTAAACAAACCCGCATGGCGTAAGCAGTTCCTTGGCGTACCATCTTTATGCTAGTGGCTAGTCTCCTTGCTTACACAGTTGCTTATACACAGCATCACTTTCGTCTTAACTTTTTTATTCAATTTCGTGAGTCTGTGTTTGCCCTTATGACCATGCCTCCAAAGTGAAAGTCCACTGCAAGTCCAGGGGAGCCTGCGGTGAACAGAAAGGTGATTACAATGGAAATGAAAGAAGAAATAATTAAGTGCTTAGAGAAAGGCCAGACACCCTCTTTCATTGGGAAGGCATTAGGGTTCAGTCGCTTGACTACTGGAACAATTATAAAGGATAAAATGGGAATAATGGAACATGTGAAAGGCAGTGCTCCAATGAAAGCATTAATTATTACTAAGCAGTGTAATGGATTGATTATTGAGATGGAAAGGTTATAACTGATTTGGTTAGAAGAGCAAAATGAGCGTAACATTCCCATTAGCCTAGGAATTAAAAGAAAGAGCACGACAGTTTCTGTAGCTTATTACAGTACAGGGGTGTTATTATTATCACAGTATTGCACTGTGTTATTACCACGTATGTGCATTATAGTATTGTTATTATTATTATTGCTGTGTATGTGCTGTTCATCAGGGATCCGGGTTACATACAAACCTGACCCAAAGACGGTCTCAGGAACATATCCCATCTATAATGCGGGGACCACCTGTCCTCATATACACACATTTCCTTTGGACATAAACGCAGGAATAGATTGTTAGTTGCAAATGTTTCACATATCTTCTCCCAATCTGTGACTTGCCTTTTCATTTTCTTAAGGATATATTTTGACAAGCAGAAGTGCTTAATTTTATTTTAACATAAAATGTATCAATCTTTTTACTCTGTAATTTCTTCCTGACTTGATGGTTGAAGCCATTCTCCTATATTATCTTCTAAAAACATTGTAATTTTTCTTTTCAAATGTATGTCTACAGTCCATCTGGGAACATTAGGGTTGTTTCCAGCTTTTGCCTGTTGTTGACAGTTTTTAATGGTTAGGAATAAAGCTGCCATGTACATTTTGTACATATCTTTTTATTGGACATGTGCACTTGTTCCTCTTGGGTATCTATCTAGAAATACAATTTCTGATTCAGAGGACAGATTATGCCAGTTATCTAAAGCGTTGTGCTAGTTTACATGTCTACCTGCAATGTATAAGATTTCCAGTTGTCCCACATCCTTACCAACACATTGTATTGCTAGTTTTTTTATTTGTAGTCATTTTGATGGGTATATACTGGTATCTCATTGCAGTTTTAATTTATATTTTCTAATAACTAATGATGCTGCATAATTTTTCTTATGCTTGTTGGATATTTGCATACCTGCTTTGGTAAATTGCCTTTTCAAGTTTGCCCACTTTTGAAATTAAATTCTTTGATTTTTCTTTATTCATATGTAGATATTCTCTCTATATTTTAGAAACAAGTCTTTTATCTACAAATGTATTGTAAATATTTTTCTCAGTCTATATCTTGTCTTTACACTCTCTTAATGATATCTTTGATGAACAGAAGTTCTTAATTATAACAATGTCCAATTTCTCAAGCTCTTTTCTTATATGATTATTGTTACTTGTGTTCTGTTAAAATTTATTCACCTGTCCAAAATGTCGTGAAGATATTCTCCTTTGTTTTTTCTAAGAGGTTTGTTGCTTTACATTTTATTATTTAGATCTATAACCTAAATTAAATTAAATTTTGTGTATAGTGTGAGGGAGGGGGTTAAGGTTTATTTTTTCTATATAAATATCCAGTTGATCCAGTATAGTTTATTAAAAGATTATCCTATCCCCTCTGAATTGCAGGGGTACCTTTGTTAAAAACCAAGTAACCATACACACACACACACACACACACACACACACATTTATGAACGTTTTATTTTGTTGAATGGTTGATTTCTCTCCCCTTATGTCAATGCCACACTGTCTTAATTATTGCAGCTTTAAAGTAAGTCCTAAACTCTGGAGGGGTAATTTCTTCTTCAAGATGGTCTTAGCTATTCTAGAGGGTTTTTTTTTTTGCATTTTCATATAAATTTTAGAATCTGTCGTCAATTTTCACACATACACAAAGCTTGCTGAAATCAACTGGGATGGTGTTGAATCTACAGATTAATTTGGGGAGTAAAATATTTAACAATATGTGGGAAAGACACAATTGAACATTTTGTGTCTATCAGTATAGTTCTTTATAAGATCTTTAATTTCTCCCAGACATATTTTGTAGTTTTAAGTTAGAGATGTTGTACAAATTTTATTAGGCTTATTCCTGGTTATTAGATTTTTTATACTACTATAAATGGTATTTTAAAACAATCTAATTGACAAGTTGTGATTTTCTTATGTTTTCAGTTAAATTTATTCCTTTGGGCACTTTCTAATACAATGTTTATTTTGAGTTGATTTTGTCTTTTCCAAACTTTCCTAGGCTCAGTCCATTTTTGTTTCACAATTTTCTTGTTTCTCTGTATACTTCTATTCTAAGTTTTTAAATTTCTGATTTAAAATGCCTTTTTATATTTTCAAATTCTTGTTTAATTTTTTTGAATTCACATTGGAGTGTTTTGTAACAGTTTCCTCTACTTTGTGATTCTTGTTTTGGTGGATACTTTTCATTAGCAAAATATTTTGATTCTTACTTCCTGTTTTATTCTTATATTAATAATAGCCTTGTATTGATGTGGCATGCCAAAGCCTTTTTATTTTTAAATGTCTTGGATTTTCTTCACCCAGACAGAACAAGTGTTTCTATGAAGGCGGTGTCTGAGGTGTTCAGGTGTTCAGAATAATATTATTCTTATTCTTATTTCTTATTTCAAATGTGCTCTCTCTGTTGGTTCAGGGAAGTATAGTTTTTTTTTAATATTAATAGATGGTATCCTTTGGAGACAAGATTAGGTTAGCATGACTTCTGATTTTGTAATATTCTTATTTTAGTAGAACAACATAATCTTGGATTTGACCTATGATTTCAGAGTATGTTCTTCCTGTATATATGTTTTCTTCAGTGACTGTCACCCATACCAGTTCAAAATTTACATGACATCAAATTTAGGGGTAAAAAATTTTCCCAGGTCTTAAATTTTAAGTATTACAAAAACCTAGGCAATTTATTTCTCTTTAGGCTTTATTGTGAATTTCTGATGACACACAAATGTTTCTACTCCATATTCCATCCCTTGGTTTCTGTTCTTTCTTTAGTTACTAGAAGATATTAGTTGAAGCTCCTAGTCCCCATAATAGTAATATAGAAAATCTTTTGAATTGTACAGTAGTTCCTTTCATTAGATACTTTTAGAGAACTTTATAGGCATTGTCTTGTGAAGAATGTTATTAGAAAGGGCATACCAACAATTAAGTTTCTTCTGCATAACTTCAATGTGCTTTTCCTGGCTAACAGGAAAAGAAAAAGAAACAAATGTCTTAGGAATACTGAAAGAGTAATCTAGTATTTTCTCATTTATGCTCCTTCAGGGCTCAAGCCTTCAGAGAATTTCTTTGAAAATGTTGAAGATTAACCAGAAAGGAAATGTGCAGGTAGTAAGGAAGCTCAGTGGACGCCAATTTATTGCAGTACCCTCTACAGAGTCTGAGATGCTTAGAGATCAACTCTATGTACAGAGACAGTTTCAACCCTGAGGCTTGACCTGCTATTAAATCCATTGCTTACAAGTGTTCCCACAGATAAACATCGTTTTGTTCTCACAGGTCTATTGCTCGGATACATCAATGAGGTTCTCGACAATGTCTGCCGACGTCCTCTAGGGGGCAGCAGAGCAGCAGGTGCCATCTTTTAAATACATGGTAGTTACTGGAGGAGTCTGAAGGAGTTGGGTGGTTGTGGGAAGCTCCAGCCTGAGATGAAGATCAGAAGACAAGAGTGGGAAAGTGTCAGGATCAAGAAACTATGAAAAAGTATACACAGGTATGCTCTGGTGGCGGCTGGAAATGAGAGCTGGCAGTTACATTAATAGAGAAAGTAATATTTGCTTTTTCATCAAATGTTTCCTAAGTACCTGATCTGGGACAGACCCTTGAGGGGTGTAAAAAGGAGTCCTCTGCTCAATGTGGTATTAAGGCATGTAAAGAAGTATTGTGTACAATGTGTTAAGTGCCTTGAAGAAATGCAAAAGGTGCTGTGCGAGTTCAAGAACAGTGACTGTGGGGGTGACTGTCGGGGTGGGGAAGTGGGGTGGACTTTGTATGTGAGTGACACTGGTACCAGGTCTTAGAGAATGAGTTGTCAGAGAAAGAAGTGGGAGAGGTTAACATATATACCGCATGCCTGGACAATGGTGAGCTGTTCAGCTTAGCTGTAAGGTAACGTCCACGTGAGGAGTGGGCAAGATAAGACAGTCGACTTTGCCGTCTATACATCTCCTCTCTGAGCAAATCTGTCTTTTAATATACTCTGAGGATAAAGTCCATGAACTTCCTCCATCAATGTTACTGATTTCCATGGCTCTTTGGGGTTCTTCTCTAAGAGAATGAAGACTAATTAGGTTTGCAGAAAATTGAGAGGTTTTATTATCTGGTTGAAACTAGAAAGCCCCAAGGGAGATAAGAAATATGAGCCCTCACCCTGCTACAATGAATGTCAGACCATTGACACTTGTGAAAGAGAGTCACAGAGATGTGCTAACAAGTCGCCCTGTTCTCTGTAGCAGAGTTTCTTAACCAGTGTACTGTGTGCAGTTAATGCCTGTGCTGTGAGAAAATCATGGACTCTGCCCTTAGGGTGGCAAGCTGGTTCTGCCCCAGCCAGGGCTCCTAAGCCAGTTGCCTCAGGTCGTAAACAATCTCATCTGAGACTCCTTAGAGGCCAGCATGATTAGAGAAGAATTTGAGGGTATGCTCCATCGTCCCCCAAACTTGAAGAAGGAAAGCTGGCATTCTCTGCTTTGACAGTAAACCCTGAGTGTCCAAGGAGGTGCTCCTCCACCTGGATTTCTACCTCAGCTGCCAATTGCTGAGTGCGGCTGCTCGTTTTGGACAAGAGCCATGTACTGGTGAAGTTCATGTTCCAAGTGACCAAAAAGCATGGCAGGATATCCCATGGTGCAGCCAGTTAGGGTTTATGGGGGCCTGAATGTGGGTTCCTGGGGGTACATTTCTCAAATCCATCATCCCTAATGTCTGATACTTTTGTCATTTTTGTGACCAATGTACCCTTTACTGGAGTCTGAGCTGTCTCCAATGTGATTGCTGTAAGAATGCAACTGTTATCTGCAAGTTAAGGCATTATTACTATTTTGAAACACTTGATATGGAAAATTTTTTTTGCATTCAAACCTCATTTATAAATCACAAGAAAATTTACCATTACTTTTGTAGGGAAAAGTTGTTAGATTCTTTAAATGTGATTTGAACTACAGATAGTCCCCAACTTGCAATGATTTGCCTTATGATTTTTCAACTTTGTGATAGGTTTATCAGGGTATTAAATGCATTTTTTACTTACAATATTTTTTACTTACAATGGGTTTGTCAGGACATAGCCCCATTATAAGTTGAAGAGCATCTATATTTTAAATATATAGTGGTTGTAAATAAATATATAAACGTATGGTAGCTTTAAATTTTTTCACATCTACTTTTATGAATGATTTCTCATTAATGCTAACTATTAAGAATTTAAACAGTTCATTAGGAAGTCTTTTCAGGAATTTTATGTCAAGCATAAAACCTGAATTAAAAATTTTATGTTCATTGACAAAACTTCAACTTTCTTATCAAATTTTGGAAAATATTTTATTTAGAAATTTTATCAGATTTAATATTTAATATCTTTCTTTAACATATTATTTTATTTTACTTATATTTATATATTAAAAAGGAAATCTAACTTTTTTTCACCAAATTATTTTTAGAATCTCCAAAATAACCTCCAATTTTCTTTAGCGTGGCATACAAACATCACTTACTATAAGTACCAATACGTGCACATCCTCCATCATCCTCCAGCCCAAAAAAGAAGTAAAACATGTTCAAAGTCTCTGGGACCAATTAGGACACCTGCATTGACTTTTTTTTTTTTTTGCCTCCTATAGAACTGTCTTTAGGTCTAATGATTTAATTCTTTACAGTTGGCTTATGTCAAAGATCAGAAATTTGCTGCATTTTTAGTGTTATAGATATTGGTTGTTAAATTATCCAAATTGCATGAGATAGAAACTTTGTTGAGGGTCTTAGTCCCCTAATGGACTGGTATGATCCGGTATGAATTTATCATCCAGTGAGAACTGAGCAATCTGTTGGATTTCACTTTTTTGCACTGGCTTCCAGGAGTGTTATTTAATTCTCAAGTGCAATAACAATTATTGCTAGGACATATTAGAAGTATTGAAGTTTGATATTAAAGTAGAATAAATTATGCAGAGAAGCAGCCAGGAGTTATAATATAATCCCCCATTCACTGCAAAGAACTTGATGTTATCTGAAGATGAAAAGCTTTATCACCCAGATTGATCTACATATGTATAGTATTTTCCTTTTCTGTCCTCTGTTTTTCTTCCTAATTTTTAAATAATATCTTTGCTGATACCCACACACAATTCTTGCCTAATATAATCCTTGATATGAATATATGCCTCTCCTCTGACCCTCATTATGTAAAAGTGAGGCAACTTAAGATCTGCACAAACCAAGCTGCTAATTATGACCCATGAAGGCTAAAATGGTCTGAAGTATTGGAATCTGACTTATTGTTATTTACCATAGAAAAAAATAAGATCATGCCCTGGATAGTAAGTACATCAAAAGTCTTGCCTCTTGCTACACTTAAAAAATAATTTTAAATGATTTTTATAAGTGTCAGTCAAATTATATATTGGCGACATGCTGAAAGTGTCACACTGTCACATTGTTTCTTCCACACAGTCTCTCACTATAGGACCATAAAATATTTCTTAACTATGGGCCAGCCTGTCTTCTCAGAACCATTGGTTCCTTGTGTCTGTCGCTTCTACATTGCATGAGATGTAGCTGTCCTCTTCTATGTGTGGTATTAATTAAAACAGTTCTCAATTTTTGAGGAGGGGTAGAAATTGGTGATGCTTCTATAAATGTATTCTTAGGATTATGTTTAGATAAGTGCACCACTGTTTCCTTCTGTTACTCTAATTAGAAATAAACTGCTTTCTATTTTATCTTTTACGTGTATCTACCTAGGCTCTCCTGTTAGATCACATTCTCTTTGAGGACAGTGCTTACATGTCTTTTAAAAATTCAGCGACCAATGAGTCTCAGACATTCTGATGAAAATAGTAGGCACCTGTCCCACTCAGCTTTATTTTGCCCAATGAAACATGACTTTAAAAGAAGTTTGGGCAGGTCAGTAGTGTCAGTATTCACAGGTCTGGGAATCAGGAGGGCCCTGAATTCTCAAGTGTAACTTTGGTGCTAATTTGCTCTGTGATTTTTGGCAGATTTTTCAGCATTGTTTTTCTTATCTGTTAAAATAAGGGATTTGGGCTAGATGTTCACTAAAATTCTGCAGGAAATATAATATAATATAATATAATATAATATAATATAATTCTGTTCACTATAGTTCTGCAGGAAATAAATTATTATAAACCTTAAAATATCTTTGATTTAGCCCGGATTAAAATGAAGATTGAAGACTGAGGCTACAAGTTAATTTTTTTTTTTTAAAGCAAGGACCTTGAGAGCCAGATAAGCTGTTGACACAAGTGCTTTTGAGAATGGAAGACGGAGTAATTACAAGCTTATGTTATATCTAAATAGGCAAAGGAAAAGGTTAGTAAATGTTTGCATATCATTGTTTACTACAAAATTTAAGTAAATCTGTATTTACCTGCATCTAATCATTAAAAAATGGAGTTTATATCTCTCAATTAGTTAACTAAAAGAGAGAAAGAAACTTTCCTATCGTAGTAAAATTTTTAATAGTACTTCCAGGAGTGGTTGGCTTATATCTTTGATGTTACATTTATTATAATTACATACATTCAATAAAAATACTTTTTGTAGAAAACTATCTAAAGTTGTAAACTGTTTATCATGGGAGGTTGTGCATGCTCAAAAACTGTGATAACTAATTTGCTATGATCTCACCAATTTTGCTTTAATTAACTCAACTGGTATCTAAACTGTAGATTCTCTTAAAATCAGAACACATCTGGGGTTCTGTTCTCAGTAAATAGACATTTTACAAATAAAAAAATCTCTCTGACAGATTAACTTTAGAACACAAGACAGAGTATTAATTTTATACAGTTGATATTTAGGAATATAATGGTCATCTCATCCCTGTTGTTGAAAATTGAGCAACCTAACACTCTCTCTTTTTTGATTAAAAGTCACACACATAGAATACCTTTGATGAATTTATTACATTTTCAGAAAAGTAAAACACATTTCATGTTTTTGGTTTATGATGACTCAAAACAACTGGTAAATACTCACGATATAAGCCTCCTTTCTCATCACTTTAGCCCCTGGGAGAAAATAGTGTCGTGACTCTTGGTACAAGGGAAATAGTGTTAGTCTTATCTCCTCTTCACATTATGCCAACTGCTAGCTGGTGGCTACTGTAACCCACACAACTCAGGAAAAGGGTTAGGTATGATTGGAGAGTCTGGGTGTTCAGGCACCAGTAACAAGCACATACGCTCCTGTTGTCACGGGCTGGTAGTTTATCTCCAGCTGGATAGCGGAAAAGAATTTGAAAAAAGTAAAAGAAAGCTTAGGTAACCTGTGAAAGACTGTATGAAATATATAGTTAGTAATTAGATTTTTCAGACTAAAACCAAGTATTTGTTATTTCACTTGAAACCAAAGGTGTTTAAGATGAACCCGTATAAAACAAATTCTATTTTTCCACTATTGTTAATCATTACAGATTTAAAATGCAGTACTTTCAGTACACTGAACTCTCTCTCTCTCTGTATATATATATGAATATATATTTCAAAAAGGTGAAATCGATGACAATACCCATAGCATATTGGTTTGTAGAATATGAGTAGAAATGTGTTTGAAGTTGAACTTCCTACCAGGCTATTGATTTTCCCATTTCAGCATTAGCCCAAGCTCACTGTTATCTTGCAATGATTCAACATTCCAAAAGATAATAGTTTTATCCTTGATTGCAAATACCAATATTGTATGTGTGGAACCCAGAACTTTACCGATGGAGTGGAAACCTAGGGATGGTCTGCTAAGGGCCCCTTTCCCCATCAGTTTTCTTATCAAGAGAATCATGAATTTAGTGACACATGATCCTAACCACTGATCCCAGCTGTTTGGTTCAGGGATGGGCACACTTAACTCAAGGCAGGTCAGAGTCACTTCTCTCTGAGATTTTTTATTTTTCGGCCAAGAACAGTGTCAGTATCCCTCGGAAGGCTGCAAGGTTAGCATGTAAAACATCATCGGTGTTGGCTGCTATATTTTCCAAAGTATGGAGAAAACTAAACTATAGTAAGAGAAGAATGAAGTCATTCCTGGAGAGAAGCAGAGAAGAGATGTGAAGGGCATCCTGAAGATGCTCACGTCCCTGATTCCAGCTGTTCCTGAAGCCTGCTATGGCTTTGCTATTCAAATATTTTATCAGATACTTCCATATTCTTACAATGTATTCCCGTTTTGCTTATACCAGCTGGGATTTTGTCATTTTGTTAAACAGAATATAACTCACAACAGCTTCCTTTTATTACCGCATGTCTGGTTATTAACACTGTCTGATGGAACTAGACTGAAATCTATGTTACTAGAAAGTGATACCATGTAATATTCATGGTCTTTACAGAATGCGTTTGAGTTGGAAGTTGAGGGTTATGAAAACTAGTCTACCAATAACTCCCTATTTATCGATAAATTCATCATTTTTAATGTTGAATTAACTTGGAATGATAATATGAATATTCAAGCATAAGAAGTAATCTAGATATGGATATAAGTCTATGTGTAAAATAGTTGCATATCTCTTTAGGGGTAAAACAATTAAGAGACATTACATTAGAAGTGGAAGTTCTCTTTGAGGTCATCTAATTTTCTCATTTTTTTCCAGATGGATAAACTGAGGCAAGAATGGGGATCAGCTTATAGTAACTAGCAATGCTACATGGTTTCTTGACTTCTATATCAGAGTTCTCTGTAGAATTCTCTGTGGGTGGAAGAATACTAACTTGCTGTGTGAACTTTTCTTTCTGGGTCTCAGTTTGTCCTCTATAAACTGAGTGGATTATACTACGTAATAAGTAAGATTCATTCTGACTGTAACAGTCCATGATTCAATGATTTTATAATGCATAAAATCATTATACAATGTTTATATAATGTCAGACTTTAATTTTGTTTAAAAATCTGGATTGAAATTCTAGTTTAAAAAGGGAAAAAACTGAGAGAGAGGATAAAAGTTAGGTCAAAAAGAAAAAAAAAACCCAGAAGTGACACAAATTAAGACCAAAAAGGTAACTGATTTATTTGTTGGCAATTTACAAGTTGAATTATTATAGGCCTTTTAGGAGTCATATTGCCATTTACATCTGGCTTACAAACAAATTTTTCTATTTAATTTTTTCCATTTAGTCTAAGTACAATGTTTTTCAATTAAGAATACATCAGAATCAGGTTCAGGAAATGATTCAGTGAAGAACACTTACAGCGTCAGCCTGGAGGATGAAATGTGTTATATTTTAAAAGGCTTAGCTATAATGATACTATCAAATTAGTCATATCTTAAAGCAAGTTATAGGGAGACTATTAACAATAATGTGTTTCTGGGTAATATAGAAATTTCTGTGACAATTTAAGAAAGACAAATTCCAACACATTTGTTTTATTGAGAGATTTTTGGTTGAATCTAGATGCCACTACTTATCTGTGTGTCCTTGGGCAAGTTATCCAAAATTCCTAAGCCTAAACTTCCTTTCTGTAAAATGGAGATACTATTTATACCTAATTCAAAGGATTATTGTGCGTATTAAATGAGATAATGTGTGTAAAGAACTTACCGTGGGGCTTGCAATGTAGTAAGTATTCAGTAGCTGCTCCTATTAGTAGGCTTTATTGAAGTATGACATTTAAATGGTAGACAACTCTGATAAAAGGGAACATCTTCCAGCAAGGTGGACTCCAGATTTCTGTTGGCATTTCCGTAAATAGTCCTATTAAATGAAGCACATGAGTCTTTAGCAATGAATGAGAAGATTTCCCCAAACATATATTTTATTTTATTATTTTTTTTATTTCAGAATTTTATGGGGGTGCAAGCATTTTGGTTACATGAATTACTTTTGTACAGTTTGAATCAAAGTTATAAGTGTACCCATTACCCAGATAGTGTGCATTGGACCCATTAAGTGTGAATTTACCCACCCCTGCCTCCCCACTCCCGTCTTGATTTCCGTTGAGTTTTACTTCCATACGTGCACATGAGTGTTGATCATTTAGTCCCAATTTAATAGTGAGTACATGTGGTGTTTGCTTTTCCATTCTTGTGATACTTCACTTAGGAGGATGGTCTCCAGTTACATCCAGGTTGTTACAAAAGGTATTAGTTCACCATTTTTTTAATGAGTAGTATTCCATGGTACACATATACCACATTTTATTAATCCACTCATGTATTGATGGGCACTTGAGTTGTTTCCACATCTTTGCTATTGTGAATTATGCTGCTATAAACATTCGCGTGCAAGTGTCTTCTTTATAAAATGTCTTTTTTTCCTTTGGGTAAATACCCAGTAGTGGGATTGCTGGATCTAGATCAATGAAAGTGGTACTTAATATTTATAATGGTTTGTGGTTTATAACATTTTTACATATAAATAATGTATGTGTATATATGTGTGTGTATGTATGATTTCGAATTTTTCTATCCACCAAATAACCAAATTTTTAGTTCCACTCTTTAGATGAAGAAACTTATTTAAAGATTTGATGTTTACATAGCTAATCAGTGTTGATACTGTCATTTGAAATCAGGACTTCTGACTAGTGCTGGCCCAGTGCTGTATTTAATGAATGTTTATTGAGCATTTATTAGGAGCAAAGCACCACGATGGGCACTAAGGTAGAAATATTGTAGTGCACACCTATTTTTTTTTGCTCATCCAGTACTTTCCCCTACAACTCTTTTATTTATTTATTTATTTATTTATTTGAGACAGGCCTTGCTCTGTCACCCAGGCTGGAGTGCAGTGGCGTGGTCACAGCTCACTACAACCTCAAACTCCTGGGCTCAGGCGATCCTCCTGCCTCAGCTTCCCAGGTAGCTGGGACCTGCGGTCCCCAACCCCTGGGCCACAGACCGGTACCAGTCCGTGGCCTGTTAGCAACCGTGTGGCACAGCAGGAGGTGAGTGGTGGGCAAGGGAGCAAAGCTTCATCTGTATTTACAGCCACTCCCCATCGCTCACATCACTGCCTGAGCCCTCCTCCTGCCAGATCAGCTGTGGCACTAGATTCTCATAGGAGCACGAACCTTACTATAAACTGTGCATTTGAGGGATCTAGGCTGTGTGCCTCTTATGAGAATCTAATGCTTGATGATCTGAGGTGGAGCTGAAGCAGTGATGCAATTTGAGCTGGGGAGTGGCTACAAATACAGATTATCATTAGCAGAGAAGTTTGACTGCACAGAGACCACAATAAATCAATTGCTTGCAGACTCATATCAAAACCCTGTCAGTGAGTGGCAAGTGACAATTAAGCTGCATCTGGTGGCTGGCTTTATAGTGGCAAGTGAGTTGATGTACTTCAGTTGTACAGCTGCTTCTGGTGTCAGGCTTTAAGTCAGAATCCAACACTTATTTTAATCCGTGCATGGCCCGCCCATTATTTTATTTACCACTTCTTTCCGCACCTCTTTCCTGCACTGAGCACGTCTCAGTCACAGTTTTGGCAAGCCCACAAGCTAACCCTAGCAAAAATGAGTAAAAAACAAACGTTGCTGTAGAGCTTCTTTGAAAAAGGGGAAAAACCCAATGATGAGACAGCAGAAGACTCCAAGACTGCCAACAAAATGAAAGCTGCATTTAAAAGAAAATACCAAGAATCCTACTTAAATTATCAGTTCATTGCAACAGGTGATTCACATTCTCCAAGCCCACTTTGTATAAATATGTGGTGACTGGCTATCCAGTGAAGCTGTGAAACCTTCAAAACTGCTTCGCCACATGGAGACCAAGCACTCAGCATTAAAAGATAAGCCTTTGGTAACAACTAGAAAACAGAAAATACCCTAAAGTGTTTTAATCACAGCCTCTTTTAGCACTGTCCTTAATAGTTCAGCTAAATGCCTTAGACAAGTCCTTTTTATGCCCCACTTGCTTATATGTTTATTTTAAAATACATATAAGGAATTGTCACTTCTTAAAATGCTTTAAACAGAAGCAGCATGGTCTGCTAGGAATTTGTACGTAGAGCTTAGCATCCTGATTCTGTAACTTACTAGTTGTGTTGAGAAAGTTATTTTATCTCTCCATGCCTGAAGTTCCTCATTCTATGTAAGATAATAATCTCTAACTCCCAGTGTAGGTGTGATAATTAAATAAGATAATTTATGTGGGAAAAAAAAAAAAGATAAGCCTTTGGAGTTTTTCAAAAGAAAAAAACAAGTGAACATGAAGAACAGAAGCAATTATTGAAGGCCACCACTTCATCAAATTTGTCTGCACTGAGAGTATCATTCTTAGTGGCTAACCGTATTGCTAAAGCTAAGAAGCCCTTTACTATTGATGAAGAGTTGATCCTGCCTGCTGCTAATGACATTTGCCATGAACTTTTAGGAAAGGCTTCAGTTCAAAAGGTGGCACATGTTCCTCTTTCAGCTAGCACCATAACTAGATGAATTGATGAAATAGCAGAGGATATTGAGGCACAATTGTTGGAGGGGATTAATGAGTCACTGTGGTATGCAATCCAGGTTGATGAGTCTACTGATGTTGACAACAAGGCAACAATGCTTGTTTTAGTGCAATATGTTTTTCAGGAGGATGTGCACGAGGATATGTTATGTGCACTTTTGTTGCCAACCAATACCACAGCTGCAGAACTATTCAAGTCTTTGAATGATTACATATCAGGAAAACTGAATTGGTCATTTTGTGTCGGTATATGCACAGATGGAGTGGCTGCCATAACTGGACGGCTTTCTGGTTTCACTACTAGGGTCAAGGAGGTCACTCCTGAAGGTGAGTCTATGCCCTGTGTCATCCAGAGAGAAATGCTGGCTAGCTAAAAAATGTCACCTGAACTAAACAACATTTTGCAGGATGTGATTAAAATTATCAACCACATTAAAGTACATGCCCTTAATTCACATCTGTTCATGCAGCTCTGTGAGAAGATGGATGCAGAGCACACACGTCTTCTCTTATACACAGAAGTGAGATGGCTTTCTAAAGGTGGATCACTGGTCAGAGTTTCTGAGTTATGAGAGCTGCTCCAGAGATTTCTTTTAGAAAAACAGTCACCACTAGTAGCACATTTCAGTGACACAGAATGGGTCACAAAACTTGCTTACTTGTGTGACATATTCAACCTGCTCAATGAACTCAATCTGTGACTTCAGGGGAGAACAACAACTGTGTTCAAGTCAGCAGATAAAGTGGCTACATTCAAAGCCAAACTGGAATTATGGGGGCACCGAGTGAATATTGGGATTTTTGACATGTTTCAATCATTAGTAGAGATTTTGAAAGAGACTGAGCCAGGGCTTTCTTTCTCCCAGCTTGTACATCATCACCTATCTCAGCTTTCAAAAGAGTTTGAGGATTACTTCCCAACCACAAAAGACCCCCGAACTGGGAAGGAATGGATCTGTGACCCATTTATGAATAAGCCAGCTGTATTGACTTTGTCTGTGATAGAAGAGGATCAACTACTTGAGATTGCAAATGATGGTGGCCTTAAAAGTATGTTTGAGACAACTTCAAATGTCCATACATTCTAGATTAAAGTCAAGGTAAATTTCCTGAGGTTGCCACAAAAGCACTAAAAAGCCTGCTTCCATTTCCAACATCTTGCCTTTGTGAAGCAGGGTTTTCTGCAGTGATAGCAACCAAAACGAGAATACAGATTAGACTGGACATAAGCAACACATTTTGGGTGTCACTGTCTCCCATCACTCCCAGAGGGGACCATCTAGTTGCAGGAAAACAAGCTCAGGGCTCCCACTGATTCTGCATTATGGTGAGTTGTATAATTATTTCAGTATATAGTATGATGTGATAATAATAGGAATAAAGTGCACAATAAGGGTAAAGCGCTTGAATCATCCCAAACCATCCCCCTGCCTTGCCCCCTGGTCTGTGGGAAAATTGTCTCCCATGAAACCAGTCCCTGGTGCCAAAAAGGTTGGGAACCACTGCCTGAGACTACAGGCTCCCTACAACTGTTTTTTTTTTTACAGAAGCTTCCCACAGTTGTCTAATGGCTGCTACCCACCAAACTTGAACCATAGGGTGACTGAGAGAGCTTCCATGTCAACCTCATCCTGGTCGTCATAAACCAGCCAAAGGGACTACCTGATACAAAAATGGGAGATTCAGAAATCTTTTAATAGACCTTGTGCCGTAGTTTGTGGAAGAGAGAGAAAGACAGACGGAGAATATATGTGTGTGTGTGTGTGTGTGTGTGTGTGTGTGCATGTTTACTTCAGGGAAAGTGGACACCTGATGCCTCCCAAGATAATTTGAATACTTTCCTGAGAATTGGGATTTACCAAAGAGAAAGTTCTCCATCTGAGTATATGGACTAAAGCATGTAGCACTTGGAAAATGATGGCAATCACATTCTGCCACTGAGGAGAAGAGGAAGCCTGAGGTGAGACAGAATAGCCAAGTAGATATTCAGAAGCCAGTCAAGATGTGAAACAGAAGGGTCTGGAAGGTGACTTTTTTGTTTTTCTTGAGCCCAGCTGCATTCTTTCTTGGTGTTTCATGATCCACTCCAATGTCCTACAATAAATCTTTTTTTTTTTGTTAAAGTAGTTAGAATTATATTTTTGTTATATGCTACAAAGATTTATAATTAATACCACAATCAAGACTGAAGGCATGAGGTCTCTGCTTCTGTGAGCAAAAAACCAACATTAACATTTCCCAAATGACTAATATTAGGCTAATTGCCTAAGGAGTACTGGGAAGCTTGTTAAAATGCAGATTCCAGGGCACGTTCTTCCACAGGTTCTGGTTCAATTTGGCCTGGAAATCTGTATTTTTTATAAGCTTTTCAAGTAAATCTGATGCATAGCAAGAACTGGAAACCTCTGGCAGAAACACTTCTGTAATATTTTGAGGACATGGCAATGTGACTTAAAGATGATGCAGGCCATGTCAATTATGATATATCAGCTATATTTCAGTTTGAGTACTGATTAGGCAGTGAAACTAAACATTTCCTCTTAGGGGTTATTTATTATCCCTTCAGTGTGTTAGGAGGAGAAGGCAGAAATGCAGTCAGACTTGGGGATAAGGGGTTTGGTCAAAGAATGGGGAAGAACTGAAGATCAGAATTAGAGATGGGATGTAGGAAATTAGTAATAAGTTGTGGGTGGGCCGAGGGAATGATGTCACTACTCTGCTCGATTCACAGAAACAGTCACCATGTTAGGCACCCCTGGCAAGAAGCAAAGGGGAGAGCAAAAGCAGAAAAAAATCTCTTCTGATGGAAGAAACAATTTTCATGTCTTTGTCTCTCCTTCCTTGACCTAGCCTGTGCTATGAAGGTAGTTTATAGATGTAGAGAATGATATTTACCTGATCTTTGACTCCTGATCCCATGGGATATTGCCAGATGGGCATGTTGGGAAGAATTATTTCCTATCCCCAAACTGACCCTGCTATAATTTACATTTACCTCAGCATCTTTCAGAAGTGCAGGCCATCAGCAATGCATGAAGCAGCTCTAACCACAATCAAGCTACAAGGATGCTCATGAGAAGTTTTTCCATTTGAGAAATGCAAACAGCTCTATCGATCTTGCTAACACCCTAGAGGTAGGTGTGAGAGCAACAAAAATTGTCTTGGCGGTGGAGTGGGTAGAAAGGATGGCATAAGTGATTCTTGAGTTGCTTCCTGGCCTTGCCAAAAAGCATTACTGGGAAATGGAAACTTGGTGTAGTTAAATTCCCAGTACCTTAGAATGTCATTGCAGAAAGAAAACTTAGATATTATCTGGTCCACAACCCTCTTTTTACAATTGAGAAACTGGGCTCCAGAGAAAGAAAGTAACATATCCAGATTCACACTACTAGTTGGTGACAGAGTCTGGTCTAGAATTTATGTTTCCCAACACCAAGCTTAGTGTTCAATAAATGTTACCATGAGTAAGACTCCTGACTGTATAAGACATGAGAATATAGCCAGTCTGAGAAGCAGAACTGTAATGATTGTATTAGTCAGCTCAGGCTGCCATAACAAAATACCACAGACTGGGTGGTTTAAACAATAGAAATTTATTTTTCACAGTTCTGGAGGCTGGAAAGTCCAAGATCAAGGTGCAGACTGCTTTCTGGTAAAGGTTTTCTTCCTTGCTTGCAGATGGCTGCCTTCTCACTGTGACCTTACATGGTGAGGACACACACACACACACACACACAGAGAAAGAGAAAGAGAACACTCTGATGTCTCCTCTTATAAGGATGCTAATAGCATCAGGATACCACATTTGTGACCTCATTACCTAAACCTAAATTATCTCCCTATAGGCCCTATGTCCAAATACAGTCACATTGCAGTTTAGGGCTTCAACATATGACTTTGGGTGGGGAGGCACAAATCAGTCCATGGCAATGATCATCTTCAGATTAGCTGGTATCCTTCTGTCCTTGGTCACACTGATGATTTAATTGAAGGCAGATATTTGTTCTTGCTTCCAACAACAAAGACACTACTTTTGAAAAGAAGAGGGAAAAAAGTATTTATCAATAATGACAGTTTTTATTTTGTTTTTTGTGGTGTCCTTATGCAGACAGAAAAGGTCCATAGGAAAAATCAACTCAGTACAAGTCACCAGCATTGATGACTCTCTTAGAGAGACAAATGAAGTCACCAATGGTAGTTGACTGGACCAAGTAGTTGTATAAACTGTGTAGTTGTACAAATTTACAATCCCTTCTCTGCAATTCTAAAATCCAAAAAGCTCTGAAATCTGATCATTTTCTGTGAATGTGTAGCAAACTCACTTGGTGGCAAAACCTGGTCTATTCTGATGTGAGGCTGTTCATAGCCTCTACTTATCCCCGTTATTGAGAATATTCATATGTTTTGCTGAAGAAGTACTAAAGCACTTAATTTTGGGTTTCTGCTCAAAATCATGCTGGGGTATTTGTAATATATTAAGAAAGGCACTGAACTATCTTTCTAAAATCCAAATAAGTATGAATTTTTGAAACACATATGACCCCAAATGTTTTAGACAAAGAAGTCTGAGTCTGTACTAAAGTGAATGTTCTGTTCCAAAGACTGAAATTACATGTGATTTGGTAGGGGGTGTAAAAATCAAGGCTAAGCAGAGGCAAATGTTTGCTCAAAGTTCTTAGGAAATGAACTGATGTTGAGGTCATCAGAACAGGGGCAGGTGAGAAGGTGAATACTTGACTCCAATTACTGCAAGTAGAGTCATGGAATTCTTCCAATTAAATTTTTAGGTCAAAATATATGGATCTATATTGTATAGGGTTCTGAGGAGGAGAGTCTTGGTGATTTGAAACAACAATAGAGTGCAGTTGTTTGAGGAATTTGGAAATGCTGTCTCATCCAGCAGGTTGACCTCCATGGAGAAGCTGACTTTCTGCTGTTTCCTTCTTATGCAGGTTTTTCTTATCGGAAATTGGCCAAATCACTTGACCTATATGACTCCTTTTTTTTATTTAAGTGTGGATGGTGCAAATAGCTTTCCTTACCATATTCTTGATCAACACATAAAATATCATTTAAAAAAGATGTTTAGTCCTATATAGGCTTTGTTTGGAAGGTTACTTGATAGTACAGCCTTTGGTCCTAGTAGAGTTAGTTCTGGGCTGGGAATTGGGAGTCAGGGTTTTAGTTTCAACCTTGATTTTAATTTCTTGTGTGGCCTTGAGCATGTCACTTTCCCTCTCTAGAGCTATTTCCCCACTTAGAAAACAAGAGGCTTGGAAATGGTGATCTTCAAGGGCTCTTTTATGATTAATACTGAACCTACACATAAGAAGATGATAATGATAATTATACTAGGACCCTCAGTTTGTTTAACAATTTATAGTTTATAGACAACTTCATATCTATTAAGTCACAACAACTCTCTTAGTATATGTTGAGCAGCGAAGTATTATTCTCTTCTAAAAAAGTTCAGAGAGAAGGGAAGTTACTTGACCAACGTCACAGAGCTAATTATTGTCTAGTAAAAAAGGGGTCAGACCATGTCTTCATGCTCCATAACCACCTGCCCTGTGTTCTTTCCACTCTACCTCACTACTTCACTGATTTCAGAGATTCCTTGCTTAACAGCGTTTCCAGAGAAAACACATTTGTAGCCCTAGTGTAGGCCTAGGTTGAATAGCATTTTGTACATTTTGACAGTATTGTTTGGGGAAGAAAATAGCCAGATAATATTTTAAATTATCTCCTTGGGCCTCAGTTTCCCCATCTGTAAATGAACCTGGCATTTAAAGCTCTCTGCCATCTCTTTCTCACCTTCTACAACATCATTCCTCTGTACTCACTACTCCAAAACCCCAACTTCTCTCTCTTGCCCTTGAGGCAACCTGATGCTGCTTTTGCTTTCATAATTCCCTCTTTCCTTGTTTTTTTTTCAATATTCACTATTCCAATTCTGCTTGTTTTTCAGGCCAGCACAAATGCCGTGGAGCTTTCCCTAAACTTCCCAACTGGAAACTGATACTCCTTCCTAACCTACCAGTCACTTGTTTGACTTGTGGACAATGCTTAACAGTTTCCACCTCGTATTATACTCGTTTGTGACATATCTTGTGCCATTACCCAACTGGGATTCTCGATGACAGACATATCTCTGTGTCCTGGCCCCTCCGCAGTACTGTGTGCACCTAGCGAAATATGAACCCAATAAATATCTGAATAAACAAAGAATGCATGAGATCTAAGGTCCCTTCTAGCACTAACTCTCTGTGATTTTAGAGTAACATAATACTTGTCCTGAAGCAAGCTTAATAAGAATACACTTAGAAGTAAGACACTTTTTGCAAAGTTATGATAGAGACTTGTCTAATCAAAAACTAAATGGTTTTGGCTGAATTCTTTTTTCTTTAAAAAGAAATCCACTCAAAGATAGGTGCCATGTAGTTTAAAAAATACTGCCTGAGGATTTTTTTCCTGGGAGAGTTAAGTTTGAGATACTGTTCTGTTTCTTACTAGCTGTGAGACTTTAAACAAGTCGTCACTTTTCTGAGTTCAATTATTTTTTTGAGACAGGGTCTCGCTCTATTGCCCAGGCTGGAGTGCAGTGGCTCAATCATAGCTCGTTGCAGCCTTGAATTCCTGGGCTCAAGTGATTCTCCTGACTCAGCTTCCCGAGTAGCTAGGACTATAGGTGTGTGCAACTACTCCTGGCTTCTGAGTCCAATTTTCTCAACCAGAAGGTAATGATATCTTCGCAGAGTTGTTCAGAGGAGTTAATGTGATAATGGACGTGAAAGTGTGTTGCAAACTAAAAAGAACTCCACATTAAAGGGGTTATTATTATCATTATCATTATTATTATTTTAAAAGTCATTTCCTTGGGATGTAAATGTAGTCTCTACAGTTCCTTTGGGCCTCTAAGTGTACAGATTGTATTTACAAGTTTATAACATACCCAATATGGAGTTGAATAACAGCCAATCAATGCTAATAGCCCTGGATCCTTATTTACAGAGTGCCTTTCTTCTGAGATCAAGAGCTGTTAAAAGCTGAACCCATCATTCTTTAATCAGTTTCCATTCAGTCATTCATCCAACAGATATTTACAGTATGTCTACTATGTGTCAAGAAGCATTTTAGACAGTAGGTGGGTCTTTAATATTGTTAATGTCCTTGCTTACATTATGAGAAACTGCAGATCCACGGAAGATGACAGACTTTTACACAGCTGTGTGTGCAGACATGGTCAGAGGCAGGGATACACTCTGGAGCTTAGGGTGGGTAGTGGCCTACGTTGTGCTAAGAATAATTGTTTCACGGCTGAAGCTAAGCACCTTTGGTTAGAGTCACATATCTTCATCCACAGAAAACTGGGCCTTTGCCTTATTTGCCAATAATGAGAAATGATGTCAATGGCTGAAGAGCACATTGTGAGACCCAAGTTGCTGGGGTAAGGTTTCTGACCTGCTTTGGTCGGCTCAGTTTCAGACACTTTGGGAAGGAAAGTTTCAATGTAGCTATTGATTGAGAGAGATTTGAGTCTGTCCCACAGCTGAATCCTGCAGAGCCCTGCACCTGGCTGCAGACACATTTCACAGAGATGCAATTTCACTTTTATCCTCTAGAGAGAATAAACTCTTTTTTTCCAAGTGGAGGATTTTTAAGATGCTGGGATAAAAGCTCCCCTTTCATGTGCTGGTGACTCAGAGAACCAGAAGTCAGCAGGGATGTGGTGAGCCTGCCCAAGGTGCTACAAGGGAGCATCAGACATGTTTCCCATTTTCAGCCTTGTAGCCTCTCAAAGACATTTTCTACCAAAGGGCTCTGAATGGGCTTCCACAGCTTTGGAATATCTCCAGCAGTTTTATCCAGAACAGAAAAATAACATAGATAATCTGTATCATTTTCAGTGGTAGGATTGTTGACAGTCAATTTAACACATTTGCTGAGGGATTATCACTTTTGAGAAAGACACAGATATGGCAGGGCCATCTCTCTCCAAAAGCTCACTATGGGGTGATGAAGAACATACAAAAACAATTAGAAAGGACCACTCATTCAACAAATAGTTCTTGACGGAATTTGTTTACTCTAATCATACTCTTCAAAGAGTAAAAATGATTTGGAGGAACCAGAAAATGTTTAAGAAGAATTTGGGGGGGAAAGGATGGGATGGGAAGAGGTGCATTCCAGACGTAAGCAACGTCCTAGAGGCAGGGAAGTAGATGTTCCTGGGCACCAAGAGTGGTCCTGAGAGGATACACTGGAGAGTATAACAGGCAAGTGCTGCAAAAAAAGGTCCTTGCGCGTCATGCGACAGCCAGGTTACTTTCTGCGAAGGCAATACTGTGAAACTTCAAAAGTGCTATTTGGAGACATTTAATGATTGCCCATGTACAACTTAAATCCTTGGTCTATAGTTATTATTATTTGTCACAATTCACCCAGTCTCTTACATGTAATAGACTTCTCTGAGCAACTGGAAATCTGGACTTTTCTCAAATAATAAATGCCTCTTAATTTGTGATGCATAAAGGCTTAGAAAGATCTAATACAATGATTTTTCCAACCGCTTGGGATTTGGTGTGTATACCATGAGTAACTTTCTTGCTTTTGGCAAAATGGTCCTAGAAATTTAGTTATCGTACTAGATCATTAGTATGATATTTATTTTGATAAATAATATATTAGCTTGGATGAGAAAAAAAAGAAACTCCTGTCTTCCTATTGACTATATTCCTTTGGATCACAGAATCACTTTCCCCTTGGTTTAAATTTAGGTAGCCATCCTATTTTTGAAAGTAGTTTCCTCTTGTTCTTCACTTGATTGTTATAATATTCTCAGTGATTTAGGGATTACTGTATTTACCTAGTTGTCTAGTATTCACTTTTGTGTTTCTGTTTCACATTCTGTAAGAAATTCATCAAATATATACATGTATGTGTGTGTATATATAGCTCTACTCTTTCAAAAATACCTAGCTGCATGCTAGTGATAGTCAGAGGAGTGTAAAATAGTGGATAGGACCTGGCCCTGGAATGCAAGAGGAATGGATTCTACAGAAACTCTGGCATTTACCAGCTTTGTGATATTGGGCAAGTCACATACTTGTTATGGCCCTTGATTTTCCTTTAATAAAAATTCTCACCCTTTCCTTCCTTCAACTAACACAGTAGTCCCCTTTTATCCATGGGGTGGGGGGGATACGTTCCAAGACTCCCAGTGGATACCTGAAACCACAGATAGTACCCAACCTTGTATATACTATGTTTTTTAAATCTGATAACCAAGATGACTATTAAGTGATTAATGGGCAGGTAGTGTACACAAAAGAATGATTTGTGTCCCAGGCAGGATGGAGCAGGACAACGGGAGATTTAGTCATGCTGCTCAGAATGGTGTACAATTTAAAACTTATGAATTGTTTATTTCTGGAATTTTCTATTTAATATTTTCAGATCATGGTTGACTGGGGGTAAATGAAATCTCATAAAGTGAAACCTGAGATAAGGGGGGACTACTGTATTTACTGACTGTCTGCCAGGTGTGGCGTACTGTGCTGTACATACAATTACAAGTGCCTTCCCAAACAAAGCTTAAAGCCTAAAAAGGTAGACCAGAGGTTCCCAGCAGTTAAAGTCATGCACAAAGAATGTTCAGGGTTCTATGAAAGCCAAGGGTGAGAGCATCAGATCACATTGGAAGACATGAGAAAACTTCCTAGAGGAGCTGACACTTGGGCTGAATTTTGAGTGAACTAGGAAGAGAAGGGGGCATGATGTTCTTCACAGGCAGGGAGAACAGCATGGATGAACACACAAGCATGACACAGCGTGCTGTACCTGGGGGATCAATGGGAGGCGTGCGGTGGGAAAGAAGGGTGAGTATGGGAGAGGCGGGCCCTGGGGCTGGCAGTGCAGTGGTGAAGGCCCTTGTGGACTAAGCTTGGCAATACCGCTGCTGCTAACAATCACTACCTTTTGTTGACTGAACTGAAAATACAAGGTAAGCACATTTTTTGGATTTTAAATATTGACAAAATTAGCATTGCAGAGTGCCTAGCTTTTTACCAAATAGTCATCTCTAAAATATATTCTACCATTTCTCAAATGTAAACAAGTATTAAGCAGAACTGCTGACAACTGACACGGATTAATAGTGTCAAGAGCTGAAGAATTATGGAAATGATGATGTCTTTCCATGATATAAAATTTTACCACTGTTCATTTAAATATTCACCCAAATGCTTTGATAAACTAATCCAAATCTTAACATATTCTTGAGAATAATAGGAGTTCACTTGGTATTATTTATCCTACTTTAGCTCTCTTGAGCATAGATGTTCAGTATAGTTTTCATTTCTTGGCACAATGTTATGAGCATTCAAATTAAAGCTATTTTTCATGTTTATTGTAGCAGTAACATATTGAATGCTAAACAGAAAAAAAAAGAAAAGTTTAAATTTGAAATTGCAATGGGAGAGAAATGTTGAAATTCAGTACACCAGTGATTACTGAATCCAGCCACTTGTTAAATTCAGACACTTTTTTTAGGTCTGTTTACTTGGTTTATTTAATCTTGTGAACATTAGGAACTAACAATTATTCACAAACTTGACAATAATACAGTTGGCCCTCCATACTGAATATGTACAGATGTTTTTTCTTTTTATGTCCTAAACAATACAGTATAACAACCATTTACATGGTATTTACATTGTATTAGCTATTATAAGTAATCTGGAGATGGTTTATAAGTATATGTACATAGGTTATATACAAATACTACACCAATTTATATCAGGGACTTGTGCATCTGTGGATTTTGGTATCTAAGGGAGGTCCTGGAACAAATTCCACACAGATACTGAGGGACGACTATATATACAAAGTGTATAGTAAATGGTTAAAAATTGTACATATCACTTAGGCTCTGTGCCAAGCTCTCTCTGGACCTCACCCCCAGGGCAGGGCAGTTGGAAGAGGTGAGACAATAGGATTTCTGGGGGAGCAGAAGTTAGATGCAAAGCTGGTGGCCAAGTAGAGAGAAGGGATCCAGGATCAAACTGCTGAGTCAGTGGGATCAAAGGGTGAGGATTTAAATTTGCATGTGGTCCACACTTCATTTTTGCACTTTCAAAAACTTGGAAAGTCAAGGTTGGACCCACAAAGAAGCTACGCTGGGAAGGGAAGTTCTGGGGGGAAATATATGTGCAAGATTCAGTCTTTGCAGGCAAGGAGCTAAATCTGATAAGACAAGTAAACATGAAAACAGTCCATGCTAAGTCCGAGGGAGAGCATGCCAAGGGCTGTACTGGAGGTAACTAAGTTACACTGGAAGGCCCCTCCATCCTGGCAACTCCTCTGCTCCAACATTGTGACAACTACCCTAAATGGTCAAGGGCATTGGGCAAAAATTAAAATTGACCCTTTGGGTATGGCAAACTTCATGTCCAACTGGGATCCTAAGAGTATTAAAGCTTCCTCTTCAGTCCACGTTCAGCATCCCCTTACCCTCATCTTCTCTCCACTCCAGGAACACCGGGCTATTTACCTCGCCTCAAATCACCCTACATTCTCTCTCCACTGAACCTTTAATGCTGAAACCTCTGCCAGAAATGGCTTTCTGTATCTACTTCATTGGAAAGGCTTTTTCATCCTTCAATGTTCCCTGCTCCTTCACTGACTGGGAAAGTAATGCTCTTGCTCTCTTGGGCTCCTATGGCACTAGTTTATCTAAACACTAGTGGTGGAATATGTCTCACCTACAAAGGATATGTCCTTGAGGCATATGCAAAGGTCAGGAATTTAAACTCTGTAAATGATTGGTTGGATTTCTGATTCTACAACTCACTTGCTGTGTATTTTGGGCAAATAATGTGCTTTCTTGGAGCCTTAGTTCCTTATTAGTGTTATCATGGGGATTTAATAAGATAGTGGATATAAAGCACCCAGCATAATGTTAGACAAAAATTAGAATGTTTTGTTCATTAAATTCAGTGTGTGGAATCCATAATACAAATGAATATAAATGTAAACTAGTCATGTACTTTATACTGGATTTTAGGGACTACCTTCAGCTTAAGAAAGAAGTTTGATGTCCTAAATTATTACATGACCCCTTTGATAAATTCTCTGATGCCATACAAGAACAAGTCACTCTCTTCTCTGAGAAATTTTACTATTTTATATATTAATGGTGACATTTTAATCTTATTCTATATATAAGCCACAGAGAAAGTTGTTTAAGTTTAATTTCATAAACTTATTTGATTTTCTCAGTGTTGATATCTTTTCTCAATTCTGATTTTCAGTTTATCATTGAGATGGATGTACTATGCCCCTTTCATTTCCTTCCTGCTTAGCTGCATTCAGATTCCGGTGGTTTACCATTTGGGGCCTGAGTGATACTTGTTGAATGATCTTCACATTTTAAAACAATTTTAAAAAGCCAGAAAACAAAGTCCAAGTGTAGAAAAGGCACCACTTCTATTGCCAATTCTCCCTACTCCATCTGTGCGGCCTAAAAGTGTCTGCTTTCTGTACTTACAAGACATTAGTCTTTTGGCACTATCATCCAGCGCAAATAATGTGGATGTAATAATAGCAAATGATTTGGCGTGTGCACCAATATGAAAATAGGGTTTACAAATGCACAGTAATGCATCCTGCAAGAATGCATCATCTTTGTAAATGTGTTTCTTGAACATACTTATGTTCAGTTGAGAAAACATCACATCCATTATTAGAAAGGTAGAGTACTTCCTCGTATTCTGGAAGCATTCTTGATAGATGATTGCTATATTTAGTCATGGAAGCTAACATCGCACTTAAGGTGGAAAGAACCCTCTGTCCAGGGAGAAAACCAAGAATTGAATTATTTTAAATTCTGCTTAAGAGGAGATAGAATAATTAAGACAAAACTAAAGAAATGGGTAAAAAGATCAAATAATAATATTCAGCTATATTTAGGGTTTGAAACTGGAAAATAAAAATCAATAGAATATTTATTATTCATGCACTTCTTTGTTCAAAGCATTCCTTCCTCTCTTGACCAAGTCAGGATACTAGCTCAGCTTATGGACATCTATGGAACCAATCAGGGATATTGTTAATGAGTAATAAGGTTGGGTAGCAGTGATGGGGTAGGAAGGTAGCTGTTTCAGGAGATGGGAAATCCAAGACTAGAAGAAGAAAGTAAAGAGTAAAAAAAGCTCATCTCAGAAGCCAAAAGTGGAGACCTTTGTTTCTCCAATCTGGAGATTCAGGGAGAAAAGAGCAAGAATAAAGCAGGTTGGTGGGCAACACTGAGGGTCCTGGTAGTAGACCCAATGTAGAACGAGCACTGCTATTCAAAGTTCATTTTTATTTGCTACTGGGGTATAATGAAGAATAAATCTACTGAATGTAAACATCTGGAGACAGTCTCAACCTTTGTTCACTTAGTCACTCACTGACTGATTCATTAATGAATTGAGAATATAATTACTCTATACCTACTATGTGCTAGGCACTATGCTATGTGATAGGATTGCTCCAGCCATCTTAGTCCATTCAGGCTATTATAACAGAATACCATAGGCCTCACTTATAAACAATACAAATTTATTTCCCACAGTTTTGAAGGCTGGGAAGTTCAAGGTCAAGGCACTGGCAGATTTGGTGTCTAGTGAGGCCCTGCTTCTTGGTTCACAGACAGCTGTCTTTTCACTGTAACTTCACATGGCAGAAGAGGCAAGGAGCTCCCTGGGGCCCCTTTCACAATGGCACTAATTCCATTCGTGAGGGCCCTGCCCTTATGACCTAATCGCTGCTCAAAGTCCCCCCATCCATACCATTTCACTGGGGATTAGGTTTCAACATACGAATTTTGGGGGCACACAAACATTCAGTCCATAACATGACATATATGTGTGTGTGTGTGTGTGTGTGTGTGTATATATACAGTAGACACAAAAAATACTGAAAGTACTTTGACGATTAAGAGAAGGTTTCTCAAGAAGTGCTTTAACTGGGCTTTGAAGGATAAAGAAGAGTTTCCTAAGCTGAGAAAAAGAATGAGCCCAAAGTTTCCATTCAATCCTGTAACTCTGTAAGATTGTGTTTGTCCTACCTTTATCACAGCCTGAATCATCTGCCAACTTGAATTGTTGGCATAATGTAGGGGGTAAAACTGAAAAAAAAAAAAACATCTAAAAGATGTCAGGGAGAGAAGGGCAGTGAGGCAGGTAGATGGAAACCATTTTGCTGGGGTTTGTATTTCTCAATTCAATGGTTAAGTAGCAGTAACGGGGCCTAGTAGACCACTATTTCTTCACTTCAAACTATTTTCTGTTTTGTACTGGAGCACTTTGTACTTCATCATAACATCAGGAACAGTCAGGTAGTAAAGAGACAGTATAAGATAATGGTTAAAAGTCCTGACTTTGGATTCAAGCAGTTCTAAGATCTAAAAGTCTTCCCTTCTCTGGGCCTCAGGTGTCTCATACATAAACTGAAGGAGTTGGACTGGAGAAACTTCAGTGGTCCTTTCAGCTATGACTGACAATGATGACAAAAGGAATACAACATTCTTGTGTGACAGCCAAGGAGTGGTTCTGTGATCCAATACAGAACCTTCCAGTGTTAGGGCTGAAAGGGGCCTTACAACTCTCTTCTTTTAGAGAGGAAGAAACCAGAGTTATGACTCAACCCTTCCCAATATCATTTTTATAGCAGCTACTAATTATTAATTATGAATACCTTGTGATTCTTCAGAGAGAAGGAAAAATGTTTATTAAGTGAATTTTGAAGTAATTGGGTAGGCTAAATAAGAATTTTGCCAGTCATAATACATAGGCATAAATTTAAATCAGAATAAAAACATGTTCATCTCATATTTTAAATTGAGACAGAATTTGGGTGATAAAGAGAGGGTCTGGGAGCATCATCATTGTTGTCTTACGACCCCAGGGCTCAGTATACAATAGAACTCTCTGGGAAGAGTGGCAGTTTTGGTTGTACCTGTAACTACACTCTGTCTTTGCTTCCTTCACAGTTTTGTAGAGTCATCTCACTGGGGCAAATGATTAAGACAATGTAAAAAGTTCTGGAAAATGCTTTTTAAAGATAAATACTTTTTAAAAAGACAGCAGATATAAAAATCTATTAGTCTTTTTTTTTTTTTTTGGTAAATTGTAGAGTGTCAATGTCATCAGCAATTGGTCATGAACCTCCAAGTCCCTGCTGATAAAGCCCTTCTGTTAATACACCTGTGGGATCCATTATGCTATTGTATCCTTTTGCTGGTTGGTTTAAATTACTCATTCAGCTGGTTTAAATTACTTATTAATATTTTCCTCCATTTTTAATAGCAGGGCTTTTGGCACCAGTAACATAGCTAGTTGCTTCATTTCTGCATTTCACTTTGCCTGGGTAGCCACAGCCACTATGTGAATTAGTATTTGAATATAAACATAGACCAGAAAGATTTTCACCAAGTAAGAGCACTGGTAATGAAAAAAAGCTTTGCTATTATTCATCACACAAAGGATACACTTGTGCCACATCAATCAGGCAGCATGGAGGACATATTATGAAGGTTGCTTATTGCTGGCAACATATTTAGTATCGTTACCATTTTCTAGCCAGTCAATAAGAACTTCCAGTTGTGTTTATTAAGTGGAATGAATAGAGTTCTGAAACAACAGTTGGCAGTACAATATAAATAGGACAAGTCCTCCAACCAAAGAATGCATACAAATTTGTATATCATTGTGGAGAGGGCTGTAATGAAATGAGGCATCAGTAGGCTTAACTTCTAGTCTATTTGTAACTTGTTACTTGACTTGAGAAAAGTTGTTTTTTCCCCTACTGGGCCTTATTTCTGACTTTTGTTTAATAAGTGTTTGGGCTACAGAATTTATGAAGTTTATTCCAGCTGTAAAACTACAATGTAAACACTGTGAGTCCACAGACTTATGGCATACTCTAGCGCCTAGACTAGTACCTGGCACATCATAGGTTCTCAATAAATATTTATTTAATGAACGAGTGACAGACTGGTTATATTTATTAACTTTTGAGGACTAAATACTCATGTGCTATTATTACCAAAAAAATCAAGCATCTATGTATTTGGAATTTTTTTGTGGGGGGAATATAGTGTAAGGAAATGGCTTTATTCAAATATCTACATTCTTTTGAAGCAGCATTTTTGTGGTGCCTCTTTGGACTAAAATTTGATGTACATTTGGTCCATTCTTAGCACCAGAACTCAAAGATTGAGTTGGTCTTTATAATGATTCCAAGCAGATTCAAGAAATTACTTTTGTATGTTATTTTACCAGGTTATTTCTTATCCCCAGAGTGAAAAGGGCAAATAACTGAAAAGCGTTATCTTCTAGTATCCTGTTTGGACTGATTATTTTACTCTGTGTCAACTTGAGACTTAAACATTAATGAAACTGGCATACCCCATTTTAAGTGGGCATTATGTCAGTGTAACAGGTGGGCCTTGAAATTGTCAGTTGATAGCTTGTATATAAATCTCTAATATTGTCAAGCGGACAAAGTCCTTAACAAGAAATGTCAAAAATGTTTGTCAGTTGTCTTCCAGATGCCTTACCCATGCATCATTACTCTGCTGCACCACTATGCAAACCTCTTTAGGCTCTTAATAGCCTCCCAGAGAAATCACTGTTAAACCATATGGACAGGTAACTCCGTGGAAAAATATACCCAGACGACCTGCAACTTCTTCTGCCCTGTCCCGTCTTTCATAGAGTGTTCCTTACCTCCATTACTTCCCTGCGGCCGGAACCAGTTCTACTGAAACTTCATCACTCATCATTTCCTTCTTAAGAGGACTATTCTTTCACTCTCAGTGGATGAAGACAATGAGAACCTTGCACATAGTAAGCAATCAAGATATGTTTGCTCCCTGAGGGATACCATCTAATCTCTACAGTATTGTCACTGTCATGTGGCTTTGCTCTGTTGACCCATCTTCTTGTCCTTTGACATTTTTGCCATCTTCCTTATTTTTCCCTCTCCTATGACCAATTTCCTCCAGCCTCCTATGCTCTTCCTGAAGGCCTGGCCTGCCTGTTAGCCTGCCTGAGAGGGATGCCTGAACTTAGGTTCAGAAAAACCTGAACCTAGGCCTGATTATTTATAGTCTTTGCCCAAAAGTAAACACTGGGGCCATTTGTTAACTGACTTTCTGCCTCATAATGATCTTGCTGCCTCTTGCTGGTCACTTATGACCTGGTTTATGCCATCAAGATTGCTGATTGATGCCTCTCAGTTGCCAAGTGAATTGGCTTTATGGCTGTGAAAAAAGCTTCATCTCATTAAGCTCATTTATTTACTCATTAGGTATAAAATAAAGTCTTCTAAGTACCACACACTCTTCTGGAAGCTGGAGATACAACAATGAATGAGATGGACGTGGTCCTTGTTCTTGTGGAACTTACATTCTGGTGACAATTTGGAATTGACACCCTCGGTGGAGACTGAGCTGACCACCTGTTCCCTCTTACCGTGAGTACTCATTTTTAGAGGTGAGTTGGCCTCAGTAACATAACCAGAAAGTGTTCCAAATGGTCAATTGCTATTTTTTATAATAGATCATCTGGTTATAAAAGATGAACAGTAAGAAAATTTGGCACAAAGAAAAGATCACAAAGTCCTCTCAATTTACATTCAGCACTTCTGGAAAAACAGAGCAAGTATATGAAAAAAAAGTATGTGAGCTGGTAATTTATTTGACATATTAGTAAGTCTTTTAAAATTGTTAATTATAATGTAACGCATTGCTGTTAATTAATTTCAATCACTTATATTGTTTTTGTACATTCTACTAGGAACCAAAGCTAGAAGAATCTGAATATGCACACACAGAAAATCAATTACATGGGTTGACTAGAAATAGGCTGGAGTCTCAGTGTTGAAGGTGCTGTTCTCATTCAACGGTGTAGTATAACTAACATGGCCATACGATTTATTGTTCAAACCAGGACAGTTTTTGATGGACACTCTTTAAAATTATGTTGTGACAATAGGTGTAAAAAGGGAACATGTTGAGCAAACCAGAATGCAAGGCCACCCCAAATACAAGGGACCTAGTCCCACCTAATTCTTGGCATTTGTAAAATAGCAAATTGCCAGGTTACTAGTTTATTTCCCCTATTCTGGGTTTATCTTTACGCAACTTCATCATAACTAGGTCAAATGATTTCTTATTAACACTTTCATGAAGCAATTATTCCTTTAAATCCTCTCCCACTTTCGAATGGGGAGGGATTAGACCCTTTTCTTATTAAAAAAAAAGGGGGGGCGCCTTAAAGGCTCCCAGCCTCTAATCCTTAGCCCAAATGGATCCAAGACCCTAATGATAGTGAGTATTATTTATTGAGTGATCAGTATTTTAGACATTTTTGTATGTATTATGGTCAGTCCTTACAGCATCTCTGCCTAGAAGATGATATTACTCACATTTCCAGAAGAAGTTAGGTCTCATATAGATAGAGTAAATTGTCCAAGATAAATACAGTAAGAAATAATAGGCAAGCTGTATGTGAACCCATGTCTGTCTGGTGCTGAAACCTATTATTTTTCACTATGCTCTACTGTCTCTGTACCCAAATTTGTGACAGAAAACTCAGGTGATACAAAGAGAGCTGATCTCTTCGAAGCACTCTGGAGTTGGAGCTCTGGCACTGAGCATTTCTCTGCCTCCTTCCACTTTCCTCTTTTACACTGAAAGGTCACATCTGGTGGAGAAACCTGGAAAATTATAATAACTTCTCCTGTTCAAAGGCACTTTTGGAGTCTCATGTGGTTCCTGCCCCCCACCCACACCCCAACCCTGTGAAGCTCAGGCTTCAAGAACTAGCTCTATGTATCTCCTCTAGGAAACTTTCTTAAAACCCCCAGCCTGGCTAACTGCCACCTCTTCTGTACTCCCACTCTACCATGACAACCTCTGTCTTATACCTTACCATATTTGAAAAAATCATTTATGTATCTATCATCGTTAATAAGCTTTATGCTTCTGTAGAAAAGAGATCATGTTTTATTCATACTTTAACCTCTCTGTGCCTCAGGTTGCTCATCTTTAAAATAGAGGTAATAATAGTACTAACCTCGTAATGTTTTATAAAGGTAAAATTAATCAAAATATTTGAAATCCTTATAGTGCTTGGCACATAGTAAGCTCTGAGTAATGTTAGCTCAATATTATTATTATCATTAATTGCTATTATAGTGCCTATAGTCAATGTCACATAGCAAAGCACACAAAACATGTATACTGAATGTTATTAATTCAACAATGTTTATTATTGTTTCCTACGTTCAAGATACTTGGTAGACTACAGTGGAAAATCAGGGTCCCATTTTTAAAAATTAGGGTGGGGAACAGGAATAAGATATGTACATAAATAATTATGATACAAAATAGAAAGTAGTAAGTGATGTAAGAGAAGTAAAGATATAGAATCATCAGTGTTGTCAATAGAGAATATTCTCAGACTGAATCGGGCAAGACTGTAGGCATGAGATGGAACTTTAGTTGGATCTTGAGGAAAATTTAAGATCTGTATATGTAGACACTTGTGGTAGGTAGTGGTGTGATGAGGTGAATATATCCCAGCGATAACTATATAAGTAAAGGTATTGAAAAGGAAAATCTTGAGGTTTGTTTGGAGTAATAGCCACTATTGTCTAGGTGTTAAGCTTGGAGAAGAATGGAAAGATCTTGAATGTCACACCACAAATTTTGCATTGAATTTGATTTGTTTTCCATTTAGTAAAGCATCTAGGTTTTTAAAATTATAAATAAAAATAAAGAAAATGTATGCACTAGAAAGCTCTCCTTGTTCTCATTCACTGTAGATAATGGGGAGGCAGTTATGTAAGAAATCATCCTGGGGTAGATGGATTGCCTCTGCCTTCAAGGCAAGAAATTCAGGTTCTGAGCCCAGTTCCATTCCACAATGTGGCTCTTATCAACTTAAGTACCACCCCCTGCCTTTAGTTTCTCCATCTGTAAAATAATAAATAATTAGGGTATATATAGATGTACTCTAAAACTTTTGAGAAGGAATGAGCATGTAATTGGGTACAGTGTTAAGAGCAGAAATTGCTTATCTCAATGAAATAGGCTATTTCTCTCAAGGAGCAAATCTACTCCCACCCTTAGCCTACTTCCTAAATGTATTCCACATTTAAAAGAAATCCTGAGTTCTGTGATTTTTTTGAAACGTTTACTTGGGCATACAATTGGAGAACCTAAAAATCAGTAGACGCTAAGTTGCGACCTCTGTAATTCCATATTCCTAGATGCTGTTGGAGTCCTCCACTAATAAATGTCCATGTCTGGCTGAACCACCATGATTACTATTTTTAATCATAGCCCTGGTATTGGAAAATCCCAAGATGACTCTGGATCACCAGAAAAAGATTAAATTAGTGTCTGCCTCAGGTTTCTCGTTGGGAGTACATTTTATTGTATGTCAATATTTTGAAAATTGGGAATAGAAGTCTACAGTGGAAGGATCTTTGGGTGATCTCAAGTGTGTGATTAATCTGCACATCTCTTTCCTTAACCATTCCATATAACAGGGCTTCTGAATTTGTTTTTATGCCTAAGAATAAGATTATTATTCTCAAGGAGAGAATATTCTCTCAGGAGAATTTGAGCTATTGAAAATAAAACAAAGGTAATAAATACACCACAGTTTTTTCCTATTAAACATTTTTAATATAAACTAAATACAATGTGGGCTTTAAAAATATTTTTATATGAAAGTAGGGCTTTAAGAAATTTTTGGCTTTACATTCTTCTCTAGAGCCTTATACAAGAAAAACACTCTTCCCCTGCAACTTCTTAAAGATGATTATGTGCTCTGTTTACAAGTGCTTTTTATTGATAAGGTGCCTTCCCACCTTTGGGAACTTTGCTTCTTGGTAAATTGTTGTAGCTAACAAGAGCACCTTTAAATGTCCTCAGTGGCTTTTATTTTTTGAGAACTTTAGAAGCCTTGGAGCCTGCTCATTAAACAGTTTCGAGGTGGAGGCAGGCAGGAAAACACCGAGTTCTGAATAGCAAAGAAGTAGAATATTAACCTTTGACAGCTCGAGGACTATTCCCACCCTACTCCTAAAAAAGAAAACAAAACAAATACGAGAATGTAACTGAGAAATGTGAAGTCAGTGGGGAGAGGAGAGGGAAGCACACACCTGGAAAGTTACTGCAGCAAGTAGGAAGAGAAACCCAAATTGTGAGCATTAAATAGGATTCGTAAATCCCTTCTCTCTGCCTTTGGAATAAAACCATGCCCTGCCTGGAGACCCTAGCCTCCTTTAAGGCTTCAGTAATCCATCCTGGAGAATCGTATGGGACTGATGCACAGTCCCAGTCCAATCCATTTTCTAGTTTGCAGAGGAAAATCCGGTCCGGCGTTTATTTTTAGCAGCGCTTCCCTGTGACCGAATGCTACAGCTCTTCAGCTGGGATAACTGAGGACCGTATTGGGGAGCGAAGCGAAGGGGGCGGGGGAGCGGGAGGCGGTGAAAAGGGGAGGGGGAACGCCCTGCGCATGCGTGCCAGCGCCCATGCAAATCTGCTGTACATCCAGAGAGCAAAGTGGGATGATCTGTCACTACACCTGCAGCACCACGCTCGGAGGACAGCTCCTGCTCGCAGCTTCCAGGCCCAGGTAAAAAAAAAAAAAAAAAAAAAAAAAATTCCGAGCGGGCACCGTGCATGCATTTCAATATCAGATGCGCTTCGCAGCCTATCCCCTGTAGAGGCAATCTGCTGCTGCTGCTAAGTGTCCTTTGGTGGCTGATTGCAGCTTCAAGGTTTAAGAAATCCCATCTTTCAGGAAGCCTGAGGGGAAGGAAGGAAGTACGGGCGAAATCATCAGATTGGCTTCCCAGATTTGGGAATCTGAAGCGGGCCCACATCTTCCGGCCAACTTCCATTGAACTTCCCAGCACTCGAAAGGGACCGAAATGGAAAGCAAAGGTATGTGATTGTCCGTATCGGGGGACTTCCCGCTGCATGTGCGTGTGGCCAGGGCAATCCTCAGCGAGGGGACTGCAGTGCTTGGGGAGCGAGCATCATACTAGGTCGATAGGAGGAGGAGATGCTATGTCCGTTGCAGCACCGGGGAAGTGTGGCAGGAAGGCGACTTCTTTTTAACTCCCACAGCTTTGAAGACAGTGTTTAATACTCCATCAGTTGCGTAGTGAAGTGTGATGAGTTTTTTTGAGGGGGGGTTAGCTCCCCCAAAATGGAGGAGGAGGAAAGATGTGTTGGTAAAGCAGTTGCTTTTCTGTATAATGGATGGACTCAAATAAATATATTTCATTTGCTTCAGAATTGCTGACAGGCACGTTTGTATCTGATATCCAATAATGCATTGCTAAAAAAAAATGTTTGGATTTCTCTACCCGCACCCCATGAAGATGGTATTTCTGGGTGTGTATGACCACATCCTACTGCATTTTGAATATATATCAGCAGAGGAATTGGGTCTATTTGAAACAGCATGCGTTAGAACTGACCTCTAAGAAGAACAGTGATCGGAGTACTGCTTGGTTCAAAAGCATAATGCATTTACTAGTTCTAAACATGTATATATTAATATTCTTCTCATAAGCAAATCTGCATAATGTACACATACCAACAACTGGTAAATGAACTGTAAAAATCAACTTCTGAATGATGTATTTAACAGACATAAAGAAATGACTATTAAAATTGTAAGATTAAATATCCTTTGGATTTAACCCCATCTATGCAGGTCTGTTTCTCCTTCTCTTTAAAACGCCCACCAGGTTGTGAGAGCCTTGAGTGATGTGGTCAGATATCCAGTAGGAATACTGGATGTCTTTAATTCTGGTGAAATCAGAAGAAATGATGTCAACTTTTATGAAACTATATTCATTACCCAGAACTCGAGAAGCTATATTTGAAACAAGGTTTTATTTTTAAACCAGGAATATGTCAGTCACTGTGGTAACGTACTCAGAATCAGGGAGTGGTGGTGGGTTACCTATTTATGGGCTGATTAATAAAACTGTAGTCTTGAATGATAGCAGCTATATGTTAATAAAGTATTTTAATATTTAATTAGTAGCTTTAAAGTATTTGAACCTAGGTAAGCATTTACAGTATACAAGGAACTGAATCGACATGGATTAAGACTAGCTAGAAATTTTCAGTTTAGACAAATTATTTTTATGATACATTGATGGGCATTTCCATGTCTGACAGTGATGTACATATATGAGAGAATCCATGTCTATAAATACACATGAGGCATATATTTATTAACTCTATTATTGAATCCATTTAAAAATGAAAGCCTGTCTCAACAAATAAAGGTCTGTAATATTCTTGTTGATTAAGCATTTCTGGAACATAAGCTTAACAACAGAAAAAGAGAGTATCATTTTACCATGAAACAGTTTTTTGTGTTTAAATGACACCTGGTATTTGGTTATTGAATTTGGTTATTTGGCAAGAGTTCCTGGTAACATTTTTGCCTCCAATTTATGCACTAATTTCTGGTCCATCATAAAAAGAGGATATATCTCTCAGCAATGATCTTTTATTTCCCTTTTTTGCCCATGAAACATGCTACATGTCACTTAGAGTTCCAGGTGGTTTATATCTCAGATTGCTAGCAGTAGAGTTTTAGCTTTTCTTCTAGTCTTATGAGTTCAAAAAGGAAAAAGAATCTCAGAAATATATCTGAGAAGAATCAGGCCAGAAGTTCTATGTCAATCCAGATAGCAGTGGTACAGTGAATCACAGCACTGACCCAAAGGCAGTGAAGACTTTTGCCATAAGCCAACAATGTAGTCATTTTGCAGAGGTCCCATAATTGCTTCTGAAAAAAGATATGACAATAGTCTTTATGCATTCCTGGACTTCCTTTATGAAGCTGAGTTAGTCAGTTAGCAATCAGATTAAGAATGGCTGATTACTTATACTTGGCCTCACTTTCTATGTTGTTGCAAATGGCACAGCTAAAAATGGTAGCTAACTTGAAATTTTTATTCTTGAGAAAAAAAGTGTATTAAGAGGAGCGTCTATCCATGTTTCATTCTAACTGGCACATCTTTCATACTTTGTGATGCCATGTACAAACTTCTCACCCCAACAAATTCAAATCTAATTCTAGGAAGACATTCTCAAATGTTAAGTACATATACTTTTTTTTCTATTGGAAACTCTTTAAAGATAGAGGCAAAAAGTCATGTTGCGTGATTCAGTGGAGGGTTCAAGAGTTTTCCATCTCCCCAAAAATCTAATGGCTCATTTAATCTTGAATCCTGTCACCAGCATTTGAAAACCTTTCTTAGAGCACTTGTCCAGAGTAGCCACCAAGTTGAACTTCAGTTATAAACAAATAAGATCAATTTATTTTTGCTTCCTTGCTTATTACTTTGCATCACTCCCTGTCATCCGGGGTAAAGAGGAGAGGAAAACAAATCAATTGGCTTAGGGATCAATGCACAATCTAAGTGATCTTTATGCTGCACGTAATTAATATTGTCTCAAAGATTTGGGTTGGCGCACAATCTTAGCAGCTTGACAGAATTTCTGCCTTTTGGGTCTCAAGGACTTGAGATTCTTAAATGACTTAAAGTATTTAGTATTTAGGTGAGTTGTTCACAAACTTGCTGCACATTAGAATCACTTGGCATACCTTTCAAACATCCTTGTCTCTGGTTGGCACCCCATACCAGTTAAATCAGAATGTTGTGGAAGAAAAGCATAGGTATTTTTTAAAGGTCCCCAGGTACAGCAGTGTTTGGGAACCACTGATTTAGGCTCTTTAATCAAAATGTGGTTTGCAGACTAGTTTTTTAGAACAAAAGAATCTTGATCTTTACTCCAGGTCTATTTAATCAGAATCTGATTTTTAAAAAAATCCCTAGGTAATTTGTATGCACATTAAGGTTTGAGAAGCATAGATTTAGAGTGAGGAAAGAGGCTCTATTTATCTACATTCTCCCTTTTTTCCTCTCCTGCCTATATCACATTTTTCTTTTTTAGCTAGGGTTTCAACCTCAGGCTGGCATATTACCTATAGAAAGAAACACCTGTAGAGCTTTTCAAATGTAAAGATGCTTAGGCCATACCTCCAAAGATTCTGGTTTAATTGGTTCTAGGGTGCGACTTGGGAATAGATATTTTTAAACAGCTTCCCAAGTGACGCTAATGGCTAGCCAGAGTTAACCACTGACGTAGGGCCTTGCTACTGGGTGTCCACAGACCAGCAGCATTAGCATCATCTGGGAACTTGTTAGAACTGCAGCACCTCAGGTCCTACCCCAGACTTACTAAATTAACTAGATTTCAACAAAATCTGAGGGTCATTTGTATGCACATTAAAGTTTAAGAAGCACTGTTCTAGATATAAGGGAACTGATTTGTGTCTAAGAAAGACTATCCCAGGCACCTCAGTAGAGATTTGATATTATCTGACTAATCAATATGGAAGATCATGAATATGTTTTCCTGTTCTATGTCTTTTGGTTGCTTTTTTGGAAAGAACGGAAATGAAATGGAAAAGAAATTTCCTTCTTGATGGTTAGATCTGAAAACAGACTCACTTTTAAATACCCTCTCTGTGCTTCCTCAAACCATTTACTTTCAACCCCCAGTTGTTTTTAAATATTTATTCTCTAAGTTCATTTTGAGCACCTGGCAATGTCCTGATGTTAACTCGTAGTTAGTGCTGATGTTAGACTGCTTATGTCAACGCACAGCTTCACAGAATGAATATAACTTTACCCTCTTCCCGTTATCATACATCTCTGTTCAACTCTTTTGAGATTCATTTGACATGTCCCTTGCTACATAAAATCTTTCCTGACCTCTCCCACATTGAATTAACATTTTGTTGATGTTCATTGTATGACCTAAGTACTTGTTTATTCCTCACATACTGCATTTCTTGCAATCATTGTAATTTTTGTGCTCTTTATTTAAACAAATATTTACGTTTACCTGATATGTGCCCTATGTTCTTAGTTCTGAGAAAGTAAACTAAGATGCAATCTCTGACCTCAAAGATCTCACTCTCCTATCTCCATTAATACATTAACCTTCTTGTAGGCATAATCTGAGCCTCTAACATTCTTGCAACCACCCAGGTGTCTGCCTCAGGTAGAACACTTTAGTTTATGTGGTAGGATTATATATGTCAAATTGAATAGCCTTAATTAGTTTTTCATGCCAATTTCATGCATCCAGAAGATTGTAAATTGTGAGAGGTGAAAGAAGTTTAGCTACCAGGAGGGATCCCAGAAATACCAGTTTGATTCCAGATGATAGAAGGCAGTAACCTGACCTGCTTTCTCAATAAAGACCTACACATGTGTTCCCCATGAAGATTAACTTCTCTGTTCTGGGCTTCATACCAGCCATCGTAGTCCAGGCAGGGGCATGAACCACCACATTTGAGGTGTAGAACAATTATTTCTCTGAAGCCAGGATGGTTCACCCTGCAGGGGAAAAAGGAAATTTCTAAGCAGTTTATTTGCTTAGGAGAACTGGAAAGTGATTTTAAGAAGAGCTACTTTGTAGTTCAAAAACAGCAAAACACTGAGGCCATTGTGGTGGGATAAGTAAAATATAATACAGTAAAATTATAGGGTAATAGAATAGGCATTGAGCAGAGGAGAGCCAGGTTCTTATCCCAGCTGTAATGGTGTAACATTGGACAAATCACTGTCCCTCTCTGGGTCTCAAAATCCTTAAATATTAAAGGTGGTCCAGTTCATTTAATTCAAAATACGCTAGTGAGTTGCCAAACTGTTCCAGGCAAATTGTTAAATGAAGGGGATAGAGATATAAATAGTGCATTAACTTGCCCTCTAGGAGTTTATGATCTAAGGATATACGAACAGGCTCAAGAGCTATCAGTTTCTAACATTGTATGTGTCTTCTCCATTCATCTTTCAGAGTTCTAGTAGGTTACCCAGGAGGTTGGAATAGAAAGTCTTACAATGATTAATGACCTCCAAAGAGGCACTTAACAATATACCATAGTAATAATGCTTGCCTTTTGGTTCTGCTTTGGTTTCTTTAAACAAAATTATTGTGTGGGCGAACATTTGAACTCAAGCTATGTATCTACTCTAAAAGCTGTTCCAACTAACTACCTAGTTAATAACCCATTGTCTGACTTAGGTTATTATGAAGCTTGTTAGCCTCAGTAATGAGCCTGGGGGTGGCCAGCTAGTTATTTGCCATTCCCTCATTCCTGTCCTTTTATACCTTTAAGCTTCTAGAGTATGGACCCTATGGTGTTTTGTGCCTACTAAGTGACCAATAATGGTTTATTGTATTTGCTAACATTGGGTTTCCTGATTTGTCACATGTTAACAGCCATAAATAACATTCATGAAACGTTTTGTGTTTTTGCAAAGGGCTTTTAGTGTATGTCATCTCCCTTAAAACCCTGTGATTGTGCATTTTAACTTCATTTTATAGATAACAAAACAGAGGCTCAGAAAGACTAAGTGACATAGGCAAATCATCTTACCTTTCTCTGTAAAATAAGAATTATTATACCCACCCAAGCACCATACCATAATATCATGATTTTGAAATAAAACTCATAACAATAAAGCATTTAGAGTTCTTTAGAATCAGCCTGACTTTCATCATTATTAGCTGTGTTTGTCTTTTCACTAGACTGTGAGATCCTGGAGGGTAGAAATTGGTCCTTTGCCATCTTTGTAGTTTTAGCAGCAAGCATACTGCATAGACACTCAATAAATCATCTTCATTGCTGTCACAAAGGCTTTAATTTACCAAAAGGGATTTTTTTTTGTGCTCATTCTACATTTTTGATAGCAACTTCTCTAATACACGAATTTGTCTCTATTGTTGGTAGGACTTAGTTTCAAGGCAGTTATACAACATCTTGTGGGGTTGGGGATGGAGATACATTGAGTCAAGTATCACACCCTGGATGGGCTTAAAACATAGACTGTGTAAATTCTGGCCATTATTCTGGGGGTACCTCAGAACCACTGGGCACCCTGTAATACATGAAACTCAGATATTTAAGAAGCACTCAGGTGATTAGGATGTACATCCTCAATTATGAATCAATAGGTAAGCTACAGGGTGGTTACTATGAGCCTATAACATATACCTGTGTCCTTTATCATGAACACTACAGGACTCCTACTGCCTGGGCCTTGTCTGTTATTATCACCCTCTTTAGTGTTAAGAGAGTGTGTGTATGTAGAAGAGAGACTTAATTCCTGTACTACAGACTCAGGATATAAAATAGATATGTAAAATAGATGACAAGATTCTGAGGCTAAGACAACATGTCATTTCTCCAACATCTTCTTCCTCATCTTATTAGCATCCTTGCATGCAGAACATGGTAGGATTTTTTCTAGGATCTATGTCAATAGTTCTAATTTTAGTTTTCTCATCTCTACAGTTACTTTTTGAAATAGTCCCTGTCTCCTTGTCTTTGGGAATGTGAGACTCCCACCCAGGGAGGCCACGGTATTTAGCTGCTGCGATGCTACTTATGGTGGTACCTTGGCAGAAGTCCCAAAGGACACCTGTTGCCCCTTCAGAGACCTTTTCTTTTTTCTTTAACACACACTCTGCCTGGCTTTTTACCTGAAACAAACCCCATCTCTAATGATTCAGAGAGCACAGATAATTGAAAATGGGGCTTTAAACTACATAAAAGAAGTAAAGAGAAGCTGCTATTCTGTGGTTAGGTCTTTGTTTCTCTCTTGTGTATAGACTGGCTATTAGTCTGAGTAGCAGCCCAAAGGGATTAGACTGAAAAAAAAATTCAGAAACTTTCAGAGACTACTCAGAAGACAACCAAACACATCAAAGATTCCTTTAACAAGCAGCAATGCCAATCTCTCCCTACCACGTTCATCTCTAGAATCATCATCCATGTGAAACAATCAGGTTTTTCTCAAATGTTTCAAATACTGATAACATTGAAACAGGCCAAACAAACCTCAACACAAGGCAAATTAGGAAATTTCTTTTTAGCTATTTGGAAACTGAAAATCTAAATATGTTTCTGGCTTAAAAATGTGTTGAAGTGTTTTTATGCCCTTAGTCTCATTCATATACTAAATTGGGTTTAGATGCTCTACAAATAAGACAATTATGTAAGATTTATTGAATGATCATTCTAATTATTAAAATCTGGAAAGTTTAAAATTAGATTATTTAAGCAGCTTTCTCTGAAGGCTCTTCTTTCATTGCAAAATATTTTAAACATTTCCAGCACTATTTAAAATGGAATTTGGTTTACTTTTCTTCTAGGATTTAAGGGAGAAATATGTGCTATGTGTCAAGATAAAAGTTGCCATGTAAACTGCTCTTTATTTACAAACCTACAAATAATTCAAAATGAGATGAAATGGGTACTTTTTACCTATGGGTTTTGTATCCACAACAGCATAAAAAGCAAACTGATGATGAAAATCTAGCAAACCCTCAATAATACTGAGGTAAGGGAGACAACCAAAGCAATGGCACTATAAGCATCACTGTTAAAATGAGATGATTGATTGGTTTATTCAATAAGCAATATTTCTTGAATACCTACTATTTGTTAGATGTTCTAAGCTGGAGCTTTTCAAACTGGGGCATGCATACTGGTGGGATTATGACCTTGTATACTGGGGTATTAAACTGAGGCATAGAATAAACAAGGTGCATGTTCTGATGAAATAAACTAGTATTCTAATCTATTACTCTAATAGACTAATTAGATTATTCTAATCTAATCTACTGTATGTTAGAAAACCTGGGTTCAGGTTCTGGTTCCTCTATTGATTCCATGGATGAACCTTGGGAAAAATCTCTTCCTTCTCCTCTCTGGAGTTCAGTGTACTAAACTTTTCTCCTTTTTTTTTTTTAAACTCTATTTGCGTATTGATTTTTATTTTCTAATTACAAGAAACTGCTTTTTTTTGCTTGTATGTATTCTTCCTTGATCCTCTTTAGGCTTGACTTCTATATAAAGTAAAACAGGGTGATCATAATTGCCACATCCATTTTTAAGGACTCATTGTAAGTTTGAGCTAGCTTGTAAATGCTGTGAATTATGTGACTCAGGTTGTTGGGTTTATAACTGGGTTGAGCAATTCGTTTGGTTATGACTGAGAAAACTCTAAGACTGAGGGAAAAGTGCTACTTGGCCGAAGTTTTCATACAGCATGATTGTGACCACGTATAGGTTACAGGCATATGTCTGAATGGAAGGATGGCTGCAGTGGCCTTGTGGCAAACACCCTGGCTTGGGAATCCAGAAACCTGCATTTGAATCCTAATTCCTGCCCCATTTTATTAATGTGAGTTTGAGCTGGTCACTTTTTTCCTCTGGCCTTGTTCTTCATCTGCAAAACAAAGGTGGATTAGACACAAGATTCTTTACATTTTTGAGATTGTAAGAGCCAGCATTTGTGAAGTGTTTATGTAGGGACTATAGTGGATATGTTCTGCTTAATCATTTGTGGTTGGCTGCTTGTTCTCTCCTACCTCTTTGGCTAACTCGGTGGCATTTTTGCTCAGCAGATTGTACATTATGTTTTAACATCTTTTTTTCACCCTCGTGTGTGTCCTCTTTACAATTAAGATGAGTTTATTTATACATCAGTCATATGTGAAGTTGATTTGGTGGATATGGTTTTCTTCACTCTGCCAGCCCTAATCAGAACCTTCCTGCTTAAAAAAAAAAGAAAAAAAAGGACTAACAAATGACAAGCAGTCCAACAAGTGCTGAGTGTTTTACTGACATTATAGAAAGAAGATTTGATTTTCTTTTAGTTCCCAATCATTAGTAATATATTATTCAAAAATAATTGCACTCAGTCCTTTATTGTCTTCAAACAATTTAACAACCAATAACTATCTCTTCCAATGTTTGATTGGCTACCAGTCATTTTAGATAGAAGCAGCATTTTTTGCTTCCAGATGAAAATTTTCCAAGGTCTAAGAGTTTCATGGTTAATAAACTGAATTTCTTGATTATGCAAAGAATAAAAGAAAGTGGAATATTTATCAGCCACTAACATGTTTATGAACATGAGTTATAAGCAGAAGTAATTATGGTATAATGATAATTATAGAAAACAGTATATGTGGATATATACACTGATTACAATAATATAAAATTTATATCTCCATGGACAGATAGTGGATTATAGTATGCAAAAAGTGACAATATTTGGGTAACAATGATTTATAATAATTATGAGTGGGCATTTATTCTTTTCAAATCTTTTATCAATATTTTATTGCAGTTTTTTTTCAATAAAGCATCAGTACACTAGGTACTGGGCTAAGTTATAAACTGTTAAACAGATCTACCTGAACTTAAAAAAAAATCTCTTTATGCTTCATGGTTTCATACTTTTTTCATGTCAGACATTGAAGGGACATTTGAGACGATAACTGAGTCTTTTGAAATAATGCTTATGTTGCTTTTACTATATATTAGGCACTGTATTTTACATATATTGACTCATTTCATAAAAACCCAATGAGGCAGGAACTGTTGTCATCCCTATTTTAGTGATTGGAAAACCCAGGCATAGAGATGCTTGGTAACTTACCCAGGTCCCACAGCTAGTAAGTGGCAGACTGGCTTCAGAGTCTATGAGCTTAACCACTACTTAACATCAAGGCATACTTTGCTCTAGTCTGATAAGCCAGTCTAATAAAGCTTTCTTTGTTACTGAAAAACTAGTCCAGCTGTGTACGTACAGATTTTATTAACCTTCAGGATGCCCAATCTGCAGAATTAATCTCACCCAAGGCCTGGGCTGATGAGAACCAGACTTGGGGAATCATTGGGAATTCCTGCCTGCTCTCACATGGATTCAAGAAAGAACCCACTGCTCTTATGTGTCTTGCTTTGGCTTCTACCCCCAGGGGCTTAATTAAGCATGAAGTTGCAGCTTCTTTTTCTAACCCTCACCTTAAATAGCTGTCCTGTTTATTTGGGAAGCTCAGTGGTGTGGTAGGAAGATCACAAGACTTGAAATTTGACACACAACTAGCACCTTTTTAATCCCTGTAACTTGGGCAAGATATATTTCTGTTTCTTGGCTTCCTAATTTGTACAGTAGCTCTCTTTCAAGATTAATGGGAAGAATGAGGGAAATATATATAAAGAAACAAGAATAAAATTAGTACCCAATAATAACAGCTGCTGCTGTTGCTATTGTTATCATCTGACCCTCAGGCTTACTAGTACTTCCACTTCTGTATGAGGCTAGATTCTTTGCCTTAATATCACCACCATCAGGTTAGACCCTCTGCATAGAACTAGATGCAGCTTTTGGTATCCTTCATACAACTGCATGTGAAGATTCCTGATGCATGACAAGATTCCTGCCTGATGCTGGAGGGCATTGCCTTTCTTAATCTTACTACCATATTCCTTCTTTCCCCTATCTTTGCCCCTCCTCTCTACTTTGACAGCTGTGATTGGTCTGGAATTGGTTACATTCCTCGGTTCTTTAGACTGCTGACCCTTGCTGCCCTCATTAGTTTTCTCCTTCATCTTGCCTAGTTCTATTTCACTCATTTTTCTCTGGTTGGAGCCACCAGAATGCCATACAGCTGTGGTACGCAGTTTAAAACAATAGTTTTAAGTCATGCTATGAAAATTAAAAAGTAGTGACATCAATTGGTTCATCTGCTGATCTTTTTGATCAGAATTTTATTATTTTGTTCCCATTTTCTAGCCTAAAATGAAGTCTAATTTCCTCAGAAGACAGAACTTGATGATTGTAACATGAACGTTGACATTGTTGGTTAGATTTAGGAAACATTGCATTGCTCATGTCAGAAGAGTGAGGACAATTTTCTGCCAAGTTGTCAAACTTAAGTGTGCATCACAATAATGGTGAGCTTGTTAAAACATAGGTCACTGGGTCCTACCCCAGAGTTTCTGATTCAGTGGGTCTAGGGTGGGCCCAAGAATTCACTTTTATTACAAGTTCCCAAGGGGTGCTGATGCTGCTAGTCTAGGGATTGCACTGTGAGATCCACTGGTGTAGACAACCTACTCTAAGATTCTCTCGTGCTTGGGAACTGGATTGAGAAATAGATGTATATTTTGCTGATTATTCAGAAATATCAGAATAAGGGATTAGGAGTAGCATTCTCGTGGGGAAACTCCATAGCTTAAAAGAGTATATGAGATCACATCTAGAAAATCACGCCAGCATTACCCACAACCACACTAGTTAATTAATTAATGCAACAATCCATGTTTGGTTGTATCCATTTATCCATTTATCTGTGCCAATGCACATTGCTTGTCATTGGGACTAGAAATGAAAAAGCATACAGTTTTTAACCTTAGGAACACCTCACAAATTGGCTTTTGAAGATATACACAAAAAGAAACCTAGGAAGAACTGACAGCTGGCAATGCAAGTGAAAATTTAGATTACATTTACTTTTACCATCATATCTTGTATGGATTACTCTGGCTAGGTTTTATAGGTCGGGAGCCAATGAACAAGACAAGGTTTATACCATCTACTATTGCACCAGATATCTAAATATAACCTTTGGGAATACAGAGAAGAACTTTAAATCTAGGAAGAAGTTGACATTTGAACTCTTGCAGAAAGGATGAAACTAAGACATTGGAAAAGCATTGTAGGCTGATGGAATAATATAAGCAAAGGTAGAGAGACATTCATATACACATGTAGTAACTAGGAAAAGATTAATGGAATGATTAATTCATTCATCTCGCAAATATTTGCTGTGCTGGACACCGTTCTACATGCTGAATATAGCAGATATGAGACAAAGTACCCCCTTCATGAAGCAGGTAAGGTTGGGGACAGGATACAGTGAATGATGAATCATAAAAGAAAGGCTGGAGGCAAATTGTGGAAGTCTACAACAAATTACGTAATGTAGGTAATGATTTCATTTACATTTCAAAAGTGTTAACTAATGTAATCATCTTTAAAAAATTAGATTCCTGGGGCTTTTAGAATACAATTCTTCTTACAAAGCTTTAATTATTCACTAGCTTTTCAAGAACACATCTACTGCGCAAAGCAAGGCATACCTACAAGCACACTGCCATGGCCAGAGGAAATGCTGTGATCCAGTATTTCAGTCTGACTTTTGCCAATCTCTGCTGCTGACACACTTCCCTTGCTTAATGGAACAGGGAGTTTCATTTCTGTTCACTTTTGGCTCTCAACTCCCTGAAATTCTAGCACTGAAACTTAAAAACCGGTATTTTAGAGGAAAAGAAGTCCAAAGAACCCTTTGAAACGTTTCAGGCTTAAAAATTACTGCCTGAAGAGATGTAAATTATTAATTCTCAGAATTGTAATGACAGCAAAAACTATGGAAGTACTAATATACATGCATTTTGCAACTGTGTTGTATGAAGTTTTTCAAACTCTTCTATCCTTAAATATATGAAGACTCATGTGAGAAATGTTTGTCTCCAACTTCACCCATCCCTCTTTCAATGGTATATTTTGATGTACTGATGAACTTTAAAAATTTTTTTTGGATAATATAGATAAGCTAAAAGAGTAATTTCTAAATCCAATTCTGGTCTTGATTTTTGTCTGTCCACTTCCTAATTGAAGATGTTGGGCAATGTTCCTGATCTCCCTAATCCTGGATTTTCTTATCTATATAATGGAAATAATAATAGTACCTATTCATAGAGTTGTTTTGAGAATTAAATTAGATATATGAAGGTGTTTACCACACTGCCTGGCATATAGTAAGCATTCAATAAAATGTAGCTATTATTATTTTAAATGTCTCAAAATTGCTTCATTATAACCTCTGGTATAAAATCATAGCCATGGGCTTTTGTTGACTCTGATGGATTCAGGTTTGTTTAATTGTTTAAATGAACTCCAAACATAACACTTCCAGTCTGAGCTTTGTTTGTAACTTGATGTAGGATTATAAAGTATGGCAGCCACAAAGACACTGCTTTTGCTCAAAGTCTTAAAACTATTCTAGGAAGATGTATCCTACCAAACTAGATAGCCATAATCAGCTGTTGAAATCTAGAAAGCACCTTGTATAGAGACGGTCTCAGCCTGGCTGGTGAAAAATTTATGAATAAGATTTTGAAATGAAGGTCAGCAGATGATTTTCCTCTAATAACCATAAGGAGCAGTTAGACAGATGGCAAGGACAGCCTTGTCTTTTCTCTGAGCAACCTCTTTTGATCTCTAGTGACCCCATTGACTCATGTCTTAGTAAAGATGGGAGGGTTTCAGGGAACAAACTGCAGCCTCCTGTGATACTCAATTTCTTAAAAAATGCTTTTATAGCAAGAGCAGTACAAAAATGATCCCTCATGCATAATATTTGAGGTGATTTCTTTCTTCTCTTTTTCTGTTTTTACTTGCTATTTTTGTCACAGTTATAGAAGGTATATTATGAAAGATAGTAATTCCTTGCCCCCTCTCTCATTTCTTTCTTATCGAGACAATCACTCTCAACTCTTGTTGATATTTACTTTTGCATTCTAAACAATATTCTCTTCTAACTACCTCTTAATTTCTCAGCTCTGTTTATTGATGTCACACCAAGGAAATGATTTTCGGCTCTCTCCTATTATCACATTCTCACCACAACATGCATCCTTTCCATCCCACCATCTTTCCAGGTCTGTTACATTGTTATTTTGGTTAGATAAGTATTTAGTAGTTACATTATTATAGTTATGTAAATGCTTTTCATGACTGAGACAAATTAAACTATGATTACTCTTAGTAAATAAGTTAGATAAGTGTTTAGTAGTTACATTATTGCAATTATGTAAATACTTTTCATGACTGAGACAAATTAAACTATGATTACTCTTCTTTTTGTCATAAGATTTTATTTTTTCTATGGCTGATAATTGTCTTTTGTTTGCTCCACTTTCTACATACTTTTCGCTGTTTAGCTCCAAGTCCCTGACAGTTGTCTGAACCTCATCTCAAGACACTCAGATACACAGATATTCTATCAAGTTCATCGTCCTGAAGTAATATCTCTTGGAACCTGATGACTGGGTGCTGTGTGTACACTTTTCTTCTATGTGCATTGGTTTGATCCTGGGATCTCCTTTTCCATCACTCTGAAAAATCTCTGCAGGTCACTTTGCTTGGATTTCTTGTTTTTCTGTATCCTGTGTAATATTCTTTCTTAGTTTGTGCCATTATTTTGATGGAATACATTCTCCAGTAGATTCCTGAAAGAAAAGGATATATGGTAGTTAAATATTCTGGGTCTTTGCATATCTGCAAATATCTTTATTGTTTGTTCATATTCGAATAATAATTTGGCGAGGTGTAGAATTCTAGGTTTAAAATAATTTTTCTTCAGAATTTAAGTGACACTACCACAATATCTTCTTTCTTCCAGTTTTGATGTTTTGATCTGATGTTATTCTGATTCCTTATTTTTTGTACATGCCTGATATTTTTTCTCTCTGAAAACTCAGTAGGATCTATTTTTTTTCTTTGAGTTCTGAAAATTGATAATGATTTGCCTTCTTATGGTTTCATTTAAACTCATTATGCTGTGTACTTACTGTGGAAACTCTTTAACTTTCTTTAAATCTAGAAAAAATTTTTAAATTCTTTAATTTCTAGAAAATTGAAAATAATTTAGTTTCTTGAGTTATTTTCTTGATGATTTCCTATTCCGTTTTGTTGTTGTTTTGTTCCAACTTTCTGAAAATCTTGTTACTTAGATATTGATATTTATTTTTCATAGGTTTTTATTTTCCATATGTTTCATTTTCTATTTTCAATCTCTTTTGTTTTTCCTCTGTTTTCTCATTTGATAGGCTCAAATTTATCTTCTAATCTTTCTTGTAGGTTTTGTCTTTAATTTCTGGTGTCAGATTTTTAGTTTCCAAGAGCCTTATTTGTTGGTTTTCTTTGATTGTTCAGTTTTATATTGTGCTGTCTTATTTCACTGATGCAATATTTTCTAATACTTTGCTGATTATACTTTTTAGAAGGTTTCATCTCCCTCCATAGTCTCTATTTTTCAGTAACTTTTTGGTTTTTGTTTGTTTTGATTTCTGTCTTTCATGTTAGAGACTTTCTGCAGATGTTTTTGTATTTGGTTGCTTGTTCATATTTCAGAGTGGGTGTAGGGGGCTAAGAAGGTGACTGGAAGCTCTGTGCATATGTCAAGAGCAATGATCTTAGTTGTATAGTGATCTTGGTGGGCTTTTCATGAGGGGAACTTGTAATATCAGTATCTTTAGGTCTTATCTCTTATGTTTACAAGATTTCTCAAAGAAGACTCTTCCACTCTTCTGCTTGAATAGTAAAGACCTGGCTCTGAGGGTTCTGCAGGTGTTGGCAATCAGTACATAAATGTTCACTTATTCTCCCAGTTTTCTATATGGTACTCACTCTGCTCTCAGAGTGAACTTCTTTCCACTACAACGAATAAATCTCTAGTCTTCTACTGGGATGGACAAGGGCAGTTGCTTAAATGCCTAACGTGTAGGAGAGGGCTTGAGGTTATAACACCTTCTTAAAAACAAACTTTCCACCATTTTTGCATATTTCCCCTTCACCCCACTTCTAGGCAAACCTGATGCTACCACCGACTAAAGTTTTGAAAATTGTGCAGTCTAACTTAGGTTGCTTGTTGGTTTTCCCCACTGCTGACTTAGGATTCAGCTTTCTCAGGTCTCCTAAACCCTTTATATTTTCACCAGCTGGTTTGTCAGTTCTAAAATTTTGTTGCTATTGCCTTCTCTCCCTTTTGCTCCATCTTTGAAGATTTATGCAACACACACACACCCCCCTTTATTGTACTTTTAATGATGTTTCAGGTAGGAATGAAAGTAAAAGCCAGTTTTCAATCTTTCATTCTTACTTAGAAGTCTCTTTACTTTTTAAAAATACCAGATAATGTCATAGAAGGATAATCTCAGCTCAGAGGTCCTCTAGATAACATTTTGCAGCGTTCTCGGCAGTGCCCTGGCCAACTCCCTCAGTTTATTCAACATACTTTAGATTGTCAGACACCAGGGTCATTAAGGTGTTCTTCCCATGAGAAAACACCATGCAAATCACTTAAAAGAGTTGCTGGCTTAAGAGAATTACCAAGATGATCTCCAGACAGTTTTTTAAAGTTGTCTTTGATGTGCTCATTCATTCTTCCTCTTGTCAGGCATCCACTGGACACTTACCCTGAGCCACGCACATTGCTGGGCATTGGCAAAACAGGATAATGAATAAGAGACACTTCCTGGCCTTATGAACCTTCCACACTGGCATAGAAGACAGACACCAATGTCCAAGATGCAATATGGTAAAAGCCATCATAGACATATTAACAAGTGCTAGAGGCTCCAGGGGGCAGAAGTGATTAAGTCAGCCTTCAAAATTCATTACTAGAAATGTGTCTCAGTTCTCACTATATTCAAGTAAGAATTTTTCAGAACAATCCTCTTGCCAATTTGTAACTCACAAAATTACTAACTTCCCAGCACTGTAATAGAGTTTTTATGGTCAGAAGAGAATTTGGAAGTTCTTATTAGCTTCTTCATTTTACTTGGGAAATCTGAAGCTCAGAGAAAAAGCGGTTCAATCCTAGTGAAATCAAGACTGAAACTCAGGTTTCTTAATGTTCTTTTCACTAAATTATATTGAGCCCCCACCCAAAAGCCCACTTATCTATACAATATCATTCAAGTTTTTAATCAGTGGTTCTAAGTCTCAGCAATCTGGAAGTACCAATTTTTAAAACTTCTGAAGATTTCTTTAAAAACAGCAATTTAAATGAAGAAGCTGTGCTTTGGACTTGGGTGTAGGACTACAAACTCTTTCATGTAATGCCATAAAGAGAGAACAGCTTGGAGTCTTCACTGCTTCTTTTAAAAGAAGGATCAAAGTTATTAAACTAGAAGAACAGCGTTTTTAACATTTATATAGGCTGGTATTGATTGAATTTAAATTCACCCAACACAGTCAGGGGGACAGTTTCCCAGATGAAGCATTGCTATTCCATTTTGCAATATAGTTTTGAGATGTTTCCATGTTTACATTGTCTTGAAAGCATACAACAGATGTATAAACATAGAATTTAAACATTTTGGAGAGGCGGAGAATGCTGTCTTTACTGAACATTTAAGAATGTAATATATTGTGTTAAATGTATGGTTTCATGAGTTAATTAGTGATTAGCTAATGGTATATTATTGGGAAGCTAAGAACAATAAAAAACATATTGTTCAATTGTCAGTTCTTTATCAGTAATATAATACTAACAGTAATTACTTTACTCATTAAAAGCAAAATACAACTTGAAAGAGATCTTATATCTTCCCAGAGTATATTAACTATTTATATACACAAATACTTAGATTGTGATTTTCTCAATAAAATTTTTCTTGATTCTTCTCTACTGAGAAGTCTTTCCCTCCCTGGTCCTTCAAACTTCTCCTCCAGTATTGATTTCTTTCTATACTGTACTGTAGTTTCTTCGATCATAGCCTCTTTTCTAGGCTGTGAGCATCATGAAGGCAAGAACGATGTCTTTCCTCTTTGTAATTCCAGTGACTTGGCATGTATTAAGTACACGATGGAAGGTTAATTGAGTGAATAAAAATATAAAGCCCTCAATATATAATAATATTGTTTATTTGATTTTTATAGCACTTTTCATTATACCCTAGGCATAAAGTAGCTAAAGACTCAGGGATGACACACGTAGCACACATGCCTCAACTTCCACTTCTTTGCCTTTTGAAACATCACTCATCTCTACCCCGAGCTCAGATATAGTCCTTTAAATAATGGATCATATTCACTATGACTTAACTTCCTGTTGCCCATGAAAGAGAATTATCAATTCTCATCCCTGGGAACTATAGTTAGGCATAAAAACTGTTTCCTCCACCTTGGTAGAAGCAATTTCTCTGCTGTTTCTAAAAATGAGAAGCAAAACAATCTCTTCTCTGTTGTTCTCATTCTGGTACGATGAAGAGTGGCATGATTCGTTGTTGTCATCTGTGTATCTGTGTTACCACCAGCCTCCTGGTCCTTCTCCCTCCTGTCAGAGCTTTGCTGGTCTCTGTCAGCTTCCGTGAGGCCAAGTCGGCACACCTGCTCACATTCTAAGTGCAGCCTTGTTTTCAGTTACATCCTTAGTGACTGAGATTGTACTTCTCTGGATCTTTTATGAGTGTCAACAAAGAGACTTCTGTATCAGTTCAAAAGAGTGGTATTTCTGGAGCCACAGAAATCACCTTTGTTCTTTAAAATGACCTGGGATTTCTGCCTCCTGAGGGCTGGGAATAGAGGTGTTTCAGTTTCCTCAGCTCAAACCTGGGAGCTAAAATAAGTGGGTAATGAAGGCCTTTTTTGTCCTTGATGTGTAAATTACTTTGATAGGCATGCATTTTGTTTTTTGTTTTTATTTAAATTTTTAATTATTATCGGTATGTAATAGCTGTATATCTTTATAGGGTACATGTGATGTTTCGATACAGGCATACAATGTGAATTAATCAAATCAGGGTGATTAGGTATCCATCACCTCAGGCATATATCATTTCTTTGTGTTAGGAACATTCCAATTACCACTCTTTTAGTTCTTTTAAAGTATACACTAACTTATTGGCGATTATAGACACTTCATTGTGCTATCAAATATTGTTCATTCTAACTACCTAACTATATTTTTGTACCCATTAACCATCTCCACTTTATCCCCCTGTCCCCACTACCCTTCCCTGCCTCTGGTAACCATCATTCTACTCTTTGCCTCTACGAGATCAGCTGTTCTTAATATTTAGTTCCCACATATGATTGAGAACATGCAAGATTTGTCTTTCTGTGCTTGGCTTATTTCACTTAACATAATGTTCTCTAGTTCCATCCATGTTGTTGCAAATGGCAGGATTTCATTCTTTTTCTGGCCATATACTATGCCATTGTGTATATGTACCATGATTTCTTTATCTATTCATGTGTTGATGGACACCTAGGTTGATTCCAAATCTTGGCTATTGTGAATAGTGCTGCAATAAACATGGAAGTGCAGATATCTTTTTGATATACTGAATTCCCCTCCTTTGGATATATACCCAGCAGTGAGATTGCTGGGTCATATGGTAGTACTAATTTCAGTTTTTTGAGGAAGCTCCATACTGTTCTCCATAGTGGTTACTAATTTGCATTCCTACCAACAGTGTATAAGGGTTCCTCTTTCTCCACATCCTCCCCGGCATTGGTTATTGCCTGTCTTTTTGATAAAAGCCATTTTAACTGGGTGAGATGATACCTCATTGTAGTTTTGATTTGCATTTCTCTGATGACTAATGATGTTGAGAATTTTTTCATAGACCTGTTGGCCATTTGTATGTCTTCTTTTGAGAAATGTCTATTCAGATACTTTGCCCATTTTTTAATCAGATTATTTGATATTTTCTTATTGAGTAGTTGGATCTCCTTATATATTCTAGTTATTAATCCCTTGTCAGATGGGTAGTTTGCAAATGTTTGAAAACATTTTCTCCCATTCTCTGGGTTGTCTCTTCACTTTGTTGATTGTTTCCTTTGCTGTGCAGAAGATTTTTCATTTGATGTGATCCCATTTTTCCAATTTTTCTTTGGTTGCCTGTGCTTTGGGGGTGTTACTCAAGAAGTCCTTGCCCAGACCAATTGGCCATGCATTTTGGTGGTTGTCCTGCCCTTTTCTCAATAATTCATCTATTATTTTGCATGGGTCATTCATTTGGTTAGTGTTAAAAGTCTTTTGAAACCATCCTATGTATCCATAAATGCTTCACAAAGTTACTGGGAAAGGCCCCTTAGAATCTTGGCTTAATAGGATGAAAATAAAGATTATAATGAATAATTCTTTTTCTTGGACTGATTGTATCTCTAAAACAAAAGTGGCTGTGGATTTATTTATAAAGAACTAGATCTGTAATAAAGACTGGGTTCAAGTTTAGGTCTGTGACCTTGGACATATCGCATTATATATACCTTTCTGGGCCTCAGTTTATTGTAAGTGAAGGTAAATATCTTGCCTCTGGGGTTTTGGGAAGGATTCAAGGAGAGAAAGTGCTTTGTAAACTATATAGTACTGTATAGGTGCAAGATGTTATTAATAGAGATCTGACTATTCCCAGTTGTTTCTGCTTGGTCAGTTAGTTCTGGATGAATAAATTGGAGAGGACAGGAAGGAAGAAAACGGCACTGGGCTGGGAGTCGGGTGACCTGGAGTCCATCCTGGTGCTGCTCGGCACTCAGTCACTGACTTGATGTGACCTTGGCAAAGTCGCTTCACCTCATGTGCTTCTGTTGCGTCATCAGTAATATGAGGTGGGCTAAAGAAAAGAAGATCCAGAGACTTTCTTCCAGTTTAAAAAGACCTATGTTTTTTGGAGTCTAAATGATGAGATTATTACTTACTTAAGGGTATCATTAAGTTTATATTATTAAAACAGAAGTCCTACTAATTTTGGGCCCAAATAATATATGTATCTTGAGTATATAATTTTAAGGAATTATTTTAAAGAAAATGCCAAAGCTTTATTTTTTTTAACCACTGAAAAGGAACCAGTGTAATCTTCTATCCACTAAATTTTTCTATTGTATCTGGGAGGAATGGATGAAATTCTGTATGAGAAATCAATTATATCTACAACACCTAAGGCACATTTTGTGTGATATATTCTCTAGTGACCTTAAATTTGTTTCTTTTCCTTCATTTAACCAAAAAAAAAAATAATGAGTACTTGTTAAAAACCAGGCACTATGCTAAACACTGTAGATGCACAATTAAGTAAGACAGTTCCCATAAGGGATGGTTGATTTAGTGTAAAAGATAGCATGTGTTTAAAATTATACAGGGATACCTCATTTTATTGCACTTTGCAGATGTTGCATTTGTTACATGTTGAAGGTTTGTGGCAACTCTGTGTCTAGCAAGTCTATTGGTGCCATTTTTCCAATGGCATGTGCTCACTTCATGTCTCTGTGACACGTTTTGGTAATTCTTGCAATATTTCAAAGTTTTTCATTATTATTATATCTGTTATGGTAATCTGTGATCGGTGATATTTGATGTTAACATTATAATTGTTTTGCGGTGCCACAAACAACATCCATATAAAATGACAACTTATAATAATTGATAAATGTTGTGTGTATTCTGACTGCTTCACTGACTGTCTGTTTCCCCATCTCTCTCCCTCTTCTTGGGCCTCCCTACTCCCTGAGACACAACAATATTGAAATTAGGCCAATTAATAACCCTACAATGGCCTCTAAGGGTCCAAGTAAAAGGAAGAGTTGCACTTTTCTCACTTTAAATCAAAAACTAGACATGATTAAGCTTAGTGAGGAAGACATGTCAAAAACTGAAATAGGCTGAAAGCTCGGCCTCTTGTGCCAAACAGTTAGCTGAGTTGTGAATGCAAAGGAAAAGTTCTGGAAGGAAATTAAAAGTGCTACACACAAATGATAAGAAAGCAAAACAGCCTTCTTGCTGATATGGAGCAAGTTTGAATGGTCCAGATAGAAGATCAAACCAGCCACAACATTCCCTTAAGCCAAAGTCTAATCCAGAGCAAAATCCTAACTCTATTCAATTCTGTGATTGCTGAGAGAGGTAAGGAAGCTGCAGAAGAAAAGTTTGAAGCCAGCAGAGGTTGATTCATGAAGTTGAAGGAAAGAAGCTGTCTTTATAACATAAAAGTTCAAGGTGTAGCAGCAAGTGCTGATGGAGACACTGTGGCAAGTTATCTGGAAGATCTAAGATAATTGATGAAGGTGGCTACGCTAAACAACAGATTTTCAGTGAAGAAAAAACAGCCTTATATTGGAAGAAGATGCCGTCTGGAATTTTCATAGCTCGAGAAGAGAAGTCAAAGGAGAAGTCAAAGTTTCAAAGTGTCAAAGGACAGGCTGACCCTCTTGTTAGGGGCTAATGCAGCTGTTGACTTTAAGTGGAAGCCAATGCTCACTTGCCATTTTGAAAATCTTAGGCCCCTTAAGAATTATGCTAAATCTACTCTGCCTGTGCTCTATCAGTGGAACAAGAAAGCCTGGATGACAGCACATCTGTTTATAGCATGGCTTACTGAATATTTAAGGACCACTATGGAGACCTAGTGCTCAGAAAAAATGATTTCTTTCAAAATATTACTGTTCATTGACAATGTATCTGGTCACTCAAGAGCTCTGATGGAGATGTAAAAAAAGATTAATGTTGTTTTTGTGCCTGCTAACAAACATCCATTATGTAGCTCATGGATCAAGAAGTTATTTTGATCTTCAAGTCCTATTATTTAAGAAATACATTTTGTAAGGCTATAGCTGCCATAGATAGTGATTCCTCTGATAAAGCCGGGCAAAGTAAACTGAAAACCCCTGGAAAGCATTCAGCATTTCAGACGCCATTAAGAACATTCATGATTCATGGGAAGAGGTCAAAATATCAATATTAACAGGAGTTTGGAAGAAGTTGATTCCAGCTCTTATGGGTGACTTTGAGGGGTTCAAGACATCAGGGAGGAAATAATTGCAGATATGGTGGGAATAGCAAGAGAACTAGAATTAGAAGTGGAGCATGAAGATGTGACTAAATTGCTGCAATCTCACAATAAAACTTGAACGGATGGGGAATTGCTTCTTATAGATGAGCAAAGAAAGTGGTTTCTTGAGATAGAATCTAATCCTGGTAAAGATTCTGTGTGATCATTGTTGAAATGACAAGAAAGGATTTAGAATATTACATAAACTTAGTCGATAAGTTTAAGAAAAGAAGTTCTACTGTTGGGTAAAATGCTATCAAACCACATGGCATAATACAGAGGAATTTTTCCTGAAAGGAAAAGCCAACTGATGCATCAAACTTCAGTATTGTCTTATTTTAAGAAATTGCTACAGGTACCCCAGGCTTTAGCAACTACGATCCTGATCAGTCAGCATCCATCAACATCAAGGCCAGACTCTTCACCAGCAAAAAGATTATGACTTGCTGAAGGCTCAGATAAGCATTAGCATTTTTCAGCAATGAAGTATTTTTTAATTAAGATGCATACGTTGTTTTTTTAGACATAATGCTGTTGCTCACTTAATAGACAACAATATAGTGTAAACATGACTTTTAGATGCCCTGGGAAACCGTACAATTTGTGTGGCTCGCATTATCACGATATTCGCTTTACTGTGGTACTCTTGAAACTGAACCCACAATATATCCAAGGTATGCCTGTATAAGAAAGATAAAACAAATTTCCAAGATTACAGGATAAGAAGAGATTAATTTTTTCTGAGGAGATAGAGGGAAGGTAAAATATATAGCATCTTTGAAATGCTTTATAGATTATAGCTGTTTTTCCATATACTTTCTTATTTAAATGGTACACAGACTTTGACAGGCATAGAGCAAGACACTATCTTTTGGAAATCAGTTTGAAATCTCCTGAAACTCCCAAAGCCTGAGCAATGTAGAGAAAATACTGATAAGATATATTGTTATCTAAATAATTAAGGTGGGTAGCTATAATCAATTCTTTCAAATTTCTGAAAGTTTTGCCCAAAGTGACTTGGATAGTTTTTATATTTGGACATGAATACCACCCTGTTAACCATTCCTTTTTTAAATAAAAAGGCTATAACAACCTTTTCAAATTAGGTAATGTATGTATTTAATTCTATGTATATTTTCAAGGTGAATTTATCTAATATTTATGGCACATTGTTTTGTTATCACAAAGCTAGGACAAAGCTAGGAGAAACTTTGGTCCAATTACCTAACTTTAGCATTATTCACAATAGCCAAGATATGGAAACAAATTAAGTGTCCATAGACAGATGAATGGATAAAGAAATTGTGATGTGTATATATACACACACACAATGAAATACTATTTAGCCTTTTAAAGGGGAGATCTTGCCATTTGTGACAACATGGAGGAACCTGGAGAACATTATGTTAAGTGAAATAAACCAGACTCAGAAAGAAAAATACTGCACAATCTCACTTGCTGTGGAATCTTAAAAAAAAAAAAAAAGTCAGATACATAGTAACAGAGTAGAATGGTCATTACCAGGTTACCAGAGGTGGGTGGGGGGCAGAGGGTGGGGAGATGCAGGTCAAAGGGTGAAAAATTGTAGTTATGAGGACAAAGAAGTATAGAGATCTAATGTACAACATGAGGACTATTGTTAATAATATCTGTTAAGAGAGTAGATTTAGGTGCTCTTACCAAAAAAAAAAAATTAACAATGTGAGATTATGGATATATTATTTGACTTGATTGTAATAACCATCTTGTTATGTATATGTGTGTGTGTATATATATATCAAAACATGTGTTGTACACCTTAAACATATACAATTAAAAGTACCTAACTTTATAGATAATGGATATAATATGCCCTTTTAAAAAAATGGTAATTTTCACAAAAAAAGTGTCTTGCTCAGGCACAAAATCAGGACTATAGTTATAGTCCCCTAGACCGGCTTCCTTGCCTCTACACCACAGCCAGAGTATATATTTCAGCAAATAGACCTTCATTTGATATGGGAGGTGCCTAAAATGGTCTTTATTTTGCCTTTATTTTGCTTTTAGAACAGTATCTTTCCCATGAATTTCTTTTAAAACAATTAATGCTGTGATTAAAGTTACTACTACTGAGTAATAGTAACATTTTGAGGAAGTGTGACTATCTTGTGACCTCAAATGCTTTAATAACACATCTATGCAAATACATAAGGGGCTTCCACTCACAAAACGAGATGTGGTAGTCAGAAGTCGTTGCTTCATCTTTGCCTCATTTTCAGTGACAAATCTTTAAAAAATGTAATGTATTTTTTTATTATGATGTGACAGGATTTTACTTGGATTTGTTTTATTGCCAATTAAAATTCTAATTTTATTTTATTTGAATACATTAAATATAATGAATCTTAAAGTTCAATAACTGTGGCTACAATTTAGTTTTTTAAAGAAATATAATTTTCTGGGTTCATGAATGTGATCTCTGTTTATATTCTACATTATCTGGATATTTTTAAATCATCGTGTCCATTTTTGGACACTAGTTCAAAAAACCTTGTAAAAATAGAGAATGCGCATATGAAACGACCACTTTAATGACAGATTAAGGGAATTGAAGTTACTTAACCTGAAAAAGAGAGAGCTCAGGAAATGTGCTAATTACTACCCTCAGGCATCTGAAGTGATTTTATGAGGAGCCCTATAGTTTCCCCTTCCACTTAGAAAGGAGAGATTTTGGTCTTTTGTCAGTGGTGATGAAGCATAGCCGGGAATTAGCAAGGCGGACTGCAGTTTCCATCTGTAAAGATCTAAGACAAGAATTGATGACTTTTGCATTTTTAAGTCATCTTTTCTTGTATCTGAATAAAATGATCTCTCAAGTTATCTTTCTGTTCTGTAGTTACCTTTTGGGAAGAGAGATTGAAACTCATTTCTTCTGCAATGAAAATGATTAGGTACCGTGAAATAATTGACTCAAAGGGTGTGGGAACTGTCTTGCTGAGCGGTCATCCTCCACCTCATAGCTAGAAGCCCAGAGACAGTGCTGGAGAGAGAACTTTCATCAAGGTCTTGCATCCAGCCTTTCATCAGGGCTCTTCCATCTCTCTGCACAACTTCTGAATACTTACTGTGCAATCTAATATGCAGTGGATTTGACTGGATTTGACTACACAAAAGTAATGATTGGATGGAAGATCAAGCTCAGGATAAATTGGGAAATGCACCTCTTTCCAAGTATTGCAGATGATGGCTTATTCTGTCAGATCAGGGGCCTTCTGCCAGTGTACCTAAGAAAGAATAGATTTGTTGATTGTAGTTGATTTATGGTTAGAAATTATGGAATTTTTGTGTCCTAGATCATTGTGCTCTTCTCTCATAAGCTAGAAATAAATGTGTGGGACTGGGTATCTTGCACCCCACAATGATTGAACAGTTATTACTTGGAATTTTTCACACCCAGCAGTGGTGTTAATGTCCCACCAGGTATAGCTTTCTGAGAGCCATGATTACCACTGACTCATTCTTTTCCTATGATTGAAATTGTGTAAGAAAGAGCAGGGCAGATAGGCCCAAACAGATTTTGTTGTGTGGAAAACACTAAGGTATAACAAAATGGTAGAGTTAGAAATGGCATGGATGTTGTTTTGCCCAATCCTTCACCTGACAGATGTAAAACTTGAAGCTAGGAAAAAAATGTGGCTAGTATTTTGGTGACAGGTGAGGATTAGAAACAAGAAATGAGAAGGACAAAAAATATTTGAAAGTTACAAATGTGTTATAGAAATTTGTCAGGAAACACTGATGGCAGCTTTTTTAGGGACTAAGAAGACAAAGTGATCATACATATCTTTAGACAAAATGAGGAACGACATCTCTCTCCTGACACATAATTCTCTTTACAGCATTAACATAAAGAACTTTTCTGAAAGGGATAAAGGGATTAATATTTAAAAAGGAAGGGAACAGTATGGTGAGCACACTGAAGGCTGAGGAGCTGTTGACAGCTAAGATCTACTCACTGGGGTTTTGTGGTTTCTCTTTGAAAAGTGGGAGCAATCAGCACCTTTTGGGAGGAGATGAAAACAATAGTGAGGTAACAATAGTAAGATTTCTGTTGCTATTTGATCGTCTTTGGCAAGTATCTAACCCTTTCAAATCTCCAGAAAACCAAAGGTGAATTATAGGGCTGACAGGAATATTAGAATTCATCATTTCTGCTCACTGCAAGAATTTAGATTAATATTTAACTTTTCATTAAATTTTTGTCTTTTGTCTCCTTCCTGCTGGTGGTAAGTAAGCACTAAGGGAGCAAAAGTCTGTGTTTAGTCACCTTTATGGCCTCCACACCTTAGGACAGTGTGCGACACATAGTCAATACTCAGTAAATATTTTTGTTATTGCTGTGTATGAAACCATTGCTATTATTATTTTGAGTATTATATAATGCTGGTGTTTAGAAGGGACTTAAAATCTGGTATAATTCCTATATTTTTCAGTAAGAGACTGAGGCTAGGAAAGGGGCCTATATAAATTTATACAGCTATGTAGCTACAGACCATAAACTGAACTTAGATATACTGGCTTTGTTTTATCTCCCAGTCCAAAACAGTAAATTTTTGAGTAAACAATTTTGTTAGAGAAACTCATATATAGTATACTGGTTTGATGAGTGGCCACATTAATAGCCCCATTATTAATTAATGAAAAGATTTATTCATTCATTCACCAATATTTCTTGAGAACTATTGTATGCTAAGCACTAGTCTACATAGAGCAGTGAGCAAAACCAACAGAATTTCCTGATTTCATGAAGTTTACCCGCTGTGGTGGGGGAAAGACTACCAGATAAGTATTAATAAAATATTTTATGTCAGTTATTGAAAGTACTATGAAAAAAAAGATCAGGAACGAGGGGTAAGGAATGCTAGGAGACACTGGGGTATTAATTTAGAATTTTAATTAGGTAGATTATGGAAGACCTCCCTAAAAAGGCAACATTTGGACAACGACCTGAATTAAGCATGGGAGCAAGCAATGAGAAAACACTGGCCTGTGTGGGGGAACAGCATTTCAGGTGGAGGGAACAGCAAATGCAAGTACTCGGAGGCAGGAGTGTGCCTGGCATATCTGTGGAGCATCAGGGAGTCCAGTGCAGTCAATGAAGGTGAGAGTGTCGGAGGGGAGGTTTGGTGAGGCCACAGTACATCTCCATCTTCATGCCCCATGTCTCCCGACTAGTGGCTTCCATCGCAGTCAACTCTCAGATGTGCCAAAGGATGCTCCTGTGACTAGTCAGTCCGCATTCTCCCTAATATAGCATGCTTTCCGCTATAACCAGTTCCTTCAGATAGCTAACATCTGAGCTTTCTGCCAGGTTCAAACAATGAGTTCCTCTGGAATTCTGAATTGGGGCTGGGAGTTGACCTTCTGTGAGTATACCAGAAATTTGGGATGGTACCCATAATTTCCCCCTTAGGAAATATGCACATCTCTACCGAAGTTGCAAGAGCCTCAGATTGCTGGTGGGAGAGATAGAAATGCAAACAAGTTTGTAAGAAGGGAAATTCTCTCTATCCTGTTTCCAAACCAGTTTGAGTCTAATAGATACCTTCAAGGAGTTGTTGTAGACCCAGACCATGTTTCATTTAAAGGAACTGTGTGTTTTTGTAAGGGTTCCTCAGAGCGTGCCTAGTAACCTCTGGGGAGTCATTGAATTGCTAAATCATCACATTAGCCTGCTGCCTTCTGGAAAAGCTAATTCCATTGTTTCTCTCAGCAGGAGAAGTCAGCCCTTGGGCTGGAACCAACTGCACTGAGAACTAACTGAGGGGTGGAGGGGGTGCTTAAAAAGAAGTCCAGATCTTCAAGGTAGGGTGGGGGGCAAACAACCCTGGGAAATTCTGTACTGAAGAGAAAGTAGCTGTTTTACCTGTTTTTATTGCTAATCACAATAGCTTTATTTAATACATTACAGTTTATAAAGTATTCCCCTATCCCTTACCTCATAAAGTCTTATTTTCAATCCTCTATGGCCTTGTTATACAAAATGATACAAACCAGCACATCTGCATCACTCAGGAGCTTGTTAGAAATGCCCCACCCAGACCTCCCGAGCTAGAATTCACATTTAATAAGGCCCCTAGCTCCTTAAAGTTTAAGAAACATTGCTATAAAATCCACAGAACAATAATTTTTCCTGATTATAGAGAGGAGATGGAGGATTAGCACGATTGGGTGACTGAGCCAAGGTCACCAACTCAGTAAGTAGTGAAGTTGGGCCTCACGCCTAAGTTTTGTGCCTCCTGGTCCAGCAGTCTCGTGGCTGCAGTCACTTCCCACTCCACAATCCCTTTGTGGCATACCTGTGATGTACTAGCTTTTGAAAGAAAAGGAACCTTTTTTTCTCTGAACCTAGACTACACCATCTGCTTGCTGATTCTAGAAATGTAAACACCCTAAAAAGCTCTGCAGCATTGCCCATGTGGAGCCCCGAGTGAGTGAATCTGACAAGAATTGCTAGCATCAGTCACTTGCTCTGGGCTTCTCTGCGAAAACTTTCCAACTTCACTGAAAGGAAGGGGTGCAAGTTCAGAACAAGACAAGTGAAGAAATACAACTTGGGACACTCTGGTGGGTACAAATGGGGTTTTCTACTCTTGCTCACAGCTAGGAAATGATGGATGATGTCTAGCTTAGTACCACATTTATGTGGTACTAAACACATGTGCTGAAAGCTTCATAGCCTACCATTCACCATGGCTTACTACAGCCCTAAAATTGTTAGCATTCCCATTTAAGAATGTAAAACTATGCCCAGATGTCACTTAGATGACATGTAGAAAGTGAGTGCCTCCTCCTTGTTGACTAATTGACCCAACAGGTAGGCAAAACTGAGTCTACTGGGTAAACAGCCCTTCATCTACAGGAGTCATGCTTTGGGTGAGGGAAAAATTCTAACAGAATTTTTAAAATGTTACTCATAGATTGTCAACTATAATTCCTTAATTAACTAATTTAATTTAATTAACTCACTAATCTCAGGTTGAATCCTCATAATTCATTAGTCAGTTTGTTCATTGAAAAATTATATAAGACATTTCCTGTAAGACTACTAAGTGCATGAAGGTCATCACAGTAGGTAGTAGGAAGGGTTCAGTAATGAGTGAGATCCTCTAAGAGCCTGAGCAGTTTAATAGAATACATAAATATGTATAAGACAAACTATACTGGGAGACAAACGAACATTCCTCTCCCACCTCCCACCCGGAAGAATGAAGGCTTAACCTAGGAAGTGGCATTTGAGTTCTTTCTGGGCAGAAGACAGGTTTTAGACATTCAGAGTCTACAGAGTAGAGAAAGTCATGGGGAGGGAGAGGGGCAAGGTCAGTGAGAAACAAGGTGAAAAATGCTAGGTTTGTATTTGCAACAGCAAATAAACAGTATATTGAATATGACTTGTAATCCATCAACTCAGAGACAAAGAAATATGCTTTTGTTAGTTCTAAGAGTTTTCTTGTGGAGTCTATGGGGTTTTTTACAGAAAGGGTCATGTCATCTGCAAATACGGATAGTTTTACTTCCTCCTTTCTGATATGGATGCCTTTTATTTATTTATTTGTTTCTGATTGCTCTTGCTAGTACTTCCAGTACTGTGTTGAACAGCAGTGGTGAGACTGGACATCCTCGCCTTGAGCAAAATCTTAGAGAAAAGCTTTCATTTCCCGCCCCCCACCATTGATTACGATATTAGATGTAGGCTTTTCATAAATGGTCTATATTATATTGAGGAAATTTCCTCCTATACCTAAGTTTTGGAGAGTTTTTGTTGTGAAAGGTTGTGGAACTTTGTCAACTGCTTTGTCTGCATTTATTGAGATGATCGTGTGGTTTTTATCATTCATTTATCTTTCATGTCGTGTATCACACTGATTGATTTGCCAGTCAATCAACCTGGCATCCCAGGGATAAATCTCACTTAGTCAGCTGTATAATTTTTTTTTATGTATTGTTGAATTTTGTTTGTAAGTATTTTATTGAAGAATTTTGCATCTATGTTCATCAGAGATAAGGGGCCTATAGTTTTCTTTTCTTGTGGTGTCTTTTTCTGGCTTTAGTATCAGGGTAATGTTGGCCTCAGTAAAATGAGTTTGGACGTATTTCCTCTATTTCTATTTTTTTTTAATAGCTTAAGAAGGATTGGTATTAATTCTTCTTTAAAGGTTTGGTAGAATTCAATCATCAGAGCATCTGATCTTGGGTTTTTCTTTGCTGGGAGATTTTTAATTACTATGTCAATCTCTTTATTTGTCATTTGTTTGTTCAGGCTTTCTGTTTCTTCTTGATTCAATCTTGATAGGTTATGTGTTTCCAGGAATCTATCCATTTCTTTTAGGTTATCTCATCTGTTGATATATAATTGTTCATATTAGTCCCTTATGATGCTTTTTTTTCCTGAGGTATCCATTGTAATGTTTCCACTTTCATTTTTGATTTTATTTATTTGTGTCCTCTCTCTTTTTTCTTAGTTATTCAAGCTTAGGGTTTGTCAGTTCTGTTTTTCAAAAAATCAACTCTTAGTTTTTATTTTCAAATAATTTTTTTATTCTCTATTTGATCTATTTCTGCTCTGATCTTTATTATTCTCTTTCTTCTGCTAACTATGGGTTTAGTTTCTTCTTTTTCTAGTTCCTTGAAGTGTAACATTAGATTGTTTATTTGAGACCTTTTTTATCATTTAATGTAGGCATTTATTGCTATAAAGTTCCCCTTTAGAATTGCTTTTACTGCATCCATAGTTTTTTGTATGTTGTGTCTCCATTTTTTTTGTCTCAAGATTCTTTTAAATTTTCCCTTTTGATTTCTTCTTTGATCCATTGATGTTTCAGAAGCATGTGATTTAATTTCCACATGACTGTGACTTTTCTAGTTTTTCTCCCGTTATTGATTTCTAGTTTCATAAATTGTGGTTGGAAAAGATACTTGATATGATTTCAATCTTCTTAAATTTGTACAGATTTTTTTTGTGGCCTAACATATAATCTATGCCAGAGAATGTTCCATGTGCATTTGAGAAGAATGCGTCATCTGCTACTGATGGATGGAATGTTCTATGAATAAGATTCATTTGGACTAATGTGGAGTTTAAGTCCAATATTTCCTTATTAATTTTTTTGTCTAGATGATCTATCCATTTTTGAAAGTGGGTATTGAAATCCTCTTATATTAATGTATAGCTGTCTGTTTCTCCCTTCAGATTTGTTATTATTTGCTTTTCATATTTAGGTGCTCTCATGTTGTGTATCTATATATTTATCATTTTTACAGCCTCTTGATGAATTGACCCCTTTATCATTATATAATGACCTTCTTTGTCTCTTGTGACAGTTTTTTACTTAAAGCCTATCTTGTCTGATATAAGTGTGTAGCTACCCCTGTTCTTTTTTAGTTTTCATTTGCATGAAATACTTTTTCCATTCCTTCACTTTCAGTTTGTGTGTTCTTAAAGCTGAAGTGAGTCTCCTGTAGGCAACATATATTTGGATCTTGTTTTCTTATACATTCATCCACTCTATGTCCTTTGATTGACAAATTTAGTCTGCTTACATTTAAAGTAATTATTGATAGATAAGAATTTACTATTGACAGTTTGTTAATTGTTTCTGCATGTTTTGTAGAAGTCTCCATACTGTTTTCTGTGTTTCTTCTTTTCTTCCTCTCTTGCTGTCTTCCTTTGTGATTTTTTTTTGTAGTGGTATGTTTTGATTTCTTTCTCTTTATCTTATGTGTATCTACTATAAGATTTTGCTTTATGGTTACCATGAGGCTTATATAAAACATTTTATAGTTATACCTATCTGTGAATTTGATTTTTGATAATTTGATTATAATTTATCTGGGTGAACTCTTCTTTGGGTTGAATTAGGTTGGATTCCTTTGAGCTTTGTGCACCTGCATATTCATATCTTTTTAGCCATTATTTCTTTAAATAAGCTTTCTGTCCCTTTATCTCTCTCTTTTCCTTCTGAAACTCTTATTGTGTAAAAATTAGCTCTCTCAATAGTGTTGATAGTGTCCCATAGATATTATAGGCTTTCTTAATTCCTTTTCTTATTTTTCCTTTTTCTACTCTGACTGTATGATTTAGAATGATCTGTCTTCTAGTTTGTTTATTCTTTCCTCTGCATGGTCTAGTCTGCTGTTGAACCTCTCTATTGCATTATTTTTTAGTCATTTTGTTCTTTAGCTCAAAATTTTCTGTTTGGTTCTTTTTGTATGTTTTCTATGTTTTTGGTGAGCTTCTAATTTTGTTCTTGTATTGTTTTTCTGATTTTGTTAAATTTTCTTTCTGTGCTCTCTTAAATTTGCTGAGCTTCTTTTTTATTGATATGTAATATTTGTGCATATTTATGAGGTACTTGTGATATTTTGTCACATGTATAGAATGTGTAATGATTAAGTCATGGTATTTAGGGTATCTATCACCTCAAGTAGTTATTTCTATGTACTGAGAACATTTCAAGTCCTCTTTTCTAGCTATTTTGAAATATACAATATATTTTTATTAACTATAGTCACCCTACTCTCCTATAAAACATTAGAACTTATTCCTGCTATCTAACTGTATGTTTGTATCCATTAACTAACTTTACTTCATCCTCCTCTCACACACACATACCCTTCCCAGCATCTGGTATCTATCATTCCTCTCTACCTCTATGAGATCAAATTTTTTAGCTCCCATCTATTAGTGACAACATGTGATATTTGTCTTTCTGTGCCTGGCTTATTTTACTTAACATAATGAATTTTAGTTATATCCATGTTTCTGAAAATGACATAATTTCATTCTTTTTATGGCTGAGTAGTATTCCATTGTGTATATATACCACATTTTTAAATCCATTTATCTGTTGATAGGCATTTAAGTTGATTCCATAATTTTGCCATTGTGAATAGTGTTATAATAAACATGAGGGTCCATGTATCCCTTTGATATACTGATTTTCTTTCCTCTGGATAAATACCCAGTAGTGGTATTGCTGGACTGTATAATAATTCTATTTTTAGTTTTTTGAGAAATCTTCACACTGTTTTCTGCTGAGCTTCTTTAGAACAATTATTTTTAATTCTTTGTCAGGCAACTCATGGATGTCCAATTCTTTAGTATCAGTTACTGGAAGTTTATTTTGTTCCTTGGTAGTGTCATGTTTCCCTGATTCTTCATGATCCTTGTAGGCTTTCAAGGGTATCTGTGCATTTGAAGAACATATTTCTCTTCCAAACTTTATGGACTGGCTTCCTTACTGGAAAACCTTCACTTCTGTAGGGGATGGTGGTGGAGAGGCATGCTGGGGCATGCTGTGGTGCCAGGTGTAGTGGTGCAGGGCACCAAGAAAGGGAGCATGCAGGGGCTCCAGGTGCAGGGGTGAGCATGATATCTTGTTGGCTCAGAAAGCTGGGATTTGTGACATTGGCAATTATGTGGTTCTTGGTGGCAAGAGCTGTGGGAGGTTTGTCATGGCTGTGAGGGCTGTTGAGGTCCTTAATGGTGCCTCTGTATCCAGTGGAAGGGGCTGGGGCAGACAGAAGTGGGGGCGAGAGACAGTGGTGTACACATACTTAGCTGCTGAAGTTGGCTGCAGGCATATATGTGGCAACAAAGACCAGCTGCAAGTTTGTGCATGGTGGTGAGGGCTGCCACCAGAGGCAGGGACCAGAGCTGACTCCGGGTGCCTGTGTTGCAGAAGGTGCTGGCAGTGAACATGTACATGATTGCAGCAGCCAGCTGGGCAGGGGTCAGGCTGGCTACATGTTCAAGGGAAGTTGTAACCCTGAGCTGGAGGTGTGCATGTTGAGGCAGCTACAGGGGCCAGCTGTGGGTGCAAGCACAATGGTGGGGGCAGAATTTGGGGGGTGGGGCCAGCTGCTTACACATGCACAGCTACAGGGACAGGGCTGGCAGCATGTGGTAGTCTGCTGTAGGGGATGGCCTTGGGTGTGGGCATGGTGGTGACAGACAGGTTCCTGGGCTGGAGCACATGTGGAAGCAGTAACTGTCCTTTGTTTCCTTTAAATTAAACCAACATGAATCTGACTTTGATTCCCTATCACTGTTGGTAAATTTATTGTCTGTCATTATTGGGCCTTATCCCACCTACCAGGCAGAGTCTAAGTTCTGTCTGGGTCTTATAAGCCTTAGAGCATTTGTGGTCATTGGTCACTGACCAATGTGAAATATGTGCCATGTATGGGGCATGAGGATCTTCATTGCTACCAAGAGCTGCTCTTTGCGTAGGATTCAGCTCCCTAGGCAAGCCATATGGCCATCACTCCCAGAATACTGCTGTCTGTGTCCACCCTGCTTTCTCTCAACATTCCCATGCATAAGTTTTTAGTCCCAGGGAAAATATTTGCCCTCATCTAGATGTTCTTAAGAGACCACTTAACATATATTCCCATCCTCAAGCCTTACACAGTCTCCTCAGTAAGTTTAGTCTTTTCTAAGAGCTATGATCTCCAAATAGCTTCTGTTTTCCTTACGGAAAAATCCCTGAGTCAAGGAAATACTACCTTAAATGACCTACTTCAAGTAGCAAAGGAAAAAGAGAAGAAATGTAAATTAATATTTTAATAAACAACTGCACCACATTCAGAATAACTGGGGCATAAGATGGGTGAAGGTAGAATGGTGGGTGCTCAGACTGGATGTTTTGTTGGGTGGGGGTGTGTGGTGTGGGGGGCATCTTCCACTGACTTCAGTGACTCTCCTAAGATCGTAACAGCCTACACTTCAGTCTGAATCCCACCTTTCTGACCCTTTCCATTGTATATGAACTTGCCTCTATCTATGTCTCTTTCCCTCTTCTTTGTTCAGAGCAAGAGTTGGCTCTCCTTTCATTTTAAGCTAGTCAACTTTTCCCTTGTGGGATGCTGCATCAGCACTTACTGCTAAGACTCTGATATTTTCATCCTCTCTACTGACTTCTCAGCTTACCAACATGCTCAAAATCAGCACATGAAAAGCCCTTCTCTTCACCTTCCAACCCCTTCTAGCTCTTTCCTTAATTTCTACATCCTTTACAAAATCCCTGATTGTGCCATGTTGACTTTTTTTAATTTCAAAATATTAAAAGAGTACAAATGCCTTTGTTACATGGATAGTTTTTATAATGCTTTAGTCAGGGCCATAATTGTGCCCATCACCTGAATAGTGTTCATTGTACCTGTTAGGTAGTTTTTACCTCTCCCCTCCTCCCCTCCTTTTTGATTTCCAATGATTTTTACTTCTTTTTGTGTCCATGTGTGCCTATCAATTAGTTTCAAATTATTAGAGAATAGATGTAGTGTTTGTTTTTCTATTCCTGAGATACTTCATTTGCAAACTATATGTCTGATAAAGGGGCTAATATCCACAATCTACAAAGAACTCAAACAAATCATCAAGAAAAAAACAAATAACCCCATTAAAAAGTGGGCAAAAGACATGAACAGAAGCTTTTCAAAAGAAGATAGACAAATGGCCAAAAACATATGAAAAAATGCTCAACGTCACTAATCATCAGGGAAATGCAAATTAAAACCACGTTGACCTTTGTCTCCATGGCTGAGGAGTGCCTGAGAAACAGCCTGTGTGGCACCAATCTTGGAGACAGATGGGCTCTGCCACTTTCAGTATATTCTCTTGAGAAATACACTATAAACCTTTCTAAGTCTCATGTTCTTAATTTTAAAAAGATAACAGTGAGGACAACTTTGAGATACTATTGTCAGAATTCAATAAAATATAGGTAAACTTTTAAAGTCAGTTCTCGTATATAATAGGCAGAAAAGATGTGGGAGTATTATTATTCTTCTCCATGAATATTCCACCCTCCTACTCTTGCCTTCTTCCATTTCTCATTTTTCTGGCAAATTTCTGCTAATCCTTTAATACTCTGCCCTGTGCTGGTACCTGCTGTCACCTCCTTCCCTTCCTTTCCCCTTGTCCAATATGTCCCCACTTCTCTCTCATGGTGCATAAGAAATTGTCCAATGGTTGTTTAATTTTTTCACTCCCTGTTGACACTACTCTGGGAGTTTCTGGAAGACAGGAGCTGTGGTATAAATCTCATATCTCCATGCCCTAACTACATGTTGTGAACACTCAAATGCTTGTTGAATTTAATTTTATTTCACGAACATTGTAATAGTGCTGACCATGTTCCAGGTACTTTGGAATATTAACTTTTTAATCCTTAAGACAATACTATGAGGTATACATACTATTATCTTCATTCTACAGATGAGGAAACTGAGGCACAAGAAGGTTAGGTTGCCCAAGGCCACATAGCAAATAAATAGGGGAGTTTAAAATTTGAACACAGTCTATATCCGTCATCCCTGTCTATGTTTAGTACTATCTGCCCTGGGGCAATATCATATGCTTGCCAGTTCGAAGGATTGTAATGAACACTGTGATAGATATAAGTGAACTTTGTAGATGACAAAATATTGAATGAATAAGGGAAGTGAGTTCCTTGATTTATACTAAAAGTGTTATACAAATATGTGTCATGACAGTGACTAAAAAGAGCATTATAAACATCATACTTTAGAGAAATTTGATGATTATCATCAAATAAAATACTTTTTAAACCCTGATTTTAAATTACTGAAAGAATAGACTATGATTCTTATTTTTTAAATTTATTTTTAAATTCTATTCTTATTTTCTTTTCCATCAAAGGAAATCAAAAAATTAAAAAACAGTTTAACATATGTCACCTCTGGAGTGTGGTCCCACAGTCATTTTTCTGCAAGGACCAAGCCTACTTATGAGCAGCTGTTTAGAGCAGATGAACTTCCAAAAATGGCCCTGGGGAGAAAAAAGCAAACGGGCAGCTGCTTGACCTTTTTCCAAATGAGAAAACAAACCCTGATCAGTCGGTCTTGATTGGCATGTTCACAGTCAAAGAGCTTTAGATCAGTTTTTATAACAAACCACCAGTGATGATTACTCACTACTCATTAACATTATGCCATGGATCTTCTGGTGGGTCTGAGTGTGTGTTTCCATTTTAACTCCATTAACACAGTCAGCTTGGACAGCATGTATTGGTGCTGTGCCAATGGTGACCTATAGGGAAAAGCAACAGAAAGTGTTTCTTAGTGTTTCTGCAGATCACCTGTGTCAGAATTACCTGGAAGGGTTGAATCATGCAGGTTTATGGGGCCTAACTTGGAACTACTGATTCAGAATCTCTGGAAGAGGATTCCAAGGAACACAGAGTCTCAGTACCATGGAGGTGAGACACTTGTCTTTTACAGCATCATATAGGATGGGAATGCCTCTAGAATTTAATTTGACCATTCCCAAAAGAATTCCAGAATCTCTTTTTTCTTCTGGTTATAATCAATTAATTGAAGTTTATAACTACATAGGGAATGGAGATTGAATTGCATTGGGACAAAAAGATATTCTTAAATCTGTTTTGGCTCAGTTTACATCAGTGATTTCAATTCCATTCCCTGTGCCTGTAGGAAGGAAAAAAAAAAAGAAATGAATTTTCTGGATGGCCGACATTTGAATTGCTTAAGAATGATAAAAATAAGCCTTGCAGAGTGGTGGTTAAAGAGATGATATATTAGGCAAGGATTTAGTCAACACCTGAATAATGGTAGCTGCCCCAAGACATTTTTTCAAACTTTGTAACAGCTGCTTAATATAGCAGGGAAATGTTTCTTTATAGAGCACTGTTAGGAGGTGCTGGTGCAGATGAGTGTGTCCTCTTTGACATCTCAGAACATTTTTTTATGTCATTCATTATACCTGCATAAACAAGATTTTCAAATGCTGTCAGTAGCTATCTCTTATAATCGTATAATGCCCATGATGCTGCCAGAGCACACCACTTATTGTAAAGCAGGGAGCACTTGTAGAAGGTGTTTGGGGTTCATGCATTTGTCTAAGAACATATATAAATTATAACTATTATCCAATAGGTATATTGTATGCAATATTTCGAGTCAAGTCTGACACTAACCATCAGAGTTAGCATTGACACCACAGGTTAAGGACACAGTCCCCAACAAGATTGTACTCATTTCAGATGCCAGCTGCAAGTTCAGGGGTCCCTAGGCCATTTTCACTTATGACCAACTGACTACAAATTCTGGAGGTGGGGGTTTCCCATGTCCCTTTCAGGTTAGGTAATTTGCTAGAACAACTCATAGAACTCAGTAAAGTACTGTACTTAGAATTATAATTTTATCATAAAGGATACAATTCAGGACCAGCCAAATGAAGAGACACGTAGAGTGAGGTCTGGGAGGGTCTTGAAGTGGAGCTCCTGTGCCCTCTCCTCCATCAGTGTATGTCACCCTCCTGGCACATCAATATGTTCTCCAACCAGAAAGCTCACGAGTCTCATGGCCAAGAGTTTAATTGTGGTTTCATTACATAGGAATGACTGATGGAATCATTGGCCCTGTGAATGAAGTCAACTTCTAGCTTCCCTCCCTTTCTGACCCATGGTTCAAAGCCCAACCCTCTAGTCACATGGTTGGTCTTTCTGGCAGGGCTAGACCTTATCCAGAGTCATCTCCTTAACTTAAACTCAGGTGTGGTTCAAGGGTCCACCATGAATAACAAAGACACTCCTTTTATTTGGGAAATTCCAAGGGTTTAGAACCTCCATCTCAGAAACCCAAGACACAAACCAGACAAATTCTTTATTATATAACACCTTAATTTCCAGAAAATTATATTTCAGGCTAAATGTCTTATCCGTTGGAACCTCATACGATGTTAGAGGAAGAATAAATCTTAGAAATGATTTAGTCTAAACTTCTCACTTGACAGATGAGGAAATTGGGGTCCAGAAGGGAATTCGCCAAGTCAATACCTACTAATCAGCAGATGTGGAACTGAAATCAGAGATAGCTTTAAGTTTTCTTATCTCAGGACCTCAAGATTTGGAACTGGGATGGAAATTTTCTTACAAGATCTACATAGCTATGTGGGAAACAATGGGGATTGGAGGAAACACACATGAATGTGTGTGCACAAACGTGTATAGTAAGGGGCTTATAGTAGAGAATATTTGGCATCTGCTATTTACTTTGCTTACCAGGGCTGCCATATGGTTAACAAAGGGCTATTTAAACCACTGCTGGGGGAATTACTGAAACATCAAACTTGGAATGTTTGTCACCATCTCTCTTGGCCTTAGGAAAGCTCATTATAAAAGAAAATCAAGAGTCTGGGTTCTGACTCTGTCGGATTCAGTCAATCAATGAGAAAATGATGAGAAAATAGTCATACTTTTCAGTCTTAACTTCTCCATTTTTACGAAAAAGGTGGGGGGAGAAGAATAGCATCACAGTCTGACACTATGGAACGTCTATAAAACATTATAAGTCTTTTTTTTTTTGAGGCACAAATAAAAAGAAATGTAAAGAAAATAAATACAATCAGCTTATAGTGGCCCTGGGCATTTCTCTTTTCCTCCTCTTCTTGATGTAGGGGTTCATTGACTAGTTGGGTTTTTATGACCCAACCCGCTTTTATAGTGAATATCTGGGTAGTCATCATTGCTCTCTGTGTTCCTATGTGTAAAGCAAGGATAGAGCTATTTACTTAAAATAAAAGCAAGATTTAGGTAAAACTTTGGAAAGAAAAAAATTACTTAGCTGACTTTTTTCTCCTTCATGCACTTTCTTTATTCATTTCTAAATCCCTCTGGTCAAGGAGAAGTTTTTAAAGTAAGTGCCCACTGCTGGTTGGCCTTGTCTTTTCTAGGGAAGAGGAAAGGGAAGAGAGAGGCCTCAGTCTAGCCCCCCTCTCTTGAAGATATCACATACTCCTTGTCTTCAGCTGCCTCCTAGATTCCTATGACTTGTATATCTCCAGTCTAGAACTTTCTCCTGAACTTCAGATCCAAAGTACCTCAAACTCTACTGACTCAGATCAAGCTCCTTATCTTTTCCCTCATCATTGTCTCTCCCTGTTTTTCTCAACTTGCCAAATGGCACCACAATCCACGTAGGCACCCAATACAGAAACTTAGAGTCATCCTGAAGGCACCTCTTTCTTCCCCCAGCCCAACCCCATGTTTCCCCTTTTAGCATCTCTGGTTTAAATTATGATGTCCCTCTGGTTCTGCTGTCTCAGTTCAGACACTCCTCACCTCTTACCTTGTCCTCTGCGATGGAGGCCTAACTGGCCCTCCTTCTTCTGACCCTCTGTCATTTACAATAAGACACAAATTCTATGCTCTGTATTATATTGAGCCATTTGGCTTGAAGTCAAAAACAGTATTGAATGAATGAAATGGTTATGAGTGTATTCTTGAGCTGATGACATTATTGAACAACAGAACTTGAGGATATGTTCAGCTGAGCCCAGCACCAGGTCCTTATTAAATGTCTTCATGTAAATAAATTATTTAGCCTTAATTTATGGCAGCCTCCTGTAATTCTGGTATCTCATGAGCCTGGTTTTTAAAGTAGGGATACTTTTATTTATTACTATGGGTCTAGCATCTAACTACCTGGCCAATAGTACATGCTTAAGTTCTTGTGGACTGAATGAATGCCAGAATAAAATTCCTCATGGACTTGAGAGCTAGGAAGACCTTCAGAGAAAATGTAATATAATCTATTCATTTATAAATGTAGATGCTATGGTTAGAAGAGAGGAAGCAAGTCACATTGTGAACCAGAGCTTGTCTGGCTGGGTTGTTCATATGCCTCTCACGTCCTCTATCAGGTTTCCTGCTGTGCAATCACTGGTCTTTTCTGTTGCTGAGAGTTTTCTCCTGTCTGCACCAGACCTCACCTCACAGTCTGACCTCTTTGGCTTTCACCATGTAATGACCTAAATAACCCCTGCAATAACCTTTTATTTCTCTTCTCTTCCTATCACCACCTCCCAACCAAAGGCCACCTCCTCCTGCTTTCCTGCCTGAGTCCATTGGGTTTATAGCTCCTCCAGCTCCTTCAACCTCTTCCACCTGGGCCCTGGGCATAGTCCTTTATCCCCTTTGTACCATTTCCTTCTGCAGCAGTCATCTTGTTTTGCACCTGGCTATGGAATCAGTCTCATAATCACTCCCCACTCCCTCTTTCTTTGTTCAAATTAAGGTTTGGAACAGTGATGCTTACTTCCAGATTTTGCTGAGGATCCTACAAAATTCCTCTCCTGTCCCTGCTGTATCTGTTTCTGCCTTTTAAAAACTGCTTTCTTAGCATTGAGGGAATGGGACACATGGAGTAAGCTATTTTTTCTAGCGAAAGAAAAAGCCCTCAGAATAGAAATCTTTCGCCAACATGGAAGCCAGAGAAAATATTTGTTTTTGTTATTTCCATCTTTTAAAACGGGATGTTTTACTAGCATGCATGCACCTGGTGGCAGAGGGAGTAGAGGAGAGATTTTATGCTTCTCCAGCTCAGGTAGCATTACTCTCTCCTGCCCTGCCACTCTGAAAGGTAACTCCTTAGGCTCCAATGTCTGAAGGCTCTTGGCCTGTTCAGCTGACCCCCACAATATTGCGCAGCTGTATGGAGAAGCCACAAAATACAGCTGTGATGATTTAGAAGCTTTAGAGTAATGAGGTGTTGAACCTTTGGGTGTGATCCCTGGGTGGTGGGGGGGCGGGCTCTAGAGCCTCCCTATAGGAGAAGGTGAATCAAAACTTCTTTATGATCTGAAGATGGAGCTGAGCTGCTTACCTTTGGGGTCAAGTCCAAATTTTCTGCTTATCTTCCTGTGCCCCGCTTTGTACATCTTGCACTCCAGCCTTACTCAGCTGTTCATGTTACCTACATCTGACCTTCTATGCCTCCTTTATCTGCTCCATACCCTTACTCCACTAGAGACCTTCTTGCTTATCTACTAGTTTCTTTCTTACCTAAAATACTATTCTCTAAAGCTGGGACCTACAGCAGAGATTCTCAAAAGTACTGTCCCCAAACCTGCATCATTAACCTCACCAGGGATTGTGTTGAGAATGAAAATTCTCAGGCCCCATCCCAGACCTCCTGAAGCAGCAACTCTGGGGTGGGCCCAGCAATCTGTATGTTAGCAAGCTCTCCAGGGGATTCTGAAGCATGCCGGGGTTGGAGAACCACGGCTCTAGAGTGAATTCCAAGTCCTCCACATTTCCCAGTGAGCACTGTCAGAGGTCCCATTACAGTGGACCTCATGGAAGATAACGTGTGTCTGGACTGGCTCTCAGGAGAATCCTGGACTCTGCCATGCGTGGCACGGAACCTGTTTTCATTCATTCCATAAATGTGCATGGAGAAAACCTTACTAAGTACAAGGGAATATGGTGGGCTTCAGGGAACTTCAGAAATAGCTCAGCTATGAATGTTGCACATATATAAACATTGAGGAAAGGAGGGGGGTTTAAGATACACAAACAATTACAAGGCAGAAATTGTTGAATGACCTACGAGGAACTGAGGAGTTGAGTGGAGGGAGAGAGTGTTTCTTGGTTAAGTCATGAGGACGTAAATAGTTGGAGTCTTTCAACAACAGTTATTAAAGGCAGGTCACAAAGCTGAGAAAGGAATTATCCAGGGCTTCCAAAGCTCACAGTCGGGAGAGAGATGTGACAGCAATGGTGGCTCCCAGTGTGAGAAATCAGCGAGAATGATGGTTAAATGTGTAAGCTCCGCAGACAGCTTGATTTCACACTCTGTGCCTGCCATATACTGGCTACGTGAATTTGAGTAATTTACTTAACCGTCCTGTCTCTACCTCTACCTGCATCTGTAAAGTAGAAATAATAAAAGTGCCTACCTCACAAGGTTTTTGTGAATAATAGACGAAAAGAATTTGGAACATTCAGCCTGTCATATAATAAGGGCTCATAGTAAGTAGACCTTAGTTATTATTTTATCATTAAATATTGTGATAGCAACTTGTATAATCAAAAACCCGAAGTGGGAGCTACATTGCATAACTGTTCCTATGATGTTTCACTCATGATGAAGTAGTTTTAGAAAGCATTTAGACAGTAAGCCCAGCTGGGCTCAGTGGAATTACTTTGAATTGGTCAAGAATATACTGCCAGGACTTAATCTAGAAATGATTCTAGTGTTTCCTCTTTTGGTGAATGATTTTTCAGTCAGCCTACTCCAAACTTATGGGTTATGCCAGGCAGTCCACTTAGGGTATAACCTCTGTGTGAGATAGAAAACATGCCTGAAGCTGTCTTTTGCGTCATCCACAGGCCTCTGGGTGAGGCAACTTGCATTGAAAAATATAAAGAAGGAGTGAGGTCACATTGTACCCAGTGATGCAAAAGCATCCTGCTTAGGCACAGACTACATGGCTTTTTTTCAATTTCCGACTTTAGAGTTTCCTATTCTTTGGTGTCCTTTGTATCTTCCTGTTAGAGGAAAAAGACAAAGACAATATATTGAACTAGCTAGTAAAATGATTAAAAATATTATTCATATTGAAACAATTAGAAATTCAGCTCAAAGACAAGGGAATTTTCTTTATGTGAATGCATAAAGTGCCTTGAGCCCAAACTCTGAGAGCATCGCACTATGTCCTAGAGTTTGCCTGATACACCTCCAGAGCTTCTCTCTGGCTTCCTCATCTGCGGAGGTGAGATAAGGAATAAAGAGAAGAGGCGAGGCCGTCTCAACCCTGAGGTTCATCAGTTATCGCGACTGCTGGGCTCTGGTTTGCCCACTGTTAGTGTGGGAGTCGGGGGGTTGATTGCCCAGATGGTTACGGTTTGAAAGGCGGGGAAGGAGTGAGGCCACTGTCTGCCACACCTTCTTTGGTGTGTGTGTGAGGTTATGGACTTTGCACACTCCACAAAATCAAGCAATCTCTGTGGCACATGTTTAGGCTGGAATCAGGAAGGCAGTCACTGTGGAATGAACAAATCCAGACTGCAGATGAGGGACTTTAATTAGACACTGAAATAATACAGTCTCTATCCAAAATTCATTGTATTAGTTTGTGAGGGCTTCTGTAACAAAGTACAGATGTGTGCCCCATAACAACTTTTCACTAAACAATGGACTGCATATGACAGTGGTCCCGTGAGATCATAATTCTATAATTTTACTGTGCCTTTTGCTTACATACACAAATACTTACCATCGTGTTACAATTGCCTACAGTATTCAGTACAGTAGCATGCAGTACAGGTTTGTAGCCTAGGAGCAATAGGCTGTACTGTATGGCCCAGGTGTATGGTAGGCTATACCATCTGCGTATGTGTAGGTACACTCTACGGTGTTCGCACAATGACAAAATTGCCTAATGACGCATTTCTGAGAACATATCCCTGTCTTCAAGCAATGTCTGACTGTACCACAAACTGAGTGGCTTAAACAACAGAAATTTATTGTCTCCCGGTTCTGGAGGCTGGAAGTCTGAGATTGAGATGTGAGCAGGGTTAGTTCCTTTTGACGGCTGTGAAGGAAAATCCGCTCCATGACTCCCCCCGGCTCTGGGTGGTTTGTTGGCAGTCTTTGCCATTCCTTGGCCCCATCTCTGCCTTTATCTTTACAAGGTGTTCTCCAAGCATGCATTTCTGCATCCAAATATTCCTTTTCTATGAGGACTCACCAATCAGATTGGACTAGGGCCCACTCTAATAACCTCATTTTAATTTGATTACCTTTGTAATGACTCTATCTCCAAATATGGTTACATTTTGAGTTACTGAAGGTTAGGACTTCAACATATGAATTTTGGGGAGACACGATGCACCCCACAAACTCACATGTAACAAATCCTCTCTACTTCAGCTGCTTACACTATGGAGAGAACTAGAATGCACTGTGGACCACGAAACATAGAGCCTGAGGGGTGATGCCAGCTCTACCTGTAATTTGCAATGTGACTCAGATACGTAGATTTTGAAGCCTCTTTTTATTCTGTGAAGAAAGGGAATGGTTGATGTTGTTCTCTTAGATTTCTTTCAACTCTAGTCTTCTAGGATTCTGTGCCTTTTCCTCTGAAGTTCTCCTATTCTGTCTAGGAAGTTTTATCTTGGTTAACATCATTGTACTTACCTTTTTGGCTTGCAGCTGTGTGAGCTAGGCTAGGAGCTGCCCCAACATAGAATTCCGATCAGGGTTGGGGGTGGGGAGAACTGATTTATGCTTTTATTTGAACTGTCAAGAGTACTCGTGTGGCCTTCTTGTTTAGTGGATATTTGATGGGTTCCTGAAAGTGCCTTCATTCTCCTCTAAACTCTCTGTACTGATAAGCTCTATCAAAAGTGTAACTTCTCCAGCCTGACTTTACCTAGGGTATATCAACCTGGATAAGCCTGGACCACTTAAGGTGGTAGGGTTTGGTACCCCATTGGAGTGTGAGCACTGGTGGATTTCATGAAGTCTTCACAACCTGTGCAAATGGTGAGCCACACTGCACAGACCTAAGTTGTTTTCATTGATCTGCTTAGCTGTTCTTGAGTGCCTTGTGAAGTGCACCAGGAGAAAGTTGACTTGCACTAATTTAAGTAATATGTTTTGATTCTTGATTTGTTTTTTAATGTTTCCTAAGTTTACTAATACTTTGGGCATTATTCTTGAAGTACTGAAAGCTTACTCTCTGTGTGTCTTGGGCAAGGCACTTCACCTCTCAGAGAATCCAATTCCTAATCTATAAAATAGGCATGAAACCCTCCATTCTGCACCCTTCTTAGACTTCAAAAATGTATTGGATTAAATAATAGATAATGAACAAAGGGTTTTATGAATAGAGAAACCATTTGTCTCTGTTTTATACCTGTGGTTTGGGGTTATAATTAATAGCATTCCCTTCTACTTTTAAAAATGTCTGAGTTTCAGAACAGAGAACCCAGATATAGAACCATCCTCATATAGCCATCTGATCTTTGACAAAGCAGACAAAAACATATACTGGGGAACAGAATCTCTATTCAATAAATGGTGCTGGGAAAATTGGATAGCCACATGTGGATGACTGAAACAGGATCCTCACCTCTCACCTCTCACAAAAATTAACTCGTGATGGATAAGACTTAAACCTAAGGCATGAAACCATAAGAATTCTAGAAGAGGTTGGAAAAACTCTTATCAATATCAGCTTAGGCAAAGAATTTATGAAGAAGACCCCAAAGGCAATCACAGCAACAATAAAAATAAATAAATGGGACCTGATTAAATTAAAAGGCTTCTGCATAGCCAAGGAAACTATTGCTAGAGTGAACCAACAACCTACAGAATAGGAGAAAATATTTGCATGCTATACATCTGATAAAGGGCTAATAACCAGAATCTACAGAGAACTCAAGGAAATCAGCAAGAAAACATCAAACAACCCTATTAAAAAGTGGGCAAAGACATGAACAGAAGCTTTTCACAAGAAGATAGACTAATGACCAATAAACATATGAAAAAATGCTCAACATCTCTAATCATCAGGGAAATGCAAATCAAAACCACATGAGACACTACCTAACTCTAGTCAGAATGGCTTTTAACCAAAAGTTCCAAAACAACAGATGCTGGTGTGGATGCGGAGAGAAAGGAACACGTATACACTATTGTGGGACTGCAGACTAGTACACCCTCTATGGAAAGTGGTATGGAGCTACCTCAAAGAACTAAAAGTAGACCTATCATTTGATCCAGCAATCCCCCTACTGTATATTTACCCAAAGGAAAAAAAAAACATTTTGTAAAAAAGACATTTGCACTTGAATGTTTATAGCAGCACAATTCACAATTGCAAAGATGTGGAAACAACCCAAATGCCCATCAATACATGAGTGGATTAATAAAATGTGATGTATGTATACCATGGAGTACTGCTCAGTCATAAAACAAAAATGGTGAACTAATACCCTTTGTAACAACCTGGATGGAATTGGAGACCATTCTTCTAAGTGAAGTATCACAAGAATGGAAAAACAAACACCACACGTACGCACTATTAAATTGGAACTAATCAATCAAAACTTATGTGCATAAATGGTAATGAAACTCAGTGGAAACCAAGCAGGTGGGGGGGGAGGAGAGGACAGGTAAATTCACACCTAACAGGTACAATGCACTCTCTGTTGGTGATGGGCACACTCACAACTTTGACTCAAATGGCACAAAAGCAATTCATGTAACCAAAATGTTTGCACCCCGTAATACTGTGAAATAAGAAAAAAAGAAAGAATATAGGAATAAACGAAGTAGTTTACACGGTCCAAAAAAAAAGTCTGAGTTTGCATAATAAATTATGCGGTCATCTTACAAAATAATGACTGTAAGGATTGGTTTTATCATTCATGTCACAATATAGATCATCTTAAATTCTGGTTTCTTAAATAGTCTCATGTAAAACTTTTTTTAAAGACTTTTTTTTTTTTTGCCTTTGCTCACTTTAAAAGACAATGACCTTAATATGAGTTTTATACCCATATTTCTTCACACAATTGATGTCATGGGTCCTGGTGTGCCCCAGATGGGCACTGTTGCTGCTCTGTCCTAGGACTGTCCCAGGTCTGGCCAGTGCTCAGGCTGTCCACAGGCTTCAGTCACTCAACTGGTTTTCCTTACCACTAACTTTATCTCTAGGACTGTCTACAGAGTGATACTTGTTTCTGCAGTTCCCCATTTCCTTTTTGCTCCTAAAGACAAGTACTCAGGCCCTGTCCATTTTTAGGATAAAACCACTGATCACACTTGTAGACAGATGGTGATAAAAAGCATGAAAACATGAATAGATTGCAAAGCTTAAGAAAGAATTTGATGCTCTTAAAAAGGCCTTGGTCTATACTTCTTTACGCTTTTGCTGTGACAGTAACTGTAAACCCTAGTGGGTGTCTTTGTATTTATAGCTGAGGCTGGGACATACCACACTTCTTCCTTTCCTTCCTTAGACTAAAAGGAAACATTTTCTCCTTTGGCAAAAAGTTTTCATCAAAGTCTTGTCCCTCAACTAAAGCTGAGTAATAGGCTATATCCTTTCCTTGAATGAGTAATTTGCATCATTGACAATTTCCAAACTGGAGAACATTCACTTGACTGGAACTTTTATTCATCTAACTGTATATATTTTATTACTATTATTAAAATTTTTAGCAATGGATCAAAAGATTTAGTGCCCTCCATCTTCCTTGTACAGCTAAAGAAAATGGGTGCTCAGAGATTAGTAATTGTCCTGTGATTACAGAGTATGGGCCTAATGTAGGTCTCTAGACCCATGATTTTTTCCAAATATACTATTCATAGTCATTTATTTATCATTTTGTTTTAACAAAATGTGTTGGATATATTAAGTGTTTGCTGATGAATAATGAAATTCTGGATGGATTGCATAGTTTCTAAAAATGTATCACAATAGCTGAGACTCTGGATAGCATGCCTTTTGCTTCCATTAATTCCATACTGGATTACAGTAGCCAGATTTTGACATCAGCATTTTTAACATTCATGGTGTTTTGATGAGTTGCAAAGCAACTGAGTTGCATACCAAATCTGTGGTATGTTATAATTTATCACAAGGATAATAACTACCACATGGATTGTTCTAGGGATTAAATGAGATAGGATACAAAAAATTTTGAGCATGAATGCGGGTCCTTTGGGCTGCAGATTAGGATGTAGGAGTAATCACTTAGTGAGAGAGCCTAGTCATAAAACACCCAGCATTGCCATTTGAATGAACTGGAGTCAAGAATTGGGTGATGTGGAAAGGTCCTTGGATGTAGTTTTTATGAATGTAGGCAGTCTGTTATAATACTTAACTAACTAATACATCTCTGTGTAATAGTGTTCTTCACATTTTTCTCACAAACACCACAGGCTTCTTTGTGGTTGCCCCCTTTCTGGGGCTTCTCAAGGCAATCTGCAGGCACAAGCATGTTATCTGCAAGAGTATATCAGTGAGGAGAGCACCTCCTCATGTTCAGGAGGCCCAGGGAGGTGGATCATCTGGATTTGCTCATCCTCTGGACAAAAACAGCCCTTCTGAGGCTGGGCGCAGTGGCTCACGCCTGTAATCCTAGCACTCTGGGAGGCAAAGGTGGGAGGATTGCTTGAGCTCAGGAATTCAAGACCAGCCTGAGCAAGAGCGAGACCCTGTCTCTACAAAAAGTAGAAAAATTAGCCAGGTGTGGTGGCATGTGCCTGTAGTCCCAGCTACTTGGGAGGCTGAAGCAGGAGGATCATTTGAGCCCAGGAGTTTGAGGTTGCAGTGAGCTGTGATGACGCCACTGCACTCTAGGCCTGGTGACAGAGCAAGACCCTGTCTCAAACAAAAACAAAAACAAAAACAAAAAACCTGCTTTTTTAATCCTCAATTTCTTCTCAAAGCCTGGTTCCAACACTGTCTTCTTCCAGCAAGAGCCGTCAGCTTGAACTGATTGCTCATTCCTCTAAACCACTGCAGCTGTGCTTCTCCCGTGTATTTCCTTTGTGTTGTACTCTACTCTGTACCTTAATTTTTTCCTCTGTCTCCCAGCATGTCTTGCACAGATCTGGTGCATAGTAGAAACTCATGAAATGGGCACTGAAATTGAGTTGAACGGGGACACAAGGTGAGGGAACTCAGTGGATCACGCCAGCCCTTTACTCCTAGTGGTACACTTCCAACTCTTCTCATTAGTGCCAACGGTTCCAAACTTCTTTGTACCTACCTGGGCTGCATATTTCTGTGGACTTGATGAATTCCTTGGCAGCAGAGAAACTCAGCAACTGAAATAGTCCTGGAATTTTAAGCAAATTTGTTAATAAAGGGGACAGAAAGTAGCCCACACAGTCTCCTGTGCTCTTTTTCTTTTAAAGAAGCTTGTTTGTATTATCACTTCAAGAGTTTAGTAAATAACTGTGCCTTTTCACTGACCTGTCCTCTTTTGCTTGCAGTGGTAAAATGTGATGATTAGTCATGGGTAAAAGCTGTATGCATCTTTCCAAGCTGCATGGCAGTATGTATGCAGGAATTTGCAGTAAACAGAGATGAGTGCATGGGTGTCAAGTTAGAATGATAATTTTGGTATGCGCTCATTGACTTGGTATTTTCAAGTTTGTTCTTACCTAACTTAAAGCTAAAAAAGAACATTCTGATACTGTAGTGATTTACTTATTTTTGGCAGCAGGAAGACCTTATTTTTAAATACTTTTATAAAAAAATCTAAAGTTGCCCTAAACGCAGTTGGTCTACAATATGTGTGTTAGAGGGGTTGCCTGTCTTTATTACCCCCTCCCACAGATCCCAGGCTCTTCTCACAACTGTAGAGCTCTAGGCAACACAGAAAACATCTGCATTATTTTCTGTCATTATCATCTACTGCAGTTTGTTATAGAAGACTATTGGACTGGAAGTCAAGAGAGCTAAATTCCAATCCTAGCTTGGCTATCAGTTTGCTTTGACACTGAGTAAACCAAATTCTCTCCCTGGGTCTCAGTTTCTTCATCAGTAAAATAAAGAAATTTGTCAATATGAGTTACTTGGTATGGTGATCTAAAAGATTTATAGTTTTATTTCAACCTAGTTTATAATGAAAAGTTATTTATTCCTTTAAAATTAACTTAAAATCACATGATTTTAGCAATGAACATGGATGGGTTCAGTTAGCTTCAGATTTCTTAGATGATATTAGAAGTCCTTTTTCTTGTGTTTTCCAAGAAACACAAAATGCTTTACTGAATGCCTCCACTTCATAACAGCCTTCAACTTCCCACCTAACTAGAGGAATATTCCCAGTATGTAAAGAGCTATCCCACATATGATCTTTATAGAAAGTGTGTGAGGTATCATGGAGGGCATTTCGTGTCCATCTTACAGTGGTAGAAAGGGCTGAAGCCCCCAGACTTGCCCCAAAACACACAGCTGGTAAGTGGTGATGGGTATTTCTGCCTATTTGTCCAATGTTTCTACCAACTATTGGGTTAACTTTTGACTGTGAAAAAGCTGTTGATTAGAAAACCTAACCAATTCATGGAATTTCCGTTGAAAGCCCCACTAACTTTTTGTCTTCAATAATTTATTTCTTTGTATCTTGTTTTCCTAATCCAGAAGAAATGGAAATTGGGATATGATCTCTAAGGAGTCTCTTAGCAGTTCACCTGACCTCCACTTCTGTCTCCTGCAATACATCTTTTACTCTACTATCAGAGATATTTTTTTTCTAAAGCACAAGAAGTTATCACATCACCCTCTTTTAATGTTTTCCTCCTGTCTTCTTGGAAGCTCTGCAGGGCAATCTAAATTCCTTTACTTGGTATATAAAACCACTCATAACCTGGTCTTTGCCTTCCTCGATGGCCCCCTCCCTTTCCATGCCTTTCATTTGTTTGTTTAAAACCTATTTTCACACTCATGATATTCCGGTTTTCATGCTAGGATGGAGATAAAAGCTGATAAACGTGATAGACCTAGGTGATGCCCTGTCTGAGATAACCATCAACAATCTAGCTGAGCCAAATGTCATGGGTTTGACACTGCTCAGCCCAGATTGTCTTCCCATTCTATCCATCTTCCCTCTATGTGGAAAACACCCACTCATCTTCGAAATTCAATCTCTATCACCTTTATGAAGCCTTTCCTTGAGATTCAAGGAGAATCAAACTACACTATCCTTTTGGCACCCATTGTACTCTGTATATACATCCATGATAGCACAAATAATGCTTTAACCATTCTCACTGGTGTTCTAGACTGAAAACTCTTGAAGGTAGGAAACTTAATAAGCATTCATTCAGTGCTTCAACAGTTTATGAGTCAAAGTACTGCACAATCAACACATCTCTGCCCTTAAAGGTTGATCTGCCTATAGATATATCCCAATGGATGCATATACATCATATTATGACCCTTTTTGTATGTCACATATTATTTATATCGTTATTATTATTTTAAAAACATTATTGTTGTTAAAGATTATTCATATGTTATTAGTTCTTAAATTTTTTGGTATCAGGAGATCTATACACTTCAAAATTCTTGAGGATTTCAATGAGTTTTTGTTTATGTGAATTATATCTATCAATATTTACCTTGTTAGAAATTAAAACTGAGCATTTGAAAGTAGTTATTTAAAAATAAGTAACAAAAATACATGATTACATGCTACCATAAACAATGTATTTTTATTAAAATAGCTATATTTTTCAAAACAAAAAAAATTAGTGTGAAGAATAGCATTGTTTTACATTTTTGCAAGTCTCTTTTCATGTCTAGTTTAATAGAAGGTAGCTGGATTCTCAAATCTGCTGCTGCATTCAATCTATGGCAGATATTGTTTTGGTCAAAGTATATTAAAAGTCCAGTCTCACACATATATATATAGTTGGAAAATGGAGGACTATTTTAATAGTTCTTTTAAATACTTGTGAATATTCTTCTTTAACACTACATCAAAACTCAATAAGTTATTCTTTCTTAAAAGTTAGATGCAAAAGGGAATTTGAAGTCATATCAGTGATCTTTTTATACGTTTTCACATTGGTCTACCTGGTACTTTGAATAGATCTTTTACTCATGCATTATGTTTTGATATTATACATTGATCATTTGGAAAATGTTGGTTCACTGAGTCATGCAGATCTTCCTAATGTTGACACAGTTCATTATACAGTGTCATCACATGTCATGGAACCTCTGGAAAACACATTATCATAAGAGAATGATAATGAAAAAGGTAAATAATGCCTTAATATTATTGCAGAAATAGTTGTGACCTTGTGAGCTCCTTGTAAAGTTTCCAGGGACACCCAGGATTCTCTGGACCACACTTTAAGAGCTGCTGCAATCTGTCAAGTCAGACTCATGTCAATGTTCAATTCTAGAAAATTCTCAGCCATTATTACAACGTTGTTTCTCTTCTGTATTTTTCACGATTTGCATTTTCTATCATAGTAGTTTTAACTTCCATTTAACCAATGCAATACTCTATTCTAACTTGTATACTATTTAGCTCATCTATTGAGATTTTTATTCTAATAAGCATATTTCATTTTTAAAAATCTTATCTTTTTTTCTTATTTGCCTATTTTTCCTTCTACTCTCAATTTCTGGAATTCCTGTTAGACATACTAGAGCATATTTATCTGTGTTTTACATTTTTCATTTTTCTAATTTGCCTATTCTTATTTCTTAACTGCCTCTTCTTTCAGTTCTTATATCATGGTTATTAATCTGTTCTTTTCTCTGAGGGTTTTAATCTTCTTTTTCAAAAGTCTTATTTGGATTTGTCTATTTTCTTTATTTCATGGATGTAAATTATCCTGTTTGTTGGGTCTGATTGCTTTAAGTCGCATTTCTGGGCTTCTACATTGTGTTTTAAAATTCTTATTTAAGATGTCTTTTTCTTTGGGAATTTCTCTCTAGTCTTATAGGGGAGTTTTGCAGTTTCCTAATTCTGGGGCCTACAGAACGCACAGTTCCAAACCAGGTCTCATTATAGCATCTCAGTTTGAGTTCTCCCCTTTGGGAATATAGTACAATCCCAGGTCTGTGTACCACACGGACCCAGATCCCATTTTCACATGACTATTGGTCTCTGCCCTCTGAGTGGCACATTTTTGGCCACAGACCTAGGAAAGTGGGAAAAACTTTTCCATCATCTCTTTGGAGTTGGGCAGTGTCATTCCAGCTTCTGGATTTACTTGGGAAGCCTATCTCTGGCTCTCCCACTGTGAGGTCGTTATATTTGTCCCCCATTGTATAGTCTCATGAAGAATCCTGACCCAGCGTTTATATCTGCTCCCAATCCCTTGTGGACTAGTAGCTTTGTTCCCATTTATTGCTATGGGTTGCCTCACTATTTCTGCCATGCAGAAATTTGTTCATTCTTATGCTGTTTTCTATTAGACGTAATTTATTTTCTCATTTCTATTTGTTATCTATTCTATCAGTATTTTTCTAAGTCCAGAGTGGAAGAGGGAATTTTTGGTTATGTGCTTAATCTGCCATTTCGACTCACTCATCCATTATGTGAAGACACCAGCATTACTAAACCAAGTTCCCATTCTTGGACATTTAGTTTTTTTCCAGTTCTTGTTATTACAAACATCAGAATGAGAAACATCTTTACAGCTAAATATTTGCACGTACCCATTATTATACCCCTAGATTTCATTTTGAGAAATGAAACTGCTGATAATTTTTACCTTTTCATTATACACGTCTGACCATGTTTTTCTTCCAGCTTAAAACCTTTCCTTGGCTTTTCATTGCCTTCCGGATAAAGTGCTAACAACATAACGTGATGTTATTAATAAAATGTGTCAATATGTAACTCCTACTAACCTCTTTAACCTCATATTCTATCACTCTTCTCTATTCACCATACTTGCAATTCTGCTGATATACTGTGCTCTCTCACCCCTCTGTGGCTTCACCTGTGCTGGCACCTCTGTTAGGGATTCTTCCTCCTCATCTCTTTGCACAGTGATCTACTAATCCTTTAAAACTGTTCAGGTGGGCCCTCTGCTGTGAAGCCCTCTGTGACCTTTCTAGACAGCTTTTTTCTCTTCTGTGTATCAAAGTTCCTCTATTAAAGCATTTACTACAGTTGTTTACATGCTTGTCGCCACCAATATATTGGGAAATCCTCAAAAAATTGTTATTTGAACCTCAGCACTTAGTAGAGTGCATGATACATAGTAGGTACTCACTCAATGTATAATCAAGGAATGAATGATATGATCTGACTTTGCGAGTTATGTCATGTTGAATTATTTACTTTTTTTCTTTGCTTCCACATAATACACTGGTTTGGGATGAGGGCTGAATCACGATATTCTTTTCTTCTTTCTATCTATCTATCTTCTATCTATATTGCATTCTTTTATCTCTAATCTGCTAGTGCGGTATTAATCATACTGTTGGCACACTCTAAATATTTACGGTTTAATTGTCTATTAGGAAAAATCACAGTATCAGTGAGGTTGAAGAGAATTTACTGTGGAGTTCTGCTGCAGGTCATTACACGCTAGACCATCAGGGCATTTGCACTGAATGCTCACCTTGGGTACGGCTCTTTCCGTTTCTTAGTTTTCTCAGGTGTAAACAGACTTCCCGACTTGAAGACCTCCAAGGCAGCTTCCAGATCTAATAGTCTATCTTCCTACAATTATAATCCTGTGTCCAATACCTAGAATGTTTCATAATAGCACTTGTTTGTAATGTTTGTATATTTTAGAGTGCTAACATAGAAGTCATAAAACTTGTATTTATATTTTAACTTACATCTGGAAAAATGACTATACAAAGTGCTGGGAAGAAGGCTTTTAAACACTTCTTGTTCTTGTAGTATTCTGACTACAAATAAGCATCCACTTTCTAGTGATAGCAAAAATGGTCAACTCTTTGCTCCTATGTAAAGAAAACTCATAGAGTGAAAATAAATTCTTATATTAAGCACAGCTATATAAAACTGAGTAGAAAACATATAAAACTCAACACACTTAAGGTAGCATCCGTAACTGATTATGGAATAAAAAGGTATTTTAAATGACATGGCTTCCTTTTCTTTATATTTATTTTATTGGTATCAAATTGAGAGCTATTGTTTTGGGTTCATTTATTTCCAAAAATCTTTATCTCTTCCATTTCACGTTGATTTTAATTGCATGGGAATTAAAGATTATTTCTTAGTGGTATTAAAATTTGATGTATGAACTCAACCAAAACAAAGAAACAAACAAAAGCTGCCAAGATCTTTGATAATCAATTCAATTTCATCGTTACTGATAGTGTCTTCTTTATGAAAGGTCATCCTCTGTAATTAATTGAATTGAATATCATGAACCAGAAATTGTGTCTTGGATACTGGTCCTACCTATTTGAGACCTTAGATAAAACACATCCTTTATTGATTTCAGGTTTATCATAGTAATGGTGTAGCAATCTGTTCTCTCCTTTTGGCTTATCTGTGGTTCAATCTTCATTTCCTTCCCCTTTCCTGTAATTGTTCCACAAGCCAAGACTAGGTCAATGTTTTCTTCATAATTAGTCAACTTTGAGATCCTGTAAAGAGGGACCATGTCTAATTTATTTTTTCACTCTCTGCCTCCCCTCATGCCTTCCTCGTACTAATATATGGCATACATTTAAGAACTATTTTGTAACTACCTGGATTTTGATAAAAGAGCTCAGGCTCTCTAAGAGAAATCATATTTCTGATTACCCTTAGGTAAACTCTGGTCCTGATTTTGCTGGATTTTTACAATTAATGCACTAAAAATCTGATTGAATTTCCATATGGGGTTTCTGGATACTTCTGTTTACTTCTTTGTGCTTTTCTGAGTTTTCTAATTCTTCTATACTGGATATAGAAGAATTATACTAGATAGTATAATTATAGAAGTAGTAAAATTATAGAAGAATTATACTGGATAGGTATTACTTAGCTGTCAAAAACTAGATGTTAATAAAACTTTAGAAAGTAGACATCAATTATATTTGTGCTGGATTCTTTATTCCCTACAGAAGAAATAACAATGAATAATCAAACTATGAGGTTAGCTTTTTGGTAATTTAAAAAATTTTTTGTGTGTAAATTAAGGAAGTAATGCTGGTGGTAGTTTTAGTGTTCTGATTTAAGACTTAAAGTCAGAAGCTACATGGCCCTAGAACAACTGTGGGGAGTAGTTTCAACGACTTGGCGTGTCTGTGGCTCATTTAAAATAGGAAGTGCTCACACTCAATGCAATTCAGCTGCTACTACTTGTCTAATCCACACAGTGCTAATTTTACTGGATTACAATATCTCTTCATCTTATTATGAAGATGTCTTTTTATATCACAGAATTATTTGGTTGGCACAAAATGAAATGTTAAGGTGTGTTACAATGAGGAGGACATCGGGTTAACTTCAAAATTCCAGCCACTTCCTCTTCCATATATCTTGAGAAAAGTGGGGTCATTTTTAGTCTTCACATCCATATACCCAAAATTGACTTTATCACTTATTAGTGGTAGGAATTGGAACAGCTCCTGTGGCTCCTGTCTCTCAGGGACTTCCTATCTAACAAGGGGCTATTACCTGACTGTCTACCTAATAGCATTGTGTAATGCACATGAAAATGCTAGGTTAACTGCAAAGCACAGAATAAATGGATTTTATCATCATTACTGTAGGATCTATATGTACGGGCAAAAGTGAAATCCTTGGAAACAAGCTGGAAGATATTTTTCTTCAGGATTTCTTCTGCCAAAAATGTGTATTGATTGTAGCTGGAAGGAAACCATTCTGAGAGGGGAAAAATGTTGAATAGGAGTCAGAGCCTGTTTAATATTCAACAACTAGAACATGTTTCTTTATGTTTAGTGATAATGATAATTTAGCTTTTAAGTGACTTAGTTGACATGCGAGCCCACTAAATCAGGAAAGCTACAAATTATCGAAAGGCTTCACTCAGTGAGATGACAGGAAGGGGCAAATGGGATTGGACCAGCGTGTTTGGTGGAGGCTACTCGTCTGCCTAATGTTCAAAGGAAGCCAGTTTTGTGGCATGTGAAAGACCAGAGAACAAGTCACCTACCAGCTTTGGGCCTCATTTATTGAGACTCTACTATGTGCTACAGTCTATAGTAGGTGCTTTGACAAAAGTATTACATTATTCCTTCAGAACAAGTCTGTGAGAATACTACTGTACCATTAATACCTTTAGGAAAACTGATAATCACATTCCCTAAACTACAATTATGCTCAGATCTTCTAATTCTAAATCTAGTACTCTTTTCATTTTATAGACAACCACCCAACAGCGACATATACTTGTATTAGTAACTACGCATTTACAAAGTATTTCCACGCAAATTGCCTTACTTGATAGCTGCATTCTCTGGCCTAGTCTCTCCAAGGCATGCTTGTGTGTTTTTTCTGCCTGAGTTCTGATGGCATGCCTGAAAAGAACATTGCATGAGAACCAGGACTTTGGTCTTGCCTCCTTCACCAATTATTAATAACTTTACTACCTCAGGCTCTGAAGGAGAAAGGGGTTGTCTCTAGTGTAGTTAGTTGGTAGAAGAATCTGGAGAAGAACTAAGATATCCTGAGAACCAGGTCTCCCAAGGATCTCTGAAAAAAAAAAAGTACTAAATAGGTCAGTATTTATGTACTTGTTGAGGTCATTATTTCATTAAAAAGTGTAATTATGATTTATTCCTTCAGACAGTCAATAAAACTGACTGTAAATAGAAGAAGGGAAAACATTGGTAGAAAGAGATTTACCATAAAGGTTTGGTCCCTATGTATAATGAAAATAACACTTAGAGACAAAGCAGAAGCTGCTGCTTAAAGTTTGCATTGGTTGTAGAAGCCCCAGCTTTAGACATTGAATCTGTACAGAAACGCAGACGGTTTTACCTTTAAAAGACTGTGGGCACACCAAGTGCTCCTCCTTGTGGAAGACCTAGGTCAGCCTCTTCTAGAAGATGAAAGCCTATATAGGAAAGCAGTGTGCCATAGAAAATGAATGTACTGGAGACGCACTCTAACCCAGGTAGCTTTCAAGTAAGTCCATGAGAAAGATCGTTTTAAATAATGTTTTTTTCTTTCTTTTTTTTTAAAGATGGGGTCTCACTCTTGCTCAGGCTGGTCTCGAACTCCTGAGCTCAAGCAATCCTCCTGCCTCAGCCTCCCAGAGTGCTAGGATTACAGGCATGAGCCACCACGCCCGGCAGAAAGATCGTTTTAGAGGGTTAATTAAGGAGATGGCTAATGTAGTTATTGAAGTTATTGGAGGCTATTAATTCGGATTTGCAGTGACTCAGATTTATGAAAATGAATTTGTAATAAAAATGAATGGCAGAAATAAGCTAACAAGAGAAATGCTTAGTCTACCCAGGCAAACCTGCCTTTATAATAAGACAAGGGTATTCATTACCTCTGGAGGATGAAGACAACATGTCTTTTGAGATATTTTATTAAAAGTTAGCTGTGATTTTCTTTTGAGGTCAGTTGCTGCTACTCCAGAGAGGATGACCTTGAAGCGACTTCCTTCTTTCTTCCCTGTCGCTCTTCCTTCTGGACACACTCTGGTGAATGAAGACTGTGATTATGGAGTGAGGAATAAGGAAGCCTACCCAGGCTGAGTCAGATGCAGTAGATCAACAAAAGGGATCTTTCATTAGGGAGTGGGACGTGTTGGGGTGATAAAATGTACTGAAGTAGCATTTTATGGCAAGCTTGACATTAAATTACTTGCCCATATTTATGCAGCTTTTACGTAGCAAAGCTATGATTTGAACTGAGTCTGTCTGTCTTGAATGCAGAGGCCCCAAAGAATGACCAGGTCTGGATCTCACTGGTTTTGGACAGCAGGAGGTTGATTGAACCTTCAAATGTCGGTCATTTTATTTGCTAGCCTGATTACGTTTTGTCTGGAACATGGTAATCTTAGACTCTGGTCAATCTTCACCTCAGGAACTATTTTCTGTATTTTCTTGATTGTTACTTTTATTCCGCTAGTTAAGACTTGTTCTTTAGAGATTAAAATTATTTGTAAAGAGAAATCTACAGTCTTTGTTATTTTTATGATCTTCCCTTTCATACTTTCTCATCTTTTCTGATTCTTGGGAGAATTTCTTCTTTACATCAGTGATTTAATTTTTTATAGTGCCAGTTTTGTTCTTTTCTGCTTCTACTGTGGAATTAATTTGGCTTTTGTTACCTTGCTGTTCCCGGCCAGGTCCCTTAGTAATTTCAGATCACATTTCTGTACATTATCTTTTTGTCTCGTCATTTGTCCCCACCTCACCTTAACAGGCCCACTATTTCACGTATTTATTTGAAAGCACAGAGCAGACAATCCCAGATTTTTTCATTTTTTAATACTAAATCCTTTTTTTTTTAAGAACTATGGTTTTCTTCTGCACCTTCAGAGCAAATTTCCCTTATTCCAGTTTTGTAGTATGGTTTTAGCCTGTGTTGGTTTTAGTTTTTCCCCTGTTTACTTCTCTCCTTGAGCATATATCCAAGCCTGGAGTTTTCCAAAAGCTAGGCTTCTGTTTTCCGTTATTCCCCAATAATTTCCATGTGAATGTAATAGATTTGTGCAAAGTTCTTCACTAACTTTTAGAAGGTCAATTAGTATGGCTCTGCCTAAATAAGGAAGTATCTTCTGCTTCCAATGCCTGGTTCTTTGGCTCTCAAGAAGATAATTTTTCCCCCTTTGTGATTCAAGAAATTTTTAGTTCTTATTTTTCCAGAAACAAAGTATACAACTCTAAGAGCTCTTCCTATCTTTTTTGTGCCCACCACCAACTTTACATTCCTTCTTACTTGGCATTTCTGCACCCTTGGGTATTACAGTCTTCAAATTTTCATATAAGGGAAACCCACTAATGCTGCCTTATGGAAGAAACAAATGTCAGGGGAGAGAAAAATCATCTTGGATGGGTTAATTAACCATTTCCTTGTTGTATGTGGGGGGAGGTGGATGTCAGATTTCTGATTCCTGCATCGCTCAGAATGGAGGTACACAGTGGGAGTCACTGCTGGCTTCTGCTACTTTTCTATCCCTGTATATATGCATCAGCTGGAGATGAAACCACATGCTCATCCCATGCAGATGAGTATTGACTTCTCCCAGGTGCTTAAAAAAATTGTTGTTAGATATTATTAGTTTCTATTGCTATTGTGATAACCAGGTCATATTTTTGGTTTCTGTGCATTTTAATGAAAGTGGAGAATGAATGAAGTGCCATAAGATGTAATCAACACTTTATGATACCACACTAATATATTGCCACAAACTTAATTTCCTGGAGTCCTTTAAGAATAGATGTCACTTTTTAGCACATTTTTTTATCTGTAGCATCAGCAGCTGAATCCAACAATCTTTTGGTGACTTTGAAGCCTGATTTGTCCTGTCCCATGGTCCACTTAAGGCACATGGGGAAGCAGCTCAGCATCCTGGCTGGACCACTAATCCCTGGAGGGCAAAGGCCAAGTTTGACTTATGTTTGCATCCTAAGTACTTTGCAAAGGGCCTGACACCTGGGTTTCCATAATGTACCAAATTATGTTAGTGCAAGTGCAGAGCCTATAAAAATTTCAAGGGAAAACCCAGTCACCTTTTCAGGCACTGTACCTTCAGCCCCTAATAGGATAACTATTTTGATATTTTGCAAATGAGTTTTTTGTTCTTAACTGCAGTGATAATTTCATACTAAATCTTCCACTGGAGAAGTAAATTATTTTCATCAAAAAGCTAAATTATGTAAAAGTACAATTTAAAAGAAAAGCAGAATTTTTATCTTTTCCCAAGCTAACCCTTTATTTTCCAACTATGCTAAATACCCTGCTTTCTAAGGTAAAGCTAATACACTCTAAAATTTTATTTACTAGTTAGCATGCTCCAAACTCTGCTTTTCTTTATTCTCCATGACATTCTCAGTGCAAAGGCTACAGCTTGCTCAGCTTCACAAAGTCATGGAAGAATGTAATAAAACTGCTATAGCACCATTTGGGTACCCAAGGGAACATTCTTGCCAACCAGCAGCTGATCTTGAGTTGAAAGAGGCAAGTGGTGAGTCACAGAAGCAGTGCAGCACTCTGACATGCCATGTTCTGTGTCCCTGACCACTGGCAGTTTCAATATCAGCTTTCAGCCTGCCAATGCAAGGGTCCAGTTTACCATCTGTTTTATTTACATAAAACTATATGGGAAACCTATTTCAATATTTTTTTTTAAAATGGACCGATTTATTATTTAGCAGATTTGTCATGATTTTTCTACAACTTTCAAGAATCACTGATGTGTCTTATTGTATTTTGTTCCAGTTAAACCTCACAGCATCTCTGTGGGTACACTATTTTGCATCTGCAATTGCAAAGTGCTGATAAAGGTCCTTTCCATTCTCCAAAGGAGCAATGATAGAGTGGAAAAAAATAACCCAAATGGTCTCACTGAAGAAACAGAGCATCCCCCAGAGCAAAAAAGCTTTTAAAACTTCATGTTATCTTGCTACATTTATTATTTTTGATGATTTTATTGTTTTTTTATCCTTTTGCAATTTAAAAATGGGGAGCTGCGTGTTTAAAAACTGAAAGTGTTATTTGGATACATCTAGGAAATGTGGTTTTATTGATAAATTTGGGTTTAAGTATCAGTGGACATATTTATCTTGGTGGAAGCATAACACAACATCCCATTATAATACAGCCAAATGTAGAATTCAAATGTCCATTACCTGTATTATATTAATAATGCCTCATGAGTTTGAAGCTCATAGATCCAACAAACTCAGCTCGATGGAATTCAGCTGCAAACCAGAAAATAAAGCCAAAAGGAATTTGGAGCAGTAATATTGATACCTAGAAGGTTATACAGTCTCAGCGCCTCTTCCTTGTCACTTCCCTTCCCCCTGCTCCCGTCCTAAGGGAGGTTCCTTTAGGATGTTATTTTACAGTTCTAATAGTCCTGGTTATCTCTTTTGTATTCCATGGAAGACTGGAAGCATCTGAAGGTAGGCACAATGACTATAGTTAAAACAGGCAGTTCCAACTCTGCCAGAAAAGGCAAAAAAAGAAAAATGATAAAAATCGACAGAAAACCTCTAAAAGCATTGGGACCATCTAGTGAAGTGACAAGAAGCCCTGCACATTTGACAAGCTCCAGAGGACATTACAGTATAGGATAATGTGGATATCCATCATAGCCATCCTGACAGGTTAAGAAAAGATTAACTTCTATGTTCAATGTGGTCTGTCAAATAAAGTGCAGAAATGGATAGTACATTTCAGGAAGCATTCTGTCCAATAAAGTTACTGTTTTTTATGAATTTAAAGGAAAAACTGAACTCACTAGAGAATGTAGGTATCCAGAATAACAACCATTTCATGATTACAAATTAAGCTTCCTGTAGTTGGTACATACTGGGATCTTCTGTTATTTATAAGTGCTGTGACCTTGGTCATGGGACTGTATCTCTCACAGCCTTAGAGTTCTTTTCTGTAAAATGATTATGAGAACACCTACCCCTCAGAGGTGTTCTGTAGATTCAATAAGATTATCTTTGTAAAGTTTTTCACATTGTTCCTGCCAAATAGTGTGCATTTAACAATTGTGGCTATTATTCATTTCAAGCTTTCTGTGAACGAGGAAATACTTTGACAGCTGTGTAGTACCGAGACTTACAGAACACATATCACATTTTTATGATCCCACGCTGTTAGGTGTTTTCTTGTTGGATATTCTGAAAAATATTGCATGAACTAAAAGAGAGTATGCCATAACCTTGAAGTATCTGGTATTATTATTAGATTTTGTGGGGGATAGTCCTTTGCTTTGGGGGTGAGTGGCTGTCCTGTGCATTGCAGGATGATTGGTTAGCAGCATCTCTGGCCTCTACCTAGTAGATAGCACCTCCCCCCACCCTACTTACAACAACCAGTGCTCTAGGCATTGCCAAATGTCCCTGGGGGTTAAAATCACCCCATTTGAGAACCACAGCATTAGAGAAATAAATGTATAAATGTGGAGTGTAGAGTTTTAGACAGTAGTCACAAGTTAATGCTGAATGTTTTAAAATTCTTTTTCCCTTGTGCTATGAGGCTTTGACTACATGTATCTGCTTTATTGCAATTATCTGTGTGTGTGTGTGTGTGTGTCTTTTTCCCTTAAATTTAGATATTCTTTAGTGACAGTTAAAGGAGAGTCAGAAAGTGATGAAACAATGAGTCTTATCCAGTCTTTTTAGAATGAGGCTTCCCAGGTGAGCTTCAGTCACTGATTTGCTGGATGGCTTTAAGTTAATCAGCATACATTCATTGAGTGCATACCTTTTTTTTTTTCCTTTTAATTTATTTTTTTAATTTCAGAATATCATGGGGGAGTGCATACCTTTTTAAAAGTCCTATCCCAGATATTGCAAGGGACAGCATTTTTTTCCCTCAACCACCTGGATAACGGAAGTTCTATTCTGATGTGTAACATTTCTTTTCTGGGCCCATGTCTCTGGGGGGCTAATTATGCTGCCCTCTCCAGTCCCAAACAGTTTGTCTTTTCCTATAGCTTCATTGATCTTTTTCTCTAAAATCCTCATGCCTTGATTCACCTCTCCACCCTCCCCCCAACCCTATTACATCATTATGCAGGGTTGCAAACACCATCATCTACAGAGCTGTCCACTTTCTGGCTCTGACTCAGACTCCTAATAAAGTTACATTTCTGGTTGCCTTATTTAGGGAAAATCATCTTCTTTTAACTCTCATTAATGTGAAACACTGGTCCATCTATTACTCAGTTGGCCTTTAATTTTAAAATGTAGTCATAATCAAAATTTTCCAGCTCTTTGTCTTGCTCATATTTGGGGAATTCAAAAGTTATGAATTGGTCAACTAGTAACAGAAATCCAAAGTAATAATGACAAACTAAATAGAATTAATTTTCCCTTAACATAGAAGTCAAGAGGTTGGTATGGTGACATTATAATTTCATCAGTCTCTTGGTTTTTCCCTATCCTTCTGCTCTGCCATTTCTGTGGTGTAGCTTCCGTCCTCAAGGTCAATTCATGGTCAACAGATATCTGTCTGTCTATTGCAGCTTCATCTGAGTTTTAGACTCAGAGATGTAGAAAAAGAGAAGGGCAAGAGGAACACCTGTCAATGGAATGCTTTCTATTTCCTCTAAGTCCCTCTTAAAGTTGTGTTGTTTAAATTTTAACAACTATCTACAAGAGCGGCTGGGATAAGTATCTGGGTACATTGTTGCTGTCAACAATAAAGAGATTATGTTAATAAGGAGGAAATGAAAATACATAGTGGTCAGGCAGCAGATATCTGTGCACGCAGAGAATTTTGAGAGGAATTCATGTCATTGATACATCATACATGAAGTAGGACTTCAACAAGATGTTTCATATTCTATTAGCAAAGTTTTCTTATCATATTAATGCTAAATTATTACTCCTGACTTTTGTTCCTTGTGCTTAAGTACAGAGTTGGAAGGATTCTTTATCATTGCCTCAAGGAATGAGGTGGAAGACTGTAACATTCCTCAGAAAAGTGAAAAATGTAGTTAGTCAATCTAGTTGACTAACTAATTATATTTTTTTCTTCACGTCTGTCAGAAATGGCTCATTAGCTCTGGGTTTCTATACACAGGTAGCATTTACCATGGAAACATCATGAAGACACTCTTTCTCTTATATATATGAAAACTGTGAACAGTTTTGACGTGCAGGGGAAGGAACTGCACTCTGGTCTGTCAGACTGTGAGGCAGTATAATGTGGGAAAAGGAATGGGCTGTGTTCAAGAAGCCTCTAGTCTGTTCCACCTTGACCACTTCCTGGCTTTAACACTTCCTCAACCACTCAAAGGCTCCATTTTCCATTTGTAAATGGGACTAATAATCCTTAATTTGGCTGTCATTTGTTTTGTCCCTTCTTAAAGAGGCATTAAATGCCGACCTATGGCAAAATACTATGGTAGGACAGAGCTATTGGTAGCCTTAAATTACCATATAGAAAATCATATGTACATTCAAATGTTGTGTTGCTGGTGTTGAGTTTATTATTTTTATTTAGATCTGGATCAGATTTAGCCATTCTTGGCAACAGATTAATTCTATATCTCCAAAATTCCTAGTAGCAATCAATTATCTCAAAAAGAATTCTGCTCTTCTGTGTGATACTGCAACTGTGTATTACCCATTAATACTAATTAGGGAGGACCTAGGAAGCATAGCCAGATAACATGCAGTTTACTCCCAGCCCTCTTACTTGCCCCCAAAACTTTCACAAAATTCTAGTTTTGATCCAGCAATCCCACTACTGGGTGTTCACCCAAAGGAAAAGAAGTCATTTTTATCAAAGAGACACCTGCATTTGAATGTTTAGTGCAGCGCAATTCACAATTGCAAAGATGTGGAATCAACCCAAATGCCCATCGCTTTATGAGTGGGTTAACAAAATGTGGTATATGTACACCATGGAATACTACTCAGCCATAAAGAAGGATGACTTAATGCCTTTTGCAATAATTTGGATGGAACTGGAGACCATTATCCTAAGTGAAGTATCTAAAGAATGGAAAAACAAACACCATATATACTCACCATTAAATTGGAACTAACTGACGAGCACACATGTGCATAGAGGGAAGTAAAACTCAACGAAATCAACCACAGGGGAGGAGGGAGGAGGGTATGGGTGAAAACCTACCAGATGGGTACAATGAACAATATCTGGGCAATGGGCACTTTTATAACCATGACTCAAGCATTATAAAAGCCGTCCATGAAACCAATATTATTTGTACCCTGTAATACTTTGAAATAAAACAACAAAAACCATTAGGTTTCTTTGTGCCCACTTTCAAATCTAAAATTCGTAAGCAACATACCTTATTCTTTATTTCTCTATACAATGGCAAAATCCTGAGATCCTTCATATATTTGTTATGCAACATTAAATATTTGTGAAGTCTGGGTGGCACCATCACCTTAAGAAGTCCAAAATGTGGAATAGATATTGAAAGAAAAGAGTTTTATTTATTTATTTTGGCTTATTGAAAATTTGATCTATTGTCTTTTTCTTAATTAGAAATGATTTTTATCAAGGTTTTCTTACAGGATATACAGGAACTAATCAGAATATTTTTAATACAGATCTGTACTGTCTTCCCAGAAGGCCACATAACAGTTTAGGAGAAAAATAATTCTTTAACCTGTATTGTCTAAGGGGAGATCACATCTGGTTGAGGAAAAATGGTGGTATTTGAGCTCTGTTTTGATAGGTTTTGGTGGGCATAGAAAGTGAATCTGGGTGAGCATTCCAGGAAGAAAGCACCAGGTAGGGACCAGGGAAACTCCTGGGGGTGACTGGGGAAAAGTCAGAGGATTTTTTGAGCATTCCAAAGAAATAGACTATACTCCTTGAAAATAAGAGCTGTGACTTATTACCCATCACACCTAACCTACCATGGTGATGACATAGAGAGAGTTTGGTGCTTATTTATCAAATTGAATTGCAAGTAGTTCCAAGCCAAACCAAATATTGCAGAGAAATGAGTGTATCCACCCTCTCTTCTGTAATTGTCACACTTGAATGTGACATGAGTATTCCGCAAAGAGCATGTCACAATTCCTATTTGTGAACCATTTGAAATAGAATGGTATAGAATGGCTAGCAATAAGTCCTGTGTCATAAAAGAAGTTATAGAAGTTCATAGGAGAATAGGACCATGGATGGTGTCTACTCAAATCAACAACAGATTCTTAAATCTGCCTTTCAACAGTCCTGAAAAGTGGAGACTCTGCACCCTAGTTCATTCACAAATAGTTCATTTTACCTTTGTCAGTCAGCCGACTAACTTCCCTGTCCTCCCTTCCCCCAAAAAAGGGTTAGATTGCAGACTTCAGGGGTGGGTCAGGTAAATTTGTGCTGGAACTGATGTCTTACAGTACTAAGTGGACATCTGAATTGGCAAAAGAAGCCTCTTAAGGCAGTGGTTCTCAAACTTGAGCAGACGTTACAGTCACCTGTAGGACTTGTTAAACCACAGATTGCTGGAACCCACCCCCTGAATTTTTGATTTGACAGATTTGTGACCAGGGCTCAAGAATTTGCATTTCTTGCAAGTTCCCAGATGATGCCAATGCTGTTGATGTGGGGAGCACACTTTGAGAACCATTCTTAAGGATATTTTGAAGTTAAGAATAAGTAAGCAGCCTCTTTGGCAAAGCTTGGACAATGAAAGCATAGGAAGGATGTTTTACTTTGAGGCTTCAGAGCTGGTTGGCTTTCTCTGAACAAAAATGATACCCACTGAGAAAATATTTGCATGCTACACCTCTGATAAAGGGCTTATAACCAGAATCTATACAGAACTTAGGAAAATCAACAAGAAAAAATCAAACAACCCTATTAAAAAATGGGCAAAGGACATGAACAAAAACTTTTCCAAAGAAGACAGAATGATGGCCAGCAAACATATAAAAAAGTGCTCAACTTCTCTAATCATCAGGGAAATGCAAATCAAAACCACAATGAGATATCACTTAACTCCAGTGAGATTGGCTCATATCAAAAAATCCCCAAATAACAAATGTTGGCGGGGATGTGGACAGGTAGGAACACTCATACACTGCTGGTGGGACTGCAAATTAGTACAACCTCTATGGAAAAGAATATGGAGATATCTCAAAGAATTAAAAGTAGAATTACCATTTGACCCAGCAATCCCACTACTGGGTATTTATCCAAAAGAAAAAAAGACATTTTATAATAAAGACATCTGCTCTCGAATGTTCATAGCAGCACAATTCACAATTGCAAAGTTGTGGAAACAACCCAGGTGCCCATCAATACACGAGTGGATCAATAAAATGTGGTATATGTATACCATGGAGTATTACTCAGCAATAAGGAACAACAGTGAATTAACACATCTGGTATTATCCTGGTTGGAGCTAGAACCCATTCTTCGAAGCGAAGTGTCACAGGATTGGAAAAACAAGCATCACTGGTACTCACCATCAAACTGGTACTAACTGATGAACACTTACATCACACAGGGCAATAACATTCATCAGAGGGCGGGCGGGCGGGAGGGGGGTGGAAGGGATGGGAAAAACTCTCACTGAATGGATGTGGGGAGCACAGTTTGGGAGACGACCACGATTGCGGCTCTGACACGGGCAGAACAGGGGCAATGTGTATGGCCAAAATGTTGTACCCCCATGATATTCTGAAATTAAAAAAATAAATTATAAAATAAAAAAAAAAATGATACCCACTCAGTCTTCTTGCCATCTGGCCAAAGGAACCCCCTTCCTAGGTGACCCTCACATGCTCACCTATCTGAGCTGTCATTCCTGCTGTTCTTTTCACATTAGCATGATTTCCCTTCCTGTGTTCACCTATTGAAATACTTCTTCCTCTTCAAGGCTCAGCTAAATGACAGAGGCTCCCTCTGATTCTCATAAACACAATGAATTGTTCAAACAATGTGCTCCCATAGTCCCTTACATATATCTTTATGTTGTGCTTATAACGTTTGCCAATACCATACAATTAGTTTTATCCATTTCAATCCCTCCTGAAAGTGTAAGGGCTAGAAATCCAGGAGGGCAGGGATCGGATATGGTTTGATATTCCCTGGCATCTAGCAGAGTGTCTGGCACAGAATAGGTGCCAGACAAATATTTCCTGAATAATTAAATGAAACTTTCAATCCCTTCTCTTCCCACTTAGCAACATCCTCTGCATGAATAATATGACTAGAGAGAGGGATTGCATTGATACAGAATGAAACTGAATTGAAATCTACAGACTGACAATTGAATCGTGGCTCCATATTTATTAGTTACTGGACCTCATGCAGTACACTGAACCTTTCTGTTCCATTCCCTGTATAAATCAAAGAATCCTAACTCTCAAAGATGTCTCAAGGATTAAATGAGGTACCATACTTGACTGCTTTGGCAAATTGTAAATCCTATATAAATGTGAATATGATGCTAGCTGTTTAAAGTTTCTGTGTATAACAAAAGTATGTACATCTTCTAGAATGACCCAAAGAAGCAGGGATTTCAACACATATTGTATACTGCACTAGAATCAATGTTTTGTTGATCCATATTAAATGTTTCACACATAAGAAAAATACCTGGTTTTTGTTTTTTATTTTGTTTTGTTATTTGTCTTCAAAGGGGAGGGAAAAGGATGAGACTATTAAATTGAGAAGCAGGTCTATTATTTGCCATCTACCAGTAACCACAACTTAACTTTCCTCATCATTTTCTATAACTTGAAACATTCCCTAAACTAATAGGATGTGAAAGCTGAAAGGCTGTAGGTGATATTATCTAGGCCCCTCATTTTACAGAGCAGGAACTATAGTTCATAGAGAAGTCACCTGCCGAGGTCCATACAGCTGGTTGGTACCCAATTCGCCCCACCTAAAAATCCCACCCTGAAGGCTGCAACAAATGGCAACTAGTCTGAGAAGCTCAATGTTCTGTTTGCTCTTCAGTCCTGGAACTGAGGTTTTTAGCATTCCATCAACCCAAGTAATTTGGATGTTTTGTGTGTTGTGAGATTTTATCTGAATCTACCCTTTTAGCTCCCTAGTAGATATCTGTGTCTATGACTATAAGGGACAGAGATGTACAGATTTCATCTGGAAACTCTATTTTTTGGTGTCTAGGTCATCAAAATCTTCCTAACAACTTGAAACATTAGAACAAAAATAAGTTAAACTTAATATCTTATTAATTGTTTAGGATTAAATGTTGGTCAATGAAACTTGTTATTTACTTTTTATATTAATGTTATTTATATTTTCTGGATTAAAAAATCAAGATATCTGGTCTGATGATAGGACGGAATATTTAAAGTCACAATTGTCCCATCGGACATATATTAATATGCCACATTATTTTATTTTATTTTTTTAAAAATCATTACTCTTTAAATGATAGTGTTTCATTCTTTAGGTAACCAATACTTTAGATTCATTCAGAAACTTTTATGGAACATCTTTTGTGTGCCAGCAACTGTGCTAACTGCTATTGATACAAAGTTGAACAGTGCACAGGTCTTGTTTGGAAGGAATTTATAGACTGATAAGAAAAAATGTATTTGAAACAAATTATGACAGTGAAATATAATAAATGCAACAATGAGGTAAGCAATAGGTACAGGGCTGGCACATGCACAAGGGAGTGGGTAGTTGTTTGGGTGGCTCAGGGAAGCTTATACAGATGGGAGCCGTCTTTCAGAATGTGTAGGAGTTTATCAGAAGCAGAAACTAGGAGAAGTGATGGCAGTTCCGGTATTGGAAATAGCAGGTGCAAAGGCACGGAGATGTGAAACATAAAGACTATTATCTTATATGAAAAAAATTCATAAGTGAAAATATTAAATGAGATTTCAGTATAATTTTAATAGCACACAGAACTCAGGATATTTATTACAACCCAAGGTTATATAATAATAAGAAGAAAACTAGATTGTCAAGGTAATCTATGAATTAGGAATTAAAACTCTTATTACTTAAGCAGAAGAACTCTTGTGGAGGAGTTAATCAATAATGAGATTTACTGCACTTTTGGAGTGGCCAATCCCTCCCTGACCATTGAGTAGACACTACCACTTAATCTCACTGTGTTTATTATAGTTGTTTACTATTGTATGGAGTGGCTGAGGTTTTGGCTGTGAAGATCAATCCTCTGCTGACGGATGAGGGATAGATGAAATTACTCACTGGGTCACAGTAATGAATTTTTCACTGTCTGGGACACTATCAGTTAAATCAGATGGTGGCCACTTATAGATGTATTGATCTGACAGCTGAAATAATGAGATTGGGTAGGGCAACTCAAAAGCCTTCAACTTTGACACCCTGATTGTGCTGATTTTTAACATGATGAAGTGATCCCTCAAGATTGCAATTTCCCTTCCTCCACACTAAACAACACCTATTCTATCACCCAAAGATAATAATGACTTGAAATAATTCCAACAGTGAGTCCATTGGTCTAGTTGAGAATCTGCATTGGAGATTAATGAACCCCAAGGTTGACAAAATCCCTACCTGGCTTCTAGCTACATACTGTAATTTTAGTTTATATTTGGTTATTATTCAATTGAAAGCCTTATCTCAAGGATAAATTATTCTACTTTCTAAAAGCATTATTTTTTAAAGTTTTTTCTCTTTATTGCTCCCTTCTAATGCCACTTCTCATTCTTTATATTTCTTCTAAATTTTGGAGCATGGAGCAGAAGCATGAGTGAAATAATCTCTATCAAAGCAATGATCATTTGTTTAGGAGATGCTTATCTAGTTGGAGAAGAATGAAAACCAAGAAAAGCTGGCAGTTTGATGGTTTGTAAAATAATTTGTTTCTGGTAAAAAGGGAAATACCCACTGATGTGAGAATTTGAAATACCAAGAGATTTTTGAAGTTCTAAATATTCTTTGCCTTTATAAGATCATGGATAGTTGAGGCTTGATCTTATTGTGGGGGAGACGCTCATCTAATGTATATATAAGTATCTTAGTGCCATGCTTTTCTTTATAAAATGAACAAAAGCAAAGACAAAATCAACAAAACCAACAAAATCAGTTATTTTTTCAAAAATGGATTATTTTCGAGGCCACTAGTCAGTTTTCATATCATAGACCACTTTTGTTATAGCATATACCGTTATTTACTTTCTATCTGATATTTATGTATGTTTTTTATCCCATGATAACAAAAATAACATTACTAATAATAATACAGATAATGATAGAATACTGTGTTATATCAGAAATACAGATAATGATAGAATACTGTGTTATATCAGAAATGTACTGGACTTGATGTCAGAAGATTTGAGTTGATATAAAACTGGATATGCCACTCACTAAAAGTCTGAGTTTGTGCAGTGGCCTTACCTTGCTAAGTCTCATTTTCCCCCTTTGTGAAATGGGGTTATCTTTCTGCACTGCTGATTTCACAGAGCAGATGTGAGAATCAAATTTGTTCTGATATGAAGATACTTTGAGACCTACAAAATGCTTAACTGTTTTTATTCATATGTGTTTTTAATCTGCTCTTCTTGAGCAATTCCTCTACCTCAGTTTGCTTGCTTATTTATTTATTCATTTATTTACATCTTATTTTCTAAGGAATTGGCTAATTTGATGGAATTTCCATCATATATTCATGCATATATATATGTATATATGTACCTATTTTTCTCTAAACGTTCATAATAAAAGTGTCAAGCCATGTTCCCACGTTGGTATAAATTCCAGATAATCATTCATTCTTTGATTATCAACTATCAGGGGAAAATTGAAAACTGATAGGTCCACTCATTTCTCAGTAATTCCTAAATACTTGCCATTATGAGGATTCAGCATCTTGATAAGTCACTGGGTTTCTTAAATTAGAAATACATTAAAATTTTAAATCTTACCTTGGCTGTCTTTAAAATATTCAATAAATTTAAACCCCTTTCTATTTTCTTGATTGAAATAAACTAGTAAGTTAGTGCTAGAAGAATAAATTGTGTGCAAAACGCCTCTTCTGGTTCATTGATAAATATGTCATGTGAGATAGAATCCAATGCCTCATTAAAGACCCAATGTATTATAGCCCTGCCTCCTTTTTGATCTATCAATCTTATCATTCAGCACATAGGATGAGATTTCCTGATAGATCTTTTACTAGGTAGTAAGTGGCAATGTTTTATAAGACACGTGGATGTTGTTGTCTTCGTATATTTATATGAGGGATTACTGAAAGCTTTTCAGTATCTTTCCAGGTAAAAAATTAATCTTATGGAACTAAATTTCCAAAGTCATTATTAAATACAGACATAACTCATTCAGCCACAGCTCATCAGAGATAATATCAGCCTAAAAAAATTAATTCTGGGCTGGGTGTGGTGGCTCATGCCTGTAATCCCACCACTTCGGGAGGCCGAAGCAGGAGGATGGCTTGAGGCCAGGAGTTTGAGACCAGCCTGAGTAACATAGTGAGACCTGTCTCTACAAAAAATAGAAAAATTAGCTGGGCGTGGTGGCATGCACCTATAGTCCCAGCTACTTAGGAAGCTGAGGCAGGAGGATTGCTTGAGCCCAGGAGTTTGAGGTTGTAGTGAGCTATGATGATGCCACTGCACTCTAGCCTGGGTGACAGGGTGAGATTCTGTCTCAAAAAAAAAAAAATTAATTCTGGTAAAATCCTTACATAAGCAAGCTATCTAGATCTATCTATCTGTAGGTTGGCGTGTTGTCTATTGAGACTAGTAGGGTGCAAGGAGGTGTCCCATGACATTTTAAAAAAATAACTTCATTGACATGTAATTCATGTACCGTAAAGTTTACCCTTTTAAACTATGCCTTTAGTGGTTTTTAGTAATTTCATAGAGTTGTGGACCCATCACCATTACCAAATTCCAGAACGCTTTCAGCAGTGCAAAAGAAAACCCCATGCCCATTAAGCAGTCATTCCCCATTTTTCCCTCTCCCCAGCCCCTGGCAACCATTAGTCTACTTTACGTTTCTAAGGATTTGCCTATTATGAATTTTTCATATTAATGGAATCATACAATTTGTGGCCTTTTGATTTTTGCTTCTTTCACTGAGCATAAGGGTCATCCACGTTGTAGTATATATCACTGTTTCATTCCTTTTATGTCTGAATGACATTTCCTTGTATAGCTTTATCTACCACATTTTGTTTATCCATTCCATGAGATCTTTAGTTTCACCAAAGTGCTTCATGGAACCTTCCTCCAACCCCCGCCAGAAGAGAACACTTCTGATGCACAAAGTAGCCATGAATAAAAACTCATTTATTTATATTAATTGAAGAAAGGGGCTCATGAGTAGCTACCATACTACTGGAAATGATCAAAATTTAGGTTTCTTTTGCAGGCTTTTCTTCCCCTGCTCCTGTTATTAAATGCTGACTTCCTGTATTCTACACCCTGATGATTGATTGGTAGATTAATACTGTGTCTCAGACTACAGACTTTCCCTGGATGAACGGGTCTGCTGGAACTCACTCCTTTCTACCTCTCATCCTGGGCTCATGCATTATGTTCCAACCACGTTGACCTTTTTCAGTATCTTGAATAAAAAACTCACTCTTTCTAGTCCCAGCGTCTTCGCGTATGCTGTTCCCGCCTGGAGTGTTCTGCACTTAGCTAACCCTTCACTAGGCTTTAGTCTCAACTTCAGTCCTTCACATCTCAGATGGCCCTGACTGTCAACCCAGTCTAGATGACCTGTCCCCTGTTACTCTTTTTTATAGTATTCTATGCTTTTCCTCTCTGGAACTTAATGTAATTTGTAATTGTGGATTTATTTGTATGCTTTAAAATATAACCGCCACTAGAACATTGACTCTAAGAAGGCCACCTTTTTTTTTTATTAACCTGTTTTGTTAACTGCCATATCCCCAGCATCTAAAATAGTTTCTGGTGCACAATAGGCATTCAGTAAATATTTGTTGAACAAACAATTGGCTTTAATTACCACCTGTGCTCTGATGACTCCCTACTTGGCATCTCTCTCCCAGACCTATCTCATGCTCCCTTCTGGTGTGGGCTGCAGTCTTGACATCTCTATCTGAATGTCCTGCATGTACACCGAAGTCAGCAGTTCTGAAACTGGGATCATTGTCTTTCTTCTCCAACTTTGCTTCTGCCTGCCCTGTTTAATGGCATCAAAACTCTTCTCCTTACCTAAGCCAGAAACCTGAGCATCATCTTAGATTCTTTTCTTGCTTTAGTCCTTAATATCTAATTGGTCATAAGGTACAGCTGATTCAGTGTCCTAAACATTTCTTTAATATAATTTTTATTTTCACTGTTACTACCTTAGTTTAAGTACTCATTTTCTCTCAGTTGTGCTATTGTGATATCCTTCTAACTTGTTTCTCTTTCCCTCTCTCGGGTCTTACTTAATTCATACCTCACACCACTGTGAGCTTTCCAAATTTAATATTTGATCATGTCATTTTTTTGCTCCAAAGCCTTTAGTGACTATCCATTTCCTACAAGTGAGGTCCCAACTCCATTGCTTAGTCTGCGAGCCCCACCTACCTCTTCAGCTTCAGCAGGAGCCATGCACTCCCTTATTTAAATCATGTCAGACTGCTTTTAGTCCCCAAAATATGCTACTTTTTAAAAACAATGTGCTTTTTCCCATAGGTTTCCTCTATCCACAAAGCCCTCTTTCTCTTGTTTACTTAACAAACTTTTAATTGTTCTTTAAGATTCTGTCCAAATGCCATATATGCCTCAAGATTTGGCTAACTGCCCTCAAAAGTTTAGGGTTCCTTTCTCTATGCTTGACGACACCCATACTTATCTGAATAATAGCTTTCACCCCATGGATTTAATCATTGTGGTAGATGTCTCTCCCTAGCACTAGACATGGCACTTGAAGGGCAATGATTGTTCTCTGAGGGCCTAGGCTTCAGATGATGATATACTTGGGTTTAAATTCTGAGTCCTACATGCAGTCCCGGGCTTGGGTGAGCCATTTAACATTTTAACTGAGTAGATGTGTGTAAAGTGCCTAGGACAGTACCTGACATACACTAAGCATTTCCTTAATGGTAATTATTAGTCACATTATTTTTAATAGTAGTAGAAGTAACCTAGTGTCTTAAGGGTAGGACAGCAACTGACATTTGGTCACATTTGTTGAATCAATGATTAAATAAAAATTTACTTTATTTTTGGTGAATCATGATCAAACTTCAATACAATGAAAAATAGGGGTAAACATAAAGTTATGAGCTGGGTCCTGAAAGACAGGTACACAAATATGGATAAAAGGGATACGACAAAAGGGGTTTTAGCCCACAGTGGTTAGAGAGCAGGCTGGGTGACTCAGGCTCAGCTTCTACCCCAACTCTGCTGTAGAAGAGACCTGAAAATTTCAGAGAATTCATACAAGACTCCACAATTCCTAGGTGTGTCCTGAGTTATTTAATGAAGTTATGGTTTCTTCAAAAAATGTATGCACACGCTATTAAGAGGAGAAAAGCACCCAGACATATATTTACATTTTGGCCATGGACTTTACCAACTCAAAATGTTGTTGAGACAGTATGATCAAATGGGAAATATGAGCATCAAGTGCCAGAAGACCCAGGTTGCAGTTCTGGGTAAGTCACTCTACTTCTTTTAGACCTTCATATACTATGTATAAGGCCAGAAGGTTGGCCTGCCAGGCTCTATAGAGTGCTCTAAGCTTAAAAGCTCTGAGGCTACTTGATTTACTCTTCAAGTATAGGGTCAGTGATTCCTGAACAAGAAAACCGCCAAGAAATCAAGACCCATTTATTTTGTGGGAACTCATTGATTTTATTTACCACAGTGTAGGAATTCAAATGTTTTTTCATCTTCTATTGTTTTACCAAAATTCAGACACCAAAAGCCTCTCTTATATGATAGTCTTTTCTGTTGTTTAAAAAAATGTGGTCTAGCAACACAAAAAGTATAAATTAGTTATTATCCTAATATCTATAGGAAACAGAGAAAACCAGAAGGATGAATGTATGCAAATAAGTGCCATTGGAAATGGACACCAATAAAATTCATTAGGAATTCACAGAAGCAGAGCAGGATATGAATATGAAAAGTAAGAGGAAAGGACATTCATATCATTTAGAAAGAACAAGGAGGACAAGGCATAATACGGCTGGTTTAGGAGTAGGGTGAGGGAGGGAAAGTATTATATTAAATATAATCTGCGTGAAGGGGAGCTGATGATGATAAGATTAAAAATGTATGTTGGGCCAGATTTCAGGCAAATTGAATGTATACATAATCTTTACTTTCAATATGCACATTGGACAAAATCCCCTTTGGTGGTAGTTTCCTCACTGATTAAGACAATTGAACTAAATGATCCATAATAGTTCATCTAATCATAATGTTATTTAATTTCATAATAATTCACAAGCATGCCAGGATCAATAAGTAATATATATTCTAACTAGCTAGCTGGCTAGAGATAGATAGATGGTTATAGATTCTAGATTTGTCTATCTAGTTATCTATCTATCTATTCTAAATGATTCTCAATTGTTTTCAGGAGATTGGAAGAATAAAGAATTTCCCTAATGTTTTAACTCTAATTTTGAATTATTATTTAAAAATCATGATTGCCAACTAAGTGCAGAAAACTCTTTTGTGCAATATCATTCTTTCAAGAAATACTTATTGATTGTGAATATATTTGCCAGGAAATTTGCTACTGGTAAGAAAATGTAGTTGACAATCGGTCTTACTGTAAATCATAGCATTTAATAGTAAAAAGGAATAAAAGGAAAGAAATAAAAGAGTAGCACTCCAGATGGATTAGGCAGGACTCCCCATCAAGCTCCTCGTCAGGTAGTACCTGTCAGTGCTGGCATAGTGAAAGAGAGCAGTGATGTTCTCCATCATTTTCTTTGGGCTACAAGTGGCCCATCAAAATGGACTTCATGGCAAGTGCTACACTGACCTCAGATTAACATTTAATTGGAAATTCTCTTTTCCTTAAGGACCACTGGAACTGTGTGAAATCTTTCCTCAAATAGAAAGAGGCAGTTCTTACTGGTGGGAGATGCTGTCACTTGGTTATCTTATATTAGTTTAGAGACTTTTAAAAGCCTTATTTTTTGAATAAGCAATATATGTACATGGTATAAATTTCAAACAAAAGAGTAGTAAGTCTCCTTTAATTTTCTCTTCAGCCAAACAGACACAAAAGTCCTTCCTGGGTATCCTTCCAGAGATAACCATGCATAGGAAAGGATTGTAACTTGTTTTATAATATCATCCCTGTTGTGTTTTTGGCTTTTCTAATCTCAGCTGCAATTGTGTGTGATCCTTCAGATGGAGTGCTGTTCTCTCAGGAGCGCCTGGGTTCTGGGGTCAGGGAAGGAATCTTTTGATGATTAAACAGTGCTCTTAGGACAGTCCCTTGGATTCTCCAAGCCTAGTTTTCCCCTCTATAAAGCAGAAATAGTAATTCTTTCCATGGGCACCTCATATAGTTTTTGTGAGAAGTTAATGTATGTGAAAATGTTTTAAACAGCAAAGATCTGTGTAAATATGGTTTGAAAAAAAGGAGTTGATTGTTGAGAAATCAGGAAAAATTCTCAGACATTTGATATCTTTGATGAAACAGCTTGATGAGCTTATGGTTGTATAAAGAAAACACAGAGGGATATAAATCAAATTCTGAATATCTCTAATTTATAAACAAAAGATAATCTATTTGCAGACACATGCAAATATATTACATGTCTCTGAGATATGTCATTTAGAGTAGTCAGCAAACACTTTCTGTAAAGAACAAGACAGTAAATATTTTAGCCTTTTGAACTCTACAGTCTCTGTTGCCACTACTCTGTCATGGTAGCACGAAGGCTGCCATAGACAATATGCAAACAAATGAGCATAGCTGTGCTCCAATAAAACTTTATTTACGAGCACTGAAATTTGAATTTTATATAATTTTCACTTATCAAAAATATTCTTCTTATTATTATTTTTCAACTATTTAAAAATGTAACAAACATTTTTAACTCTGAGCCCATACAAAAATGGGCTACACGACAGACTTGGCCCATGGGCCATAGTTTGCCAAACACTAATTTAGAACAAATTGTGTAAAGAAAAATGAACTTTACAAACCAAAATTTTTATTTACTTACTCAAGTTTTTAATGTGTTCTATGTAAGACTGAATTGGCTGTGTGGAGGTGGGCAGTCCACATTATCCTCTGAACCTCACTTTTCCTCCTGTAAAATGAGGAGGCAACATTTGATGATCTCTTAGGAGCTCTCCTTTGCTTACAGTTTGAGGTTTAATGGTTCCGAATAACCTCCTTCCATTGGCGTTCATCTTTACTTGTATGTGATATATAAAATACACCTGTGAAAGCCATTCTCCTGACAAGCTTTTGACTTCTATTTTATTTTATTTTTTACTTATTTTAAGTTTTATTTTAAAAATTTCAAATAAGTTTTATTATATATATTTAAGGTATACAACATGATGTTATGGGATACATATGGATGGCAAAATACTATAGTGAAGCAAACTACACATATCCATCATCTCACATAGTTACCCATTTTTTAAATTTTGTGTCAATAGCAGCTAAAATCTACTCATTCAGCAGAAATCCCAAATGCAGTACAATTTTATTAACTATAGTCCTCATGTTGTACATTAGAACACTAGACTTGTTCATCCTACGGATCTGCTATTTTGTAACCTCTGACCTATAGTCCCTCATTTCTTCCCCCAACCCCTGTCTTGTGCCCCTGGTAACCACTGTTTTGTTCTCTATCTCTGTATACTTGACCTTTTTTTTTTTTTTTTTTTTAAGATTCCACATATAAGTGAGATCATGCAATATTTTTCTTTCTATGTCTGCTTACTTCACTTGCCATAATGGCCTCCAGGTTCATCCATGTTGTGGCAAATGGCAGGATTTTTTTTCCCTAAGGCTGAATAATGTTCCATTATATATACAGTCATACCTTAGTATCCATGGGGGATAGGTTCCACGCTACTGGTAAGAAAGGGTAATTTACAACTGGTCTTACTGTTAAGTCATAGCATTTGGTGGTAAAATGGAATAAGAGGAATTATTAAACAATACTAAATTCATGGATGCTTAAGTCCCTGACATAAAATCTAAAATACTTATAATACCTAAAATAATGTAAATCCTGTGTAAATAGTTGTTATACTGCATTGTTTAGGGAACAATGACAAGGAAAAAAGTCTGTACATGTTCAGTACAGACACAATTTTTCCCCAAATATTTTCCATCTGTGGTTGGTTGAATCCACAGATATGGAATCCACAGATATGGAAGGCAGACTGTATATACCACAGTTTCTTTATCCATTTGTCAATGACAGACACTTATGTTGGTTCCATATCTTGGCTATTGTGAATAATGCTGCAATGAATGTGGGAGTACAGATGTCTTTACGAGGTGTTTATTTCATTTCCTTTGGGTATATGCCCAGAGGAGGGATTGCTGGGCCGTATGGTGGTTCTATTTTTAATTTCTTTAGGAACTTCCATACTGTTTTCCATAACGGATGCACCAGTCTATATTCCCACCAGCAGTGTACAAGCATTCTCTTTTCTTCTTACCCTTGCCAGCATTTGTTATCTCTTGATTTTTTGATAATCGCCATCCTCATGGGTGTAAGGTGAAATCTCATTGTAGTTTTGATTTGTGTTGCCCTGATGATTAATAATATTGAGCACCTTTTTATATGCATGTTGGACATTTTTACATCTTCTTTGGAGAAATGTCTATTCAGGTCTTTTGCCCATTTTTAAATTAGGTTGTTTTTCTAATATTGAGTTGTATGAGTTCTTTATAAATTTTGGATTTAACCCCTTATCAGATATATGGCTTACAAATATATTTTTCCCAATCTGTAGGTTGCCATTTCGTTTTGCTAATTGTTTCCTTTGCAGTGCAAAAGCTTTAAATGTATTGATAACCAAAGGTGAATTTCTGCATCTGGTTGAGTTCAGTTTTCCTTGGTTCTCAAGTTTGTTGGTATTAAATTAGGCGTTTTGGATGTGCATTAATTCTTCAACTCCTCCTGGGTATCATTTGGGACACTGCCATGTTATTATTGCACTGCCCAGTGAATCTGAAAATGTTTTATTTCAGTGGGATTTTTCCTATTTAATACTCCCACAAATGTGGGCTATAACTCTTACTAATTGAGCACATCTATAAAACAGGGAACTAATACCTACTTGTGGGCATGTGGTTAAATTTAATTCATTAATGCTTCTAAAGAACTTTCAAGCCCATGGATAAAATGTATTATTCAATTGCTAAGAGCTATTATTGTTTATTATTTTCTCTAGCATTTCCAAGTAGGTGCTTTACTATTAGGATATAATGGCAGTAATTTTGAAACAAGCTGACATTTGAGTTTGTTTGCAGAGTTCATGAAGCTACATGTAACATTTTGATTAAATCTTCTCCCCCTTCCCTGCAGAGTCACTAGGTACACAGCTACTGCCTCCTTCTCTTAGATGTTCACATAATTTACTAGTATTTAATAGTAACATCACCACTGGTATAAAAAGGAATCAGAAAAAAAATGTTTCCAACTAAGACTAAGTAATTTAGCAACTTACCTATGTTTATAATTTTATTGATGCTAAGGCTATGTATAATTGGAGGAAAGCAAAAACTTGTATTCAATAATTTACTAATAGTTTACTAAAGTTTACTAATTGACCTTTTATATTGGTCAATATTGCAGTTTGGATAAAAGCCACTAGAGACAGACCTAACTTACTCTTCCATAATATATATGAGCTCAAAATGGTTTATGATTTTTAGATGTCGTGCCATTTAATGCTCACTTGCAAAATGTGAAAGCCAGCCAGCATGTTATAATAGAAAGAACACTGGGCTGGAGACAAGCCATGTCTTTAGAAACTCAGCTCTTTCTCTTCTTTGCAAGTTTTGTCTTTTTCTGGGTCTCAGGCACTTTATCGAATTGGACCATATCCTTGGTTTTCAAAATGTGCTCCTTAGAATTTAAGGCTTAGAACAGATGCTTCAGAGTTTCTACCAACAGTTAAGTATTTTCCAATAAACGTTAAAGATTTATATGCCCAAGCACCCCATTTATTATTTTTTCTTTTATATATTTTGAGTTTCCTTTTAAATTTCGATCTGAAGATTTTTATTGACTTGGAGAAATATCCACTCGGTGATCCAAAAGATCCCTGCCAGCCCTGGCATCCTATGATCTTGCATCTCAAAGGAAGCTAAACACCACACACACATGCACATGCACACACACACACACACAAAGGTTAAAAACAATCTTTGAAGATTTCAATCATAGGCTCTGGGACAAGTTTAATTCTTGAGGCTTATGGATTATAGAAGCTCTGTTAAATAAATAAAATATTCAATAAATAAATAAATAAATAGCATTTGAAAGGCACAAACTCTATGAAACTGCTACTGGAATGCTTGGCAAATTACCTACCATAATTTTTCTCAGTGTCTTATCCCTGATAAGTATTAGCTATAGCCAAATTTTTGAGGTCTCTGGAATCACTTGTACATGCGGCTCAAGTGGGAAAGAGCTATAATATGCTTGCTTAAGTGCCTAGTGTTCTAGGGAGTGTCTTAAGGCGTAGAGCAGAGTGGAACTCAGTAATTTGTGCTTTATTAGCACTTTCCATTTCACAGAGTAGAGGCTCTTAAAATGCCAGTTCCAATGTCTATTTCTCTTTCCTCTATGGAAACCTCATAGTTCTGACCCACAGAAATCATTTCACAAGCAAATGTTAAAAGCTGGGCTTGCATCTTTCAATTGCTACACAGAATAAAATGGTTGACATTTTTATGTGTGTGTATGTATGTGTGTGTGCGCATGCATGTGTGTGTGCATGCTTATTAAGGCAGAAATGCTAATTGTCAGTACAACCAAGTTATTCTTGGTAAACAAAAATATTTTTAAAAAAGCAAGTGCTCAGAAATGTATGTTGAATTGTGTTGATGTGATGATGCTTGAAAAATGACACCATCCTTCATATTTTGTGTGACACATGAAGCTGCCTATCCGAAAGCCAGGCTTGCCAGGATGTTATAGTCATTGTCATTTGAAAAGATAAATTCACTGACAATGTGACAGGGGCATGTCCATATCTTCTATTATTAGTAGACCTTAAATTTTGAGTGGTTGGTATAATAAAGAGAATCCTTTGCCTGACATTTTCCACCATGCAATGTCTACAGCATGCTCTGCACATCCAAAAGGTCTTAGAAAGGCAATGGATGAAATGTAAAACCTGCCGCTGAGGAGCCCAGCAACGGTCCCTGCTCTGCCACTGACTGACTTGTGAACTTGGGCCACTGCTTTCCCTGTGTGCATATCAGGTTCCTCATATGTAAAACGTGGAAGTTGTGCAAGAAAATATTTAAAGTCTCTGTTAGCTCTAAAATCTCTATTAACAGGCACAGAGCAAATTTTAAGCAGTTGGGCTCAATCTGGAATTATTTAATGCCCCAAACAATAATTGTTACGAGTGTTTACCTTGCACTGGGCACTGATCTAAGATCTTTGATTTCGTTAACTTTTTTAAGCATTAACATGACTTCTTGAGGATGCTATTGCACCCATTTAAGAGAAAAGGGATATGAGACTTAGAGCAGGGAGATTACTTTCTGAAAAACACAGTTGGCAAGTGGCAGAGGTGAAATCAAAACCCAGGAAAAATGGCTTCAGAGCTCACGGTGCAATATCAATGCTATATTGCCTCCAGATGTGTGGGGCACCATGCTAAGAACCGTCAGGGACCACAAAGGTGAATATGACAAAGATTTTGTCCTCCCAGAGCTTACAGTTGTATTTAAGCTGAAAGGAAATACAAGTGAAAGCATTAGGAGAAATGCCAGGCAGTCTGCACATTGGTGGCTAAAGGAGAGGTGCAGAACATGGCTATTATGGGAGTCCTGAGAAGAGGGCAGTAGGAACTTGGCACCACTGAAGTGTTGTTATAAAACCAGCCAAAAGCACTGTCAGCACTAGCAAGGTTTCCATTGCCTTATCCAAAGACATAGGAGCAGGAGAGAAGTGCTATAAAAAGAAGAAAAAAGGAAACATCTCTCTATCAGCGATGTTTTCAGTCATCCATCACTTTGCGGAGCTGACAGCCTGTGATAATCAGGCTAAAGGTGGTTTGTCGGGTAATTCTGTGCAACCCAACCGGTCTTTGGCTTCCTCCCACCCCACTTCTCCCAGCTCCCTAATCAGTAACACTCTCTTCATTGCCATTGCCCTTCTCTCTGTCTTTCCTAACACTCTGGCCATCCTGAAGATATCCTAGTTTCCATTTCTGCTTTTAATTTAGGATTATACAAGTATAGAATTTTAGAATAGGCCTCTCTGCTAATATCTTCATTATTGTCCTGGGTGCCTGAGTCATCAAGGTGATGTCCCCTGAAGTCACCTCTGCTGACCAGCATGGCTAAGTCAGCTCATGGCAGAGAAGCACTCAGCAGGCAGAGTAGCCAATAGCTGTGACTCTTCCCCCGTCTCCACAATAATTCTGACATATCCACATGCACCCACGCTCATATGCAGGATAGCAGCCACTATCATATCCCTGACTCATGAAGGAGAAAAGAAATAAAGATATGGCATGTCGCCTTGGAAGAGATTTATAAACCCATCTGTTAGTAGTTGACTTGTGCGGATTTCAACATGATGAAAGGGTGATGTTTTATATTGGCCATTGAAATGTTTGTGGTGAACTTTCTGCAATGGTGGAGATGTTGTATATCTGCACTGTCTAACACAGTAGCCACTGGCCACCTGTGGTGTTTGAACACTTGAGATATGGGACTTGAAGTGAGACCAAGAAAATGAATTTCAAATTTTATTTAATTTTAAACAAATTTAAATTTAAGTAGCCATATGTGATTAGTGGCTATAGTATAGGATCGGGCAGCTATGGATCAAAGTATCCAAATATTCAAAACTGACAGTCTAGGGGGATCTAGTCTGTTAGTACTAATACTAGTATGGTGTCTTTCTAGTCATATAAAAATTTTATAAAGTGATTTTCTGTACAGTACATGATGGTATTTGAGCAGAAAGATCCTGAGTGTGTCAAAGTTTTAGATTTTATAAATATTTATTGGAAATACATATATGTCATTTATCCTCCAGATTCTACCCTGATTCTCAGAATCTTCCTCAACACAGTGTTCCAGGTAGCTAGAATCAACTGGTTGAATTTGCCAAGAGAGAGAAACTTGTTTACCACCTTTGAGGTGCTGGAGACAAAATGTATAGTGTACTTTGATACAGACATCTTCAATTAAGACTTGATGACCAGATCATCTATAAGGCCTTATCATAAGATTGTATGATTCCATCAATTAAAAGAGAATCAGTTCTACAACTTATCCACACTTCTTCATAGAAGTTTAGAAGAGAAACCATCTCTGTAGCACTCAGAGATGACACTCTACTTCCAATAACCTCCCTCCCCCTATATAAAAAAGACCAGAAAGAAAAAAAATGTGCAGCAGAGATTTTAAAGAATCAATTGATTGCCTTAAATGATATAAAGTAACTGATTATTTTCTTTTGTTTCTACCTTAGTCTATACACAGTTTCAGGCCAAGTCATGACTATTATAAAAGTTTATTAAGGTCAGGTACTGTTAGGTGCTGGTATAGTATGGGATTCAACGCCAAGTTATTAAGGTTTGTAAAGTGACCCAGCAAAACCAACAGAGCTTTACTATGTTGTACTTAAACAATGTAGTCATGCTGTATGTTATATACATCACCAATTTTAGCATCAACATGTATATAATATATCTGTGGGCATTTTAGTGATTTGACAGTGATGTTCTTAAACACAACCAGGCCTGGCCTAACGGAAGAAGAGTTATGAGTCTGGAGGTGCTTGAAAAAAATTTCAAACATTATAAACACTAAAACAACGCCAAGTGATTTGGACAGCTCCTAAAACCATGTTAAAGCTCTAATTTTTAAAACTGTAAGAATATCTTGTAATTATTTTGTGATTATAGTAATCATGGCATTTTAAATATGATTCTCATCCCTTATTAATTATGAGCTCATACTTATAATCAGTTATTCTTTTTAAACCCTCATAATTCTTTACTTCTTAAATATATATATTAATTAATTTAATTAATTTCAACTAATTTAAATATATATAAAGTCATTTAAATTTATAAAGTAATTCATTCATTTATCAGTGATTCATTGTATACCTTCCTGGTACAAAGTATAATGCAATATACATTCTGAATAAGATATGGGCCTTCCTCTTTAAGACTTTGGTTTCTAATTTTGGAGTTAAGTATATGTGTGTGTTGTGCATGTATATATATACAGTTGTCCTTCGGTATCCATTGGAGATTGGTTACAGGACCCTTACGGATGCAAAATCCACAGATGTGCAAGTCCCTTATATAAAATAGCATAGTATTTGCATATAACCTATGTACATCCTCCTGTATACTTTAAATCACCTCTAGATTACTTATAATACCTAATACAATGTAAATGCTATGTAGATAGTTGTTATAGTATATTGTTTCTTAATTTGTATTTTTTAAATGGTTGTGTTATTATTTATTTATTTATTTTTGAGATAAGGTCTCTCTCTGTTGCCCAAGCTAGAGTGCAGTGGTGTCATCATAGCTCACTGCAACCTCAAACTCCTGGGCTCAAGCGATTCTCCTGCCTCAGCCTCCCGAGTAGCTGGGACTACAGGCCTACAAGTGGGGCTACAGGCCTGTGCTACCATGCCTGGATAAATTTTTTATTTTTTATAGAGATGGGGTCTCACTACATTGCTCAGGCTGGTCTCAAACTCCTGACCTGAAGCAATCCTCCCACCTCAGCCTCCCAAATTGCTAGGATTACGGACATGAGCCACTGTGCCTGGCCTGTTTTATTTTATTTTTTCAAATTTTTTGATTCACAGTTGGTGAAATCTATGTATGTAAAACCCACGGATATGGAGGGCTGACTATATGTACATGTGTGTATATGTACATGTGTGTATTTATGCACATATATATGCACGCATGTATATATAGAAAAAGAGAGAGAGAAGGAAAGAAGGAAAAAAGGAAAGAAAGGAACAAGGGAAGGAAGAATAAACTATGATGAAAATTAGATTTTGATTAGTACTAACTTAAATCAAAGAGGCAGTGCTATGGGATTTGATGGAAAAGAGAGATTTATATCTGCCCTGGACCTTTAGGGATGAATTTAGACTTAGATGTTGAGCGTGCAGATATGGAAGGAAGGACTGAGGGGAAGGAAGGACATGTCAGAAGAAACAAGGACATAAAATTATATAAAAAAGTATACCAATTGATCTTGGCTGAACATAAAGGTGCATGAAGAGATGTTGAGATGTGAGAGAGGTTACTGAAAATGATGGTCGGGTATCAAGAGCAAGTATCATGAGCATGAAAATCCTGAGCTTTCTGCTGTTGGCCAAAGAGAGCTGTCAGACGCTCTGTAGGGGAGTGTCACAGATACTTAATTCTGTGTTGATTATTGTAATTTAAAACAAGTAGAATGAAGCAGGGTCTTTTGCAAGGTGATACAGAATGACTCCAGTGCTACTGCTGCACATCCAGACTAGTCTGACCTGGCAAGCGCAATCTAGTGGGAAAGCTAAGTGATGTGGATATGGGTTGAATTACCTTTGTTTGGTTCTAGGCTCTACAACCTATTACCTATGTGATATTTGAGCATTGTTAAACCCTTCCATAGTGATGAATCATGTCCCCCCTAAAATTCATGTCCATCCAGAACCTAGGAATGTGACTTTATTTGGAAATATGGTCTTAAGTCGAAGCCATACTAGATTAGAGTGGGCCATAAATCCAATGACTAGTGTCCTTATAAGAAGAGTTGAGGACACACAGAGAAAAACGCTATGGGAGGACAAAAGCAGACACTCGAGTGATACATCCACAGGCCAAGGAATGCCAAAGATTGCCTGCAGTCACCAGAAGCTAGGAGAGAGGCATGGGATAGATTCTCCCTCAGAGCCTCTAGAAGGAACCGGCCCTGCCAACACCTTGATTTCAAACTTCTGGCTTCCGTAACTGTAAGAGAATAAAATTCTGTTGTTTTAAGGTACCCAATTTGTGGTAATTTGTTATGGTGGCCCTAGGAAACTAATGCACCTTCAAACCCTAATTTACTTCATTGTAAAATGGGGATGATGATTCTTACCTCTGAGAGTTTTGATGAGAATTAAATGAACCAGAATCAAATTAAGAAGAAATTTGTCAGTTATGAAGTGCTTTATAAATATTTGCAAATTTAAAAACCAATTTTCTAGGCTTTGGAAATGTATGTAACAGTTACTGAGCATTAACTATGTATCAACCAAAGCATTAGGCATATTATCCCTGCTATCTCACAGTAGAATTAGTAATACTTAGTTGTCTAATACCATGTCATTTTGCCTTCTTGACATGGAAACTTAATGGCAGCAAAATTTTGTAGGTATTTAATTAGTGGGGGGGAAAAAGTGACTGCTTTGGTCAAAATAAAATGGTTAATGCATTTTTACTTTCTGGCAGTGTTTTTCATTTAGTCAAAATCATTTATTTCCCCCCGCACCATAGATAAACAAAATTGCTATGCTATGGTTTAATAAGTAAAATATTAAATATGTACATCAAGTTAAAACAAAAATCTAAGTAGATATTTGAATTCCATGCTCTGATATTCAATTACTACACACTTTATCTTAAGAAAACCACACCTTCTCATTCCTGCCTGATCTGGATTAGATGGAGGAAAAGGAGCTCCATGTACCACAAAGTGAGTGTAATTTGGAGTCCCCAGAGAAAATGTATGTGAAAAACTACTTAGCTTAGTTCATTTTCAGATGATTTGGTAAGCATTGGCTAATTTGTTTGCATTGCTCTCCTGAGAAAACTATGAGTTGTGTTCTTTTGTAACACAGAAGCTGAAATGGAGCAGTTCAGTGATTTACGAAATGAGTAAAAGGAATCGGTGTTGCTGCTGGAGCTGGACTTCTGGGATTTTAGGATTCTATTCGCTGATGAGCTTTCCCCTTGGGAAGTTCCCGTGCACCCCCATACTGCCCTGACTATGCTTCAAATATTCAAGGAATTTTTCTAGGCTTGCATCCCATCATTTAATGCAAAACCTTTTGCTCTCTCTTTAGCCTCCCAGTTTCTATTCCACTGCCTTATATGTAGAAATACAATGATAAATATAATGGACTCTGCCCCCTGCCTTCAATGTGCCACGTCTAGTAGGGGATAGAGACAGTTTAAGCACAGTGTGTAATGTGGTGTGCCATTTTTCAGAGCTCAAGTTTAGCTAAGCAAAGACATTTGCTTTTAACAAGATGTGGTAGAATTAAGTCGATTGAAACATCTTGGTGCTAGACTTGCCAACTGCTGTGGTATAAGGAGTTGGGAAAATTATCCAGGTATGGTTGCAAATGTGGGCTCAATCTGATGAAAAAATGAGGTTAGCAAGATTTTCAGTTACGGTTAATCAGTTGCTATGGAAAGTCAGGAGTGACATGCTGGATGAAGTAGCATTATGTTCTAATAGTTGGGTTAAATGTGGTGATGGATGTTCTGGGATAAGCCAGTCTCAAACACCCGGACAGTAGCATCAGAGTAGTCAGTCCTAGCCACTGGCCTGAGGTTTAGGGATAGGACTCTTCTCTATGAAAGAGGAAGTTAAAAACAAATTAGGGCCAGCAAATGGATGGAGAACATTGAACTATGATGGGGGTTAGCAAAAAAGGATCTTTCTTATGAGAACAAAGATTTTAAAAAGTGGCAATAACTCAGGAACTGAGGAGAGAGAAAAGAATGAGCTGCTATCAAGAAGGACTTGATGCTTATGAACCAGAGTGCAGAACTGGAGCCAGTTGAGTAAATTGTGTCCAGGGACAAAATTTGGGGGGGAAACAAAGATTGGAAATGAGCCTGCAGGTGTGGAACATAGCCTCATCCCCAGCAGGGGACGGGGGTGGAAAAAGAGTGAAGAAGGGTCCTATATGGTTTCCTTAAGAAAAAAAAAAGTGAATTTTTGATAGAGACAATGTGTCACAAAGGGTTAAGAGCACATGAAGGGTGGCAAGAATTCTTCTAGTTCAGCCTTTGCTAGTTACTGGGTGCATGGTCTTGCCTTACTGGCGAAAAATTCTTTCTAGCCCTGATTTCTCCATCTATAAGATTAAAGTGTGTCTCTATATCAATAGTTCCCATATCACAGGCCATGGGCTTACACTGGGTTGCTAGTAAGGATCACAGGGGGACCTTGTTAAAAATACCATGCTCTTGGGTTGTACCCTCTAATATTGTGCTTCAAATGGTCAGGGGTGGATCCCAGAAATCTGTGCTTTTAACAGGCACCCCATGTGATACTAAGGTAAGAATGTAGATGAGACTGCATTAGCCTAGAGACTCTGGAGTCTCTTCCTCATTCTGTTTTTATTATTTTCACTTTCTATCACCTGCCTTTGCACATTTTTATATTCATAAACTGGGATGATGCTCAAAGATCCAATAAAGAAGTTTATTGGCACACTATTTCCAATAGACACTTGAAGTCTAGTAGTCAAATGATGCAGGAAAGTTAGTTTTTGTTGCCTTCTCAGCCCCAAAGCACAAACTTTAACAAGCCTAATGTAGAATTTGCTCTCATCTGATGTCTGAGCCCATTTTTGCACTTGCAGAAGTTTGCATTCTTGATATCTCTGGTGTCCTTTTTCTATGCTATGAGCCTTTTCCAAAGCCTAATAAGTAATGTCTATATGGCATTTCAAATTCTTTAGAAAAATACTTTTCTTAAATAAATATAGGATGAAGTCATGGTGGTGATTAGGTTATTTCTGTTGTCATGCAGGACAAAGGGAAAAACTTTCCTGGAGTTCATCTTAGATGTAGTAAATCATCTTGTTATGTTCAGTGGCTTACTTTTGAGGGAAATAATATATTCCAGGACCCACATTGTTCCTAGTTTTCCAGAAAGATCATTTCCTACTCTGGAAGCAAATTCATTCTTTTTTCTGTTGGAAGAGAAATAATTTACAAACTCTTTCTAGGTTCTAAATTTTTATAATCAACAATGGAAATCTGTTCTTATCTTATATTCATATAAAGTTAAAATTCAAAAGATTGTTAGAAATTTTCTAGTTTATAGAAATCATGTCCCACAGAGAGGAAATGACTTGATCAAGATCACACAGCATATTTGTGGCAAGACACAACCTCTGGTTCTTAGCTCTGCATTCAGTGGCCAATAAAAATAATAAAAATATCCTCCACACATGTATTAGTCAGGGTTCTCCAGAGAAACATAACCAACGGGGTGTGTGTGTATTTATATATATATATATATATGTAAACTGTGTGTGTATGTGTGTATACATACACACACACACCCCTTCGACTGGTTGAAATGAAATATAGTACAGTCACTCAGGAAAACGGTTTGGCAGTTTTTATTTATATTGTACTCTTGAGTTTTATCAAAGAGAAATGAAAACTATGTTTACACAAAAATCTGCATGTGATTGTTCATAGCATCTTTATTTGTAATAACCCAAAACTGGAAACAGCCTAAATGTCTTTTAACAGGGAAATTGTTTGACGAACTGTGGTACATCCATACCATGAAATACTACTCAACAATAAAAAGGACAAACTATTGATACATACAACAACTTGGAGGAATCTTTAGGTAATTATACCAAGTGAAAAAAGGCAATCCCAAAAAATTATGCACTATATGATTCTATTTATGTAACATTTTTCAAATGACAAAATGTTAGAAGTAGAGAAAAGATCAGTGATTTTCAGGGGTTAGGAATCAGTTGGGCAGAAGAGAGGAAGTGTGGTTATTAAAAAGCAACATGAAAGATACTTGTGGTGATAAAACTATTCAGTATTTCAATTGTGGTGGCCCCCACAAGAACCTATACATGTGATGAAATTGTATAGAACTAACTGCACACACACACACACACACACACACACAAGTACAAGTCAGTGGATTATATAAATGTCAATATCCTGGTTGTGATATTGTAATAGTTTTGCAAAATGCTACCATTGGAGCAAATTGGGTAAAGTGTACACAGGACTTCTCTGTATCATTTCTTATGATTGTATATGAATCTAAAATTATCTCATAAAATTTTCAATTAAATAAAAGATACTATTACTAATAAACTTGTTAAAACTGTAAGTATTTTTCTTATGTCAAATGGGACAAAAGATGTTTCTATGTTCTTATCCAATGTTGGTGAGAATAGAGTATATACTTTTCCATACTGTACTGGTTGGAGTATATATTGCCATGCTTTTGAAAATAATTTGATATATTTAAATCCTTCGACATGATAATATCACACCTGTGAAATTGTCCTAGGAAAATAGAGATATTAATAAAATGTATATATATGTGTTATCACTGTAGTATACAGTATACTGTATTATGATAGCAATAAGACTAAAAATAGTCCACATAACAAAAGATAGTTTTGTTGTTTTTTAACAATAGCTCTGTCACCCAGACTGGTGTGTGGTGGCATTGTCATAGCTCACTGCAGCCTTGGACTCCTGGGTTTCAAGCAATCCTCCTGCCTCAGCCTTCCAAGTAGCTAGGACTGCAGGTACACACCACCACGCTCGGCTAATTTTTTTCAGTTTTTGCAGAGATGGGGTCTAGCCATGTTGCCCAGGCTGGTCTCAAACTTCTGACATCAGTGATCCTCCTGACTCAGCCTCGCAAAGTGCAGGGGTTACAGGTGTGAGCCACCACACCCAGCCAGAAGATGGTATTTTTACATGCTTCATTAAAATTATATTTTCCAAAAACATTTATTAATTGGAGAAATGCCCATGAGATAATGCTAAGTACAAAATATAAAATAAATTGTTACTTATATATCACAAAGTACAAATCAACATGTATACCTGACTCCTATACTTAGTAGCTGTGTGATCTTGGGTAAATTGCTAAACCTCTCTATGGATCTCTTATCTGTTCAACAGGGATATAATGGGAACAACTCATTTTTTTTTTTTTAATTAAAATGATTAAAGCTCTTCCAAGCATATCTTAGCACATCGATTTTTAAGCTGATATTAAATAGTAGTTGAATTTGGAAGTAGTAACACTACCTATATTTACATTCTTCTGTATTTTAAAAATCTTCCACTATGAGCATGTGATACTTTTGTTTTAAAAAATAATTACTGTATATATGTACAATGTTTAACTTATACCTACTCTCACTCCAATGACTAATTCCTATTGATACCTAATTTACAGACAGAATACCTACAGCTAGTCCATTTCTGAGGGAGAAATACTTTGCAAACTTCTACCCAGCTGAAATTTTCCTTAGAGGCTCTCTTGAACAGTGAGAAAATTTTTGAGTGGAATATTTAATTTTTAATTTTAACTATGACTGAGTTTAGGGATTATAGTTAAGGAATATGATTTGTTCTTGAAGAACAGAAACAAAGTGTTGAAAAATATTTACTGTTCGTTTTCGTAGTAGACAATTAATTGACTTCCTGGGAAATTGATCACTGATGAGACCAACCATGAAATTAGGAACATGTGCTAATTATTTCAAAAAGATTGAGATGATATATTGGTGACTAGAATTGAGAACTTGAACCATTTACTGGGTCAGGTTATGAAGCATTTAATCATTTGCTTATTCTTGGCAAACATTTAATTTGCCTTAAAAATGGCAGTCATTATAGCAACCATGAGAAAATTCTGTGGACATTATGCATCACAGCACTGTCAGAGAAAAGAAAGATCTTGGGGAACAAGAAGCTATAGAATGCAAGTCAGCAGGAACGATCTCATTTATCTGATCTATTCTAACTTATCTAATTTTACCCACAAAGGAATCTATCAATCTTTCTGTCTTCAACCCTTCCCAAACCCTTAAGATGTTGTGAAAAAACTGCAATTCATGATATGAGGTTTCTAACGTTTAGAAACATATGATAGTTTATAATTATTTGGCCCTTTATTTGTTCTCAACTTTTGTTTATAACCTTTTCCCTCTTAACATGTTTTGTCTTTTTCTTTTCAATATTTCATAACCCAAATATTTCTTGGGAAAATCTAGACACCTGGTAATAAAGTACTTGCAAAAAATATGACTTTTTAAAAAAAGTCTGTTTTCAGAAAATAAAAATTCTTTCCTTTCCATATTACTCAGGCTCTAAGACAAGCATAGAATTTATATTTTTCTCTGAAAACCATTAGTGCTTGACATTAATGTTTCTTATTAACTTTTAAAAGTTTTATTTTGTCTTATTAACTTTTAAAAAGATATTAAGAGCCTAAACTTATTAGCTTCCCATTTTTTAATTTTTAAGATAGAAAAGTTATCATTTCAAAGCAGAGAACATTCAAATGGCTCTTAAACATATGGAAATATGCTCAATCTCAATCATAATAAGAAAAAAGCAAGTTAAAAATTAAGCATTAATACACATTTTTAAATTCTCAAGTTTTCAAAGATGAGAAAGTTTTATAACATACTCTATTCACTGGGCTGTAAAGGAAACAGGCACGCATATAACACTGGTGTCAGAATTGGTACAATCTTTATCGAGGGCAATTTGGCAATATCTGTCAAAATTATAGATACACATATCTTGATCCAGCAATTCTATTTCTAGGAATTTTATCTTAGCTGTCCTTGGACATATGAAAGATTCATATATAAAGTAATTTCACAGAGTCACCTATAAAGGCAAAAGATTAGATGCAATCTAAATAGTGACTAGTTAAATAAATGACTGTATATGTACTTGAAACATAAGAAAGCTTTTAATGTGCTACATGGAATATTTTACAAGCTATCTTGATAAGTAGACAAAGCAAAGGTACAAGACTGTGACAGTAGTCTTCAATCTATTTGCTTTTTATTAATATATTCATAAAATACCCCTGGAAGAATATATTACAGCATGAAAAAATGGATGCTCTATGGAAAGGTACTGTTGCTAAAGGATAGGGGATAAACAGAGACTTTAAATGTGTAGTCTCTTATACCTTTCTGAATTTTATGCTATGTGACTATATTAGCCAATTGGAAAATAAATTAACTTTATATATAATAATAAACTGATACACATATAATATATAATAAATTGAAATGTTTTAAAGCAATTTTCTCCTTGTTACAATTAATTTTTTTTCCAATATCCTTCATAAATAAGAAAGATGCTAATTATTTTATAATGATGGGAAGTGATTTTTAAAAGGTTAAAGAGAGGAATTAAGCTTTGCAGCATTCAAGTCAGTTTATTTCTGTTATTCATATTGTTCATATGGGAGAAAATATAAATGAACACCTAAACAAGTGAAGCTCTTCCCCTCGTCTTATTCCACCCTCCTCCTCCTCCTCTTCTTGTTTCGCTTGGCTGAAGTTGGGAGGATTTTCAAAATATATTAACCAAAATATGGGTACATGGATGACAAATGTAAGTTAATGTTTATATACCCATTTAAATTATTTCCCATGCTCATATAAATAGGAACAGGACTAACTGCCTTCCTGCACGTAATCATTATAATAGGGATTTTATTAGTTTTTGGTTTAGTTTCATTTGGGATTTTCTTTTTAAATAGAGATTGTTCCACATTTGCTAAGGGCTTGTGTGATGGATATATATTTCTATGCAGAGCATTAGTGCATTTCACTAATTTTTGCCATCAATTCCAGAGACGATATGGATAAAAGAAGTTTAAACCACTTAGCCTCATAATGCCTTCTCAATCTGGCTCAAGATGTAGTATGTTTTCACATTTAATTAACTTTCTGTCTAATACTGTGATAACCCAGTCTTAAAATTGATTATACACTCTTGAACATGTTTTTGGAGGCTCCATAAAATAATTACATTTTCAGACATGTAGTTTTGGCAACCAGGCATGATGGCTTCTGAAGCTCCCGTAAGTAGCTGTCAGAGAAAGGCTTAGATCTGATGTGCTATGAGAAACCTCAAGAGCTAATGGCAGCGGGGAGAGAGGTGAAGCCGGTGAAGTTATTGGACTTCCCTGGTCTCTGGTTACTGTTCTTGTAGCCTCCCGTCCATGTGCTCAGTCTGCACCAGAGTGACTCATTTATGTTCTTTACACCTAAGAAGGCCAGCATTCTACTCTGGGCAAACATAGGAGAGAACGGAGTGGAAGTCTGGCTTCTTCCATTCATGACGAATCACGCGCTTTCTATGAAACACCAACACATCTGGATAAAAAACAGAATACAAAGCAAACACCAGGCACTTTTGTACAAAACAAAAGTCCAACAACAATTTTTAAGGCATAATATTTAGAGGAATTCTGAAGGAATTAAGTTGATCTTGTGGCATCACACCCAAATCAGTATTGGTAGCACTTTACACTTGTATTCAGTAAAATTATATGAAAACATGTAATTTCAGCAAACATTTTAGTTCCCTGATCAGCAATTTGATCTAGAGGTATTAAAAAAAAGCGTATTTAGCCTGTTTAAATTGTTTATTTTCTTTTGTCTGGTCGGAAAAAAAGATGATATCTTCTTCTATGCTCTCACAGTCCATTTAGTGCTTACTTTACTTTTGCCATATTATCATTAGTTGTTCTCATGTCTCCTCTCCCCACCAGAATGTGAACAAACTGAAGTCAGAGACTATGTAATGTCTCTTTTTATCCACCATACCTTCCAGCAGGGGACCTGGCACATAATTGTTATACAGTTAATGTTCATTTGATTGATTTGAATTATGAGTGACACTTTGATGATTCAAATGTAAACGGGGGGAAAGGTAGAGAGCGATAAGCTAGGTATGAAAAATAAAATCATTGTATTTCTAAAATATTAAGCTCCAGCTGCAAATGTCATAACCCAGAAAGATTTTTTGGTCACTCCTGGTGCAAGAGAAGATGCTACTGACTTGTTCTCCTACAGCCTCTTAGGTTGAGTAGACAGAAAGAAAACAACAAAAATTTGACCTCTTTAACAAAGAGAGAGAGAGAGAATGTTTGGGTCCTCACTTGGTGAAGAAGGGTGACAACCGTGTTTATTTGTGGGTACTGAGTATTTCACAGTTTATGAAGTGCATCTATGCTTTTTAATGATCACATTTGATTTTCAAAACAATGTGATGATACGTTCTCTAGTTTAAACTTATGTAAACTAAGCTCCAGAGAAGTGAAGTGATTTGCCTAGGTTCTCCTAGTTTGTAAGGGATGGAAAAAAGACTGGTCCCTGGAACTGTTATATCAAAGGAAAAGAATGGCATTTCTGAATTATCTGGGGATTTTCTTCAAACTCCACCTATATCCCCACTGAGTGATAATCTCTGCTTCCTTCTTACTCTAGTCACTCTTTCCATGACAGAATGCTGTATCCCCTGAGTGTCTTTGGGTAGTGTGAGGATTGAACACCTCTGACCCAGTGATTAGACTTCTGGATTAGTGCTTTCTGCCCAGGGCATTTTCTACCAGTGATTTGCCTATTGTCTCATGCCTTAGGCAATAATTCTAAAGAATGGCTCCAGGTGAGGTTGAAAGGAGCACTTGACTAGGTAACTCTGTTCCAGTCTACCTCTTTGCTTCCCTTTGGACTGCTCCATAGCTGGATTCCTGTCTCTTGGTTGCTGCATTTTGCTTGGTGCCCTTGGGCTGAAGAAGAGCATGCTGTGCGAAATGATTACATCTACATGCCAGTTGGCACAGAGAAGCCATGCTGTGCATATTTGTTTGTGCTCATGCCATTTGACAACAGTAAGATTTAGTATTTGGCTTGCATTTGTGAGGGAATTGGAAAGGAGGCCTTTTCCTCAGTGGGCTACTCACTAACAACTGTAAAGATCTGAGTTCTGAATCCTGGCTGGCTGCAGCTTTCTTTATATGAGTCTGGCATTATTTTACTTCTCTGCACTGGACAAGTATTTAGAATGGAAGACATGTACCCATTTCCCTTATTTCCTCCAAAAGAATTTGCATGCATATAATTGCCACTACAGGCATTGGAGCACAGGAACAAGCATCTTGCTAATCTTTCCAGATTTCTTGAGGTCCCTTCTGGTACTGAGAGCTACAATTCTTGGGGGTGGAGGCAGGAGGGTTTTTGTGTGTGTGTGTGTATCGCTTTTTTGTTTATTTGTATTTGGTTTTTGCCTAAGATATTCTCTAATATTTCACTTAATCTTGCTACTTCCCTACACTGGAGACACAATTTTCTCACCAATAGTAATATCTACTTTGTGACAGGTCCTGTGCTCCATGAGTTATCTACTTTATCTCTAATCTTTAAAATGGCCCTGTAGTGTGGGTGCTATCATTCTCAATAACAGTGGGGGAAGTAAGGGATTCTATATTTTCTCTAAGATTTCAGTGGCAGAACTTGAATTCCAACCCATGCTTGTCAGACTTCAAAGTCCATACTTTTTCTGGTGTTCATTACTGCATAGCTGAACTAAACAGAAACTTACTTTTACAAAAGGTAACAATCTCACACAGTATTTCTTACCCAACCTGCTATCTATGGGGGAAAACTCTGGCAAGAAAGAACTTTATAAAAGAGAGTAAGAAATTCTATGTTTGAGGAAATAAATTTCTCTATAAAATTTCTGAGGAAAGAAATTTCTCTGTAAAAATTAACTAGCAGGCAGGAAATGTGAGGGAAAAGTGCATATATCATTTTGGGGGTGGGTGAAAACAAAAGCAATGTTTGGACTTAAAGTCAATAATAGATTGCTTGAAGAGAATGCAAGGTTGAAAGAATGGATGTTTGAAATTTTCAAGTCATATATAATTATATTCCTTAAGTTTACCCGATCAGAAATATAGAATTAGTATGTTAGAGTCAGATGGTACTGGGAAGTCATCCCCCAACTTTACAGGTGGGGGCTGATGACATGGAGCCCATATTGATATATACATAGACCTAGGACCTGAGTTTCCTGATCTTGAGCCCAGATGTCTTTTGTGGGCTACCACGATAGGCCTTGGTAGAAAAGCAGACTTCTCAGCTCTTTCACCTTGCCTCAAAGGTGAATCCACAGCCCACCACACTGATGTGGGGTTCAAAGCTGGGCACATGGTAGTTTAAACATTTTTAGCTTAAAAAATACCTGGGGAAAATTCTGGGACCAAATAGACCTTATAAATAAAATTTGAGAGTGGAGCTTGTAGACTAATGTTCTGATATACCCAGGGAGGGCAGAGCCCATTAGGTTTCAAAAGTGAAAGCTAAACAATGTGGACTCTCTGATCAGCAGCTTGCCAGGCGCGAAACTTGGGCAGCAGGTTGATGGCATGCTGGCTAGCTTAGGCAGGGTAGCATTTTTCCTACCGTATAGTTTTTATGCAGAGCACACACCAAGCAAAAGATTCTCGGCAGGGAAGGATGCAGATTTCTTCTGGTGTATTACAGCCATTGGAGTAGATGAAATATGGGCCCTGGAAGCCTTTTTGGCAAACTCTCCAGTTACTGCAAGGAATGCTTATAAAAGGAAGAAGAATGTGGGCTCTTTTTTAGTCTATTGAAACTTTAAAATGTTTTTTGGCTTTTAGTGTGTGTGTGGAATTGATCTTGTTAAACTGAATCATGAATTTCTCTTCTGAATTCAAAGCCAGAATGTAATTTCATGTCTCCCTCAACTAGGGGAATGCGGGTGAGCTGGGCAAAAATGGAGAGTTACCAGGAAGCAGACACCAAAGAGAGTGAGCATGCGGGTGTGCCGGATCTCAGCAAGAGCCCCATTAAGATCTTCTCACCCATTGACCACAAATGACCACAGAGTATCCAGGTCTAAAACAATCAATAGGCTTTTCAATAGATTTTTTTTTGGTCCTCCCAACCCATCTCAACTACCTCCCCACAAGAGTCAAGGAGAAGCCATTGCATCATTGGCTTGGAGCCTGATTATCCCGAGTTGCTAAAGTCCATTCTTCTGCTCCTGCTGAAAGTTCGCCCAGCTGGAGATGGTTTTCTGATTTAGGATATTGATAAAAGAAAGCATAGCTCTAACAAATATTCCCAATTCCTTTTTCAAAATGTTAAGGATTTATGGTCAAATAGGTTTGGAGTAGAGCAATTTATCTCAAATTTCTCACATTATAGGAAAATTAAACAAACAAAATTAAAGGACTTGCCATAGAAAGTGTCACTACTTGGATTCTAAAATCTCATGCCTGGGTAGGAGGTGGAGGTAGTAGTTCTCCTTAATTATACCAAAGTTGCCCATAAAACCTCTGAGGCAGATAAAAGCCATGACTTTGACAGGAAATGCCTCAAAGATGTCAGCAGGAAGTGCTCAGAGGAAACTGGGCAAAAGACTGGTGGTGATGCCTGGTAAGGCCCAATGCACTTCTTCAGCCTTAGCCTCCCCCTCCCTGGCACATGCACTGCCCAAGTCCACCTTTCCTAGTTCCTGCCTGCACTTGACTTCTCTCTGCTTTTGTTCATGCTCTTTCCTGTGCCTGGAATGCCTGTTCCTTCCATGAGGCCCGGATCACATGTCACCTATTCTGTAAGGTCTCTGTCAGGTCCCCACCCCTGGGGGGAGGAAGGAGGAATACATATCTCTTTTATCTGTGATTTGAGATTATATTTATAGTCCTATTTTAAGTGGTTAGCATGTTATATTACTTTTAAATTGGTGGTCTGTAACCTCTGAAAGACTGTAAACCAGGTTTTATCTGTGCATCCCCAGTCCCAGGCAAGTGTTTCTCACTTAGTAGGGACTTGGTAAACATTTGCTAATTTGAGGCCAATTCTTTAAACTGTCCTTAGCCAAAGAGCAAGTACTCTTACTAATTTAGGTTTTTTAATTTTTTTTTTTTTTAGTGTTTGTGAGGCAGTCAAGCTTTGATCTATGAAGGAAGAAGCAACATTTGTAACTGAACAGGGTTATTACTTTTCTCTTTTTCATCTGTGAATCTGATCTAAAAGATTTAGCAGCTTCAAATGAGACTGAAACTCAGATCTTAAAGCCTTCAATTTCTGGGCCAGAGATTTAGAGAGAATATTTTTGGCTTCAGTTCTGGGGAGGAGAATATTCAAATTTATTATTAACATGCTGCCTTTCTAAAACATTAGCTAACTCTTCTTATTTTGTATATCATACTCTAAGTTTCTTTTCTCTCCTTTCTTTCTCCCCTTCCTTCCTTCCTTTCATTCATTCTAGAAGTGATAATTGATTTTTAAAAACCTATCTATTATCTTCACTTACATCAAATGGCATTACTCTGCCAAAATGTGGGTGGAGTTGAATCAGAGGTCATGGGATACACATTGAGTTTAGAGGCCTCTACTGATTTGGAATCCACTTCTGTGGGCAACACTCTCTGGTTAACTAAGCTGGCTGTAGAATTTTTCTGTAAGTTCCTCAACATGAGCTCTCTTTTTAAAAAAGAATTCTTTTGTGCCTTGGTGATTTCATTGTAGAATCAGAAAAGAGTAGAATAAGAAAGGATCTTGGCAATCATCTCAACAAGACCTCCACAATTCCTATGATAAGAGGTTGTCAGGTTCAACTTGAACACCTCCACTGAAAGCAATTTATTACCCCCAAGTTAACACATTTCTTTGTGAGTCAACTTTGATTCTTCTTTGTCATCCTCAGTATACAGATGGAGTCATATTTACATCAATAACTCAAATTTATTTTCCTTTCCCATATGTAAGTTCCTAAAATACCTAAAATAACTGGAGTACTACCAGTATTTCTGGGAGTGTCTGGATTGTGGATGGAGGCTAGTTCCAGAGTATTCATAAACCACCGTGTGAGTTTCAGACCCTGTTCAGCATCTACCCAGTTCTTCCTCTCCCACTCTAGCTTCTCCTTGTCAGTTTCTTCTCATCCCAAAAGTCTCTACTAAAGTCTTGCTACCTCGTGGCTGCTGGGCTAGCACCATCAAAATCACCTGAGAGCTTATTTGAAATTTGGAATCTTGGATCCCACCTCAGACTCACTGAATTGGATCAGGATTTTATTATAATAAGATCCCCAGCTCATTCATATTCGCATTTACATTTGAGAGGCATTGCTCTGTCTAGATAGTGCCTTATGATGCCTGTGGCCTTGCCTGTTCTCATACCACCAATTTCAGGACTCAAAAAAGTGCTGCTGGATGATTCCCAAATCAGAATGGCCAAGTTGAGGAAAGTTCTGCCCAGAAAGTGGGAGAATGACTTCTCCAATTTTATGACTCACTTTGTCACTTTGTAGGGTCCTATGCGCCATGTCCTGTACCCTGCTCCCCCATGGGACTTTTTACAAAAACTCTCCTCCAGCCCCCCACCTCCCTTAGTTCTTTTCTCCTGAGGCATCCTGGAAAAGTAACCTACACCATCATATCTTTTCCAATGACTTTTTAAAACTTCTCTTCAGGATCTTAATCTATTTCTTGCCCCTTCTCCTTCAGTCTGAAATTAAAAAGTTTAAATAGAAATCAGTTCATGCCAATAGACCCTTATGGACCCAACATACATGCCACACACACAAAGAGGTCTGAATTCCCTTTGGATTTAACTGGGCCATCTCATGTTCACTTATATCGAACTGACATATACCTTCCAAAAACTAATCTATTTTCTAATTTTTGTCTTCTGGAGCCATGAAAAATATACTTTTAATCTCTTTTCTGTATAACTGTTCTTTAGGTATTTGTTTGAAGAACATTTTTATGCCCCATCCCCCAAAGTTTCTCATTTTTAGACTGCATATTCTCGTTTCTCTCACATTTTTCTCATGTTTGATTTCTCGGTTATTTCCCCAGAATCTGGCTTAACACTCTAAGAATGGGTGATACAAACTGATCACAAAATAAACTGATGATCATAAGCAGGAGATAGCAGAAGGCAGAGAGTATCGAAAGGGGACATTCTTGTAATAAACAAGGGTGTATACAATGCAGCAGAAGACTTCTGCATGCAGCCAAGCTGGGAAATGAGTCTATAACTTTACTACATCTCATGTGTCAAGCAGAGGAGCTACTTATATTCTCTTCTCAAAACATCATTGTCCATGTCACTTTTGTTTTACTGGTTTATTTATACTCTCGATTTTAGTTTCTTAGAGCTCATGCTATAAACTGTTCAAGCAATAAAATTCCGGGAGTCTGCGCCTCAAAACTCTGTGTGTCAATGGCTGTTCAAGTTATTGAATATTAGAAATAATAGACTTAGGGATCATAATAAACCTGATATGAGAAATGTTGTGACGGCTGAAGTTTTTATAAGTTGATGAGGTGCATACCTAGATAAACACTGAACTATCTTAGAATCATAGGTTTCATTGATGGCATTCTCTTATTTCTCAGATTGTAGATCATAATGCTTTAGAAACAACAAAAATAAATAAAAAATAAATTTTAAAATCATCAATGATTTTGAAACTTCTCTGAGGCTGAAATAATGTGGCAAACCTTCTTCTCTTTGCCAATGATTCAAATAGTTTAACACAACCTAAGTTAATTTTTTCAGTAAAGTTTGCTCCATTGCAACTAATTTCATATAGACAACTATAAAATAAAGTAGTTATCAATATATTACATTTGAGGTTATACAAGTTATATTTTAAAGTAAAGGTTTTTTTCTGTACATAAAACTAATAATTATCTATTGTAGAACTTTTAATATTATAATTGATTACAATTATAAGGAAATTAAAGTCATCCATAATCCTACTACTTTTAGATAAACACAATATTTTGGTGTACTTTTTTCTCATTTTTTTAACCACTGAAATATATGACCATATACATGAGTATGATTACTGATTGTATACAAGGTTGTATTCTGTTTTTATCGCTTGTCATACATTTCCATGTTCTTAAATATTCTTTGGTTTTAACTATTGTATAAAATCCCAGCACATGAATATACCATAATTTGTTTTACCATTCCCTTATTGCTGGATATTTTGATTGCTTTTAACTTTTCACTGTTTTTACTAGGATGACTATCCTTGTATGTAAATTTTGATCACTTCTATGATTATTTCCTTATGATAGATTCTGTGAGTTACACTTGGTGAGTTAAAAATTATGGACCTATCATACATCCCTTTTAAATGTGTTCAGTTTGTCCATCAATTAAAATGGCACTTGGGTGGAGTGGGCAGTGTGTGAGGGGTCGGGGGGGGAGATAGAGAATTGGAGTTACATCTTTTTAAGAAAAAGAAAAGAAAATAAGTTGTTAGTAAATGATTCAAGACCTTAGCAGTTAACTAATTCTAAACACTCTAAAAAATGAGACTTTATGATAGGAAATCTTATTTCCATAATTATAGAAAAGAGATAACTTCTAATATTTTCATTTCCTAATATAATAAAAAATTAAATTACGTTTGTGTGTGTAATTGCTGTGTTATTTTTGCATAACACTGAGGTTGAATAATCTTTTCAAAATTCTTTTTAAAAAATTATATTATTTTCCTCATGTCACAAAAGGAAAGACACAGAAAATCTAGACTGTAAATTCCATGAGGGCAGAGGTGACAGCTGTCTTAGAGAGTCTGAATCTCAGTCCCCCCACAAACTTTTGACATGTGAAGAGTGCACAGTAGACACTTGGACAGTAGAGGATCTCCTTCTTGTGACTTCTGACGTATAAAAGAGATCTGGTCAAGATAGTTTTATTTTCCTAAGAAAATCTTAATTAAGGAGTAATATAATAGAAGAAAAAAATTTCTGTAAACAAATAAACCAAAAAAGTATCCAAAAGACCATTCTGAAGTTAAGGTCTTTAGAAAGCTGGAAATGCTTCTTTATATAGAATTTAGAGTAGACAAAATTCATTTCTTAACCAGAAAAGTCCAGGAACTCACAGGAGATCTTTAGCTCTTTTACTTTTCAAAGGCAAGTTACCTGAAACCCTGTCTCTCTGTTCTTCCCTTGCCTTATTACAGCATAAAGAATATGCAATAACACCTTTAAAAATGTTTCCTTTAAAAATTTAATCTAGTAGTACCAAGGAAAAATGAATTTTAGTTAAAAAAATCTAACCTCTAATACCTATAGCAATAAGAAGAAACCATATTTTGCTCTGTTAATGTATATAAGGTAATAAGCAAATTAACTTGTACTAAATAGTGTGTCTCTTTCCTGAAATAGTTCAAGTCCTTTTCCAACCACCACTGAAGTTTTTTGGGGTTTAAAACAATGCAAGGGGGTGCGGTATAGGCTTTTTCCTTCTTGTCACTAGTTAAAAGCATTCTGAATACCAAGATTCTAATTTTATTATCTTCATTTTAGTCTAGATGTAGAAATATAAGGACAGGTGAACAAAAGATCTATGCAGCAGATTGTTTCAAAAAGGAGGGATTAGAGGAAAAAATTTAAATTTACCTACAGTGAATGTCGATTCTTAGGGAAAAAAATCTTTAAAATTGCAATTAAAAAGATAAAAGCATGGAGAAAATTTAGAAATAAAATGATCTGTGGTAGGGATATATACAGTGCCAATTTGAACATGCCTTCTCATCCACCATACTCCTGGGAGCAAGTATATGTTCAGGAAAGATGAATAATACTGTCGTCAGTGGGGAGCAAAGGGGAAGGACAAGGGATGCTAGGATGCCAGGGGATTACATGCCACAGTGACTTTGATCCAATAAGTAACACATCCATCATTCCAAGGTTGATCATTCTTACCACTGGTAAATGAATTAATTTACATTCTTTTGTTTAATGGCCTTATTACAATTGTAAATTTACAAGGGATGTTTTGGTATCTTATGCATAATTACTGAAAAAAGAGTTTGCATTTTTAAGCATGCACAGTGTTGGAATTTTACTCATCAGAGATTCCATATTGGATGTTCCCAATAATATGAGTATCAGTAGGAATGTGTCTTTGTGGTTTCTTTTTTCAGTGCACTTGGGATTATTCATCTTCTACATCTCTTAATTGGAAGGATGATTGTTGAAATTGTTCATACTTGACTTTTCTTTGAACATGACATGACTCTTAGCAAATATTCATAAATTTCTGGAAAATTGTATTGAAGGTCTACAGGTCAAACAGCATTTATTTCACAGACGCGTCCTTCATTGGAACGCAAACGTGATTATCTATTCAGATAAGGGGAAATGAAGTAAGTCCTATATTGTTTTGCTTTTAGTCTTTAGTGTCATATTTGGGCAGCAAACACCTTCTCATCACACTGTTCCAGAAAATAAAACAGAGCAAAGTATCTATGGTATACCTGTGAGGAGGTTGTTTGTTATTTCCTCTATCATAAAAGCCATTAATATAAAAATGCTCATAAACAAAATGAGAAAAGGCTTAGGGGCAATTAGTAAGGCACAAATTATACAATGAAGTCACTAATCTCTTTTCTGAGTAATTTTTCAGCAAACATATTGTGTAAAAAATAGTCTTCAAGGAGTCATTGACTTCAACAAGCTTTCTACTTGTCAGCAAAAACATTTTTGCTTTGAAGTAAAAAATCAAACAAAAAACCCCAAAAAAGATCAGTGAAAAAACCCAGAAATGAGGAGTAATCCCTAAATATTCGCAGCAAGAAAAATGAGCAGAGAAAGGTCACCAGCTTGTGTTTTCAAGATTATTTGTCTATCTCACAGTTTGTGGTTCCAAAGTATTTTATCAGCATTAATTGGTTTTTCCCTTAAAAATCCAGAAATATTCAACTCAGAACAGTTATGCCAATTTAAATCTCAAAGTGAAATTTGGGCAAGAGGAGCATGTTTCTTGGAAGAGGGGGTATAAAGAAAAGCTGATTTCTATTTATTTGGTTTCCATTAAAAACACCACAAGTTATTGGCTTTATATTTTTCTATTTTTTTCTGTTTCAAAATTAATATATGTTCAGCTTAGAAGATTTAAGAAATATAAAATAAGTAAAAGAAGAAAATAAATAGCCCTAATAATCTTATTTAATTGATATAACTTTTGTCATATCATATTATAAATATTTAATAGCTTTGTGTCTTCCACCTCCAAATTTTTTCTTATTATATAGTAAACATTTTCCCATGACATTTCTAATTCTGCAAAGTATTTAATCATACAGATCCAACATAATTTATTTAATCAATATCCTTTCTAGTAACCACTTATTTATTTATTTATTTATTTTTAATGAGGAACAACTGAGTAAGAAGTCAGTCATGCAAGCCAAACACAGTTCTGAAATTCAGATGTCTGTTATAGTTCTGACTTAGCATAATAAAGCAAAGTTTGATTTCTCTCTCTTTCAAATGATTCATTTACTTTCAAAAGGCAGACAAAAGAAATGATATATAAACTCAGTAAATCAGGGATGCAAAAATATTGTCCAAAATGTAAGGAAAACATAAAAAAGCTAGGGAGGTAGGAGTACCCAAAGTAAAGGATCGTGGAAGGCAAACCAGAGTATATTTCATTCAGTCACTTTGAGCATATTCTTTTAAATGTAGCCATTCACCTACGTCTCTGGCTAGTTTGTTTTCGTGGCAAAGAACTGGCTTTGGTTGCAACTCTATCTGCCTAAGATAAGTGGACATATAGAGAACTACATGGTGGCATGAAGCTCAAGCATGATTATATCCCAAGGACAGTGCATGGCTGTTTAAAAGGGCCTGAGCCCATGAAAGACTCTTCCTAGAATGTCTGCCTCATCTCCCACAACTCACTTGAGTGCAGAGAGATTCCCTGGGACACTGAATCTCCAAGAAGGGGAATGGAGAGTGAATAATTTCCCAGATTTTATTTGAACATGGAGCTATTTTCCCTCCGAAATGGTTATTAATCTGACACAGATGACTACTGTTCTTTGGCATACAATTTGAGGAATATTACTCTGACCAGAAATCATTACTCTCTTTCTGGTACTCCTCTAGCATTTATATGTCTTTTATATTACAGCAGTGGTAAAACCCGGAATAAGCATTATAATCACCTGTGACGTACGAGAAGAATTTTAAAATGCCTCTTGTTTTTTGGATTTTCTGGAACTGGGCCCCAGGCATTGGTTTGTTTTTGAGTTTCCTGGGCAATTATATTATGCAGCTGTGTTGAGAACCACTGCCTGATAGGGCAATTTTTCTTTATGAATTTTAGAGAATGTGTCTAATATAACTTCAAATCCCCTTAAGGCTAATTCAAGGACCTTGCTGATAATAGGTTCTCAATAAATATTTGTTGAATGAATGAATACAAACCTAAAACATAATAATGCAAATAGTATTGGAGTGAAATCTAAAATCAAATTTAAGGAAACATTTTTCAATAGCTGCATTCTTTTCTTACTTCTGGATATGTAGATTTTAAAAGCTAGAAATAATTCCAATAAACAGCCATAAATGCTTCTTGGGGATATTCTGATCTTTATAGAAGCCTGAAGAGTTTTAAATTATTTCCACAAGCAAAGCAGAAAAAATCTTCCTAAAAATTCTAAGTATAGCATTACCATAGAGCTAACCCTCCATCCTTTTTTTTTTATTCTTTCCATAACAGATTATTAAGTGCTTAATACGTGGTAGACACTATTCTAGGCTTCGAGTATATACTAGCGAAGAAAATAGACAAAAGTTTTTGTCCTAACAGAAGTTAGAATCTAACTGGGGAAAATAAGAGGAAAATAAAGCTGGAAAGGGGGAGAGGGGAGAGAATACAGGGAGTTGAAGTGAGGCTGCAATTTTCTTTAGGTAGTTGAGCTATCTTGGGTGTTGCTGAGAAGATGGCATTTGAGTAAACAATGGAATGAGGTGAAGGAATATCTGGGGGACAAGTTTTCCAGGCCAGGGGAACAGCAAGATCAGAGGTTTGAGACATGAACACATCCCTGGTATATTCCAGGAACAGCCAGGATTTTGGGAGTAAGAGACAGTCAAAGAAGAAATGGGGAGGCCAGATCTTATAGGACCCTGTAGATTTCAGTATGGACATTGGCTTTAATTCTTAAAGAGGTGTAAAGTCATTGAGGGTTTTGAACAAAAGTGTGATCTGACCTGACATTTTAACAGGATCACTCTGGTCTTCATGTTGAATAGACTTAAGGACGTAATGGGTGGAAGCAGAGACCAGTTAGGAAACAATTGCAAAAATCCAGATGAGATACATGATGGTGGTTTGGACCTGGGTGTTAACAATGGGAAATAAGCAGTGAGTGGTCAGGTTGTATGTGAATCTCCTTTTTCATCTATGGACCAGTGTAACAAGACAGGAGAGAACACACAGTTTCCTCCCTGGATATACGTTGTAATAACTCAAATCTTCATATTTTCTTGGAGCCCTGTGTGAATTTCTAATGACTCCCTTTTTACAATTGCAAACAATGCAAAATAAAAGAAGAATGTGATTCATGTCCAATAAGCCCTCAGCTTCCTTTTCTTGTATGCTGACTGATCGATTTGTAGAGGAATCTAAAGAGGGGATTTCTGTACCCAGCAGAGAGTGGAAATAAATGAGTTTGAACATTCCTTCCAATGTCTGAGATTCTATGGTTCTGTGATCCTAAGTAACTGAAAATTTTCTGCATGTGCAAAGACTGCAAACTTGTCATAATATATATAATGGTGGCACTAATTGTCACAATAAGTTGAAAGCAAATAGTAATGATCATAGGTATATTTAAAATATTTCACACCTGTCCCAGCACAGACACAATAAAATAGAAACAATGGAATTATCTACTTCTAGATGTAAAATCATCTTCTCAGTAGGTCACAAGGAGTTCGCAGCCTTTTCTATTTGCTGGGTGTTCTGGGCCCTGCCTAATATGAACTGTTTATCTGATCTGAAGTGTGAGGAGATTCTGCCATAGTAGAGTAAGTTCTATACAAATTTAAAAGGCAGGGTCTGCATGTTGCTAATGGCTCCTTATAAGGGGATAAGGTGTCAAATTTGGTACCTATTCCCCTCCTTTTGGTAAATATTCTTCCACAAACTATGGAGATACGGAGTCACATTCTGAGTCTTACTTCTACCACTTACTGGATATGGGACTTGGGCAAGTTGCTGGTTACTTAATCCTCATTGCTGCAGTTACCTCATCTGTAAAGTGGGGACAAAAATGGCACGTTCCTGACAGGGTTGTTGTGAGGCTGAATTCAGTCAGACAGTGACTGGCTCAAAGCAAGTGCTCAGGGAATATTAATTATTCTTATTTGCTGGTGGTGAAATGAAGAGCGCTGACAAGAAAATTTCCACCAACAAGCATTTTATGTCCTTTTTTTTCAATTGTCAAAGTTCTATTGAAATAGATGGAGAGCTTAAATAAAATTAAGGAAGCATGCACTAGAGTAACAAGAGTAATAATCAGCATATTTTTAAAACAGTGGATTAAAAATGAAGAAAATCTTCTACTCCAACAAAGGCACTAGCGTATTTTGGGACTGTGCTATGAGTCGGGCATATGTCATGATATTAAGATCACATTTAGCCCTTCTCTCACCCTGGTGCTGCTATCTGCATTTTATAAAGAAATTGAAGCTCCAATGAAGAGCAGGATGAAAACTCCTCCGGCATCTCTGAAACTCTTCTTCTAATTCCAAATATCAGCACATTCCTCCTTCCTCCTTCTTGTTCCAAGCTTCAGTTTCCTTCCTGCGCTGTTAAGGCACCCTCTCTCCACACTCCTCTCTCTCTCTCACCCGAACTGCTTTTCTGACACTTCCACTGAATGCCTTCATGTGGTTTCCTGGACACAGGTAGATTTCACAGGAACTGCTGCAAAATGTGGCAGCTTGGTATGGTTTTTTGGCCAACTTTAGCCAAATAACAAGCTTCTTATGTCCAACAGTCAATGGCTAACTAGTGACTCACTTTAGGGTCCTTCAATTACAGCATTTCAAAAGTTATTAAGAATCAGTCTGAAGATAAATGGTAAAATTGTGACCAAATATGTGTGTTTGCACATGTGTGTATGTTGTCCTTGAAGTTGTGTCTCTGTATTCTCATTATGTTCCAGTAATAAACATTTGTATTCACCTGGTTTATTCAGCATGCTGCTGCTATTGCTCTGTTTGGAAGAGGGAGGTTTATACCCTTGAGTCATAAGGAAGACTGAAGTTTGCTGAGGGGGAGATTCCTTGTTGGAATTTGTTTGGCAGCCTGGACCTAGGGATAGAACAGACCTGGGTTCAAATCCCCGCTCTGATTTTAAATAACTGTGTGACCTCGGACAGTGTACTTAACCTCTTAAGCCTCTCTTCTTCCTGTGTAACCATACCAGTGTTACAGGGTTCCCTGTGATGATCAAGGAGGTAATGAGAATCAAATACATGGCACATAAATTAGATAGTGCCAAGCGAATGGTGGTTCTTATTAATGTGCACTGATTTAATTAGAAATGCCAGATACTCAGGCACAGCAATGTCTTCCCAGGTCACACAGTGATATCATAGATCCTCTCTTCAGAAAGTATCTACTGAAATTTTGCTGTTTAGAAACTGAGTTGCGTACACACTGTGGCAGCAACTTGTACGCCCCTCAGAGTGGACACTTCTCATCAGCTGAATTCAACTCTACTTCACAGCTCTAAGAATATGTGTAACCTTCAACATAAAATCTGAGGGAAGAGGTGACAGATGGGTTTGCATAGCTGGCTCCTTCTTATCATTCAGGTTTGGACAAATACCACCTCCTCCCAGGAAACTTCCCTGACCACGGTATCTCCAATACCCTCCACCTTACCCACCCCCAGCCAACTGCAATCTGTCCCCTTTCCTCTGCTTTATTTATTTATTTTTTAATAATAGGCTTTCCTTTTTAGAGCAGTTTTAAGTTCACAGCAAAATTAAGCAGAAAGTTCCTATATATCCTCCTTCCACCCGCTACATGCAAAATCTCTCCCACTATCAACATCCCCCACCAGAGAGGTACTACCTTTGTTACAATTGATGAACTTACATTGACACGTCTTTTTCACCCAAAGTCCACTGTTTAGAGTTCACTCTTGGTGGTGTACATTCTGTGGGTTTGGGCAAATGTTTAGTGACATGTATTCGCCATTATAGCACCACATAAAGTACAGTCAGCCTTCTGTATCCGTGGCTCCACATCAGCGGATTCAACCAACTATGAATCAAAAATATTGGAAAAAAATGGATGATTGTGTCTGTACTGAACATGTACAGATATATTTCCTTGTCATTATTCCCTAAATAATACAGTAAAACAACCATTTACATAGCATTTACTTTGTATTAGGTACTGTAAATAATCTAAAGATGACCAAGTATATGGGAGAAAGTGCACAGGTTATATGCAAATACTATGCCATTTTATATAAGAGATTTGAGCATCTGTAGATTTTGGTGTCTGAGGGCACCCGGGAACCAATTCCCCATGAATATCGAGGGATGACTGTAGTTTCACTGCCCCCCAATCCTCTGTGCTCTATTGATCCCTCCCTCCCCACTAACGCTGGCAACCACTGATTTTTTTACTGTCTCCACAGTTTTGCTTTTTTTCCAGAATGTCACATAGTTGGATGCTTTATTTTTTTAAAAGGATTTATCACTATTTATATTATTTACATGTTTGTTTATTCATTGTTTTTCCCTCCCACTAGAATGTCAGCTACATGAAGGCAGGGTCATTTTCTGACATTTGAAATGTGATATCCTCAGTGCTAGACTATGCCTGGCTCAGAATAGCCTTTAATAAATATTTATTAGTTTAGAAAATGAGTAAATCTTTCCCCCATCAAAATAATTCTCATCCTTCTGTTAATGTTAGAACTTGTAATTGGAAATATGTACACAAATGGTAATAATAATATTGGTTGTCATTTTTATTATCTTCCAGATACCAGGCCCTGTGCTATGCATTCTAAGTGCATTATTTAATTTAAATCTCAGAACTACCTTCTGAGGTAGGTACAATTTAAGAGGTGATATAGGTAGTATATAGGTAGTCTTGCCTTTTTTAAAAAATTTATTTTATTTTTTCTCTTTAAAGAGTTTATTTTTAAATTTCAGAATATTACAGGGGTACAAACGTTTTGGTTACATGAATTTCTTTTGTAGAGTTTGAGTCAAAGTTATAAGTGTGTCCATCTGTGTCCAAGCTAGAGTGCAGTGACATGATCATAGCTTACTACAGCTCAAATTCCTGGGCTCAAGTGATCCTCCCACCTCAGCTTCCTGAGTAGCTGGGACTACAGGCATACACCACCGTGCTTGGCTAATTATTTTATTTTTCATAGGGACAGGGTCTCATATGTTGCCCAGGCTGTTCTCAAACTCTTGGCTTCAAGCAATCCTCCTACCTCAGCCTCCCAAAGTGCTGGGATTATAGGCATGAGCCACTGCACATGGCCTAGTCTAGCCATTTTATAGGTAAGAAAACAAGATTCAGAAAAGTTAACTTATCCAAAGTCACATAGTTAGTAAATGGCAAAGTTAAATTCAGGACTACTGGATTCCAAGGTTGATGTAACTAAACTGTGTTGGAATTTGGAGCTAGAGGGAACCTCATAGCTAGTCTATTCCACTCCTTGGATTTGAAACATGGCTGGTTAATCTGAGTGCCTGGATGTTTACTCTGGTCCATTTAACATTTATACAACATCTACTGTTTGCTGTGCTGTGTGCTCTAGGATGTCACTTGGCTATTACAAATGTGGACTCTCAGCTCTACTTCAGACCTACTGATGCAGAATCTGCATCTTAACAAAATCCCCAGGAAATTCATATACATGAGATATGTATGTTTGAGAAACACTGCCCTATAAGGAATATGAAGACCCCAAACTCCTATGCCTCAGACTAATAAGCAAACCAGGGTATCAGCTTTCAGAATAGCTTGTACTTTAGAGGGGGAAATGGTCATCCATGCTTATCACATTCCTGAGCACTTAATAAGCACCTAATAAACATTCATATTTATTATAAATTACACAAGGAATGAAATATCAGCCAGGCAGAAGGGCTAAATGTTGCTGAGGGTGAATAAGGCAGCCTCTGGCTGCTAGATAGTATAAAATATTCTCTTTCAACAAGGCATAGAAAATGCAGCTTGCTTTTCTCTTGCTGTGATTCAGTGGTGGTGTGGGTATCTGGTATAATGTCAGCTTTTCTAACTGTAGTTGGGTAAATTTCTGTAATGCCTTTTGGACTATAACACATCTGCAATCGTGTGGTAATGAGTGTTGCTAGGGAGGGCTGATGTTTTACTGCAAATCATAGACGTGCTACTGCATTTCCACTGGGGAAGTTGTGGGTGGTCAATTTTAGCACAACTTGAGCCTGCTATATTCTTACAATAGGGAACAAACTGTTGTCTGTTTTCTAACATCTCTGTTCCAAACAAACTCAACCTTCATTACCCACTTTACTGTTTATGAGCATGTACACCAGGGAAAATGAATTTAGCTACTCCAAGTATGCCATCTATTCCATCATTGTTTGCATCAAAATGCCAGGTTGCCATCTAGCAAAGGCTCCCCATTACCTTGTAAGTTGTATTTGAGTCTGAGGATGAATTCAGCACTTGAATCAGTGCATTTGTTTTCTGCTTTGTCATACACATAACTGGCAAGTCTAGCCAGGGTGCTGTTTGCAGAGGAAATCTGTCTGTGCCTGGAATGCAGAGCGGGCAGTTTCTCAGATTGCTCTTCTCTTTCTCACTCAACACAGCCACCCTCTCTATTTGTTCCCGGTTCTATGCCGACTATAATTATGTGTATTTCTTGTCATGCCACTTGTACTTGTATAACATTTCTGCATCCAGGATGAATACAATTCATCCAGTTTTCTCTCTCTCTTTTTTTTCCCTTTCGTATAACTCAACTGTTGCCTTGTTCTTTCTCATTGATTTCTGCACCACAACATAGTCAAATGGAAATACAATATGTTGCACCTGACATCCATCTAAATCACCTGCCATGATGCTAAAAGATGCTGACGATTTCTTAGTGTAGCAGTCAATGGTAAATTGTATAAGGACTGCAATAATATGCCTGTATTTGCTTTTTCTGGAATATGCTGTGGTTTGGTGCATGATCAATTCAACAATATTGTGAGGATTCCATGGGAATGAGCAACAGAGTGTCACCTAAGATTTTTTAGTGTTCAAATCCTAACAGTTCCAGTATATTCTTTTGCCTTTCCAATGAGTTAGGGTAGGAACTAGCCCTCTCAAGGCCCTGGACTAGGTGTATATTCTTAGTTTTGCATATATTTTTGCTTAATCCTTACAAGAGATTAAAGTTTTAATACATACATACAATGTATTAAAATTATTTTACAGGCAAGGAGTTTAAAATTCATACAGGTAAGGTGATTTTTCAAGGTCTCACAGCTGGTCAATGACAGAATGGAGATTTATTTGTTTGACTCTAGAATTCATCCACCTTCCATACACTATCTTCTTCTTTGCAAAATTTTAAATTCCAGAAAGTTCAGCACGCTCCTTTATTATCTGATGCTGATTAAATTGGGTGCAGTAGAGTCTATTTTTTATCTTATTCAAAGTGGTCACTGACAAATGGTTGCGTGTAAATTTAAAAGATTCTTTTGGTAAAATAGATGTTTTATGCTATTTGTAAACAATATATTGTGGGGCCAATTGCATTTTAAGAATTTTTTAGTTTATCATAAGCCCTCATGGTATTTTCAATTTAGTCTTCATTGTGTATCAGTAGATAATTCCTGGTGAGCAAGACTAAAGATAAAGCTAGCCTGGCTTTGCCACATAATTGCTGTGTATGCTAGGGAAAGACACATGACCCCTCTAAGACTCAGCTTATTTATCTGTAAAATAGGGTAATACACATGCCCTACTCACCTCACAAGATGGTTGTGAATACAGAATGAGATGATGAATATGAAATGCTTTGGAAACCACAAGAATACGTAGAAATGTATCATTGTAAGTCGTTAGGTATTTGCCAGGCCCATACTATGGGCTGATGTTAGGCACTGCACTGACGAGGTTACTAGAACTTTCTTGCCCTCCAAAAACTTAAAATGTAGACAAAGAAAAAATATAGTCATTGAGCTGGGTCTTGACTTTGTAATAAAATTACAATAATTGCTCTTACTGTTGCTTTGGTACCATTAGCAGCTGATTCTCAAGTAGGTTAAGCACAATGAGAAAAGCTGTCAGTTATCTGATATCACTCACATTTTAAGGGTATTTGAAAATAAAACTTGCTTTATTATGTCTTGCATTCAACTTGCCAAATTGCTATAGCAGAAAATGCCTTTTCATCCATCAAGACCAACTCTAAGTCCCGCCACTTACTGTAGCAATGATTCTCCAAGGGTGGTCCCTGGACCAGCAGCATCAGCATCACTTGGTAAATTGTTAGAAATGTGAATTCTTTTTTTTTTTAATTTATTTTTTTAATTTCAGAATATCATGGGGGTACAACATTTTGGCCATACACATTGCCCCTGTTCTGCCCGTGTCAGAGCCACAATCGTGGTCATCTCCCAAACTGTGCTCCCCGCATCCATTCAGTGGGAGTTTTTCCCATCCCTTCCACCCCCCTCCCGCCCGCCCTCAGATGAATGTTATTGCCCTGTGTGATGTAAGTGTTCATCAGTTAGTAGAAATGTGAATTCTTGAGTCTCACCCCAGGCCTACTGAGACAGATACTATGCGGAGGGGGAGCTCAGCAATCTGTGTTTTAATAAACCCTCCTGAAGGTTGTAATGCATGTTCAAGAGTAAGAACCACTAATCTACTAAAAGCTCAAGATATTATTATCTCAAAGGCTTGCTGAGGCCAAGAAGCCCCTTCCTAATGAGGGAAGGGGTTGGGAATAACATTATCAGGAATGAGAAGAGGGGACTATGTTAAACTGGAGAGATGCTCTTGCTTATTGGGAGCCGCTAGTGATTATTGCAGCCGTTGGTTGCCATTTAGGAGTGTGAAGAGGTCCAAATATAATTTTTCAAGAGACAAAAACATGACTGTCTTACATATATGTAGTGAACACATGTTGAAGATTAATTTAACTTTTTAATAAGAATTTAGCAAGAAGATGAAACTGGTTCAAAGGAGAAAATGAAAGCCTGGAATATTCGTTTAGTCAATAGAAGTAAGAATGTTGAAATAAGGTTAAGTTAGTAACAAAATTGTTTAATAACCTACAAGGAAATAAAACTGTTATCTATGGGGATATTTATTCTATGGTACAAAAATAATATGCAAGCAGTCTTCTGCAAGTTGACATCTAACTTTATAGAGTCTTAGCCCTAATCAATAGTAAACAGTAAATCAAACAATATTACATCCCTAGAGTCTAGGGTCTAGATTGCCCAGGGCCTAGACAACTGTATAAAACTTAGGCAGGTGTAATTGTCTGTTTTCTGTTGCTGTAACAAAACACCACAGATGGAGTAATTTATAAAGAAAAGAAATTTATTTCTTACAGTTCTGGAGGCTGGGAAGTCCTGGGTTGGGGGGGCCACATCTGGTGAGGGCCTTCTTACTGTGTCACAACATAGCAGAGAGCATCATGGTGAGAGGGCAAGAGCATGTTAATGCAGGTCGCTCTTTCTTTTCTTATAAAGCCACCAATCCCATCACAAGTGCCCCACTCTGACGAACTTATCTACTCCGAATTGTCTCCCAAAGTCCTCACCTCCAAATACCATCAACACTGAATTTGGGGATTGAGTTTCCAACACATGAAATTTGGGGGACATATTCTGAACCTGATTTAGACATATAGTTTTTATATATATTATTGTAAGTAGACCCCCAGGGGTCAGTGACTCCAAACAATGTGAGAATCATGTTAGACTCTTTCTGAAATAATAAATTATTAAGTTTATAGTGTAGAGAAACAGGGGAAATGTGTACAAATGGAAACCATACTAACAAGAGGTACAGTTGTCAACAGTTTGATAGAAAGACCTTAAACAAGACTTAAATGATTTAAAAAGAAGTGAAAATTAGTGTAGTCTAGTCTTCAGCTGGATATACACAATTTCCAAAAGAAACAAATAGATCTTTATGGAGTTATCTAGACTCCCACTTATATTTACTAAAGTTTCTCTACTAAAATAGGAGGATGAAATTTACTCTTTGATACCTGCCTGCATCTGGAGGAAAATAGAGCCCTACTTGCTGGCTTCCTGCTCCCTATCTAGTTAAGGTGAAGTTATATTGCAACAGAGGATGTGTCAGAGGCAGTCAAGCTCTTCCTGGTGATATTAAAGCCAATTTTGCAAGCACCATGTTGGAATGACTTAATAATAATAATGAGATCAATAACGACAGCTAATTGTATGACTACCATTTACTATGCCAGATACTATGCCAAGTCCTTTATTTACACTACTTCATTTAATCTTCATAACAACCAATGAGATGGATATTATTATGCCATATATATAGATATGGAAATTGGTGTTCAGAGAAATTAACTTGTCTAAATTTCCAGAGCTGATAAGTAACAGAGCCAGGAATCCAATGTAGGTAATATACTGTCTGCCTCAAAATTCCAATTAATTCAGGTAATCAATTTTAGGGAGTGTTACATATGATTTATCTGTTTGTTACCCATGCCTGTCTCATCAAGGTTATCTCCCCCTGCCTCCCCCAAAACCATAAGTGCATAATAAGCAAAGAATGCATACCTCTTCATTCGATGTTTGTAAGGTACCTTTTACATACGCACTTGGTAAATTTTTATGTACAGTAATCATGATGACGATGATTTTTTTCTTTTATAAACTACTCCCCACTTTCCAATATTAAGTTATTTTCTTAATTAGCTTAATACAATATTTTCTCTTCATATATTTATTACTGGTACTACTATATGCTCTCTTCACTGGCTCTTAGAAATGTTGCTAGATTTCAACTAAATGTATGTAAATATATTCAACTAAGTATAGTAATCATGGGGTTTCATCAGTGAAGCTGAACACTTGGACATAATATTACGTTTCTGTAAGTAGAGTTAATCCCCTTCCCCACCTCCATATAAGACAATTGACTGTTGGTTCCAGTCTTCCACGTGTAGCTATTATTTCACTGGTTGTAGGGGGTCAGGGATTCAGGGAGTTCATGGATGGCAGGATAAGGCTGGGCAGGAAATGCCAGGCAACCCCTCCTCAGAAAGTGGGGAGGTGAAAAGTGGATCTTGGCATCCCCAGAGTTCTACAGGCCCAACCTCCTTGGGTCAAACTGGTGAGATAGGTACCAAAATTGTGGTTGATGTGTAGAAGTCCCACCCAGTCATAGCCTAGAATCCCTTAGGGACATTGACGTGGGAGCAGGAAAATTGCCACCAGGTGGTGCCAAACCACAAGTGAGAAATGGACTTTATCTGCACCTGGATCCCTGGAACTGCCCCTGCCCCCACTCCTGCCCGTGGCTGGGAAGAGGCACAAAAAAGAATTTATTAGATATTATAGAAAATACAGAGATTTAAAGTCGGACAGACCTGGGTTATATGCTCTTGCATCCAAGGTTTTTGTGAGATCTAAAATAAGATAGTAAAGTCAGTGCAAATAGACAGGAAGCACCGTACCCAGCATTTGTTAGGCACTCTATAAGTGTTATTTGGACCTGACCTAGAAAGAACTGACTTGGCCTGCAGTTTGTTCCTTAAATAGTGAATTAACTTTTGCTATTGCCACTCTTACTTTATTGAAAACAGGGTGACCTTTTCTCATTTAAGGATGAATCCAACAGAATAAGCCTGTGTTTAGAACGAGAATTTTTTGTCTTTAACCAATTCACTGGCTCCAGCAAGGCACCCACTTAAGACCTGGGATAAACTGTTGAAAAGCTGATGTCATATCCCAGAGATGTTTGGAGATGGGAACGGCATTGGAGAAGCAGAGATTTGCTGGCAGCTTTACAAGAATTCATCAACAGAGGAAAAGTAGCATTGAGGAATAGCCCAAAAGAGGCTCAGCACATGAAGAGGTGCCTCAGCCAAGCAGAGAGAGCAGAGAAGGAAAGAATCTTAGAAGCTGATAACAAGATTGCTTGAGGAACAGTCAGGACAGGACAGCCTGGGACAACTCAGGTGGCTAGGGGACAGGACACAAATTTTGGTGATAAGGCCAGGAATGGAGGATAAATAAATATAGAACATGTGGCTGACATTCTGGTCTGCTACCAAAAGAAGGCAAATTCCCTACATGAAACTTTCTGAAATAACCTAACACAACAGTTAGGCATTGCATTTAACGTGGAGAGCCTCAAACTCTGAACCCATAAGTTGGAGTCTACTTCTGAGCCCAGAGATACCTCTGATTTGGGATGAGGTCTCAGTGTCTCTCTGGATCTCTCTGGACCTCTGTTTTCCACAGGGATCCTTAATGTATCTTCTAGATAAAAATTCTTGTAATTATGTCTTCATAGATGGAAAAATATGAGTGCAAATAATATTCTTTATATAGGGATTGGTGCAATTTCCCATGAGGCAGAAGAAAATTGACATACAACAAATGAAAAGTGTATAGCTTTTTCATATATGTAAGTGAGAGAATCTGTAGGCATGCCCTCAGAAAATGCCCAGCAATTTGAAGGGTTAATGAAGATATCAGAGAAACACTAATTACTATGGCTAATCTGCTAGTAATTTTTCATTTCCTTTACTTTTTTTGAAACAGAACACTGGAAATATCACAAGAAATAAAAGTGTAGGATAAAGCTAGCCCCAGATCCCTTAAATGGTTTCTTATTGAATTTAGAAACACCTGAATCATTTGACTGCATGATTCCATGGTAGATCAGTTTCATATTCCTATGTATTTCAAAAGAAGATTATGAGCTTGGATTTTTTTTGAAGTAAGTAGAAACTTATTCTTCAGAGCATCTCAGCAGGCTTTATAAAGCTAGCCAGACCAAATTATTTTCCCTAGGATTTATATTAACAAAGAAAAAGATAAAACGATGATTTCAGAAGCAGTTTTTTAAAGGCCTATAAAACAAGCTAAATTGAAATTCAGAGTTAGGAGATAACACCTTTGTAAAAGATGTCTAGAGAGATAGGAATCCAGTTAGTAATGCCTCCCCTGAACACCTGTCTGAGTGTGGAAGCACCCAAGGGAACAGTTGATCAAGACTTTGACCTGACTCTTCAATTGTAGGTAGGAAGAAGGAGGTCTGAAAGTTAATGCTTTTTTTTCCCTGATTCATTTTAGAAAGAGTCTGATTTGGCGTTTTCAAACTCAAAACTGCTGCAGTCTGTTTCTGCTGTTATGTGTGACTTAATATCCAAGTCTTAAATTTTTGAAACTGTTCTTACCATTATAGAAGGGCTGAAAAGTGTCATTAAAGCAAATCAAAGATAGGCTCACTTTCACTGCCAAAATTGTCCTTTTAGGACCAGCAATATTTTCTCTAGAAAAGGAAGAAGATCAGATCATGAAGATGCTTTTAAAAGCATGATTTATTTTAAGCCATAATATAATTAAACAATCAGCATGTGTCACCTGATATCTTGTGTGCCTTCTATGTTTTCCACACTCTACTGGGTCCTGTGGAGAATGTAACAGAAGATGAGAGTGATGTTCACTAGTGACTTGGAGAGAAAATAAAGGTGCATGTTATTTGAGGCAGTGTATTGTAAGATAGCAAACTGAGTATCATTTAACAACGTGTAAAATAAAGATTTGGAAATGGGAGAAATCAAAGAGAACTAAAGTGGTCAAGGATCACTTCATGGAGGAGATGAGATGTGAGCTAGCTCTTGAAGGAAGGGGATGGTCGGAAAGATTGAGGAACAGATAAAATCACATTGAGGTCAGGCTGTCTGTGCTCAAGGGGGAGGGAAGGAGGAACGAAATGAGCAAATTGTAGAGTCAGGAATGAAAAGTGCGGAGTGTGCATGTTTGTGTTGAGGCTGGGGATGGGAACAAGGGGAGCGGACCGAGGGGTTGGCGTGGAGAACTCCCACTGGGAGCTCAGGTGCGGTGGGGTCAAATGAAGCTTAGGAGCCAGGCAGAGGCTTTTGAACTGACCTCATTCATCTTCACCCTCATTCTGGTTAATTCTCAAACCTTTCTAATCTATGCTCGTAAGAACAATAAAATAAGAAATATTTTTTTCTAGCTGTGGAAACATTTCCTGCCCCATCTTCTAATCACCAATCACCAGGACCGAGATTCTAACTTGTTTCAAAGTTATTCAAGCCATTTTATCTCCAGTCCTTTAGGCCTGCCCTCACCAAACCAGATCTTATAGTGCTTAGTAGCTGGAAGGCCTCATCCTTGTCAGGGGTCAATACACTGCTATATTAAGCTGGGAAATAGTAATCCAGGAATAACAATAAGTGAACATGATGTAGATGCAAACTCTAATTTTAAGAAGGTAAACCTTTTTCCCTCCTTTATAGGTCATCTACTCCCATTTATATTTATGGCATGAGCTTTGGAAAGAGATTTTAAAAAAAAAGACATAAAATTGTTTTTTATTTTAGTAGTCCATGGCAGATCTGCCAGAGCTCTAAAAATAACTTTATAGAGATTCTAAACACACAGCCATAATTATTTTTAAAAGCTTAAAGCAACTTTTAAAGCTGTCATAATTTGAGTAATTCTGAAATAAAATGACAAAGTTTAATGCAAAGGTGAATTACGTTGAACTCAGTTTAGCATCTGTACAGGTATATGTAGCCGCCCAATAATCAAGGGTTTGGAAAAACTCTCTGGACCTAGTATAATTTTATTTTCCCACAAATCCTGGAAAAGTACAAATGTTGCAAAAATACTGTTAATAAGTGAAACATTGAGTCCATCAGAACATGTGAATACCCCAAAAATAATAAGGCATTCATAGTTTTAGGCATTTTCATGTTTGTTCATAATCTTTTAGCTAATTCAACATGATGGTATTTTAAAGATAAAGGTGCTCATCACATTGATGAATTAAGAATTCACCATGCCATGTAGATTCTTAAAGATGTGGGACAATATTGAATTATACTGTACTTAGATGTATTAAGAAGCCATCACGCCATTTGGGTTCTGAAGGATGGAAAAATTTGAAGTCTTCTAAAATGTTTTCATTTACATTTTAGAAAAGATCTTCAAAGTCAATAAAGAGTGGTGGAGGTTGCGTATTTCAACTGAAGGGGACAGAACATATGAAGATCTTGATTAGAGAGAGCCTTACAAAATTGAGGAATTTTAGGACATCCAATTGTCCAGTTTAACATTCTTGACATTTTTGTGTATATTACTCCTCTCTCTTTTTAAAGATGTGTTGAAATTTATTTTAACATGGTTTGGATCATATAATTGTCTACCTACTTTATTCACTTAGTTATAAATTGTGCTTGTTAGCCCACATCATTGAAATTCTTCCATATAGTGTTTAATGGTAATAATTACCTATAAAATAATAATCTCATAATTAACCAGTCCCTTGTCATTGAATATATTGGGTCCAATTTTTCTCTACAAAAAGTAGACCATTTTAATAGACATTTTATTCATATCTGATTTTTCCTTAGTATCAAATTATTCTTCAAAATGTATGTAAATTTTAAGACTTTTGGTATGTATTTTGAATAAGCAAACCCACCCCAAATTAAATACTCAGCAACATGAAATAATGTCATTTAAAACTCTTCATTGAGAAGGATTTTTTGAAAAGCATCACTAGGGAGACATAAACCAAATGCCCTCATCAGGAATAAACTGATTTGGAGCTATACCCTAAGGCTCTAGCATCTGAATATTATGACACATTTCCTGAGCAAAGCCTGCTCCATGGTTCAGTGGTCGCTAGCTGTTTCCTAAAACAATTCTTGAGCTGGACTTGAGGTGAAGCTTGAAGCAGTTTTAGTCCCTGATCTATCTTTTTTAAATGAAGTTTTCAGTAACATTTACAAAAACCAGAAATCTTGATTCCAGGGCAAATTCCAGTAACTTGTTCTAATACCATGCATTGGTTGTCACCTCTGCAGCCAGGGATATAGCATACTGTTTGGAACTTGAAATGGATCATTGCATAAGATCTTGAATAAACTGCCTCACAGAAGTAAGTAAACAAGCAAACCAGGAAGTAGACTACAAAATTGCATGTCTCAGACTTCTAAAAAAGAAAAAAGGGGCTAGGCGCAGTAGTTCACGCCTGTAATCCTAGCACTTTGGGAGGCTGAGGTGAGAGGATCGTTTGAGGTCAGGAGTTTGAGACCAGCCTGAACAAGATCAATACCCTGTCTCTACTAAAAATAGAAAAAAATTACCCAGGCATGGTAGTGTGTCCCTGTAGTCCCAGCTACTCGGGAAGCTGAGGCAGGAGGATTGCCTGAGCCCAGGAGTTTGAGGTTGCAGTGAGCTATCATGAGGCCACTGAACTCTAGCCCCAGTGATGGAGTGAGACTCTGTCTCAAAAAGGAAAAGAAAGAAAGAAATAGAGAGAGAAAAAGAGAGAGAGAGAGAGGGAGGGAGGGAGGGAAGGAGGGAGGGAGGGAGGGAGAAAAGGGAAAAAGCAAGCACTGCATTCAAAGTCAGAAGACCCAGCACTAGGCTTTCTCCCTCCCAGACTATAAATTCCTTGAGATCTGGGAGCACAATCTGTCATTTCTGTGTCCCTCTACTGCCTATGAGAATGCCCAGAAAATGGCACTCAATAAAAGCAAGTTAAATGAATGAATTAGTGAATGGATGAAAGAAAGAATGAATAAAGGAACATTAAGCTTTAGGCTCTTAGAAGAATAAAATGTAGTTTACAGCAACATGGAAACAGTGCTTGCATGTTCAGAGCCTGCCCACCCTCGAGGAGATATTTTCATGGAAATAGAAGGGGTGCCCACTCCAACAAGTATTGTTACCCTTTGCTCAGGGAAATTATATGTACAATTTAATTTTAACTCTCTTAAACATATCTTGAGGAAATAATCTTTGAATAGGTAGAAGACTTGCCTGCACAATTTTGTCTCTTCTTTTTTGTGTTTTAAGGATTGTTTTTCATAGTGTTGTAACCAAGTGTTGTACCTTGAGAAGAGATATAGATCTTAATTTTACTTCTTGGTACCAGGATGCAATGTAGCCTTTTCTCAAATAGTAAAAATTTTCCTCAAAATGAAGACACATCATAGATCGGAATAACATTGAAACCCTGAACTTTAACATCATTGCCTATTATAGAAAACTTTAATTATGAACATCAGATATTCAAAAGAGAAATAGTGAAAATCATTAAAAGAAAAAAGAAAGAAAAAGAAATCATAGACTTAAAGAAGTGTTGGAATGAAGATTTGGTGATAGACATTTTACAAACCAAGGCAGCGTGGGAGGTCTTCAATTTATATTTTTAAATGCGAGCAGATGGGCTGAGCATTTTTATAGAAAGTGGATGTGTGTGTCTATGTGATGAAAATTTAGTTCATGAAGGCTGTTCCTTTGCAGGTGGGAATAATATGAGCTACTCACTTTGCAATGATAGGAGAGCTAAATTCAAACCCCCAAAACATTTTACATATGGTGACCCAGTTCTGCTTATATTCTTATTAATTGTCCAGAGAGTTGTTCTTTCTTTTCATTTGATAATTGGAGTGAAAAAATAATATCATCAAAAGAAATCTGAATGTCAAGCATATAAAGATTAGGCATGTCATAGCAGCGAGTATCTTTTGTGCGGCTGTAACAGTACTGCGTGTCGTGGGTGTCAAGCGGGCAAAAGGTGAAGACACATTTCCTGTTTACAATCTAGTTTGAGAAGCAAAACTGCCAAGGAATTAATAAGAGCAATTGATAAATAAATTTTGAGTATGTGCATAGGTGTATATATTGTTGTTGTTGTTTTTCCTTAAAAGATAGTAACGGGTTGAGGGTGCAGACTCTGGAGCCAGAAGGCTTAGGTTCAAATCTTAGCTCTCCTATCTCCTAGTTATGTGACCTTGGGCAAATTACTTACTCTTCCTGTGCTTCAGTGCTCTCCTCAAGAAAAAGGAAGGAACTAGGAAGAAAATAGTAATAGTACTTATTGACAAGGAAGTTTGGGAGAATTAAATTAGTTAATATATATAAAGTGTTTACAGCAGTGTCTGGCACATTGTGACTGCTATATAAACTTCATTTATTATTATTTATTTGGTATTATTTTGATATAATCCAGGTAATTAGAGTCTGAATTTCTTATTCTTTAGGTACCAAAAATATTTTTTTGTTGCCATAGAGAACATGATTATCCTTCATAAACTGATGCCACAATGTTGCTATTTTCAAATATCCCCTCTCCCCCACAACCATAACCCTTTTTACCAGACCTTGCTATCTGCCTCAATCTTTCTTTGGAGCCAGATTTACCCATATTTACTGTTTGTCATGAAAAAAAAAAAAGAAAAATTATGTTTTGTTTTGTTTGGTTTTAATTGAAGCATCTTTTTAGGTCTTCACCTAAAAACCTCACATTAGTATTTTAAGATTTACTGGATAAATTCATGTTTATTCAACCTGTAAACTACAATTCAATTCAGGCACCTACTATTTGCCAGTATTATGCATATAATTGTGAAATTATAAAGATGAATAAAATAGTTATTATTAGAGAGATTAAAATACAGGAGGATTCACACATTCACCTATATAATGACAGACTATTTTATGAGCCTCAATAATATCGCCTTAGTCTTACCAGATCTCCATTTAAGATTCCTAATTTTTTAGTGAGTTGCTCTATGCCATATGGCAAAATTTCCTCTTCCTTTGTTCTCTGTCCCAGCTTTTTTCTAAGAGTGTTCCGGCTTCATCTCTCCAGCATTGCCAAAATGCACATAGTATTCCAGGTAAATCTGGCCCGATCATGTTTCCACTTTGTTATATATACTCTTTGTGAGAATTTTGCTGCTGTAATTGCATACAACAGTACCATGGGCCAAATATTTAGAAATGTGCACAATGACTCTCAGAGCTATTTGTTAATTTAAAAAATAATAATTCTTTTTTTGTACTAAGGACAACAATATATGTTCATAGTTCAAAAGTAGGAAAGTATAAAAAAGAATAAAAAAACGCAAAACTGTTTATAGTCTCAACACCAGAAAGAACATAGGTACCATTAGTACTTTGATATATTTCTCTCCCCTCTCTTGCCACCTAACGTGTTTGGGCCTAAACTATTGTTCTTTTCTTGCTTTTTAAAGTTAATATTAGAATATGGGCCTTTCCATGCCATTAAGTATTCCTTTTTTTTTTTTAATTAATTTTTTAAATTTCAGAATATCATGGGGGTACAACACTTTGGCCATACACATTGCCCCTGTTCTGCCCGTGTCAGAGCCACAATCGTGGTCATCTCCCAAACTGTGCTCCCCACATCCATTCAGTGAGAGTTTTTCCCATCCCTTCCACCCCCCTCCCGCCCGCCCGCCCTCAGATGAATGTTATTGCCCTGTGTGATGTAAGTGTTCATCAGTTAGTACCAGTTTGATGGTGAGTACCAGTGGTGCCTGTTTTTCCAATCCTGTGACACTTCGCTTCGAAGAATGGGTTCTAGCTCCGACCAGGATAATACCAGATGTGTTAATTCACTGTTGTTCCTTATTGCTGAGTAATACTCCATGGTATACATATACCACATTTTATTGATCCACTCATGTATTGATGGGCACCTGGGTTGTTTCCACACCTTTGCAATTGTGAATTGTGCTGCTATGAACATTCGAGAGCAGATGTCTTTATTATAAAATGTCTTTTTTTCTTTTGGATAAATACCCAGTAGTGGGATTGCTGGGTCAAATGGTAATTCTACTTGTAATTCTTTGAGGTATCTCCATATTCTTTTCCATAGAGGTTGTACTAATTTGCAGTCCCACCAGCAGTGTATGAGTGTTCCTATCTGTCCACATCCCCGCCAACATTTGTTATTTGGGGATTTTTTGATATGAGCCAATCTCACTGGAGTTAAGTGATATCTCATTTTGGTTTTGATTTGCATTTCCCTGATGATTAGAGAAGTTGAGCACTTTTTTATATGTTTGCTGGCCATCATTCTGTCTTCTTTGGAAAAGTTTTTGTTTATGTCCTTTGCCCATTTTTTAATAGGGTTGTTTGATTTTTTCTTGTTGATTTTCCTAAGTTCTGTATAGATTCTGGTTATCAGCCCTTTATCAGAGGTGTAGCATGCAAATATTTTCTCCCATTCTGTAGGTTGTCTGTTCACTCTAGTGATAGTTTCTTTGGCTGTGCAAAAGCTTTTCAATTTGATCAGGTCCCATGTATTTATTTTTGTTGCTGCTGTGATTGCTTTGGGGGTCTTCTTCATAAATTCTTTGCCTAGGCCAATGTCCATAAGAGTTTTTCCAACATTTTCTTCGAGAATTCTTATGGTTTCATGTCTTAGGTTTAGATCTGTTATCCATTGTGAATTGATTTTTGTGAGAGGTGAGAGGTGTGGGTCCAGTTTCAGTCTTCTACATATGGCCATCCAGTTTTCCCAGCACCATTTGTTGAATAGGGATTCTTTTCCCCAGTGTACGTTTTTCTGGAATTTGTCAAAGATCAGGTGACTGTATGAGATTGGTTTTATATTTGGGTTCTCAGTCCTGTTCCATTGGTCTACGTGTCTGTTCTTGTGCCAATACCATGCAGTTTTGGTTACTCTAGCCTTGTAGTATAGTTTGAAGTCTGGTAGACAGATGCCTCCCAATTTGTTCTTTTTGCTTAAGATTGCTTTGGCTAGACGGGGTCTTCTCTGGTTCCACACGAAGCGTAGAATTATTTTTTCTAGATCGGCAAAAAATGATGTTGGTATTTTGATAGGGATTGCATTGATTCTGTAAATTAATTTAGGTAGCAAAGCCATTTTTACTATGTTGACTCTGCCTATCCAAGAGCATGGTAGGGCTTTCCATCTATTTACATCCTCTGTAATTTCCTTTCTCAGTGTTTCATAATTCTCTCTATATAGGTCTTTGACCTCCTTAGTTAGATATGTTCCTAAATATTTAATTTTCTTTGTTGCTATTGTGAAAGGTATTGCATCTTTAATTTGTTTCTCGGCTTGATTGTTATTAGCATATATGAAGGCTATGGATTTGTGTGTATTAATTTTGTATCCTGAGACTTTGCTGAATTCATTTATCAATTCCAGTAATCTCTTGGTTGAATCTTTGGGGTTTTCTATGTATAATATCATATCGTCTGTGAATAGTGAAAGTTTGACCTCTTCTGCCCCTATCTGGACGCCCCTGATTCCTCTGTCTTGTCTAATTGCTGTGGCCAGGACTTCCAGCACTATGTTGAAAAGAGTGGAGATAGTGGGCACCCTGTCTGTGCAGTTTTAAGGGGAATGCCTTCAATTTTCCCATTCAGTATGATATGGCTGTGGGTTATCATATATGGCTTTAATAGTTTCTAGGAATGAGCCATCTATGCCTATATTGTTAAGATTCTTATCATAAAGGTGCTGGATTTTGTCAAAGCTTTTCGCATCTATTGAAAGGATCATATAATCTTGTTCTGCTTTATTATATGGTGAATTACATTTATAGATTTGCGTATGTTGAACCATCCCTGCATCTCGGGAATAAAGCCCACCTGATCGTGATGGATTAATTTTTTGATGTACATTTGAATTCGGTTTGCAAGGATTTTATTGAGAATTTTTGCATCTATATTCATAAGAGATATTGGTCTGTAGTTTTCTTTTTTTGTTGTGTCCTTTCCTGACTTTGGCATCAAGGTGATATTGGCTTCGTAGAATGAGTTTGGGAGGATTCCATCCTTCTGGATATTTTCAAATAATTTCTGCAGTATAGGCACCAGTTCTTCTTTGTAGGCTTGGTAGAATTCAGGTGTGAACCCATCTGGTCTGGGACTTTTTTTTGTGGGTAGATTTTTAATTACTGCTTCAATTTTGGTGCTTGATATTGGTCTGTTTAGAAATTCTGTTTCTTCCTGGTTGAGCCTAGGGAGGTAGTATGTTTCTAAGAATTTGTCCATTTCCTCCACGTTTTCGTGTTTGTGGGCATAGAAATTTTTGTAGTATTCAAAGATGATGTTTTGTATTTCCACGGTATCAGTTGTGACTTCTCCTTTTTCATTTCTAATTGAGCTTATTAGAGTCCTTTCCTTTCTGCTTCTGGTCAACCTGGCAAGTGGCCTGTCTATTTTGTTTATCTTTTCAAAGAACCAACTTTTCATTTCATTGATCTTCTGTATTGTTCTTTTGTTCTCAATTTCATTTAATTCTGCTCTAATTTTGGTTATTTCTTTTCTTCTGCTGGCTTTAGGATTGCTTTGCTCTTCCTTTTCCATTTCCTTAAGATGATTCTTAGTTTACTGATTTGTGACTTTTCTGTCTTTTGGATGTGGGAATTTAGGACGATAAGTTTTCCTCTCAGGACTGCTTTTGCTGTATCCCACAGATTTTGATAACTTGTGTCCCCATTATCATTTAGTTCGAAGAATCTTTTGATTTCAATTTGAATCTCCTCCTTGACCCAATAATCTTTCAGCAATAGATTGTTTAGTTTCCAAGTTTTTGGAGGAAGATGTGAGTTTTGTTGGAATTGATATCTAATTTTATTCCGCTGTGGTCTGAAAAGATACATGGTATGATTTCTATTTTTTTGAATTTGTTTAGATCTGTTTTGTGGCCTAGGATGTGGTCAATTTTAGAGAAAGTTCCATGAGCTGATGAGAAGAATGTATATTCAGTGTTATTTGGGTGGAGTGTTCTGTAGATATCTGTTAGGCCCAAATGTTCTATAGTCCTGTTTAGGTCTTTTATTTCTCTATTTGTTTTTTGTTTGGAGGATCTGTCCAGTTCCGTCAGTGGGGTGTTGAAGTCCCCTGCTATTATGGCATTGCTGCTTATTATGTTGTCTAGATCTAGCAGTATTTGCTTTATGTACCTGGGTGCTCCTGTGTTGGGTGCATAAATGTTTAGGATTGTTAAATCCTCTTGTGAGATTTTTCCCTTCACCACTATATAGTGTCCATTTTTGTCCTTCTTTACTTTTATTGCTTTAAAGTTTATGTCATCTGAAATGAGGATGGCTACTCCGGATTTCTCTTGGTTTCCATTAGCCTGAAAAATTGTATTCCATCCTTTCACCTTGAGTCTGAATGTGTCTTTGTGTGTAAGGTGTGTTTCCTGAAGACAACAGATACTTGGTTTGTATTTTTTAGTCCATTCAGCCAGCCTATGTCTCTTCAATGGGCAGTTCAAGCCATTTACATTTATTGAGAGAATTGAGATTTGGGGTAAATTTCTGATTATTCTGTTGGGTGGTATCTTTTGTTTTACCTCTTGCGTCATTGTGGAATCTGGTTTCTGGGGTTTTAGCTTTTGCGTAGTTTTGCATAGGTGGGTGTCTGTTGCTCTGTTTAGTGTATAATGCAGGTCTAAGCATTTCTTGCAGGGCCGGTCTGGATTTCGCAAATTCTATCAGTGATTGCTTATCTGGAAAGGTCTTTATTTCTCCCTCATACAAGAAGCTTAGTTTGTCAGGATACAGAATTCTGGGTTGACCTTTGTTTTGTTTTAGGAGATTGATGATGTCTCCCCATTCCCTTCTGGCTTGTAAGGTTTCAGCTGAGAAATCTGCAGTTAATCTGATCGGTTTCCCTTTGTAGGTTACCTGCTCTTTTCGTCTTACAGCTCTGAGGAGTGCCTCTTTTGTGTTTACTTTGGTCAGTCTAACAATTATGTGGCGTGGTGAATGCCTTTTCACGTTGACTCTCCCAGGAGTCCTGTGTGCTTCTTGTACTTGGATATCGAGATTTCTGGCTAATCCATGGAAATTTTCCTCTATTATTCCTTCAAATAAATTTTCCAGCCCATGCGAATTTTCTTCCTCTCCCTCAGGGATACCTATGATCCTTATGTTTGGCCTCTTTACATAATCACACATTTCTTGTATGCTTTTTTCCTGCCTCTTGTTTTTGTGTTCTTTCTCTTCGGCTGATTTATTTAGCGCATAGGAGCTGTTTTCTAGCTCTGAAATTCTTTCCTCTGCATGGTCCAGCCTATTCTTAAGGCTTTCCACTGTGTTTTGTAGATCCTTGAATGCTTCTTTCATTTCTAGGATTTCTATTTGATTTTTCCGTAATATTTCTATTTCTTTGGAGAATTTTTCATTCATTTCTTGCATTTTTCTTGTGGTTTCTTTGTGCCGGGATTCGATTTTCTCTTGAATTTCATTGAGCTTTCTTATAATCCATAAACGAAATTCCTCTTCTGTCATTCTACCCATTTCATTTGGGTTGGTATCCATTGCCAAGGAAATGATAATTTCTTTTGGGGGTGACTTTTCACTCTGATTTTTCATGTTCCCTGAGTTCTTTCGCTGTTTTTTTCTCATCTGGCCTCTTGGTCAAGAGCTGGGGGTGTTAGAGCTAGTTTATGGCCCTGTCACCAGGCTCACAATTATTGTTCCTTGGCAAAGCCAGGGAGAGAAGTAGTGGCCTGTATTGCCTTAGGTGTATTTTAGCAAGTTTGGTGGATCTTGAGTTAACTCTGACCTGTGGTCTTCTCCTCTTCCCGGTGGAGTGTGGTGAGAATGACCTCCCAGCTTGGGCTCTGAGCTAATGAATTGTACTTGAGGATATGAGTCCTCCGCTCCCTATTAGCTAGGTATTCTGTTATGTCCGTGGCAGACTCTGATTCCCCAGTTGGGGTATGCGAAAGCCTCGTGCTTTGGGAGGGGACTTGTAGCCCCTAGGGGTTACTTTGACCCTGCTCCTCCTGAGGTGCAGGTAGAAACACAATTTCTTTTGGCTGCAGTGTGAGAGCTGAGTTGGGAAAATTCTACACAGCTCAGAGGTTGTTCATCTAGCCACGTGTGTCTGCCCTTCTGATGTGTGTCTCCGCGTGATACTGGTTGATAGGGGGATCTCCAATTGTGCACCCCTTTTCCACCACTAGACCCCAAGGTGAGGCGGGTGCCCGTCTCTATCCCCAGCAGTCTCCACCGGGGGGATGTTCCCACGGGGAGGGGGGAGTAGTGGCCACTGGAAGTGCTCTTGGATGGCGCGAAATTCCCTATTGAAGTGGGCAGGATTATGGGGAGCTGCTCTGGTTCAGCCTGTGGCTCTTGAGGTATTTGGTTGTCATGGGAACCAGCAGTTATACCAAATGAGTCACTATGGCCAGCAACCTTCAAAATGAGCGATCTCTGGGCTACAGGAGGGCTGGGACCTGAGGGGGGCACTAGGACCGCACGGAGCGGACTTGTCGGAGGCCAGAGCCGGGGTAGCGGAACCAGATGGACGAGCTGCAAACTGTTTCCAATACCCAAAGGTCCCGCCGCTACAGTTCCGGGATCTCGTCCCACCTGGAACCCACGGATGCAGCTGTCCCTGGCCACCACAGGCAAAGCCTGTCTCGCCCCAGCGGATGAGCCCTGGGCCGGGGCGGGGCGGAGCTAGAGACGCGGCTCACAGCTCCGCACGGGCGGCTGTAAAGATGGCGGCCGCCGCCAGCCTGGCGCACAGCCGGGCTCCGATCGTGCCAGGAGCGCAGTTTTTCTCCGCCGGCCGCAGCGGCAGTTGCCAGCAGCCTCTAAGGGCGTGTCCCGCTCTCCGATAAACTCCTGGGCCCAGTCCTGCTGACTTCTAGTGGCGCAGTGCCGGCCTGCGGGTTCCCGTGCACTGTCCCGGGAAGCTGTATCTCGGTCCCCGCCCAGTCCCTCCCCAGCCCTCAGCAGTCTCTGTACATTGCAGCTGCGAGTTGTGTCTGGCTCTGGCTACTTCCTCCTGTCCACAGGGCTCGCTGTCCCTAGCAACCGCTCTGTCCCAACTCTGGGCTTGTCCCTGACTGCGTGTATGGGGAGGTGTGTAACCGCTTGGGGGGCAGGTCGCGCTGCGGACCTGGCGAGCGCGTCCTTCCCGCGCTCTGGGCTCTATTGTGCTCCGTGCGCCCTCCGATCTTTGTGAAAATTTTGTACCTGTTTTCTTGGGCTGGGCGTTCGGCGTTGTTTCTCTGTCATTCGCAATGCTGTTTCCGGAGTGAGCGGTCTGTGCTCGCAGGCAGCCCCTGGCGTTCTGCCATTAAGTATTCTTAAAGAACTTTTCCGATGGTTTTAATTATGATTTATTTAGTCATTTTCTTATTATAAGCAGAGGCCATACTCTTCAGATAAAACATTGACCTGGTTTCTCCTCAGTCCTTTATAAGACATTACTCTTTTCTTTGAGTCACACAGTACTTCCTTATCTCATGTTATTTTCCAATCAATCTTTCTTCTTAAACATTTGAGTGTTATGGAAAATGTGAAGTTGTTCTAATATTAGCTTGTATGGCACTTGGCAAGTCACTTCCTCTGAGTTACCCCAGGCCCTTTCGTTTGTAAGATGGGTTGACATTCCCTGCCTTTGTTACAACACAGTTGCTGTACAGGTGAAAAGAGATGGTGAGCGTAAAATTGTTTCACAAATTATGAAATGAGGGATGGTTCTCTCCCTGTGCTTTACTTTTCCAACCCAAAGGTAACATTGAATCTCCTTCTCTTCAGTACAGAAAAGGCTGCATCTAGGTGCTGAACAAATCATTATTCAACCACCTGACCTCCCAAAGGATTTGTTAATGTTTAACCCCAACTCATCCCTTTCCCTTAGTGACCTGACTTGTCTGATGATTTAAAACAAAGGTTATTTGGATGGTGAAATTGTAATTCTAAAATGTTCATTGTGAGTAACAAATCTATTGATGAAGGAAAACCTTAGTTACTTCTTTCCAAGTACCTTTCGTATACTTATCATAGCATTTAAACTTATAGTAGTAACAATAATATTTTTTATTTTGAAATATTAAGGGAGTACAAAAGTTTTCATTACATGGATACCTTATGTAATGCCTAAGTCAGGGCTTTTGGTGTGTCCATCACCAGAATAGTGTTCATTGTACCAAATAGGTAAGTTTTTATCCCTCACCCCCTCCAAACCTCTCCCCTTCTTGATTTCCAATGTCCTTTATAGCTCTTTGTGCCTGTGTATACCCATAGCTTAGCTCCCACTTATTAGTGAGAACATATGGTATTTGTTTTTCCATTCCTGAGATATTTCACTTAGGATAATGGTCTCCACTTCCATCCAAGTTGCTGCAAATGATATTATTTCATTCCATTTTGTAGCTGAGTAGTACTCCATGGGGGGTGTGTGTGTGTGTGTGTGTGTGTTTTCTTTATCCACTCATAAATTGATGGGCACTTAGGTCTGTTCCACATCTTTGCAATTGTGAATTTTGCTGCAATAAACTTTCAAGTACAGGTGTCTTTTTGATAAGATGACTTCATGTCTTTTGAGTAGATACCCAGCAGTGGGATTGCTGGATTGAATGGCAGGTCTACATTTATTCTTTTGAGGAATCTCCACACTGTTTTCCATAGAGGTTTATTAAAAATAATATTAACATAATAATTACAATGTATTAATTACTCATAAATTGACAGCTAGGTGCTTCAAATATCAGTTTAAATCCTCTTAACAAATCCTTAAATCCTCTTACAGGTTATTTGTTGAGGTGAAAAGTTTATCATTAGGCCAAAATCATTTAGAGAAGAGATTCTCAAAAAAAAGTCAGTCTTAATTAGAAAGAAACAGGCTTAAGAGCAGACACTAAAGGCAAACCTAATGGCTAAGTAGAATCAACAAAAAAGAAAAAAGAAAACAAAGAAAAGACTCCAATATGGAGGCAGAGAATAGGAAACATCCTCCTCTTTCTCCTTCCCCCTTCCTCCTCCTCCTCCTCTTCCTCCCTCTCCTCCTTCTCCCTCTCCTCTGTGTCGCTATGCTACCCTTTCTTCCACTGCATTGTGTGTGTTGGCTAAGTGAATGTCGTCCATTCCAAACCCAAGTGCATTAGGACAGGACCAATGCCAATGCCTTGATCATCTTTTTTAAATTGATTTTGTATAGCTCTATTGAGGTTTAATTGACATATATAAGTTGTATACAACTAAAATGTATAATTTGATAAATTTTGACATGAAACCATTACCACTATAAAGTTAAAAAATATAACAATTTATTGTACCCATTTGAAATCCTCTTTCCTCTTTTTGCCTCCTCTCCACCCCTAGGCAACCACTACCTGCTTTCTGTCATTATTAATTAGCTTTACTCTTCTAAGCTTATTTCATTCAGTGTAATTATTTTGAGATTTTTAAGCATGCTGTTCATATCAATCGTTCACCCATTTTTTATTACTCTGTTGTATTCCATTTTATAGATATAACATCATTTACCTATTTATCTATTGATGGATGTGTAAGTTATACACTGTTGCATAAAAGATTATCCCAAAATTTAGTGGCTTAAAATAACAAGCATTTACTATCTCACAATTTCTGTGGGCCAGACATTTGGGAGCAGTATAGCTGGGTGGTTTTGGTTCAGGATCTCTCGTGAGATTGCTGCCAAGATGTTGGCTGGGTCTGCATGTGCAATCATCTGAAAGCTTGACTGAGGCTGGAAGATTCACTTCCAAGATGGCATTTTTATCTACTACCCCAAGCACTGTACCCAGTGCATGCTTGGTATTCATAAAATGTGTATTTCTGGAGTAGGTTAATCTCTGATTATGGAGGTCCTTAAATTTTAGGCTAAGCTATGGAGAATCAGTGCAGGTATTTGAATGGGGAATGCTATGATAACCTATGTTCTAGGAGTCTGGTTTCAATGATATGAGGTGGCCCATTTTTAAGTGGAAGTTTCTCTACCAAAATAGGCAGTGCTAGTCAAAGGTTCAGTGATTTATTTTCTTGATTTTATCCTTTAAGCAAAAATTTCTATAGTAAAGGGTCAGAAGCCCTTTTTGCAGAGCAGACCTAGTGGATTTTCATGAAGCATTCGCCCACACTGTTTTTTATTCTTAAATCTTGAAGACATGCTAAGAGTTTAGGCCTCATTATATAGTAGGCTTTACAGATCTGCTAATAATTTCTGTTTGGTACAGACAGGACATTTTTTCCCTCTGAGGCTTGGTTTCTTCATGTCCAAAATAAACAATATTGACTAGCTAACTTCTGCACTTCTTTTTAGTTTTAAGATCATATATTGTGAGGAGTAGGTAGAATTATTAATTGCAGAGGAGTCACCAAAGTACAAGAGTCCCATATGTGATCCCACCCCAAAGCAGCATCTTAGAGCCACTAGTTTTATGACTTGAAGATAATGTTTAATCTGACAGATAGATACTATCACTCACTCCCATGATCCTTTATTAGGATGTGACTAGGCAGAGGCCCTTGCTTCCAGTACACTTCAAGGTAGAGAAGCTGGGACGGGGAGAAGTGGGTTAAACCTGTCAATGTACTTTTGCTCCTAACTCAAATGAAGACTAAGTGACATTCACTGAATATGTAAGAAGAGGGACATGGATATGATGGCAATTAAATGTTGGTGACATACCAGCAGTACTGACATTTTAAAACTCAGACCTTTTAAAATGTCTTCTTGCTCTGTTTATTTTGTGTATCTTTGCACACCCAAATTTTGTTGGGTTTTATTTTCTCTAATGGGTATAATAAAAGTAATAGGTACTGTGTTAGTTAGTTTTCTCCAGAGAATCAGAAAAAATAGGTTATTTATTTATTTATTATTTATAAGGAATTGGCTCATGTGATTGTAGGGCCTGGCAAGTCCAAAATCTGCAGAACCAATGTCCCAGTTTAAGTCTGAAGGCCAGCAGGCTGCTGTAGAACCAGGAGGAGTTGATGTCCCACTTCAAAGGCCCGCAGGCAGGGAGTTCTCTCTTAATCATGAGAGTCAGACTTTTGTTCTATTGAGGCTTTCTACTGATTGGATGAGGTCCACCAACATTATAGAGGGGAATCTGCTTTACTAGCTCAGTCTACTGATTTAAATGTTAATCTTACCCAAAAACACCTTCACCAGAACACCTAGAATAATATTTGACCAAACACATGGGCACTCAGTGGCCAGTCAAGTTGATGCATAAAATTAGCCATCACAAGTATATTGACTGTGCTTTTTTTCCTTTAAACTACACAAGGCACCACCCCAACCCCTTTCCAAGATTCTAAGGCTAATCCAGAAGTATGTTCCATAAACATTAAGAATCTCTATCCTGTAAGAAGAGAGCATCTTTCCAAAATAAACTTTCTTAGATCTTACAACCAAATGTAGAATGAGACTCTTTAGTATAGACCTTTGCTCATTTCTTCAGTCCTTGGCTGTCCCAGGTACCAAACACATCTTTCCTAAATGCTGTTTCTTCATTTCCAGAGCTACATCATCATGCTCACTTCCCTCCCTTCCTCTAATATTTGCTACGTACTTATTCTATGTAAAGTAATTCCAAAGGTGGGAAAACTAGGCAGATAACCATGAAATGGTCCCTATTTTTTCCTTGTAGGCTTTTAAAATGTTCAGTAAAGTGGCATTGTGATGACAGTAAATCCCCCTGCATTTTAAATAGTACATAAAAAACTGGAATTGTTGGCATGAATTGTCATGAATGGGCCACTGTGTACTTTTATAGCTCTTATTAAGGTAGTTTAATAGGTAATATCTAAAATAACCTAAGGGATCAATTTGTAGTATTATGTTGCTGTGTATTTGGTCTCAATGAGTGGTAATCATTTGTGGATAATTTTAGCAAGAAATCCCTGCGTTTAAATAAATGGGCTAAAATACTATACACCATATTCCTTTGTTTTTGTTTTGTTATTAGAAAACTTTTGCTGCCCTTATATGGCACATTTTCCCTTATTATGTCCTTTTGATTAGTTGTTATGGCCATTTGTCCTCTCCTAAATCACCTGCCTGCTCATCAGCACCATTAAACAACAAGAGATAAAGAGAGCTTGATTGTGTGATGATTGTGATAGACTTTCCCCCCTGCCATGAGAGTTTCTCAAATGGGCCTAAGGAAGATCAAGTAGGTGCTTAGGAAAGAAATCATTAACTGTTGAAGACCAAGAATCATTTAGAGAAGTTTTATGCTCTTGGAGGATGGAAGAAGACAGCTCATTTCCTGCTTAAAAAATATCTCTTTCAAGAAGAAATGAAAAACAAGGAAGAAGGAAAACAGAAGTTGCGTTTACTAATAGCTTCCATCCAGGGTCCACATTACTATACCTGAGGATTCACAGTGAATTCCAGTTTCCTAACACATCATCAATATTCTTACGTATTCATTTGTTCAGTAAATTGTCCATCATGTACCAGGCACTGTGTATAACTCAGAGATACATGCGAATTGCCAAGACGAGTATATTACAACTATAATATGAAGAGAACAGTGCTAAGGGCCACTGGAGCCCTCAAAAAGTTCCTAAAAGGGGAAAGGCCCTCTGGGAAGACTTCTAGGAGGTACGAGCATCGTGAGATTGGGGAAGATTGGACACCCACATTGCTATTGGAGCTGCTGTTGAGAAAGGTGGGGATCTGGCTTTGGGTGTGGAAGTAGCTGTTCGTGCTGCTGCTTTGCTGTTTGAGGAACAAGTGCAGGATCGTGCAGAAGCTAAATTGCTGCCCCTGGGGAGCAACCTCAAAAGAGGGGGCAGATTCAAAAGCACAATCTGAATATGACAGATTTCTTTTAATAAGGCCCTGAGAACCCTATTAAATTGTCAATCCTCTAATAAAGGATACTGAAAACTTTCGCCTTCTTGGATGGGAAGACTGGACAGGGGCAGTGGAGACGCCCGCCGTCCAACCCACAGCACCTTCCGCCTGTTGATGCAGCTCTACTCGCACGCTCGGCCGCTCTGGCAGTGATCCCGGAGCTGCATGAGTCAGTTTTGCGCTGAACCTCGGCATAATGGAGGAAGGTGCTATTTTGGGATAACAGGCATATGATCAGTTTTTTTTTCTTTTTTTTTTTTCTTTTTGGGCAGATTTCACAGGCCACAACGTTTGCAGAAAGAGTGACTTTCCATAATACCTTCCTTTCTGCTAGAGCACAGAAAATAATTTTATGAAGTCACTGTTGCCTCTCCGGCAGAAAGGGTTTCACGTTTGACATTGACAGTCCATTAATTGTGTTAACAACAGTAATAGCTTTGTAGCACTTTAATGGAAGATGTTTATGTGTGGTTAATAAGGTACATTATCTTTTTTCAGTGGTAGAAATGAACGAGGAGACTAATTCAAAAGGTATGGAGAAGCTCTGAAGCACCGGAAGGTTAATGGAATCATGGAACCCTAAATGAATAGAACTCCCTGTCTGCTCCCCTCCCTTTCACATTATATGTCATGTGCTTTCCTAGCCTTCCTAGGATGAATGCCAAAAGTGAGCTTCCAGCTTAGAATAGTTATCAAGAAGGGATGTACTATGATTATAAGCAGTTTTACTTTCTTTTTTTTACACATATTATTAGTATTACTTACAATGAACATATATTCTTTTGGTAATAAGCCAGAACCAATAAAAATGTCTTATAAAATGTAAAAAATGATCAGGGTGTGTGTGTGTGTGTGTGTGTGTGTGTTGATTTCTAGAATTGTGAAGTTTGGGCATCTGCATTCTACTAGATGTGATGGGGACAATATGGTGCTATGAATACAGTGGATCTTAATCTTATTTCCAGATGATGTACACTCTGGTGTGTTTTCTGTTTCATAAATCTAGCCAAGTGCATTTGGGAAAACTTTTGGACTCAGTCCTGCATTAGGCTGAGAGATTAAAGGTGACCATGATGAAGTCCCTACCTTCGGGCACTTTGTAAACCTCTATATTCGATAGAGTTGGCCCATCCTTCACTGTCCTCCCCCCCACCCCTGTTATCTCACAATTTCATCAATCATATGATTTGGACTAACACATTTGCCTGTTTCCCCCCAAATATTTGTATATACCTAAATTTTTTTGATAAACTTAAGGTATATATGCTTAAATGTCTGCTGTAGCTCTCTATTTGGATTTCCACAGGCTACTCAAATTTTACATGTTCAAATTTGAACCACCTACAGCCCTGTCCCCCACTGAAAACAAATGCAAACAAACACAACTACCTTGATGCTTGTCTTACACCCCTGTGTTGGCAAATGGCCCTTCTGTCCTAGTTGCCCAAGCCTGGACCCTGCTCATCATATTCCGTCCCTCATCCATCCTTAGTACCCACTTATTTATTAAAACCTATATACTCTGATTCTTAGTTGCCTTTGGATCTTCCACATCCTTGCAGTCCTCACTGGCAATGCGCAGTTTAGGGCCTTGTCATTTCCCTTCCAAAAATTGTCATAACAGCACTACTGCTTTCACATCCTCAGGCTTGTCCTTTCCCACAAATATGAGTTATGTTCTCCCCATTACAACCTTCCAATAACTCCCTATTACCTGTGGGATAAAGTCCAAACTCATTTGTATGGCACATGCATTTCTCAGTAAAGAAGGTGTGGGATTTGGAATCAGACAGATCCGAGTTCAAATCCTCGTTCTGCCACTTACCATTTCTCTGTGTCCTAATATCCCCTTCTGTAAAATGGGAAAAATAATGGTGGCTACCTCTGGTAAGTCTTACTTCAGTTCCCCAATTCGTGCTTCTTCACTAACTCTGAACATTATATTTCCCTGGTTCTTGAAGTTAGGTGTGTCCAAGTGACTTGCTCAGCCAAAGAAATGTAATGAGGAGCGGTGTGTGTTACTTCTGTGTAGAAGCATTCGGGTACTGGGACCAGACTCTCCAGCCCACATTTTTCTTTGGTGAATGTGAAAACTCTTGTTGATAGGAAGGTTCTGTGAGAATTAAGGAGACTGAATGCTGAGCCTACACATAGAAGGCAGCTGCCCTGGAGAATGACTCAAATTCACAGCAGACTATGTGTGGATGAGAAATAAACATTCATTAGATGAAGCAACTGATATTTGAGGGTTGTTTGTTACCTCAGCACAGCTCAACCTACACTGAAATTCTACCACAAAGGCTGTTAAGAGAAATTATATAACGTATGAAGGCATTTGGCATGGTGCTTGGCGCAAAGCAAGCATTCAGGTAATGGTTGTCTTTGCAGACAATATCTTTTCCTACCTTTCATCAGTGTACTTTATTTCAAGGTACCTACCCACTTACTGTTTCACATCTCAATATCTTTAGACATCATGATTACTCTGCAGGTGCTGTGTTCTCCTGTCTTGCTCAGGTTAGAACATTTATTCCACCCTCAAGAACCAAATTACATGTGTCCTTTATAAAGGATTGTCTCATACCTGCATCCACCCCCAGCCCAGGTTGGTCACTTGGGCTTCTACGCTCATGTATGCAGAGGGCCTCTTCTTAGCCCTTGAACACTGCGTTGCAGTGATAACATTGTGATCTGTCTCTCCTGTTGGGTTGTGGGCTCCCTAAGAGAAGGACTGTCTTGCCCAGTGCTATAGTCGCAGCATCTAGACCAGTGTCTGCCGCTAAGTAGATATTCAGTAACAAAGTATTGAGTTTTGTCTCATCTTTGAGCCTCTGAGGTGCTTTTGGGACCTGGAGTAAAACTTTGCTCCTTATCCCCCACGCAAGTCATGATCCTTGTCTTATGGACTTCACAGAGTGGTAGTAAGAATCAGATGAGAGAACACATCTGCGGGAGTTTTCTGAAGTGTGAGGTGATATGTAGAGATGATGTTACTAACATTTCAGCTGCTAATATGTACAAAATGCATAGAAAATACATGAAATCTGAGAGTAGTCAATACAAGGCGCCCTCTGGGGTGCCCACTTATGCTGTGTTTACACTATACTTTGCTGCCATCGTGTGGCCTTTCTGGTAGTTATCAATGGTATTGGTTCTTAATATACAGTAATTTTACTGATAAATTTCATAATTATACATTTTCAGAGATCAAAAAAAGTAATTTTTATTTTGGAAGAAAGACTGGGAGCATAGCTCTGAAGTTGTCCAGCATCTTTCCTTGTTCTTATTTGGGGAAAACTAGGAGACTAGGTTTGGAAATATCATTTAAAAATTATGGCAGATAAATCTAGAAAGTAAAAGACTTGGGCTGATCAGAGAAAAAATGGACAAGTGTTGTAGATGTCAGAGAAATGAAAGCACTTGACCTACCCAGGGACATCCATAAAATACTGTTATTGAAATTCCAACATTTCCTGCAAAATTTCCTGGGCTCCCCACAGGTGGTCATCAAGTCTTGTAAGCTTTTTTCCTCCAGTACTTCCTTCATTTATTCTGTACTCTCCAGCTTCATGTCTATGGCGTATCTCTGGCCTTTATCACTTTGGGTCTGGATCATTTTAATACCTGGTCTCCCTATCTCATAATTTCTCCTCTTCTTTTTGTCTTGCACTCACTGCTAGATTGATTTTCATAAGGCACTATAGAAACAGAACAAAATAGTGATTAAGAGTAACGTCTGGAGCCAGGCTGCTTGGGTTTGAATCCCAGATCCATCAGTTTGCTCTAACTGGGTAACCTGAGGCAAGTAGGATAAAGCTCTTTATTTCAGTTTCCTTACCTCTGTAATGAGGATACTAGTAATACCTGCTTCATACACAGTCATGCATCACTTAACAACATTTGAGAAATGCATCATCAGGTAATTTTGCCATTGTGTGAACATCATAAAGTGTACTTCCATAAACCTAGCCTGCTACATACCTAGCCTATTTCTCTTAGGCTACAAACCTGTACAGTGTATTACTGTACTGAATACCATAGGCAATTGTAACACAATGGTAAGGGTTCGAGTATCTAAACATATATAAACATAAAGAAGGTACAGTAAAAATATGGTATTATAATCTTATGGGACAACCATCATATATGCAATCCATCACTGACCAAAACGTCGTTATGCCACACATAACCGTATTTCTGGTAAAGATAAAATGGGCAAATTCACATCCAAGTTCTTAGCATTTAGTGTTTAACTAACATTTGCTATTATTAGTCCTCCCTCACAGAATATGAATTTTTTGAATGTAAGACTTTGATTTGTCCTTACATCTTGAACTTCATATATCACTTTTACATTATAGTAATTTGATAACATTATTAAATATATAGGTGAAGAATCACTAAGCTTGAATGGATATATTCAGTTCTCTTCTTGGAATTCTCATTACATCACCAAAATATGCCTAGGGCCATACCATGATCTCTCTGTGTGTGTATGTGTGTACTAATGTATAGAAAACTTTCAAACCTGCCAATTTACAGTTAATAAACAGTAAATAAAATTTATTGAGTATTTACTAAGTGATAAACTCTATTCAAAATGCTTTATATGGATAACCTTATTAAATACTCACAACAGCTTTGAGATCAGTACTATTATCAGCATTCCTATTTTATGTAAAGGAAACAAAGGTGCAAGGAAGTCCCACACTCAGTAAATGGAGACTGGATTAGAACCAATGCAATTCATCTCAAGAGTTTACATTCTTAAGTGAACTTTATGCTATAAATACATTCTCCTCTCATGCCTGGTTTCAATTCTGAGATGCTGTTTTTGAATATCAAAACACAGAAAAATTTTTAACATTCCAAACCAGTAGAATGCAGAGTGCCAAGCTCATGGCTGTATTCAGGCTGCATTAGGCCTCAACTTGCCACATCCCATTTTGGGAACAGTGCTCCATGCAATATGAACTGTGGTCACTGGTTTCTGTTGTACTTGGATTGCTCTAAGTATGGAGATGGCCTAGAGACCACAAAGACCAAGTATTTTTAAGCTTGTCACAGTAGGAAAGGTAAGGATTCAATTCCAATAGCATATTGTCAGACACACCACATACCACCTGCTACTCTAACTGCTGGCTTGTGTTGGAAAGTCTTCCTGAGAATACTGGCCCTAAAGTACAAAGTGGACTTGAAAAAATGTAATCCCTGAGGTAAATGGAGCAGCCTGAACTTCTAGACGTTCTGATAAGACTACATGTGGTCTAGTTTTCAGACTTGGTCCCTGCTATAATACAGAAAATTTAAACTTTGAAAAATGTACACACACTAAATGGTAATCATCCACTGATAACAATAACAGACACATATATCTAGTTATGCACTGCTTTTAATCTTGAGATGAATTAACTAATTTAACTCTTATAACAACTCTATGATATAGGTACTTGTATCATTCCTATTTTTCTCAGATGAGCAAACTCCAGCACAGATTGGTTAGGATTCCAAATTAGGCAGTCTGTTCAAGCTTTAACTACTGAGGAATGCTACCTGCCATTATATTTATCTATTGATAGTATCAGTTAAATATTGAACAATTATATAGAATTTTTTTCTTTGTTTCAAAACACTAATGATATATACCTTTGGACAAAGCACCACTCATGCCCACTATTTGGATGCAATTGTGTTCATACATCTAAACTTGCTAACTCCTATTCAAAACGTCATCCTCAAACATTACTATTCTTCCTCTTTGGATTTAACTTGATTTTTCCTCTTTAGGGAGTAATAAAATTGAAACTACTCTGGCTCTCCTTAATCTCCAGTATCAAAACATTAGCAGCAGCTGGTAACAAGCTAGAAGGAAGATGGAATCGTGTATACAAAGTCTAAATTGTGTGAGCAAATGGTGAATGTGTGAGTTGTGAGCTTGGAGGGATAAAAAGCCTAGTGAAACACCTAATCCTAGAATTATTTAATCCTGGGATATGAGAGAACGTAAAGATTGGATTGTCTAACCCATTCATCAGATGCTTGAAATTTATCTTTATTTTGTCATTTTTAATTTATACCTCCTCTGGATAATATTCCATTAATCTTGGCTAGAACTAACTTTGTTATTTTGAACTGAAATCTATTTCCTTTTGACTTCAACAATAGGTCCCAGTTCGAAAACTCTTGGAATCACATAAACAAGTCTAATATTCTTTCATGGCAAATAAAGGCCTCTTTTATGTCCAGAATGGGTCTTCAGTTCTCAAGATCTTTTGACTGTTTCTGTGACACAACTTTTGAGTATCCTCATTAGCCTGGTCATTTAGTTTGAACTTATTCATGTGGAAAAACAATGTGTCTATGAGTACGTAAGCCAAACAATATTGGTTTTAGTATGGGAGCTCTGTGTTGTGAATGTTTGATGGAGATTGTTCAAGATGGGAACTGATGCTGACTGAATAAGAGAGATAGTTGTTTGCAAGAGGTTAGTGTATGAAACATAGTAAGCCTCATAGAGGTAGGACTGATATCACCCCAAATTTATCCTCTGTCCCCAAATTTGTATACTAGTTGCCACAATGAATGGTATACCTCTTTGCTGATAACAAATGCATTTTATTGAAAATAATATATAATTGAAAGCAATTATTCCTTCCATGGTGACAAGATGGCCTATATAAAGTTTGTTTGTTTATTAATAAGAGCTGTATCTAGTAAAATTCTAGTTCATGGTGAATTTTTTTCTATTTTGGTAAAATTTTTATGAAGTAAAATTGCATGCATTCTCTGTGGTTTTATTTTTTATTTAAGGTAAAATTTAAATGCAATAAAATGCAGAAATCTTAAATACATAATTCATTTGAGTTTTGACAAATGTAACCTATGTAACCAACACATCAATCGACACATACAACATTTCACTTGAGAAAAATTCCTCACACCCCTTCCAATCAGTCCCCACCCCTAGACCCATATACAAAAATCATCTAACTTTTGTCATCACAGATTAGTTTAGCCTGATCTTGAATTTCACATAATGGAATATTTCATTATATACTATTTTGAAACTGACTTATTTCATGAAACACAGAATTTTTGAGATCCATCTATGTTGTTGTGTATCAATAGTTAATTCTTTTCATTGCTGGGTATTATTCTATTGTATAAATATTTCACTGTTTATTTATCTATTTTTATTTTGGTAGACATTTGGATTATTTTCAGTTTTTTACTATCTTGAATAAAACTGCTGGAAATACTCATGTACATGTACTATGTTTTCACTTCTCTTGTGGAAAAACCTAAGAGTAGAAGTGTTAGATTGGTAACGTAAGCTTTATAATGAACTGCCAAACAACTTTGCAAACAATCTGATACTATTGCAAGTGTTGTTTTCCTTTTTTCATTTGTATATATTCATGGGTAACAAGTGCAATTTTGCTGCATTGATATATTGCACTGTGGTGAAGTCAGGACCTTGAGTGCATCCATCACTGGAGCAACTCACATTGTAACCACCAAGGAACCCTTCATCATCCACCCCCTCCCATCTTTAAGTGACATTTTTAGAAATGTTATTTTCCAGTTGTTTGTAACATAATACACTCCCAGTGTATGAGAGTTCCAGTTGGTCTACATCCTCACCAATATATAGTGTTTTAGCTTTTTAAAATAAAGTATTTCATCATCATTTTAATTTTTATTTCCCTGATGACTAATGATGTTGAAAAATTTTTCATGTGCTTATTGGTCATTTGTGTATTTTCTGTTTTGAAGTGCCTGTTCAAATATTTTGCTTATTTTTAAAATTGGGGTTGTTCATCTTTTTATTATTGATTTGTAGAATGTGCGTTTGTTATGACATACATATGTCACTCACTTCCCATTTCCCGATTCCCCTATAGATTTGCCCATTCTGGGCATGTCATATAAATGGAATCATATAATATATGACCTTTCGTGACTGACTTCTTTCATTTAACATAATATTTTCAAAGTTTTCCCATGTAGCATAAGTTAGTAATTCATTCCTTTTTGTGGCTAAATATTCCATTGTATGTATATACTACAGTTTATCTATTCATTTTTAAATGTTTTACTAGGTTTGATTTGCTAGAATTTTATTAAAGACTTTTTTTTACCTATGTGTATGAGAATATTAATCTGTATTTTCTTTTCAGTAATAGGTTTGTCAGATTTGGGGGAGGCTTTCTTTCCTCCTCTAATTTATAAAAGGGTTTGTTTAAAATTAGTATTCTTACTTTTTTAATGTTTGGTATATAGTTCAGCATTGAAACCAACCAGGCCTCCTGCACCTTTATCTATGGGAAGGTTTTTTATTTACAAATTAAATTTCTTTATCAGACAGGATTATACACATTTTCTCTTTATTTTTCCTGTCAATTTTGAATTCGTGCTTTTTAAGAAATTCATCCATTTAATCTAATTTAAATGTACTAGCAAGAGGGTGTTCATACTATAGGATCTGTAATGACGTACTAACTTTTATTCCTAGTATTGGTAATCAGTGTTTTATCTCTTTTCATCTACCTTAGCTATCCAGGATTTAATGATTCTATTATTTTTTTACAAAAAAACTTTGGCTTTGTTAATTTCCTATATTGTCTGTATTATAGTTTATTGATTTTTGTTCTTTATTGTTTTCTTTTTAAAATTTTACTTGGGTTTAATTTGCTCTACTTTTTCTATCTTCTTAAAGTAAAATTTTACATTATTGATTTTAAAATTTTCTTTTTTTCTATTATGAGAACTTAAATATGATTTATTTCTAAGACTTGGCTAAACTGGATCACGTAAATATAGAGTGTTTTGTTTTCATTAACATACATTTTCAAATATTGTCTAATTTCTCCTGTGATTTCTTCTTTTCCTTGGGTTATTTACAAGTGTGCTATTTCATTTTAAAATATTCAAGAATTTCTTCATCTCATTGAATTCTAATTTAATACCATTGTGGTCAGAGCACATACACTGTAAGAATTCAATACTTTAAAATTTATTGATAGTTATTTTATGGTAAATAAAAAATCAAACATTTCTTAGCATTTGAAAATGATGTTTGTTCTGCAATTGTTACGGTAGTGTCCTATAAATATCAAATAGGTTAAAATGGTTGAGATAGTGCTCAAATCATTTATTTTTAAAAAATAACTGATAAACTGTTGTTTAGAATGGTTTTAGATTCACAGTAAAATTAAGCAAAAAGTATAGAGAGTTTCCATATAACCCCTGTCCCCAAATACACACAACCTCCGTCACTATCAACATCTCTCACCACAGTGGTACATTTGATGCAATCGATTAGCCTACATTGACACATCATTATTACCCAATGTCCATAGTTTATGATAAGGTTGACTCTTGGTGTTGTACATTCTATGAGTTTTGACAAATGTATAATGACGTGTATCCACCATCATAGTATCATATAGAACAGTGTCACTCCCCTAAAAATCGTCTGTGCTCTGCCTGTTTTTTTCTCCCTCCCCACTAACCTCTGGCAACCACTCGTCTTTTTACTATCCTCATAATTTTGCCTTTTCCAGAATGTCGTGTAGTTAGAAGCATACAGTATGTAGGCTTTTCAGATTGGCTTCTTTGACTTAGTAATATGCATTTAAGTTTGCTCAATGTCTTTTCATGGCTTGATAGCTTATTTCTTTATAGCACTAATAATATTCCATTGTCTGAATGCAACACAGTTTAGTTATCTATCCACCTACTGAAGAACAGCTCAGTTGTTTCTAAGTTTTGGCAATTATGAATAAAACTGCTATAAACATCCATGTGGAGGTTTTTGTGTGGACACACATTTTCAATTCTTTTGGGTAAATATCAAGGAGTGTTATTGCTAGATTGTACAGTAAGAATATGTTTAGTTTTCTAGGAAACTGCCAAACTGTCTTCCAAAGTAGTTGTAGCATTTTTGCATTTCTACCAGTACTGAATGAGAGTTTCTGTTGTCCCACACCCTCACCAACGTCTGGTGGTGTCAATGTTTTGGATTTTGGGCATTTCTAATAGATCTGTAGTGGTATCTCATTGTTATTTTAATTTGCAATATCCTAATGACATAAGATGTTGAACAACTTTCCATATGCTTACTTGCCACTCTTTGGTGAGATGTCTATTCAGGTCTTTTGACCATTTTTTAACTAGCTTGTTTGTTTTCTTATTATTGAGCTTCAAGAATTCTTTATTTTAGATAACAGTTATTTATCAGATGTGTCTTTTGAAAATATCTTATTCCAATTTGTAACTTGTCTTCTCATTCTCTTGACATTGTCTTTTACAGAAAAAGGAGTTTTTAATTTTAACGAAGTCTAGCTTATCAATTGTTTTTTTCATGAATGATGATTTTGGTTTTGCACATAAAATGTCATCACCATACTCAAGGTCATATAGGTTTTATTCTGTGTTACCTTCTAGGAGTTTTATAGTTTTCTATTTACACTTAGGCCTATAATCTATTTTGAGTTAATTTTGCAAAAGTTTTAAAGTCTGTGTCTAACTTCACTTTTTTTTTTTGCATGATGTTTAGTTGTTCCAGCACCATTTGTTGAAAAAGACTAACATTTCTCCACTGAATTGCCTTTGCTCCTTTGTTGAAGATCAGTGGACCATATTTATGTGAATGTGTTTCTGAGCTCTCTATTCTCTTCCATTGACCTCTTTGTCTATTCTTTCTCCAATACCACACTGTCTGGATTAGTGCAGTGCAGTCAATCTCAAAGTGGAATAGTGTCAGTTCTCTGACTGTTCTCTTTTAATATTGAGCTGCTATTCTGGGACTTTTACCTCTCCATATAAACTTTAGAATCGGTTTGTCAATATTCACAAATAATATGGATTTTTATTGGGATTGCACTGAATCTATAGAACAGGTTGGGAAAAACTGTCATCTTGACAATATTGAGTCTTATTATCAATGAACATGGATTATATCTCCATTGATTTAGTAGTTCTTTGATGTCTTACATCAAAGTTTTGTAGTTGTCCTCATGTAGATCTTATACATATTTTATTAGATTTATGCCTCACTATTTCATTTTGGGTATGCTAATGTAAATAGTAATGTGTTTTAAATTTCAAGTTCCGTTTGTTCACTGCTGATATATAGGAAAGCAATTGACCTTTGTATCTTAACCTTGCATCCTGCAACCTTTTACTAATTGCTTATTGGTTCCAGGAAATTTTTTTGTCAGTTATTTTGGATTTTCTATGTAGACAGTCATGTCATCTAGGAACAAAGACCATTTTATTTCTTCCTTACCAATCAGTATATATTTTATTTCCTTTTCTTGTTTTATTGCATTATCTGGGACTTCCAGTATGATATTGAAAAGTAGTGAGAGAGGACATCCTTGCCTTGTTCCCAATCTTAGTAGGAAAGTTTCACATTTCTCATCATTAAGTATTATTCTAATTGCGGGACTTTTTAAAAGATGTTCTTTATCAAGTTGAGGAAGTTCCCTTTTATTCCTAGTTTGCTGAGAGTTTTTATAAATGGGTGTTGGATATTGTCGAATTTTTTTTTTTTGCATTTGTTGATATGATCAAGTGACTTCTCTTCTTTAGCTCATTGATGTGATAGATTACATTAATTTATTTTTAAGTATTGAACCAGCCATGCATACATGGGATAAATCCCACTTGGTCATAGTGTATAATTATTTCTATACAATGTTGGATTTAATTTCATAATATTTTGTTAGGGTTTTTTACATATGTGTTCATGAGAGATACTGGTCTGTAGTTTTCTTTTCTTGTAATATTTTTGTCTGGTTTCGGTATCAGGATAATACTGGCTTCATCAAATAAGTTAGGCAGCATTCCTTCTCCTTATATCTCCTGGAAGAGATTATAAATAATTGGTATAATTTCTCCCTTAAATATTTGGTAGAATTCATCAGTGAACCCATCTGGGCCTGGTGCTTTCTGTTTTGGGAGGTTATTAATTATTAATCCAATTTCTATATAATAGATGTAGGCCTATTCAGATTGTTTATTTCTTCTTGTGTGAGTTTCGGCAGATTGTGTCTTTCAAGGTATGGGTCCATCATCATACTGGTCTAGATTATCAAATTTGTGGACATAGAGTTGTTAATAATAATCCATTATTATCTTTATAATGTCCCCGGGATTTGTAGTAATGTCCCCTCTCTCATTTCTAATATTAGTGATTTGCATCTTCTTTTTTTTCTTAGTTAGCCTGGCTAAAGACTTATCAATTTTATTGATCTTTACAAAGAATCAGCTTTTGTTTTTGTTGATTTTTTCTATTAATTTCCTGTTTTCAATTTTATTTATTTCTGCTCTAATTTTTATTTCGTTTCCTCTGCTTACTTTGGATTTAATTTGGTCTTCTCTTTTTAGTTTCCTAAGGTGGAAGCTTAGATTATTGATTTTAAATCTTTCTTCTTTTCTGATCTATGATTCAGTGCTATAAATTTCATTTTAAGCAGTGCTTTAATTGCATCCCATATGTTTTGATAAATTGTATTCTCATTTTCATTTAGTTCAAATACTTCTTAATTTCTCTTGAGATTTCTTCTTTGACCTATGTGTTGTGATAAGTGTACTGTTTAATCTCCAAGTATTTTGGGATTTTCCAGCTACATTTCTGTTATTAATTTCTAGTTTAATTTCATTGTGGTCTGACAGCAGACATTGTATGGTTTTTATTTTTTTAATTTGTTAAGGTGTGTTTTATGGTCCATAATGTGATCTATCTTCATGAATGTTACATGTGAGCCTGCAAAGAATGTGTTCTCACTGTTGTTGGATGAAATAGTCTATACTCATCACTTATATCCATTTGATCGGTGGTACTGCTGATTTCAACTATGGCCTTACTGATTTTCTGCCTGTTAGGTCTGTCCATTTTTGATAGAGGAGTATTAAAGTCTCCAACTATAATACGGGATTTATCTGTTTCTCCTGGTACGTCTGTAAGTTTTTGCCTCACATACTTTGATTCTCTGTTGTTAGATGCATATATATTAAGGATTGTTATGTCTTCTTGGAGTATTGACCCTTTCATTATTATGTAATGCTCCTCTTTATCCCTGATAAATTTCCTTGCTGTGACATTTGTTTCATCTGCAATTGACATAGCCACTCCAGCCTTCTTTTGACTAGTGTTTAGCATGTACTTACTGATTTTATCTATTTGTTCTATCAAGTATTGAGTATGAGTAGTAGTTATAGCCTACATTTATGATTATGGAATTATCTATTTCTCTTTTTAATTCTGTCAATTTTGGCTTTATGTACTTTAAACTTCTGTTATTAGGCATATACACATTTCTAATTGTTATATCTTCTTGATGAATTGAAACTTTCATCAATGTAAAATATCCCTCTTTATTTTTAGTAATACTCCTTGTTTTAAAGTTTATGTTATCTAATATTGATATAGTTACTCGAACATTCTTATACTTACTGCTTGCATGGTATATATTTTGTTCATCCATTTGCTTTTAACACATATTTATGATTTTTAAAATGCATTTCTTATAGATCCTATATATTTGGCTTATATTTTTTATTCTTCCCAACAAGCTCTGCGTTTGAAGAAGTATTTACTCTATTTGCGTTATGAGATTATTGATATTATTGCATTTAAATTGTAGTTTTTCTATTTGTTTAATTTGTTTTTGTTCCTTTTCTGCTTTATTTTGGGTCAACTAAAATTTTAGTATTCTATTTTTTTCTATTGGCTTTTTTATTGTGGCAGATAACACATAACATAAAATCTGCCCTGTTAACAAATGTTTAAGTGTACAGTACAGTATTGTTAATTATATGCACATTCTTGCACAGCACAGATTCAGAGATTTTTCATCTTGCATAACTAAAACTCTGTACTAATTGAACTCCCCATTTCCGCTCCCCCCAACCCCTGGAAACCACTATTCTCCTTTTTGCTTTTATGAGTTTCACCATTTTAGATACCTCATATAAGTGGAATTTGGTAGTGTTTGACCTTCTGCACTGGCTGATTTCACTTAGCATAATGTCCTCAAGGTTCATCCATTTTGTAGAATATGATAGAATTTCCTTCCTTTTTAAGGCTTATAATATTCCATTGCTTGTATAGACCACATTTTATCTGTCCATTTATCTGTTGGTGTATATTTAGGTTCTTTCCACCACTTGGCTATTGTGAATAATGCTGTAATGAACATGGGTGTGCAAATATCCCTTTGAGATCCTGTTTTTCAATCTTTTGGATAAATACTCAGAAGTGGGATTGTTGGATTATATAGTAGTTATATTTTTAATTTTTTGAGACCCTTCCACACTGTTTTCCATAATTGCTGCATCTTTATATTCCCACCAAGTGTGCACAACGGTTCAAGTTTTCTCACATTTTCTCCAACATTGTTATTTTCTGTTTTATTTTGTTTTACAATGGCTACCCTGGCAGATGTGAGATGACATCTCATTGTGGATTTGATTTGCATTTCCCTGATGATTAGTGACATTGAGCATGTTTTCATATACCTATTTTTTGAGAAATGTCTACTCAAGTCCTTTGTCCATTTTTTAAAACATTTTTAAAATGGGGTTATTTGTGATTTTTCACTACTGAGTTGTAGGAGTTCTTTACATATTTTGGATATTAACCACTTATCAGATATATGGATATATGGTTTGCCAATATTTTCTCTCATTCTGTAGGTTGACTTTTTAGTCTGCAGATTGTTTCCTTTGCCGTGTGAAGCTTTTTAGTGTGATGTAGTCCTGCTTGTCTATTTTTGCTTTAGTTGCCTGTGCTTTTGATGTAAAATCCATAAAATCATTGTCCAGGTCAATGTTATGAAGCTTTCCCCCTATATTTTATTGTAAGAGTTTTATAGTTTCAGGTCTTACATTTAAGTCTTTGATCTCTTTTGAGTTGATTATTGCTTATGGTGTAAGATAAGAGTCCAATTTCATTATTTTGATGTAGATATCTAATTTTCCCAATACCTTTTCGAAGAGACTATCATTTCTCCATTGTGTAGTCTTGGCACCTTTGTCAAAGATCATTTGACCATATATATACATAGATTTGTTTCTGAACTCTCTACTCTGTTCCATTGGTCTATATGTCTATCTTTATGCCAGTACCATGCTGTGTTGATTATGTTGCTTTGTAATATATTGAAGTCAGGAAGTATGAAGCCTCCAGCTTTATTCTTTCTCTGATCATTTTGAGTATTTGGGGTCCTTTTTGGTTCCATAAGAATTTTAGGATTGTTTTTTCTATTTCTTCAAAAATAGTGGGATTTTGATAGCAATTATATTGAATCTGTAGGTCACTTTGGGTAGCGTGGAAATTTTTAACCATATTATGTTTTTCAATCCATGAACATGTGATGTCTTTCCATTTATTTGTGTCTTCTTTAATTTCTTTCAGCAAGGTTTTATAGTTTTTAGTGTATAAATCTTTTGCCTCCTCAGTTAAGTTTATTCCTAAGTTTTTTTTTTGATGTTATGGTAAATGAAATTGTTTTCTTAATTTTCTTAGATTGTTTGAAGTTAGTGTATAGAAATGAAAATGATTTTTGTATGTGATTTTCTATCTTGCAGCTTTGCTGAATTTATTATTTATTAGTTCTAACAGTTTTTTGTTTGTTCTGATGTACAGTCTTTATGGTTTTCTATATAAAAGATCATGTTATCTCTGAAAAGAGATAATTTTACTCATTCCTTTTTGATTTGGAGGGATTTTATTTCTTTTTCTTACCTAACTACTCAAGCTAGGACTTCCACTACTATGTTGAACAGAAGTGGTGAGAGTGTTCATTCTTGCCTTGTTACAGATCTTAGAGAAAAAGTTTTCAGTTTTTCACAATTGAATATTATGATAGCTGTTGGCTTTTTATACATGATCTTTATTATGTTGGGGTAATGTCCTTCTATTCCTAGTTTGTTGAGTGTTTTTTATGAAAAAGTATCAAATTTTATCAAATGCTTTTTCTTCATCTATTCAGGTACTGTGATTTTTATCCTTTGTTCTGTTAATGTGATGCATGATCATATTGTTTAATTTTTTTTTAAGTTGGACCATCATACATCTCAGGGATAAATCTCACTTGTCATAGTGTGTGATTCTTTTAATGTGCTGTCGAATTTGGTTTAATAGCATTTTGTTGAGAATTTTTGCATCTATATTCATCAGGGATATTGGTTTATACTTTTCTTTTGGTGTCTTTGCTGTCTTTTGCTATCAAGGTAATACTGGCCTCATAATCTGAGTTTTGAAGTGTTCCCTCGTCTTTACGAAAGAGTTTGAGAAGGATTGGCATTAATTCTTCTTTAAAGATTTGGCAAAATTCAGCAGTGGAGCCATCTGGTCATGGGCTTTTCTCTTTTGGGAGACTTTTTACTACTGATTCACCCTCTTCACATTTTACTGGTCTATTCAGATTTTCTATTTCCTTGTCTTGGTAAGTACTAGGAATTTATACATTTCTTCCAGTTTCTCCAATTTGTTGGCATATAATTGTTCATAGGGGTCTCATAATCTTTTTTTATATCTGTGGCATCGGTTGTAATGTCTCTTCTTTTGTTTCTGATGTTTTTAGACTTATCTGTTTTTTCACGGTATAGCTAAAGGTTTGTTGATTTTATCTTTTCAAAAAATCAACTATTAAGTTTGTTGGTTTTTTCTTGCTGTTTAATATTCTGTATTTTATATATTTCCACTCTAGTCTTTATTATTTCCTTCCTTTTGCTAACTTTGAGCTTAGTTTGTTCTTCTTTTTCTAGTTCCTTCGGGTGTACCATTAAGTTGTTTATTAGAGATATCTCTTCTTTTTCACTGTAAGCATTCACTGCTGTAAGATTCTCTCTTAGGACTGCTTTTACTACATCCCATAAGTTTTGGTATGTTGTGTTTTTATTTTCACTTACCTTAAGATATTTTTTAATTTCCCTTTTGACTTTTTTTGGACCCATTGTTTGTTCGTTGTTCAAGAGTGTGTTGTTTAATATTCACATATTTGTGAATCTTTCAGTTCTTCTTCTGCTTTTAATTTCTAGTTTCAATCTATTGTGGTTGGAAAAGATACTTGGTATGATTTCAATCTTCTTAAATTTGTTAAAACTTCTTTTGTGACCTAACATGTGATCTATCCTGGAGAATGTTTCATGTGCACTTGAGAAGGATGTGTTCTGCTGCTGTAGAGTGGAATGTTCCTTATATGTCTATTAGGTCCATTTGATAAATAGCATTGCTCACCTCCTATGTTTCCTTATTGATCTTCTGTCTGGATGTTCTATCCATTATTGAAAGAGAAGTATTAAAATCTCTTACTATTATTGTGTTACTGTCTATTTCATCCTTCAGTTCTGTCAATGTTTGCTGAATATATCTGGGTACCCATCTGTTGGGTGCATGTATATTTAAAATTGTTATATCTTCCTAGTAAATTGACTTTTTACTCATTATATAATGTCCTTCTTTTTCTCATGACAGTTTTTGACTAAAAGTCTATTTTGCCTGATATAAATATGGCCAGCACTGCTCTCTTTGTTCATCATTCACATCTAATATTTCTTCCATCCCTTCACTTTCAGTCTGTGTGTGTCCTTAAATCTAAAGCAAGTCTTTTGTTGGCATCATATAGTTGGATATTATTTTATCCATTCAGCCACTCTATGTCTTTTGATTGAGGAATTTAATACATTTACATTTAAATTTATTACTGATATGGAAGGACTTACTATTGTCATTTTGTTAATTGCTTTCTATCTATCTTGTAGCTTTTTGTCCCTCTTTTCTTTTCTTGCTCTCTTCCTTTGTGTTTTGTTGATGTTTTTATAGTGACATGTTTTGATTCCTTTCTCATCTTCTTTTGTGTATCTTCCATGCATATCTTCTTTGTGGTTACCATGGAGCTTACATTAGGCATCTTAGAATTATAACAATCACTTTTAAGCTGGTAACAACTTAATTTCAATTGTATGCAAAAACTCTACTCTTTATTTTTCCTTCTCCCACACACAGTTTGCTCTATTGATGTCACAACTTACATCTTTTTATATTGTGTACCCCTTAGCATATTGTTATACTTATAGTTATTTTCTATACTTTTATTTTTTAACTTCTAAACCAGAATTAAAAGTGATTCATACACTACATGAATACTGTAATACATGTTATAGTATTCTGTGTTTGTCTATATGTTTATATATACTATATACTATACTGTAACATGTAATACATGTAATACATGTTACAGTATTACAGTATTCTGTGTTTGTCTATATGTTTACTTTTACCAGTGAGCTTTAAACTTTCATATGATTTTGTGTTGCTGTCGGATCCTTTTATTTCAACTTGAAAGAATCCCTTTAGATTTTCTTGTAAATCAGGTCTAGTGGTGATGGACTTCCTCAGCTTCTCAGCATTTGTTTATCTGGGAAAGTCTATTTCTCCTTCTTTTTTTTTTTAAGAGAAAGCATCTCTCTCTCTCTCCCCCAGGCTGGAGTGCAACAGTGTGATCATAACACACTGCAGCCTTGAATTCTTGGTCTCAAGTGATCCTCCCACCTCAGCCTCCTGAGGAGCTAGGACCACAGCTGTGTGCCACCATATCTGGCTAATTTTTAAATTTTTTGTAAAGACTAGGTCTTGCTATGTTGTCCAGGCTTATCTCAACTTCCTGGCCTCAAGTGATCATCCTGCCTCATCCACCCAAAATGGTGGGATTACAGGTATGAGCCACTGCACTCAACTGTCTCCTTCAGTTTTAAAGGACAATTTTGCTGGATATAGTATTCTAGATTAACAATTTTTTTTTTCTTTCAGCAGTTCAAATATACTATCCAACTCCATTCTGGCCTATAAAGTTTCTTTTAACAAATCCTCTGATAGTCTTATTGAGGCTCCCTTGTATGTGCTGTCTTCTTGTTTTCAAAATTCTCTGTTTGTCTTTGACTTTTTTTTTAATTTCAAAGTATTACAGGGTAAAAATAGTTTTGGCATTTTGGTTACATGAATCCCTTTTATAATGTTTGAGTCATGGTTATAAAGGTACCCATCACCCAGATATTGTTCATTGTACCTGTTAGGTAGGTTTTTGCCTGTCCTCTCCTCCCCCCTTCCCCCACTTTGTTTTCCATTGAGTTTTACTTCCTGCTATGTACATGTGTGCTCATCAGTTAGTTACAGTTTAGTAGTGAGTACATGTGGTGTTTGTTTTTCCATTCTTTAGATACTTCATGTAGGATAATGGTCTTCAGTTCCATCCAAATTGCTGCAAAAGGCATTAATTCAACCTTTTTTATGGCTGAGTAGTACTCCACAGTATACATATACCACACTTCATTAATCCACTCATAAATTGATGGGCACTTAGGTTGATTCCACATTTTTGCAATTGTGAATTGTGCTGCTATAAACATTCGTGTATAGCCATCTTTTTGATAAAATGTCTTCTTTTTCTTTGGCTAAATACCCAGAAGTGTCATTTCTCGATCAAATGGTAGGTCAACTTTTAGTTCTTTGAGGAATCAAATCCCATTTATTTATTTTTGTGGTTGCTGTGATTGCCTTTGGGGTATTCTTCATAAATTCTTTGCCTAGGCCAATATCTAGAGGAGTTTTTCCCCCAACATATTCTATGAAGCCAGTATCACCTTGATACCAAAGCCAGGAAAGGACACAACAAAAAAAGAAAACTACAGACCAATATCCCTTATGAATATAGATGCAAACATCATGAATAAAATACTAGCAAACTGAATTCAACAGAGTGTCAAAAAAATAACCCACCAAGACCAAGTGGGCTTCATCCCAGAGATGCAAGGATGTTCAACATATGTAAATCAGTTAATGTGATTCACCACATTAACAGAAGCAAAAACAAAGATCATATGATCATCTCAGCAGATGCAGAAAAAGCATTCAACAAAATTCAGCAGCATTTCATGATAAAAACTCTCAACAAACTAGGCATAGAAAGAACATATCTCAAAATAATAAAAGCCATATATGACAAACCCACAGCCAGCATCATACTGAAATCGGAAAAGTTGAAACCATTCCCACTAAGAACTAGAACAAGACAAGGAAGCCCACTGTCACCACTTCTATTCAACGTAGTGCTGGAAGGCCTGGCTAGAGCAATCAGGCAAGAGAAAGAAATAAAGTGTATCCAAATTGGGAAAGAGGAGGTAAAACTATCACTTTTTGCAGATGATATTATCTTATCATCTGCTAGATGATCTAGAAGACCCCAAAGACTCCACCAAGAGACTCCTGGAATTGATAAATAAATTCAGCAAAGTCTCTGGTTACAAAATCAATGTACACAAATCAGTAGCATTCCTGTATACCAATAATAGTCAAGATGAGAGTTTGACTCAATACCATTCCCAATTGCTACAAAGAAAATAAAATACCTAGGAATATACTTAACCAAGGAGGAGAAAGATGTCTACAAAGAAAGCTACAAGACACTGAGGAAAGGAATCTCAGATGGTACAAACAAGTGGAAAAACGTATCATGCTCATGGATCAGTAGAATCAACATTGTTGAAATGTCCATACTACCCAAAATGATTTACAGACTCAATGCAATTCCCATCAAAATACCAACATCATATTTCACAGATCTAGAAAAAATAATTCCACACTTTGTGTGGAACTAGAAAAGAGCCTGATTAGCCAAACCAATCTTAAGCAAAAAGAACAATGCATCATATTATCAGACTTCAAACTATACTACAAGGCTATAGTAACTAAATCAGCACGGTATTGGCACAAAAATAAAGACATAGACCAATGGAACAGAACAGAAAACTCAGATTTAAAACCATCCACATACAGCCAACTGATCTTTGACAAAGCAGTCAACAATACACACTGGGGAAAAGAATCCTTATTCAATAAATGGCACTGGGAAAATTGGATAGCCACATGCAGAAGAATGAAACAGGATTCATATCTCTTCCAACATACTAAATTAATTCAAGATGGATAAAAGACTTAAATGTAAGGCATGAAACCATAAGAAATCTAGAAGAAAGTGTGTCTTTGACTTTTGACAATTTGATTATAATGTGTTTTGTTATAAACTTCTTGGGGTTTATACTACTTGGAGTCTTTGGGACTTCTTGAGTATGGATATCCATTTCCTTCCCCAGATTTGGGGAGCTTTTGGCCATTATTTCTTCAAATAATCTGTCTTTGCCTTTCTCTTTCTCCTCTCCTTCTGAGATCTTATAATGCATATACTAGACAGCTTAATCATGTGCCATAAGTCTCTTAGTCTTTCTTCACTCTTATTCGTTCTTTTATCTTTTTTCTCCAAGTGGATAATTACAATGACCTACCTTGCAGTTTACTGACTTTTTCTTTTGCTTGATCAAAAATACATTTGAACCCCTCTAGTAAATTTGTTAATTCAGTTGCTGTATTCTTTAGTTCCAGAATTTCTGTTTGGTTTTTCTTATATTTTCTTTTCGCTGATATTCTCATTTTACTCTTGCATTATTTTCCTAAGCTCATTGAGGATCTTTATGATGATTGTTTTAAAATCTATACTAGTTAATGCATATATCTTTGTTTCTTTATGGTCCATTTCTGGAAATTCATTTTGTTTGATTGTTTGTTTTTTTATTTGTTTTTATTGGGCCATGTTCCTCTGTTTATTATGTGCCTTATAACTTTGTGTGGGGATTTCTGCATTTGAAAAAACATCCACTTCCCTAAGTTTTTATGGCCTGACTTTGTATAGGAAAAGAATCTTACCAGTCATCCCAGCTAGCAATTCAGGTCAGGGGGTGGCTCTCAAACATTTTCTGCAGATGCATCTTCTTTGGGCTTGTGCATGTAAATTCCCAATTAGAGGATTTGCCAGTTTCTTTCTTTAGAAGCTTATAATCTCTTGTTCCCTCTGGTGTCTCTCTGTGTTCTTTAGAGCTGCCTAACTCTCTTTTGTTCTAAGTGCCTCCCAGGCTTTTCGTGTATTCTGGAACCCATCAGTTCTCTGAGTCTGCTGACACAGAAAGCATTCACTCAGGCAGCCCCCTGAAAAGCCAGATGACTGGACACATGCTCCGCTCTTCTCTTCTCCTTGCACCCTACCCCAAAGGAGAGGCCACCAAATTGTGTTGGCCTCTGTTGTACAGGTTCTTAGTAGCAGCAGCAAGCTGCTCAATGCTCTTTTGTTCTCAGTGCCTCTGAAGTACCTAGAGTATACCAGGTCCCAGCAGTGTCCAGACAGGTGAGACAGAATCCAGTCCCTTGTACAGCCCTTTGAAAAGCCAGAATGTTGGACACACACTTCAACTCTTTCCCTTCTCAGGGATAAGCCAGAAGTTGAGGGGTTTTTTTACCCCTACTTATTCTGCACTGAGCTGGGGAGGATAGTATTTTGGTGAGTGGGTGTGTGCTAGTCTAAACCATCACTTTTCAGCAGCTCTCTACCTGGCATTCTTTCTTGTCCATGCTTAGATTCATGCAAGACAGAAACAAGTTTCTCAATCAGCCTTCCCAAAAACCTGAGCGTTAGATGTGTGTTTCAGTCTTCTCATTCCCTCCCCAGAGAAAAGCCAGGAGCTGGGAGTTTTGTCTTGATTGCACAACCCTGAGCCAGGGGGTGGGACTATGGTGAGTGAGTGCCACAAATTTTCTAACTGGATTCAATGTGACTGGTTTCACATTTGCTTAAGGTGCAATCCATAACTGGTTTATGGATTTCTAACAAAGGGAATTTATCCTTGAATTGTTGAGTAAGTATCTCCATGGGGAAAGGAGGATCTGGACTTCTTATTCTGCTATCTTGCTCTTCTGTTAGCTTTTTTAGCTATGCTACTTTATTTATTTTCAGTAGTTGTATGGGGATTAACATATGTATACTTAATTTATCATGATCTACTTAGAGTTGCTATTATACTATTTTATGTAAAATGTAAGAAGTTTACAACAGTATATTTCTATTTATCCCCTTTCCCATCTTCATGGTATTGTTGATATATATTTTTATTCTACATATGTTATAAACCCTACAATATGATGTCTTTTTATTTTACTTTGGTCAGCTGCTTTTAAATGAAATTTATAAAGAAAAAGTATTTTTTTCTATTTACTATATATTCAGCACTTCTCGTTTTCTTCTTTCCTTCTTGTATATCTGTGTTTCAATCTGGTGTCTTCCTTCAGTTTGAAGAAATTGTCTAAATCATTTCTTGCAGTGAGTGTACTTTCTGCTGGTGACAAATTTTCTCAGTTGGCATTTATCAAAAAAATTCTTTATCTAATACTTATTTTTGAAGTATTATTTCCACTGGATATAGACTACTAGGTTGACAGTTTTTGTTTTTGTTTTTGTTTTTGTTTTAATTTCTGTACCTTAAAGCTGTGGTTCCAAGATGTTCTGGCCTCTATTTTTTTCCGATGAAAAATCAGTAATCTTTCTTATTGTTTCCCTGCATATAAATTTTTTTTCCTTTATGTCTGTTTTTAAGATTTTCTTTTTATCAGCACCTTTCAGTAGTTTCATTATAGCATACTTAGTTGAGGTTTTCTTTCTGTTTACATGGCTTAGGGTTTACTACGCTTCTTGGATCTATAGGGTGGTTATAAAAATAAATTTGTAATTTTTTCAGTTAATTTTTAAAAGTTTATTATTTTTTTTATTTCAAAATATTACAGGGGTACAAACCTTTAGGTTACTTATATTGCCTTTGCCCCGCCTGAGTCAGAGCTACAAGTGTGCCCCTCCCCCAGACAGTGTGCACCGCACCTATTAGGTGTGAATATCCCCATCCCTTCCTCCCTTCTCCCACCTGCCTGACACCCGATGAATGTTACTTTCATATGTGCACATAAGTGTTGATCAATTAGTACCAATTTGATGGTAATTTTTTGACTCTCTCTTGTTTTTCCTCCTCTTCCTTATCCTCTTTCTCCTCTTTTTCTTCCTCTTCCTCTACTTCTGGGTCGTCACAGTAAGTTGAATTGCTGAAATACTAGGTCTCTGTTTATTCTTTTCAATCTTTTTCATTTCTCTGTCTTCACACTGGTTAGTTTCTACTCATACGGTTTCAAGCTTATTGGCCTTTCTTTTGCAGTGTGTAATCTGCTGTTCAGCTTATCCAGTGAATATATTTAGGAACAGTATTTTTTAGTTCTAGAATTCCCATTTAGTTCTTTTTTATAGCTTTCCTTTCTCTGTTGAAATTTCCCAATTCAGCATTATGAGTACATTATTTCTATATTTTTAAAATTTATATTTATATATGTCTATATATCTATACATATGAATATAAGAGTATATATCATATACCTATATCTATATGTGTCTATCTATTCAGTTTTATGGTCCTTATTTCCTTATTCCAATCTGTGTCACCTTAGGATCTGTTTATATCAACTTCTTTTAATTTTGACTATGAGTCACATTTTTCCTACTTCTTTGCTTGCTAAGTAATATTTGATTGCATGCTAGACATTATGTATGGTATGTTGTAGGATGGTATGTGTGGAGTATGTGGTTTTACTTTGAAGAGTGTTTCATTTTGTTCTGGCAAGTGATTAAACTATGGTAGCTTCTCTTGAGATTGTTAGAATTGGTTGATGCTTTATTTCAATTTTATCCTTAGTCTTATAACATGACACTTACTATTGGTCATGGTCTTTAGTCCTAAGAATGGTCTCTCTGGCATCTCAGTTGAATGCTTGCATTGCTCAGTGAGGCTTTCCACTCTGGCTGGGTTAGAATTCTAACACCTATGAGCACTGGTTAATGTCCCCATTCAGATGAGCCCTGAAGGATTTATCACAGCAGTAGTTGTTTTCTGGAGAGAGTCACAGAATCTTTACCTGCATATAAGTAGCCAATGTTTTGGGCAAGAACCTAAGGGTAACCTCTGTGAAAATTTCTTGCTTCCCCTACTCTATGGAGCTCCTTCTCTTCAGTACTCTACCACACAAATTCCAGCCTCCTTACCAGCTATGCCTGCTCATCTCAGTAAGACTGCCATTCTCTGTTTGGACTCTGCCTCCCATGCTGCCTCTGGAAAGTGGCCCCCGGGGGAAAGCTGGAGTTAATGTGGGCCTCACATCATGTTTTCCCCCTCTCCCAAGGATCACAGACTTGAACTGAAACATGAGCTCTTCTTGGGTTTTGAGCCTGCCAGCTTTCTCACTGGAACTAACAACGTCAACGTTCCTGATGCTCAAGCTTCAGACTTGGACTGAACTACACATTAGCTATCCTTGTTCTCTAGCTTGTAGACTGCAGATCTTGGAACTTCTCAGCCTCCATAATCATGTGGGCCAATTCCTTATGATAAATCTTCTCTCTCTCTCTCTCTCTGTGGATATGTGTATATATGAGATTATATAATTATATATATTATGTTGTACATTACACATATATAATATAATATTATGTTATATTATATTATATCACCTATTGGTTCTGTTTATCTGGACAACCATTAGTAATACAGAAATGAGTAAATATAGAAATGGTGCAAATCCTTGCACCATTTGTTATCCAATGTCTGGAAACAGTTTCTTAATAGCTTCATTTTTGCCTAGTTTTATAGTTGTTTATGGCAGGAGGATATGTCCAATACTAGTTACTTTGCCATGACTAGAAGCAGTTCTGGAACTCGATCTGTTATGATTCTATTTAATATGGCACATGCAATCTCTTCTTGCCTGTTAGGGCTCCTGACCTAAGTGACTCTCTAAACCTGTTAGTCACATGCATTCCAGAGAAAGAAAGCTAAAATAAGTGGAGAAATTTTTGCATTTTTTTAAAGAGAGAGAAAAAATGATGTTTCTGTCCTTTAAAATATTTGAAATACTTTAGTATATTTTTAAAATTTCATTTCATTAAGTCCATTATAAAACCTTCATTGGATTATAATTTGTCTTAAATTAACTCCAAACTCTTTAGCTATGTAACAGAAATCTTACACTGTGTAGCCCCAATCTACCCTTCTGCTCTTACTTCCTACCCTGTCTGACCTGACATTCTAGTTGTTAGACTATTTGCTCTTTCAAAAATATACCCTACTCATCTAATTTTCTCTTTGTCTAAAATGACCTTCTTGCTTTCTTTAAGGTTTAGCAAACTTGACATACTACATTCTTTATTACTCATTTCTGTATTACTAATGGTTTTCCAGATAAACAGAACCAATAGGTAATATAATATAATATAATATTATATATGTGTAACATACAATATAATATATGAATTATATAATCTCATATATACACATATCCACAGAGAGAGAGAGAGAGAGAGAAGATTTATCATAAGGAATTGGCTCACATGATTATGGAGGCTGAGAAGTTCTAAGGTCTGCAGTCTACAAGCTAGAGAACAAGGATAGCTAATGTGTAGTTCTAGTCCAAGTCTGAAGGCTTGAGTATCAGGAATGTTGACATTGTCAGTTCCAGTGAGAAAGCTGGCAGGCTCAAAACCCAAGAAGAGCTAATGTTTCAGTTCAAGTCTGAAGACTCAAGAAGACCAATGTTCCAACTCGAAGCGATCAGACCCAAGGAGTTTCTCCTTCTCAGCCTTTTAGTCTGTTCAGGTCTTCAACTGATTGGATGAAGCCCCCCTACACTAGGAAGGGCAATTTGCTTTACTCAGTGTACTGAGTAAAATGTGAATTTCATCCAGAAACACCCTATAGACGCACCCAGAAAAACGTTTGGCCAGGTTTTTGAGCAACCTATGGCCCAGTCAAATGGACACACAAAATTAACCATCACAATTTCGTTATTTCATTTTCAAATATGATTTTATTCTCCTTTTTGTTTCCCATATGTGACACTTCACACATTCTGCCATGAATAAGCATTATTCTGTCATGAATAAAAAATGTCTACATGAGTCTCCTTTTTATTTTGAGCTCCTTTTCTACTTAGCACAATGTCAGGAACTTGGACACCATAGCTTCCTCCTCTCCTTTACTTACCATAGACAGTCAGTTACTAAGTTCTGTCAGTTACATGTCTGAGGTGTCAGAATCTCTTCTCTTATTTTTGTCCCAACTGCATTTGCCATAGTTTTTGCCCTTACAATTTGTTGTCAGGACAACTTGGTCGTCTCCATCTCTGTACTATTACTAGAGTAATCTTTTTCAGTCACATAGTTGATTACAGGAAACCCAGAATTAAAATCTTTCAAGGCTTGATTGATAAATCAGATTTAGCTAACTACTAGAATGACTACCTATCATAGCACTTTAACTATCAAGAAAGTAGCAGTGGTTGTAATAGAATATGTAAAATACGCAAGCTTTTGTGAGAACAATGAGCTTTTTCAGTTAAGAGATGTTGTATTTAGGTATTGCATAGGACACATGTGCAGTTATGCAATAGTTTCTTTCCAATTTTAGTATATGCAGCTTTTTTTTAAAGTGTTGGTATGGGAATAGACAGCATGACATGTTGGAGGCATTCAGTAATATGGCTTCAGCGTGCTGAACAGATGTGACATATAAATAGCTCCATCGATATATGTGTTAAATGGATTGTAACTTGATGAATATGATCATTACGTAGGCATACATAGCAGTGCAAAAAATATGATACCACACGTTGGCACGATGATATCCTAACTGGAAAAGGGATTTAGAAGTGAAAAGGCTTGAAGCCTTCTCCAAGTTAGGTAACTTTGTTGTGAATTATTCTGAGTGATTCATTTCCCTTCTCTAGGCCTCAGTTTTTTTCCATTTGTACAATGAAGGCACTGGAGTGTATAATATCTGAAAACTTTATGAATTCTAATACTCTCACTTGAATTTAAAATTTAAAAAATATTTCCACTTCATGCTTTATATTTTAAACATGTGTATCAATGCTTTGCGAATTAAAGCCTTTAAATCTATTAATGTCATCTATTGTCACCAGTTGATAAACGCTCTGAAGTCTCTATGCATTAGACACCAAACCTCCCTCTGCTCTCCCTCAGCATAGCCTGACACAAAAAAAACAGGAAATGTGTATGTTTTGTATATTATTCAAAATTACTCACTCAGAAGTATAAGTAAGGAAGTCATGCTCAAATCCTGTAGTAATTTGAACATTTTTATTTTTTATCTTGGTTCAGTTTTTGATGTCACTTCTGGTTTCAGCTGTTTACCTTCTGAACCTATAGAGCCTCCAGTAAATTTTCTAGCTGATACTTGGGAAGGATTTTAAAAGGAATATAGCATTACTTCCCAGTAGGTGTTGAAGAAAATGGTGACAGAAACTATAGAGAAGAAAATGATAGTTTTTATTTCAGTAACGAAGAGGTAACCCTGTGCTATGATGAGAATACTATTTGCATTGGATAAGTGCTGTTATTATGGACCTAGATCAATATTTTGAAGAACTTACAGGTTGGAGAATGTTTCCTATTGGTTTTGGATTCAGTTTTGTATTTGGCAAGCTGTTTAAAATCCAATATCATTTCTATGTGGCAAATTTTACTGCAATGTAAACTATAATTTGTATAAATATTGAGGTTTGTAAACTACAATATACACTGTAAAGGTGTTAACCTATTATTAAAAACAATTATGATTAATTAGAGACAGGTTTTCCTCAAATCAGTTGAAGTAGTTGAGGTGATTAAAAGAGAGAAACTGGGGGTTTACTAGAGAAGCAGGGAAGTTGTAAAGAAAATGGTGAGCTTGGGTGAGTTGGGAACTCAGTTTAGTTTGATTAGGAATTACTCCAGTGTGATTAGGCTTAGGAAGGCTAATCCATGGTGATCTACTCACAAGAAACAAACATTTAATTAATAAGTCAAATGCTGGCTGGGCACCGTGGCTCACACCTATCATCCCAACACTTTAAAAGGCCAAGCCAGGAGGATTGTTTGAGCCCAGGAGTTCAAGACAAGCCTGGACAATGTAGGGAGACTCCATCTCTACAAAAAAATTAAAATAAAAATTAGCTGAACATAGTGGTGTTCACCTGTAGTCCCAGCTACTTGGGAGACTGAGATGGGAGGAACGCTTGAGCCCAGGAGTTTGAGGCTGCAGTGAGCTATGATTGTGCCATTGCACTCCAGCCTGAGTGACAGAGGAAGACCCTGTCTCAAATAAATAAAATAAATAAATAAATAAATAAATAAATAAAGTCAGATGCCAATGGTTGCGTTTGCACTGGGAGAGAGATATCACGGGCTGCACTACCATTAGAAATTACTAGTCTGTTTTCTATAAAGGATTCCACATATGGCTCATCAAAAACCAAAGAGTCATCACAAGGTTTCTTGGATATGTGAAATTAGTACACAGAGAGTTGGGTATGTCTAAGGAGGCTGAGATAGAATGTGGGTAGTTTGCCTTGCACTACTGTCTGCAAATTCTCATGGTTATTAAGTATAGAGTGGACAACACCACTCATGCATTCACTTATTTATGAACAAAAATTTGTTTAGTATAGACTATGTGACAGAAATGGTTCTGATCTCTAGAAATATACTGGTGAATGAGATAAAGTTCCTGCCTTCATAAAGCTTATATTCTAGGTGCAAAAAGGTAAGAATTGAACCAAATAACTACAATCAAATCCTTATTCTTCAATTGTGGTTTTAGTATATTCTTTATATGTCACAATATCAGTTTTTGTTTGAAAGGCAGCAATTTCCCATGATAAGCATGTTATGGATTCTAAAATTACAGCCTGTCTTAAATTTCTTCTTCATTTGTGAATGTATCTGAGATTGATCTTTTCACAGATGATCCTAAAAAGCTGAGATCACTGTGGGTTACACTTAAAATATTAGGATGATAAGTTTAATTTATTTGGTTCCTATTCTAAGCTTAGCACTGTGCTAGGCACTTTACGTGTAATATCTCACAGGCTCCTTATAATACTCTGTAACAAGGTATTCTTATCTATATTTAGATGAAGCAGCTGAGACTCAGTGAGGTCATGTGAGTTATCTAAAGTCACACGGCTAATAACAGAACCAGGATTTGAATCCAAGTTGGCCAGGCTCAAAAGTCAAGTTCTTTCTCACAATACTACTCTGTCTTTCATTTAGTAGTTTTTTTCTTAAGGCAATAGTTAACAGCTAGCTAATTGCATTCAACTAAGAGTTAGAGAAATTAATGACTTTTTTCTTAGTTCCTTTGGATGGAATCCATTCAGAGCATAAAGACTCCCATGCCTTTAATCAGTTTTATTGGACCACTTTTTTTTTCTATTTGTCTCAGAGAGTATAGCCAAGTGGTTCAACTTCTTATACCCAAAGCTTGAATATACTCTAAAGATGACAGGAAGCTCACACTTAATGGAGATGGGTAACTCTGACTGTGGACAGATTTGAGGGAGAAAAAACTTTTCTTATATTGTGTTGAGAAATTTTCTCATATTGAGTTCCCTCCTTAAAGTACCAGCATCTGACCCTGAGTTTGTTAGGAGATTACCACACTGAACGATTACAATATTTTGTCCATTAAAAAGTCCTCTGAATATTACGTGGACAATTTTATTTTCTGCTGGGAGCTACTTTTTCTGGCCTCTACAATTCCGGATTCTTTACCATGTGTAACCTGATCATTGTCCTCTGGACAGGGGCCAGTTGGAACCAATGATAGCTGTGGGACAGAATTCACAGCTTAGCTAGAAGATAAACATTTCACAAAAGCAGTGCACATACTTGTGAAGGGTTTTCTATGGGAGAGAAAGTCAGTGGTCGTGGAGGAAAGATTTTCCAAAGGTTGTTGGAACATCATCATTCACAGTTGAAGACTGTCTCCCTTATGATCCTCACTGCCCTTTTTCTGTGGATGCACATGATAAATGCGCCCTGGAGTTCAGTGCCAGGGGGAATGTGTTTGTCATGATGAATTGGTACACCTGGCTTGATAATTAGAGCTTATACACAAGTAGTAGTGGGGGCCAGAGTGCAAGTGTTAGGTTGATGCCCACACGAAGGAGCATCCTGTAGTATTTGATTCCTCAGGCAGCTGTTGTTGGCACAGGAATCCTGTATAATGCTACGCTATAAATTGCAGCATATCACAGGTGTTTCTGATCACTGTGAGTCTCTCTTCATCTGGTAGGGGAGGAGGGTGGGATTTCTTCTGGACATAGCTCAGTCATTTTATGTGAATATTTGTATTTGCTCAGTGAAAATTCAAGTTCTCCTCAAGCCATTTCACCTGACTTCCCTTCTGCCCCTCTTCCAGGAACAGGAAAAGTCAAACTCTGTATACAGTAGTTGTGGTGATTGCCCTGAAATAGATATCTAACTCTTACCGAGACCTATCAACCCACAGATTGAATGATACTACAGAGGTCTGTTAGTTTAATACCCACAACTGTTCCTCAATTCTTTGCCCAATGTAACACAGGGTCTAGCTGGGATGTGAGTCCAAATAATCTGGCTCCAGAACAAGCTCTCTCAAATTCTATAGTAAAGTGCTTCACTAATAATACTTTAAAATATTAAATAATGAAAGAAACGTGAGATCCGTACCCTGCTTCCATGAAAGAAAAAAAAATCTGTAAAATTTAAAGCTTTGTGGAGAGAAATCTACACATTTTGATGTGTGTTTAATGGTATAGGTTCTAGGTACTATTTAGGGTTATTCTTCACCCCCCCCCACAGCCAAAATACACCTTATCTACTATTTCTGTTATTACTTACAGGAAATATTTTATTCATTTCTTGTTTGTTTCATTTTTTAAAAAATCCTAAAAATGATTTTATTATAAAAGGAGTCAGAAATATCAGTTTATATGACAGTCAACTAAATTACAGATATAGAATATAAGATCGTAAATAGCATAAGGTAAAAGTTAGGCGTGAACTCACAGGAACTATGTGGTATCCACTCAAACTTAAAATAATAAGGTGGTATTTCTATTTGGAGAAATGTCCCCAAATCTCTAATATTAGAAAAATAGTTCTTCCATTCACCTAAAATATTTAATATAAAATGATTTATTCTTTTTTAAATTTTTTATTTTTAAATTCAGTCTTATCTACAATTATTACTCAGTCATATATTAATTCATCATCAACTCTTAATTGTCTGCAAGGAGCGCTGCAAAGAACATAAAATAAAAAGATACATTTCCAATCTACTAAACAGCTTCTGGAAATGATACAAATGTGTTTAAGTAATTATAAAAAAATAAAAAGGAAAAATAATGAGCAAGTTACTTTTTAAAAAACTCACATTTCCTAAGCACTACACTAAGTTAAAACTGGTTTCTTTGACATCTACTCAGAGTGTTGAACTGGAATGGAAAGCTAGTAACTATACTGCTTATATTTTTTCTTAGAATCACTAGAAAGTATTTGACCAGAAAAGACAGATTCTCAGTAAAACTAGTTTTCAGAGAACAAAAACCTGTCATCTGGTAAAAATCCACATTTATGAAGACGAACGGAGATAGTGAATGCTTTGGATTTGTTTTGTCAATATTTGTATTTTCAAATAGGCTCGCTTCATTCCATTTATTTATTCTTTTGAGGCAAATACACTGCCAGGAATTACAGTATGCAATGCAAATCAGACACAGAATTGTTCCTCAAGGAGTTTCTAGTCTACAGGGAGAGACACGTATGCAGACAACAGAGGAAAAATAGGACTTCTGACTTCAGGCTTTATGGGACAATTGACATTTGGGCTGGCTCGTGATAGAGTCTAGTAAACTAGAAAAGGCACAGAGTATATTCCTGGCTAAGGAAAGAAAATGTAAAAAGGCTCAAACTTCAAACGTCTATGTCCAATAAAGCAAGTTCAGACTTACAGTCATTATCTGTAATTTCTAAATCCAAAAAGCTCTGAAAACCATTGTGTGTGTGTTTTCTTAAGTTTGTAGCAAACTTATATGGTGGTACAACCTGTCTTGAATTGACAGTAGGCTGTTTATAATCTTTATTGATCCCACTTATGAGAATATTTATAGGTTTTACTGCAGAAATATCAATGTGTTTGATTACAGATGCAGCTCAAACATACAGGGGTTTTCTAATATTTTACATATTAATTGTATTACTTTAAAAAAATACCACCTTGTCCTTCCAAAACCTGAATTACAAAACACACCCAACCCCAACTGTTTCAGGTAAGAGATTGTGGGTGAAGTGACATTGTAGAAGCCATAACCAGAAAGCTGGATAAAGATTGTGCCAGTTCTTGAATGCCAAGTTACAGATGTTGGAAATTTGACTTTAGGCTGGAAAGAAGCATTATATGCTTTTGAAGAAGAGAGTGAAGAATTCAATAATATTTTATCAAAATTTGTTTGTATTCCTGAGCACACATTATTTTAAAGTTCTTTCCCCAAACAATGATGAAAACTGTGATATTTTCCTTTGAGTAAGATAATGGTCAGATGAAATGCCTTTTGAAAATAGATATTTACATCCACCATTTGTTTTCTTGTGAAGGTGTGCGGGAGAAATAGGTTAGAGAAAGCAATTTCAGATTGTGTTTGCAGCTTGCTATGTGTCATACCGTAAAAGATGGTCAAAGTTTGATGTCCCCAAATGACTTTGAAAATGCAAGAATTGCTTTGTGGAAGAAAAAATAAAACAAGCAAAAAACCCACATGAAACAGTAATTCATTTCATCGTTGTTCATGTTCTCTTGCTAAAGATATCTGAAGGCAAATTCAAGATAATTTGATTCTGATTAAGTTAAGAAAATTAATTGATTTTACACTGGTAAGTGTCTATTGTGCTGCTCCATGTGTAATGCAGTTCTGAGTACTTCCTGAAGGGCAGGTCTTGTTTTGACAAATTCCCTCAGTGTTTGCTTATCTCAGAAAGACTTTATCTCCCCCTCATATGTGAAACTTAGTTTTGCAGGATACAAAATTCTAGGCTGGGCATTATTCTGTTTGAGAAGACTGAGAATGGGGCCTCAGTCCCTTCTAGCTTGTAAGATCTCAGTTGAGAAGTCTACATTTAGTCTGATGGGTTTTCCTTTGTAAGTTACCTGCTGCTTTTGCCTTACAGCTCATAGGAGGGCCTCTTTTGTGTTTATTTTGGCCAGTCTGATGACTATGTGTCCTGGTGTTCTCCTCTTTATGATGAATGTCCCAGGAGTCCTTTGAGCTTCTTGTACCTGGATATCTAGATTTCTAGCAAGACCAGGGAAGTTTTCCTCAATTATTCCCTCAAATAGATTATCCAACCCTTGTGTTTTTTCTTCTTCACCCTCAGGGATGCCTCTGATTCTCATGTTAAACCTATTCACATAATCCCATATTTCTTGTAGGCTTTGCTCTTTTCTCTTATTTCTCTGCTCTATCTCTGCAACTGACTTGTTGAATGGAAGGGTGTTGTCTTTAAAGTCTGAGATTCTTTCTTCTGCTTGATCTAACCTATTCTTAAGGCTTTCCACTGTGTTTTGTAATTCCTTGAATGAATTTTTCCTTTCCAGAAGTTCCATTTGATTTTTCTCTAATATTTCAATTTCTTCAGTGAATTTTTCATTCCCATCCTGCATTCTTTTTGTGGTTTCTTTGTGTTGGGCTTCCATTTTATCTTGCATTTCATTGAGCTTCCTTACAATCCATGTTCTAAATTCATGATCTGTCATTTCAATGTTCTGATTTTGGTTGGTATCCATTGCTAGAGGGCTGGTGTTCCCTTTTGGGGGTGTCCTTTTGCTTTGATTCTTCATACTTCCGGAGTTCTTTTGCTGATTCCTTCTCCTCTGGAGCAGCTGTTGCTTCTTATCTTTGGATTTTCTTTTGTTTAGATAAGGCCAGGCCCAGTTTAATCTCTGAGCCAGTAGGTGGTGCTTGTGGGTGAGGATCAACCACACCCTGTATGACGAGTCAGTAGATGCAGGGGGGGGGGGTGCAAATTGACCTCCCTGCCAGTAGGTGGCGCTTGCCAGGAGGAACAAGCTGCAGTGTTGTTTCTGGGTCCTGTGAGCAGCTCTAGTTCCTCAGGAGAAGCACTCTAATGCCCCAGGTGGTGGGTGGGGCCCTGGACTTCCAGGTGAGTCCTTATTCTCCACCTCAGCAGGGGCAGTGGGGGAGTGAGGCTGGGTGTGGCTGGGTTGGGTTAGCTGCCCGCAAGCACCACAAATGCTGTTAGCTGGGGTCAGAGGTCTGTTCCCTGCCTCTGGGCAAAGCTGCCCAGGAGGGGCTGAAGTGGCCCCTCTCACCGGGAAAGTCTGCGTGTGGGGGCCGGGCTGTCTGAGAGCCGCAGTCTGGAGCAGGCCTCGCTCCTTTCCACCCTCCCCTATTCCACGTTTGTTTCTGGGCCTCTGCCGGCAGGCAGGACCTCAAGCCAGCCGAGCTCCCCCAGGACTGAGATGTGGGCTGGGAGGGTCCCTGCCCAAAAACCGGCCTGAGCTGGGAGCGTGGCCCTCCTGTGGGAGGAGGGGTGCCCCGTGAGCACGCACTGCAGCTAGGACCCACTCTGCACTCTCACCCCTGATCTGCCCCTGCGGCACCCATGCCTTGCAAATATCCCCTCTGGGCCCCCCCCATGATGCAATCGAGACCTGGGTGTACAGGATCTGGCCTGTGGGTCCATCCCCCGGCCCGGGAGATCAAACCCTGACCATGCCAGGGAGAAGGACAGCAGTCCCAAGTCTCTCTCATGGGGTGCCCAAGCTGGTTCAATGTCCCTCCACCTCGGGGTGTGTCCCCCTCTGCTGGGGTAGCCAGGCAAGCAGCACCAGGGAGGGCCAGCAGGCAAGGAGCTCACAGTCAAGCACCCCTCAGTCTCCTGCAGGACCCCAAAAGGAAAGGTCTGAGCCCCATTCCTCTGTGTGGAAACCTCTGTGTGGTGGCTCAGCTGTCTCTCTTGGCAGCTGTGGGTGGCAGAGGGGAAGGGGTGAAAAAGAGTCTAGGTGGAGAAAATTCCACCCTCTTGTTGTCTCCAACCCTCTCTCCAGGAGGCAGTCCACCCAGAATGATGGGGCTCTGGAATCACACACATCACCTGGGACCCACTGGACCCCTGTGGCTCCTGCAGTCTTGGCTGGAGTTGGGAAATGTCTGTGTGGGGACAAGCAAGATGCATCCTGAGGGGTTGAGGCCACCTGGGGAGGACAAAGGCACCCGGTGGGTAGAGAAGCAATATGGCACCTGCCGTCTGGCTCAGGTCTGTGGGGCGGAAGGCACCCTGGTTGGGGGAGTGGTGAGAGACTGGTGGCCTGTCCACAGGAAGCTCTTTGCTCACTGGCAGCAGCAGTCTCTGGGCTCGTGTGGGCAAAAGGTCTCTCCAGCAGCTCGAAAGCCCACCAGCAGTCCAAGATGTGAGGGGGGAGCTGATAGCCAATCCACCTACCCTTCTCACTGGCCTCTGAGCCTGTCTGGGCTTAATCCCCGCCGATGCCTTTCTCCTTCCTATTCTTCTCTGCAACCTCTTCCTGTGGAGTCTCTTGTAGGTTCAGGCACCCTTCCTTCAGACCCTCATCCGATCTATGTTTGTCTGTCTGTTTTTTTTTTTTTTCTCTTTCATCTAAAATTTCTCCGTCTTACAGAGATGCTCTGGTTGGTAGTGTCTTTGGTCTGTCATCTTCCCAATTTCTTCTGATTAAGTTACTAAAATTAATTGAGAAATTCAAGGTGTTGTCATTGTTTGTGTAGTGCATGTGTGTCCTCATAGTGAGTTTTTAAACTCTGCTTTTAGAAACAGGCAGCAAAAGTTTGGGAATTAGAAAATTGAGTCTAAGAATGCACCCATCTCTGTTTTTCTTTATTAGACTATTTGCATAGTTAGCTTGTTTCTCACTTTCCCTAAGCTTGAGATAATATTGGGACCCTATGATTAAAAATACATTTTATTTTCATCTTTTAAAATGTCACTTGAGGGGCTAGAAGCAGAAGTAGGAATATATAATAAAACTTTGAATTGGTATATTTTTCAAAAAGAGCATTTGGTGTATGTTTTAGTGCCACTATTAAATCTACTTTCTGGAAGTGGAATTCCAGTCCCTGAAAGTGTGCAAAGAATCAGAAAGTTTCATCCCATTCAAAGCTTATGGTTTTCCAGAAAATTTCTGCAGTTGATTTCAGAAGAACTGAGAATTATAATAACATGTTTATAAACATTTTATAGCTCTCACAAGAGTCCAAAGATAAAGCACATATATGAGATCATAGAAAAAGTATTTTTTGATGCTGTAAACTCAAAAGTCACATTCTGAATATTTGACATTCTTATAAGGTTTTTAAACATCACTTATAAATATAAAAAGATACTGATTTTTTTAAACAAGTATTTATTTCTTATTTTACAAGTATTCAACATTAATTGTAGATAATTAGACAATACAGAAATGCAGAAATAAGAATTGTTGATAATATTTACTGAGTTTTTCAATGTTCCACAGGCACTATTTTACATACAATATCTCAGTTAAGCCTTATTCTATCATGTAGGTTATTAAGTATGAAATGTCTGATTTCTTTAAGTACTAAGTTTGACAATTGATATCTCTGACATTTCACTTTGACACTTCTTGTTTTATGTTTATTGTGAAGGTAAATCCTCAGTCTTTCAAACACATGTTTTGGCTTGTGATTATCTTTCAAATTTTTTTTTTAGAGCAATTTTTGTGAAACCATGCATAAGTCAAAAACTCGTGTTATTTTCGAATATGATTTCTGTCATGGAACCAATGCAGCGCAGACAGCTAGAAATATTAACAAAGTGTTTGGGAAGGATGTGGCTAATGAATGCACAGTACATCAATGGTTTGAGAAGTTTCATTCTGGTGATGTTAATCTTGAAAATGAGCCATGTGGGCAACCTGAGACCAAGGTGGATAATGATGAGCTGAAAGCTATAGTGGAAGCAGCCAAGATTGGTCAATAGGGACAGGCCAATCCTCTTGCAAGACAACACTAGGCCACATGTTGCACAAACAACACTGCTCAAACTACAGAGGCTGGACTTGGAAACTCTCTGTCATCCACCGTATTCATCAGACATTGCACCAACTGACTACCACTTCTTCCAGGCTTTGAACTATTCTTGCAAGGAAAAATATTCAATTCTCAACAAGCTGTGGAAAACATCTTTTGAGATTTCGTTGCCACTCGCTCTCCAGGCTTCTTCGCTGCTGGCATAAACAAGCTACCATTAAGATGGCAAAACCATGTTGATAGTTTAGGTGCATACTTTGATTAATTGTACTGCTTCTTGATTGAGATATAATAAACTACACTTTAGATTCAAAATCGGACATTTCTTATTTAATGATCTAATATTATTGTTCACATTTTATATAATAAGAAACATGACTAGAGAGGTTAAGTGACTGACAAGAATCCATCATGGCAGTAAGTAGTAGAGCGGAAGTCAAGCCCAGGAAATCCAATTCCAGAATCCATACCCCAAACAGCTGTACTCCACTGCTTCCCTTCGGTTGCCAATGACCACCAAAATAGTCATTGGGAAATAATCACTGTTATATTTTTGTATATATGCTTTCAATGCTTTTCCCATGTAGATTTTTTAAGAACATAATTGAAATCATAGTGCAGGCTGCTTTTCCACCTTCAGTGGTGGCTTTTTGATGGCTGAACCTATTAAGACTAGTAAAATGGCAAAGAAGTGATCTTGGTAGATGCTAATCCAGAATGCAGGCCTAATGCCGAGTGTCTAGATAAGACCTTGGATTAAAAACAAAAACAAACAAACAAAAAAACCTCTCTTCAAATAAGCTGCCATCAGGCTAACTCCTCCTCCTAAGCAAAAGCTACTTACATTCCTGAGTTCAAGGTGTCAGACACGCCATCAGATGTGTGGTAGAAAATGGAAGAAGGGGAGTTGATTTTCCATATTTTATCTTCATATTCTTTCCTTTCAAAAGATAACAACCAAAAATATTGTTAATGACTTTAAAGTTTTAGAATCTAACTTTAAGAAAGGTATTTCACTTGCTTTAAAAGAATTATAAATTTCGAATATGGGAATAAACAGTGGGTGCTTCATACCAGGTTCTGACTAAAAAAAAAAAATCTCTCTTGTATAAATATACTAGTCCTTGTTAAGCAGAACTTGGGAAAGAAGGAATAAGAAACTCCTATTGTGTTAGTGGGGAGTCCATTAAGTGCTAAACTCTGCATTAAGTATTTCCTTTTCTTCCTTTTTTTTTTTTCTTATTTTTTGCCGTAACAACTCTGCAAGGCAGATTATTATCCTCATTCTGCAAATGAGGAAAATGGAGATCAAAGAAGTTAAGGAATTTGTCCATGAACACACACCTTGTAACTGACAATACTGAGATTTGAACTCGGCAATGTATAGCTCTGAAATCTCAAATATTTCTTATGATGTCATATAAGATTTTGATAACTAAATTGATCATGATCTTTATGACATAGAGTGGACTTAAATCTAAATTAAAAAGCAACTGAAATGAAAAGAGAAAAGAAAAAATGAACACCACTTTCTATTTTATAGTCATAAACCATCTTGCTGAGGTCCAATTATTTTATAGAATTTTTAAAAATTGAAATATAATTCAGATACCATAAAATTTATCCTTTTAATGTGTACAGTTCAATGATCTTTAGTATATTAACAAGGCTGTGCAATGATCACCACTATCTAATTCCAAAACATTTTCATCATCCCAAAAGAAACCCCATACCCATTAGTGTTCACTTCTTACAGAGTTTTGATGAACAAATATCTTCAAACCCTTTCTTTTAAAAATCCAATTTTCTTAGATTCTTCCCTCAAGCAAAAATATTTCTCAGTGATTTTCTAGACGTAGGAGAGAATTTATGAAAATAACCTCAAATAACAGATGATTGATGTTGCTATTGTTGAATATATCTCCAAGGATGGAAAAATTATTAGTGGGAGAGTTTCCCAAAAGTTGTAAATGTCAATAAAATCCCACCATCATATCACTACCACCACTTATTAAGCAGCTACTATCTGGAAGGCATCATGTTAAGATATTCTATCTCAATTCATTCTGACAACAATTCTAAATAGTTGTTAATATTCTGTTGCACAAACAAGGAAAACCTGAAGTTTGGAGAAGGGAAGTCATCTAGTAAGTGTCAGAGCTCAGAAGTAAACTCAGGTCCAGTCTGATTGGAAAGCACAAGCTTTAACCACTCATTTCTACCAACTGAGAGGAAATGGATCAAAAAAGAACACAGATCTCAAAATAAAAATAACGTTTGAGTTCAAATGGACTGTTTACACATGGCCAGGATGCTGATGACGGTTATCTAGTGCTGGCTGCTGGAAGCATTATCTCAGTGACTAACATATCCACATGAGTGAATGCTTGCAGTGTACACTTGCATAAGACTATAGAAAACAGATCTTTCTGATCCTTTCATTTTTTATTATTTGACAATTGACCTATAAAACTAGAAATGGAAACAATTGCAAAGTCTGGAAACATGAGACCTTTCAGACTGATACTATAAAAACCTCTTTTCCCAGGTCTTTGTCTATTGGTCTTCCATGATCATTATGCTAGATGAGTCAATTGTCTTAGTCCATTTTCTATTGCTATAACAAAATACCACTAAGTAATTTATTAAAAAAGAAATGTATTTTCACAGTCCTGGAGGATAAGAATCCAATGTCAAGGTTCCAGCATCTGGTGAGGGCCTTCTTGATATGTTGTATCATGGCAGAGGGCATCACATGACAAGAGGGCAAGCATGTACTAGCTCAGGTCTCTCTTCCTCTTCTTATAAAGCCACCAGTCCTGTCATGAGCCCTCCACCCTGCTGGCCTTATCTAATCCTAATTACCTCCCAAAGGCCCCACATCCAAATTTCTTTTTTTTAATTAAATTTTATTTAATTTTTTAAATTGACAAATAATAATTGTACATGTGCATGGGGTATACAGTGATGTTTCAATACATAAAATGTATAGTGATTGGATCAGGGCAAGTAGCATATTCACCATCTCAGATATTGATCGTTTCTTTGTGTTGGGAACATTCAGTATTCTACTTCTAGTTGTTTGAAACTATATAATATATTATTGTTTACTGTAGTCATCTTATAGTATTATAGAACACTAGAAGCTATTCCTTCTATTTAGCTGTAATTTTGTATCATTTAACAAATCTCTCCCGATCCCTCCCTTTACCCACCCCTCCCTGTCTCTGGTATCCTCTGTTCTACTTTTTACTCCATAAAATAAACTTTTTTTAGCTTCTACATATGCATGAGAACATGAGGAGTTTAACTTTCTGTTCCTGGCTTATTTCACTTAACATAATGTCCTCAAGTTCCATCCACATTACCACAAATGACAGGATTTTATTCTTTTTTATGAATGAGTAGTATTCCATTGTGTATATATACCACATTTTCTTTATCCATTCATCTGTTGTTGGATGCTTACGTTGATTCCTTATTTTGGCTGTTGTGAATAGTACTGCAATAAACATGGGAGTGCAGATGTCTTTTTGATATGCTGATTTCCTTTCCTTTGGATAAATGCCCAATAGTGGGATTGCTGGATCTTATAGTAGTTTTATTTGTAGTTGTTTGAGGAACCTCCATACTGTTCTCTATAGTGGCTTCGCTAGTTTATGTTCCTGCCAATAGTGTATGAGAGTTCCCTTTTCTCCACATCCTCACTAGCATTTGTTATTTTTTGTCTTTTTGTGGTTTTGATTTGCAATTCTCTGTGATCAGTAATGTTGATCATTTTTTTGTATGTTTCTTGGCCATTTGTATGTCTTCTTTTGAGAAATGTCTGCTCAGATCCTTTGCCCATATTTTAGGTTTTTTTGCTGTTGAGATGTTTAAGTTTCTTGTACATTCTGGATATTAATCCCCTGTTGGGTGAGTAGTTTGCACATATTTTCTCCCATTCTATAAGTTGTCTTTTCACTCTGCTGACTATTTCCTCTTTGTTGTGCAGAAGCTTTGTAGTTTCATATAATACCACTTGTTTATTTTTGCTTTTGTTGCCTGTGCTTTTGAGGTCTTATTCATGAAATCTTTTCCGAGACCAATGTCCTGGAGTGTTTTCCCTAGGTTTTCTTCTAGTAGTTTACAGTTTGGAGTCTTACATTTAGGGCTTTGATCCATTTTGATTTCCTTTTTATATAGGGTGGGAGGTGGAGGTCTAGTTTTATTCTTTTGCATATGTATATTCAGTTTTCCCAGCACCGTTTATTGAAGAGACTGTCATTTCCCCAATGATTGTTCTTGGTACCTTTGTAAAAAAAAAAATCAGTTGGCTGTACATGCATGGATTAATTTCTGGGTTCTCTACTCTGTTTCATTGGTCTATGTGTCTGTTTTTTATGTCACTGCCATACTGTTTTGGTTACTACTGCTTTGTAGTATATTTTAAAGTCTGGTATTGTGATACCTCTAGCTTTGTTCTTTTTGCTTAGGACTGCTTTAGCTGTTTGGGGTATTTTGTGGTTACATACAAATTTTAGGACTTTTTTTCTATTTCTATGAAGAATGTCATTGGTATTTTTATAGTGTTGCACTGAATATGTAGATTGCTTTGGGTAGTGTCATTTTTAAGAATATTAATTCTTCTGATCCATGAGTATGAGATACCTTTCCATTTGTTTGTATCCTCTTCAGTTTCTTTCATCAGTATTTTTTTGATTTTCCTTGTAGAGGTCTTTCCTTGGTTAAATTTATTCCTAGGTATTTTTTTTTTGTAGCTATTGTAAATGGGATTGCCTTCTTAGTTTCTTTTACAGCTAGTTTGTTGTTTGTGTATAGAAACAGTACTGATTTTTGTGTATTTATTTTGTATTCTGCAACTTTACTGAATTTATTTATCATTTCTAAGAGTTTTTAAACAGCCTCTTTATGTTTTTATAGATATAAAATTATGTCATTTACAAATTGGGACAATCTGACTTCCTTCTTTCCAATTTGGATGCCCTTTATGTCTTTCTCTTGCCTAATTGCTCTAACTACACCTCCAAATTTCATCAACATAAATATGGGGTACATTTCCAACACATGAAATTTGCTAGGCACAATCAAACCATAGTATCAATTAAAGGATTTCAAAGGCTCCTTTTCTCCTGGCTTGCATTTCTCTTTGCTCTTTTCAAGACTTCCTTTATTTTTATCATACTTGAAACCATTTCGTAGGTGTATCATTGATTTTCAGGAAAGACAGAAGGCATGACACATGCTGCTTTTGTATATAACTGAAATGTAAGGTTATAATAAGCTTGATTAAAGTTTTATCTTCAGATGAGCTGTATGCCTAACTCTATCTTGAAAGAAACAATCATATAACTATTCTGCAACACTGGATGAAATTTTCAATTTAATTCAGCAGATATTTATTGACTGTTTTTTATGTTTTGTGTAGTATCTGTGTATGGGGAAGGTGGTAATGGTGGTATTTCATCATGAATGAACCTCAGACTTGCCATGAAAAGGAACAAAAGTTAGTGTGTGTGTTTGTGTGTGTGTATGTGCTTGAGGTGAGGCAACATATATGAAATGTGTATCTGACTAATTTCAATACATGCTATGACGTGATGAGTGCTTCAACTTTCCCTGATTCTTCCAGCTAAATCAACTCCCCCATCACCTCTTCAGACACTATGAAATCATGTACTTCCCTTTTTTTGCACCTGTCACAGTTGTAATTGTGCATTAGTTTGTATGACTATTTGGCTGAATTTTCAACTAGTACTTTGTCTCCATGGAAATCAGAGATTATCGTGTGAAAGTTCTCTGCTAAGAAATATGAACAAGTGAATCCCAAAAGGGAAGATTTCTTGGTGGAGGTGATGCTGGATTCAATTAGAAGAATGGATATGTACTCACTGGAAGAAGAAAGAAGGCAGGGTATTCCAAGCAAGAGGAATAGCATGCACAAAGATATATAGACATGAACATGAAACAGTGTGATTCAAGGATATGAATGGAGTTAAGTACATGTATAGAGATAGAAGAAGATAAGGCAAATCATCAGCTGTTTTATGTACTGAGCTTAAGTTGTTAACTTTATCTTGAATGCTATGAAACTTTTTACAGAGATCTTAGGAGAGTCTGGGTGATATGCATTAGGAAATGAGGTAGTTGTCTTTATAAGATGTTTTAAGTAAGAGTGTAGTGAGAGATAAAGTAGATATTAGAGTGATAAGGAAAATCTGAAATATTTACTATGGAGGATTGCAGAAAACACAGATTTTAATTGGAAAGCTGAGGTTATAGTAATATGGAATCAAGTTAATAAAGAGGTCAATGATTAAGTTTTGAAAGGATTGGACATAAGGAGTCAGAAAATGAAAATAGATAAAGTAAAAGGAAAACCAAGAGGAAAAGGTGTATCTAAGATAAGGAGGAAGAGTTTCATGAAATAGAGACTGATCAATAATTTTAACACATGTAATTACTGTTTTTTGTATTATTAGGAGAAAATGTGTCCAATGAATCTGGAATAGTCTCCTTTATGGTGATTTTATAAAAAGAACTTCATTGAGATTGTGTGGGCAAGAGGCAACATTCAACAGGTTTAGGAAATAACAAAAAGTACTAAAGTGGAAAAAGTACACATAGGTTCTTCTTGAAGATGTTTGTATGTTTACGGAAGGCAACAAAGAGAGGATAGAAAAGGAATGCACAAAAGGAGGTTTCAAAAATTCCACATGAGGCTCCTGCCTGGTACATGAGCGTGGCATTCTTGGCTTTAACCTATGTTTTGCACAGGTACAAAGACATATGCATAAGTATATTTGTCAATACATTTGTGTGAATAACAAGAACCTTAAAAGGGGATAAAATATTAATTCTCCAAATTATCACATCTCCATCAAACCTTTAATATGGCTCTAATGAATGTCTCCAGTTAGCCCTTTCTTTCCTCCTTTTCCTGCCCTGACCATCGATCCACAACCACTTGTATTAGGATAGTTAAAGCTCATCATCATTAGTGTTAGCCCAAGCCACAGGCTAAGACTTTCTCCCATGACCTATTCTGAAAGTTAACACTTAAAAAAACCTCATAGTTTACTGTAAAGGCAATACTTATTTTTATTGTTGTCACATCTTTAAACGGATGGCTGCCCTCTGCTTCTGGAAAGCAGACAATTTGCAGAGAAAATTTAATAGGTAGGTAAAGGAAAAATGTCCTGAAATTGTTTCTGTGCATATTATCAAATAAGTTTGATTCTGATGCTATTAAAACCAGAGGCAGCAGCATAGTGTCTTTTAAAGGATATTACACTGGAAGGGCATGTTCTGAGTCACTGACTAGCAGCTCTGCTGCTAGGAGCCATGTGATTTTAGGGAAAATCATTGTCCCCTCTTTGTCTTTTTTCTGTTAAAGGATAGGGCTAGATAATAAATGCCTACCATAGTTTGACTTATGTTCAAATTTTATTCCCTAAAACTCCCAATGAAGTTATTCCACAAATAAATTCCCTATTTTTACCTGTATTTTGAGAGGACTCCTTCTTTACAAATGTCACAATATTGGCATGTGTTTTTCCATGCTTTACATCCATCCTAGGCAAATGGAATTGCTCCTCTCATCTGTGCTCACAATAGGCTTCACACTTCTCTATACGTGTCACATTGTTTGTACAGCTATCTGTTCTTCCCCATCTCCACGAGATAGTGAGTTCACTGAGGGCAGGGTTATCCTAACAGTCAATGCACTCACTAAATATGCGGTGAATAGAAATGAAAAATTTTAAAAACTCATTTAACAGGTAGACTTAGTACTATACTACAACATTTGATAATATGTTTATTTGGAGAGATTGGATAACATATGGTAACTAAAAAGGGTTGATTGAATCTTTATTACTGGACTTGGGAATCTTTATTACTATTTTGGCGTCTTTAATACTCAAGATTGTCAAAATTCCATAAGGGCGTATGGGAGTCAAATATAGTTTATATCAATCACATGGAAGTAACTATTTTCCCCAATATCACCTAAATTTAACATCTCACTTTAAAAAATGAGTATATAATTTAAAAGTAAAATAAGTATAGTATCTCATATTTATGGCACTTTGGAATTTTATCATTTATTCATGTACTTCCTTCATCTTAGAAGATAAGGCTCATCAATACCTGAACTCTTTTTGGTACCAACATTCTATTGTTAGGCATTGAGAACGTATGATTCTTACTTAGGTCTTCTGACTCCCAGGACATCAGGTCTATATCCTGTTAGCAACTCAGAAATAACATTTCTAGTTCTTATGTATCTCCTTCACTTTCTGGACTCTTGAATTTTTTTTTAACCAAAGCAAAATTTACATACTTGATTTTGTTTTAATATATTATTTTGAAGAGGTTTTATATATATACATACATATATAATAATATATATGGTACAGTTTTAAAAGTACAAAATGGAATTTAGTCAAAAGTAAGTGTCCTTCTCTCTGTTGTGTTCAGCTCTCTAATCCTTCTCTCTAAGACTATACCTGATGCCAGTATTTTGTGCACCCTTTCCGAAAGTCTATCAATTTATTAGTATAAACATAAATGTATGCGCATTCTTTTTATCTTTGTCACATAAATTGTAGCACACTATATATATTATATGCTTGTTAAATCTAACAATACATTTTACAGATCTATTCATATCAATACTTATGGAGTTGCTACATTTAAAAAAATTGCATCATATTCCTTTGTAAGGATGTGCCAAAATTTAATTAGTTCCCTAATGATGGATTAGTATGACTAGTATCAAATAGTATTATCAACAATGTTCTACTAACTACCTTGTGCAGTTGTCACTGTTCTACACTTGTGCAACTATATCTAGAGGTTAATATATAAAGAAGGAATTGCCACAGGGAGAAGTGGCTTTTTAAATTTTGAAAGATAGAGACAAATTGCCATCCATAAAAGCATCGATGTTTGCTCTTACCAAGTATGTACGAAAGTTCCCATTTCCTTTACATTCTCTCTAGTACACTAAGTTATCAAACATTTTTATCCTTGAAATATGAATAATTGAGAAATGGTATCTTATTGTGGATATATTTAGTATTTCTCTTATTATGAGTGAGTTTGATGGCTTTTCAAAGGTTTCAAAGTAAGTTGTATCTCCTATATAGCTCATATTCTCAAGCTAAATCTTTATGGGTTATTGTTTTTAAGTTCAATGTAGAGGTGCAAATATTTTCCCCAAATGGAAAATCCATAAAAATTCTCCATTTTATTTCATTTCATCGATATTTAATAAATTATTTATTACATGTTCTAGATACTAAGATATACAAAAATTAAAGATATGGACATGAACACCAAAATTTGTAGGTAAAAAGGCTCATAACCTCTTGGGGGAAGATATATATGTGCAGGCAGAGTAGAATATCTCCTATAATGGGGAAAGTACAATGTGCTATGGGAGCTTAGAGGAAGTTGTGATTGACTGGAGGAGAATGGGGAGACATCAGGGAAAGTTTCCCAGAGATTTTGCTGTGGCTTCTATGGTAGGTCCTAAAGAACGTGTGGTTAGCTGGGCGTGGTGGCACGCCCCTGTAGTCCCAGCTGTTTGGGAGGATCCCTGGAGGCTGCAGTGAACTATGATTACACTACTGCACTGCAGCCTGGGTGACAGAGGGAGACCCTGACTTAAAAAAATAAAAATAAATTAAAAAGAATGTGTGGGGATTTTGTAGGGTCAGAAAAGTATTCAGGTGATAGGAGAGAGGGGCAGAAACATTAGGAACTGTACCTCTATTTTGATAAACAGTTCTGACTAATGAGCAATTGTTTTTTCTCTGAAATTCACAAGTCTTTAAGATCTTGGATTGATTGACTTCATATTTCTCACAATGAACATACTCCTTCCATACTTGGCTAGGATGAGGTAAAAACATTTTCCTTCCATTTGACTCAGATAACTTATTTTTAAAGTTTTCTTACAGATGACAAGCTCTATGTTTATTCAAAACACTTTGTTAAGGGGCTGTTAGAAGAGAAGGAAAGCTGCAGCAGCAAATTCTGGAAGTATTATCTATTTGAAGACTGGAGTGGGGGTGGAAGAATTGGGGGGAAACGCATAGAAGTCTTATTTATTAACCTAACCTCAGCAGGTTTTAGGAGAAAAGAACTTTAAATATTGCAACACTATTCTTTGCCTGTTTTTTTTTTTTTCCTTTTTTTTCTTTTTGAGTATGGTAAGATAAGAGGTACCAATGGTAAGTGAGATTTATTGCCCTGGAGCTAATAGTGATGTGATAGGACATAGCACAGGGCTAGAGATAAATACAGAGTTTGAATTCTGGGAACTGGTTCTTTTCAGAAGCAGAGTTTGTTCTTTAGTGGAAGCAGTACCTATTACATGTGGCTAGAAAGTAAGGTGGTAGTACTTATTAAGATTTGGGCATTGTATGGTTAAATGTGGTATATCTCATTCAGTTCAGCTTAAGTTTGTTAACCTATATGAAGCTTTTTCTAACTGCTTACATCCCATTCTCAAACGATAGATTGTACCACTCCCTTCTTTGTACCTTCATGAAATTCTCTAGTAATACAAGTACTGCAAAGCTGTTTTACACATCTCGACATCCCGCTCACTTTACCAGCTTTTTAGGGCAAGCAGTTAGTTTTTAGTTTCTAAATATTTGTGGGTTGTGTGGGTGGGTGGGTGGATGGGTGAACGGGTTAAAAGTTACCTTGAAACCCTGTATCCTTTTCCCAATGATGATGGCCTTGTTTAGAACTCCTATGTTAAAGTGTTTTTTAAAAATTAACATAATATAATTTAATTTAATTTAACTACCTAGCTCTCCCTGGTGGCAAATATCGGCCTTTTAAAAGTGAGTTAGTTTTGATAGAAAAATAGGAAAATGACATGAAAAGACAACCTCCCCCAAATAAGTTCTCAAAAAAATGACAAAATGTTCAAACTCATTCATGATTAGAGACAGGAAAATTAAAACATCACAATCAAACTGATGAAAGTGAAAAGGTAGAACAATATATTCTATTGGTTAGGCTGTGGGAAAATAGGCACTTTCATATATTATTATATTTTGCTGGGAGGAATCCAAATTCAAACAAGCCTTCTGAAGGGAAATTCAGCAATACCTAACAAAACTATCTATACAATTAATTTTTGAACCGGCATCTCGATTTCTAAGAAGCTACCCTGAAGGCACACTTCCAACAATATGAAAATACTGCACACAAGGTTATTTATTGCAGCATTATTTATAATAGAACAATATTGGAAACAATCTTATTGCCACTACTTAGGAAAGTGTGTGTTCATTTGTGTGAAATAAACATAGGGAAGATAAACATAAACTAAAGATACTAGTTACCTACAGGAAATAAGTGGAAAGAAAGAGGGAACGGGAACTGGCCAGGAATAATGTGGGAATAACACTTACCAGGGTATACTTTTTTGGTAAAGCTTTGACTTTTAGCACCATAGCAATGTCTCACACACCCAAATAATGAATAAACAATTAAAGTTAATTAAATTTAGTTAAATAATTAAAATCAATGATTATTAAATACAAGTGATAACAAATAAACCTAACTAGATTACAAGTGAATAACTCAAGCACACTGAAGAGCATGGACAAGTAAAGAACCAACCTAAGTCATTTTCAAAATAAAATAATATTTTGATGGGATACTGTAAGGCTAAAGACAAAAAAAATCTGTGCATAAATACTGTATTCTAGTAATAAGTCTGTTTTTCACAGAAGTATTGGTTAGCAATGCAGTAACTACTTTAAGTGTGCAGTTGGATTGAATTAATAAGTGGGTATAATATGGAAAATAAAAGTCAGGTTTTTCACTGTCAGATAAAGAAGTTACAAATAAGGAAAAGGCAAAGACTAAAATGAACCTTGTGATATTGGATTGGAATCAGAGGTAGTATCTACATCTGTCTACCTCTAGTTCTATCTCTATATATCTATATTTATCTAAAGAGATAGATAAAAATATAGAAGTAAATATGATATTTTTGTATGTGTGGGTTTGTATACATATGTAGATTTCCTAGCTCTCTCCCGCCGAGAGGGCCTAAGAGCAATGACACCCCAGTAACAATGAGCACATTTAGCACCCAGATCTCATTTCCTAAATACCATTCTCCAATAAAAAGAACAAGGAATCATTTGAAAATTAGTTGATTCCAGGGCTGGGGCCCAGAAAATAAAAGATAAACCTGGAACATCATGTGATACCAGAAAATTAAGGAACGGCTCAAAAAAATAATTGGGATATGTCAAAAGGACATAGGAACTAACCAGAAGGACCTCCTAATGGCTAAAGCTGGAACACTTTGAGGCACAAAATAAATAATGATAGTGTTGGATTATAATCCATGGAATAAAGATCCAAGAGGCCATACTGATATGAGTAAAAAATTGAATAAGTAAATAAATGAGAGAGAGGGAACAGCTCTTATGAAAAGAATTCCCATTACTGTAGAAGGAGTGAAGGAAATACAAAATCACTATTAGGCAAATAGCACAGTAATAATTGTTGCAAGCAAGGTCTGTCAATGGATCCTAAAATCAGTAGATGGAAGTTTGAAAAAAAAAGGACATTAGCATAGCCTCAAAGTTTTTTTCTCAAGATATTTATTAATTATAAATGAAAAAAAGTAACTTCAGAGTATAGAAACCTAGTAGACATTACCTTAACCAGATTATAAAGGTTAATATCACTAGCTGACATCATGTACCAATTCTACCCTCCTGAATGATGTACCTTCCTCCTGAATGATGTACTGAGAAAGACACAATATCACTTCTATGGCATTCTTGCCAAAATGAATAACCTTAGACTAGTCATTAGAAAGCACTGGACAAACTCAAATTGAAAGACATTCAATAAAATATTTCACTAATACTTACTAGAAATGCCAAGGCACTGAAAGACAAGAGAAGACTGAGAGACTGTCACAGATTGAAGGAGATTAAAGTGACATGACAACCAAACACAATGTGTGTCCTGGTTGGATCCTGGTACATAAAAAGGACATTGGGGAGGGGGGGACTGGTGAAAGTTGAATAAAGTTTGCATTTATTTAATCGCAAGATATCAATGTAAATGTTCTGGGTTTGGTATTTGTTCACTGGTTATGTATCTTGTTAACATTAAGAGAAGTTGGGTGAAAAGTATTTATAAATTCTGTATTATTTTGCAACTTTTCTGTAAGTTGAAACTTATTTCAAAATAAAAAAGTTTGGAGAAGAAGAAGAAATATTAATAGAAGAAGGAGAAGGAGGAGGAGGAGGAGGGAAGGAGAGGGGGATGGGAGGAAGAAGAAATAAAAAGGAACAGGAGGAAGACGATGAACTTTAAAAAAACATGTGTGTTTGCTTTTTTGAAAACAGTATCAAAATTGTATTTGAAGGTATTTTAAGATGTGAGATACAGATATCGTTTGTACCCTTGCAGAGTCAATGGGCTACACATATAACATAGAACAAAACTACTGTATTAGATATACTGATTTTATCTTTTTGTTTGTATGTTGGTTAGATTTCTTTGTGAAAATAAATTTGCTTTCCATTCCATAGACATTTTGCCATTAATACACTCATTAAAACTTTTGTGACCTGGCAAAATTCTGAATATGTTATTACTGATTCAATATAGGTTTCCAAGCAGATAAATACACTGATTAATGCCAATTAATACACAGCTGATGCCAAAAGTAAACAGATTCATATGTTTAGTATAAACAGAAAGTATTTTAGATAAGTCACTTTCAAAAATCTCAGAATTCCCTCACACAATTATTAATTTTTACAAGCCATGAGTAAATAATTCTTTTTTAAAAGGAAAAATTTAGGTAGTAGGAATTTGAACAAGTTCATCCATCATTATGTACCAAACATCCCAATCTTTCTCAAAAGTGCTAAATTATCTTATTTTGAAACCATACTGGTGAGTCATTTGCTAGAATTGGTCCAAGGTGGGTATGTCAATTTGAAAACAGAAAGAATGGCTAACTTTAAAAACATCAATTAGAGACAAATATAATTTAAAATTTAAATATTAAAACAATACTATATCTTGAATTTAAAATTTAAAAATATTGTGGCCAGTAACATTTTGATTTTTGTTTATGGAATAATACACAGAAAGCAGAAAATTTGAAAGTTTTTGTTCAAACTAAAAATATGCCACTTTCATACTATTTGTTCATGTGCTCCTGGCTACTACAATTTCCATTTGTTTTGTTTTGTCTTGTTTTTGGATGTTGTGGTAAATATAAAAATGAATTCTGACATACTGTTCAAGATACTTAGGAAGACTGCACTCTATGTGCTAATTGTGGAAGTGGATGACAATCACATGGGGAGTTAAAAGCATATACATTGCAGTCCTTATAAGTGTAAGAACCTTTATTTTTAAAATTAAGTCTAAGTAATATTCCAGTATCAATTCCAGTAAATTCCAGTAATCAATTCCCTTTTATGCCTATTTTGATCAAATATCCATTTTATATAGTAAGAAAATTAAAATATTATGTGCCCTTTTTGGTTTAATCTGAACTCATCTGAGAGTTCAGTAAAAACAACAAAAAAATCTATAAATGTAATACCTCTTTTTTCAAGTACTGCACTGTGATGATACATTTTCTCTGACATGAATACACCTGGTCATAAGAATCATTGTGATGGCCATTTAAACAGGACAGCAGGCCATTTAAATATTAATTGTGACTGAGTTGGCTTTCCTGCCCTGCCTTCTAAGAGTTAGCAATCATGACTGAGGAGTTGGAAGGTTCACACCTCAATACTTCCTATAATCAAATAATAGAGCTGCTGTGTTAAACATTAATAGTCTAACACCTAGAACCCAGAAAAGTTGGTAATAGCAACTTCTCTTTTAAAGATAATTAGAATCTTCAAAGCACTTTCACGTGCTTGCCTCATTGAATCCTTGTAGCAACCTCGCTAGATAGGAAGAGAGGCTGATGATGAATATGAAAACTGATGCTCAGGAGGTCATGTGTGTTTTGAACTCACACATGGGCCTGCTCACTCTTAGCAAGTTCCCTTGAGGGAACCATGGCCTTGCCCTATTCACTTGCTACTTTTCAAGGGATACCGTTTATTTCAAAGTAAGGAAATAGCTCTTAGCATTGGGTTCCAAAGCAGGAGAGCTCTACTGGAAAACTCTCTGTCTTCTGCTGCAGCGCAAAGGACTATTTTTAGATGTTTTCCTTTTGCTAATTGTCTCTCCCTCTGTGGGGAATTTCTATGGATAGAATCCCAGATGAGTCAAGTTTCTCACTAATTCTCGAACAGACCGGAAAGACAAAGGCCATGGCTCAGGTTGCTCTGGGGACCAGAACTTCTTCAGTGATACCACTGCAGTGGCTATAGCAAGATCTTCAGTGACTTCTGAGCCCGGAGCTTTGGTTGTCCCACTGAACAATGGGACTAAGAGGAGCCTGGAAGGTAGGCCTGGACATAACTTCTTAAGTCTTGGAACTAACCCAAATGACCTTGCCTGAAGCTCAACTTTGAAAGAAGCTAAGAGGGTGTGGAGCCAGTGGTGGGTGTGGGTTCAAGAGGCCCTCCAGATGTTCCATTTTTCTTCCACCACCCTTGAGAGAAAAAAGGAAGAGACTTTTTCCAGGCAACTTCAACCTTCACTTCAACCTTTAGGGAACATCAGAGGAACTGTGAATGTTTAGCCCAGAGAAGAGAAAGAGGAAAGGGATGATGCAAACTGTTTTTACTCCCTTGCAGGGAAGAGCTAACCAGTTAGTGCTAGGTAGCCTTCAGACAATGGGTAGAGCGAAAATGAAGTCAGTTTTTGGCTCAATGTCAGGGTAAACCTTCTAACAGGTTTTGTGCAATGAATTACCCGGAGAGCTGCTGAGTTCTCTATCACCTGGACTATTCAAGCAGAAAATTCAGACAGTATGGACACTGGCATTCATTGAAAAATGAAAGTGATCCAAAACCTTACAGATGGGGACTGAATATTAATTGCTAACACTATTACAGCACCTGTAATGCTTTACAAAAAGTGTTTCCCTAACCCTCAAGAAGGGGTGTGTGAGGTGGATGCTATCATTAACTTTCTTTTAAAGATGAGAAAACTGAGGTACAGAAAGGTTAAGTAATTTATTCAGGGTCACACAGCTAGTAGGAATTTGAACTTAAGCTGTTTGTCTCTAGCGTCTGCACTCTTAACCACTTGCTGTATTGGTAAATGTCCCCTAAGGTCCCTTCTTGCCCTGAGATTCCACATAGGGTGGCATCCCGTCACATCTCCAGTATCCTTTGTATACTTCACTTCACTGATGGCCTCTTAGAATTGGGGTTGCAGGGGGGTGGGGAAGAAGAAAAAAAGACCCAAAGAGGTTGCTGGGGGTGGGGGAAATCGTGACCTTTTATCCACGGAGAAGATTGCCGGTCATCTGGGCTGGTTGGCGGAGGGAGGGCGTACCAGAATCCCGGCGCCAAAGTAAAGCGCTGTTGTCCTCAGATTTCCCGCCTCACCTGCCTCTCCCTCTCTGCCTCTGGCATTCCCTTCTGGCCCCACTGCTGCGCCTATGCTAAGCTTTTCCAGGAGACTGGAAGGCTTGGGGACAAGCAATCACGAAGCTGCCAATCCTCTATTCCACACCCTCTTTCCCGCCCTGATTTACAGAGACACACCCAGGGTGGTAGGTGACTTACCCAAGGTCACAGAGCCCAACTAGAAAATCCAGGTGTCCAAACTCTCCCATCGGCGCGCTGTCCACGCCTACGCACACCTTGCTTCTCATCTCCCGCACCAGAGCGCTTTCTTTATTCCACATCACCGCCTCCCTGCCCTCACCCCCCAGTTGCCTGGAGTCGCTTCTGACGCTCGGCAGCCTCCAGGGTCCAGCCCTTCCTGCGGACGCTTCCTTTCCGCCGGATTCCCACGCCGGAGTCGCCCTAGGCCAGCGCGCAGCCCGCGGGGCCGCTGCCTTCCGGGCTTGATCCCCAGCCCTGACCCCGCGGAGCTCCTCTCCGCGCGCCCAGCCACACACAGTGGGGACACTGAGGTGGGCGGGCGCCCAGGGAATTCCGTCCGACGCTGAGAGCAGAAGCAGAAGGGGTGCCCTGAGACCCGGGTCGAAAACGCCAGGGACGGCAGGGACTCAGTCCACGTCCCTCCAGGCGCCAGCACCTGGAAGGAGGTACCTACCCACCGTGACGTCCTCCACGTAGCTCGTCCCTCACCCTCGGGCGGGCAGACTAGCCGCCTCCTTCGGGAAGTCCCAAGGGGTCACGCTCTAGCCCACTGGGGTGTGGCCGTGCCTCTGGCTCCCCGGAGGGCTGCCCCCAGAGGAGCGGCACTTCCTCCTCCCGGCCTGCGCTGGCCGCGGCGCCCGCCGCGCTCCTTTCAGCGCCGGAGCTCCGTCCCAACCCATGTGCGAACCACCCTCCACCCGGGACGCGCGCACGATGGACTCCAGACGCGGCTTCCCCAGGGAGACCTTTTGGTTGGACAATTAGCGGAGGTGGGCGGGGAGTTGGCGAACCCCACACGCACGCTTCTCCATGAAGATTCTTGAGCTTTCCTTGAAGAAAGGAGTGCATATGCTGCAGTGTCTCTGTGGAAGGAGTCTGAGGTCCAGCAGCAGCCCGAGTGGTGAGGAAATGTTCTTTCCCCAGCCCTAAAACACTGCCAAAATATATCCCCTTCCCTCCTCCCAGTCTCCCTCTCCGCCTCCCTTCCCTCCTTTATTCGGCAATGTAAGTGGTGGACGGAAGGCGTTTCCTGACAGGGGCGAGGTAAAGGCCCCGCCGCTGGTTCTTTGTTTGTTTGTTTGTTTGTGTTTTGTAATCCTTGAAGTCATGGGCGCTTTATAGAACGCGTTAGCTCTCACCGAGCTCGCCTCCCCTGGAACCTGCGGGTGTCCTTTCAAGGGGTGCTTGAAGTGACCTGCTTTCGCACTTGCTCGCGGCTCTCTCCGTGTGATTCGCGAGGGCGGCGTGTGACTTGGAGTTGTTCAGTTCTCCGCCAGGAAGTTGCTGGTGCGTTCGACAGGAGAGGGCACTTTTAAACAGGTGACTGGCGAGGCAGGTATCTTTTCTTTTTCTTGCTTTGTAGGAAAAGTAGACATCTGGTGGTGGTCGGGGTGTGATCTCCCTGGAGATCAAGCAGTTTCTGTCCTTGGTGCTGAAACAGGAGAGTCCCGGTTAGCCCTGGGCTTAGTCAAAGGAGTCCCTCAGGAAAGGCTCAGGGAAGGAAAGAAAAACAAATCGGCCCCTTTTGTATGGCCGGAGATATTGAGAGAAATCATGAAGATTTTTACTGTCGTTAAAATTTTTGATGGAAAGAACACCAAACTAAAACCAGGAAGTGTGATTCTTTTCAGCTGAAGTCTTGCAAAATGGTGTGCTGTTTCATCACATTTTTTCCATTGTCCATCTCTATTTTTTTAAGGTGTAAGTTCCCTTTAAAGTGATATGCCTATTCATCTTGCAAGTGTTAATTCAGTTTCTGCGTCTTTTGGTTTTCCTTTTACAAAATGAGAGTGGGGTGTGGGGTGAGAGGAAGGGCACCCTATTATGTCTAAACAAGTGTCTCTGTAAAAGAATATATATTTTTTGGTTCATAAATTCCAAACAACTTTAATTTTCAAACATTTAACAATGTTATAATAGATTTTGTGTTTAAAACTCCCTATGTTATTTTGGGAGTCTGATTCATTTGGTTATGGTACTTATTGTCACTCTGTTCTGTAGCAGTGGAAATTATACTTGGAAAGATTAGAATATACATAGGTTTCATTCATCCTTTTAAAACTTTGACTTTCAGGTTACTCATCAGTCTAAATGAAGACACAACTATTTTAAAAGAACTAATAAGATAATTTAACTATATGTGAAATTTGAAAACACATTTTCAAAATGAAATCAGCACTGAGATCTCATGTTTTATTTCCGTGTAATTAGGAAAATTATTTGTACATTTTTTTGCCACCATATTTGTAAGTGCTAAAAGGTATCATACCACTACATTCTAAACTAGTGGCTTTATGTTGAAGTTTTATGTTTTGATAATACATATTTCAAGAAGCCTGTAGAGATGTATGTTAATACTATTTCAGTTTTTTTGGTCCATGTTAAATAAAATGTGAATAGATTGCAACTTAGACATATGTCTTTTAGAAGTGAAAAAATTTTAAGTGTTTATGATATGTGATAAAGACAGGACAGTTCCTTGTGCCAAATTAGGTAAAGTGTTCAATTTACATGCAGTGTTAGTTTCCCAAACGTAACTGATCCAGAGAGAAGGGATAACTTTTGTGATTGGACAGCATAGGTTATTGCAAGCATGGGACTTAGAGTCAGAATATTTAGTTACAAAGCAGTCTCAATGTCACTAAAAATCTTTGAAACTGATTGTTTTCATTTATAAAAAGTGGAAATGATAGCTCCAGCATAGTCCCTATATCTGATTTCATCCTAGATTTAACATGTGATTCTATGAAAACTGTTGTGCTTTATATATGCATTTTTACTTAGTGGGGTAGATAGTTTGTTCATTTTGGGGAACAGTCACTCCAGAGGAATTCTTGTAAAATGGTACAGTCCCAAGTAATGAAGATAAAGGTTTTTCCCATGCTTTCCACAGACAGAGATTAATATGTAGTTATATATTAAGACATTGTTTCTGGAAACTACACTGCCTTTGTTTGAATTGTGGCTCTTTTCAGCTTATGATTTTGTGTAACTAACATGACCTTACTGTTTCTCAATTTATTCATAAATGTGAATTACCATGTTAATAGTACTTACCTTATAGGTTGTGGTAAAGTTTAAATGAATTACTAACAGCTAAAGATTTAATTGAGCTCTCATTGTATGCCAGGCACTGTTCTAATAACTTAAGCCTGCCATATACAACATGCTTGTATATTTTAGATATTGTTATTATTGTGTTCTATTTTAAAGTGGTTTTTTCACATGGCTTGTGCCGTTAGCATGATCTCACAGCAGTTCTGCATGTAATGTTATTATGTCCAGTGTATACATGCAAATTCAAGTAATGACATCAGACACTTTTTCTTGGAACAAACTTATAAAAATAGAGCTAGAATGAAGTACTTTAATTATTTTAACTTACTTAAAAAAGTACAGTAATATTTTAAATAATGTCAGCATGGAGTAATAGAATTTTATGCCAGCTTCTTTTTCCTCATTATTTTACAGCTGAAGGAAGTGAGGGCCACAGAAGTGAAGTGATATAATTTGTTATAATAGGTTAAGATATTCTCCTAACAGATTGCTGAAGTTTTGGAATTGTAAATATTTCAATATTTTATTTAGGTTTTTATTTAATAAATAGGGCTGAGAAAATAACAACTAATCATTACTTCTGTGCTTTTTAGTATAATTAAAATATATTATTGCTACTGTCTTTTCTCTACATTATCAAATATTAATGTCTTGTCTAGTTTATTCATTATATTAGCTTATAAGTCCTTTGTACTTCAGTAGTATGGAGGTAGCATGGACTATCAAATGGAAGACAATCTTAGACAAGGTTAAATGGATCGTTTAAGGCTAAATTCCTGGTCTCTTATGATCTTTCTTTTTCATTCCCTCAAAATGAAATTTTTTTTTTTAGCATGTGGAGCCCATCTATTAAATGATAGATTGGAAGTTTAAAATTCTAAACAATCCTTTAGGGTAAGTGATACTTTTAATAACCTGATAAAACACTAAGTTTTTAGTTCAAAGGGGAGGTAAGACATATTCATTTTTCTCTAGAGAAAGGACTTTTACAAAGAAACAGGCTCACGGAAGAGTAGTGATTAAAACACTGTCTTTAATGCCTGCTCCCATCCCTCTCAAGATGTAACGGGGGTAAAGCAGGAGCATTCCCTCCAAGAGGGGTGTTAAGACTACAAATTTGTCATCGCTTCAGCAGGAAAGACAATTCTAATGTTGTAGAAGAATTCCAATAGTTGTAATGTAGGAAGGAGGGAGAGAGAGAGACAGGGAGAAAGAGAGAGAGAGAGAGAATATACCTGTGCTTGCTTGCATGCTTGTGTTATCACCTTGGGTTGTTCCAGAAAATCACCCTCCTTCTGTGTGTAGTCCTGACTCTTCTGCCATATTCAGTCAGTTAGAGACTTTTCAGCCTGGCAGCCTGAAGAGTTATTAGATGTCTAGAGCAGAGCTAAACCATCACTTAAAGTGGCCTTGATGTGGAATTGAAACACTCCAGGCAAAAATAACTTATCAAACCTGTTAAAAACACATAAGTAAAACTTAGTCACACCACTGTTTTCAAGTATAGTACTGGCATCTAAATGAAAACTGCACACTTACAATGAAGTTGCATCAGACACTTGTATATCTAAGGGGTATAGGCTTTAACTATTCTACGGGACAGTGAAATGATCCAAGAAAGAATATTTGGTTGCAAAGTAGTTGTCTTAGTCTGTTTGTCTTGCTATAAAGGAATGCTTCAGGCTCAGTAATTTATAGAGAAGAAAAGGTTAATTTGGCTTGCAATTCTGCTGGCTGGAAGATTGAGCGTCTGGTGAAAGCCTCAGGCCACTTCCACTTATGGCAAAAGGCAACGGGAGCCAGTGTGTGCAGAGATCCCATGATGAGAGAGGAAACGAGAGAGAGGGGATAAGGTGCCAGGCTCTTTTAACAATCAGCTCCCAAGGGAACTGGTAGAGTGAGAATTCACTCATTGCCATGAGGACTTGATAGGCCCAAGCCATTCATGAGGCATCTGCCCCCATGACCCAAACACCTCCCATTAGGCCCCACCTACAACATCGAGAATCAAATTTCAACATGAGATTTGGAGGGGTCAAACAAACAAAACTAGCAGTGGTTATTGTTTATAAGTTTATTTCCCAAGAAGGAATCCTCTACAAAGAGCATTACACAGTTGTTGAAAGCTCCGCTCTACTTTACTTTTAAGTATCCATATCGCCCTTTAATCTCTTTGTTTCTTCTTCAAAGACATATATGACAGGTGCCTTTTAAAATGGGGACGAATGAAAATAATGTATTTATTAACTGAGGATATTTTAGATTCAAATTGTTCAGAAATCTATCCAATCAAAAAATTAATGAGAAAATCCACCTTTTGAAGCCATGTATTCAGTTCTTCACATTGTAAGTCTGAAATTCGGGTGATTTTGGCTGTACCTGCTGTCACTTGTTCAATCCTGGAAACCTTATGGAAGGGTAACTGATGATTTGTTCATGGGAATTATCTTTATTGAAGAATCTTTATTTGAGCTAGTTTTTATGTCCATGAGCTTAAAATTCTTCACTATTTCAGTGATGCTCCGATGGCTAAGATGAATATGAGTTATTCAATATACAAAATGTCCATATTTCTTAGTGTTTTCATTTTTAAAGGGATTTTTTGTTGTTTTACATGAGCTTTTCAGTGTTAGTGTCAGAAAATTCAAGAAGTTAGCGCTCATTGTGAGTTCATTTGTCTTATAGGACTTTTAAATATCCATTTGCTAAGGGCCTACTATGTGCAAATGTAATAATCGTTAACACTTTTTTATAGACTTTATCTTTTTAGAGAAGTTTTAGGTTCACATCAAAGCTGAGAGGAAGGTACAGAGATATCTTATAAACCCCACACCCTACACATGCATAGCCTCCCCTATTAGCAATATTGCCCACCAGGGTGGCATATTTGTTACAATTGATGAACTTACACTGACGTTGGTGTTGTACATTTTATGGGTTTGGACAAATGTATTATGGCATGTATCCACCATTACAGTATCGTACACAGTATTTTCACTGCCCTAAGCATCTTCTGTACTCTGCTTATTCATCCCTCCCTCTTCCATAAACCCTGAAAACCACTGATCTTTTTACTATTTCCATAGTTTTGCATTTTTTGGAATGCCATATAATTGGAACAATATGATGTGTAGCCTTTTTATATATTGATTTCTTTCACTTGGTTATAGGAATTTAAGTTTTCTCCATGTCCTTTCATGGCTTAATAGCTCATTTCTTTTCAGCACTGAATAATATTCCATTGTCTGGATGTACCAAAGCTTATTTATCCATTCACCTACTAAAGGACATCTTCATTGCTTCAAGTTTTGGAAATTATGTCTAAAGTTGCTGTAAACATCTGTGTGCATGATTTTGGACATATGTTTTCAGCTCACTTGGATAAATACCCAGGAGCACAATTATTTCATTGTTTAGTAAAAGTATAGTTTTGTAAGAAAGCATCAAACTGTCTTCTGAAGTTGTACCATTTGCTTTCCCACTAGCAATGAATGCAAGTTCCTGGTGCTTTACATCCTCGCTAGTATTTGGTGTTGTCAGTGTTTTGGATTTGGGGCATTCTAACATGTGTGTAGTAGGAGCTCATTGTTGTTTTAATTTGCAGTTCTCTAAAGGCATATAATGTTGAAATCTTTTCATGTGCTTGCTTGCCCTCTGTGTTTTTGGTTTTTTTTTTTGGTGAGGTGTCTGTTCATGTCTTTTGAGCAATTTTGAATCAGGTTGTTCATTTCTCATTACTGAATTGTCATTAGCACTTTTAAGCTAATATTTTGGGTTCTTTTGTTGGGCACATTGTTGGATGGCATTACCTCATTCCCTTGAAGTTCACTGTGACCATATGACTTACACTGGCAAATGAAATGTGAGCAGAAGTAGCACATTTCCACATGGAAGCTTTAATAGCCAAAGCATGTTTCACTTCATGCTCTTTGCTGCTGCTGCTGCTCAAGGTAGTGTTTACTCCTTTGGCTTGTGTCCCTGAGTATCTTTAATGAATATAGCCCCACCATGTGACCTATGATGGATATTTAATATAAATGAGAAGTTAAAACTTCTTTTTGTAAGTAACTTCAATTTTTAAGTTATTTTATTATCTGGCTAACCCTGATTGATATAATACTACAATACACCTTAAATAATAAAACTTAGTGGAAGGTTATTTGGCTAAATGTAAGCTTCTTTTCATCAAGACATTCTAATTTCTCTATGATATCATCTGTAGTATATAATGAATAGATGTACTGGTTTCTGTTCATAGACTTTTAATAATTAGTTTAGCATACCAAAGTATGATGAGATTTTATCATCATAAAAGGATTTTATCATCCTTCTATTAAGTTAGTGTGTATCCTGAGCCTAGCTGTTACATTGTTCCTTAAATGATATCTACCTATTTCCCAAAAATGTATTAAATCTCCACTGATGTTTTCCAAAAACTTTGAGATTATTCTTTCAAAGTTGTAATTTAGTTGCAAGGCTCTTAAAAACTCAGTTGTTCCATTCCACTTACCCTAAAATGAGGAATTACCCAATCATATGTAGGAAAGGAAGAATTATCTACATTGCCTGAAAGCATGACAATGTGGTATCTCTCATTACTACTCTAGTTTTGCCAAGCAAAGGAAAATGCAAATAAACACTGCTTTTCTTCTCCCAGCTTATAAACTAAGACCTGTGTGCATTGGGAAGAATACCAGGGCAGTGCACTGTGGTGAAGGGGTTGGGCTCAATGCTCCCACCTGAGTCATGGACCAGCAATCCATTTGCCTAGTTCCCTGTTAAGTACAGCAGAAGAGAGAAGGGAAGCCAGACATTTTCCAAAGCCTGGGATACTTGTATCATGCCTAGTAACCCTTCCCAATTTGTACCCCTCCTTTCTGTCTTCCTTTCTCTATGCAAGGGTAGAAAGTTAAAAAAAACGTGTCTCTGGCCATTTTTCAATTCAGCAAACAATCCTTGAGGACTGATGGCATGCTAGGTTCTGTGTTAGGAACTGGAGACCCAGCAGGGAGATCAATACTTAAAAGCAAAAAGTATAATCCAGCAGGATATGATACATGCCAGAAGTGAAGTACTTGGGAGCCTCAGTTTGTTTCAGTTTAACAAACCCTTACCTGATTTAATGTTCAATGGTAAGAATCACCCCAAGGAAGGAATAATTAATTCAGTCTAGGATTCATATTAATGTTCTTAAGCTTGAAGAAGCATTTAGGAGTTCAAAAGGAAGTTCTGGGGTATGGCAGATGGGAGCGCTAATGGAAGGGAGTAGTATCTCTGTATACTTTACTGGAAAAGTGTGTTTGAATAAAAATAAGATGAAGATATAAAAAGAAGCAATTTTTTACAAAGGCAATAACCCTGCAGCTCAATTAAAGTCTACTTAGCATTGCCCTTTTTCAGATATCCTGCCAAGTGATCTACATTATATCTCTCCTCTATTTCTACTTCAACATAAGTCCATTTATTCACAGCCAGATATATAATATATTAGCTTCTTAGAAAGGTGCAAGTTCTACTCTGTGGTATCAGAGTTATAAAGGGACATCCAGGGAGTACTTATAGATCTGCTTTTTCAATTTCTATGAAATATCTTAAGACAATGAAATTCTTTTCCTTTGTCTTAGTGTAGCAATTGTTATCATTATGCTATGTCATTTTCATTGCACAATGTTATGAATGCCATGTCCGAATATTTCTTCTGATGCCATTAAGTGTGGGGCATTTGCATTTCATAGGGTGTCAATCAGAAAGATACTGTGAATCTGGTAAGACAATTTCTCTTGCTGAAATGATCTTTTTTGTTTATACATAAGCTTCTAGTATCGTCCCACCCCCTCCACTCGTTACTGTTTATAGAAACGATAGCATTGCAGTTGGTGTCACTGATTGCCCACGTTGTTACTTCAATGAAGCCAGCTGGGATGCAATTGCATGGTCTTTAAATAAAACTTAGTGACACAAAATGAATCTCTTTTTTGAGGGGAGAGGGGTTGTTGCTAGCTGGATCATTTTCTAAGGCACTAATTATTTGCTTCACTTGGAGGAACTTGAGAACCAGTGAATCTCTATGCTGGCTCAATGTCTGACCTTGGCACTAAGGAACTTGTGGGTGGATAGCAGAGTTAGTCTTTATGAAGCCATCTTCAAAATGATGGTGATGATCCTCTTACCCCCAACCCATTTTAGCCCTCTGAAAATAACTCAATGACTGGTGATAGTGGATGTGCCTATGGTTCCAGTTACTCAAAGGTTCAGGCCAGAAGATTAATTGAGATCAGGAATTCTGGGCAGTAATGATCTGTGCCAGCCTGGTGACAGTCCTGTGCCCACAAGCAGCATGGGGATTGCCTGAGAGTGGTGAGAAGCAGAATGAAAAGTTGGTGTTGCGTTTTCTAAAACTGACACAGTTTTAGAAGTCAAAGGTAATGACCTTTGACCTTTGGGCTTGCAAACTTCATTGTGAGATAGGTAAGATAGTATTCCTCCCTACAGTTATATATCACAAATTAGAAAGGCTTTTCCAAATGGAGATTTATATGTCTATGTACATTTATTTTATCCTGAAAATTTAAAAATTTTTAAGTATGTCTGTATGTATTTAAAATGTCTGTATGTTTATTTGTGTATGTGTGTATATATATATGTGTGTGTGTGTGTGTGTGTGTGTGTATCTGATTAAATGCATTCAAAATTGCTAATGACCTTTAGAGAGTTTGATGGCTGAGATGGAATACTTGCTTTGTACTTTACATATGTTTATATTATTTAAATTTTTATGAAAATGTATTCCTTTCATAATTAAAATCTAATGATATATATTTCAGATCATAGAGTTTTCTGCTCATAGCAGAAAACTTTGAAAATGTAAAATTTCTGTAGAATGTGAAAATCTCATGCAAAACTTTAACACCATATAATTCCTTCCATTCTATGTATGTGAATTTTTTAAACAAAAGATATCACATAAAAGTTATATGTTTTCTTTGTTTCTTTCCTATGGGACTAAACAATTATTCTAAATATGGAAATAGGTACACATACTGAAATATTTGGAAAATATTTTTTCCCAAAAGGAATTATAAGAAGCTGTTATTAGTAATGGTTACTTGGCGAGAGATATTTTTGAAGCAGTGGGAAAGGGGCTTTCCTTTTTAAGCTTTGTGCATTTCTGTGCTGTTGCTACAGTGATTTGTACATACTGACTTAATTAAATATAAATCAGTGTGTGGCTAGGTGGGAAATTGTGGATCACTTGTGTTTTCTTTTTTCTTAAACTTGTCTGTATTAAAAATACTAATGGTTATGTCATCTTACAAATGATTCTCATAAACATCACTTTAAATTACTTTATGTAATGACATCACATATATATGCTATAGTTATCAGTCTACCCACTGTTATTGGATATTTAGATCATATCCATTTTTCTGTGCCTTTAAATTTTGTTGTGATGAAGATCCTTGTGTCAAAGTCTTTGTGTGCTGTGAGCTTGGAGGAGGACATCAGTAATAACTTTTCTTTCTCCTCCTTCCCTCTACCTCTCTTCTTAATCCTGAGTTCAAAACAATTGAGAAAATAGATGAAGTTGTCAAATGGATGGCTATTAAATGTATCTGCTTTCTTACTGGATTGCTGGAATACTGGGTTGGAGAATGGTCAAAATCAAACTTAACACCTTTCTCCCAAAACTAAATCTCGACATAAACAATTCACCAGGGGGAAGATTTGGGTCTACAGAGTAGACCCACCTGCTGAGAATTTCAGCCTCATCCTTGCTGACTCCAGTAATGGAGCCAGACAGATTCAGACTCTGCATCAACTTGTAAAGGCAGGTCTGGGTCCTGGCCCATTTGTGCCCACCCAGTGACTCAGAATGTGTCCAGCCTGAGGGCAGGCTTATTCGTAGAGAAAGAAGTAACAACAGGCTAAACCTCACCTGCCCCATTTTTAGCCCCTGATCTCACCAATCAAACAAAATTATCCTCTACCTTGGAAAGGAATGAGAAGGGTGGATGGGAGGGTAGAGACTCTCTTCCCAGTGCTTTGGGAAAGGCATAAATGCCTCTTTTATGGGCCGAGAGGTACATGTGGAAAATGAGAGAGAGAATATTAACTCTTACAGTGTGTGCCTTTCAAAGGCATGAATATTCTTAGGGGTGCTGATGTGTCCTCCAGTGACTTACACTCCAGCCAGCCATATAATGTTTTCCTTAAACCCTTTCTACTATGTGCACCTTTTCTATGCTATGATACACTATGGAATATATGTATCTTTTAAATCTTTATTAGGTGAAAAAAATTATTCCTTTTCATTTCTTTGATAACTGGTGTGGGTTAAACCTTATTTCATATTTTTATTGACCTTTTATATTTCTTGGTCTCTTTAGGGTATGCAAGGAAACATCTTTTTTTTTAGTTTTAAGAGTATGGAACCCCATTGTTCTAGAGCTGTGTAGTGACATAGGAGTGATTTGAATCTACACAGTTTACTATTTTCCAAATTATTTTTATTAGTATAATTTCCAGGGAGATACTTTTCTAACCAACTTGGGTTTTTGTTTGTTTGTTTGTTTTTGGTTGAGAAAGTAGAACTTGTGGCTTTCCTTTGCAACTTTCGTCCATGTTGGAGGATGTGAAACAATGGTGTAGTGTGTCCAATTTTATAGTCCAGTACTTAAAGAGAGAGAGAGAAAGAGAAACAAGCACGCTTGCTTTTTCTTGGTTTTAGATTTCTAGGCTTTCCCATTTTCCCGTAATGTGCTTGGAGGATAATGCTGTTCTTACCATATGCCGATGCCTCAACTGCCATGTGTGATAACATTTGATTGTTCCTTAAAAAAATGTATGCAATGCATATATGTATTTATATATTTTCTAATTATATAATTAGTATAAATTCATCCTGGTAACCTGAAAAAATACAGAGGAACAAAAAGAAAATAAAAATTATCCACAGTCTCAGCCTAGATAACCACCATTTCCATTTGATATACTTTTTTCTTTTACAAAATTGTGTCACACCGTATATTCTTCTGTAAACTTGAAAAATATCTTTCTTTCACTTAACATTATATCATCAGTGTGTTCCATGTTAAATTACCTATTTTTATGTATATATATGTATGTGTGTGTGTGTGTGTGTATATATAAAATAGACGGAGTCTTGCTCTGTCACCCAGGCTGGAGTGTAGTGGCACAGTCATAGCTCACTGCAACCTCAAACTCCCTGGCTCAAGCAACCCACCTACCTCAGCCTCCCAAGTAGCTAGGATGACAGGTGCGTGCCACCATGCCTGTCTTAAATATATTTTCCAATGGCTGTATAGTAGTCAGTTATGTGTGGGTAGCATAATCAACTTAACAGATTCCTTTGGTTAGACATTTAGATTGACATATACATGTCAATATATATCTCTCTATATAATCTATCTATCTACCTATCTTTTTAAGGTTAGCAGTTTTTCCCCTCACCACTTTAGTATCTAGTATTTAGCATAATGCCTGCCACCTGTAAGGAGCACAAACATATTTTTTATTAAATGAATGAATTATGTTTTTGTGGAAAAATTCATTAAACGTCCAACTTGGGGTATTGGTGCCTCACTTGTTGGCTCTATAATTTTGGTGGCAGGATGTCCTCAGTCCCAATCTTTGGGGATGAGCTGCTTCCCAGTCATGGCATAGGAGGACAATCAGGATAGAATACAAATAAGGCTTCCTTTGGTCTGGACCAACTGTTGGGTTACCCTCTTTTTGCCTGGTAATGCCCTAAAGGAATTGGGCGGTATGCTACCCCATCCACTGACCACTAGCTGTTGCTCTTCAGCATGGAATATCTCTCACATTTATAGAAGGGAAAACAATTATGTTGATTCTCCTTTCTCCTCCATGTATTTAAATAAGCGTAGAGCATATTTTGAGGTTTTTGTTGTTAGAAGATATAAGAAACAAATATGGTATTTAAAAGTTCCTGAAATTGCTATCCTCTTCTTGTACCCTGTTATTTGGGCTCTATAGTTGAGGGTAGAGAGAGGCTAGATACATACAATAGAAGAGTCTGTAGTGGTGAGAGAGAAGGGAGGAGTAGAACAAAATCCCAAAGAGTTATGTTTGAAAGATAATAAGAATTTCTAATGCAGTTTTAAGGACCAGTTATTCCATAAATCAGGATACCGTAAGTTATGGATACCGTAAGTTATGGATTCCTGGTTTAAATGTTGAAATGAATCATAATGTCAAGCAGCATTTTGAGGGTTCAGAGAAGAAGAAAACTGATGTTTCAGAAGAAGTGAACTCATTCTATCACTTGTGAGTGTTAACGATGGCAGAAACTAAGGGAGGAGAGTTGGTTTAATGAAAAGTTTGTGTTTGTTTTTGTTTTTTGCATTCTGAGTGGAAGTGATAGAAGAATGGAAGAACATCCTGAGGTCATGTCATTGGCACCTGGATAAAAGTTCAAGGCTAAGGGTGAAGACCAGATACATTATGTTTGAAATCTGGGAGTTAAATTGCCCCTTAGTAGGGGGCACAGCCTGTTGAAAGTCCACAAGGCCACCAGATAGTCCTTGGAGCACACATTTGGAATACAGTGGGAGGCAGAATCTAGAGCTTGAAGAAAGGTTTTGGAGACAAAGTAGGAATTTATATCCTGGCTCTGGCACTCACTGGCTGTGTGACTCTGGGCTAGTTCCTTGGTTTTCCTGTGCCTCATACATGAAATGGGGCTTAATAATAGTGCTTAGCCTATATGATTTTTCTGAGGATTAAATGTATTGATGTCTTTTAGGTGCTTAGCCTGTGAAATCCTGGGCATGTAATCAGTACTTAGTATTTTCTGCTCTTCTGTTTCTTGTTTCTCATCCTTCCTGGTGTCATAAAATACTAAATACATGCTGTTAGTGTATGGTTTATCCTCATTTGTTCTTTCCCCTCACTTATGGCAAAAATATGTGCACACATACTAAATGTTTGGAAATATTTGAAATTTTTATGTGTATGTTGAGCTTTTCCTTATTGTTTGAGACAGGGCTTCATTCTGGTAAAAAGCAATAGGAGTCTGTATCTAGCCAATTTCATTTTTGAACACTCCTGTTTATTTCCATAAAACTAGTAATAACCATATATACATAGAATTAAGAAAAAATTGAATTTGATTTCATTGATAGAAACCAATATAAAGTGGTATTGAGTAATTTGTCTGTAACAGATAAGTTGGGTGATACACTTAACTAATTTTAGATAACTGAACTTTTAGAATTAAGCACAGTAGCACTACTACTTAATAGTCCAAGATGCTTGATTTTCAACCCTGTCTTGTGTTGGTAGATTATTTAGAGGATCAGGACAAGAGATTTCTTCACCTTGAACCACTGAGATGCAAGAACTTTGCCATTCTCTGCTTTTACTCTTAAGAAAAACCATTCTGTGGGTCTTCAGAATGATTTACTGAATTCCAAAGAAGGCAGAAATGCATAACAGTGCAGAGAACGGAAATCTAAAGACAGATATTAGCTATCAATGCTCCTATAGTCCACAGGGCATGTTCTTCCCTAGGAGAGCCTCCTGCTCATTTCTCTTTAATTCCTAGCCTATCTTTGCATAATCGGTATTCTTTGTTTCCTCCAACGATTAGGCATTACTCCCAATTTCAGAGAAAAAAATGAAGTGATTCCTGCTCCCATTCCAGGGTTCATTGCTTTTTTATTGCAAGATAACTGAAAGTGGAGCATGCATGTCCCTTAGGAGAAACACTCATTCTCACCACAGGACATGTCTGGCCACTCCCGGTTCAGAAAAAGCAATCATAGTAGTTATTAGCACATAGGTGTTCAGGTTATTCCATTTGAAATACCAGATGAGGAACACTAAGAGTCAAGCCCTGGTAGCGTTGTACCTTTCCACTATCTTTCTTTCAAAGCAGATTGCAAAGAAGATGAGTCTGGCATGCTCTTCTAGGAATGATCTGTTCTCACACACTCTTGGGACAAATAAAATAGGTCTTTTAAGTATAATAAACAAGAATTTTCAAATGGGACAGCCTAAAGGGGTGTCCCAAAGGCAGGGGAAAATTCTTTAACTCTGCATAAACTTGGTTCTTCTCAAAATATATCCAGTGCAAATTACTAAATAAAATACTTAACATCTCAGATGGAAGCATCTGCTAAAATGGTGGTGGTGGGTCAGTGGGGGGGATTTCCAAGAACAAAGAATAGGAAATTGACTTAAATTGACTTATATTTGTATGATTAAGAAAGCTGTACCAGGTAGTCCCTATCAAAACAAAGCATTTTTTATGACAAAGGAAAATTCTAATCTGTATTCTTGGGAGCAAAAATTACTAACACCTCCCAAAATGGTATCTGTTTAGTCATAAAAATTTTAAAGGTCAGCCTCATTGATCACCCTATTGCTTGAGGAGTCTAATACTTTAGGTTTGGAAAAGCAAAGACATTATGGAATATTGCTTTATTTATATATTTTTTCAACCAGCATTACTAAGACCCACACCATGTACCAAGTGATGGGCGTGCATGAACGCTGTTTTAAAAGAAATCATACTTTGATAAGGGAGATAAAGTGCACATACAACTAATCCTAATTAAGATAATAATTTCTAAAATGTGTCATTCTTAGTCACCATTTTCATTGTTCTAGAAGAGACTGCTATGTTTGGAGTAGAGACCAATTCTCCCAAATATTTTTGTTTTTAGTTTATCTTCTTTGATAATTACTGCTGGCTGCTGTGATTGTTTGCATGTGCTCAGTTCAAACTCTAGTTGAATGGACTGGTTAAGTTGTTTTTATCACTTTCAGCTAGAAATATTCTAGTTGTAGTTAACATTAGGCTAACTAGCCCTACGTGAGTCATCATTATGATTTCATTTTTCCAAAATGCAATACTTCTGGATTCCATGACCTCAACTGGACATGACATTGGCATGTTCACGACCTTGGCATTGGGAAGGCACAAGAAGGAATAGAAGATAAAATATATGTAATTTGTTTTTAAGGTTAAAATATAGAAATAGTAAGAAAACAATATGACAAACACTGATACACCTAAGACTCAGAATGAACAAATTGCTGACTTCATGTCATATTTATTTCAGGTTTTTTAACATGAAGAATTCAAACATTACTGATACAATTAAAATTATTAGAACCCATCCCCAGCTTCATTCCCAAATCCCTTCCTGCTCAGGCGTAATGAATACAATGATTTTAGTGCATGCCCCTCCAATCCATGCATTTGTTTATGTTCTTAATACATATCTTATACAATATTGTTTTGAGTGTTTTTAAAGTTTATATAAATGGTATCCAACTGTTTTTTTTATCTCTCTGCATCTTATTTTTCATTTCATTTTGTGTTTTTGAAATTCACCCTTGTTAAGATAAATTTATCAAGTTCAGAAAGATGTAGCCTGGTGTGAGGTAGTCTACTGTGATGGTTGAGAGCATAGACTATGGAGTCAGGTTGCCTGGGTTTGACCTGGCTCTGAGTCTTACCAATTATGTGACCTTGAACAAGTTCTATAACCCTTCAGTGCCTCAATTTCCTCATTTATAAAATGGCAATAACAAAAGCACCTGCCTTATAAGGATTGTGGTGAGGAATAAAATGAGTTAATATATGTAAAGCTGTTAGGATAGCATCTGATACTTATTAAGAACAATATAGGGATTTATTATCTGTATTTCACTTGGGGATGTATATTGGCTTATAGTAAGAGAAGTGGCCTTGCATGGCTAATATTCCCTGATTTCTTATATCCATGCTAACTAGAAAAAAGCTCTGCATCCAGAGTTGGATTAGTCTCAGAAGCAATTGGCATTGAATAGGGCATAATGGGAAGTAGCATAAACTGGAGAGGTTGAAGGGTCAATAAGGAAAGTTGTCTTTGAGCTAGATTGTTGCACAGTGGACTGGCATCAAGGGGATTTGCAGCATCTGCTGAGAAATTGCCTGACTCTTTGGTGGGGGGAAGTTGGTTTTATTGTGTCAGTGGTACCACAGGACGACTGAGAATGTCTGAAGTCCTGTTGCATTTTCTAGACCTTCTTCTCCTCTTGGGAATTGTAAATAGGTGCACTTTGTCTTCTCACCTTTTAAATTGAGAGGGCGTGGTTTTTGGTTGAGCTGGAACTACAGTGAGCACTTGAGACGAAGCAAATCCTTCTAGGGGTTTAAGAGGAAAAATAAATGAAAAAGAATACCTGGAGCTGAGACCATTCAATGACTTCAGATCTGTGTCAGCACTACTTTCTAAGCCACCTGGGCCTTCTTAGCAGGTTTCTCATAACTGAAAATAGCCAGCTCTCTCAAAAAGGTGGAAGTGCATTTCTAAGGCAGATATTAAAATTGAGCTGGGGCTTTGTTCTGATTCATCTCCTTACCTCATGAAGCTTTTTGGAATGGCCAAATTTCAACAATTTTAATGCACCTTGCTGTTATTGTCCCAACACAGATGTTAAGAAGCAAAAATAATACATGGGTTATAACCTTCTAATGAGGAGAGACCAATTATCATATTATGCATAGAGCATAAATGATTCAAAATGCAGAAACATAGTATTTGGGTGCTAGCAACAATTGTAGGAATTGAACACACTCCTTTATTTGGCAGATGAAGAAACCAGAAACTGAGAGCCAATAAGCTTTAGATTGTTTTTCAAAGCCCCGCATCCCTGTAAAGTGGCTGGATCTTTGAATCTAGTACTTTTAACTCTTAGTATACTTGGCATTCAGAGATTAATGACCTGGGTTGAAATCTGGTTCTTCCGCTCACTCAGTATATGACCTTAGGCAAGTTTCTTAACCTCTGTGAGCCTCAAAATTTTTATCTGTAAAGTGATTATAACCATTCTTGCCTCCATCAAAGCATTGTGAAACTAAGTGAAATAGTGTGTCCAAAGCACAAAATCTAAAGAGCATGACAAAGATATAGCTTATTTATTATTACTGTTATTGTTATATTTGATGCACTCATAGCACAAGGCTATACCAGGTATAAAGTAAAGCTCCATTTTATATTGTCTTGGAGAAGGAGTTAACGGCTGAAACAAGTTATACCAATGGGAAACGTATAGCTTCTTTGGAATAAGAATTATGTCTTCCAAAAGCCATCTTGTTGCACACATTTTTTTATCTACACTATTATGATGCTGCTTGCAGAGGATGCTATTCCCATCAATTAAATAGAACATTTTCAGTCTGCACTGTGAAGTGGGATAACATGACAGAGGTTAAAACATTTTGTTGATTTAAGCTTATTTTAACTCTTTCACTGATGAATGATAACTAGAGTCTTTTACAAAGAATGTGGTAATGAACTCCAGTATTCAGACTAACTTCTGTTATTGAAGGGCTTGCATCACCCTAGTTCTCAGTCAGTGGTGAGCAAATATATACTCTATCAAGGCTTAATTCCTGGGACCTACAGCCACTTTTATTTGTGAGGCAGAGAGAACAGATGAGCCACACCTACTTGTAGGTGTGGTAATCATATTCGTGAACAGCAGCAACTAATAAAAATAACATCACAGACAGAAGGAAATAGTAAAAGCTCATGTGAGCACTAGCAATCAGACATATATAGACATAATTGGGTTCCTAGTATGACATTTTTGTATGCTGGGCTTTGGGCATACAAAGATAAGTCAATTTCTGCCCCAAAGAGTTCACAGTGTAGCAAGAGAGTAAATATATAAGCAAAAATACATCTTCAGGGATAGGTGCTAGACTAAAGGTAGGAACAATTTACCTCGAGAGCAAAGACAGATGAAGGCAGCTCCCTCTGTGTGGTGGGGTGTGGGTGTGTAGTCAGGGAGGTTTAACTGGGAAGCCTCTAGGGGAAGATGTCCCCCAAGTTCATTATTTTAAAAAAATAAGTAGGCATCCAACTGGCATATAAGATGATGAGAAAGAACACTCTAGGTAAAGGGAAAAATGTGCACCAAAACATGGGGCCGAGAACACATTAGAGTGTGTTTCATGCTAATGAATTTGTTTATTCTTTCATTCATTCCTTGACTCATTTATTGATGACCTACACTTTGCCAGGTACTATTCTAATTTCTGGAGATTCAGTGGTGAGCAAAACGATATCTATTTTGAGAGCTTAGTTTCTAGTGCAGAAGTAAAACAATAAGTAAATAAACAACCAGAACACATATAATACAATGTCAGGTGGTGGGAAGTGCTGTAAAGAGAATAAACCCATTAAGGGGATAGAGAGTGAAAGGAAGAGCTCTTTAGATAGAGCAGTCTTCTCTGAGGGAATGGCTTTTTAGCAAAGACCACAGGAAGTGAGGGAGCAAGGCTGCAAATACCTAAGGAAAACGTGCTCCAGCTGGAAGGAACAGCAAGTGCAAAGGTCCTGAAGCAGAAATGTCCTTGGTATATTTAAAGAGGAGTAAGAAGGGCAGTACGACAGGAGCAAAGTTGGGAAGAATGGTAGGAAAGGAAATTATTTGGGGTCTTGTAGGCCATGGCAAATATTTTGCAGTTTATTCTGAGGATTGTGGGAAGTAATGGAAGGGTTTTGAACAAGGATGTTATGAGCCATTTACATTTTAAATGGATCACTCTGGCTACAGTATGAAAATAGACTGTGACAGGGAGACCATTTAGTAGGTTATTACAGTATTTTTAGTGAGAAGCTTGGAATAGAGTGATAATGTGTTAGGTGGTGACATGTAGTCTGATTTGGGATACATTTTGAAGGTAGAACTGACAGGATTTGCTAATTGATTGACAGTGGGGCTTGTGAGAAAGACAGCGGTCAAAGGTGACTCAAGCGACTAGACCTGAGCAGCGAGGTGCAGAGGGGTACCTCTCACTGAGTTAGGAAATCAAGTAGAGTAGAGCTGCTTTGTGAGGGGGAAACAAGCGTTCAGTTTGAATATGTTACATTTGACGTGGAGTAGAGAAGAGGCATTGAATAGAAAGATAAAATTTAAAAATTCAGAAGAGGCTGGGGCTGGAGATATGAATGTGTAATTCATCAGCATGTATTAATAGATGCTATTTGGGACCACAGAACTCTATTTAGTCACATGAAGAGCTAGTTTGATACGGAAGAGAAGACATTTAAGGACTGAGCCTGTGGTACTCCTATATTTAGCCATAAGGAACTAAATCGCAGCAAAGAGACCAGCAGTGGCCTGAGAAGTGGAGGAAATTCGGGAGAGTGTGATGACACAGGAATTAAGTGGGAAAGTGGCAAGAAGGCATGACTAGCTGGGTCGAGGGACGATGGGATGTCAGTAACACGCAGCCTGAGAACGGAGCTCTAGATTGGGAAACGCGGAGGTCATCAGTAACCGCGGTGAGCAGGCCCAATGAAGAAGTGGGCGTGAAAGTCTTACTTGAAAGGGTTCAGGGGAAGGAAAGTGCGATAGTGAAGACAGTGAGTATGGAAAAATATTTCTAGGAGTTTTGCAGTAAAGTCGTGTGGAGAAATCAGGGAATGTGAGAATATGGAAGCATAGTTTTTATAAGAAATATTATAGCATATTTATATGCTGATTAGAGTGATTGATTAGAAAAATAAAAGCTGATGTTGCAAGAGTGGGGGGATATTGCAAGCATAAGTGGCATTCTATGGCTAAGAAGTGCCAGGCTTGGACCAGCTACATCAGAGTCACATCAGACTCCTGTTAAACAAACAGATTGCCTTGTCCTACACTAGACTTCCTATGTGTCAGAAAGGTCCCATGTGTTTATGCTTTAGAAAGGCTTCCCTAGTCATTATAATGTAGAGCTAGATTTGGGAACTTTTGTTTTAAGCAATACAAGGTATTGCAGTGGTGTTAAGAATCCATTAGCTGGAGGTGGCAGAAGAGGGGGCTAGTAAGTTTGACTCTTTATAAATGTTAATCTCCTAGCTTTGGTTTTTCTTGTTTTTAGATTTCCCTTCTTAAGAATGATATTAGCAATGGAGGCTTGAGACTGCTAATGGTTTTCAGAGCTCATGTGATCTCTCTGAGAGGTATTTATGGAAGTGTCTAGCTCTCACTAATTGTGATTAGAAAAGACTTTGATCAGGAATTTAAACAAGTGGTTACCTGTTTAAAAAAGTGAGGATCATGTGCCTTACTCTCTTGTAGGAATACACAGAAATAGCCATGAGACTGCCAAATCTAGCTCAAACATGTTCAAGTAACTGGGTCAAAGGAGAACATTAAGATTTACACCTGATGTATGAGTCTTAAAACCAAACTAGATGCTTAGACTCTTGATTATAGGGTAAATAATGTTGTGAAGAGATATTGGATCTGGAATCCAAATACCTGGGTTACAGTTTTGGCCCTATAGTTTACAAACTGTGAATTTGACAAGCTTTTTGCGTTTATATAAAGATGAATGTGCTAATTTTTTCCTTGCTTGCATCGTAGAGTTGTTGTGAAGGTCAAATAAGTGAAAAATACTTCATGATTGATAAAGACTAGCATATATAGGGATACTGCTGAGAGAGTTAAACGTCTGATATGAAGCAGAAACAAATGACCTAAGAAGTCATGACAGGGAGAGTGAGTGAGTTTTCTGAGCTGTAATGGAGATTGGAGAGGAGGTTACAGAGGAAGACAGAAATGTGAGGCATGCTTGGTTACGCTAATGGTGGGAAGGATTTTGAGTTTAGTTCAGAAGGTGTCTAGAAATACTAGACTTACCATTTCAATTCTCAAGTCTTTAGAGAAATCTCTGGATACATGATGTTCTGTCATGATATTCTCATTCAGGGGGTCAGAACACTGTCATTGGAGTAGAGCTTGGTCTCCTCTAAATGACAGAGAAAATGTCAGCCTCTGAGGCCTTTTTTTATCTTCTTCAAGTGGTAAAAATTGCTGCAAAATAATAAAAATTTTAACACATAGCTTTGAATAAGTGCATAAATTGAGTGGAAGAAGCAGAATTTAATTAATGGGCCACGTAGTTAACAGTTAGTACATTTGACATACTTAACAGCTAACGGTGCTTCTAATGCAGAGTTAATGTTTTATACATTGATTCAGATTGATGTTGCTGGAAGGTACTTCCAGAGACAGTTTAGTCCTTTTACAGAAGAGCAAGCTGAGGCTCAAAGAAGGAGTGTGCTAGGAAATTCAGGAGGTGCATGGATTTCTAGAGTTTTGGGCTACCGTGTTAGTTGATGTTTGCTCCTCACATATCATTATGTATGGGAAAAAGTCTCCTTAAAGGTGCTCTTCCCTGGGTCAGTTTCAAAAAACTATTCCAACTCATATACAGTGTGCTGTATCTATGTGCTCCCTGTATTGTTGCTTTTTCTTTATTTTATTTTATTTTATTTTTTGAGGAGAAGGAAAGAGGAGTTTATCAATTTGCCAGCAAACAAGGAGGTTGGCAGACTCCCATCTCAAAGTACCAATGTCCTGCCTCTGAGCAGAAGTACAGAACTATTAAAGGTTCTGATTAATCCCATAGTCCAACCTTTGGCTAAGACAATCCCATGACCTCCAGCCCGGATTCATCCCATCTTTGGCTGGCTAAGACAATCTTGTGACCTCCGCCCAGGCAATTTTCCTGAGTCATCACCTGTGGCATAAAGAACAAAGGACATTCTCCTGCCCCTCCTGACCACTGGCCTGAGGCAGGGATATAGGTTTTAGTTCTCAAAAAGGGTGAGGGCATTTTGAAGAGACAGAAAACATTTTTACCCTTTTCCAGGCCATTCTCTCTGTTACATATTTCCCACTGTTAATTTTACTCTTCCATATCTATGGGAGGAGGGGCGACACAGTCATCAAGCTACTTCCTGCTGAATTGGGATGATATTTTAGATGGAAGGTACAGATTATCAGGTGAAAAAGGGCATAAGCAATAACTACACCATGAGGATTGAAAGGTAAAATGGACTGTCACCTTGCACACAATGTCCAATACAGGGCTGGGTAAGAAAGAAACATGGGACCTCTAAGTGCAGAGCTATTAGTTATACCCTGTAGGTGATCCAAGAGACCAGCTTCTGCAAATTCAGAAAGCATGTACAGAAATACTTGTACCAAATGAGGTTTAGAATAACACACCCAGCAGCAAGATAGATCAACAGAAAAGGCAATAGCCCTGGGAAGTCCTCACTGAGTTGTCCCTCTATCCTATAGACAGAACCAAAAAGCGTTAGCAAAAATATCAACATTTTCATTGTTTTCTTTTTCTTAGACAGATACTTTAGATCACCTAAGGCTGGCCCCTCCACTAGGGGCTACACCTCTTTACTTTGGTATGGAGGACCCAAGGTTTCACTTCTGACAATTTTAATGAGGTGTGAGTTGTTAGAAGCACTTCATAGGGTTCCTTCCACTTTTCTGTTTTTAACAGGGAGCTGAAAGAGGCAAACTCATGCATAGTGGTTAGCACCTGACTCACTAATTTGACATATTGTTTTACTATATTTTCTTATATTACCATACTTACCTTGGGGTGCTAGGAAGGGTCTCTAATGAACTATTTCTTATGGGCTTAACTTAAGCCTGCTTCTGAAGGGCTACCCTTATCCAGAGGGTAAGTGGCAATACCTTATCCCACTTTAAGTTGGTTCCATGTAATTTCCATTTTAGTTATAGGACTTTGTTTACTTGCTGGGTTACCTCTGCTATAAAGGAGGGTCCATTATCACTCTGTATGGAGGGAAGGAGCCTATGAAAATTTTGATGACCTGTGGGATCATTAAGTCAACCATGTCCAGCTTCTTGGAGAAATGGTTCACCAGGTTCCCACTGGGAGTCCACTTGAAGAAGTTTATGGGTGACCACAGGACATTGTGCAGTAGATCCAGGTATAGAGGGTAGGAAGCAAAGATTCCCCTGATGGGCACTGCCATGGAGTAGCCAAACACAGTGATACTTTGAGCTGTCGAACTGTCTCTGTAGCTGTCCCAGGATCCTGTCAGCCTCTATGGCCTTACTCACTTATGGTAGCTTTCTTCTTTCCAATGCTGTGATCATGTGCAGTTCTGTTGAGGCCTGAACTTTAAAATGAACTGCTCCACAATGGCAGTCTCCTGCATGTTTCACAAGGCCCTGCAGGAGCTTAACAGTTCCCTCAGAGGTGAGTTTCTGTCGCTTTTGGAACAGCTCCTGGTGCTCTCACTGCTTGCCTAGGTCTGTCCCCTGGGCCCGCTGCGGGAAGTTCTCAGTTGCTGCCTGCCGACGGCTGTCTCACTGCTACCTGGCTTGTGGAGTGCCATGCACAGCTGGTGCTGGGGGCTGAGAAACAGCAGAAAGGGGCAGCCCCCCTCCTTTGGATGGCTTTTTTCCATGCAGCTTGGCACCAATTGAATCCCCACTGTCAATTTGCATGTGGGGCTTCAGTGGGCAGGCATGGAGCCCTGGGCCCCCTCATTTGTAAAAGTCCACTAATCAGGTCCCCACTGTCAATTTCCTCCCAGGGCTTCTATGGGGATATTTGGATTGGAGCTACTAGTGAGGCAGGGGCCCCCTGGGTCCCCTTCTTCATCGTCTGAGTTCTGGACTTGAAGGAACCATTTGCTTTCCTGAGGGTTTCTTGTTACCTGGAGCCCTTTGCAATTTTGGGGCTGCGTTCTTTTCAAGCCTTTCTTTTTTTCAAAAGGCACACTGATTGTACCCTACCCTAGGGTGGCCTTTCCTTCAACTGTCTCAAAGGATCCTCGGCTGGTGTAGCTGGCAGAATGTGCACAGTTTTTAGTTTACTTTAAAGGCCATGTTAACCAGCTGTGAAGGATTCATGCTAATTGCTTGCCCTGGCTATGGGTGGCCTCTGGTGAAATTAGGCTCTCTGCTAGGTAAGGAAAGACCATTCCTGGCCCCGAATCATAACCTAATGGGGGTGGGATTGAAGAATTAGTTCAGGCAGCACCCTCCCTGGCCCATCCCATGGTGTCAAGATGGTGGTGGCAGCAGACATTCCTTCCCCTTGCTGCATGCTGCTTGGTGGTGGTGGGCCACATGTACTGGTCCTCCCTCCCACTAGGTCCCCTTCTGGGCTGTGGCCCTCCTGGCACCTCACCCCAGATGGCTGCAGGGTTCCAGCAAGGGTGGGAGGAACTTATTTATCAAAAATCTTACACAAATCATTTTGTATACCATAAATAATGAGTTTGTCTCAAGCAGAGAGCTTGAAACTCAACATTTTAACTCTAGAGTGGCAGGTTGACCATTTGAGATCTGAATTTTCCTTGATATAATTTGCCCTTTAGTAAAAACTTGTGCACAAGAATTGGCCATCCTAGAAAACCTGGCATGCCTTTGAACCTTCCCATTTATACAAATACTTGTAAGTAGAGACGCCATAAACCAACTGGGGTGCCCTAAGGGGGTCATTCTCCTTGTCTTTCTTTATTTTTAAAGGATTTCTTTTCCATTCTTCTTTGAAAGCTCATTTATCTACAAAAGAGACAGTTTGGTTTACTCTTTTATAAAAGCTCGGAAAGGCCAATTGAGATTTGGGAGGAAGAGCCAATGGAGAAGACCCTTTAGAATGCACCTCCAAATCAAAATTCCTGAGAAAAGAACCAATAGCTCAGAATAAACCAAGGACCATCAACCACCACTTTTCCTCACACTCCATACAAGCAGTACCACAATACAAAAACTCACACAAACAATCAAACACAAGCAATAAAGGGAATTCCCAACATAAACAATCTGAAATGCCACGGCCTATCAATCAAATGGGAATTTTCATTTGACAGCCACTTCTCCTCCCACTCCAGCACATATATTGGCTGTTCTCTTTACTATAAGTTAATCATTCAGCCAGTTTTTTCCCAAGGGACTTTGAGATGGAGCTTCCTTATGTTGCAGCAAAACTCACAAATAACAAACAGACAATACAGGGGATCCTCAACACAAAAATGCCAGGGCCTATCAAACAAATGGGAATCCAAAAGGGACAAACGCTATCCTAAATGGCACCTCAAACAGTGCCTCAAATGCCCTACCACAGGGCTGGAAGGTTCACAAGTGGAAATCCAAAGGGCATAAACACCACCCCAAATGGCTGGAAGGTTCAAAACCCTCCCCAAATGGGTGGCCTAATCCCCCCATTCCCTGGGAAACCCTCCCCATAGGGTGGCTTAGTCCCCCTGTTCCCTGGGAACTGCAAATGAGCTCCAAATTCAAACCAGATTCACTAGTTTCACTCAACCTGATGACTTCCACCCCCAAAAAGGTGCCTCAAAACAAATGCCCTGATAGGGCTCCAGACCAATGCCCTGCCACAGGGCTGGAGGATTCAAAACCCTCCCTGAATGGGTGGAATCAGGGTCTTGGTATGCATGCCAGGGAACTTGTCCAACAAATGGCCTGGTATCCAGACACTTTGCAAATCCATTTCCTTCTCCTCAACTCAGTTCAGGTTGTGGGGAGCTGTGTCTGCTCCTGGGAGACAGAGACGGGAGTTCCCCAGAGCTAAAACAGGCTCCAGAAGCTGCTGGGGTTGTCCCTTGCTCTCTCACCTTGAAAAGAAGTTGCTCCTACCCATGAAGACCCACAGCTTTGACCCGGGGCTGCTCCCTGCCTCTTCCAGCAGTTGCGGGGCACCATTCCACTAGAGAGCTTATGGTCCCACCCAGGGATGCCAAATTCTGTTATCAAAAGCTCAGCACTTGTCCCTGAGGCTGCCTCAGAAGAATGAGGACAAGTGGTTTGAGGAGGAGGAAAGAGGAGTTTATTAATTTGCCAGCAAATGAGGACGTTGGCAGACTCCTGTCTCAAAGTACCAATGTCCTCTTATTTTTCTTTAACTCAACACACCTAAAAAAAATCAATTAAGCTTTGTCCTAGCAATAAGATCTGTAAAATCACAAGTTTAGCATGCTGGTTTTTTTCCTAATATAAAAATAATTACTTTAATACAACCATAATTTTTTTAATGGTTTCATCTGGGTGTCAACTAAGATCATTTTGCACACTATGCTTTGGGAAATACTGGAGAAATGAGATTATTTCAACAAACTCTCTGCTAGTGTAATGTATAATAGTCATTTATTCCTCTCTACCCTCCTCTTCCCACTACCAATATCTTAATAATTTAAGAGAAAAAACACTAATCCCTACCTTTGTGTGTGTGTGTATGTATATACATATATAGATATACACACACACACATGTATATATATAAAATTTTTTTCTTTCTCTGTGGGGGTGGGAGAAGTAGGAAGGAAAGAATTGAAAAATAATTTGTTAGAAAAATAAATAAATCAGGTTACATTTCTATATTAACTAATGATAAGAATCTCTTGACTAGAAAAAGTGATTAAGAAAGTTTACAAAATAAGTATTTCCTTCCTACTCAAATATTGATCAATTGTTTACAAATTTGTTCTCATTAGAGATGTAAGATATAAATAAAGGCTACTTTAAGAGTTTTTCTTCCTGTGATGCCACAAAAACGTCCATACAAATGTAAATAAACACAGCATTCCAAATTCGGGTTAGGAGATTTTAGTCTTCAGTGTGAATGGTCTTACATGATGCATGACACTCCTATTTGGTTCCACATGATGTTTGGAGCAGTCTACCTCATGGTCTTACCTTTTCTGTTTGAGCTCTATTTACCCATGTTGCTTGAAAAAGAGACAAAATGTCTTGATTCCCATCTGAGCCAGAATTTTTAGTTCAAATAACTTTATGGTTTTCTAAAACTTTCTAACCAGTGCACAGTTACCTGTCCTCCAGCCCTAAGAAGGCTTGTTATTTTACTCTTGTGTATTGTACAATAATTATAATTTTCTGGGTGTGTCACGACAGGAAAAAGGTTAGGAAATATTACGGTGAGACAATGAAGAACAATGCCTCAATTTTTTATAGTGTTTTGGAGTTTACAAAATATGTATACCAACTCTCTTGAGACACACAGCATTTCTGTGAGGCAAACATTATTATTCCCATATTTCAGGTGAAGAAACTACAGATCTGAGAGGTGAAGTTGCCTGTATAAATTTCCACAGCTTATGGTAGTGGTAGGTGAAGGCTTACAAGTGAGATCATTACATTTTTAATCCAATGTGCCTTCTATGTTACAGCTGCCTCCAGAATTTCAAAATTTCATATTATTAGATTATGAAAACTCAAAAACAGAAAAACACACAGAAGCAACTGATCTTTGGTTCATATAGTTTATATCAAGCTGTTTTGACGTAAAACTCCGTTCAAAGATATTTACTGACCTCTTTGGTGTGCTGCAGTTTGAGATGAGACAGATGAGATGCTGACCTTCAGAGAGATCAGGGTCTCTGCGGAGGCAAGAGGGGGTCACACAAACAAACATTTTAATGCAAGGCAGCCTGGTATATGTGTTATATGGCAAGTACAGACAAAATTCTGTGGAGGAATAAGTGGAAAAAGTTAAACTGAAATGAAGAAGAAATCAGAGGAAGGACTGTGGAAGAAATATGTTAATGATTATTTTTAGCATGGGTAAACCTCTTTGCTTTGGAAAACTCTACTTAAATATTACATACAGAGAAATGCATAGATCATCAATATACAGCTTGATGTAATTTCACACAGTGAACACACCCATGCAACCATGACATAGACTAGAAAACAGAATGTTACCAGTATCTTAGCAGCTCTTCTTGCTCCTCTTCCCAATCACTGCCTTCCCCAAGGGCAGCAGTTATCTCGCTCTGACACTGTAGATAAGTTTCCTTGTTTTAAAACTATAAATGAATGAAATAATACAGTATATCTTATTTTGTGTCTAGAAGCTTTGTTCAATGTTACATTTGTGAGATCTACCCGTATTGTTGCCAGTAGCTGTAGTTGTAGTTTGTTCATTTTCATTGCTGTAAACAAGCCACGCATTAATTTTCCATTTTACCATTGATGGCCATTTGAATTGTTTCCAGTTTGGAGTTATTACAAATTGTACTTCCATGAGCAATCTTGTACCTGTCTCCGAGGAACATATATATGCATCTCTGATGGTAGAATCTCTAGGAGTGGATTTATTGAGTCATGGAATATGCCTGTACTAACATAACTTTGATGAGGAAAAATAAGGATGGCAAAGGACTTCACTGATGAAGATAAAACTATTTTAAAAGACCTGTAATGGACCACAGAGAGAATTTGGAGAGTCCTGAGCAATTTGGGTGCTGTTTGAGAGCTATAGTGGAATGCAGATTTGGAGACAGAGAGACAAGAAACAAGGGGAGAATTTTGAGCTCTAAGCTATTTTACAGAAAAATAACCGTTACCACTTAGAAAGGGATTCAGCTGCAAGTCACAGAAGACTTCGGTAAGTGTCTTAATCAGATGGAGATTGATTTTTTTCAAATACTAAGAAGTCTGGAAGTAGGCATTTTGCTGGTTTCCACATAGAACTCAGTAAAGTCTTCCAGGATCTAGGAGCTGTTTTTCCACTGTGGCTTCTTTAGCACGTTGCCATCCATATTCTTACTTGCTGCTTTGTAGTCTCAAGACAGTTGTTGCCATTGCAGATAGCAAGTCTAAGTTCAAAGCAGCAATAAGGGTGACTGGGTGATGCCAGCCACATCAGTTCTCTCTCCTCTGGGGAGTAAAAGCTTCCCAAACAGCCCTTCCAAGCCTCCTTCGCAAGACTCATTACTGGAAGTGTGAGGCATGGTATTATAAAGGTTGGCTTATATTGATTATGATTAATTGCCTGTGATTAAGCATATTGTTGCCCTGAAGAAAACTGGGACTCTCTTGGCAAAGAAGAAAAAGAAATGGATATTAGATAGGCAATTAAATGGGTCTTTCATAGTAATGATGACCTTGGAATGAAGAATGGGTTAGGTGAAAGGGTTTTATGCTATTAGGAAAAATGGAAATTTTTATAGAGAAAATTAACACACATTTCATTTGATGATTTGAAACTCACCAAATTCTTTTATTAGTAGTATTTTTTGCTCTTTTTATTGCTATTTTTATTGTTAGTGACATGGTGAAATAAAAAATAATCAGATAATATGTCTAGTTTTCCCCAAGAAATCATCAATTATATAAACTGACTTTTTACTGGTTTTTCTTGAATAAAGTAAAACCAAAGAGCAAGCAAGCATTGTGTGCTGCTGCAATCACAGGCAGTGGTGTAAAGAGATTTCTATGATGCATAAATTAAACCATCTCATCATAAGGCTAACAGATCCAAAATAGCCCCAATTTAGTCTTTCATGTGACTAACCTGCAGTTGTTGATTTCTGACAAATTAATTTGTCATCAAATCAGTTGAGTTAGTGCATGGAAGGACAGCACATTGATTCAGATGTTGTTTTAAAAACTCATTATGTATTGCCCTACAAAGAAAAAAATGGTCATATGAGGGGTTTCTTTGTTTTAAGCAAGTCTTAGAAATCAGGTCAGTCTATAAATTCAGTTTCCTGACAGTTTATTCCCTACAAGTAGCAAAACAAGGTGCTTATCCAATTAAGTTTCATAAAACATACTTCTGTCTCTTGTGGTTGTTTGTACATTATTTTATTTGGTGACATGGTAGTAGCATTAATGTGGCAAAGGTTGATGTTTCCTGTATTGGGTGAAACTAGAGAGAAAGAAAGAATCACATGGCTAGAAGCCATAGCTCACAGTTAAGTAATTGGGGGTACCTGGGGAAGAAAGTGATGTACACTATGCTTCTATTATTTTGGAGATCCTGTCACAAAGTACAACCATGTTTTTCCATTTAGTAGTCTCATATGTCCAAAGTACAATATTAGGCCAAATGTCTGATAGCCTGTCGTTCATTCAATAAGTCAACAAAATATGTATTGAGAAGCTTACCATGTGCCACATTCTAGTTACTGGAAGTAGAGCAAGGAATAAGTTAAAGTTCCTGACCTAATGCTCTCACATTCTTTTAGAAGCATTTATTTTTCATGACTTAACCAAATTGCATGCTTTCTAGGCAGATGAGAGTAAAGGTATAAAACTAGAAACAGGCTTCGTTTAATCTCAACCAAGAGGCTACACATACTATACAATAAAGATTGTACATCCTTACTTTTAAATTTATAATTAAATTATACATAAAGCACTTTAAACAGCATATGTTTTGCCCTAGAACACTTGATTGTGCATACAGTATCCTACCCCTCCAAGGACCCAGCAATGGCATGAACAGTGCAGAGTCTAAGTGTGAATGTCTTCAGAGAGAAGCATGGTCACCCAGGTGAGCTTGAGACCTGGGATAATGGCTCCCAGAACTGAAGTAAAGGCTTAGGCTATGGATGAGCACTAAGATAGAATAAATTGATGTGTCATGTCCAGGTGTGGTCTTGGAGGAAGAAGTGGACAAAACCACCTGGGACCAATAAGTGAACAAACTCAGGTCAAAAAAAAAAAAAAGATCAAGTTAGGCATGTTCTTTACCAAGGGTTGAAGCAGCACTGGGAACAGCTTCCAAGGGCCATGCTGTTATTCATTGCTTTGAATAGTCCTCAAAGTCCCTTTGAATAGTCCTCAAAGGGCCATGCTGTTATTCATTGCTTTGAATAGTCCTCAAAGTCCCTTTGAGGGGGTGACAAAATAAATGCATCTAGATATACACAACAGGTAAGAAAAGTGAATGAAGTAAGCCAGCTCTCAGGCAATGGGCGATTTGAGAGAACTCTGGCAAACATGGAATTGTAGCACTTTCCAAATGGAAATGAAGCAGCTGTTACTCAGCTCCAGCCAGTTGGCTCTAGGCAGGAATGCAGGCTCAATGTTATTGGCGCTTCCAGAAATTTTAAAAAATTTCCAGAGATGCAGGAAATCCAGATATTTTAGGTGATATCTCATGATTCTAATAATTTTGGCAACTCAAATGAAAACATAAAACACACTTGTAAACACTGCCTTGGCTCTGGTTCTTTTTATGGCAGTTGTGGCCCTGCGTGAAGGAGGCTGTAATCCTGTCCATCTGTGAATCTTCAGTGTTTATGTCAACAGGACATCTAGCCTTTGTACCCACTTCAGCCTGATATTCTTAAAATTTAAATTAGATCATGTTTTCTCTACTTGTACTTCTTAATGGCTTCCGATTCCACTCAGAATGAAACAAAAATGCTTTAATATGACTTTCGAGGCCCTGAATGGTGCTCCTTGCTCACCTCTGTGACCTCATCTCATGGTCGTCTTCTTCTTACTCACTATTTTCCAGCCACGTTATTCTTCTTTCACTGCCTAGGATATGCCAAAGTTTTCCTGTACTAGAGGCTTACACTTTTTTGTTCCCTCTTCTGAAATAATTCCCTTTGCCATGCTTGTCCACTCTGTTTACGTGGCTCATTCTCTCATCTGGGACCATGTTAAACAACACACTCCAAGAGGCTCCCAGAGATCATTTAATATCAACTGGTCCTCCCAGTTACTCTGGTTACCACAGGACAATCCATACACTGAATGCAACTTGAATTTTTTTAAAAAACGATGTGTTACCATGTTAATTGTCTGTCTCACTCATTTGATTGTAAGCTCCCTGAGGATAGGGAACATGTCTATCTTGATCACTAATATAACTTCAGTGTCTAACATACAACAGGCATTCGATAAATATGAATAGGTGGTTCACAGCATAAGAGGACTTGAAAGATTTATGTCTTTTTATGTGTTGGTTTGGTGCTGGATTCTTTATACCTAGATCTTCTAGAGCAGAGTTTTTCAAATTTAGGTAAAGTACTCTCCTCTTTTAATGAAAAACCATACTAATGGCCATCCAATGTCAATTTAAGTTTTTTTCTTTTACTACATACTATATATGGCACAAAATTCTCTTGTTTGTAGTGCTTATAAAATTATGAAACTAGATAACTTAAAAATTAAATTATAAACAAATCCATACAGAAGTAGTTCAATCCAAATTAATAATATTAATTTAATATTAGAGGTGATGTTTTCATGACATAAAATTACCTCAGTTCAGATGTAGTTCTATATTTAATGTTTTTGTGCTTTCATTTTAATAATATTTAAGCAGAGTATACCTGTTCACAGAAGTATATTGAGCAGAATTTTATTAATAATTTTTGAGTTTTGTTACTTAAGGATAATTAGACTTATACTTAACCAAACCTTTGCCTGCTAGAAATCCTAAAATGATAAGTTTAATTATATCACTCTAAATTTTTTCTCACTTGAAGATAAAGTTAATAAGAACATTACTGAAAACTACATTAAAATGTTTTGTAAACTAGTTGCTGGAATTGGAGACAGGGAAATTTCTCATTGAATATTTGCTATTTATTCTTATTAAGAATGAATTGTTGCAACAATGGTATGCTTAGAGCTGGGATTTCTGAAAGACATCTGCCTACAAAGTGAAATGTCTGCTTACTGCTGTGGCATAAATGCTTTTGAGTTTTCAAAAGTCAAGTGATAACTCTATTTTCTCAATTTGGACTACGACAAACAATTGTTTATTCAATGCATGGAGATTTCATCTTACCTTTATTTTGAGTGAAACCTATCATAATCAAAAACAGAAACATTAATTTCAAATTTGGGGGACAATATTCAATTGCCATAAAGGCAATAAAGTCATTTTCCAGATGCCCTAGAATATGTCCACTTGTAAATATATAGATAAATATACATACATATACACTTACACACATATTTTACATATATTAATACATGTGGATAGATGGATGTTTATATGTGTATATACATATAAAATTTTAAAGTTAAAATTTAAATTCCCATGGATACTCTCTACCCCACAATTACTTAATTTGAGAAACAGTGGATTAAAAGATCTATCTGTGTTTCAAATCCCAGAAATCTAGGCATTGATTATGGAGGGTGGGGCTCAAGACCAGTATTGAAATATGTAGATATAAAATGAAAATGCAAATAAGAAGTTGAAGTGAGGTGAAATGAAAACATGCATTGTTATCTTTGAACTGAGCTCTGGTCTGGAAAGAGGCCAACATTTTGCACAGTTCTGGGGACACCATTCACGTGGCTTTCTGGAATTGTGCTTTAAGAAATGACATTTCAGATAAATACAATATAAATAGTGTCCCCTGGAGCTGTGCAATGTGGGCCTGTTGATTCAGTCTGGGAGAGTGCATAGTGTTCACCCACCTCCCTAGCAACTGTCCTCTCCTTCCACCCAGAGGAACCGGCACTTTTCCCGTACTAGCTCTCACAGCCAATCATTCACTTTGGGAATAGTTTAAATGAGAATTCCCTCTTACAGAGATATTTAAAAGATATCCTAAAAGTTAACTCCTATATATTATGAATATTCCAGTCATAGAGTAATAAGGTAGGACAAACTGTATTTTGCTTTTTGTGGGGATGTGTGAGCTGTGGTCATCTTACTTTTATCATATGGAAGGCTAGACTGAAGGGTCTACTGGCATTTCAGAGTATTTACATCAGGTTCTAGAGCAAGTTCTACATCAATAAAAACTGATATATTTTATTTTTAGGAGCATAGCACAATCTTCATTGGTTTAAAAGAGCATGTGATTGTTGGGTGTTCTTTTGCATAGAGATCAGAATCTTTGCACCTCAGTGGTGACAATAGAGAGTGCTCTCCCAGAGAAACACTTGCTCTAACAGTATCAACTGTCCCCAAAGTGCCTTTCCTCTTCGATTCAACAAGACCAAAATAGTTTGCTGTTTCATCTAAGTCTTTGGCTCCTCTGGGTATTCTTCATTTCTTTCGAGGATATAATCAGTTCCCTCATCTTCTAGGCTCAAATTCTTGGATTTACCATTAATAGCTCACTTTAATTTTCTTTGATATCGATAAGTCATATATAGTCAACGCTTTTTCTTTTAATGTATATTATGCTACCAGTGTCTTCTCAAGAATGCAATGGCTCCCTCTACAGTATATCTACAGTATAAAGGGATATGCCTGTTTGACCTTGTGACAGTTTTTATTTTCTACTGCTTTCCAGCACCACCCATGTGATTGTTAGGTGAGTTACTTTTCTGCCTTTGCTAAAAATGAAACACATTTTTTTTCTGTAGGCTACTGCTTGTATATATATATTTTTCTACCTGGAATGCCTTTCAGCTTCATCTCAATTAATCCAAATACTATCCTTTCCTTGAGTTATGCCTTACCCACACTTCTATTTGTTGGCAGTTGATGCTGGAATGATCATTTCTTGGTTTGAATTCTTCCCATCATTTACAAACATAGCTTATAACACCAATTCATCCCTGTACTGTAAGAGTCATTTTCTCCTTCTATTATTTTTGTCTATTAATTGAAGTGATATTTACTGAGATACTTATTGGTGAATTGTCTCATTTTAACATCTTAATAAAACAGAACCATGTCGGACATAATTCTGCTCATAAGGAGTTTACAGTCCAGTATGAGAAATAAGACATTTTCACATGTGACCATTATATAATGTCATTTCATTTTGTTTTGTTTTGCTTTTAAGAGCAAGAAAAATAATAAAGAAAGGGCTGTAGGGGTTTAGAGAATGAAAGATTACAACTGGTGATGGTATGTGAATCCCCATGAAAGAGATGGCATTTGAACTGGGCTTTAAGACATGGTAGTCAATTAAAAAATAATAAATAATAATAGTTTTCTAAAAGACATGGGGGTTGGGTGCAGTGACTCATGCCTGTAATCCCAGCACTTTGGGAGGCTGAGGTGGGAAAATCATTTGAGGTCAAGAGTTTGAGACCAGCCTGAAGCAACATAGCAAGACCTCGTCTCTACAAAAAATTTTAAAAATTAGCCAGGCATGGTGGTGCACCTGTAGTCCCAGATACTTGGGAGGCTGAGGCAGGAGGATCACTTGAGCCCAGGAATTTGAGGTTGCAGTGAGCTATGATGACGCCACTGCACTCTAGCCCATGCAACAGAATGAGAACTTGTCTCAAAAAAATAAATAAATGAAATAAAATTTTAAAAAGAAAAGATATGGGTAGATTTTAGGCAGGCAGAGAAAGAGTATACTTCAAGGAGGAATAACAAGAGCCAAGATATGTAAGTGGCTGAATATGAGGGATGCAGAGAATGGCGTGTCTAGGAATGCTGGACTAGAGGTCCGTTGGCAAGCAGGACTTGTGAAGATTAGTCGTAGGGGATGAAGCTGGAAGTGTACATTGAGGCCAAGTTGTAGGTTTTTAAAAACTGTAAATTCTATTCTAAAGTATGTAGACTTTATTCTTTTTTTTAATAAAGAAAAGAGGTTTAGTTGGTTCATGGTTCTGCAGGCTGTACAAGAAGCATGGTGCCAGCATCTGCTTCTGGTGAGGGCCTCACGGAGCATCCAATCATAGTGATGAGGTGCAGGCAAAGGGGGTGCAGGTGCCTGAAGCAAATTAGACTATACCAGTGGGACAGTGTGATACCACTGAACAAAACTCATGAAATCTCTGTGGCCACAGAATTATTATTAATTTATTAGCATAGACCTAGCTTACTTTAAACAAACAAAGTGCTTAGGGATTACCTTTGTAAATGTAGATTAATTAGGGCCACCCCTAGCTGGGGATCCTATGAAAACAAAATGACTGCTACTCAATAGACTCTGAAAAGAAAAATCAGTGTCTACTCTACGTCAGGATAAATGAATTTTTTAAACCATTCAAGCCATTTATGCTTTTTCCATTTTCAAAAATTTTCTTTAAAAATTTATGTCAACATAACTTTATATGAAATTTATTTTGAAGATTGCTGTTGAAGTCATTACCCAGCAAGCCCCAGAGGCCTTTGAAGTGAAATTTCTGTTATATACAGTATTCTGAACAAGACATGTAACAAATGAAAAATTTCATCTCTCAGCACTATAGTTACTTCATTTTGAGGAGAGGTTAAATTCAGCATGGTTTTTTAGAAAAATAAATCAAGCATATGGGGCATTAACCAGTGATACTTTCTTCCCTCCCTCCATGATTAGGTCTAACTAATTATAATGCAGTCTCTTTTGATTTAATTTTAAAATGGATATTAGAGTAATTAATATGTGTTAGCTCAGCATGTAGACAAAACATTTTGATCAATCAATAGTAATGGGTAAATGTCACAAGATAATGCAGTTAAGCTGGTTTTGATTCCCTTCTAAGTTTCAAGATGTATTGACTTATCTTTTTATTTTTAATGTAGAGTGCATCATATATGGTATAAGATTCTAGATGACTTGTGCTGTGTTCCATATTGCTGGTGATTGGGACTTAAGACAGGAACTTTTTATGTTGGTCCAGTTTAGGGAGCATTGAAAGAGTTCTCTTAATGTTCCTCCACCGTGAGACATCTGCTTTTTGCATTTAGCAATGACTCTACTCGGTGAACAACGTTACTTATAAAGTACATTATTCTTTTATTGTTTCTGTACCTGCCAGCACCATTTGTCTCAGGGACCTCTTGGAGAGAGGACTATCATATGTCCTTTCTACAATAAGTGACTTCCTAGAATTAGCCATGGGCTCTCATACTGATACTTGGTATCTTAATTGTATCTGGAGGAGAACTGAAGGAATTTAATGTTGAGATTTAAAGGTGATTATACTGAGTGGAATGTTAGAAACTCATAACCCTGGTTATGTGGGGAAATGATGGATTTTATGTGCAAGGCTGAGAAGAATGGTTAGGTTCCTTTTCAAAGTCCCGTGATTAATTTTTTCCTCTTTATTCTGTTTCTGTCATCATCAACACTTAGAACTGAGATTATTTCAGCTGGGTCATCATTAAATTCTTTGATTCCCTTTCTTTATCTTTACTCCCACAGAAAATAATTTGACATGCTGGTGCCAGCCAAATATTCCCAGAGCACTGATGTACTCTCTGCTATTATCTTTTTATTAATACCATCCTCACGGCAACCCACAAAATTCTTCTCCCTTCACTTTCCCAATCCCAACTCTGTCTTTTAAACCCAGCCTGGCTTATATCTGTGCCACAAACCCTAACCCAACACTAGAGTCTTCATCACCCGTACTTTTTTTTAATTTTTTTTTTAATTTATTTTTTAAATTTCAGAATATCATGGGGGTACAACACTTTGGCCATACACATTGCCCCTGTTCTGCCCGTGTCAGAGCCACAATCATGGTCATCTCCCAAACTGTGCTCCCCACATCCATTCAGTGAGAGTTTTTCCCATCCCTTCCACCCCCCTCCCGCCCGCCCGCCCTCAGATGAATGTTATTGCCCTGTGTGATGTAAGTGTTCATCAGTTAGTACCAGTTTGATGGTGAGTACCAGTGCATCACCCGTAATTTTTATTCTTTAACCTACCTCATGTTATTCTTTAATCATTTTATAAATGTTATGCACCCTAATATTTTGGGGGAGGGAAATGTAATTTAAATTTTGCAATACCCTGATCTATATACACGGGAGGCACTCAGTTAAAGTGGACTAAATGAACCAGGTAGCATTATGATGAGAGTGTAAAACATGATTTTGTTTAACCAGACTAGACTAATAGATTTGTTCTTCTATTTTTCTCCCCATCTTACAGCCACCATTCAGGAGCAAGGAATATGTCTGTCTTTGTTTTGGTTTACTGTGGGAGACAGGAGGGTTTGTAGACCTTTTTTTCATTTATCATTTTGTTTGATGAAAGAGAAACTAGGTAATACTTAAAGTCTGCCAAGCTTTTTTTGAGTTGGACAACTGAAATAAAGAAGTTGACTAAATCTCTGTTACTAAGGCTCCATGTGACTTTTATGGGGTGACATATTGCAATAACTCCTGACTCACAGGGAGACTGGGACTTTGGGCAGGTGGGCATCTGCTGGGGGCCGGGGGGCATCCTGCTGCTCTATCTCTTGAGATAGCTGCTGCCGCCTGCTGAAAGGATGATGGTGTTAGACTCCAAACGTAGACCGCACTGATGATATAGGTTTCTATGGCCTTGAGAGAGACTTGGAAGTGGAATAATTCCATGTAGATACTGGTGAGGAGAGAGAGGGAGGCCCAGGCACATAGTCTGTTCAAAAGGGAATGTGTTTCCTGTATCCGAAAAAAGAACTGCTAAGGAGAGAAGAGCTTTAGATGAGAACGCACATCTGCATGATGTTTCACAGTGTTTTTCAAACAGCGTGCCTCTTTTAGGCTTCCATATTTCAATCAATATGTACAACTAGAGATTTATTTTGTTTTAGTAATGTCTATTCTACAGAAAAGGGGGCTGAGCAGGTTCTAAGTAGATACTTATAGTAAGAATTAAGATATATAGCATAACATCAAAACAAGGCAAATAGTATGTTGTATGCCAACTGGAATACGAGAAACTGTTTCTTTTGAGTTTGTGCAAGTCAGCAGTTATGCTGAAACAGAAACTTAATTCTGAAGAACAACTAAATAAATACTAGGTTGGTAGTGGAAAGGGTATATTATTTGAATTTTCTAAACTTCCTTGTTCTTTCATCTAGTGTTCACCTTTTAATTACCTCAAGTATGCTGTCCCACAATCCAGTATTTGAAAATTGGCCTCAATCACAGGAGGACTGATAACCATCAATATAAAATAAAAATATTTATTCCAAGAATGAATACAATAGTCTCTTTGAAAAGTTACACTTAGGGAGCAGTAAAGAATATTGGAATTTATAAAACAAAAATCTGTGCATTTATATAATCATTTACAGTATTTTAAAATATGTTCTTTCATTCAAACCCTAAAAAACTATTATGGGGCAATAGGACGGTACAGTGTTATAGTATATAGTTTGGAGTCATGCCGGACTCTGGGTTCAAATCCTACCTTATCATTTACTAGCTGCAAGTCTACAGGTAAATTATTTAATCTACATTAATAAGACACAGTTTTCTCAACAGTAAAATGGAGATTAACTTTTGTACCTACTTCTTGGATTGTTGAGATAAGTAACAGAGATAAACCTGGTGCTTGAAAAATAGTAGTTGCTCAATATCTATGTTCTATGAAATTTTAGACAGCACAAAGATATTTGCTTAAAAAGGTCAAAGATATTTGTCCAAGATTAGAGAGTTAAAAATGGGACTAGATCTTGGGCCTGTGCCTACCAAGGATATTTTGATTTTATCAATTCTTGGCAAAGCTAAATATAGAACTTTGGCCTACATTTTTCACAAACCAGTGTGTTTATCAGTGTTATAAAAATGTAACCTATGGATGCCCATGTGCAAAAGCAATGCCTCAGGAATTGAATCAAGTATGTATTTAAATGATATAAAGTACAATCACTTAACTCCTGATTAGGAAACACCAACATTTGTATTTAAGGGAGTTTTCTGTTATGTCATGAACCTGAAAGCATAATTGATCAAACAGCACATGAAACTATTAATACCAATATGTGGCTGCAAGTGAAGTTAGTTTTTAATTATCCATGCTCAGTTGCCTGATAGGAATAAATCATAGCTAATATTTTACCCTTGATCAAACTACCCTGTGTATACTTTTGAGCCAGTCTTGACGCTTCCCCTCTCTCCATGTCCACTCTCTACCTCAGTAGCTGCTATACTTACAGAAACTTGAACTACAATGTAAAGGAGTCTAATGTTTTAAAATAAATATAATTATGTTACATAATTATTGGGAATAAAATACCTTTTATAATGGTAATAATTCCATCTATTCTATCATTGTTTCTGCTCACTCTTTATCTCTGTTAATACAGATAAATAAAAATTGTCTGTAAACTATACTGAAATAGAATTATTTTCATTATTCGGAAGACTTTAAGCCAGGTATCTTCTGTTTGAGCCTCCAGATCTGCTTCTCTACTCTCCTACCTCTGCTTTCTGTCTGGGAGGCTGACCTATATGAATTCTTAGAGGGGCTCCTATGTGCTCTGGCTGCCCATTGGGTTTGTCCAAAGGCAACCCCTGACAGGAGATGGAGAGTGAGATCAGAGTATTTACTCCTCCAGTTTCTTTGTTGTGAAGCCACCTCTGGCTGGCCATGATAGAACGTCACTGCTCCTTTCTGGATCGTCTGCATTACACAACTTTTTCTCCTTCTGGGTTTGGGTAGCCCCCCCTCCTCTTGTTCTTTTGAGCTAGTACAGCTCTGCTGGGACTAGCCCTGGGTGCCTATATGCTCCTTGTAGTTTCTTCACACCTTGTTCTCCCTTCTGTAATTAGTTCTTTTGTAAGTAAATCCTCCTCAAATTATCCTAATTTAAGAGTGCCATATATTTCTTGTTGGGATCTAGTCTGATATCAACTTCAGTCATTCAAAGGCCCTTACTACACACTTGCTCGTATTTGGCTCCAGTCACATTAGTCCTCCATTCAGGAGGCATTCAGTGGCTTTCCATTACCTTCAAAATAAATATCATCCAAGTCCATTTACAATTTGGCTGTGATCAGTCTTTCTTTTTTGGTCCCACTGGTCTCCTCCAGATATCCTTTTTTCTAGCAAAACTCGGCTGCCTGGCACATCTCCCATGGCCAGTGTGCCACCTCAGGAAAGTCACTTTACTTCCCTGTCCTCAGGTCCTAAACTTTAAGCTTCTTTTCAGCACTTTTGCATGATATGGTACTTGTGGCAGTCATTCCGTGAAATTAATACCAGCAAAATAAATAGGGGGCTTATTACAGATGACTTTGGGGACTTTAGACTTAATGCCATTGATTCATTCATTCATCAAATATTTATCAAGTACTCCCCATGTGTTGTGATAAAATGGTGAGTAATGCGTCAGGGGTAATGTAGAGTGGTGGTGAGAGTCAGGCTTTGGGGTCAAACGACTGGGATTTATGTCTATACTTACTAGTCAGGGGCTTCTGCACTCCATTTTTTTCCCATATATAACAAAAATAACAATATTTTCCTCACAGGTTGCTGTAAATAATAAATGAGACAGTCACTGTACTGAGTCTTTTAGATAAGGATACAGAAAAAAAAAAAGCTTCAAGATTATAGCTATCATTATCAATACTAGATTTTCCTGCCTTTTAAAGTGTAGAACTCACATGTGCCCCCTGAAGCCAATGTTCAGGCCATGTGTGGAAGGCCTTTGTCCAGCTGAGTGACCTTGCACCTGTCTCAGTGTTCAGCATCAGGTGTCACCTTCCTTTGAGTTTTGAGTTCTCATGGAGATCAAGTTATTCTATTTTGTGCTGTCTGATGATGGTTTGGGGAGTTCATAGACTGTAACACTATTTGCTGAATTGCCTAGGCTATTTTTCAGCAAGATTTTATGTATCTATTTATCTATCTATTTTAATGATTTTAGGCTTACAAGCAGTGAACTTTTGGAAGGATGTTTTCTGGCTGCTAAGTCAGGATCGTATTTCAGACACGTAGGAGTTGTGTTCCATCCCTCTAAATTTCCCTACCACAAAAACAGCTTCTTCATGATTTGTAATCTTTCATTCCTTTGTCATTAAAAAAATCATGTTATGAGGAGAGTTGGTCTAGAAGAACTGGAACTCTCCTAATGATACTGTAATCCATACTCACTTTGGGGACTCTGGCCTTTTCTGTTTAGTTGGGCTTTACAATCTTGCCATCAGTAGGTGGAAACATCTTTAAATTCGTGCTTTCCTCATATTCTAGAAATGCAATCTGGGAATAAGCTGATATTCCAGGTCCTCTAAGGCCTGCAATGATGTGCGTTGTGCCCCCTTATATACTTCATTGACACCTACACAAGGTGTGTGTTTTATAAGGATGTCATTTTTCTGTGTCTCAGTCATTCAATTTACAGATGAAGGAGCAAAATTCTTCTCTGGATGTGGGTGGAAGCTCTGGAAATATTCAGGAACAACCCATCCCCGATCCTTACTAATTTAGAGCTAGAACAGACCCCTGATGTAGGGTTCTCTTGTATGCTCCCAAGAGCTTCATTCTTTACAACCCACATTCTTGAATTGGATTGATTTAATATTTTGCTCTGTTTTTGTGTATAAACCCAGTGGTTGAGAGCTACTTTGATTCAAGCTGTATTCAATAGTATTTCTGAGTTACAGATACAAAAACTCAATTTGAATTTACTTAAGCAAAGGGAATGTTAAGATGGATACCGGGATTACTCACAGAAAGAAGGGGCTGCATGAATGAGGTTAGATGTGGGATTTCAAGGACTGGGCAAGGGACTCCAGGGTCCTCAGAACATTCTCTCAATTCTACTGCTCTCCCTCTCTCTGTGAGCTTTGCTCCCCTTTTCTTCATGCTATTTGGGCATGGCTGAAGTCTCCTGCAGCTATGAACCCAGAAAAAAAGGTAAGAGTTTTCTTCCACCACTTCAGTATTTAAAAATGCAAGAAAGGACTCTCATCTTGGGTCATCTGCCTATCCATGCACCAATCCCTGTGACACAGAAAATGGGGTGCTATAATTGGCCAAATCTGGGTTATGTGACTACACCTGTGGCCTAGGAGACCAGTGTCCTATGACTAAAAGTCTTAGAATAATCGCTTGCCCCTAAAAAGAAATGGATGTTATTTCTAGAAGTAGAGGAAGAGATTTTGAACTGACAAAAACAACAGATGTCCAATACACAAAAGGGGAACTAAATTTTGAAGTTTTAATTTCTATATAATTAAACAAAACCTGTTTTACTTTATTGCAATTATATTCATTCAAAATATTTATTTAGTACTATTTATGTGCCAAATTATAAAATGACAGATATGATATGCTCCTTATCCTTAAATTTTAAAAAATCATCAATAGTTTACCCTATGTATTAGGTTTTCTTCTATATTCTGTGTAAAAACCAACTGCAAAGCTCAGTGGTTTACAATAAATATTTAATTCATTGTCACATACCATGGGTGCTGCAAGGCATGAGTACCGGAATCAGCGTAGCTCTGCTCTATATAACTTTTCACTCTGGAACCCATACTGAAAGAGTAACTTCTGCTTGAGACATGATATTCTCATGATAGAGGGCAAGAGCAAAAAAGCTTGTGCCAAACTATACAGTCACATTAAAAGCTTCTGTTTGATCATGTCAAACATCTGCTAACAATTCTTTTGGCCAGTGCATGTCACATGGCCAAGCCCCAAATCAATGAGGTAGGAATGTGGTCCTTTCCCACAGAATGTATGACAAGTCACATGACAATGAATAGAGATGTATAATCTTGTTACAGAGAGGAAACAAATGCTTTAGGACGATAACTCAAAATACCATACCTTACAAATCAATATTGGGTTTTCACTCATTCATTTGGTATGTGCTTGAAAAGTGAAATATTGGCATATAATTAACAATTACCATTACTTTTCTTTAGAGTAGGTAGACAAATAAAGTGTAGTCAGCTACATGTCATTTCTGTATTTAGTTTCTTAAATTTACCAGCTGTGTGTGGCAGCCTTTGATGACCACTGTGTCTTTGGTTACCCTATAATAATCATCAACGCAGGATAAGGAATTTCAAGTAACATCAGCTAGTCTAGAAAATTGCTGGAGGAGGTATGGAAGTGAATCAGTAAGAGCATAGATAAATCAGTGTCGCAGCCATTCCTAAAGTTAAGTCAAACCTGTAGGGCTTAAGGAGTAGGTGTGGATGAGAATCTCTCTAATACTAAGTTATAGTTGGCCCTAAAACGTACTTGTGTCCTTGATTTCCTCAGTTTCAGTCAAACAAACATTTATTCATTTATTGAACACAAACCAAGAGTCAGGATTACAAAAATGGGTAAATTCATAGGTCCTACACTGAAAGAAATCACAGTAAGTAGAGTAAAACTGTAGAAGTTTTTTCAAGTACAGAAATAGCATGAAAAGATAAAATAACTAAATCTTTCTGGAGCCTGGCACAAAGGGGCAGGCATGAAGATAGGGAAAACTTTCTGGAACAGGGGATACTGGAACAGAATTACTAAGAGTGAACAGGAAATATTTAGGTAGGAATTGCATGTACGCTCACGAGATACCAAGTAATGGGAATAGGAAGTAAAACTCAAAATCATTGAGAAGTAGGCTTTACTTGTTTGTTTGCTTTAAAGCACCCCTGGTGGGAATGAGGGACGTATAGTGGGAAGAAGTCAGGAGGCAGGACCGAGGAAAATGAGATCAGCCCTCGCTCTGGAGTAAAGATCGTGTTAATTATCTCTGCTTTCCTTCCTCTTTCCTCTTTGGAACAGCTGGATGCTCTTCGGGAGTTTTGGGTTATTCATCTTTTGGGAGCTTCTGGGGGATTTTAAGTCTTTAAGCTTTTATTTTGGAGAGTGCAGGATATGGGCTTTGGGAGACCTTTAAACTCTAGGAGATAGTAGAAATCAGAGGGAGAAAAAGCCAGGTAATAACAAGGAACGGCGTCCAGGTACCATGTGAGAAGGAGAGTGTCACCAAAGGAAACATTAAGTTTTATTCCGAGTATTTGAATCTACACAATGGGGTAGCAAGAGCGGGCGATGGGAGAGGCCCATCCCAGTACAGGCAACAAGGGAGTGTGATGTCTAGAGAAGATTTAAAAACATTTGTAAAGTGAAATAAAATCCATATGCTTTTTATTATCAGCATGTGCAGGCAATTCAGTGTCAGTGATAACCTACTGCTCCCCTAAAAAACCTTCTGCTGCAGTTGCTTAGTGTTGAGTCGTAAGAATATACATGTAAGCTTGAAATTAGTCCATTTTAAAATCACTTATCCTTAAAACATTGTATTCTATATGGAAGTTAATTTGGAGACTTCCCAGTTATACAGTCAGCCCTCAATACATGCAAACTCAGCTACACATATTCATTTTGAGAACAAGCTAGTAATGGCTCAAAATATACCACCTTGCTTTGGGTGCCTTTTGCATCTGCCTGTTCCTGGATTTAAGTAGTAGATTTGAAATAAACAATGATAACACAGGGTTTGTGAAGATGAATAAGTTACTTCAATTCTGTGGCCACTTAGAGAGTTTTTGTGTCTAACATTAAAACCAATGAAATAAAATACAAGCCATAGTATACATTTTTCTCTTTTCTAAAAAGTATATTAATATAATTTTTTAAATTATTGTATTATTTTTACATTATTACTGGCCTGATTATATATAGGATTCAGTAAAATAAATTTTTCACTGTTTGCAAATTTTTTATTAGTGTTTTTACTAAAAATAATTTTGTTGCCTATCAGAGAAAAATGTTTAAAAGTAATCTTTGCTGGTGTCAAATGTACTAGTTATATCATTGCTTGGCTCTTGCAGCTAGGAATAAAGGCAGGGACTCAGAGCAAGCTCTGGCCCAGGGATGAAGACTGTGCACCTGAATGAAACATTCCTCATGAAGTGCATCTCTGCAACCTGAGCATGACATTCATGGAGCGTCCAATATTTACCAGGCACCATTCCTAGGACTGGAAATAAAAACAGTGAACAAGCCTTGAAGAGCCACATATTCTAGTAGGGAGAGAGCAAAAATAATCATGTAAAATAAAATATTTTAATTTTTAAAACAAAATAAAACAGGATGGGGGTACTAAGTGACAGGAGAGAGGTAGTTAGATAGGTGGTCAGGAAAGGTGTTTGGGGAAGTGCCATTTGATGGGAAGCCAGAGATGTGAAAATGTGGAGGAACAGCAGTCCAGACAGAAGGGTAAGCTGTGGCAAAGGCGCAAGGATAGGCTTCATTTGCCCAGAAGATGGAGAAAAGGCCAGAGTGGCTGGTGTAAAATGGACACAGGGGATAAAGAGATTAGTTTTCCCTTGTGAAAGAAAACTGACCTTTTAGAACCTGGAGTAATAATAAATATACTCTGATAATGGGAAATGTTCATGATAGTTATCAAACTTCACAATTAAACAATACATTTAGTAGATCTGCTGTTGAATTTTCAAAGCATTATAATGCATTTATACAATTCGCACATACCATTTTGAATTAAAATGTCTTCAGTGCTGAATTTTAAAAATCTCTTACCCTTTAGCGTCTTGGGCATTTGAATGAAAATAAAATTAATATGACTGAAGTTTTTATTTTTAAGCTAAAGTCCTATTTTTATTATTGGCCTTTTGATTATTTTCACATCTCTGGCTTCCCATCAAATGGCACTTCCCCAAACACATTTCCTGACCACCGTGATATGCACAATCTGATACATCCCAAATATATACATGTATCTTTGTGAAATAAACAATGTTCTATGTAGGTACGGTTTTTAATTTACATAAATGATATTGATATTTATCTCCTTCTGATCTTTCATTCAACATTGTGTTTGAGGTCTATCCAGGTTTAGTTTTTTGCACAGTAGTCTACATTTTGTGTCCAATATCTTTTATTTTTCCATTCCCTCAGTGGTGGACACCTAGGTTGTCTTCAGTTCCCACAACTACAAGCAGCACTGCAGTGACCATTATCACAAACATTTCTTTATAGATCTTGGGTACATAGCACAGAATAGATTCTTTGGGTCATAAGATATAGAGCTATTTAATTTCACTTTGCCTAGTTTCCATCTTATACATCTTTCCATCTTAATACAATTCTATTAGTTTGCTAAACATACACACTTTTGTCTTGGCTAAGTAGGTGACCGTGGGTTCAAGCTCTGCTTTTGGTTGTCCTTTGATAGGTTTCTCATTATTGGAGAAAAAGTTACAAATAAAGAGAGAAGGAAGGCTAGCCTGAGCCCTATGGCTGGATTTAGAGGTATCCATAGGAACTCATAGTATTTAATGAATAGATAGTGAAATATAGACATGTGTATATGCATGTTTTAGTAAATGTACACATATTTCCTAGACCAATTAGCTGAGAGGTTCTAGAAACAAAGGCACTCCATCTGCAGTGAGCACACTTAGCAACCAGATCTTAGTTTCCAAACAGCATTGTCCAATAAAAGGAGCCAGGACATCTGAAGAAGTCCTTGATTCCAGGGCTGGGACAGACAAAATACTAGGTGAGCCCGGAGCATCCTATTATACTAAAAAATAAGGAAGTGCTCAGACAAGGATGGGGCCTTATCAAAAGAACACAGGAGCCAACCTAAAGAGGCTCGTAATATCCAAAGCTGGAACAATTTAAGCATGAAAATAAATATGAGTAGTATTACATTTTAATTCATAGCATGAAATAAATACCCATGAGTGTATACTGGTATAAACAAATGGAAAAATACGTAAACAAATAGGAGAAGAAGGACCCACTCTTCTTTACAGAAGAATTCCAATTAATAAGCGTGGAAGGAAAGATGGAAATAGAAATATCACTGTTAGGCAAACCCCACAGTAATAATGACTGCAGGTAGGTGCCCAATAGATGCTAGAGTCAGTGGGCAAATATTTGAGGAGAACATCTCGTACAGTGTAAAAGTCTCTTCCTCAAGATATGTATTACCTGCAAATGAAAAGACAGTGGCTTTCTGGTGAAGAAACCCAGAAGATGTCACCTTAACCAAGTGATCAAAGTTAATATCACTAGTAATAAGACATATTGACATCATTAACTCCTTGATATGATGCCTAAGAGGGACACATGATTTCTGTCCAAAAAGAAAAAGCATGGCCTCAACATAATCATGTGAAAATAAAAGGCAAGCCTAAATTGTGGGACAGTCTACAAAATAACCAATTAATATTCTGCAAAAGTGCCAATATCATGAAAGACAAGGAAAGTTAGAGAAAATGTTATATGTTATAGACTGGAGGAGATTAAGGAGAAACAACAAAATGCAATTTGGGTCCTGGATAGGATTCTGGAATAGAAAAAGAACATTAATAGGAAATCTGGTAAAATTTGAATAAGGCCAGTAGTTGAGTTAATATGGTACCAATACTGGTTTTGGTAATTGTACTGTGATTGTGTAAGCTGTTAACATTAGGGGAAGCTTGACGAAGGATATACAGGAACTCTGTGTACTGATATTTCAATTTTTCTGTAAGGCTAAAATTAGCTCAAAATAAAAAGTTTAAAAAAATACTTTCCTTGAACCCATCAGACCACAAACCTTGACATTTTTAGTCACATAACTCCATGTCTCTTGTATACTCATAGAAAAAGAGACCGTTTGGGTCTCTATTTCCGGATTGCCCACTCTCCAGAGTGGGTCATGGCAATTGGTGTCCCTAGTGAATCCTGGTCCAGTAAGCTGGAAGCATGTGGCTTCCCTGAGAGCCTCTTCAAGATGTCAATGCATATATGTTTTCTGAGAAAGTTTTGCTATGTGTTAAGTACAGGACACGGGACATTGGCCTGGGGGTCAGAAGACCTGTTTTCTAGTTTGGGCTCTGCCATTCTCTAGCAGTGAGACAGTAGGCACTGGGCAGACAGTAGTTTTTGTGTGCACGGTATTCCTATCTTTAATACAGGCCTGAAGCTTCAGTTAATATTTCTATGAAGTTACAATCGTGTAGTCCTTTTAAACCAAAAAAAGAGACTTTAATTTGTGTGGATGTAGCTGTGTTTCCTGACACAGCATGTTGGAGGCAGCTGACACGTGAATGCTTCCCGTGTAATTCACGTAATTGCAATATAACCTTTCCAGCTTCAGCCGAGCGCTCTGGGTGTCCTGCTCACCCATTCCGCTCACAGTCTGGCTAAAGTAGAACTCTGCTGCCATCCTGTGGCCAATTTTAGTTACTGTAGGGCCAGGAAATTAATAATAACTTTCAAAGAAAAAACAGGTTTAGGAATTACGGAATCAAAGACCGCTAAAGAGGTGGACGAACGTTCAAAATTCACCTAAGCCAACCCTTTGGTTAATAAGGAGACCGATGTCCAGAGAGGGATAGTGACTTGCCCTGTGCTACTCAGTGATCAGTGGGAGAGCTGGGGGCAGAACCCAGGCCGTCGCAGGGGAACTTGTCAGACATGTATAATGAGGGGAAAAAGGTCCTAAGACTTAGAAATTTGACTAACTTAAAAAAGTTTTAAAACCTTTTCAGAATGAGTCTATATATATTTGTCTTTCTTTTTTAATTTTGATAGATTTAGGGGTACAATTTGGTTTTGGTTACATGGATAAATAGTGGTGATGTCTGGGTTTTAGTGTACTCGTCACCCAAATAGCGTAAGTTGCACCTGATAGGTAGTTTTTCTACCCTCACCCTCCTCCCACCTTCCTGCATTCTGAATCTCCAGTGTCCATTATGTCACTCTATATACCTCTGCCTATGTGTAGCTTAGCTCCCGCTTATAAGTGAGAACATGCGGAATTTGGTTTTCCATCCTGTGTTACTTCTCTTGGGATAACGGCCTCCAGTTCCATCCAAGTTGCTATAAAAGACATTATTTCATCCTTTTTTGTGGATGAGTAGTATTCCATGGTGTATATATACTACATTTTCTTTATCCATTCCTTGGTCGGTGGGCACTTAGGTTGGTTCCCTATCTTTGCGATTGTGAATTGTGCTGCAATAAACACATGATTGCAGGTGTCTTTTTGACATAATGATTTCTTTTCCTTTGGGTAGATACTCAGTAGTGGAATTGTTGGATCAAATGGCAGATCTACTTTTAGTTCTTTGAGAAATATCGATACTATTTTCTTTCTTTTTTCTTTTTTTTTCAGAGACAGGGTCTTGCACTGTCACCCAGGCTGGAGTGCAGTGGTGCAATCATAGCTCTTTGAAGCTTCAAACTGCTGGGCTCAAGCAATCCTCCTGCCTCAGCCTCTGGAGTAGCTGGAACTACAGGATGCGCCACCACACCCAGCTAATTTTTTAAAATTTTTTGTAGAGATGAGGTCTTGCTATGTCGCCCAGGCTGGTCTTGAACTCCTCCTGGGCTCAAGTGATCCTCCTGCCTTGATAGCCTCCCAAAGTGCTGGGATTACAGGTGTGAGCCACCACACCTGGCTTCCATACTATTTTTATAGAGGTTGTACTAATTCACATTCCCACCAACAGTGTATAAGCGTTCCATTTTTACCATATCTGCACCAACATCTATTGTTTTTTTCTTTTTTCTTTTTAATAATGGCCTTTCTGACAGGAGTAAGGTGATATCTTATTGTAGTTTGAATTTGCATTTTCCTGATGATTAGTGATGTTGAGCATTTTTTCATATGTTCATTGTCCATTTGTATCTCTTCTTTTGAAAAATGGCTGTTCATGTCTTTTGCATACTTTTCGGTGGGCTTAATTGGATTTTTTTGTTTTGTTTTTCTTGCTGATTTGTTTGAGTTCCTTGTAGATTCTTGGTATTAGTCCTTTGTCAGATGTATAGACATCACCTTGTGAATATTTTTTCCCGTTCTGTAGGTTGCCTGTTTACTCTGTTGATTGTTTCTTTTGCTGTCCAGAAGCTTTTTCATTTACATCCCATTTATTTGTTTTTATTTTTGTTGCTTTTGCTTTTGGGGTCTTAGTCATGAATTCTTTGCCTCAGCCAATATCCAGATGAGTTTTTGCTAGTTTTATTCCAGAATTTTAATAGTTTCAGGTCTTACATTTAAGTCTTTAATCCATCTTGAGTTAATTTTTGTATATGGTGAAAGATAGGGATCCAGTTTCAGTCTTCTGCATGTGGCTATCCAATTTTCCCAGCACCATTTATTGAATAGGATGTACTTTCCCCAGTGTAAGTTTTTGTCATTTTTGTCGAAGATCAGTTGGTTGTAGGTATTTGGCTTTATTTCTGGGTTATCTATTCTGTTCCATTGATCTATATGTCTACTTTTATACCAGTACCATGCTGTTTTGGTTACTATCACCTTGTACTATAATTTGAAGTCGGGTAATGTGATGCCTCCAGATTTATTCTCTTACTCTATGAACATGTTGTAAACAATTAAGAAAAAAATTAAGAATTATAAATAGAAACAGCCAATATCTATTATTTGTACAATCTTCTAACAGAATGGATATTTTAACCTTGAAAAGGCATAACATAACTAAGAATGACTATATGGCAATTCTTTTATGTTACATTTTAATTTTTATCTCATTTCACTGAGGGCTAGTGCAACTTCTTTGCTGGTATAAATGTCTGTCTACAAACCACATTTGAGGGAACTATTGGTAAAATGGAGAGGGCAGGGGCCAGGGATTTGAAGAACTGGGTCTGATTTCAACTCCACATGCTGTAAATATGCTTATTATGTTATTGTAATTATGGACTGAATTGAAATGAGGCGAAGGAATTCATCAATGATATGAAAAGCCCTCGAGGGCTCCTCTCCTTCCCCTGCTGAGGAAGGAAGCTTTGGTAAATGCACACAGCAAATACATTTGGCCTCACACCTAGAGAGGTATATGGCCTGTCATGGTCTAGTGCTGGCCACTGCACATATGTGAAATTATTACATGTTCAGTTTTATCTCTGAGTGTGCATGTGTGTGTTTAAGTGCCTGTTTTGAGGATCCTAAAGACCACCCACATGTTCTGTGATTTGGTGGAAAGATTCAGGACTCAGCAGATACAGTCATGTACCACATAATGTTTTGGTCAATGACGGACCACATATATGATGTTGGTCTTATAAGACTATAATACTCATATTTTTACTGTATCTTTTCTATGCTTAGATATGTTTAGATACACAAGTACTTACCATTGTGTTACGATTGCCTACAGTATTCATACAATAATGTGCTGTAAGGGTTTGTAGCCTTGGAGCAATGGGCTATACCATGGGGTGTACCATATAGCCTAGGTGTGTAGTGGCTATACCATCTAGGTTTCTGTAACTATGCTATGGTGTTTGCAGAATGAAATCACCTGATGACATTTTTCTCAGAATGTATCTTTATTGTTAAGTTATGCATGACTGTCATACTCACCACTGAAGTTTATTTCAGGGAAAGGATACATAATACATAATAAGGATCAACAGAGGAAAAAAGACAGGCAGAGACTATAGAAATCCATGTATAGGCTTCTAATGTTCTCTCTCTCCTTTGAGGGAACACACTGAGGTTGCTCATTTCTCTAGCAGCAAAAAATGCACTAACACATGTACAGTGTTTCTACCCAGGGAAGCCTATGAGAGATTCAGCACCCAAGGATTTTACTGAGTGGCTGGTCTTATAGGCACCCTCTACCTGGCAACTATCAAAATTCAAGACTCCTAGAAGAAAAGTAAATGTTCAGCATAAATCACATTGCAGAGACAGTCTATGCACAGTGAACCATCTTTATCAGTGAGGGAATGGGGGGAACACTCCAAAGGCCAAGTGTCCAGGTGCCAGGCCAGGGCCAACCTTGCAAGCCAGACTATCTAGAGTTAGCAGCCTCAAGGCCTGTGTTATTAAATTTTTTCTGCACAATGCCCAAAATTGAAACAGCCTAGTCAAGATGGTTTCTACAGATTCTGAGTATAGGGTAAGTCTTGGGGTTTTTAAAATCAATATTGTAGAACTTCACATATTCATATGATGTTAGTACATTGATTCTCAACTTCTACCTGTGTTGTTTGTATATTTTTATGATGTGTTTCAGAATTTAGGATTTTCTTTTATTTTTATTTCAATATATTAATTAAGGGGGTACAAATGTTTTTATTACGTGCATATCTTGTATAATGCTTAAGTCAGGGCTTTTGGTGTGCCCATTACCACAATAGTATTCCTTGTACCCAATAGGTAAGTTTTTATCCCACACTCACCTTTCCACCCTCCCCCTTCCTTGGTTTCTCGTGTCCTTTATATTGCTTTGTGCCCATGTTAGCTCCACTTATTAGTGAGAACATATGGTATTTGGTTTTCCATTCCTGAGATACTTCACTTAGGATAATGGTCTCCATTTCACTCCACATTGCTGTAAATGACATTATTTCATTCCTTTTTATGGCTGAGTAGTACTCCATGGTGTGTGTGTGTGTGTGTGTGTGTGTGTACACATTTTCTTTATCCACTCATGAATTGAAGGGCACTTAGGTTGATGCCACATCTTTGCAATTGTGAGTGCTGAGATAAACATTTGAGTGCAGCTGTCTTTTTGATAAGATGATTTCATTTCCTTTGGGTAGATACGCAGTAGTGGGATTACTGGATTGAATGGTAGGTCTATGTTTATTTCTTTAAGGAATCTCCATACTATTTTCCATAGAGGTTGTACTAATTTGCAGTCCCACCAACAGTGTATAAGCATTCCTATCTCTGTGCATGCACACCAGCATTTATTGTTTTTTAACTATACATCCAGCAAAGGACTGATATCCAGAATCTACAAAGAACTCAAATAAATTGTCAAGAAAAAACAAACAACATCATGAAAAAGTGGGCAAATGACATGAACAGAAGTTTTTCAAAAGAAGATAGACAAATGGCCAACAAACATATGAAAAATACTCAACATCACTAATCATCAGGGAAATGCAAATTTAAACTACAATGAGATACCACCTTATGCCTATCAGAATGGCCATTATTAAAAAGTCAGATTTTAGGATTTTCAGAAGATATTTAAATCTTTCACTGTTTCCAGGCTGAATACTTCTTTCAAAACTTACATATTCAGAAGACTCAAACATTAGAGAACTTTTGTATTGACTTCTTAACCAGCCAATTTGCATTTATCTAAAAAAAGTGTTCTGCAATGTAAAATTTCTCCTGTAGCCTTTAGCAAAAAACTGAGATTTAATATGTTTGAATTTAGATGCCAAAGGAGAATTCACATTAATATGCACCCACAGAAATAACATTATATTAGGTTAAATAAAAGTTGTACTATGTTATATTAATTATAACTATGTGATCTGTAATAAGGAAGCTCATGGTTAAAATTCACTGGATACTTGGGGGCCTTTTCTCATTAACTTCAAAACTATCACAATGAGGTGGGAACTTTGTTTCCTCCGCTTTGTGCTTCAGCTTCACTCATACAGTTCCAGAGCATTTTTCTTCTTAACAGCCAGAACTCTCAGAAGTGTGTCTGCACTGTCTTCACTACCACACTTCTCTGTGTTTAACACATGCAAATGGGCTTGCACCACCCTCTCTTCAGTCCATGGGAAAGACTTGTAATCCAGATGTGTAAGGCAGAGAACCCTTCTGCAAAAGGAAACCAAAGAACAGAACAGATAAATAGCAGCTGCTCTGATTTAAGTGAGTTAAGGGGCTAAATCTCTACCCAGAGGCTCTTCTTCCTCATCTATCATCCTTTCAAGTGATCCCCTGTCATGCCTAGAGCTTCTAGAAGCACAGTTCCACAAGCTCCCATCTAGGTTAGAGCCTCCATGTTGGTCTAAGAAGGTGCCTAATGTTTCTTGGGAATCAAAATGCACAAGTGTTGAGTGCAGTTCCTAGAATATGCAACAGCAACTTTTCTGAATGACTAAGTAAAGTTGAGAGTTCACTCCCAAAAGATAAAACAATAACCAGCCTTATCAGTTAATGGAAGCAAGATTTATTTTTCCATTATAGAAAATGTTGATAGTTCCCTAGGACAACAACAACAAAGACTTCTGTCATCAGTGATAACAACTTTGAACAGTTTGGTCTACTCCTTTCTAGTCCTTTTGATGTTATTTTCCCTCCTATATACCTGGGAATTTATTATAGTTGCAATTTTTCAGCTTGCCCTTTTCACTTGACACAATAACATGAGCATGATTTCATGTCTTCACAAACTCTCCGTACATCTTATTTTTAATGTCTCTGAAAGTTTTTCTGGAGCCATTACAGTTGTGCAAGTTCTACAAAGTACTTCTCTTATATGATTGGACATTTAAACTGTTTACATTTTTAGAAAATCAGTTATATGTATAATTAATACATACTAGTATCATGTGCAACTTTGTGCATAAAATTCTTTTAAAAATTTCTTTACTTAAAGCTATTTCTCCTATAGACTTCTAAATCAAAAGTTAGTGGCATTTGTACTTAATGTCCTCTCAGTGAACTCTCACATTAGAGAACCCTGGTAATGCCTTCTTGACTAGTCAGATTCCTATCAATAACTCTGTATTAGTTCACTGTATGCTGCTTATAACAGAAGACTGGAAACTGGGTAATTTATAAAGAAAAGTAATTTATTTCTTACAGTTATGGAGGCTGAGAAGTGCAAGGTCGAGGGGTCACATCTGGTGAGGGTCTTCTTGCTAGTGGGGACTCTGTAGAGTCCCGAGGTGGTGCAGGGTATTCCATGGTGAGGGGGCTGAGCGTGCTAACATGCTAGCTCAGGTCTCTCTTCCTCTTTTTTTTTTTTTTGGTTTCAACATTTTTTATTGACAATCATCTTGTAGAAATGTATAGAAGAACATTGTACAAGGGTGTTCAGTAGCATCAATATCGTTATTGGACCTGAACAATAAATAAGACAAACTTTAAAAAAGAATGAGACTATTTAGTGGCATTAAAAAAAACAACAAAAATTACTCATAGACTTTTTTTAATTTCAAAATTTTATGGGGGTACGAACATTTAGGTTACATATATTGCCTTTGCACCACCTGAGTCAGAGATACAAGTGTGCCCATCCCAAAGAAAGTGCACCGCACCCATTAGGTATGCATTTACTCATCCCCTCCACCCACCACCTGCCCGACACCCGATGAATGTTACTTCCATATGTGCATATAAGTGTTCATCAATTAGTACCAATTTGATGGTAAGTATATGTGGTGCTTGTTTTTCTGTTCTTGTGATACTTCACTTAGGAGAATGGGCTCCAGCTCCATCCACGATAATATAAGAGGTATTAGCTCACCACTGTTTTTTGTGGCTGAGAAGTACTTCATGGTATAGATATACCACTTTTTATTAATCCACTCATGGATTGATGGGCCCTTGGGTTGTTTCCACATCTTTGCAATTGTGAATTGTGCTGCTATAAATATTCACGTGCAGATGTCTTTATTATAGAATGTCTTTTTTTCCTTTGGGTAAATCCCCAGTAGTGCGATTGTTGGATCAAATTGTAATTCTACTTTTAGTTCTTCGAGGTATCTCCATATTGCTTTCCATAGAGGTAGTTTGCAGTCCCACCAGCAGTGTACGAGTGTTCCTATCTCTCCGCATCCACATCAGCATTTGTTGTTTTGGGACTTATTGATAAAAGCCATTCTCACTGTAGTTAAGTGATTTCTCATTGGGGTTGTCATTTGAATTTCCCTGATGATTAGAGATGTTGAGCATTTTTTCAAATGTTTCTTGGCCATTAGTCTATCTTCCTTTGAAAAGTTTCTATTCATGTCCTTTGCCCACTTTTTAATGGGGTTATTTGATTTTTTCTTACTAATTTTCCTGATTTCTATATAGATTCTAGTTATCAGTCCTTTATCGGATGTATAGTATGCAAAATGGGCCTAACAGCCATCTACAGAACATTCAACCCAAAAACTACCAAATGTACATTCTTCTCCTCAGCCCACGGGGACACTGTCCAAGATTGATCACATTCTAGGCCACAAAACAAATCCCAACAAATTTTTTAAAAATAGAAATTATACCATGTATCTTCTCAGACCACAGCGGAACAAAATTAGAAATCAACTCAATATAACGAGTTTTAACCAATATGAATTTTCTTGTGAATAAATTTTTTTCTGAAAGAGTTATTATTTATATCAACAGGGTCATTTCCAGATATAAATAAATGTTGAAGAATTCCAATTCTAATTCTATGAAGCATTTGATTTTATTTCACCAGGAAATAAAATATTCTTGGAAGGGAGGCAGGAATGGAGGTAGAACCACTATAATTTTGTGATTGTTTTATTCTTATTTATCACCACACTGGCAGAACAAGTCTCACTTATTTGTGACATTCTCAGAGTGTAGAATTGAATGGGCTTACTCTCCAGAACTGAGGCTTTTATTTCTATGATGCTGTATTATAATTTGAGATTGATGCAATTCATAGTTCAGAAAACCAACAACTAACTTGGAAGCAATAGGCAGTAAGTGTGATTGGGCTGATTGGCCATAAGAATTCAAAGCTTTGGATAATAGCACCTGAATAGCTACTTACTTCATCCCAGTGTAGCCAAATCTGTGACTTGAAATGTTCTGCTCTAGGCTGAGGCACATTTTGTACACTTTCTGTATTCAGTACAAAAGTGGTTAATATCCTTCGGGACAATGCAGTTATAACTATTGGAGTTACCTCTTCTGCTGAAAAGAAATCTCTAAGTTAACAAGTCACTTCACAGTCTCAGGGCTCTAATCAAATAGTAAATCTTGAAGTCAAATGTAGGTAAATTCTCAAAAGAAACAAATAGTCTATGGGTAGACTTGTTAAATAATGTCCCCATTTGATATTGAAAGGCCATTCTGTAGTCTTTTTTCGAGTTTTGAATTAGATAAATGTTATTAATATATTGAACCAACATTTATTGAACGCTTGTTCTATATCAAGCATAAAATATTTTGCCAAGCATAGGCTGTATCTCTGCTTTCCAAGCACTCCCAGAAGAGATGGGATAAAAGCCCCATTAATATCCGGTTACAATATGTGTTATTTTCCACTTCAGAATTATGTTCCAACAGTTATAAGAGAACATATAATGGAGCTACAAACATTGCTTCAATATATTTCAAATGATTCAGAGGATAGGAGACCCTTGATTAGATTTTTTAACATATTTTTTTAAATTTTATTTCATTTCAGAATATTATGGGGGTACAACACTTTGGTTATATATATTGCCCATGCACTGCCCATGTAAGAGTTACACTCGTGGACATCCCCCAAACTGTGACTCCACACCCATTCAGTGAGAGTTTTCCCATCTCCTCCACCCCCTTCCCGCCTGCCCACCCCCTGATGAATATTATTGCCATGTGTGACATAAGTATTGATCAGTTAGTACCAATTTGATGGTGAGTACCAGTAGTACTTGTTTTTCCATTCCTGTGATACTTCGCTTCCAAGAATGGGCTCTAGCTCCATCCAGGATAATACCAGATGAGTTAATTCACCATTGTTTTTTATTGCTGAGTAGTATTCCATGGTATACATATACCACATTTTATTAAACCACTTATGTATTGATGGGCACCTGGGTTGTTTCCACGTCTTTGCAATTGTGAATTGTGCTGCTATAAACATTCGAGTGCAGATGTCTTTATTGTAGAATGTCTTTTTTTCCTTTGGGTAAATACCCAGTAGTGGGATTGCTGGATCAAATGGTAGTTCTACTTTTAGTTCTTTGAGGTATCTCCATATTACTTTCCATAGAGATTGTACTAATTTGTGGTCCCACCAGCAGTGTATAAGTGTTCCTATCTGTCCGCATCCCTGCCAACATTTGTTGTTTTGGGACTTTTTGATATGAACCAATCTCACTGGAGTTAAGTGATATCTCATTGTGGTTTTGATTTGCATTTCCCTGATGATTAGAGAAGTTGAGCGATGTTTTATGTTTGCTGGCCATTATTCTGTCTTCTTTCGAAAAGTTTCTGTTCATGTCCTTTGCCCATTTTTTAATGGGGTTGTTTGATCTTTTCTTGTTGATTTTCCTAAGTTCTGTATACATTCTGGTTATCAGCCCTTTATCAGATGTGTAGCATGCAAATATTTTTTCCCATTCTGTAGGTTGTCTGTTCACCCTAGTGATAGTTTCCTTGGCTGTGCAGAAGCTTTTTAATTTGATCAGGTCCCATTTATTTATTTTTGTTGCTGCTGTGATTGCTTTGGGGGTCTTCATAAATTCTTTGCCTAGGCCAATGTCCATAAGATTTTTTCCAACGTTTTCTTCTAGAATTCTTATGGTTTCACATCTTAGGTTTAAATCTTTTATCCATCGTGAATTAATTTTTGTGAGAGGTGAGAGGTGTAGGTCCAGTTTCAGTCTTCTACATGTGGCCATCCAGTTTTCCCAGCACCATTTATGAATAGGGATTCTTTTCCCCAGTGTATGTTTTTGTGTAATTTGTCAAAGATCAGATGACAGTATGAGGATGGTTTTATATTTGGGTTCTCAGTCCTGTTCCATTGGTCTATGTCTCTGTTCTTGTGCCAGTACCATGCTGTTTTGGTTACTATAGCCTTGTAGTATAGTTTGAAGTCTGGTAGATTGATGCCTCCCAATTTGTTCTTTTTGTTTAAGATTGCTTTGGCTAGACGAGGTCTTCTCTGGTTCCACATGAAGCATAGAATTATTTTTTCTAGGTCATCAAAGAATGATGTTGGTATTTTGATAGGGACTGCATTGATTCTGTAAATCACTTTAGGTAGCAAAGACATTTTTACAATGTTGATTCTACCTATCCAAGAGCATGATAGGGTTTTACATCTGTTTATATCCTCTGCAATTTCTTTTCTCAGTGTTTCATAATTCTCTCTATATAGGTCTTTCACCTCCTTAGTTAGATATGTTCCTAAATATTTAATTTTCTTTGGTGCTATTATGAAAAGTATTGCATCTTTAATTTCACTTGTGGCTTGACTACTATTGGCATATATGAAGGCTGTTGATTTGTGTGTGTTGATGTGTATCTCAAGACTTTGCTGAATTCATTTATCAATTCCAGTAATCTCTTGGTTGAATCTTTGGGGTTTTCTAGATATAATATCATATCGTCCATGAAGAGTGAAAGTTTGACCTTTTCTGCCCCCATTTGTACACCCCTGATTCCTCTCTCTTGTCTAATTGCTCTGGCAAGGATTTCTAGCACTATGTTGAATAGAAGTGGAGATAGTGGGCAACCTTGTCTGGTTCTGGTTTTAAGGGGGAATGTTTTCAATTTTTCCCCATTCAGTATGATATTGGCTGTGGGTTTATCATATATGGCCTTAATAATTTTGAGGTATGAGCCATCTATGCCTATATTGTTAAGAGTTCTTATCATAAAAGGGTGCTGGATTTTGTCAAAAGCCTTTTCTGCATCTATTGAAAGGATCATATAATCTTTGTCCTTGCTTTTATTTATGTGGTGAATTACATTTATAGATTTGTGTATGTTGAACCATCCCTGCATCTCGGGAATGAAGTCCACCTGATCATGATGGATTATTTTTTTGATGTACATTTGAATTTGGTTTGCTAGGATTTTATTGAGAATTTTTGCATCTATATTCATAAGGGATATTGGTCTGTAGTTTTCTTTTCTTGTTTTGTCCTTTCCTGGCTTTGGCATCAAGGTGATATTGGCTTCTTAGAATGAATTTGGGAGGATTCCATCCTTCTGGATGTTTTTGAATAATTTCTGCAGTATAGGCACCAGTTATACTTTGTAGGTTTGGTAGAATTCAGGTGTGAACCCATCTGGTCCAAGACTTTTTTTTGTTGGAAGATCTTTTTATTACTGCTTCAATTTTGGTGCTTGATATTGGTCTGTTTAGGAATTCTATCTCTTCCTGGTTGAGCCTAGGGAGGTAGTGTGTTTCTAAGAATTTGTCCATTTCCTCCACATTTTCATGTCTTTGGGCATAGAGATTTTTGTAGTATTCAAAGATGATGTTTTGTATTTCCGTGATATCAGTTGTGACCTCTCCTTTTTCATTTCTAATTGAGCTTATTAGAGTCCTTTCCTTTCTGCTTCTGGTCAACCTGGCAAGTGGCCTGTCTATTTTGTTTATCTTTTCAAAGAACCAACTTTTCGTTTTGTTAATCTTCTGTATTCTTTTATTTTCAATTTCATTTAATTCTGCTCTGATCTTGGTTACTTCTTTTCTTCTGCTGGCTTTAGGATTGCTTTGCTCTTCTTTTTCCATTTCCTTAAGATGATTCATTAGTTTACTGATTTGTGACCTTTCTGTCTTTTGGATGTGAGCATTTAAGGTGATAAGTTTTCCTCTCAGGACTACTTTTGCTGTATCCCACAGATTTTGATAACTTGTGTCCCCATTATCATTTAGTTCAAAGAATCTTTTGATTTCCATCTGAATCTCCTCCTTGACCCAATAGTCATTCAGCAACAGATTGTTTAATTTCCACGTTTTTGGGTGAATATATGAGTTTCTGTTGGAATTGATTTCCAATTTTATTCCACTGTGGTCCAAAAAGATACATGCCATGATCTCCACTTTTTTTTTTTTTTTTTATTTTTTTATTTTTTTAATTTCAGAATATCATGGGGGTACAACATTTTGGCCATACACATTGCCCCTGTTCTGCCCGTGTCAGAGCCACAATCGTGGTCATCTCCCAAACTGTGCTCCCCACATCCATTCAGTGAGAGTTTTTCCCATCCCTTCCACCCCCCTCCCGCCCGCCCGCCCCCTGATGAATGTTATTGCCCTGTGTGATGTAAGTGTTCATCAGTTAGTACCAGTTTGATGGTGAGTACCAGTGATGCTTGTTTTTCCAATCCTGTGACACTTCGCTTCGAAGAATGGGTTCTAGCTCCGACCAGGATAATACCAGATGTGTTAATTCACTATTGTTCCTTATTGCTGAGTAATACTCCATGGTATACATATACCACATTTTATTGATCCACTCGTGTATTGATGGGCACCTGGGTTGTTTCCACAACTTTGCAATTGTGAATTGTGCTGCTATGAACATTCGAGAGCAGATGTCTTTATTATAAAATGTCTTTTTTTCTTTTGGATAAATACCCAGTAGTGGGATTGCTGGGTCAAATGGTAATTCTACTTTTAATTCTTTGAGATATCTCCATATTCTTTTCCATAGAGGTTGTACTAATTTGCAGTCCCACCAGCAGTGTATGAGTGTTCCTACCTGTCCACATCCCCGCCAACATTTGTTATTTGGGGATTTTTTGATATGAGCCAATCTCACTGGAGTTAAGTGATATCTCATTGTGGTTTTGATTTGCATTTCCCTGATGATTAGAGAACTTGAGCACTTTTTTATATGTTTGCTGGCCATCATTCTGTCTTCTTTGGAAAAGTTTTTGTTCATGTCCTTTGCCCATTTTTTAATAGGGTTGTTTGATTTTTTCTTGTTGATTTTCCTAAGTTCTGTATAGATTCTGGTTATAAGCCCTTTATCAGAGGTGTAGCATGCAAATATTTTCTCCCATTCTGTAGGTTGTCTGTTCACTCTAGTGATAGTTTCCTTGGCTGTGCAGAAGCTTTTCAATTTGATCAGGTCCCATGTATTTATTTTTGTTGCTGCTGTGATTGCTTTGGGGGTCTTCTTCATAAATTCTTTGCCTAGGCCAATGTCCATAAGAGTTTTTCCAACATTTTCTTCGAGAATTCTTATGGTTTCATGCCTTAGGTTTAATGATCTCCACTTTTTAAAATTTGTTGAGATCTGTTTTGTGGCCCAGGATGTGATCAATCCCAGAGAAAGTTCCATGAGCTGATGAGAAGAATGCACATTCAATGTTGTCTGGGTGGAGTGTTCTATAGGTGTCTGCCAGGCCCAAATGTTTTAGAGTCCTGTTTAGGTCCATTGTTTCTTTGCTTATTTTCTGTTTGGAGGATCTGTCCAGTTCTGTCAGTGGGGTGTTGAAGTCCCCAGCTATTATGGCATTACTATTTATTATGTTGTCTAGATCAAGCAGTATTTGCTTTACATATCTGGGCACTCCTGTGTTGGGTGCATAAATGTTTAGGATTGTTAAATCTTCTTGTAAGATTTTTCCCTTCACCACTATATAGTGCTCATCTTTGTCCTTCTTTACTTTTGTTGCTTTAAAGTTTATATCATCTGAAATAAGGATGGCTACTCCAGATTTCCTTTGGTTTCCATTAGCCTGGAAAATTGTATTCCATCCTTTCACCTTGAGTCTGAATGAGTCCTTGTGTGTAAGATGTGTTTTCTGGAGACAGCAGATACTTGGCTTGTATTTTTTAATCCATTCAGCCAGCCTATGTCTCTTCAATGGGCAATTCAAGCCATTTACATTTATTGAGAGAATTGATATTTGGGGTAGATTTCTGTTTATTCTATTGGGTAGTCTCTTGTTCTGTTTTACCTCTTGAGTCATTGTGAAATCTGGGTTCTGGAGTTTTAGCTTTTAGGTAGTTTTACATTGGTGGGTGTCTGTTGTGCTGGTTAGTGTACAATGCAGTTCTAAGCACTTCTTGCAGGGCCGGTCTGGACTTCACAAATTCTATCAGTGACTGCTTGTCTGGAAAAGTCTTTATTTCTCCCTCATATAAGAAGCTTAGTTTGGCAGGATACAGAATTCTGGGTTGGCCTTTGTTTTGTTTTAGGAGACTGATGATGGCTCCCCATTCCCTTCTGGCTTATAAGGTTTCAACTGAGAAATCTGCAGTTAATCTGATCGGTTTCCCTTTGTAGGTTACGTGTTCTTTTCGTCTTATAGCTCTGAGGAGTGCCTCTTTTGTGTTTACTTTGGTCAGTCTAATAATTATGTGGCATGGTGAGTGCCTTTTCACATTGAATCTCCCAAGAGTCCTGTTTGCTGCTTGTACTTGGATATTGAGATTTCTGGCTAGGCCATGGAAATTTTCCTCTATTATTCCTTCACATAGATTTTCCAGCCCATGCGAATTTTCTTCCTCTCCTGCAGGGATGCCTATGATCCTTATGTTTGGCCTCTTTACATAATCCCACATTTCTTGTATGCTTTGTTCATGCCTCTTGTTTTTGTGTTCTTTCTCATCTATTTATTTATTTAGTACATAGGAGTTCTCTTCCAGCTCTGAGATTCTTTCCTCTGCATGATCCAGCCTGTTCTTAAGGCTTTCCACTGTGTTTTGTAGATCCTTGAATGCCTTTTTCATTTCTAGAATTTCTATTTGATTTTTACAGAATACTTCTATTTCTTTAGAAAATGTTTCATTCACTTCTTGCATTTTTCTTGTGGTTTCTTTGTGCTTGGATTCAATTTTCTCTTGAATTTCATTGAGCTTTCCTATAATCCATCAACGAAATTCCTCTTCTGTCATTCTACCCATTTCATTTGAATTGGTATCCGTTGCTGAGGAACTAATGATTTCTTTTGGGGGTGACTTTTCAGTCTGATTTTTCATGTTTCCTGAGTTCTTTCACTGATTTTTCCTCATCTGGCCTCTTGGTTGAGAGCTGGGGGTGTTAGGGCTAGTTTATGGCCCTGTCTCCAAGCCCCCGAGGTTTGTTCCTTGGCCGAGTCAGGGAGAGGAGTGAAGCACTGGTCTGTACTGCCTTAGGTGTATTTTGGCAAGTTTGGTGGATCTCTTGGGTTACCTCTGACTTGTTGTCTTCTCCTCTTCCCGGTGGAGTTTAGTAAGTCCTCCCAGCTTGAGCTCCAAGCTGGTGGATTGTACTTGAGGGTATGAATCCACAGCTCCCTAATAGCTAGGTATTCTGTTGTGTTTGTGGCAGACTCTGATCCCCCAGGTGGGGTATGCGAAAACCCCAAGCTTTGGGAGGGGTCTTGTAGCTCCTAGGCATTATTTTGACCCTGTTCCTCTGGAGGTGTGGGTAGAAACACAGTTGCTTTTGGCTGCAGCCTGAGGGCTAAATTTGGAAAATACTTACTACACAGCTTAGAGGTTGCTTATCCAGCCACGTGCACCTGGCCCTCTGACATGGGTCTCCATGTGACACTGGCTGATAGGGGGATCTCCAATTGTGCACCCCTTTTCCACCACTAGACCCCAAGGCAAGGCAGATGGGTGTCTCTATCCCCAGAAATCTCCACCAGGGAGATGTTCCCACCGGGGGGAATAGTGGCCACTGGAGGCACTCTTGGATCAAGCAAAATTCCCTTATGAAGTGGGCAGAGTTAGGGGGAGCAGCTTTGGTTCAGCCTGTGGCTCTTGCGGCATTCAGTTGCCGTGAGAACTGGTACTTATACAAAGTGAGTCACTATAACCAGCCACCTTCAAAATGACTGATCTCTCGGGTAAAGGAGGGCTGGGACCTGAAGAGCGGGCACTGGGACCAGCACGTAGTGGACTTGTAGGAGGCCAGAGCCAGGGTAGCAGGTCTGGATGGACGGGCTTCAAACTGTTTCCAATACACAAAGGTTCTGCCCCTACAGTTCCAGGATCTCATCCCACCTGGAACCCACATATGCAGCTGTCCCTGGCCACCAAGGGTGATGCCTGTCGCACCCACGTCGAAGAGCCCCAGGGCCAGAGGTGGGGTGAAGCTAGAGACCTGGCTCACAGCTCCAGGCAGGAGACTTTAAAGATGGCTATTGGCCCCCAATCTGGCATACAGCAGGGCTCAGATCGCACCTGTGAACACAACTTTTCTCAACCGGCCTGTGTCCTGCAGAGGCAACTGCTGGCAGCCCCTAAGGGTGTGTCTTGCTCTCTGTGAAACTCCTGTGCCCAGGTCCCGCTGACTTCCAGTGGTGAGGTGCCGGTCTGCAGATTCCCATGCACTGTCCCAGGAAGCTGTATTTCAGCCCAGTCCCTACCTGGCCCTGAGCAGTCCCTGTATAGTGTAGCTGAGAGTTTCATATGGCTCCCACAATTGTTTCCTCTCCACAGAGCCTGCTGCCTTGAGCTACAGCTTTGCCCCAACTCTGGACTTGTCCCTGACTGAGTGGATGGGAAGTCTGTGGGGAAGGTGCGTAACCGCTTATAGGTCTGGTCGCACTGTGCTAACCAGGCGAGCACGTCCTTCCCGCACTCTGGTCTCTATTGTACTCCTTGCACTCTCCGATCTTTGTGAATGTATCACCCAGTACCTGTTTTCTTGGGCTGAGTGTCCCACATTGTTTCTGTGTAAATTCACAATGCTGTTTTCAGATTGAGCGATCCATGCGCAGGCAGCCAATGGCATTTTTCATCTCCTTCCTTGGGAGCGGTAAGGTGGGAGGACTCTATCAGACCACCTTTTTTTTTCTCTCATAGGGGTGTGTTTGAGGTTGAATTGTGTCCTCCCAAAAGATGTTGAAGTCCTAGCCCTGCTGTCGGGACCCACTTGACTCCTGTGACTTCTGCAGTTTGGGTCAAAGTTGAGAAATGTCAGTGTGTGGGTGGGCAGGCCAAGGCCAGAGGAGCTGAAGTCCCCAGGAAAAGGCAAAGGTGCCTGGGTGGTTGAGAAGCAACATGGTGCTTGCTGTCTGACTCGAACCTGTGGGATGGGGTGCACCCCGGGGTTCTAGGTACCTGGCGTCATGTCCACAGAAAGCTTCCTGCACACTGACGGCAGGTATCTCTGGGCTCGTATAGGTAGAAGGACTCTCCAGATGTTTGGGTGCGAGCAGATGGCAAGCCAACCTGAACTGGGGGGTGTGTTCAGGACCTGGGAGGAAGGAGGTGGCTAGGGCCTGGAAGGGTGGCTTGGGTGGGTAGGCTTCAGTCTACCTCTTAGGCTCCAGACACCCACAGATGCAGGTCTGCCACTCAGAAGGCTTTGCTCTCCTTGCTTCGCCCGGGGCCCAAGGAAGCGCTGGGGCCTTGACAGCTGTGCCCCATTTCAAGTGCCCTTGTGCCAGGAGTGGGTTGGAGCCTGAAACCATGAGGTCCAAACCAGACCTCTAAATGGCGTGGCCTGAAGGTGGCAGCCACAAGGGGTGATGGGACAGATGGCCCAGATTAATAGATTGCAATCTGTTTCTTAGGCATCAGAGTCCCGCAGATGTTGGTAATCCACATAGAAAATGTGGGTCTCCTCGTCCCCCACAGAGCCCCTGGAAGCGGCCAGCAGGGACCACTTAGGGTGGAGCCTGCTGCACCTCAGCAGGAGAGTCCTTGGGTCAGGGGTAGGGTGGAGCTTGAAACTGCTTTTCCAAACTGGACCTCCAGGTGAAGTGGCCTGAGGATGGCAGCCACTGGAGGTGACCCGGTAGATGTCCTGGATCAATAGATTGCTCTCTGCTTCTGAGGCACCAGTTGTTGGCTCAGAAAAATGTGGCTCTCCTGGCCTCTTGCAGAGCCTGAGAGGAGTGGCTGCCCACAGCTGCTCAGGATGGGGCCCGTTGCGCGTTGGCGTGCAAGCCCCTGGGCCAGGAGTGGGATGGGATCTGACACCGAATTTCTGAACAGGATCTCCAACGGGAGAGGTCTAAAGACGGCGGCGGCTGGAGGCAACCTGGCGGACAGCCCAGATTAATAGATTGCTAACTGCTTCTTAGGCCCCCGTCCTCCACACAGAAAATGTGGCTCTCCCAGCCTCTCACTAAGTCCGCGAGAGCATCTGCCTGCGGCCGCTCTAGGTGAAGCCCGCTGCTCCCTGGCGTGCAAGCTCTTGGGCCGGGAATGGGGTGGAGCCTGAAACCAAGTCTCCAAACAGGATCTCCTAGCAAAGAGTTCCAAAGACGGCGGCCTCCAAAGAGCAGACTGCCCAAATCAAAAATGGCGGCTGGTGGATAGCAAACAGCTCAAATCAAAGATCGTGGCTGCTGGAGGGCAATCGGCCCAAATCAGTAGACTGTAATCCGCCTCTTAGGTGCTGGTGGGTCGGGGAGAAAATGCGGCTTTCCCAGCCTACTGCAGAGCCAGTGGGAGTGGGAATTAGCGGCTGTTCAGGGCAGGGCCTGCCATTCTTCCATCAACTCCCCCATGCCCTGATTTCCAGTGGGAAAATGCCCATCTCCAAATTCCAGCATTCGGCCACAGGAACTTGCAACTCAGATTAGACCCTCCCCGTCCCAGCGTGACTCAGTGCGCTGGAGAGTTTAGGTCACCTCCTGTAATCTTCCCCTCGCCACAGAGGCTGTTGCCCAGTGCAAAGGCTTTGCGCAGACTCCAGGTGTGTCCCTATCTGTGTAGGCAAATTATCAGTGAGGGTGGCAGGTGTCTCTGCAGTTCAGGTCGTCCCGCGCCATGGGCGCGGCCCTCCTGCGCTCTCTTTTCAACTGATTTCCTCATACTCTCCGATGCTTCCAAGTATAACTCCCCTTCACCTTATTTTCTCCTGTGCTGAATGTCCCACGCTGGTTCTTTCCTAATTCACAATGCTGCCCCTGGTGTCAGAGATCCGCATGCAGGCAGCCCTCCGTGCTTTCCGCCTTCTTCTCTGGGAGCAGTGAGCTGGGACACCCCCACTTGTCGGCCATTTTCACCACCTTCTCTCTTCCTCTTCTTATAGAACCACCAGTTCTCCTCTTATGATAACTCATTAATCCATTAAACTGTCATTCATGAGGCAGAGCCCTCATGACTCAATCACCTTTTAAAAGCCTCACCTCTCAATACTGCCACATTGGGGGTTAGGTTTCAACATGAGTTTTGGAGGGCACATTCAAACCATAGCAACTTCTGTCCAGAGCAATTATAATCCCACCATTTTATTGACATTAGGAATTCTTATTGATTTCAGTGTTTATTAATTTATCATTTTAATGTACATTTAGTTACTAATACATTTTGAATCATAGTTTTAAAAATTCAAAATGAAACAAGCCATTTAAAAAATTCATTTCCTTTTCATCTAATAACCCTTAAGTAATAAGATTTTTTCAAAACATCTCCCCAAACCCCCTGCTTACACACACACTTCTATTTAAGGTCAGATAGTTAGAAAGTGAATTCAGTTATAATCTCAGTTGTATAGCTTGTAGGGATGAAAATAGGGATGAAAACATAAAATTTCTTTAAATTAAGAAATGAAAAATGCATGGCAGAAAAATACTAAGATTTAGTAGATACCAATTTTTAGTTTTCTTTATAAATATAGTACAATTCCAATCACTGTTAATCCCTCATAGGAATTTTTTGCTTTTCTTTTACCTTAGGGTATTTAACAGAATTTGAGTATGTTCTATTATGTTGATCATTTTTGATATCACAATGCCAGTATTTTTAATTGTCATTGTAAATTTGGTAAATTGTTGCAGGAAGACCCTGTTTAACTTTCTATTTTATGATCCCTAGTCTGAATTTTTGAGTTGGGAAGATGCATGTCTTCAACTCTTCAAGTATGTACTTGCCAATGTAATTCAAGGTGCCTTTGTCATTCAAAAATCAGCAAATGTTTTACAATGTTCATTCACAAAAATCTCATTGCTTATATGATTACATTTTCCAAGTAAGCTTCTGCCTCTAAAAAAAAAGTGTCCATTATGGTATATGTTTTATAATACTGAGCAAATATAAACTGAAACGGAGATCATGGCTTATTGATTTTTAAACTGACCCCCATGTCACTTACCAAAAACTGTAACATACCAAGTGTTTAATAAATATATGTACTTGGGTTGAAAAAAATATTAGTAGCAGCACTGTATAATGGAAAGTACATAGGAGTTAAAAATGCTTGACTTCTTGTTCCAATTCTGTTGAAGTGACTGTGGGAAATTCATTTCAACTCTCTGAACCCTATAATTACCACCCTAACCAACTCAGAGTGCTCTTGAAAAAAGCAAGTTAAATAATAGATGGGAAAGAAGTTTCCAACTGTAAAGAACTATCTAAATGCAAGGTGGATTCTTTTAAGGGTAAGAAAAAATGGTATTTTGCAAATGTTTGGGGGAAAGAAAAAGAAATTCTTTCCCAGTTTCCTCTGCCTTTTAACATTAAATTCAACAAACATCTATTGAACATTGCACTAGTCACTGATTGTAGAAAAATTATACAGATCTTGAAAGTTACAGTCCTTGAATTCAAAGAGTTCATAATCTAGTAGGAGAGGATGTGGTAGGCGGTGGGATTAGTGCTCTTGCTGCAACACAGGGCTGTGGGAGAATAGTAAAGGGGTGATTGTGGGATGCAGAGAGGAGATTAGGAGAGCTTCTACAGCTTGCTGGCTGGAAAGCATGTGCACTCGACTTAAGGGTCTAAGGGCAGTAGGTTTATGTGACACTTATTTGAGAGTGGATTCCCAAAGACCTGATACACGAGTCTTATATTCCCCTATCTTCCCTACATTGAGTTTTAAGCAGGCACAAAGTCCATGCTCCATATTTGCGTGTCATTTATCATTGAGTAAAAACACTGAAACAGTTTTAATTCAAAAATCTTTTACTTCTTCTAGTTGATAATTATATCATCTGCTTATAAAACATCTCTCCCTCCCAACCTAGCTTTCATGGATTCTACTTTGGTGGCTTGGGCTATTATATCTTTGGCTCTTTCTTATGAATTTAAAAATCCTTTCTTCCTACTTTTGTTGCTTGCTCCCAAACAAAACTAGAAAAATGTGCACCCTAAGGATCTGTCATTAATTCCTTGGGGTGTCTAAAATTTTCTGCTGAACCTTATTGTTCCAATCAACTTTGCTAAAAACCTCATGTCCCAGGGTAGGAAATAGCAAGCACTGTAAAACAGACTATAGTGGTTGAAAGGAAAGAGAACGTATTCTGTCTTTTGAGAACGGTTTCACTCAACAAGGGCTTTCATGGTTACCATGCAGAACTTGCCACTTGGGAGAAAGAATCCTGAGAGTGATGGGAGAACAGCAGGAGATAGGAGCCTTGTTGAACTGGGGGGGACGAGGATGGTTAGTGCAACGGGAACTGCTGATTTTATTATAGTCAAGGCTCCACTGCCTACAGTTATTCCTAGACTGGTTTCCCTCCCGGTATTCTGCATTTTCAGAACCAACTATCACTGGTTTGTGCCTTCTCAGGAAATTGAATGCATTGCATTGTTAGCGTAGGCAACATCTGGTAGATGTAAGCCTAAGCACATGTCTGGTTTAGATAAATTCATGCTACTGTTCCTCCAATTACATGGGTATTTGAAAGTTGTTAAAAGCAAAGCTTAAATTCTTGTAGGAACCTGAAAAAAACTTCACTCCTTAAATTGTCTTTTGTGGTCAAGCATGTGCTTAGATCTGACCAGTATACTGGAGTTTTAGTTTGATTTTGGTAAATATTACCTGGAAGACCCCAAGCATGACTCAAGTCAACTCTCACTTTCTCTAGGCCTCCTTTTTGCTTATGAATTATTTCACTTCTATTAAATGTCACGAGATAAGGTCTTTCTCTGCTCTGGAGAAGGCACTGGATCATGTTGCCAGTCAGGTGGCCAAGCAGGCCTGTATGCTTCTCAGTGGACATTCTGAAATTCATTGCCATTCCTCCTAACTCAGTTCTGAGGCTCTGGGCAAAGCTCAGACAGAGAACCCAGGCAGGTTTCTGAATTTAGAAAAATGTCCCTCTTCCTGCCCAACTTGAACATGAATAGGAATAAAATTTATGTGAGCCATGTGGATAGTACAGCTAAGTCTTTTGGAAAAGGAAGAAATTCAGGCAAGGAAGAAAAGGTTGGAGCACGCTTTATATTTTCCTTGTCTATATGGCCAAAGGTGTAATGCTTTTCTTTCTCATTCAGTCCCTAACAGTCATCAAAGTGTTCCCTAACTCTCCCCCCAACACAAGGTAGAGCTGATTACCTTTCCTCTCACCCACCCAACTGCTCCTTGTAAGTACTTCCATTATCACCAGATCATAAATGTGCTTATGTCTTTGAAGACGGGATTTGGTCTAGTTCATCTGTGTAGCTTAAATGTCTAACATAGCTCCCAGTACATAAGAGGGGCTCAATAAAGGTTTTTTGAATGATATTGAATCACTCAATCTTCTCTCTCTCTCTATCTCACACACATACACAAATACACACATAAAAGATTACCTTTTCAGATTACTAAGAATTTTTCTTAAAAAAAAATACAGTTACATATGTTAGCATTGCCATACTTTAATTAGTCAGATTAAAGCACATATATCTTCAAAACTATTTTATTTTTCCTTTTGGAAACTATGTAACCATTCTAAATTTTGTTCTATTAATAATATATTTCAATATTTGAATCAATGTACATGGTGATCCCAAATGCAAGGTTCAAAGAGAATGGTGCATTTTTCTTTTCTTTTTAAAAACAAACAAGATTAAAATGTGTCTGGTCCCCATAGCAACCAAGCCAAAGACATAGAAGAGATGAAATAGGATTCACAGTTTTGTAATTGTTGCTACTGCACAGCATTTTCCAAATCCTTTTATTGTGTATGTAGCATTCATAATAAGCAGGAGTGAAACAACTTAAGTTGACCAACTTACATCTCCTAAGTGCCAAGCAATTCTTTTGAAATGAAAGAGAATCAGACATAGAAGATGCCAAATTTTGTAGCCTTGCCATTTAGCATTCACAGGAAGAGGCTGAGCTTTTAGAACTGAGTTAGTGAAATTGCGCAGCTATAGTATTTGAGAATTTAATTCTGAATTCCTATGGGATGCTAGAAATTATGCTACAAAAATAAACAAGATGAATCTACACATGCATGGATTTTGTATCTTACAGTCTAGAGGGGAGTGCCTAGAATTGGAGTATATAGGGAGCATACATTCCCACAGCAACATCTCTATTCACTGGAGAATGATTTAAGTGAGTATCCAAGATATTTACTAAACATCTATAGTGGACAAGACTTAAAGCTAAAGACTGCAGGATGTAATTCTTGCCTTGGAGTCCTTATTTGCAAAGAATTCATAAACTAGTATGGGAGATAGAAATATAAAATGACTTACAACACAACCCAGACTCTAGTAAAAGCCAAGATTTAGGAAGAGCATGAAATGAGATTACAAGGAGAGAGGGACTCCTTCTAATTAGATTAGTGCCTGTCATAGAGTAAATACTTAGTAAATACCTGTTCTATGAATGAATTTTTTGACAATAATTCATGATTATTCAATGATTCAATAATTCAATGATTTTTATTAATCACAGAAATATAAGAATAAAATATCATTCCCCCTAAGAACTGGAACAAGACAAGGGTGCCTTTTGTCAGCACTTCTATTCAACATAGTGCTGGAAGGCCTGGCTAGAGCAATCAGTCAAGAGAAAGAAACAAAGGGTATCCAAATCTGGAAAGAGGAGGTCAAACTATTGCTTTTTGCTGACAATATGATCTTGTATCTAGAAAACTCCAAAGATTCCACCAAGAGACTCCTGGAATTGATTGATAAATTCAGCAAAGTCTCAGGTTACAAAATCAATGTACACAAGTCAGTAGCATTTCTATATACCAGTAACAGTCAAGCTAACAATCAAATCAGAGATTCAAAACCATTCACAGTAGCTACAAAGAAAATAAAATACCTAGGAATATACTTAACCAAGGAGGTGAAAGATCTTTACAAGAACTACAAAACACTGAGGAAAGAAATCGAGAGGACACAAACAAATGGAAAAACATACCATGCTCAGGGATTGGTAGAATCAACATTGTTAAAATGTCCATACTACCCAAAGTGATTTACAGATTCAGTGCAATCCCTATCAAAATACCAATGTCATGCTTCACGGATCCAGAAAAATAATTCTATGCTTCGTTTGGAACCAGAAAAGAGACCAAATAGCCAAAGCAATCCTAAGCAAAAAGAACAAATCTGGAGGCATCACATTACCAGTGTTCAAACTATGCTACAAGCCAATAGTAACCAAAACAGCGTGGCATTGGCACACAAATAGAGACATAAACCAATGGAACAGAACAGAGAACCCAGATATAAAACCATCTACTTACAGCCAACTGACCTTTGACAAAACAGACAACAATGCACATTGGGGGAAAGAAGCCCTATTCAATAAATGGTGCTGGGAAAATTGGACAGCCACAGGTAGAAGACTGAAACAGGACCCCTATCTCTTACCACTCACAAAAATTAATTCAAGATGGATAAAAGACTTAAATGCAAAGCATGAAATCATAAGAATTCTAAAAAAAAAGTAGGAAAAACACTTCTAGATATTGGCCTAGGCAAAGAATTTATGACGAAGACCCCAATGGCAGTTACAGCAACAACAAAAATTAATAAATGAGATTTGATTAAACTGAAAAGCTCTGCATAGCTAAGGAAATAATCAACACAGCAAATAGACAACCTACAGATTGGGAGAAAATATTCACAAACTATACATCCATTAAAGGGCTAATATCCAGAATCTACAAAGAACTCAGTAAGAAACCCCATTAAAAAGTGGGCAAAAGACATGAACAGAAGCTTTTCAAAAGAAGATAGACAAATAGCCAACAAACATATGAAAAAGTGCTCAATTTCACCAATCATCAGGGAAATTCAAGTTAAAACCACAATTAGATATCACCTTACCCCCATTAAAATGGATTTTATTAAAAAGTCCAAAAACAACACGGACGTTGGCATGCATGTAGAGAGAAAAGAATGCTTATGCACTGTTGGTGGGACTGCAAATTAGTACAACCTCTATGGAAAACAGTATGGAGATTTTTTTCAAAGAACTAAAAGTGGACCTAACATTCGATCCAACAATCCCACTACTGGGCATCTACCCAAAGGAAAAGAAGTCTTTATCAAAAAGACACCTGCGCTTGAATGTTTATTGCAACACAATTCACAATTGCAAAGATGTAGAATCAACCCAAGTGCCCATCAATTCACGAGTGGATTAATAAAATGTGGTATATGTATACCATGGAATATTAGCCATAAAAATGATGAATTAATGCCTTTTGCAACAATTTGGATGGAACTGGAGACCATTCTCCTAAGTGAAGTATCTAAGGAATGGGAAAACAAGTACCACATGTACTCATCATTAAATTGGAACTAAGCAGTGGGCACACATCTGCACAGAGGGAAGTAAAACTCAGTGGTAATCAAGCAGGGGAAGCGGGGAGGAGGAAAGGGGCAAAAACCTACCTAACGGGTACAATGAGCACTACTTGAGTGATGGGCACACTTGTAGCCATGACTCAAGCATTACAAAAGTGACCTGTGTAATCAAAAACATTTGTACGCCCTTAATATTTTGAAATAAAAAAAGTGAGACATCACTGCAGTTCCTCCTGCGGCACCAGTTCTGCTTACTAAAAGTGACCCAGTGGGCACTCATGTTCCATAGTAACTCAAAAATTAGCCAATTCTTTTAAAATAAAATGCCTAGTGATGATTAAAACACTTAGTGCTGAAAGAGAGAAAAAGAAAGAGAAGAGAGAGAAGTCTCAGGATTAAACTAGAAGTAAATACATAAAATGTTAAACGTTAACACTAGTTATCTCTAGGTGGTGGGATTTAAGCAATTTCATTTATTTTTAAAATATAGCCATCAATTTGTTTCTACAATAAGCATGTATCACGTTTATAATAAGAAAGATTTGTCTTTTCAAAATATTTTTAAAGACTTATTCAGAACTTTCTAGTTGTAATGAGACTTCATTCGCTAGCTCTGCCTGGGACCAGGTTTCTTGTTAAGATATCCCTAAGTCTCAGACAACCTTCTGCCTTCTAATTCCAAGTTTGCTCAGTGGAATAACAAATTTGGTTTTCCAGTTTCTTTTATACATAGCCTTGGAAGACAGAAATGAATTTCTGATAACTGTATAGATCTATAGCATGATAACAATACATTTCTAATTTTTGAGCACAATTAAATTTCAAATACTTTATCTCATACTCTCCTTGAGCTATGAAAATGTCATAGATGTTACCATGCATTTGACATCTCCCAGATTTTGTAATATGCTCAGATTTAACTGCGGAGGCTTTGGTCAGACCATGCTTATCATATTTTGTCTCAGTGTACGAGAAGACATTGCTACTTAATTGTATCAACCCATCTTTTCAGAGTCTAAGTAATGTGAGTCAGGTTGAGTTGGAAACATGCTGTGGACCCCAAAGACTGACGAGCTACTGGCTTTTGGTGGCCACCTCTGCAAGGGCCCACCTTGTTAGCCACTTGCTTTGTCTCTGGAGCATCCCCTGAGTTGCATGAAGTATGTTTTCATCGTCATGCTTTTTTCTTTTTAATACATGTGTGCTGAATTTTGTTTGGGCACCAGTGGAACTGTTGACATTTGGTATCATGGAGGCATGTGATTATTCTGAGTGTATTCTCAATTACATCTATTAATTTCACAAGAGAAAGTGTCAGAATTATTTGTGGTAGTGGAAACTTAATCTAAATATGCAACACCAGGGTAAAGACTGAGTACATTAGAGCAACTGGAATACTATTCAGTTATTATAATGTTACAAAAAGCTTGTTATATAATGTTAAATAAGAAACTTATAAAATACTATCATTGTGTCTACTGCATAAATACAATAAACTGTGTAGAGATGAAGAAGAGATCATGGGTAGGGAGGAGGCCAACCCTGACCATCTCTCTGTCTAAATACGTGATGTTATTTCTCTCCTGCTGTCGGTGCACCGTGTTGATGCAGAGGTTCTTTGCAAGCATTTCTCTTCCCGGAATTCAAAACAAGACGTGGGCCAAAGCCCTGTGCACTTTGTTTCCTCCTCAACAGGACTCAATCTTCTTTCCATTACTCCACCTGAGCTGAGACCAGAGTGATGGAGGCACTAGGAGCCTAAGAGTCTTAGAGAGCATTTGAGCCTCTTCTTTTCCCCTCTAAAAAACTCAGTATTTCTCCTCCAGAGGGTTTCTATGTCTGCCTTACATCTGGTAGAAACTTTCTGTACATCATATCCTCCCCCTTTCCTACTCCACAGACGTTTAATTCTAGGGGGTACTTGTCCACTCTTTCCCAAGCAATAAGTCTCATGGCTTAGTAGCTTTGATGGTAGAAGTTCAAGACAAGTAAATTTCTCAGAAATAAGAGAAATAGTTTGAGAGTTGGGAGAGCTTCCAAAAATATCCTCCCCATTTCAAATTATTAACAATTAAAATGGAAATAAATATTAGTTTAAGTTACAGGGAAATCAATACTAGAAATATTATCAGGAACTGAGGTATCCAAGCCCACAGACATCCAGAATAGCTGTAATTTAGATGTGAGCCTTGTAGTGTCTCTTTTATTGTAGCATTCACCACTGATTGTCTGGTTATGTACTGGACACCTTCTGAATGTCACCTGACCCTTTCCCTACTGTGACATCTTTCCCCCTCAGATCTGTAGTAATTAATCACCAGTACCATTTTTTAACTTTGGTGAAATTCTGACTAATGATTTGATGCTCTTCATCATTTTCTGGACACTTCCTTTGCCATATGAAAAGGGCTTGAACCATGTAGTCTGGAGAATATGCATTTGACAGTTCACTGTGTTTCTATCCTTAGCAGCTCTCACCACTTCCTCATGCTGTATTTCCGAAATACAACACCCCTTTCTATGTTCTTATAACTTGTGAGCCCCATCTCTTTTTAAGCTTATAAAGTAGGCCTTTTATTCCTGAACTTTTGCTTTCTATTTTCCCTCTACCATTCAATGATTTTTCCTTCTTTTATAAATATCTCTCTTTTTGAGTGCATAACATTCCTAGACTACGTTTGTACCAGACATTTCCCATGTTCATTTTATTCTGCTGATGAAACAAAAAAAACCTCTGTTTTTATGTGAGAACTGTAGAATTAGGATGTGGTTATGTTCATGTTTGACTTTTTGCCAAATCCTGATTAGAAAGGAAATAACAGAACAAGAATATTGCATGGAGAAAAAGAAATCTCCTTGGTCCTAAATATGTATTATTTATATAGATACTACACTATTAAAAATACTGCAAGTTGATAAAGAAATAGAATTTTAACCCAAGTTAGCTAAATTTGTTCTAAACAAAAAGATTTGGTTAACTGACTAATCAAGGCAAAGGCCAATGTGAGTGTGAGATTGGGAGCCTAATCCCATGGGTCGTTGTGGTGGGAGAACTGAGCACAAGCTAAGCAGAGATGCCCCATCCCCAATCTAAACAGGCAAAAGTGGTTACAGATCAGCAGCATCCCTTGGCTCTGCACACACAAAAAAATGCAAATATTCTCTGAAGGAAAGCAACCAAAGGTAACCATTTTTCAATAAAACCTTAAAGAATTAGAGTACTTTTACTTCTATTTTGGAATTTAATCCCCTAGGAGACAAATAAGTCCTTAGAGTATAAAGAGATTAGATTCAATCAGATAAGAGCTTGAAATTAAATACTACCAAACCCTCCAAAAAAAGCCATTCTTAGTGAGAGTCATCAGTTACAAAAAATAACAGATTTAGACCCTCCAAGGACCAAGAACTTCATACATTAGAATGATTATGTTCAGAATACTAGAAAGCTATGTATAAAATATTTTAAAAATAAGGTAACAAAAGTTCGCATGAAGAAACAATAAGAGATCTTCAAATGGGATCAAATTAGTTTCCAAAAAGAATCAAATATAACTTTTAAAAATGAACAATATAATTGAAATATAAAAACTCAATGGATGGTTTGGATGCTTCTCAGACACAGCTAGAAAAAGAATAAGTGAAATGGAAAATGTATATGAGGTGATCACCCAGATCACAGTAATGCAGAGACAAGAAGATAGAAAATACAAAATAAAGGTTAAATGATACGGAGGGTACAATAAATATCTAAGATACATCCAATCAGAGTCTTAGAAGGAAAGAGTAAAGGTAATTGAGAAAACAATTGACTGAAAATTGTCTGGAATTGTAGAAAGACATGTATCACAGATATACAAAGAAACATATATATTAAGTAGGATAATAAAAAATACACACATGTATGCATAATAAAGTAATTGAACACCTAAGAATTTGTAGTGAAGTTGTAGAACACCAAAGAAAAAAGATCTTAGGAGTAGCCAGAGAGAAAGACTAATCAGCTGCAAAAAAACAATAATTAGGTAAGGAGAAGACTTCTCAAAAACAAAAAAATCTAAAACACAGTGGACCAATACCATCCATGTTCTGAGAAAATCACAGACAAGGCTACTGTATGGAGCCACGTAGGCTGTGTGCACTGAACACCTTCAGAAGTGTGACATTCACATAGGGCTTAGTTTATGTAGTATTTCCTGGAGTTGGCCAATGCAGCATAAAATAGAATTTTGTATCCAACAAAACAGTTTTTCAAGAATGACCCCAAACCTCTCAGAAAGTAAAGAAAGAAGCAATTTCATCTTCAACTTATGAGGCTAATATAACCCTGTTACTAAAACCTGACAAAAATATTACAAGTAAATTAGTACAGACTATAGCACATAACACAGATTCACAAAAATATCCTTAATAAAATACTGACAAATCAAAACCAGTAATATATAAAAAGGATAATAAATCATGGCTAAGTGGAGTTTATCCTTGGAAAACAAAACTTGGTTTATCATTTGAAACTCATCAATCAATGTAATTAACCATATTAACAGAATAAAGATTAAAAACCACATGATCAACCAGACAAATACAGAGAAACATTAACAGAATTGAACACCCATTCATGACAAACAAAAGTCTCTCGGCAAACTAGAAATATAAGGAACTTTCTCGATTTGATAAAAGATATATACAAAAAAAAACTATAGCTTGTCTCAAAATGAATGGTTAAATATTGAATGCTTTCCTAACAATTGAGAATATGGCAAGGATGTCCATTTTCATTACCTCTATTCAAATATTATACTGGAGATCCTTACCAAAATAAAAAGGCAAAGAAAAAAAATAATCTGTTAATGTTAAAAATGTGAATACTCTATACTTATCTATTCTACTTTGAGGCACTCTGGATAAAACTCTCACACATCGCCAAGAAACACATATAAGAATGTTTATAGGAGCATTGCTTAGACTAGCAAAACTCTTTAAACTACCCAGCTTTCATCAACATTGGAATGGATAAGTAAATTTTAGTAAGTTCACACAATGGGCTATTTATTATATAGCCATGAAATGAATAAACTATAGCTATATGGCACTACATGGGTGGATCTTAGATTGTTGAATAAAAAATGAAATTGCAAAATATTAAATGCAATATGCTGAATCCATGTGATATCATACCAGGTCTTGACACATTCATTGTGTCTGGGCTTTTTAGTAATCTCTTAACTCTAGTAATCTCCTAAGCTCTCAACATGTGTCATCTCCAGTCCATTAGATACCTAAGAGGCTAATAATCTTCACAAACTTATGTTTTAATATGGCACTCCCCTACTCAATAGTCATAATGACATCAAATAAATTCCAAGTACTGTAGGCTAATTTCAATTCTCATGGTTTGGCCACAGCTAGCCTTTTAAAATTTTCCTGTTGTGAAGCATAATAATACCCTGCTGTCAGGCTGATAATTCTCATAGTCCCTTCCATTCCCTCAGTCTCCTTCCAAAGCCTGATGTCATTATCTCTAAATCTTGTCTCTTGGCACTTACAGTGGCAGAGTACAAAGGGGGTTATTAAACAGTCAGGAGACTTGGATTTTACTCCTGCTCATTCTCTACACCTACTATGTGAACTTGGGAAATATCTAAGTATTTATTATTGAGCCTTGTCAATGAGGAAACCTTTGTGTTTGCAGGTTTCACAATAAATCATATCCATAAAATATTTCTGGTCCCTGAATATCTTATAGCTCCCTGAGAGACTAACGCAGATACATACATGGTGACCACACAAAGCAGAGCCCCGATTTTTATAGGAGAAATGCAAATCTTTCTCTGGGGCCTCTAATAATGGAGAAATCACATTTCATATTGCTAGTGGCGACTAGCAAAAGCTGTATCATTGAGGTGATAGTTGAACTGGGAGTAGCACAAAGGTACAAAGGTGTGTTGAACATATGTGGCAAACTATAGCCAATGGACGTGCTTTGGAAAAGGGTTCTGGAGACTGAAGAAGGTATAGGATTGACACAGGGTTTGGTATTTTTACTCTATTCGAAATTAAGATCTTTAGATACAGAGGCTAAATGATCTGTTCACTATCAGAAATTGAAATGGGACCGTGGCTAGCCTGGTAATTCTGGGTACTTAATCCAATGAACTGTGTTATATTGAGTTTTATTCAGATTCTAATTTTAGGAGCCAACTTTTCTTTATATCCTAAGTAAATGACCCTTGACTCCTAGGAAGAGCCAAACATCTTTTCTGTTCAGTTAGGTTTATTTGGTTGAGTCATAAAATGAATTCCTGATTACAGTGTTCATTTTAATTGTATAGTTATTTCATCAAAAGTTAGAATGTTAATCTACCCAGTGTCCTGTGTTGAGTTTTACTTGTCATCTGTGTTGAATTTTATTTGGTGTCCTGTGTTCAGTTTTATTTGTGTTGAGTATTATCTGTGGCTTCCAGAAGTTGCTTTGTGATTAAAATTGGATGTAGTGTCACTTCACTTTTTGTTCCTTAATAGGGTCCTGCAACACTATCTCTGTGTAGCGGGTAGGCCCAGTGTAGCATATAACATGATGTGATACTTTTGTCTTTGAGTGTCTAAGACAACGAGTTGAAAGGGGGCTGCTATTGCATGACACTGAGGCTAACTATTTTATTGAAATAGGCATTTTTTCCTTTCTTCCTCAATATAATTAATTCATGCCTTTATTTTGGTGCAGTGGAAAAACCATAGGGTTTTGGATTTAGAAGATTGGATTTTGGTCTTGGATTTGTCTGGGTTGCACTTGAATTTCACCACCTTGAAAGATGGTGTATCAGTTAGGTTCAACTCAGGAGACAGAAACCACACAGTAATTTGAAAAGTGAAAGTTTAATATAAGAAGTAACTGTAATGTGGATTGAAGTAACAGAGAATTGGCTAGTAAGAAGTAAAGAGAATTCTATAGAATGTGGCAATAGTGTGTTTAAGGATTGGCTGCTATCATAGGGCTAAGATATAGTGTCAAGGAAGAGCCCTCCAACCCTACCTCAGGCTGAGATCCGGACTCCTTTGGAGAGGGCATGACCATGGCTCACTGGATGAGGAAAAAGTCACCGAAGTACCTCACCATTGGGACTTGGTAGAAACCTGTCTTATGGGGTCCTAGGAAAGCAATCCACAGGGAGGTGTTGCACCTGAAGACTGGCTGCAGAGTTGCTAGAGTCAGTTCTGGGGAAAGCTGCTTGCTGCTGGGCACTGCTGGCCACCAGATGCTGCTGGAACCAAGAGCTAGAGAAGTCTCCCTCTGTAGAAATGGGACCTTGCAGAAACTACACTCTGAAGGAGTCTAATGCTAAAGAACACAGAGGAACTGCAAGAGCTGAACACTGGCAAGTGCACAGAGACAGTAGGAATGTCAGGAGCTTGCTCACTTGCAGGGTGATGTGAGGCCTGTGATGCATGGTATCCACATTGGGAGATCCATGCCAAGATGCTTACTGAGCCGGGACCAGAGCCACAAGCTCACCAAGGGACTGCATGTTCTGAGCATGTGACCGGGCAAGCACCGCTGGATTCCCTTCACAAGCTGGCTGCTGGCTGCCATGCAGTCGGAATACATCGATATAGCAGTAAACTGGAAGCAGGAAGAAAAACCACTTCCTCCAGCACCCTCTACTGACAAAGCTTAATATTGTTCTTGCTGCAAAGCAGAGACACTTAGCCAGTTGAAGTCTATTATAACAGAGCAGGTAATGAAGGATGGATTTGAACTGAGACACAATAAATTGATAACTTGCAAAGATGAAGACAAATCCCTGAAGGTATATGAAGGGTTGAATTATACTGGAATTTAAAATCACTTTGTGTACTCTGAGACATAATATAAAAATTCACTGTTGCTATAGTTATGATTTACTGTAATTAAACATGATACTGACATAAATCTACAATGTCAGAATTGGATTGTACAGATTGTCTTGCAGCAAATCTTCCATTCTGGATTGTAGGGAATTTATTTCAAGATTATATTTGGGCAGTGTTGCACCTGTACTTAAACTTATTTGGGCCTCCTAAGCTAAAATATACTGCATGTTGGTGGCCATTAGTCAGTCTAAAAATAATATTTATTGAAATCTAATTATATGACCAACATGCCAAATACATATACTACTGCTAATATTAATATTATTAGCCCCATTTTTAAAATGAGGAGCTGAGGTAAAGTAATTTACTAGGATCATACAGACAGGAGATGAACCAGGATTCAAATACAGGTTTTTCTTATTCTAGAACCTGTGCATTTAACTTAGAACCAAAGCATAGCATCTCCAAAGCCCTGAATAGTGTCAAAGTGCTGTAACTTGGGTAAAATGCATATTCACTTCATACCTTTAATATCTATATGTGCTGCTTACCATTCTAGTATGGTGTATACCTCCCCTTTTTGGGTGTATGTTTACTTTTGTATTTAGTTGCTTCGTGGTAACTCACAAAGTTGATGCTAGAGGTAAATAACAGATAAGCAGAAATTGATTTTGAGTTGGTTATCTAGCTCTAACATCAGAAAATGATTTTTTACAGAGTGTAGAACAACTAAATGAGGCATATACAGGAAAAAACAATCAGTCTTCTACATCATTGGTAGATTTCTGCAACTCATTTCACTAAAAGGTGTTTTATGTTAACAATATGACTAAATTAAAGAATAGTTTAACATAAGAACTTATTTTTAATAGCACCAACCTGGAAATAATCCAAATGTCCATCAACAGTGGCATGGACCAAGTATAGTATATTTATATGAGGAAATACTTTAAAGAAATGAAAGTCAATAAACTACTGATACACACAAAAGCGTGAATGAATCTCAAAGACATAGTATTGAGCAAAAGAAGTCCAGCATAAAAGGCTATGAAGTTCAGAAACTGGAAAAACTAATTTATGGTGCTATAAGTCAGAATAATATTTATCTTTGAGAATATTGCCTGGGGATGGACATTTTAGGAGGCTTTGGGATGCTGTTAATGCCAAGTACTTGTTGATCTGAGTAGTAGCTATATGGGAGTAGACATTTGTAAATTTCATAGAGTAGAAAAGTTAAGGTTTATGCACTTGATCTATGTAATATTTTCAATAAAATTTTTAAAAATGGGTAAAAACCCAGGTTTTTAAAAATAGGAAAATTGTAAGTAAAAAGTGATATAGAAATAAGATTTAATGTTAGGTAGTCATTATATGAAGTTTACTAAAGGTTTCTAAATGATAAGAAGAAAGCACTTAGGTTACAATGGCGAGAGGAAACAAGTCTGAATGTACTATATTATCCCCACTTGTAAAATAAATGTCTAAAAAATTACTAGAAAATATATATCAAATGTTAACAGTCTTGTAGAAATGGGCAATATTTTTTCTTTCTACTTTACTAATTTCTTCAGATTTCCTGCAATAAATGTGTAAACCTTTTTAATAATCAGCTATAATAATTATTGAAAATACAAATATTTGGAAAGCTTCTGCATCTTTGAAAGACCACAGTGTTTCTCATTACCCAATGCTCAAGTACTCTAAAAAATGGCTCCGACCTGACTTTGTAGCCTGAATTATCCCTGCTTCTCCAAGCATTCCCTATACCTTGATCAAATTGGGCCTTATCATTTTATTTATTATTTAAACAAATGATTTTTAAGGATCAGTTATTTGCCAAGCACAGCAACAGGTAAGAATGACTGATTTCTGTTCTCTTCGTTTCTGTTCCCTCTACTGGAGAAGACAATACATACGTTATTGTCTTAAGTATTGATTAGGTTGAAGATGGGAAAAATTCAGAGTAGTGGGAAAGTATATATACCAAAGAGACCACATCTAGTCCAAAGGGACAGGATTATTGCTTGCGAAAGAGTTTTATTTAAGCAAAGCCTGAAAAGATGAGTAGAAGTCCTCCAGTTGCAAACGATAGGATATGTGATGGTGGACAGTAGTGAGAAAAATGGATTAGGGACCTCAGTAAGACTGAGGGATTGATTATTGGGGAGTGGTGGAGGGAAGTACCAGAAGGAAAGGAGGAGGTGAGTTGGAGTTGCATGTTTCAGATTTCAGAGGTGGTATAAGTCCATGTGTGACACGGTGTGGGTTGCTAGGCAGGGTGGAGGAAAAGATCACTCAAGGTGAGGATGCCAGTGATCTGAGAGCCGGGGCTGGATGGGTTAAACATGTGACCTCACTGAGCAAGATGATAGGGGAGGGGTAGAAAGGAAGGAATATCTCAGTTTGTTGACTGCTGTTCATGGTATTCTTCTGCCTCACCTACCTAGACTATGTATCTTTTAAGGCCTACGGAAAGCATAACTTATTCTATGAGACTATCCCTAAATTACCAAATTTGATACATGTTCTCATTCCTTTAATTCCATAGAATCTAATGGCTCATTACATAAGTTGGTGCTCAATAAGCATTTGCTCAATTTAATACTTCCATGAGCCACCACTTTTAGAAATGGTTATGTTGAGCTGAATGAACTATGTGTTTAACCTGGAACTATTAGTATGTTCCAACAGTTCAAGCAAATTGATTTGCCTATTCTGAAAGCAGTTTTGTCTAAAAATAACAAGCCATGCTTTTCATTTTATATACAGCAATATAGTTTAGAAAAAAGTTTCCATGCATTTGTGCTAGAAAGGTAAAACTATGGCTTTTTAAGTAGTCATTTAATGTTTGTACTTCTGTTCAGTGTCTGGCTGTAGTCTCACTTTTCTGTAGATAAACTTGCAACTTCAAATGACATGCACGAATTCTAGGCAGATGTCTCCAATGTCTGGAATCAAGACAAATTATATCACTTGGCTGTCACAAAGAATGCCTTTTTTGACGTTATGGAGCAATTTTTTAAATGACACAATTGCTAGGCTGTGGAACAGATGACTGTCTCCTTTGTTGCTTAGAATTTCTGGGGCACTGTGGAGAGCCAAGCAATTGCAAAATGATTGGTGTGTCTGGATAACTCTGTGTCTACGGTGCCTGAGTGGTGGAGGAGGGGAACGGCTCTGTTCAGTGGTAGCTGTTGGTTTGCTGCTTTTAGGGTGGGTGGGAGGTTTGTTTTCTACTGGCTGCATTGCAAGTCTTTTTGCTTGGCTAATTATTTGAAGCTGCAAGATTGCACATGCAAATTCATAACAGAGTTTAGGATGAACTCTTTAAACCTTGCCATGTGCAAAATGCTGCTACATGTGTTGTGGGAGGCCCATAAAGAGATAAGTGAGAGTCCCTACCTTCCAGGATTTCTCAGTGAAAGTACAGATCTCTGATGAGCTAAAGTAGGAAGGTGGAATAAAATGACTACTGTGTAAGTAAGTGATTGGAGTGAAAGATTCAGGAGAAGGCACCTGTTTGAAATTTTTAGAATAAATTGAGAAAGCTTTCCAGGTGAGGTGTTGTAGGAAGCTAGGCTGTGAAAGACTACTAATAGTCTAATTTGCAGGAACAAAGGCAATTCTCTTCCTAAATTGCTTAATTCTGAATTCAATGAAGAGAGCAGTGGGGTCTCTAACTGGAGTGCACAGTACTCAAGAGGATCTAACTTCAAATGCCCGCTCCTAGGTTCCAGCCCCAGAAATTCTGATTCAGTTGATCTTGAGTGGGGCCCAAGAAGCCACACTGTAAAGAAACATTCTAGGTGATTTCAATGCAAATGGTCCATAAAACTCCTCTGAGAATTGTTGGTGTGAAATATGAAAAGATAACATGTTTTTGCAAAGTGGGTGGTAGTCCCAAAGAAAAAAGAGATTTCTTTGGGAAAGATTTAATGAAAGAATGGTAATTAGTGCTCTACTTTAAAGTATGGGTAGAATTTACTGCTCAGATACTATATACATTTTAATTTGAATGTAATCTGCAAAATTAGTGCTCTTTTGTCTTTTTTTGAATTTTTGACTGCTCCAAAGCCTTTATTTAAAGAAGGGAGGCTAGGGTTGTCCTTTACCTTAAATTTTACCTGAGGACAGATTCATTGTACAGATATTTCCACTGCTACTCAGAGAATCCCTAGGATGGAGAATTCATAAATTCAGGCGTCGCTTCAGTGACTGGAAGGTGTTCAAGCCATTTAAAAATTCAATTCTCTTGAACGTGTTTTGAGAGCTAAACCAAAACTGAGTCTAGTTCCCAGAGTGAAACATTTTCCTTTCAGTCCACGAGGTGGCAATCTCCTACCATTCCTGGCCTCCCATGCGTAGCAAGCAGGGCTGTGATGCTGTGATGCTGTGTCTAAAAGCAGAGAGAATCTGGGGAGATCCTGTCAGCATTATGGAACAGGCTCGTCTGAATTATTCTTAGAACATAGAATGACAATATACTTTGCTCTTTTTCCACTTGTTCCAGTCTTGTCTAATGCTGAAGGTCACATTATCCTGTCCCAGAAACAATGTTAGGATCAATTGGCTAAACAGAGGAAACAGAAACAGTCTCACACAAGCGCAAGAGAAAAAAAGACAAAAGAAAAAAAAAAGAGGTATGAGAGTCAAAATCATATAATCCTTTTAATAAACCCACTCAACTGGAAGTATTGGAAGGTGAGCGGAGAGAAGGGAATTGTGGTAAATGATGAATTCAGGTTTGAACAAACTGAACTCAAATCTTCTTTTTTTCCCCCAAGGTCAGCTCTCAAGGTCAGATTGGAGAGTACTGCAGGGAACAGGGGCAATGTTATAAGCCGTGGCAGACTGGGCCTTTGTTTTAGGGCTGGCTACAGAACTCAGGGCAGCCAGACTGATGGCTATTTTCATATTTCTCCCTCACAACGAACTCATTAAAGTTCATGCAAATGTCTATGATCCAGTGAAGCTTAATTACTTTGTCAGACACTACAGGGACTTGTGGAACTCTAGGAATGTATGTTCCTTATTGGTGGGTAGGTCTGTGAGTCCTTGAAGAAGCCCCATGCCTGGCCTTGGGCCAGCATTGCACCTGCAGCCCCGGTGTTTCTCAGCCATCACGTGCATGTGAGTGCTGTCAAGGCTCCTGCCCCTCATGTTATTTTCATAAGCTACAGAGCCTTCTGCATACATTACGGAGCAGCACTTGGCCATGAGGGGGAATTGCCACCCAGGCCTATTGTGTGAAGCAAATAAATACGTGTGAAAAAGAAGGCTAAAGCAAAGTTCAAACCCAAATGCAGATTTTGCTGAGCTAGAAATGATACTTAAAAATATTTTGTTTTCAAGACTTATAAGGAATATGGCAAGACATTTTGAACTCAGGTTCTAAACAATGCTATGTGAAATATTAAGCCAGAATTATTAGCTGTACTTTCTAAAGCAAAATGCTGATTATTTTACAACTGCTTTTCAAAATCTTCAATGGCCTGAAACATACAGTTAAATACTAAGCTAGATATTCAAAGCTCTACATCAACTTTTCCAGCCCTATTTAAGACTACTGTATTATAATATTTCAAGTTATTTGTGTTTTATAAAAATATCTATCATATAGTATCATCTATATTTTTTAAATTTCATATAAGAGAAACCAAGAATATTCCATTCTGACTATCACATTCCAGTATTGGCTCAAATCTGGATTTAGGAATTACTGTGATAGAATTGTACAGAGCAATGAAAACCTCACTTAAGGTTATCCCTGAGTAACTGTGATGTTTACACCTTTTACAAAGAAAATGGATATCATTGCAAATGTCTGAATTTCTCTGTGGTAAGTCTCAGCTAAAATCCAGTCTTCTCAAATAAAACTCATGCTTTCAGCTTAATGAAAGACTCCATTGGTACAGATACAAAGCATGTGGCTTATGTTTCTCCTTCTGATAATAACTGGTACTTTAGGCAGGGCTCATCTTAATGGCCTGGCAGCATTATTTTGATAGCATCTGAATAAAATAATTCATTTATACTGAGATTTTGGTTTTACTGAGGGTTAATTTAGGATTGACTGCATTATGCTATCATGATATTCACATTTCTTTATCATCTTCTCTCCAATAAAAAAACTGATATGTATAATCTTGACCTCTTTCCTCTGTACTGGATATACAATACATCTGTATTTATTGGGCATCTTCAAATAATTTTCCTCCTATCACCTGAAACTTATGTGACTCAACTAAACTTACCAGCAGCTTAGTCTGTCCTGAACTTTTACGATGTTGCCAATCTCAGCTAACTGCGTCATGTACTTATTCAATAAATAATTACTAGATGTCCATGCTGTGCCAAGCACACAGCTAATCTGGAAGCAGCTTTCATCTTGGGACCATATTTATTTGTTTTTCACAGTGCCTAATACAGTGTAGTAAACACTCAATAAATATTATCCAAATGAGTGCATGGAGATGCAGGGGTGAACAAGACACACGTGTTCCCTGCCCATCATTCTTGAATACAGGGACAATGGCATAGACTCTTTGAATTACTGACCTGTTGCAGTTCATTGTGCACTGTGGGTTCTCTCTCTCTCTACTTGTTGATCCTGTAGGCAAAAGAAGGCATCATTCAACAATGCTCTAATTTTGATCTATGCGGTACACCGTAAATCAAAATTAGGATTCTAAAATGTATATACAAGTGGTGGAACTGAGGTGAGTCAGCAGCAAAGGCAGTTTTTTTTTATTATCTTTCTCAGGGAAACTTAAGCTACATTGAGTTCATCTAACCTAGAAGATAAATTTCTGGTACCGCTGTGGACCTTTGAACTGCAAACAAGGAAATTCTGTAATGGTTGAAATTGTTCACCTGGAAACCAGGCCAATCTTTGTGAGATAATTTGTACCTGCCCATCCCTGCCCCACAAGCTTTTGGCTTTAGAATTCCTAAGAACTCACTTGTTAAACAATTATGTTTCCTGAAGTGGAATTTCTCCTGCTATTTCTTGCACAAGAAGAAGAAAATACAGAGTCACAGAATCGTAGGAGTGAATCTAAGTGCTATCACTTCTCATTTGAAGAGGTCTTTTCGTACTGGAATGAACAATGCTTTCACTTTATCATCCCTTTCTTCATTCCCAAAGGGATATAATTGCGTGAAGAGCTTCTCTTTGCAGCTTCCTGGCTATAGGGCTGCGACAATAGGCTGTTAGAAAAAATGTGCAGCGTCACTGGGAGATGATTACAGAAGAAGAAACTGAGGCATAGAAGAAGAGACTGACCTAAGATCAGACAGTCAGTGGCTGAACTAGGGCTAGAAACCTGGTTTCCTGACCACCTAACTAATATCTTTTCTATTGGCCATATCCTCCCTCAGTTTCACTTAGTCAGATATTCATTCATTCACACCTTTATTTATTCAACATTTACTCAGAAAAGATAAGGAAATCTGTCCCGGGTTCTATAGTAAACGCTTATGCTTTAAAACATAGTGTCTCATTTCACTGAATCTTCAAGGTTTATAATTGAAGAAACTGAGGCCCAGGAAAGTGAAATAATTTGCCCACTTTTACATAGCTAGTTATTTGGCAATACTGGCATTAGAATTCAAGTCCCAAATACAAGTCTGTTTTTATTATGCCATATACCATTATACCTTTGCCAGTGCCCAAAACAGTGTTAGGGATTGGAAAATGTAGAGTATACATTGTTTCTGGATCAAGGCACTTTATCCTAGAGTATTTTCTGCAATGTAAGATGTGGTTCCTACCATCAGTGAGCTTGCTCTTGATTTGGAGAGCAATGCTATATGCATTAAAATGTAAGTAAAACTGTAAGTCAAGTGTCATCATCAGATTAGTATATAATACATTATGGGGTGGAGAAAAGTTATCAGCTTCATAGGATGCTCAGAGGGACAAATGAGTTGGATTGTGTGGCTGGTGAATAAGGCATCAATTGTTTTACATTCAATTTGTTGAGTGATTAATATGTATTAGAAGAGTAAATAGAGTTAGATTTTCAAATGTGGCAGATGTTTGAAAACGTCTTACCATCTGCAAAACAAGATTTCAGGAGATGCTGACTGATATCTCTGTACTCTATTTTTTTTTCAACTTATAGAGATTGCAGAAGGGGAAATTTTAAAAATATTTAAAAACTAGGAAAAAGAAGAGGGTTAGTGAAGGAAAATCTTGAAGTGCAACACATCAAAATTCAAACTGAAGATCTTATCCCTCACAGTGTTTCTGTTGGCAGTATTGCCACATTTAATGAATGGTTTTCAGACTATCCTGTTATTCTAGAAACCCAGAGATCACCCTTGACATGTTCTGTTGCCCATCCCACCCCAGATCCCATCTGAGTAATCACTAATTTCTCCACTGCCACCACTTGCCTCTTATTAGGTCATTAAATATGAAATGTCCAATTTTGAATCAAAAGTTTAGTTTATTATATCTCAAACAAGAAGCAGTACAATTAATCAAAGTATGCGCCTAAACTATCAACACAGTTTTGCCGTCTTAACAGTAGCTTGTTTATACCAGCAGCTAAGAAGCCTTGAGAGTCACTGGCAATGAAATAGCCAAAGGCGTTTTCCACAGCTTGTCGAGAATTGAATATTTTTCCTTGCAAGAAGTGGTCCGAAGCCTGAAATAAGTGGTAGTCAGTTGGTACAAGGTCTGGTGAATACAATGGATGACAGACAGTTTCCAAGTCCAGCTGCTGTAGTTCGAGCAGCGTTGTTTTTTGTGACATGTGGTCTTGCAAGAGGATTGGCCTGTTTCTATTGACCAATCTTGGCTACTTAATCACAAGCATCCTCATCATTTTGTCCGGTTGGTTGCAGTAGGCATCCGCTGTAATTGGTTGACCAGGTTTCATGAAGCTGTAGTGGATAATACCAGCACTGGACCACCAAACAGACACCATTAGCTTTGTTTGATGAATATTTGGTTTTGGACTGTGTTTCAGCACTTCATCTATATCCAACCATTGTGCCGAATACTTGTGATTGTCAAAAAGAATCCATTTTTCATCACACGTAACAATATGGTGTAGAAATGGTTCACCTTTATGTCGTGATAGCAGAGAAAGGCAAGCTTTGAGATGATTTATCTTCTGATGTTCGTTTAATTCATGTGGAACCTATCTATCCAGCTTCTTTACCTTGCCCATTTGTTTCCAGTGGTCCAATATTGTTGGAATAATAATGTCAAACCTTGCTGCTAATTCACGCGTAGGTTGAGATGGATTCGCTTCCACTACAGCTTTCAGCTCATCATTATCCACCTTGGTCTCAGGTCACCCCCGTGGCTCATTTTCAAGATTATAATCACCAGAACGGAACTTCTCAAACCATCGACATACTGTGCGTTGATTAGCCACATCCTTCCCAAACATTTCTTTGGTATCTCGAGCTCTCTGCGCAGCATTGTTTCTACAATGGAACTCATATTCGAAAATAACATGAATTTTGGACTTATCCATGGCTTCACAAAAATTGCTGTAAAAAAAATTTGAAAGATAATCATGAGCCAAACCATGCACTTTAAAGACTGAGGATGTACCTTCACAATAAAAATGAAACAAGTGTCCAAGTGAAATGTCAGAGACACCAACTGTTAAACTTAGTACTTAAGGAAATTGGACATTTCATACTTAATAACCTATTATTTCTTTCACCTGAACTATTGAAAAATACTCCCATCTAGTTCCCCTCCTCACTTGATAATTTCCCAGGCTACATTCAGAGGGGCTTTCAAAATGCAACACTTTTTCATTTTGTCCTAATAACTCTTTAAAACAATTCAATACATTTCCTACTGCTCTTATAACAAAGACAATTTTTATTCCAATGGTCTACAAAGACAACTTTTTTCCCAGTCTTTTAAAAAAAAAATTATCCTCTTCTCCATCACACTCTCTCACACAGTCTTCCTACATATCGTTCCCCCTACCTGCAAAAGTATTCCCTTAGGTACCTCTGGTTCTTAGCCCTTGGACCTCAGCTCAACATTTACTTCCTCAGTAAAACTTCCCTGACTGCCCTCTCCTTACATTATGCGTACAGCATGCACCTCCCCTTCTTCACAGATGCGGTTTCATATTTAACTTACCTCATTGATTCCCATCTGTCTCTTCCAGCACCAGATTGTAAGCTAGAGGCAAGAACCAGGTCTGGTTTTGCTCACCATTGTATCCCCATGCCCAACAAAATCCCCAGCATATAGAAGGAAATTGCTAAATATTTTTCGAGTGAATGATCCAAGCAAAGTGGGAATATTCTGATTCCAGGAAGGAAAAATTAAGATGTGGCTTAAAAGCGAACTTCATAGTAAGCTGCACTACACTGAGAAAAGTTTAATGTTCCTCTCAGCTCTCTTGAGGATAGGCTCAAAAGAGCTCTGCACTGTGTTGGACATGAAATAGGGAATGAATTACCAGTTAAGGCTGTAAAATCTATATAAAGAATACTGATACTGTCAGAATGTAGGTTGACAGGAGAGAATAAAGGCTGCGTCAATGGATTCCCTAAGGGGTCGTTGTAGTAAGTAAGCAAAATTACTATTTCAATAAAAGCCTTTAGGCAATTTAAACTTCCTGCTTGAGTCTTAGATCTAAACTCTGAATCTGACTGCTCTTTACAATTCTCCACAAAAATGTGATAAAGGCAGTCAATCCCATATTGGTGATACTGTGTCTTGGATGAGTCTCTAAGATGCACTGCAAAGAAACATCACATTTGCAACCAGACTGGGATACTTAGTGTTGCAGTTCAGGACAAAGTGGGAGGGTTACCTACACTTTATGACTCCCAGGCAGAAACTAACCTGTTTCAGATTCAGCCCTGTAGAGGTAATTCTCTCAGGCTGACCTCAGTTTTTCTGAAACAGGGGGCTTTATAATGCCACAGAGGATGAGGGGCTAACAGGCTTTAAAATGTTAAGGCACGTGCAGACTGACTTCCTTGGTAACACCGAAAATACCACTCTGATCCAGCATGAGCATTTTTGTTGGATTTCTGACAAATTGTCTATCTTTGACAGGAATGTTTCCCTCCTTAGTGGTATCTACCTGATTATAGCAGCAAAGCTGGTCTCTTGTCTGGGTACTCTGCTCTGGCTTTTAACCTTTTGAGGCTGGAGCAGGAGGCTTATTAACTAGTGATCTGACTGCACTGGCTTTGGGAAATAGAAAGACCAGGAACCCTTGGTTCTGCCTTTTGACTGATAACGAGAGCCAAAGCTATTTTTCTGTTTTCCTGAAGATGACTTCTTCTACATTGGCTGTAAGTTTCCAGGAAGGCTTAATATCAGGTCTTTGTAGTGGTTTTTACCTTCTCAAATCAATTTAAAAAATGATAAGTGCAAGCTTCAGGTTGCAAATATGCAGACAGACAAACAAGGCGTAGTCCTTGTTCTCAATGATTTTGACATCTGGAAAAGAGGTAGGATTAGAAGGTTAGAGGAATAAAGAAGGTTCAAAGCTGGGAATAATATTCAGTTAGAATAAGAGATGCTTTCATAGCATATTTGAGATTTTTTAAAAGAATGATATGATCTCATTAATGGGTGAAAATGAGTAAAATAGGATCCTCCAGTTTTAGGTGCCTAGGGGATAACTTGGAAAATATGTACAGAAGGCAACTGGAAACGAGAGACTCAAGCTCAGGATATTTGTAGGTGTTCGAGAAAAAAGTTGGATTTATCACTACAGAAAAGATTTTTTTTAGTTAATTGGGAGGACATGACTGCCAAAGCAGAATAGAATTCAGAGAATAGGTTTACTCAGGGACAAAAGAAGGCAGGAAAGGCAGGAAATGAAGCTGCACAAGGGAGTGGGCAGAGTAGGAGGTAGTCCCTGAAGCCCAAGAAGCTGGAGATTTTAAGTAGGAGGGATTATTTAATAATGTCTGAAGATTATGGAGAGGCTGAAGAAATGAATAGATTTGGAACTGCGAACTGGAGGTTACTAGCAAATAATTCACTCACTCTTACAAATTCTACGGACGTTTCCTTAAAACTTCTGGCTAGCGGGCAATGCTGCCACCCAACATATTCTTTTCACAAGTGGCATATGTCTCTTTTGTTATCACTTGGTATTTGATGTACTCCTTTTAACAGTGATGACAGTATTTCTATTTTCCTAATCTTGAGACTGGGATTGTCAGTGTTTTATTGTAATCTTTGCAGCTCTATGAGATGCTTCCACTAGTCACTGGCCTCCTTAATAACTTTCTATTTTGTTCCCTTTCCCAGAGAATTCTCCCTCCTCCCCTCCACTTACTTAACTATGACCCTTCCATCCAGCATCTCTTGCTCCTAGACCCTAATGAATCATGCACAATACTAAGATGCAATTCAGATTATATCATTCTCATCCTTAAAAAGCTCTATAGCCTCTAATTTTTAATTCTCCTTAAGATCCTTGGCACAGCATAGAGTGAGCACTCAAGAAATGTTTTTTAAATGGATAAATTAATAAATTAATCTTCATGTTCTTTAGCATATTCCCAGTTTGAAGTGGGTCTCTATCTTCTTTGTGTTCTCCAGCACCCAATACAATGTTGGGAGACAGCATGTTGCATGTAGTCAGCTATCCAATAATGGGGCCTATTTTCTAGTCTTTTCTAGGAAATGTCAACTTAAGCACAACTTTACCTAGAAGTTTGAACCTACAGGGCAAGCAATCAGACAGGCTACTCAGAAACATACATACTCTTAAACAGTCTCTTGTAAATGCAACATATTGTATCATGTAATCTAATCCAGTGGCTCTTCAGTATAGCTGCACATTAGAAACACCTGGAAAGATTTTTCAAACTAATGAAATCACAGCCTCATCCCAGACTAATTAGCTCAGTTCATGACCTTTTCTTTACATTAGAGGCCCCACATCAGCAGCATCAGCATCACTTGGGAACATGCAACATTAAAAGACCCTGGACTCCACTCCAGACCTTCTGAATTGGAAATCTGGAAGTGAGGCCCAGCAATCTGTGTTTTGGAAAATGCTTCAGTTGATTCTGATGTGTATGAATATTTGAGAACCACTTATTTACAGCAGTAAACTCTGACTCTCAGTACTACTGTATCCTGGGAGGGCAAAGCTAAGAAGATGAGTATTTCTCTCTGGTACCTTGCTGCAACAAGGTATATAATTTTTGGCCCAGGAAGCTTCTACCCCTTATTAGTTTTAAGTGGCATCACCATATAGAACGGGAGTGAGCTTCTTGAAGATGAGGACTATCACTATGTCATCCTGGGGTCATGTCTTGTTTCCTTCAGAACCCCAGCACCTAGCACAGGGCCTGGTATGAAGCAAGTGTTCAGTAAAGGCAAGAAGAAAAACTTTGTGGATTTCTTGGGCCAAGTGAAAGAAGTAGATGCATTAGTTGTGGTGTGTTGGTTTCCTTAAATTGTGCTATTTCAAAAATATTCTTTAAAATAAATATTCTTTTTTAAAATGCCAGGACTTGTTAAACCTGGCTAAATAAATGTTATTTATCATTTGTGCTCCTGAAAATGTGATTAGGAGGCTTAGCATGATAACACATTGAAAATTACTCTGCACAGGGAAAATGACAGAAGCAGATTGTATCACAAGCACTCAAACAGAAGAACAGGAGAAGGAATGCTCCTTTCGATTAAGGCTTGATATACTTTATCAACAAAAGCAAAGCTTATTTTATTCTCCAGAGTAACTTACCTTTTAGAAAACACAGAATTTCTGAGATAGAACAGACCTAAGGAAGAAACTAGGTAAGCTTCCTTCCTTTACAGATGAGGAAAGTAAGGCTCAGGGTGCTCAGGCACAGTCCCTCAGCTGAGCAATGCTGTTCTAGGACCAGAAATTGGGTTTTTGGAACTAAAATGGATCATCAACTTCCTGAAACTTGGTAGAGAGGTAGAGAGGATCACTGAGCCTTCTTACAGTAAGAGGACCATTGAGTAAGGAACCCAGACAGCCAGGGTTCCTTTAGGAACTTTTGCTAAGATCTCCTGTCTCTTTTAAGTGGTTTTTGATTTCAGAGTTGAAATTCTCACTGTATTTCCTTTAACAATAATTAGAAATTCATTCTTCATTTAGCATTCAAAGAAATAAAGTTAGTTTTTCTTAAAACTAGTGTTGTGCTAAATGAAAAAGAGATTTGAGATCAATTCAGAATATTCTCCTCACTTCACAGGCTTGAATGTTTTATCTTCTGAAGCTTTTGATTTGTGGTTTAAAGAGAAAAACAGAGACTTTATGCTTTAGATCATAGAATGCTGTAGTAGCTATACAATCTCTTATCCCACTGAGGAAATTAAGACCAGGAGGGGGATAAGAGTTGTCCAAAGTGTCATAGATGGAATAATTGTGAGAATGGGGCCTAGAACCAACACTTCTAATTCCTTCTTCAGTGTCTTTAAACCCTGCAGTGACTAAGACATCACCACTGGGAAACGTCCTCATAGATCTGAAAAGCATTTGGATGAAAGTACTGCCGCCCCCACTAAATGGAGGGAGAAGCCATCAGGAGTTAGTTTATCCTTCTCATTTTTATATCTTGATCATGGGGGGTTTAACTAGCATATAACATTCTCGGGGAGGAAGTCTTGAAATAGGCTTTCCAATCACTGCTGAGTAAAACTAGATTTTGGGTAACAGTTACTGTTCTTTATGGTACCTAAAAATGAACTAAAAAATTAATTCTCTGCTGCTATAGGCTATAACTGTAATCAGATGGAACAAATAAGAACTCAAACAGGGTCAACTCCACATTAAGATTGAATCACAGAACTCATATTTCCTTTCCTTTCTACCAGATATATACACATGCACATACACATACATGTATACCAGCACATGTACACGTGTGCACGTGCATGCACATATACACACACAGTCTCAAGCTTGCTCCTATGGCCATATGTGTAGCATACTGGTAAAAAGTGTGGAGGCTGGGTTCAGTTCCACCTCCAGCCTTTAGTAGCTAAGAGACTGGGAAGTTACTAACCTTTCCACGCCTTATTTCCCTATTCCACAAAGAACTTGATTTGTCTCACAGTTTTTCAAGGGAAACCGATGTCTTTTACCTCTGCTGAACAAAGGCTAATCTAGCTGCAGCTTCATGGGTTTCTCATTTCCACAGGCCCTTCCAAGGTCCTGGGAGGGGCCCTAGCAATGTGTTCATATGTTTTTTGCAAATTTACAAAAATAGGATATTTTGACCACAATTAAAGTTGGTATCTTTTTCCACTCAGCCATCCCCTTGATCACTTTTTCCCTGTTGAAGGGTAGTAGAGTGGTCACTGCTATTTTTGGATCTGGCTAAGTAAAAGTTGAGTTAGCGATACATTTAGGGTTCATTAGGATTATCTTTTATGTTTATAGTCGCTTCTCAGTAAATAATTGCCAGCCCTCCTGATGTTGAAATGACCAGAAATGCTCAAATTGCCCACTGACTCAGTGCGGGGTGTGACACAAAGGTGCAGGGCTAGAGACTGAATTGTGATATGAACATATCTCATGTGGAGGAGAAATGTACACAAAGTAATCTGTGGAAAATTCTTCCAAATTTTACAGCCCATATGTAATAGAAATTGAGTTTGTTTTTAAATCAAATTTGACACTAATCCTAAATATTTACATGACATTAACAATAATGAGTGGTCAAGCTGAATTTAACATTTCTTAACTTTTCAAAATTGAAAACAAGTCAATTAATCAAGTTTGAGGAAAGATTGAATTATCTGTTTTTCCTATAGAGAATATTGCAACATTATTGTTATAGAATGAGACAAAGAAAGCATATACAAAAATTATAAGGAAAAAGTATTAATGCTGTGTCTGAATGCTGTGATGTTTAAGGTACTCTGAATTTTTTTTTAAAAAATATGTAACTTGGCCTAATTTATCTTCTTGTATTTAATAAACATTTACTTGATAAGTAATTTTATATTTGTAATTTTGCATTATTTTCTTTAAAGAGAGTTCCCTAAAGTACATAAGCTTCAAGAGACACAAAACTTGCCTGTGCTCTTGAAATTGACTACTTCTGAGAGGTTAAAGAAGATACTTTCTGGGCTTCATTGCTTCCATCCATAAAATGAGGATTCAGAACAAGATTACTCGTAAATATCTCTAAGGATCCTTCTAGGTCTAAAGTTCTGTGATTCTGTCTTCTCACCACAATGACTGGTGTGCTAGGGTCACTGAATTGCCCTCATAAATAACTCATCTAAGAATGATGAATCAATGCTCTCTCTAGGAATTCCCTGGGTGGAACGTATGGGGGGGCGTGGCAGGGAGATCGATGACAGCTGGATTCTCAGATTGCTCATGTGTGGTGATGGAAGGATACCAAACCTGGAAATTGTGGGGGTGATTAGAGCATTGCTAAAATGATGTACAATCCTTAGGAAACTCAGCAGTTCTACAAACCACCATGGCTCATTCCATTAGGGAAGGTATAATAGTTTCCTCATGCTGAGTAACAAATTATGACAAACTTGGTGGCTTAAAACAACATATGCTCCTTATCTCACAGTTTCTGTGGGTCTGGGCACAGCTTAGCTGGGTCCACTACTTGGGGTCTCACAAGGCCATAGTCAAGGTGTCTGCCATGCTGTGGTTCTTCTGTGGAGCTCAGGATCCTCTTCCAAGTTCATTCATGTTGCCAGCAGAATTCAGCTCCTTGTGGTGGCTGGACTGAGGCCCTGTTTCTTGTTAGCTGTCAGTCATGGCCACTCTCAGTTCCTACAGGCTGCTCTCCAGACCTTGCCTCATGGCCCCCTCCATAGGCCGTTCATAGCATGGGAGTTTGCTTCTTCAAGTCCAACAGGAGAGTCTCTCTCTAGTCTGCTAAGGAGGAGTCTTATACAACACAACCTAATCCAGGGAGTGCTACCCCATTATATTCATAGTTCCACATACGTTCAAGGGGCATGGATTATACAGGGTGTATATATCAGGGAATGAGAATCTTGGGGCTATCTTAGAATTCTGCCTGCAACAGAAAAGGGTGGCAATATTTTTTTGAATACCAACAATATGCACTTACATTCATTCATTTATTTCTTAGAATAATTATTTGAGATAGTTGTGATTATCCCATTTTTCATGATCAAGTAACTAAGACTTGAGAAATCAAGTAATTTTCCCAGGGTCAGAGAAGCAGAGTCTAGATCTGAATTTGGATATAACAGTGTGAGGTCTTTGCAACATACTACGTGGACTCAGGAATTGATTACCTGTCTGCACAGAAGAGCATTCAATGCTCTGACCTCATTTAATGCTCGGACCACATCTGATCACATGGAATATAAAATCACCTGTGATGTGGCCTGCCTCTCCTAGGGGGTAGGGCCTTTTAAATATAATATGGGCATATTGATTAATTAATAAAACTCATATGGCACAGTTTAAATATTAGGCTTCTCTGTCAACAAAGTTTTAAGTTGTCCAACTTTAAATTTTCAATTTAATTCAGGAATTATTCCTTGAGCTTTCCATATGAAAACACTGGGGAAAATAAAAATTAATCAGGAGTATATTCTAAATAGTAGTTTTTATAAGAATCTTTTTGGTAGTATGGATAGATCACTGAATAAGAATCTGGAGACCTGGCATAAGTGCCTCCATTTACCAATCACTTCAACTTTCTGACCCTCAGTTTCTCTCATCTGTAAAACTTACCTTGTACAGATGCCTGTGAGGACCAAATGAAATGATTCAGAGGCACAATATTATAAGCTGCAATTATTATGACTCAAGTTTTATAGACTAACACAGGGCTACACAGGGTCCTACAGAAACACGAGGAAAATGAAGATTATCTTTGCTTTGGAGATTCAGAGGTTTCTTGGATGAAGTTGATCTTTGAGGTACCCTATTGTGGATTACTAAGGATTGAAATTTTCCCCTGGCAGTTTTTCACCTCTAACAGCATGATTCACTGTGTCATGCCCCATAAAGATGGGAATCTTGACCCTCTTCATTACTACAACTGCTTGTCATCTTTTAATTAGAATAGATATTCTTAAAATTCTATGAGAAAAAAATTGATGAGAGGGACACCAGTGTTCTAATTGAAACTTTAAAAAATAATATTATCTGGGTGTGATGGCTCACGCCTGTAATCCCAGCATTTTGGGAGGCTAAGGCAGGAGGATCGCTTGAGGCCAGGAGTTCCAGACTAGCCTAGGCAACATAGTGAGACCCTGTCTCTACAAAAAAATTTTAAAAATTAACTGGGTGTGGTGGCACATATCTGTAGTCCCAGCTACTTGGGAGGCTGAGATGGGAGGTTGGCTTGAGCCAGGGAGTTTGAGGTTGCAGTGAGCTATGATCGTGCCACTGCTTTCCAGCCTGGGCAACAGAGCAAGACCCCATCTCAAAAAAAAAAAATAATAATGTCAGGAATAATTCATTCAGTGCTCCTGCTGCTATTGATCCCATGGCATCCCTCTCACATACCATGCACTTTTACGCTCATTTGTCCCTGAGGTTCTCTTCACATAAACTTGATTTTTCCCCTCCACACTATTATTTGCTTATCCAAGTGTTATTTTGCCTTTAAAAATAACACACATTGGAGAAAGGAGTTTTTTGTTATTATTGTAAAGCCTATTTTACAACTGTAAAACATACATTGTAGAAAATATACAAAGATATGAAGAAGGAAATTTAAAACTTTCATAAATTCACCAAATAGAGATAAGCACATTGGATATTTGCAGTTTGTACATCTATTCTTTATACATTTATATGTTTATGTTTCCTCTATACACATATGCACAATAACATAGATACCTCTTTCCTATACGTACTCACATATAAATCTCATACATATGTATGTGCAATATGCAATTTAAATAAAATTGAGATCATATAAAGTATATAGTTTTGCATTCTACATTTTCTCCTAATACTCTATTTTACTTCCTTATTTTATTTTATTTGATGATGATTTTTAAAGATTTTTCTATGTTTCCTCATGTAAATAGCATACTTTTTACCTCTTCTACTTAAGAAAAAATATTTAGATTGTTACCTTTTCACAACTTCTCTTACGTATTCCAAATTATCTTCTAAAATGGTTGAATGCGTTTTACGTCTCACCTACCATGCATACCTCAATGTGCTTGGCCAGTTCTGGTCTTACCTTTTGAGAACATGGCTAGGTAACAGCTCATTTTAAGTTGCATTTCTAAAATGTCTCTTATTCGTTAAGGCCTGGCTTCACTGTCACCCCTTCCATCTGAAGCAAGACTCCTACAACACCTTGAGTAAGACTATATTTGGTTTATTCGGCCCTAAAATACACTTATTCATTAGGTTCTCTCACCTCCATTAGACTCTCAACTACTTGAAGGCAAAGATCATCATTCATTTTTGTATCTCTGTTAGCACTTAGGGCAGTGCCTGGAACGTAACTGGCGTCAGTAAACATTGAAAGTTGGTTGTTGAAGTAAGTCCCTTGAATAATGGGAACTAAGAGTGAGAGACCACAGGCAGGCAGACCTGCTCCCTGTGGTGCTGCCCAGGTGAGCACCAATGGGACACCTGGATTGGGAGTAGGAGTGGGAATAGAAAGGGGGCGACAGACAGACACTGTGGGGACAGCATTGAGCAACGCACGCGTGTGCATGTGGGGGTGTGTGTGTTGTGGTAGGGGATGTGAAGGAGAGGCTACAAAGAGGATGTCCAGTGTTTGCTGTTTAATGACCAGGTAAAGATTAATGCTGTTATCTGATAAGCTATGAGATAAGTTAGGCTGGTTTGACATATTGAGTTCAGTGTTTCAGCAACATTTCTAGATAACGTAAAGATTAGTCTAAGTTACACTTTATAATAATAATATATGGAACAATTTATGTAAGTGTTTTGTAGACTTTACTGAGTCAAAAATTTTAAAGTCATTTTTAAATAGAGTTGAAATTGACTAGGACTCAGGACTAACCTATTTAGAGGTGACAGAGATGTTAGAATTAAGGAAGGTATTGAAAACCTGAGCTCATTCAGGTGGAAGAGGCCAAACTGACTCTGTGAGGAATGGCCAAAGGAACTAAGGATGTTTTGTTAATAGAGACAGAAAGGTAAGACTGCTGTCAGCAAAAATCTGAAAGGCTTTCCTGTGGAGGAGGTGCTAGAATAATTATGAGTGTACCCAAAGGGTAGAAATAGGACCAGATGGGACATAATTTCTCTTAATATTAGAAGAATGTTTTTATAGTCATAGCTGACCAAAGATGAAAAAGAGTACTCAGGAGGTTGTGACAGGTCATCATTGGGGCTTTTCAAGAAAGGCTTAGCACCTGATGAGGAGCTGGGCAACTTGGCCTTCCAGCCTCAGGGTTCTGATTCTATCGGAATTGTTTTCTGTTCAGCAAGTTTTGTATTTTGAGCTGATTTGCCACTTATCCTTGTCATTTTTTATTACAGGAAGTAGAATAATGGTGTAAAAGAAGCCTTTGGTTTTTATTAGTTTTCTAGTAACATAGGCAGTAGAAATACAGGAATAAAGTGGTATATGCTTTTTAAATTCTCCTTCACACTTTTTCTTTTAAATACAGCTTTACTACAAGGGACTCAAGGTATTTGGTTTCTCCCCTTTAGCTAAGATCTAATCAGCTCCTTTCTATTTTGACGTCCAAGAAAATCAACCTGATACAACCTTTAAATTGAAAAGTTTCACCTACTACTGCTCATAAGTGCCACTGAAGTTTCTCTTTTCAGACCCTAGCTCCTGTGTAAGTAGAACAAGTTTATCTCTCAGATTCATTGTAGGTGGTAAAGGCAGTTTTTGCCTTTGTTAGTGTGATCCAAGTAATTTATCCATTCAGATCGCATTTATGTTGGAGTTCTCAAGATAGCTCATGTCATCATCTGTTCCTTTATTCCTTTGGATTACAAGAGTTCTTCAAAATAATATCTGTGATTGGGAGAAGAGGTCTGACTCCATTTTCACTTGGGGCTGACATGAAACCTTAGGTATCTCTTGAAATCTAGAAGTGTTCAGTGAAATTTAAAAACTGTTGATATTGGGCATAAACCCAATTGTTTGAAAAACTTTCAGAAATTCAGACATTCATGTAACAAATATGGCTCCAATACACTGGTTATAGTACAGAAGCAGGTTTCTTGATTCTGTAGCAATAGGAATCTTGTCTTTCCTTACCTGTGATCATGAAGACCCATCCAGCACTGCCCTCCTGATAATGTTTTCTATTAAAAAATAGTAGTTAGTAAAATGCTTTCCTTCTTTCCCTTTTTCATTCCAGAGACAAAAACATTATCTTAAACATAGTAGGAGCTCAATAAATGAATGAAATGCCTTCTAGCCAACTTGCTTATTACTTTGAGAAATATTTGTACATTGTGAAGTAACTATTTAGAGAGTGGTAATCAAAAACTAAATGGTAGGGGCGGGGTTGAAATTGTTGCAGGCATTTTGTTTCAAAGGATATCCAATTCCTTTTTTAAATTGTGGTAAATAACATAAAATTTACCATAATTACAATTTTAAGTGTACAGTTCAGTTCAGTAGTAAGTACACTGTTGTGCAATGGATCTCCAAAACTTTTTCATCTTGCAAAACTGAAACTGTATACCCACTGAACAACAACTCCCCATTTTCTTCTTCCCCAGCTCATGGAAACCACCACTCTTCTGTTTCTATGGATTTTGTACTTTAGATACCTCATATAAGAGGAATAATACAATATTTGTCTTTTTGTGGCTGGTTTATTTCACATGGCATAATGTCCTCAAGGTTCATCCAAGTTGTAGCATGTGACAGGATTCCCTTCCTTTTTTAAAGTTGAATAATATTCCATTGTGTATATAGACCACATTTTGTTTATCCATTCATCCACTGATGAACAGTTGAGTTGCTTCTACCTTTTGGCTATTATGAATATGTTGCTATGAACATGGGCATGCAAAGGGAGGGCCCAGTTCTTAAGGTAATTATAATACCTCCAAAAATGAGCTTATCTTAAAATTGCTAGTGCTGTTTAACTAAAGTAGAATAGTGGTAGCAGAGACAATAATTTTATTACCATTGAAAGTCTACGCTGTATGGCTTTAAAGGAGGTATTTGGGATATCTATATTGGGGTATATTCATTTGTTTGTTTGTTGCAAAAAATATCTTAAGTGTCTTTCACCTCATCTTTTTCTTGGCAAAACACCGTAGCAGCATTTTTTTTTTCAGAATGTCATTAACCCATATCCTTATAAATCTATAAATAGTCTAATCTACCTCAACTCATTTGGGAAGATCAACAAACACCAATGTATAGTCCAACTCCCATGAAAAGCAACATATATTGTGTTGCAAACCAACACTCATCAACATGTGGGCAGCTTTTCTTTCTTCTTATCTTTCATGGTAGCCCTCAGGGAAGCACCCCTGGTCTTTCGGGTAAAGTGCAGGCACAGGGTTCCAGATAAGGAGTAACGGATGCAGGAAGCGGAGAGATTTTATACTCTTTTAAAGATATGACTATTAATACTTCATCCTTATGCAAAGGAGAAGGAGGAGGAGCACATGGAGGAAGTGAAAGAAGAGGAAAAAGAGGAGAATTAGGCAAAGAAAGAAAGCACTGTTTTCTTTCAGCCCACTGCTCTTTCCAAGATACTATATTACAGAGCACCAGTTCCTCCCTCACCTCCCATAAAAATATGATTTGTTCTTTTAGCTATCCTTCACAAGCCTGTCTTGAAGGAGGTGCTAATGTGCTTTATGGTTTAAAATGATTAATCCGTGAGGGCTGTTATAAACAAGAGTCAGGTGTCTTGGGTTTAATGAAGAGGTGAGCCTGATGCCATCTTCTTCCCCCATCTCTTCCAGTGAACTTGGATATTTCAATTCAATATTAATTTGTGAAGTATTTTGTTTTCAGGCATTGTGCTAAGTGTTTGGGGGTGAGTAGGATAAACATAGTTTCTGCCCAAGAGGAATTCATGGTCTAGTTGGGAAAGCAAGCATATATCAGTATATAAATTAAAGTATATAAAAGTGATCCAAGGGGCTTTCAGGAGGATTAATAAACTGACTGACAAGATCAGAGAAGGTTTCAAGGAGGAGATGATACTTGAGTTGGGTCAAACACAGGAGAAAGAATTCCAGACAGAAGGGTTACCATGTGCAGACTCAGGGAGGTTCCAAAGCATATGAAACATTTAAAGCAATGACCTCAGATTCTTCATCTAAAGTTAAGGTGCTGGAATAATTGATTGCTAAAGTCCCTTCTTATTCTTTCTGTTAGTCTGTAAAATATACAAGTATTGGTTAAAAATTTTTTCTCTCATGTTTTACTGTTTCAAAATCTGACATTGTCACCCATTTGGGGAAATATAAGATTATGCCCAGATTTGGATTCCCTTCTACCAACTCCTGAAGCACTGCTCAATCACGAGAAGCTAAGAGAAGATCTACTAGGAGGTTTTAGATCCTTTATATATTAATAACATCCCAAGCAGTGTTTTCCTGTCTTTTTTCTTTTTTTAAAACCCTGATACTCTATTTTATAATTTTAAAAGGGAACCCTCTCTGAATTATTTGTTTGGCAACCCAAAAGTGTAAAAACCAACATCATTATCAGAGTGGTTGTTTTCAGTCATTGTAATTTATTCCTCTTGTTTCCATACACGTGAACTTTTTTTCCCCTTCCTTCCTTCCTTCCAACACACATTTAATCAGAATGCCCGCTTCTAAAGTGAGGAAGTTAGATTCCTTGCTTTCTAGGAAATCACATGTCTGAGACACAAATCAATATAATGCAAAGTAGGAAGCTGTCTTTGCTATGACAGAGCCAGAAAGTGCCTTAGACCAGCGGTCCCCAACCTTTTTGGCACCAGGGACCATTTTCATGAAAGAAAAGTTTTCCACGGACCGGGGCGGGGGGCTAGACGGATGGTTTCAGGATGATTCAAGCACATTACATTTATTGTGAACTTTATTTCTATTATTATTACATTGTAATATATAATGAAATAATTATACAACTCACCATAGGTTGGGGACCCCTGTCTTAGACAATCAGAAGAGAAAGGGAGTTCTGTTAAGAGACTACAAGAGAAGTTGCAATTGGGAAGAATCTTCAATGGCATGAATACTAGAATAAGGAAAGCATTTTCCAGCTGACCCAACTTTCTACTATATTAACATCCTTTTGGTTTGGGTTGGAAAAGCACAGCTGAGGTTCTAAGACATTCTCTACAGCTGGTTACCTGGTGCCTTGAGTCTGCACTCTGATCTAAGTAAGTACAAACCAAGAGGAATTTCTTTTAGATGCTGGCAGGCATTAGAAGAGGCCAGGTCCCCCATACCCACTTCTCTGCAGGTGGCTGCAGTAAGTGACTGTCTTTCTGCTTCTTGGAAATAACGTAGACAGGTTCTGCTCCCTGCTGCTAAGTCTTAGTTACACTGATGCTCTGTCAGAAATGTACAAGGGAATGCACTTCAAGAGCCGCTCAGTATCTCTTCTTGCAAAAAATTTTTTTCCTCACACCTCATCCCACAAGCACACAATATTGGGCACTAAATGAAATAATATGAGAACCACTTTACCACTATTTATATTTATCTCCCAAATAAAGGAAACGCCTACCCCTTGCTTAGAATTAACTTCAGATTGCCCTATCCAACTAACACAAATTACAGATTGAAATTATTATGCTAATTTAAAATTTTATTTGTGTTTTATGTTAAGAACCTAGACTATGTTAGACACTACCATGTACATCATGCAAAAATGTTCCACTGACTCTCACCTACCCTTAGAGTGCTCTAATGTTACTGAAAAGACCCAGGAAAATAGCTACCATTGACACAGCACATACTATGTAGCATAAACCACACTAAGTAATTACTATCATGGATTTTCTCACTTGTTCCTCAAAATAAGCATACTAGTAAGCATTTTTATTTCCACTTCAAAGATGACTACCAAAATAAGGGAAAATAAATTAGTAATTAACCTAAGGTTCTACAGTTATTTAGTTAAATAATTAAAATTTAAAGTCAGGATTCTGATTACAAGTCAAATACTCTTCTACTCTTGAGACATTTGGTTCTTTTGAATACTGATACTTCTTATGTAAGTGTCTGTTTTTCAAACACAGCTAAGGATAAAAGTAAATGTGTGCATGGTCTCTTTAGCTCTTAATATATTTACTGGGGTGTCACCATCTTTCTTTTGTATTATGCTTTTTATCTCCTACAATTCTCAATAATTTCGGAAGTTGACAAAGTATATGACTATATATACTAGATTGCCATCATCTAAAATAGGGTCATCTCTGGGGTAAAATAAAACATATGTTTGAATAGCTACACACGTTTCTAAATTAGAAGCCTAATATATTTTCAAAAGTAGCATCAAACACAATGCAGTGTTCCTATGTAATATAGCTTCCTGCCTCATTTTTTACTTTATATCTTTATTTGTTCATTTTTAGATGAGCAAAGTGTGTAATATTTTTTCCTCAGAAGATACTATGGCATTCATCATTCCACAAAGTATACTCCAGCCATCTGCTGTGATAAGTATGGAAACTGATAGAGGCCATTTCAGAGACCACGTTAGAATCACAGACCATCAGAGCTAAACCAGACCATGGAGTGCACCGTCTCCCTGCTCCTTTTGTAATGAGGGGACTGGAGAAGAAAGGTCCAGGGTTTTAGAGAAAGTTAATGGCAAAAGCCGGACTAAATCCAGGTCTTACACTACTGGTCCTGTGCTGTTTGTCATGCGTGACTTTGGGAGAACTTGTGGATATCTATACCTGTTTTTCTATTTATGAAAACAAACAGATGTGGCCACCTGGGACTTTTTAGTAGCATTTGTAGAGAGCTATGAGAGTTGGTGAGAGGAAGTGTAACACCTTAAAACCCGGTCTCTGGGAGTTTGTCTCATGTGCTATTTATATCCATTTAAGACAGCTGTAGTAGGATACTTCCATCGTCATATAATTTTAACATAGTGAATTTTAGTTTAATGTTGTTTAATTTTAATGTAATGAATTGAATCTCATTATTACTAATTCTGCTGTACCACACTTAATCCAATCACTTTTATTAAAAGCTACAATAGTAAAGAACTTTATTGACTAAAGTGTATCACTGTCATCTTCACAAATTGTCAATAGCTCTCTATTGCTTTCAAGATGAGGAACAAATTCGATAGCAATATGTGGTTTCTATCATATTCCTCCACATATCTTATTTTCTGAATCCAATGAACTGCCAACACTCTCCAAATACTGTCCATTCATTTATTGTTTTGTTTGATTGATTTAGTTTTATTAATCATGAGCTTGGCACATGAGATATAATAATGAATAAGACACACAGGGTCCCTGGCCTGGAGGATGTCACAGCCTGACATAACCTTGATGTTTGACACCTTTGTGCTTTTCTTCTCCTCTTATGTTTAGAAAGGCTTTCTTAGCCCTGTTTCTGGGAGGCTGCATCCCACTTATCCTTGAGTGGGCAGTTCTCACGTCACTCCCTGATGAAACCTTGCAAGGTCCCTTCCAACTGGGAAGAGTGGCACAGAGCCCACCTCTCATTAGCATATGTTGCATTCTGACTGTTATCACATAAAATGTCAGGTTCATCCTCTAGACAGTAAGTTCTTTGAGGGGAGAAATTATTTAATATGTTTTATTTCTTTATGTCTCCCATGCACTAAGCACTTTGGCATGTGGTAAGTGCCCAGCAACTGGGGGAGGAAGGAATGGATGTAAAAGGAAAGAAACATAAATACTTTGGTAGAAAACTTGGTAACAGACCACATTTCATCCTTTCCACAGTCTCCTTACCTCAGCATTTTAAAATTTTATATGTATACATACACACATCCATATACAGCATACATATAAAGCAGGGTGAGTTTATATATACACACACACACATATTTTTGTTTTTTATGTGTACATTTAAGACAAGGTGAGTTTTATATAGATATGTATGTGTGTGTGTATAAATATAAATATACATGTTTTTTGTTGTTTATATATACATCTAAGACAAGGTGAGTTGTTATACACATATTTTTTGTTTTATATCTATACTGTATATGTATGCATACATGTGTATGTATAAAACTGTAAAATACTAAGGTAAGGAGACTGGTGAAAGGATGAAAGAAATGTGGTCTATTACCAAGTTTTATTGGCAGTAAATAAATAAATTGGCAAGATATCTCTCTCTCTCTCTGTCTATCTAGATTTGTTTGCTGAGAACAGACATGGATGTTTATAGACTCTCTTCCCTTGGCACATGATTCAAATTGCATGTATTCAAGACAAAGGCGAATTCATTTCTTCACTGAATTTTCCCTAGGCTATAATTGTTTTTAAAGATAACTTGCAGGCTAATGAATACTCCAGCAATGGGTTGCAAGTTTTGTATTTAATTGAATGTATGAAGCCAAAGAAGCACAAGGGATGAACTAATTAAAAAAATTATTTATGTGACTATCAAATGCTGCAGCATCTAATACATGCATTAAAGGCAGTGCCTGTCTTGAAATTACCTGGTGAAGATCCTGAGGGAAGGTTAGTGTCCTGCCTTCAACTTTCATGTATTCTTGGCATGCTGCACCAGATGTTTTGCAAGCAACACTACTTGGTGAAGGAAATTCTCATTAACATTACAAAGAACTCTGTATTTTGATGACATTTCTGTGATTACAGAAAGAATTATGACTCTTTTATCCTATGCAATAAACCAGTGGGAGAAATTCCCATCATTCTAAAGAATCTTATTTTATTTGAAAATAGATGTCAGATGAACAGATGAAAGGAAATGGCCAGTGAAGAAATGCCTACCTTATATGCTAATTGGGGGCATTTTGGGGAAAGCATTAATGGTCTCTTATGAAGATTTTATAATTCATTTTATCTTACCTGAAAGTTAAATATAAAGGGGGGGGAGAAAATGCCCATAGAAGAAAATTTTAAAAATTCAAATTTAAAAGATCAACACTAGAGTGCTAATGTGACCTAAGATCACTTCCTTAGTCTGAGCTTCTGTTTATGCATCTGTAAATTAGGCATTTAATAATATTAATAAAAATAAATAACTACCTTACTGCGTGATTGTGAGGCTTGAGTGGGAAGCATCTTTGACTATAAACTGTGTCATTCTGTACACATTAGTTTTTATTTGTTAGCCCTTTTTTTAAAAACAAAGCCTAAAATATGGTCTTTAATAGAAAAATTAAACCTTATACCAGAGAGACCACTGATCTTAGAATCAAGAAGCTTGAGCTGTATTTCTTCTTAAGCCATCAAGAACTGTGTGACCTAATGTATGCCACATCTTTCTCAGTCTTCAATTTCATAATTTTTAAAATGAGGGCATTGGCCTGAATGATTCTTAAAGTTTTCTCCATTCCAGTTCTTGTGTTTGGTGATTCTATGTCTAAATCTTTGCCATGAAAGTCTATTACATTCATTTTCCAAATAATTGTATGGAACAAAAAGGTTAAGCTGTTTGCTCAGGCTCTCTCAATAAGCTAACAGCAGTTATACATTAAAATGTAAAACCCTGGAGTTTAGTGACTTAATGCTGTGTTAAGTTGCTCTTCTAGATACATACCTATACAGTGGCTCCCTAAGACTGAATACTTTGGAAAGAAAATCAGAGGTTGGCATTTTATGGATATTGCCAGTAGAATTTTTTTTTAAATCTCACACACATTTTACTGACTTTAGAAGAATTGGTTAGCAATGCCATACACACTTTAATTACAGAAATTATGCAATACGGGGCTCTCTAAAAAGAAGAAAATCAGTGAGGCACACATTTAGGCCAGATTCTGCTTCAGAAGCAAGATTAAGTCTTGTCCACAATTTTCAAGGAGGTAGAAGTGAGATGCTGTGCTATTACAGGGCTCAGTCAGGATTATAAACTCATGGAGTTGTCAGTATTGAGGCTTACTTAGAAGATTCTCAGGTATTTAAAAAAGGAACGCATGGGCCTGCTCTCAACCTCTCTTAGCTGAGAGCGTTTTTCACATCAGGTTTTCCCACCCTGCCCAGCTCCATCTTTTCTTTTCATATAGGACACAAAAGAAGAGCTACAGTAGCTACTGCCAGCTCCAGAATTAGCACCCTTCCTCTCCCACTACCACCAGTACCATTTCACTGGGAGGTGACTGATTTATTAGGAAGGGACTGGACCCAGACTTGCTGGGTTCAAATCCTAGTCATGCTGTTTAATACCTATATAACCATAACCTTACTTTTTTGTTCCTTTGTTTACATGGTGATAATAAAAATATTAATTTTATAGGGTTGTTATGATAATAAAATAAATTGGTACAGATAAAGTGCTTAGACCAGTTCTTGGTAAATAATAAGCACTGAAAAAATGTTTGCTTTAATTATTATTACCTTCATCCAGAGGTATAGAGAAGTGCTTTGTGGTAAAATATAACCAGTCAGGTCTAGTTCTTCTGCGGATTGTGGGCATTTAGCCAATGGCCCAGGAAATGAAAGATAACCAATAACTCTTTTCAGTTTAGTTAACTACTCTAAAGTTACTTTGAAAGATGAAAGGGAATTCATCCTAGTTTGTTATATATAAATATGATGTTGGTGAGCATCATAGTTAGAGTCATAGGATTTTAGAATGGAAAGAGACCTTAGGAGGCATCTAGTTAATTTCATTTTAAGAATAAGAAAATGGAGGCCCAGAGAAAAGGAATAATTTGTCCAAGTTTCCATACTGAGTAAGTAGCATCAGAATGAAAATTCAGCTCAGGCTAGGAACAGGTCCATTAGAATATATTTCCCCTGTTGAGACTCCTCACTGTACAATTATCTCTTCCTTTTATCTGAATTATTACAAAACTGTTCATTAACAGTAATCTAAGATTTCCTATTTATACAGAAATTGCACTCGGAAAATAAAACAAAAGCAAAAATAAAACCAAAAACCAAAACCAAAAACCTCTGAAGCCTAACCATGATAGGAATAGCTTTATTTTGTTTTGTACCATCTTCACGATTATAACAGAAATATAAACACTTCATGTTTCTTATTCTTCTTCAACCACCACCATTACCTACCTTAGAGATAGAGGGACCCAGTTTAAACTAAAATTGGGAGAATTTAGCAGCTTCAGATCAGAGAGTTTCATTGAAATTTGAGTCACTGATTCTCACGACAGTCTTTGCTATAGCTACTAATGCCTTTCCTTTTTCAAGTAAGCAGTCATATTGAAAATATTTGGATACTTTACAGTATACACTCTTTTTCTCGTTGTTTAGAATCCCTAAAACTGAATGTCACTCCTGGTTCCAGGACCCTTCCAAAAGTAACCTTCTGTTAGAAAATTTAAAATATAAAGATCATCAGTTATTCTTTTAACAATTTCTCATTTTATAGATGAGTGAACTGATGCACAGAGGTTAAATGATCTTTCTATGGTCACACAACTTTCTCATCTACTAGTGGGACAGAAGTTTACTCTCCAGTTTTGAAGATAATACTGTGTATACAGTAAGTTAAAAATTGTCAAGCAGGAAATGGGATGGTTGCCTTTTAAAGCTTTCACCTTCATGAATATGGCAACCATCGATTTACTGTCTAGTATCTCTCCATCCCCTTCACTGTGCTTGGTAACATTCAGTTGAGAAATCATTCTTACTCAGTTGAATAAGAATCTTTCTCAGTTTGTAGTAAGTTTTCTCAAATTGTTTTTTAGTTTTTCAGAATTGTGATTCTCCTTTTTCTTCCTAAAAAAATGAAATCAAAGATACTATATGTCAAGCTGTGAGTGTACATAGATAGATTTAAGTATTTCTTTCTTTCTACCATAAATTGAGTCTCCAGATTTCTCTGTGATTACTGATAGTAGAAATGGTAGATCTTGTACCAAACAACCACAACTGCAGGCCAAAGTAAGTATTTGCTTTCCATACTCTAATACGAGTCTAACACTCAACCTAACAGAAGGCCTGATGTGCACGGAACCATAACAGAGCTCCTAATACTACCTTTGCCCTCCTGACCATTTTCCTTTGGTTCTGTCTTCACCTTCAAGCTCACCAGTTTTTGGTTACTTTGAGGCCCCTTACCTCAAAATGGGATCCTTCTGACACAAGAATCCAATAGAGTCGATGATCATCATCCACTGTGGTTTTGAGTAAAGCCCTAGTGGCTTTTTACCTTGGCCTTACATCTTAATAGGTTCATATGTTTTCTTTTCCTTACTCTCAAATGCCACAACTCAGAGGAGCATTATCATTTAACCTTTCAACTGTTTGTTAAGAAGTGATTTCTTTAATCAGCTATGCCAGCCTTTGCAACACACGTTAGATGCCATATAAAAGAAGTGTTTATCCCTGTGCTTTTTTTCACAGGATTGATCTTGATATGCTTCCATTGACTGTCTCCTTGAATGTTCCATCCTATTCTCTTTCCCCCCACCCCCAGCAATCAATTTCTCATTCCTTCATCCTTCCCTATTTTTATTTTTTTACCTTATTTAAAAATAAAAAAAGTTTTCCCAATTATTGCCTTGGATGCAGCCTATAATGATTTTGATTCACTCTCCACCCCCAGTAATCTGACTGTAATCATTTTATAGAATATCCATCTAGCTCCCAGAACTCTCCCCCCATGGTATCGCTCCCTGTCTTAACTTGAAGGTCTCTGATGATGAGGAAATCATTTGCCCATTTTGTGAAGCAATCTAGTCCATAGGGGGGTGGTCTGCACTTTCTTACACATAACTGCTTCACTGAATCCAAGTTTGCCTCTGGACACACAGGATATCTAGTTCTTTTTCTTAAAAAGAACTCTTCAGATTCTTGAAGATAGGCATCACTTTCCTACATTTCTCTTTCCCTGGCTCTGTTTATTAAAATAGTATTTCAAATGGGGCTGTGATTACTGAGGAACAAATAGCATGGACGCCTGTGACTTAGATTTTGAGTGGCCTTAAATTATGGGTTATCTTAACTTTTTTTTAACACTTAAGCAATATAAATGGTCCTCATAAGTTCATTTTGTGGATTCATCATTTAAAAAAGGTCATGAAGAAAGCTTTGGATTTGGAGTGAGCTAAACTAGATTTGAACCTGGACCTGACACATACATATTTCAGGCAATTAATTAATCTTTCTGACCTTCGGTTTTCTCATTGTAACGTGAATAACAATGTTGGCCTTGTAAGGTTATTGTGAGGATTAGGTAAAATAACCTGTATAGAGCCCAGTACTGTGCCTGGTGCATTGAAGGTGCCTGATAAATCTTAGTTTCCTTCTATTTCCTACTCTATCCTACTTTCTCTCAAACACTTTCAACCTACACTTTGAACACAGAGTTTTTTTGACATTTTTGCGTGGTTCAAAGTAAAAGGCATAAGATTTACCTGAAATCACATAAGGACTCAGTGAGGAAAATCCAATGATATCTTGACTGAAATCAAACTGTTAATCCTCTATAGTTTATAATGAAAGAGAATATCTCATAGTGAGAACTAACTCATCGCACAGATACACCTTGGAAGATATTACTAATTATGTCTGTGATTTTCATGGTGCCACAAGTTGTGTAGCTCCTGGCCTAAGCATTGACATAAAACTTTTCCATTATTTATGGGAAACACAGGAGAGACTGGGCAGGAATATTAATATAAGACTTTACTGAAGGCCAGGGTGTAACAAAGGAAATTACAACATGGAGAGTAATTTGCAACTAACATCTATATAACTTGATATGGTTCACTCTCTGGAGTCCACAACTTTAGACAAGTATCTTAGGAGACCCTATGATATTGTTTTCCTGTATAGTTCCTGGCCCAATCCTGTGTGGTAGATCAGTTGTCCCCAACTTTTTTGGCACCAGGGACTAGCTTCATGGAAGACAACTTTTCCATGGACTGGGGTGGGGTGGGGGGAGATGGTTTCGGAATGATTCAAACACATTACATTTATTGTGCACTTTATTTCTACTATTATTACATTGTAATATATAATGAAATAATTATACAACTTACCATAATGCAGAATCTAATGCTACTGCTGATCTGACAGGAGGTGGAGCTCAGGCGGTGATGTGAGTGATGGGGAGCAGCTGTAAATACAGATGATAGAGATGAAGCTTAGCTCACTCCCTGCTGCTCACCTTCTGCTGTGTGGCCCAGTTCCTAACAGGCCAGGGACTGGTACCAGTCTGTGAGGCCTGGGGTTTGGGGACTGCAGTGGTAGAGGATCTCTTCCCTTGACACTCAGAACAACCATAAACATGGGCAAATTACTCAAAATCCAGGTACAAAAGAACAAGGTACATCATTGTCCTTGAGTTTTAAATGCACCTTCCTAGGTTCAGGCTCCTTTCTTAACTGAGGCCTGAAACTGTGACTTTTCACTCGCTTAGGGAATAACTTTTCCCTTCCCTAGAGTGTTGTGGTCTTACCTTAGGGTTTTATTAGGGTAGCATTATCAGAAAACAGTTCAAGATCTGTGCTAGGTGTACAAAGAGGATAAGGGAAACCCCATCCCGGGTTAAAACCATGTGTTTTCCACCATATTTATCAAATATTTATTTCTTGTTTTAATATAGCCACTACAAAAATGATGCTAGCAGAGACTAAAGGTGATATCACTATTAATAAAAGCATGCCTAATATTTTGCTTAAGGTGAATTTTGAGACAATTCTTACTCATCCTGAACATTTATTATTTTCACGTCAAAGTTAAATCAACACACGTTTACAGAGTATCTACTATATTCAAAACACTATACTAGGTCTTTACAGGAACAAATATTTTAAGTCAGATTCTTGCCCTAAATTCTATATCTAATATTATACACAGATCATATTTAGAATTTTTTTGTAATGAATTCCACTTATCTTAGCATGAAGTCAACATTCTTTTCCTGACTTTTGTCCTTAGCAAATAATAAAGGCTTCCTGTTACTTATCTTTTAAAGGCCACCTATGGCTATTTTCTTGTCTTGGCCTTTTTTAGGGATGAGAGAAAGAACTGCCAAAATGAAAAGAAAGGATCATGCTTCTCTACTGCCATGCTGTTTACATACTCAACCAACCAGGAGATAATTTTCTAGCTCACTTTTAAAGAAATCTCTTATTGTCTCTTGCTAATTACAATATGTATACATTGTCTAGAACGTGCTGATGACCTCATGAGCTGCCTTCTCGCTAACACTACAAGTTTAAATACTAATATCCTGTTTTAAAAATGTTGTTCATTCCTGCTCCAAATACCGTTTAAAGAAATATCCTTATATATTAATAATTATCTTATCTTTCCCTTTCTGAGCACTGAAACACATATCTATATCTATCTATCTATCTACTCTGTTTTAGACTTTAGATTTCACAAACACAAAGCCATCTACAGCAATGTCCCCTTGATGTCATGCTGCATATGCTGGACTAGTAGGTAAAATTAGGCACAGGGGAATATAGTTTTATGTAAAAAGGATTGTTACGCGAATGACTGAGAGTTTTACTTTCACTTACTATCCTATAATTCTTGAATATTTTCTTGTTTGCCTCCCTAGTATTCTGCAAAGAAGCTCCTCAAATATTTCTTTAATTTTCACTGTGAGCTATTTTGCTTAGCCTAACAATGCTACTTTAGAGGTATTTAAATGAAAATTGCTGGACTTCATCAATCCAGCTATCCATCCACTAATCTGCTCATCCATTTATTCATTCATTATTTATTCACTCATTCATACTTTTCTTCATTTCAAACATCAGTGCTATCTTTTCAATATATTATTTTCACTATCTTAGTCCTATAAAGTACTCATTTTACAAGCAAACAAACTTAGGCTCAGGCAGAGTATTTAGCTTCATGCAATGAAAAATTATTTATTCCAAATTGCACACTCTTTCTACTTAACATTTTATTTTTAGGGAATTCTAAAAACTTAGGACCAGAAATGACCTTATTGGTCACCTTGTCCAAACTGCCATTTGATCCCCTGACAGTTTTTTCTAATCAGTTTGTATGTTTCAGTTATTTCCAATAAAATCTTACTGAACATCAAATACCTGGGAGCACAGGGTCAGTGGGATCTCTCATTAATTGTCTGTTATTTTCACAGTGCCTGGTGCTATGTGAATGCAGAGGACAAAAATATGAATTTATTATGGTTTTAATAGTATATTTTGAGTGTCAGTCATGTGCTGGGTGTTGTAAGAGACTGCTATTTCAACAAGACCCATTCCCTAAAAATTTGGAATCTAAAATTAGAAATGAGAGCAACTAGGAATGGCCCAAGGAGAAAGCAGCTCAGTAAAGATGGGTGACAGTATGAAGGTTAGGATTATCAAACCATTTTAAGGTCATTTTAGTTATATTCTAAGACTTTAAAAATTGGCTACTCATTTTATCTGATTTCTGTGACTTTCTGTTTGCCTTACTGTTATATTCCTTTTCTTCTGTGAACATGAGTGAGTGTGTGTGTGCGTGTGAGTGAGAAAGATGAAGAGAGAGAAAAAGAGAGAGAGGAGAGAGGAGAGGACAGGAGAAGAGAGAGATATCAGAACTGAAAGTCTGGCCTAAATGTGGAGGATGGGGGTTGGTCATAGCCGAAATCTACTCTTAGGCTATCAGATTTTAATAGATAGATTGAATTTATGCAGATGATTTTAGGAAGCACCGGTAAAGCAAAATAACCAACTTTGAAATGTGGAGGCTACCCTTGAGTTGACTGAACTTGTTTCCTGATACAACGAGTCATTGTTCCATTCTTCACTTTGGGATGACCTATGCATCTATTTGACTTAAAAATCTGGGGAGATGTATGGATGAATTAATTCATTTATTAAAGCATCTATTGAGTATCTGCTATGTGCTAAACACTATTTTAGGCACTGGAGATATGAAATAAACAAAATAGACAATATCCCTGTTTTTATGGGTTTTACATTCTAATGGGGATCTTCTAGCTGTGTTTCTCTGCTAGAAGAAAGTGGTGCCACTGGATTAGTGACATGAAAATTAGAGAAGGGCTAAAATGATGGGCATGTTAGACCTGTTGTTGCAGGTCTTCTAATATCCTCAATCCAGCTGCGAAAGAAAATACCATCTCCTAAGTGGTATAAGCCAACCAAGGTACATTTTTAAGGAATGGGAATGGACAAAATGTAAATTTGTCTACTTACAAGTTTCTTTAATTTCTGTTTTGATTTAGTTTCCCTATGGTTTTCTTATAAAGCTCAACTTGAATTACTGAACTAAGAAGGAGAGTGTTTGAAGGCCACACTCTTGGAACCAAAGAGAACAGAGTACCCTCTAATGGCCAAGAATGGCAAAACCATCCCCTTAGCTCCCTGACCCAGAAAAAGGTAAAAGCTGCAGTAGGAGAGAATTCGGTACACTTGTATCCCCCCAATTCCAACACAGAATGATTTCTTTAATGTCATTCACAAGATGTGAAACCCTGCTAGAAGCTAGTCAATGAAAGGACATTTGGCCTTCCCATTTTTTTCCTCTATGTGACCTTAGTAAGGGCAGTGAAGACATTGAAGTCAGAAGGCCTAGATTAAACTCATAGATCCTCACTCATTGATTGTGTGACCTTGGGAGATCACGTCACTTACTGGAGTCTCAGTTTATAAGACTGAGTTAGTATTATCTCCTGAACTTTCATCACAAAGTTGTTAAAGAATCTCAGTGAGATACTACATGGAAAGATGATTTTAAACAGTAAAGGGCCACATAAATGATTATTATATTCTTATTTTATTGATTTTATTATATGATTATAATTACTCATGGTATTATGACTTTATTGACATAAAGTATAACACAGAGGATAAAAGGGAAGCTCTGGAAATAAATTACATGGGTTTGAATCTGAACTCTAGCAATTCTTAGCTGGGTGATCTTGGTTAAGCAACTTAAGCTCCCTGTGCCCTGGTTTCTTCATTTATAAAGTGGGGATATGACAGAACCTACCTCATAGAGTTGTTGTAAGGATTCAATGTGTCAATAGTTACAATGCACTTAGAAGTGTGCAAGGCACTTAGCATTGGCTCACATTAGTTTTATCTTATGTTTCTTATCAAAACAGATTTCTCTAAAACACTGAAGAATCTTCTATTTGGGCAATGAGGATAACACCCTTCATATGTGTCATAAAGAGGATTTAAATCTATTCTCTTTTCTGTTTTGAAAGGTGACCAAAACCAGACAGTCATATAACATGTAGCGATTCAATTGTTGACTTGTCGAATAAAGCACCATGAATACATTTGGTATATAAAGGAATTCACAAATTATTAGAAAGTTATTGCTTATATTGCTTTTGCCAGCCTATTTTAACTGACAACCTGGCAGAGAAAAGCAAATGGAAGTACAGCCACTGTATAGGATAAAACTCATGGAGAAAAGGTGTTTATCCACTTGGTGTGGCAGAGTCCAGTGAGCTCATATTCACCCAGCTTTGAGTCAGGGGCCTGATCTAAGAGCAAGATGATGTATGAGCAGAACTAGACTTCTTTGTGTTCCCAACAGACAAGGACATTGACAATATTCCAGCAATGAAAATTCTGTTTGCCATTACAATGTCAAGGTTAATCATTCATTTCAAGTAAATTTTTAGCCGTTGTTAAATGCATTATGTCCAAGAGTGAATGATGATGTGTATGAATCATAAGGTATGTTTTTTTTTCTGTTTTGGGAAATCTGTATTTTATAGCAGGCACTTGATTTAAATGGATATTTTAATGACAGAATGGTCATTCTCATACTTTACATTATTATCATATCTTCTTTGCACCTTGCAAGAGCCTGGTTAGTTAGGCACTGATAGTACCATTGCCATTTATCTGTTTTGCAGATGTAGTTTAGAGAGGTTGAATAACTTGTCCAGTAGCATACAGCTAGTGGGTGCAAAACAAGAGCCAAATAAGATCAGGATGTCAGGAACTGTAACTTTGTTGAGGGCAGGGGGAATGTAGAGGTGTATAGAGTTCCCCTTGATAACTGACACAGAGCCCTGGATGAAATCTATGCTCAATACAATGTTAAAATGAGGATGTAAAATCGTCCTAACAGTTAGATTTGGGAGTTGGAAGACATGGCCTATGAATAAGCAAAAGACAAAAGAGACTCCGTGTTTTTTCCTTTTAAAATATAGAAATGATTAAGACTGTCTGTGTTTTGTTTGTCTGTCTGGAGGTCAGAAATAGAAATATAATTACATAATTATCCTTTTGATGTGTATCTGGTAACTTTCTCCAAAGTAATTAAAACTTCTTCCATTCATGATGTCTTCAGAATTGGAAAAAGAATTTAAGTTTTTCAAAGAAAGGTAGCAAAAAAAATCAAGGTATTGGTATCCCTGAGATATCACCCTTTAAAATACCTGGTGGTTTAACCTAAATCATCAGTAATCAGTAGGTTGATTTAATTTCATTCCTGATCCCAAAATGCAAAGATGTTAGAAATGTCCTAGCAACATTAGAGGAAGATTTATGAGATTTAGTGGCCTGCGTAGGAAAGTTATGGATTTCTGGACATAAAAATAATTAATTTAAGTATTGCTTCTGAGCTCAATAGCCACGTACTTAGGTCCTAGATAATTTAAATTTCTCTATACTTACCTCTTCTCATTGGGGAAACAGAGTAAATGATGTTGCTGATGACTTAAAGGGCTAAACAGCTAAAAAGCATTCTGACAATAGCAGGAGTGCAAGGAAAAAAGTAAAGTCTTTGTTGTCTGATTGAATCCAAAACACCACATTCTTTTAATAGAGTTCTAAAGACAGAAATAATGTTGTTGTCAGAAAGCTGGCATTGATTGTTTTTGTTCTCTTCTTTAAATGCCTAACTTGATGTTGTCATGTCAAGATAGGAGAACTTCAAACAGCAACTGTTACCTGCTTTTTCAACTTTCCTCATCACTTTCTTCTCTCCTATGCCTCTATATTAGTTACCTTCTGCATCAGAACATCTTCATTTCTCATAAACCTGTAGGAAAAAAAAATCAGTGACACAAAGATTAGAAAATACACATCTTTCCAGGCCTTTTTTGGGGGCACAGGACTGCAATTCTGGGGAAACATGCCAGATTTTGATAATCTGAGTTTAGTTCTCTCTTCTAGTACCATCTACATTGCAAACATATATGAAACTCTCAAACTGTGACACCTGGAAACTTGTTAAGAATTCAGATTCTTGGGCTCTGCCCATATAGATTTCTGCTTCACTTTTTGAGACACCATCGGGAATCTGCATTCTAAACAAGCATTTCAGGTGAAGAAACACTGTCATCATTTCTTTTACTCATTTAGCATTTTCCAGTTTTCAAAAATGCCTATACATGCATATTCAGTTCTGTGAGGTAGATGGGAATGATTATCCCCATTTTGAGGATAAAAAAGAGACTCCAAGTTTAGCAATAATTTCCTCAAGGGCTCATTATACAACCCCCTCTTGCCTAATTCTCTGGATACTCCCATTAGCTAACTTTTTTGGATTTGGGTGTTTAATTGCAAAAGGCAGGGAGCCAGCCAGTACTATCTGTGCTTGCCTTGCTCAAGAATTAGACAAGTCTTCTGGTGGCCAAGGAAGGAAAACAATTTTATTTGTGGCATGTGAACATTTTCCTAATTGACACTGTTATCAAATTGATTTTAAGAAATGTCCATTGCCCCATCCAGATGCACTTTTGAAAATGTATTCAGTGTCACTTTTGGACACTGCTGTGTGTGTATATCTTTTTCACCTGTCTTGTTCTGTCTTGTTAGAATCCCACGGATGAATCCACTGTCCTCATTCAGCCACACTAAACTGCTGCAGAGGATGTGTACTCCCCATTGACAGCTGGGATTCCTCCTTTCCTCAGGGTGTCTTGCCCATTAATCGTCATCCCAGCTGGCTGTCCCATAAGCCACTATCTGCCAGCCTTTGCTTTGCCCAGCTGGCATCCTGGAAGGTTCAGGCCCCCAGGCATAGTAGGGTTGTTAGACTCAGTACTTGGTCTAAACAACCTCACAGGCATCAATCCTTCTCATTGCCCAAGTGAATCTCAGCTGGGCCTACATGTTTGTGCCCACATCTAGAGAACTCCTGGGGTCCCTCTGGGTCCTACAACCATTTTCAGTAACTTCCAAGGCCTGCATTTTCCTTGCCCTTTATTAGTATGTTTCCAACATACACCTGTCTGAGCTTGGAAATCATACATTTAACCATTTGGCCCTACCCTAGATGTTTGGCGAAGTGTCTGTGAAGGAGAGATTAGGGATATTTGAAGATATATTGTGGAGAAATTGTAAGTATAACTAATAGCCACTCCCAGACTTTAGCATGACTGGAAGGTGACTACTCCTTCATGCTACATTTTAACTTGGAGGACTCCTCTGCTAAGTTTCTTAACATCAGCTGTCATCACAAGCACTTCTGGAGACCTGATGGCACTCCAAAGCTTGTCATTGACTGCCTTTGCACACGTCACTCCCTCACTCCACCTCCATTCATCCTTTGTGTAGGTTGCTCACTTGGTCCCTTTTTTTTAGGGACTGAGCCTGCTTTGCAGCACTCCAGACAGAACCAAGAAATCTGGGTACCAAGGAGGAGGAAACACTTTTTCCTGTTCCAAAATGAGCTGAAGGTGGAGACCATCACGAGGGCCCAGGAGGCTATTGTTACTTTCTCCAGTGTCCACTTCCTTCCTTCCCAAACAGAGAATTTTACGTGCTGCTCAAGCTTATTGGAGGGGATGGACTGCATTCTCGCCGCTCCCCCCTCCCCCAACCCCTTCTTTGTGCACCAGGATCCTCTAACCTGCCTATGGTTGTTTCTCTTGTGGGAGGGACGGGATAGAGCAGACCCGAGCTGCAGTTCCCTCACTCTGCCTCTGAGAATTTTTCATCCAAACCTCAATCACGTAGGATTGCGTAGAGAGGAGAAAAGGGGAGAGACAGAAGACAGAGAAGGGGGACAGGAGTGACGGGAGGGAGGGAGGAAAGAAGGGAGTGTGGGAGCAGAGGGCGCGAGGAAAGGGAGCAGGACCAGAGCGCGCGGCGCTTCCCTGCGCTCCAGGAGCCCGGCCCCCAGCTTGGCCCCACCTGGGCGCTCTTCCGCTCTCCCGCGAGTGTGCCAGCGGCGCGGGAGAAACCCTGGCTGCCGCCGGCTCTCCGTCCCACCCGCCGTCTCGGTGGCTCTCGCCCCTGCCTGGAGTTTCCTGCGGAGCTGGCAGTCCAGCCGAGCGAGCCGGTGGGGCGGCGGCGGCGGCTCTCGGCTGCCTGTGCGGTTCGGCGCGCCCAGAGCCTCAGCCCATGAATGGGACTCCGCCCTGAGCGCCCCCTCCCGGGCCCGGGGAGGCGGCGGCTCGGCGGCGGGGGGCGCCCAGCAAGCCCGCGGCTCTGAGCGGCCACCCGCGCAGCAAGTTGGCGAGTTGGCGGCCGCCCGCGCCTGCCTCCTGGCCCTGGTCCCGGAGTCCGCGTTTGGCCCCAAGGGCCCGGGTAGCGCGCTCCGCCGCCTCCCGCTGTCGACCCGGGGGCCTAGGGGCCCGGCCTGCGCCCCTGGCGCCAGACCATGGTGGGCAGCTCCGGCCGGGCGCCGCAGCCGCCGCGAGTCGACGTCGCCCGCAGCCAGCCCCCGCCCCACCCGAGCGGACGCGCGGGTGTTCGCAGCGCGCGGGTCATTTCCTTCCTCCGCCGGGATGGGCGGCGCGGGACTGAGTGATCGGCTTCGCGTCCGGCGGGTAATCCCCATCTGATCTGCTGCCTGTGAGCTGCCGACTGCCGGGGCGCGCGAGCCTGGGGGGCCCGGGCTGCGCGGCGATGACCTGATCCGGAGCCCGCCAGGGCGCCCCTTCCTGCCCTCCTTCCCTCCCTCGCTCCCTCTGAGCCTGTGCGGAGACCGGCTCGGTGCGGCGGCCCCGGGCGGACCATGGCGGGCAGCTCCAGTTAAAGGCGTGTGGGCGCCGAGCTGGAGAGGACACCTTCGGCATCGCTGCCTTTTGAGGGGGCTTATTTAAACTACTGAGTCATTCCAGATTTAGGATTCCCTAAATAATCACCAACTGTGCCCGTCTCGTGCCGGAAAGCAAGCGGAAAGAGAAAGAGCGCCCGCTCTTGGGACCCCGCGGATCGCCTCTGGCGGGCTTCTCCCCGAGGGTGCTTGGCCCTCGAGGATCTCCCTCCCTCCCTTCTTCCCTTCCCCCTCCCTCGCCTCCCGCTCTCTTTGCAGTGCTGCTGGCCGGGAGTCGCGCTCACCGCCCCTGGAAACCTCTGCCCCCAGCCCGCGCCCCTACCCAGACTCCCGGTAACCGCTCCCACTTCGCGCCTCTCGGAATTCCAGAACTCGGGTGGCCGGCCCCTGGAAAACCGCAGCCGGTGCGATGCATTCCGTAGACCTCACCCAGCCGGGACGGACCTCCTAATCTCCAGAACTGCGGGCCGCAGGGAGTTAAATTGCTGCCTTCCTCTCCTCTCTTGCGGTTGGTGGCTTGTTTTCTAAAGGAACGTTTTATTCACTTTTTAGTATTTTCTATCGGGGTAGCGTTGCCCGCCTCGATCCAGGCTCTGCTTTGTAAAGGGGTTTTATATGTATGTATGTGTAGATATACTTTGGACATCTTACAACGCTTGCGCCTCTCCAACAGGGGCACGGCTTGTTATTTTGGACATCCTTCTTTCCCTTCCACTTGGTACCCCGAACGCAGTGTGACCAAACTCCCCACTGCCCTTTGGACGCGGATCGCCTTGGGGTGCAAGTTTGGGGAGCAAACGTCTACTTCGCAGGAAGGCCTGGGACCGCCCCGCCCCCACTGCCAGAGGTTGGGGAAGTTTTCATCTGGATTTTTACACATTTTGTCGCCACTGCCCAGACTTTGACTAACCTTGTGGGCGCCGGGTTTTCGGTACTGCAGCCTCCTCAAATATTAGCACTGCCTCCCCGCGCCTGTCCTGTCCCTTCCGGCCGCCGAGGTCCTGCCCTCGCCCCGGCGGAGCGCGATCCCGAGCGCGCTGTAGAGCCTGGGGCCTGGGGCCCGCGTTGAGCAGCTATGGCTGCGGCGATAGCCAGCTCCTTGATCCGGCAGAAGCGGCAGGCGAGGGAGTCCAACAGCGACCGGGTGTCGGCCTCCAAGCGCCGCTCCAGCCCCAGCAAAGACGGGCGCTCCCTGTGCGAGAGGCACGTCCTCGGGGTGTTCAGCAAAGTGCGCTTCTGCAGCGGCCGCAAGAGGCCGGTGAGGAGGAGACCAGGTCAGTAGAAGCCCGGAGAGTGGGCTCCCCAGAGGCCGACACCCTCTCTTCCCTTCCTCGAAGCAGCTCAGGATCCCTGTGTTCCATTCGGGCCCCTCTTCTCCTCTCCTTTTCAGACATCTCTTTCAACCACCCTATCCGTTAATAGCTTCTTGTCCCATGTTCAGGAAAACACTTTCCACTTTGTTCGATCTAGGGTTTGACTAGGACGAGAGTTACGTGTATAGATGCACCTAGTCTAAAATAGCCTGTAGAGTCCTTGAGGGCAGTGACCACCTCATTCATTCGTTCGTTCATTCATTCTCTCTTTCTTTTGCTCCCTTCCTCTCTCCCCCCTTCCATTCCTCTATAGTGTAAGAGTACTTGTCCTGCCCACTGAGGACCTAAAGATAAATAAAGCTCTCCCTTTATCCCTGGTAATCCATGATAGACACTTAGTAGACATCAGGAGAACTTAAGTTTGTTCTCTTTTTCTAACTCTTCCTCCAGCAGCACATGGTGTTGCGTCTCTGAGACATGCCGATCAGTTTCTCACCTTTCCGTTTTCACCTCCTTTCACCTAGGTGTCCTTTTCCTATTCTCTTCTTCCATCCATTCTCATGGTTTCCAAGGACTCTGCTCATTAACTTCTCTGTCCTATTACCATTCTCTGCATGCTCACACTTACTTTTGGGACATTTAGGGAACAAGATAGTTTCCACAGTTCGGCCTCGGGGAGTGTAAAGAAACCTTCATGGCACAGCCTTTCTGAAGCTAATTCTCTTCTGAGGGCTTAAACTCAAATGATTGCTGTTTGATATGTCTCTATTTACAAAGGGAAATTGGATACCTTGAGTTTCAGTGTGATGATTCCTAGCTCAAGCCAGGCCAGTGTTCCAGCTTGAGAGAATGAAAACCAAATTGCAGAAAGATCTGTCCTTCCATTAGACTGTTGATCCTCTCTGTTGTGGTCTCAGGATCATTTGCAGTCTGCAGATACTGGACCCTTATGTGGACAATTGAAAGGAAATACTGTCTAGAAAGGAAGCCTGCTCGGTATAAACTAGTGACTGTTGCAAACTAGTTGACTAGTTTGACTCTTTGCAACTCTGTGGTGTTCTTTTGGTTTCCAGGAATGAGGCACATGGGCTAGGTTCATTGCGGTAAGGGAAACACTTGGGAAGTCTGGGCAAGTGGGGCGCACAGTTAGCTTAGAAATTTGAGATTAAGTCTTGGAAGAAGCCATCCCATTTCATTTTTCCTTGGGTTATCATGACATTGTCCACTCCATACTAGGCTCATTTTCTTATTCTGTGATGACAATAAAGTAGTAGATTTCAGGAGTAAACAAAAATAATTAAGATCCCAAGGTGGGAGCTATTAAAGTCTCTGTTATTTTACATCCAATTAATATAGCCTGTTCATTTTGTAAAGTGAAGATTTATGCAGAAACTAGAAGTATCTCTGCAAAGTAAATAATTCATATTGGGGGAAAATAGAATCACTTGTTTTGTTGTGCAGGGATCATTTGGAGACCTTCTTCTTTTAGGGCTTATGTGGTCTACAGGGAACTTTAATGCTTTGAACTCAATATGACTATGATATCTCAGTCTCTGAAGTATGTTCTTGCACTCTGCTTGTGACAATTATATGATGTTTTTGAGTTAATCCTACTCAGCCCTCTCAGCTAAAAACAAAGTAATAAGAATGATGGATGGATTATATTTGTGAATGCATGAGATAAACTCACCTGATCTTGGTTGATTTGGAGATGAGGAGTGGCTTACTTTGCATGGTTTAATTTGCATGACTTAATTTTGCATGGGAAGGAAGGACTGCATTGGTTGCTTCCTGTGGCCCTTTCCTTATTATCTCATTAGATAATAGAGAATTAGAGAGGATTTCTGAGTTTATTGTTTTCTTCAGCATTCATGTAATCTGCTGCTCCTTTTCATCTAGTTAGTGTTCATCTTAGCAGGGAGGATCCTGACTGATGACTTCCTTTAGCTAAAGTGTCACACTGACAATCATTCAGAGAGATGGCAAGACCTGCTAAAACATTCCCAGTGCAAGGGCAACATGAGTGTGTTTGTACAGCACAGACTTCAGTTTGTTCTGAAGCTTAGCTTAGAACGGGAGTGTGGTGTGTGGAAAAGCTTTTTGAGAGGATGATAGTGTGCTATTATCCTTACTAACAAAGCCAAATAATTAATTTGTTGATTTGCTGTCAGCAACCGTGATTCACATAGCATGGGATGAGCCTATTTATAGAGAGATAGCACCTTCCACATCTCAATTCCAGAGAGGATTCTTTAGCTGGATTGGCAGGAAGTTGCTAAACACCAAAAAGAAAAACTATTTGAGGGAATCTGTTTTATAAGCACTTTGATGTTGTGTTCACCTGATATTGGAGCTATTCTTGAAACCACTAGCCTTTCTAAGCCGTATTATTGTGAACTACAAACTGAGTCACAAATGGTAAAGTGGTGAAATGGAATAACTTGTCCTGATAAAGAATTTCTACTCTGAATTTCTGTCACTGAAACACAGGTTTCATTGAACAGACTTTCTAGGAGAGTGAGTCTGAGGCACTGAGGCTAAGCCAAGTATTAGATGAGAAAAGCCACGGTTGTATTTCTGATTTCAGGGCCCATATATTCAGTATCGCTCCTTTTTTTTTTTCAATCTCACCAAGTTCTGTTATGTTATACTGTTAAAACCTTATAAACACAGTGAGGATCCTGAAGTTATGGCAAAGGACTCAGATTTTAAAATCACCATAACACGGTATGAAAACATGGGAAGTGGCAGGCCAGGATCTCACATCACATAGTTCCAGGGCCATGGTGCACATGGGATGCTTTGTGAATACTATCCCTGGAGCATGATGTGGTGGCACACCCTGGGATTGGGCAGTAAAATCCTTACCTTTAGAGATGAGAAATCCTAGAGCCATAGCAAATTTGTGGTTTATTTAAGGTTACACAGCTAGATTGTGTAAAATTGGGACTAGAACTAGATTTTTTTTTTTTTTTTGCCTGCCTTCTTTGTAACACGATGGAGACAAAAGTAGTGTGAAGAACTGGATGTCTTCTGTCAAAGGATGGAATTATATATATATGTGTGTTTGTGTGTGTGTGTGTATAAAACAATTAGGGATTGGAATTAGTATTATCATTATCATCATTATTTTATAACTATAACAGAGATAGGGTAAAGTAGAAGAGGTAACTTGTAGAAGATGGCATGGGGTAAGAAAGGCAATTTGAGTTCAGAAACGACCACCCTATATAACTAGGATGCATTATTGAAGACCTATAGACAGGACAGGAATAGTTAGTCCCTTAGGCACTGTGGGGGCTGTAGCTCTTTGGATATGAAATGTTGGAGACCCTGAACTGGCAAGTTGGATGAGGTCATTGAACCATGAACAAACCTTTAGAATATTTGTTTGTGCACTTTCTAATGAAGAAAAGAGCATTCTTATGGTCATTACTTGAGTCATTATTTATGTGTGAAATGCCTGTATGAGCCATAGAATATTTGCTTAAATGTTGATGCCACTTAATTTGTTATATCTAGGCTATATGAATTATATGGCTTATTCACGTCCAGCATTTGGTTTATTTTGAATAGAAACACTTGTACAAATGATTGAATCCAAAATGATGTATGTTTTGACTCAGAAGTTACTGTAGGTAATGGGTAGCATTCATAATCAAGAAAAGAAAGGTGTTCATAGGATTTCTGAATGTCTGAGCAGCCACAAACCTTGGAAGTCATCCAGTATCACCTTTTCGTTTTTCAGAGAGTCTCTGGAAAGTACAGAGTAACTAGATAAGCCTAAAGCTATGTATTTTAAGTGATTTTTGGTGTTTTTATTAGTTTTCTATGTAAGTTAGTTCCTTCCCTTAAACATTAAAAAAAAATAACCAATCAGGAAAAATCCCTCACCTAAAAATCTTCAGATATTTTTTATTATTTAAGTATTTGGTTTTACATGCTGTTCCTTCTTTGTGTGTTTTTTTTTAATGATGGCATAGAATTACACTATACAATGAATTTAAAAAATGATTGTAATTTTACCAAATTTTGTTGATTTTCATTTATTTTATTTTTCAGAGTTCTTGTTTCTGATGTTATAAAAATTGTGGTTATTCAGAATATTTCAGTACTGTACTAACTTGTTTTGGTAGGTGTATAGGATTTGACAGTATACTCATTCAACATTTTTATTATAAAACGTATCTTTTTACATAGAGGAAGAAAACATAGGAAATAGAAACTTCTAGAAGAAAGATGACAGCAAAGGTGAAATAATGCTTAATCATGTGATCTATGGAATATAAATTAGATTTTTATAAATTGAAATAATTTGGTCAATATATAGATCAGGAATAGATTCATGTGACAGGTGATATTTTATGTTTATAGCAAGTACTTTGATTGTATTTTCTCTTTTAAAAGTATGACTCATGTCTGAAATACAAAATCAGCCTAATGAAATGGTATTTGGCTTGATGTTTGTTAAAAAATACAAAAACAAACAAACCAAAAAAACACCAAGCTTTTCTCTTTAGAAACCCATCCTAGGGTTTAAACCGATATTTTGTATGTGTTTTTTTACTCCTGTTTTCTCTACAGCAGTGCATTCTCATAAACAAATTATGTTTCCATTGTAAGAACATTTTAAAATAGCAGGTATACTGTGATCTCTTGATTTCTTTCATCTCACAGAAATCTCATCAAGCCATAACTCAGGATTAAATCTTTATGGTTTTAATGAAGTTGATATTCTTCAACAGAAATAGAAAAACAATTTGTAGGAAATAAAGCAGTCTCTGTGTTTGAGGAAACAATAGGGGTGTTTTGGAAGATCTTTAGAAACTAACTTTGTCTCATAAAATTATATTTTAAAAAGTCCTGGGCTTACTCATATAGCACTACGTTGCTTTTATTCTTGGTAAGAGCATATTTGTGCATGGATATTACATTGTAGATTTGGTTTGGGAAATTTGTTAATAGTGGTTAATTTTTTTCTTGTCTCTTCCTTGAGTGCATCATAGTAATATTTGTTTGCTATAGACTTTTCCTCCTAGAATTATTATAGATTTTATGAGGACTCCAAAAGATGGCTTTGTTAGACATAGGAGACACACTTAGTATACTACATTTTGGATTTTACCTAATGGCTTACCCATGGAATTAACAGAACTTTTCTTGTCCGAAGAAAGGTGTACCACATCTAAAGGGTTCTGATTCTAGGCCATCCTCTAAGCATCTGTGAGCGGGAGAGGACTTAGATGCAGAATGCCTATAAATTAATCATATATAGTAATAACTTTTAATAGTAACAACTAACTTGACTTCAGGATTTGCAGAGTTTCCTTACAACTTTTGCTTCCTTTATTCTTTATAGCAATCTACTGAAATGTAACAGATAGCCCCATCTTAGAAAAAAGAAAACTAAGCATCAAAGTGGCAAGAAGACTTGTTCAGGTTTATAGAATCAGAAAGTGACTAAGCTGTCACATGGCCCACAGTTCCCACATTGAAGATCATCTGTCTTTATCTTCTACCATGTTGGGGGCTAAGAAGACCTGAATCTGAATAACTTAATTTGATTCAAATCTGGGAAACTATTGTTGGGGGGAATCTGAGGAAGAGTTCAAGAAATGTGGAACACGATTAGGTGGTTTGTTTTGCTCTGTGTGTGATCTAGAGCCCCAAGGGAGGAGGAGTGAAGTAGAAAAGCTGATGGAGATCTTCAGGCCAGTATTGAAGAAGCAGTTTTATGGCTACATTGTTCTGTGCTGGGTTCAGGCTCCTGGCTCGGATGTCCCCTTCTGCATGCCAGGAGCCTCAGAGATAACAGGGGGTACCACTTGGGACACCTAGGGACTCACTGGGAGACTTGGGTCCAGAGGGACGGACTTTCTTAACTGTAAACATAAACGATTGCTTCCGATGTTTTCAATTGTAAAGAGGTTAACACTAAGTTAAGGACAGCCCTGTAGGATTGCAGAGCAATTAAGTATGTGGACTTTGGAGTGGGATTTAAATTCAAATTCAAATTCTGGAGATATTATTTGTAAGAACATCAGGGACGTTTCTTAATATATTTGAGCCTCCGTTTGCTGATTTGTAACATGAAGGTATTATTTCTAGCATTTGGCCAGGAAATGTTTCTTTGAGAAAGAATCATTTAAGCTGAGCTCCGAAGGATGAGACAGGCAAAGAGGGGTGAAAGAACATTCAAGGTGGAAGAGAACCACTTGCATGAAGATTGATGTGAGAGGGAGCTCAGTGCTTTTGAAGGAACTGAAGTGTAGCTGGAGCAAGGAGAACAAGGGGAGAGGGCTACAGGTGATGTTGGAATGCTTGGCAAGGACTGAGTGGTGCAAGGCCTTGAAAACCCCAGAAAGAGTCAGCAGTAGGGGGTAATATAATGTGCCTTTTATTTTTAAATGGGCACTTTGGCTTTGAAGAAGAGAATGGATTTCAAAGGAGCCAGAGTGGAAGCAAAGGAAAAGTAAGGAGGCTGGTGTATCAGTCTGCACCAGCAGTTCCCAGAGTGTGTCACAGAGGCTCTGGGAGCCCTTGAACGTCTTTCCTTGGACCCACAAGGTCAAACTATTTTCATAAAAATATTTCATAATAATATGAATTATTTGCCTTTATCACTCATTCTGTCACAAGTGTCCAGTGGAGTTTTCCAGGGACTGTGTGATAGATCCACAGTCATCTGGAAAGGGTATTAAAATTTCCCTCCCTTTTCTGTGTGAGGCCGAGTTATCGATACGTACTTCAGCCACACTGACATATCACAAGAGATTGAATGCAGCACCAGATTTGAGAATCCAGCTGATTTTCATTAAGCCAGACGTAAAAGAGATTTACAAACATATTTATAAACTAGTCTTTTCACTAATTTTCTGTTTGTTTTGGAAAATATAATTATGTTTCATTAAAACAGGCTATGTATGTTAACATTTAGTGGGCTTTTATTATTTTGAATAAATGAATATTTGAAACATTTTTTTGTAATTTCTAAATACAGTAAATATTGAGAGATGGAAGCCATGTAAACAAAAGCTCTTTTGGGTACTCAGTAATTTCTAGAAGTGTAAAAGGGTCCTGAGACCAAAAAGTTTGAAAACCATTGGTCTAGGCTATAGATGATGTTGAAATGATATAAGGTGGTAGCCTTGGATATAAAAGAGTGGGTGGAAGTAGAATGAGCAGAACCTGATAAGAGGTAGACTGTGAGTTGAGAGAGGAAGGTGCCTCGGTGGTTCTAGGCTGAACAGTTCAATAGTGAATTGTGCCTTTGCTGAGATGGAAGAATGCTGGGGGCGGGCGGAGTTGATACGGGTCAAATAAGGCAATTGCCAAACTACAGAGCACTATAGAATGCTAAGGTGAAAAACTGGGTTTTATTTATTGTTTAATCGATTTACAGTATGCTGAAGATCCTTAATATCCATCTATATACTCCTGGTTCGTAGATGGCTGTCTTGATGCTTTTTCACACTGCAGAAGGGGCAAAAGTGTTCTCTGGGATCTCCTTAGTGAGGATACTGATCTCATTCGTGAGGGCAGAGCCCTCATCACCTAATCACCTCCCAAAGGCCCAAACTCCTAATACCATCACCTTAGAGGTTAGGATTTCAACATATGAATTTTGGGGTGGGGGGACAAAAACATTCAGTCTACAGCACCTTCCATCTGCTCATGTTGAATCTTTCTAGCATTCAGTGGTGTCCCAGAACAGTGCTGCATGATGTGGTATGTTTGTGTGCTTCACCTTCCTGAGGAGAATGTGATTTCCTAAGGACAGGACTTGTGCCCTGGTCAGCACTAGATTCTTAGCACTTAGCATACTGCCTGTTTCACTGCAGTTCTTCAATTGCTGTTAAACCAGTGAGTAAATGACATACTGACTCACTGAGCAAGCCTCAGGCATTCTTAAGTTAATATCTGCACTTCCCACATAAGGATGGTGAAGTCCTGTGAGCATGGGGCTGCCCAACATCAGACTCTGGATTTGAACTCAGGTTTGTTTTTCCTAACTTAGTTTTCTTTCCACTCTGCCAGTGCTGGAAATGGACCTCAGTTTCCTTCCTTGAAAAACAAGGGAACTGTATTTAAGGATATCTAAGGGCTTTTTTAGCTTGAAAATCCATCAAGTATAACTTCTCTCCCCCCAGGAGAAACACTCATGAGTAGAGACATGAAACACAAATCTGCTCCCTACTTTTTACTTTTTTGTTGTTGTTTGTTTATTTATTTTGGAGACAGGATCTTCCTCTGTTTCCTGGGCTAGAGTGCAGTAACATCATCATAGTTCACTGCAACCTCAAACTCCTGGGCTTCAGCAATCCTCCTGCTTTAGTGTGCTGAGTAGGTGGGACTACAGGGGTGAGCCACCACAGCAGGCTAATGTTTTTGTATTTTTTTGTAGAGATGAGGTCTTGCTATATTACCCAGGCTGGTCTTGAACTTCTGGGCTCAAGTGATCCTCCTGCCTTAGCCTCTCAAAGTGCAGGGATGACAGGCTTGAGCCACCATGCCTGGCCTCCTTACTTAGACGGGAAGGACAAAAACTATTTTCTTAGTGTGCTGTTTTGGATGTTCCTAACTGCATGCCATAGTTTAATTACCTGTAATGTGCTAATAAACGAATCTTTGTCTAAATTATCAGTCTTTGTTTTGACCCTGATTTAGGCCTATTCTGTACCTTCAAGGATTAGGAATTAAATCTAGTGTGCTACGTGCAGTGTTTTAGACTTTTAAAAACTAAAGTCAAAAGGGGGGATTGAAATGAAGTATGAAAGAGATTCATGAGAGAAAGAGGAAAAAAATAAAAATTTCCGGAAGAGATTTTGTGATTGCACTGGTGATTTAAATGTTGGATTTTAATTTTGGGAATTCAAAAGATGACCCAGATCACCTTCACAGTGATTAGAATCAGACACTAATCCCTAAATACTTAAGAACCAGGGGCAAAATTTAAATAAGTACAAAAGGTAGGGATCCATATTTAAATCATCTGGTTAGAACAGATGTGAGATTCCATTTTTGGACAAATAGCTCTAACAGAGCTGTCCACATAATGTCCATTTCATATGCAATATTTAAGAAAGGGCAGCAATCTTAAGTCACCCAAGGAGGCTGGAACAGAAAAGGTTCATCCATGTCTGAGCAGTAAATAAAAATGATGGAAAATAAAGCAAATCTCAAATTTTAAGGAAATTCAAGTTTTTCACTATGGAACAAGTCAATGCTGTATTGCTGTCGTGCTTTATCACTTCAAAGCAGGATTGCAGTGGATTTTTGCAACCAGAGTGTAGCCATGAGGGGAAGAGGAAATGGCATATGAGGTGATGCTTCAGAAGCTCAGAATTCTAGGAAAGGAGGTTATATTGATAGAAACTCAGGCATCCTCTATAGTCTTCTTGTAGGATATCTCTCTGAGAGATTAGAGATTTACTTTCCCTTTAGAAAAGCAGAGAGGGTCCCTGATTGCCTCCTTGCCTCACCTGTCTTTCCCTGACAGGCCCTGGGCCATTATCCTCTGCAGCTTTTGTTCAGGAAAGGAGTTGGCAGCATTGTGCCTGGGCCACCTCCACATTCTGCAGCTCTGGTTTCCCAAACTTTCTATCTACTCCTCCCTCTCCACCTACAGGTCATGAGAAAAGCAGGGCCAAGAAGGATACTTGCTTTGAAATTATGCTTTTCCTGGTGTTTCCTCCATAAAATTCCCTTCTTTGAAGTGTTTGTGAGTGCATTTTCTGGGTTACCACGTGGGTTCTTGAGTTAGAGTTCTCTTCATTATGATTCTGCTAATGGGACCACCATCTTGGTTGGGAGCCTGTTCCATCAGGGTAAATTTTCATCTCGTGAAGATGAAGGTTCTGGTTGGCTCCCTAGTCCTGACTTTCGTTACTTTTACCTAAACTGTCTTTTTCATGCTAAGCAATCGCATTGAGTCTGAAGCTGGTTTCCTTTGAGCTGATGGGCACACCTGTGAAGGCTGATGAGCAGCAAGCTTCATGCACCTGGGTTCATTATTTGAATCCAGGCAGATGCCTGAAATTCTGATTAAAAACTCTTGTTGTAACTGGCAATTTGGTTAAGACTTTTGTCTCAGGCCATTATATATCCTGCACTTGAGGGTAATTATTGGTGACATCAACCTTGGGAGGTCCGCCTAGTAGGGTATATGACTAAATGGGTTGGGGAGTTTGAATTGAAAAACATTAGAGCTCTTTGCAATCCACCCACCCCCCTCATGGAAGAAAGAATTGAGACTTATAGTGGGTAAGTTATGTCATACAACTAGCAAAGGCAGAACAAGAACTAAAATTTGCCACAAACCTATACTTTGACTGCTACACCAGAGCTGCCTCTTCATGGGGACATTGCCCAATGCTGGTAGCAAGATCTATCTACCTGTTCCGTATCTTCAGGAATATAAACGTGGGTAGCTGCTTTTAAATATATACAGTCAAGTTATATTGCCAGACACCGATTGAATGTATAATGTGCTTGGGAATAGGATACAGAAATAACAAGAAAGTCCTTGTCCTTTTCATGTAGGGCAATATATAATTAAAATTTGTTAACTCTCACCACCAGATTTATATTACTATGTTCTAAGTTGTAGTTTTGTTGTGTTATTTTGGGCAGTTTTTCCTTTAATTTCTGTATTTCAAGAAAAATAATAATTTCTTAATTTAAAAAAAAATTAGCCACAATCTGTCTTTCAAAAATGCACGTGTGGGCTCAATGCCTGCCTGAGAGCATACAGTTTTATTTTTATATCATTGACATGAATAGGCAGCACAATCAAAGTTCTTTCTCTCCCTCTCCCCACATACTGCTCTAGCCAACCTCAACCTTCTTGACATTCATAGAACATTTACTGTATCTATCCATTTAAGCTCCTTTAGTTTATGGTTATTTTTTTCTCCTCGAGGGTTGCCATTAACCTCCACACCTATGCTTCACTTACCCAGACACAACCCCTCATTTATCCACCCTGCTGCAGTCCTGCCCATTATTCCAAGCCCAGATCAGCTCCCATCTTTTCTGCCAGCTCTTCTCAGATCCTCCCAGGTAGAATGAATCACTGCCTGTCCCAGGCTTTGTATCTGTATTTATTGTCTGTAGTTAGTCTGTCTTGTCTTGTAATTATTGTATAAGTACCTGTCTGTCTCTGCTGCTGGAGTGTGAGTTCCTGCAGGGCAAGGGCCTTGTCATTTTGATACTCTCTACATAGTAGGTGGTCAGAAATAACTCATCAAAATGAAATTACTTCCACTGGTGACTAATGCACTCACGGCATCAGTACTAGTCAGGCTCTAGGGGAATTTCTGCACAGATATGACAATGCTGAGCAAGAAAAGAAATTAGTATTTTAGGCTAATATTAATTTCTCTTCATTTGATATTAAAATACAAAAATATCATTAATCCATTTTAATTGGATATATGGCTATTAGATAATGCTTACAAACCCATGTCTTCCCTTTCTCCCAAACCCAAATTCTAATTGCCACTTGTTTCACTCTGTGTGTACTCTGCCTAATAGCGTTAGACTTTACCTCTTGCTTAGCAGAGTATCCACTCATGAAGGAGGAAGTTTCTATGGGAATGCTAAAGGGGGGGGGGCATATTTATATTAATGTATGTCTTTGCCCAGAAACCAGGAGGAAGTAGGTGGTGCAGCTAATTTGGAAAAGGGCCCATTTCTGTTTTGACTGACTGAGATTTCTTAACATTGGATTAATGAGGAATAACCTTTGCCATTGATTTCAAATTTAGTCATGTCTGGTCCTTACATTTACAGTTGAGACCAACAAGTCATTTTAGTGTTAAATACCCTTGAGAGAACATATTCACTCTGGTTTCGCTCTCCTTGGTGAAGCTCTAAGTGATGGGGAAATACAATATTGATTGGGTCTAATGAAAAAGGTTCTTTCTGTCAACTCTTTATTACCTCATTGGTTTTTATTCTTTTCTCTTCTCTTTTAAAGCTATTAATAGCAGCATTAAGTAAGTCTTCTGTGTACGCTACAGTCTTCTGTATTTATTCTTTATGCTTGGTTGAAAACTCAGCCTTTTTTTTTTAAAGAAGATATGAATAAAAGATGTTTTTGATTCAGTCTAAGGTGGCATGGTGTCGTAGAAGTAACACTGGATGTAGGAGTTAGAGTCCTTGTGACCTTGGGCCAATTGTTTTCTTTTCTTCAGTGTAGTTTCCTCATTTTCAGAATAAAGGGGTTATAATCAGGTGATTTCTGAGATTCCTGCCAGCTTTATAATTCTTGATGTGTATTTCTGGTGTTAATACTCAGAGAGGATAAGTGGACGGATTCCAAAATATCTGTATGTCAGATACAGGAAAATAGCTTAATAATATGTTTGATATAAAGTTCTAAATTTAACATTGCATATTAAATGGAATTCAGAACTTTAACAAATATATTTTTGTTTAACAGCTCTTTGTATATTCTTTATTTGTTCTTAGAGTCATTAATAGAATCAAACACAAATTGACTATATTTCCAAATTTTCCTTGTATTATTTCAGTTTCTAGAATTTCACTGGGCATTCAAGATAGATTATTACATAAGTTTGGACTTCAGCCCTGGAAGGATTTAATAAAATGGTGGAACTAGTTTTGGTTTTAATGGAAAATACATTTATTTATTTACTAGTGTAATCTCAATGAGAAGATAACAATAAAAAACAGACAGGAAAGGAATTATGTGATAGTGAGTAAAAATGGAGACTTATTTCTGAATAGGCTAGTGTGGAACATCATATTTCAGGACAGTTTTAAATTAAGCAATGGAAATGTGGGAAAGTATAGAATGCCACATGAATTGGAATTCATTGATAGACTGAATTAATATATAGAGAGGAAAGTCATAACAATTAAGTAAGTTTTTAGATTTCCCAGACATTGGGATATACCTTTTTAGGGACATTTTCCACCAGAATTTCATCAATTAAGGAAGGAAAAAACCAACATTTACTAGATAACAGTCTTGACATTTTTTTATTCATCACATTTAATATTATGGACAATTGGTGAAATTGAGTTGTGCTCACTTGTGGTAATATTGGAAACTTTATAAAGGAAGGGTATGATTAAAACATTGCCTAATATTATATTTTAGAGTTTCTGTGCATTTCATTTATGTATATATATTATCCATATCATCTGTTCCCATGGATGTTACTGGTATTTTATCTTTTTCTTCTTTATTTTTTTCCTTAGGTGTGCAGTATGATTACAATATATGTAGGGAAATTCAATTTTATCTTTTGTACCATTGATCATGTTACTTCACCAAAAATAAGCTTGGCCTGCTTCCTGAATTTGAATTCTAACACAAAGTCCATTTTAACCATTCCATGAGAAGGGCTCTTTTTGTTTCTGAAAAGAATGTCATACAGTTGCGTAGAGGCTACCTCATAGTATGCTCCAAATATGAGGAATCTTTAGGGAAACAATTTGGAGGGCTTGTATAATAGGATTATTTCTCCCTATATAGATATGAGTTGAGTGTGAATGTAGAATTCTGTTGAATCACTGGTTGGTTTACTGTTTAATTAGAACATGGTGCTAATAAAGTCATTTCTTTAGGTTAGTCCTTAGTAGAACATGACCATTAATCTATTTCGTGCTAAAGGACAAAGCCTAGCATATTGCTTGACACATAGGTGTCACATAAAATATATTTGTTTAATGAATAATCTTACCAATGACATAGGCCTAACAAAACCAGATAAATCCAAATTATTACTCCTGGTGGAGAGGAAGAGAGGGAGGCACTCAGCAGTGCTTTATGAATATCCGTAAAGTCATCTTCCTATACACTATGATCCTTTGGGAAGTTTGAGTTTGTCAGGTAAAATTTTCTGATTCAGCTCTATCCCACACATAGATAGAATTAAGAGCAAAACTATACCCCATTGATATTTTAATCATAGAGTCTCAGGGTTATAGGAGACTTTAAAGGTTGTCTAACTTTATATTTGAGCCCCGACCTCATCACCTCTGTTCATTCAGTCACATTTTCAATTACTGGACAAACATCCATTGTCTATGTAGTATTAAAGTATGGGTCAGCAGAGAAAACAACACAGGAACACAGGCCTTTCTTTCTCTTAAGGAGGTTATGGGTCAGTAGAGTAGAGAACACCAAGTATTTCATGTGTATTTCAGTTTTCTACTTGAACCTTCCTATCTCCAATGGCTGACCATTACGTGTGTTGTCAACCCTGATTATTAAATGCAGTTTTTCTAGAGTTAATTCAAAATCTGTCTCCTGAAAGCTTCTTAATTCAAGTCATCTGGGAAACAAAAACAAAAACAAAGAAAAAAGCTCTAATCTCTTTTCTCTATAATAGTTCTTTAGATCAGTGCTTCTTAAACTTTAATGTACATATGAATTACCTGGGGATCTTGTTAAAATGCAGATTCTGATTCAGCAAGTCTGGAGTGGTCTTGGGATTCTCTCCCAGTTGATACCAGTGCTGCTGGTCTAGTGACCACACATTGAGTAGCAAGGTTTATACAACTTAAAATTGATTATGCCACATCATCTCACTTTCCTTCCTCATCCCATGTCTTATCACCTCCAGTTTAAGTCTTGCCCAGTTTCTCAGTTCTTCCTTATACAATGTGGCTTCAAGCTCCTTGACAAACTTAGAAGCTGAGAGAGACATGGTCAAGTGATTGAATCTTTCTGATCCTCAGTTTTCTAACCTCAAAATCAGGACACCAAATACATACCTGTCCTGAATTTGTAAAGAATTGATTTGAAATGAAGGGTTTAAAGCTCCTAAAATTATATTTCATATAAGAGGTGTGTTGACCTCCAGTTTAGCCCTATTGTAGAGGATGTTGCTTGGAATTAAATATAATAATCCAGGTTTGGTGTGACGAACCCAGAGTAAAATACCCTCAGTCTAGATTAGAATTTCTGTGAGGTCTTTAGGAGATCACTTTATCTCTCTGCACAATAATATTTGGTTAGCTGTCCTTGCAGCTGGTGTTTATAATGTGCTTTGAAAAAAACTTTATAATTTTGCAGTAAGGATTTTATTATTTTTTAATGTCAACCAAACTCTTGGGATTTTCATAAGAGGTTTTTGCCTGCATTCTAAATTAAGTCTCCAGTTGGTCTAGACCTCATCTGAATTGATTCAGGCACTTGCACAGGTAGATTTCACAGCATGTAAACTAAATGCTCGAAGGCCTTACTGTGTTTAGCTTTAAGAGTTCTGAGCATATTGTTGTTCACAATTTCACTGTTGCAGTCTGTGAACTAATGTAACGAAGAGATATACATTTTGCTCGTCCCAAGACAGTAGTTTTCTTTGTCCTCCTTGTGTTTATGCTTTTCTCTTTTCTCTACTACAGTTTCTCCTTGGATAAGCTCATCTTTGTTAACTTCATTTATCTCCATTATATTTCTGATCCGCAGATTGACATCTGACCTCCTCATACAAATTTCCAACCACATGTTAGATATCTCCATGTCGTTGTTCCACTGGTAACTCAAATGCAACTTGCCTCACTTTGAATCTTTAAATGTATTATTATCTTCTTCCAGACCCCAATCTGTTTTGTATCTTGAGTTTCCCGTCTCAGTAAATAACATTACTAGTGATACCTAGGAGACAGCAAATATTGGTAGTTTTCTGACACCAACCTTCACATGTGCCAAGTTGGGAACCCCCTTTATCTTTGATTCATCTCCTCTTTAGTCTCATATCCAGTCACATACCTCATTGATTTTATCTCTGTAATGTTTTATTACTTTGTTTATTAATCAGGTACTAACAGAGGACTTTCTGGGAACTATACAGGATAGTAAGACGAATCAGGCACAGTCACTGGTGTCATGTAATTGACAACCTTTGTTCCATATTATCTTTTTTTCAGGCTTCCTGCCATAATTTAGGGGCTTGGTGTTACAACCTGAAATGTTGTAAAGTCTCCTACCTGCTGTCTCAACTTCCCTTTTCTTGAATCCCTGATTATTCTTTACATAGACTTTTAAAAAATATACTTAATATCATGTTATTTTCCTACAAAAACCTTTGCCAAGGTTCTCAACTGCTTACAAAAGCATCTTTTAAATGGCAAATGACTATGCTTCCCTGAGATCTTGGCCCATCCAGTCCCTTTATCCTGTCACTTAGTACACATATCCACAGCCCCCACACTCTGAGTACAGCATTTGATCCTGGCCGGAAGATGAGAAGAATTTCAATAGGCAGTAAGTGTGGGCGGCAAGCACATGAACAAATAAATGAATAGAGATGGGAAACTGTGGCTGCATTTCCCAGCAGTTACTGAAACTCAGCAATACATGGCACAAAGGGCTCTCCCTTGTCCCTCCATTTTGATATTTCCCACATAGTTTGTAACCTAAGCAGCCATTTTGGATTTGTTCTAAGGAAGGAAAACTCATGGACATTTGAATATTTTTCCTGCAGTAAGGGAACTAAGTCAGTGATTATGAGTCATCCTATAGGAGAGCTCTTTCTTTATATACCTAGGTTACCATAGCGCCTTTCTTGGTTTAGATTAAATATTTTAAAATCAAAATGAGAAACTTAGAACACTAAAGGAAGTTCTTTTTTTGCCTGGATATTATGGATGATGATCTTAATCAGAGATATAATATTTATTTCACCATTTGTTCCTCAGACTGATTTTTGTGCCATCATCTAGTCTAATTGTAGCTTGTACCTGATACTTCTGATTTATAAACTCTCATAGAAATTATGCATTTTGAAAAGTGGGCCTTAAGAGAATGCATATTTATTAACCTTTTGTATCAAATAAAGATTTTAAATTGATTTTAAGTAGAATCAGTATAAAGTAAAATTGATCTAAATTTTTGCTTTTGCTCATTTTTATTTTGCTAAATCAATTAAACACTAAAGACTAGGAATGCTCAATTTCCTTCTTAAAAGCTGGGGTAGAAAAAAGGAAGTGCTCATGCTGAAAGGATAGCATTAAAACATACGTAAGCAATTCCCAACCTTCCCCTTGAGGAAATGCTCAGTCCATATTGTTCCAGATCTCAGGGGAAAATTGTGGAATAGTATGGTTAGTTTAAGTCTTTTCACGTTGGTTTGCCATTCAATTCTGTTTCATGATAAGATTATGTTTTTTTTCTTGGTTACCTTAGCTTCCTTCTTATTTTTTGGCTTTTTAAAATAATTTCATATTATAGACATCAGTATCAGTAAATAAGTGACATGATTTTGACATTGCTTTGTATTTCCTAAGACATAAGTGAAAGTTTTTGCTTTTTTTGTTTTTCTTCTTTTCCATATTTTCATTTTTTAAAAAACTGAATATCTTTTAAAGTATATTTTTAGACTTTACTTATTTATAATATTCCATAGTCTGGCATCATATAGCAAGTTGCTTTCAAAAATGTGAAATATTTTGAAAATATAAATTTATGATGACTTTAAATAAAAAATAAATGGTACCAATTTCTGAATTTTTATTTTACTTTCTATAGTCTATTTTCGTTTATTACTATATTGAAATTATGTGATTGCAAGTTATATATCTCCTTTAATAGATTGAATTCTCTTAGGGTATGATTTATATCTGATTTCTAATTGCAACCTTCTACAACATCTGGCAATATATCTGTCACATCATTATATTTCCCTAGACAAAACAAGCAAATATATAATATATATACACACACACACACATATATATATAAAAGCACCTAATATATGTCAATCTCTATAACTTCACACATTTTAAATTAAATGCAGTATAAAGCCTAATACCCTCTGATACAGTGATTCATTTTCCATAGTTGAGATTCCATTATACTGATTTGGATTGTCTTTGCTTATTTTCATAAACACCTATGTTTTATGTATATTCAATTACATAAAATAATTGAGTAGCTATAATCAAACTTTAAAATGATGACATTTATATTTTGTGACTTTTTTATTGAAAATAACTACCCTGATTTATTGCAAGAATGAAGTAAGGCATAAAATGAAATCAATTTCAAAAAATTTATCAAAGATTATTCAAGCAGACCTTACTTTCTGAATTATTTTATTAATAAGCCATTTTCCTTCTTCCAACCTAAAAAGAGAAGATGTTTTTGGATGTCTAATCATCTATTAATAGGTAGATATACTTTTGGTTCATCTGAACCTTAAAATTCTGAGGTTCTGAGTAGCTTCTAACTGGTCTTAGACTTGTCACATCTATTCTGTGAAATCATAAAAGGGCAAACTATGAGATGTCATTCAAGTTCTTCCTCTGAGATGTCATAAAATATTAACCAGCTCCTCTGTAGGGTGTTCCCATAGGCAGGCAGGCCAGGGCACATTATGATTCACTGATAATAATGGGATCTGATTACGATCCTAGGATTTGCAGTGCAGAGACACCACATATGAGACAGAAGCACCACAGATATGCAGGGGGTATACCCACTAGGCCTGAAGGGTCTATACTCCTTCTTGAACATAGTGGAGGTCCCTGCCAGCAATTGCCCCTTTTCATATTCATATTGCTGTTATTTATATTGTACAAGTTATAGAAATATTCATATTAGAGATAAGGAAGCAGCACACAGGTTAGTGTGAACCTTATGGAAGGTTTGACACTTTTAACAATAAGGTAGACAAAGGTCCTAGCCCTGTACCTGGAATATTGTAAGTGTTCAATAAACTTTAGTTTCTTTTTTCCCTCCCAGCTTTTGACTCTAATTCTGGTGTTCTTTATGTTAGACAAGGTTGTGTCTAAGAGTTGCCTCTTTATTGGGTAGGTCAGAAATAGTCTTTTTTCTGTACCTACTCAATTGATCATTTTCAATTTGTTTTCTTTAGACACTTCTCTGTTTCTGTTCATGCATTGCGTTGTATATAGAGGAAAAATGGAAAAAATATAAATTATATAAATCCTCTAATGATTATATCAGAGCCTTCCTTTAATTTTCATATTCATTTTTATTCTTCTGGATTCCAGTTGGGACATAGAACTTTGTATCTACAATAAATTTAAGAAAATGAGAAAAGTAATTTTTGATGAGATTTGAATGCTATTTTGAAGGGTGAGGTTTGTAAACATTGAATCCCTGGGTCATAAATCAGTTGGAATTTATGACAGATGAAATTTGTGTAGGGAAAATCAAATAATGAAATAGGACTTAAACAATTATTTCTGCAAACTGTACTTAAGATATGTTCCCAAGATAAACTGCAGCTAGCCATATAGTGTGTGTGTGTGCACGCATGCATATGCACATGTATGCTTATATACTTAATGTAAACATAAATGTGTGAGTGAATGAGCTATCAAGAAGAGTATTCACAACCATAAAATCCCACATAGCAGTATGTATTAAGTCAGCCTGGAACTGCAGAATTAGCTCTGGAGAGAGAAAGAGAAGACTATATTCATGTTAGAGACAATGCCACTAATTACATGTGTGTCATTTATTCTTCATTTATTCACCCCATATTGGAAACTTACCATGTTCTAGTAATTGGGCTAAGTAACAGGTGCTTAACCTTTTGAACTCCAATTACCTTAATCACCCCAATTAAAATAGTTTAATATGAATACTAATGACTCCTTTTAATTCTTACAGAGAGGCCTTTGTCCTGGACTCTATTCATGCCTTCCTCTGTGCATGTTCTTCTCCAGGGGCAAGGGGTCCAAGGGATTAAAGGGCCCTGTTCACCTGGAGCCCCTGGTTCCCCATTCTGTGCCACACTATGGGTATCTGGACCCTGGAACTCCCTACCCAAACATCACTGAGCCCCCTTCCAGGAGCCATGTGGGCCTCTTCCTTGTCTTGACTCCCAAGGGCAAATTGCATTGCAGGGGGTATGTTCCCTAGGCCTGAAGGTTCACCAGGGCTGTTTGCAGGAAGTATGGATGGTGCTTGGATGTATAAGCTTTTGTGTACATGTGAATCCATACGAGGCCTCTGGCAGTGCTGGTTGACGGGAGCCCCAGGAGGGAAGAGAAGAGGTCTGCACTATGAGCTAGGGGGTGAGTTCTCTCAGTCCTGCCCTAGTTGGTGAAAGACTCTGAGGAGCCCAACAAATCTTTTCAATTAGGGAGATATAATTTTCAAATTAAAACCAAACATATTTTATTTGACAGTTAGTTACCTGGATTTTTAAATTTAAATATTAAACATATGGTATGTAGGTCTCCTACAAATATTAGGGTTGGGTTTGAATAATGCGTACCTTAAAAATGTGTTTTGTGGGACACATTGTGGGATATATATGTTAAAATTTTATTTAAACTGGAAAAAAATTGACATAAATATAGGATATATTATATCATAATATAAAAATAAACACTAACAGAAGGAGCCCAATGGTAATGAGATACTTGATATTTCACATATAGCCTCAGTACATAGGGCTTAGGACATTGTAGGCACTCACTACCACAGACCCACTGATATTTATTTGAACATGGCAAACCATTTCATAACCGAGTCTATGCACATGCTTTCTGAAAAGTCATTTCTTTTCCCTTCCTTCTTGAATCAATCAATCTATCTATCTGTCGTCTATCTACCTACATATCTGTCGCTACTGTATACAGATAAGGATATTGTAAACCAGAGAAGATAAGAGACTCACTCAAAATGAGAGTGACAGGGTTAGGAATTGAGTCAAGTTCTGCCGACACTTAAGCCAGTCCATTTTCACCCTTCTTGCCTGCCTTAGGAACACAGAGGTAACTGACCATCCTGTATATCTGTGCAGATGGTGCTCTGCACAGTCAATTCTAGGCGTATATCACTCACATGATCATCTGTGAGTGGCACCGCTGGAGCCTGGCAGTGGGAAACCTGTGGTGGCTCACTAAAGAAGCCATTCTCAGCAGATACTCAGTGTAGTCTGAGAGATACTGTGTGTGTGTGTGTGTGCGCGCGTAAGTATTTTTTTTCCTATTTAAAAATCTTCACATATGTATTGGAAATCTTGAGAGAGAATTACCTGCTATAAAGAGGAGGTACCACATTTGGGATCTCCTCAACACTTTTGCATAGGAATAAGCAAATTGACATCTGTTCTATCTTTCTTTCCTTCTGTTACAATGAAGATGTTATTTCTTCTAGCTGAGACTAATCTCATGTGTTCTAAATCTCATCTCCTCCCACCTTCATAGGGAAGATACAGCCCCATCAACCAGTCTCTTCTGGATTCTTGCTGTTTTCAATACAGCATGCTTAGATCTTCATAAAACGTCAAATAACCTTCCCATAAGCCCCAAGATTTAAAGAGTGCCTACCACTCTTCTTTTTGATTTTTAACCTCTTTAAAAAAATCCTCTGTATTTACTGTTAACTCTTACCAGTTTATCCTCTCCTGCTCCATCATTAGAGATTTTCAAGGCTCATTTCTGGGTCCTAAACACTCACAGTGTATTATCTTGGCTTTTTATTTCTCAAAGGTTAACTATTGCCACGTTTATATCCTCTGTAAAGATCTTTCTTCTGAGTTCTTAACCTGTATATCCAACTTCCACTTGGTGTCCCCAACTAAAAATATCCTAAACTGAATTTGTAGATTTACTCCCACATCTGTTTCTCTTCTAATGTTTTCCTTCTCAAATAATGCCACCACTTTACATCTTGTTTAAATCACAAACCTTGGGATCAAACTTGTCATGTTAAGGGAGGTCTGATCACAAAGGTTTATCTGGGCTCAAAGACTGACTGACTGGGAATGACCACTGGGACTTGTTTTAAGATTGTCTTTTCCCCCTTTGTTTGACTGTCAGACCAGCATATGAACAGTGCGAAGGCTACGAACAAGAGTAAGGATACGAGTTAGCACATGCACCTCCCCATGGACTCCCTAATATCTCATAGAGGCATGCAGAGCTTGATGGTCAGTGCAGCTCACAAAGAGAGAGGGTCTTTATTAGCTCAGAGAAGTATAAATTCTGGGTTTTGTCTTTCATGCCATACTGAGGATGCTATTTTGGGGGGAACAGACCAGTTAAGGTTTGACTCTATTATCTTATGAACAAACTTGGTCTGTGCCATGGTTACATACTTCCTCTTTCTATTTTCACTGCCCTCCCACACATTTCCCTTTCTACCCACATGCAATTAATAACTAAGTCTGAGACAATTCTACATCCTAAACTACTTTCTGACAAACACTCCTTTATCCAAGTCACTGTCATCTCTTGATTGGTGTACTGTTGTTAGTGTCATTTTCTAACTTGTCTCCCTGACCATCCTCCTATCTGTTGTCTCTCTAGCAGCCTCTACTGAGTTTTTAAAATACAGGTTAGAGGACATCAGTCTTATACTTAAAAGTTCTCTATGACTTTGCATTACTCCTTGCAAAAGTCAAAAGTTTAAAATATAGGTATGTCTCCTACAGAGTTATTTTTATAACTCAAATTTAATAATTATATATTTTGGATTAATACAATTAATACAAATTATACAATTAATACAAATTATATAATTTGGATTAATACAATACAATATTGTTTAAGGGAAATGATTAATATATATTATATAATTAGGAATTATAACTATCACATAATTGTAATTTATTTAGAATCAACCTCTTTGGTTGATTACTTGCTTTAGGTTAGTAATAGCAAAGGAGGAAAAACATGCTATTGCTTGGATAAACAAGTTGTTTTGTTTGAGTGACTTTGTACTGGGCTTTTTATAACAACGTGTTTTGTTACTGTTATAGGCCATAGGGAAGAAGACCACACAATAATTGGCAAGAAAAGAAAGGCTATCATTCTTGGACAAAAGGTAGATAAAATCAAAGGTTAGATTTATGCAGTGCTGTTTAGGTTTTTAGTGCTATATATTTGAGGCTCCACACCAGTGGCAAAGTGGGAACAGAAGCAGCCAGCCTGGGCATAGACGAACCACTGTGTCAGTGTTTTGTTGATGGACAAATGCAACAAAAAGTGTTATCCTAGACTGCCCTTTCTGTGTGTCCCGCGTGTCTTTTGCTTTTTCCATCCAGAATTTCCCAAATGACCCTTGCTTTTACACTGCTTGTTCTACCATGGTCTATAACATTCTGAATGATCTGGATTCATCTTGGGCCACCTTCCATACTCTTAGTCTCTAAACTCCAGCCACACTTTCAATTGTTTAAACTCATGAAAGTCTTTTCTGCCCTTGAATCTTTTTTCTTACTTCTGCCCTTGTGTGGAATGTTATTATTTTCCAATCCCCATGTTTCCTCTACCTACCCACTCCCTCTAGCTAATTCCTTCTCCTTCTTTAGGACTCATCTTCAATGTCATATCATGAGGGAAGCCATTGTTGATTCCCTAAAGGTAAGGTAAGGTCCATTCTCCATAGCAGCCAGGACTCCTTCAGAACACTTTTTATATTGTAATTAATTAATTAATTAATTGTAGAATTATTTATTTAATTTCTCTCTTTCCCACCAGAGGGTCAACTTCATGAGGGCACTAACCATAACTGTCTTGTTCATAGTTGTGTTCCTTGGCATAGTACCAAGGCCAGGGTATTGGTGGAAGGAAAGATTAATGTAAGGATGGAAGAAATGAAGGCAGGCAGGTGGCAGATTTAGGATATTATTTTTGGCTTGCACCTTCTTTTGGTATGTATTTTTCAGAATATATGTGGTCTTTGGTTACCTGTACCTTGTTATTCTCAGTATTCACATTATGGGTCACTGAGATAATTGTTGATTTGTATAACAGATGATTAGGTGCTGTTTGGAGCACCTAACGTGCCTAGCTGCTCAACCATTTAAGGCTCTGCTGTACGATATGGTAGTCACTAGCTATGTATGACTTTTGAGCACTTGAAAGTGGCTAGTTCAAATTGAGGTGAATTGTAATGATAAAACACATAGAGTATTTTGAAGACTTAGCATAAAGGAAATGAATGTAAAATATCTCAGTAATTTTAATATTGACTGCATATTTGGGGTATATTATGTTAAATAAAATATTTTATTGAAATAATTTCACCTGTATATTTTCCTTTTTTAAATGTGACTACTAGAAAAGTTAAAAATATCTATGTGGCTTGCATCATATTGCTGTTAAATATAACTATAGGTATAGAATGCAGCATCCTTAGCATTGCTGCTAGACCCCAAGGGACAGGAAAACCATTCTGGTAAAATGAGATAACTGCTTTCAAAACTGTTGTGGTAAGAAATCTAAGTTGTTCTACTGTACTTCTTGTTGGACAATTAGGGGCTGATTTCCCTGAGTTATTTTTATTATCTCACTATCATAAGTAGAATTTCTATACATGAATACCATTTTTGAAATAACATAATTGTTACCTTTTCATAATGTTTTATAGTTTAGATTATTTGTTTTCCCTTGTGAATTTGTACTTTGATAGCCACCATATATATTTTCTTTGCTAGTTCTAGAATGTAGTTTGGTATGTTTTCACCTAGGCAAATGACAGTTGATAAAATTTCAAGCTGTGAAATAGCCTGAGAGTTCTCCCAATGTGAAAGAGGATGCTGAAGTCAACTAAAAATTATCTTGCAACCAATATTAAGTTCTAGACCTCTGAATTCCAACAAGATGCCAGTCCGTTAAGCAAACAGATGAAATATGTTTTGCACAGTCAATTATAATTCTTAATAATGAGGCAAGAAAGGGAAGCTTGGGCACCTGGAACTGAAACTACGTATCACCCACTTAATTATTAGTGGATATTAATTATTATTGCTTAAAGCTAGAACTGATTTAGTGTTCTTAAAGATTTCTGGCACAGCCTTCAATTTGAATCTTGTTAATTTCCAGTTATTTTTTACCCCAAGAACTGAGCTGTAAAATATCTGTTATATAATACTGTTTAAATCTGTTCAAATCTGGGTATGTTTTTGGTACCCAATAACTAAAACCTAATAAAAAGATAACTCAAGTCCCTATCATTACCACCATTATTGTTTTTAAGTCATAGAATACAGGATATAAAAAAGATCTTGACAGCCCAACTCCTTTAGTCTTACATGAGAAAACCGAGTAATGAATTGCTGAAATTGCAGGGCGGGGACTAGGGCTTTAGCCTTCCGGCTCCTAGTGCAGTGTTCTTTCTACTAACTTCTCCTGAGAGCATATTGGTGCCAAAGTGTAGTGACTAGATGTTAATATTGTTAAACTGGGTATATAAGGAAGCATCCTTAGGTATGTTAAGCATCCTTAAGAAAAATCCACAGTCATTTATTTGTGTGTGTGTGTGTGTGTGTGTGTGTGTGTATGTGTGAAATTTCCATGGCATTCTGGGAAGGAGGCACTTTATAAATATCATTGCTTTGTTGAAGATTTCCAAAAAGGCTGAGAGCTTTTTTAGTGTCCCTCATGTCCTTATATTTCTTCCTTGTATTTTTGCAGATATCAGAGTACAAAAGGACATTTTAAAAAAATAGTCTTTATTTTCTTTAGAGCCATTTAAGTTCACAGCAAAATTGTGTGGACAGTGTAGAGATTTCCCATATATCCCCCATCCCCACAAAGGGACATTTTTGACATTTTGCTAGGTTATCTCCAGGTTATATGGTTTCATTTATATTTATTAATGTATTTATTAAATAGTCATATATATATATGTATTTATTACATAGTCATTTGGGAAAGGTAGGTATGAATTATTGAAGCCAGGTATGAAGTGCTTCTGATTCTGTGGAGTTGGAGGGAAAGAAGATTAAAAATAAAACAAGAAAGAACAAATAAATGTGCTTTTCTTAAGTCAGAATATAAACTTGTGCCAGAGAATATCTTCAAGAACTGTTTGGTAAAATGAAGAAAATGAATCTCTGCTCTGTTTGGAAATCTTCAATTTAAGTTTGCTAAAATTATGTTTATGAATAATCTAGGGTTTACCTATTTAAAGTTGCAACTTCAGTTATGTCCGTATCTTTGCATTTTCAGAAAGGCTATTCTAATAGTTAGAAGATAGGGGACTGGTTGAATTATGATGAATGTGTAATAACAGAAAAGAAATTTTTCCTGCACAGGGCTCCATTCCTTCATTTGTAAGATAAGAAGGGGGAATAACAACAGCTCTCCCAACTGTTCTTATTGCAGATTTCTAGGCCAAATATCTGTTTGAATATATTATTCTCCTTCAAGCAATAGGATAGACTATTTAAAAATGTATTTTTCCTTTTTTTAAGTTGGGAACATAAAACTAGTAAGCTCTCTACTCTATCCCAAGCTCCTTGCATAGTGCCTGGCCCTGGTAGACTCTCAATTACTGAATGCATGGTACTTAGAGGGGATCAGACAGGTGTGTTCATGTTGATGTCCTATTTGCATAGTTCTAACTACATGATAATTTTGAATGTTATACAATTTTAATGTATAATAACTAATAATGTATCATTTGGTAAAGACAGAATGCGTAATAAACGTTGATGCTGAAATGATAAGACTTCGACCATTATAATCTGAGCTGTTACAAAAGGACTCTGCCTCCTCCTTAAAATAGGTGGATCTGCTGGAGAGAATTTAACTACACCAAAAATCAAAATGCATAGTTGAACTCAAAACCAAAGAGAGGAAGTCTCCACGTACCAGAAGTGAAAAGAGAATTTGTATTCACAGAGATGAGCGGGAACTGATTATGCATGCTTTAGGGGGGATTATCAGCACCAGACATAGGCATTGACAGTTGAGCACTGGGGTTTACCCTTACATAGGCATAGGAGACGAGGCCTTAGGCCTGTCTTATGCAGGCAGGACCTATAACAGAGACACTTCTCCTTCTGAGAAATGGTGATTTAGAAAAATTTTTCACTTGCCAAGGAAAAGTGAAAGGAGCTTGAAGTCCACCTAGGGCAGTGGGTGGGAATTGTTGCCTGTGAGGCATTAGAAACCCAAACCTGGACCACTTCCTGGGTGAGGTCCAATATCAAATTCTCCTTGTTAAGCTGGAATTCTAGTCTGAGAAGTTAACATAAAGAAACTTCTCTGTAGCTGGGGAAATCCACAAAGTATTGTAAGAGGCCAATGCAAAACCTTCCCGTGTATTTCACAGTCCAGGGAAGCACTAAACAACTTACTCTGAAGAAAATATCATAGTCCAATAATTGAAACCACATAAGGACATAAACCATCAAAAAGGAGAGTAAAGCACAAGTTGAAGAATTCATTCCCCTAAGTTCTAGATATTAGATAAATCTGAAATAAATTTTAAAATAAGAATATTTTAAATGTTTATTAATTAAAAGAAGCAGAAACCACAAGGTGGGAACAGGGCCATATGGGAAAAAGGTAGGTTTTTTTAAAAATCTAAAAATAATTATATAGTATTAGTGATTACAATATTAAGAGATAAAATGTATGTGTATGTTCAAAAGTAGGCTATAAACAATAGAATAGAAAATGATTGAATTGGAAATGAAATCACATAAATCATTCAGAATGCCTCTCTGAGAGATTAATAGATGGAAAACATTGAATGTGATTTTAAGAGATATGGACTATAGAAAGAGAAGCTCCAACATGCATTTGATAGGAGTTCTAGACAAGGATATGAGATACAATGCTCAATCACCTATAATCAAAGAGAATAAGCCAGAGAATTTGCAAATCTCAAAAATTTATATGACCTTTTCTCATCATGTGGATTCTTAAAAAAATCCACACCTGGAAATATTGTAGTAAAATCACGTTGCCATGAAGACAAAATATCTTAAAAGCATCCAGAGAGTAAAGGCAGATTAACTGCAAAGGAAAGATAGGTAGATTCATTGCAGACTAGAAGATGATGAAAGAACATTTTCAGAATGCCAAGGGAAAGTCAGCATTATTTTGATGTTGTGCATGCAGTTAACTACAATGGTTCACGATAGCAGGTTGAATCTGGGGGAGAAGAGAGGTTGAAAGATGTAATGGTAAGTGAAAAAGATGGTAAACACATTGGTAAATATATTGTGATGATTGAAAAGGATCTATAACAAATAATTCATGAGTTTTAAAAACTGGAACTAAAATATTGGACAGTAATAGGAGTGCGTGGATTTAAGTGTTTTTAGGTGTTTTCATTATTTGGTAGGAGCTTGGTGGTAACAGTTACACTTGGACTTTGTTAAATATATAAGGGTAACCACTAAAATAATAGAAATAGAACAGTAATTTCCAAATCAAAATAAGAGGTAAAAATTGGAGGGGGTATAAGGAATAGTAAATCAATGCATTGAAGGAACATAAGGATAAAGTAAAAAAGTAAAGAAATGCATAATAAGCAGAAAATACAAACTAAGATGACAGAAATAAAAAACAACTAAATCTGTAATTTACAATGAAAGCAAAATGATAGTCACCAATTAAGGGACTTTGGATCTGATAAAAACTCAAAATCCAAATGTATGATATTAATGTAATGTTAAATGAGATGATCAAATTGCTGAATGACTTGCGCGGCCTAGTTGTTTTTACGTAAAAATGTATAATACACAAAATTGCACTAGATACGTTTTATGGATATATACAGAGGGAGTACAGGAACAAAAATATGAACAGGGAAGCTACATCCCAAGTTCAGAAATATGGTTGAATCTGGTTAGGAAAGTAATAGAACGGAAATAAGGAGATAACTATCATGCTTTAATTTTGTAAAAAGATTTGAAGCAATTATGGAAAATGCAAGTGTTTGTTAAATTTGGGTGGTGAGTGCATGGATATTTGAGAGGCAGTGAGAATGATAGTCTGCTCTGGATTCTGGAGCCAGACTGCCTGGGCTCAAATCCTCATAGCTGTTATGCTTACGAAATGTAGAACCCTCGACAGTCCGGTAGTTCTTTGTTCCTTAGTATCATCATCTACAAAATGAGAGAGGAAAAAAAAAGAAGAATACTAACCTCATAGAGCTGTTGCAAAGATTGAATGAGTAAATACTATGTATAGAAATCACTTGATAGTCCCTGGCTCACAATAAGACCTATTGCAAGTTATTGGTATCTCTGTGTTTTCTGCATGTTTGAAATATTTCATGCTAAAAAGAGAATTCAAAGAAATGGAATAGTTAATGGATAGGTGAAATTATAACAATTTACAAATTGTAATCAAGATAATTTTCACCAAAACATAAATTAAAAATCACTGATCAAAATTCTTATGTGCACATAAAGAAGTTTTTAGAGCCTCAGTATCAGAAGTAAAGGAAAAAAAAAATCTCATGAACATTCTATCTAACTTGATTTCCCACTTACGACAACAAAGGTGACCCACATGTAGAATGGGTTATATGTGAATACATACTTGCAAAGAGCTTCAAATTTATTCTCTTATCTTGTTATTAGAAACAAAACACAGAAATTCTTAAACTAGTTTTTTTAAATAGAACAAAGTACAAGATTTGAAACATCAAATAAAAAACAATGTTTTTTTTTTTCTATTTTTGATTCTATAACACATAGAGAAAATTCACCATACATTTTAATGTTTAGTTGTTCTCCCAAACAAACATATGCTCTTAAAGGGCGTATGATTTGTTGACACATCATGCCTTTTCTAAACAGGATGTGTCATATATAAGTGGGAAACTGTTGGCAATTTTTAATATAGGTTATGGGTGTTAAAGTCTAGCTGGCCTCCCCTGCAAGGTTTGGGAGAATCATTATTGATCTATCTCTATAGACAGATCAATCCCTGCTGTATTGAATCCTGAAGTATGCTTCTTAGAGTTGTTCATGAGAGAAGAAGGCTTTTGGTACATGTGCGTCTATATTCACAGCAGCCACCCAAGTACTGCCTTGGTATTTTTGTCTGAAACCTCTGCTTCATTTCTTTGTTCATGAGATCTTAGCATCTACTTCATGGTCCCTCACCATCAGTCACAGTGGTAGTGCCTTGTACCTCTGTTTCACTTGTCCCTGAGAGCCTCCCAAAGTGAATTTGGGTTATAGCACACAATCCATATTTACATCCCAAGTGTACATACTATCCGCATTTGTTAAATATTCTCAGTTCTCTTTTGTGTGATGTAGTATCAAGTAATAAATTAATTATATTAATATAGCTTGTATACATTATAATTTAATTGAAATTTTAATAATCTTCATTGATTTCAGTGATAAGAGATGTAATCTATTAGAAAATACTTTCTTCATTTTCCAATTCTAATTTATCGTAAATATCTATTTTTATTTTTGAGTACCTTAGGTTTTGGGGATCCTAGACTTGCAGCCACTGAACTATTCCAATACAGACATTTTGTAGATGGAATGTGAAGCCCAGGGAGAAGAAACCAGTTCGTTGGACAAACATGTTTCCTTTTTCTGTTATGTTACTAGGCACTATGCTAAGTACTAAGTATATTGTGATGGATAAAGCTAACACAGCCCTACCCTCATGGATGCTACAGTCTAGAGAGGGAAATAGATATTAAACAATGAACAGAAATAGATATCTAATTACAAATTGGGATAAGTGCAATGAAGGGGAAAAACACAGTGTGTGCTAGAGAATATGCTTATGAACGTGGAAGCAAATTTAGATTGGAGGCCTAGGCAAGACCTCTTTGAAGTGATATTTAAGCTGTGACTTGAATTTATTATAGGAAGAAATCAGTCCAGGCAGAGGGGAATGAATGTGAAAAATTCCTTAGGTCTGAACAGAAAGAGGGAGCATGTGCCTAGAGCTTAGTGAGCCAGGGAGAGAGTAAATTAAGATGATGATGAAATGGTAGGCAGGAGCCAGATGGTGCAAAGCTCTCCAGGCCATGCTCAGGGTTTGATGTTTTATTGTAAATGAAATGGGAAACTATTAAAGGGTTTAAGCAGACGAGTGGCATGATCCAATTTGTTTTGTAAAATATTGCCTCGACTCTAGTATGATTTGGAAGGGAAAAAGGGTAAGAGTGTTAGTGAGGAGGCTGTTGGTGGAATCCAGCCAGGAGCTCTTGATAGCTTAGACAAAAGTGGTGGCAGTGGGAATGTAGAGAAGCAAACCATTGGGATCAGACCCCAGTTGTCTGGATCCCTCTGGCCTGTATATCCCATTGCATCACACTGCCTGGCCTGAGCTTGCCAGAGTCGAGGCTGATGGATGTGCTCTTGACATTCTAAACTGGTCTTTTGTGGAAATATTCTTACCACTTGAACTCACTCCAGTTGACTGTACAAGTTTTTTTTGTGCATGTGGATGGCATAAAAAAAAGATGATAGACAAAAATCACATTTTATAACAGTAGCATTTTTACATATAGGTAATTTAGATTTGAGATGTATGAGGGAATTCCTCAGGCTTGCCATCATGGATAAACAAATCTCCTCTGAAATACAGGACAATTTCTGGACAAGTCCAACATTTGTGCAGCTCCTCTGATGTCAGGGAGTTGTCATGCCTGTGCTGTTCCAAATAACGTGTCCTGCTCATTTATTTCTGGTGCCAAAATATGTGTCTGTGAAAAAAGAGACTAACTGAGACGATTTTTCTATGCCAAGTGAGGATGCTTTTATTACAGAAGACTTTCTGTGTACATAGAAGTGTCTATACTTTCTCCTCTTATTTTTTTTTTTTTTTACCAGCAGGCCAAAAGCCATGTTTTCAACTCCAGTTTAGTGTTTGCTATGTATTTCTGGCCCCTTGCTTTGTAGATTTCTGGTTTTTGTGGGCTGATCATAGTCAAGGAAAAAAACAGATGTATCAGCACGTTAGACTTCTTCAAAAGACAATTGATGATTAACAATGATAAGGTATAAAGAGCAAAGGGATATGCCTTCAATCCTGGCTCTGGCATTTATTTCATTTATTTATTTGTTTATTTAAATTGAATGTAATGTATGATCCTGAATTGGATCTTGTACCAGAAAAAATTTCTTTTTTTTGGTACTTCTTATTTATTTATTTATTTATTTTTATTTCAGAATATTACAGGGGTACAAATGTTTTGGCTACATGAATTGCTTTTGTACAGTTTGAGTCAAAGTTATAAGTGTGCCCATTACCCAGATAGTGTGCATTGTACCTGTTAGTGTGATTGTTACCTTTCCTCTCCTCTTCCCTCCCACCTGCTTGATTTCCACTGAGTTTTATTTCCATATGTGCACGTGAGTGTTGATCAATTAGTTCCAATTTAATAGTGAGTACATGTGGTGTTTGTTTTTCCATTCTTGAGATACATCACTTAGGAGAATGGTGTCCAGTTCCATCCAGGTTGTTACAAAAGGTATTAGTTCACCATTTTTGTATGGCTAAGTAGTACTCCATGGTGTACATATACCCCATTTTGTTAATCCAGTCATAAAATTGGTGGGCCCTTGGGTTGATTGCACATCTTTGTGATTGTGAGTTGTGTGGCAATAAACATTTGAATGCAAGTACCTTTTTGGTAAAATGGCTTTTTTTCCTTTTGGTAAATACCTAATAGTGGTATTGCGTGATCAAATGGTAGGTCTACTTTTAGTTCTTTGAGGAATCTCCATACTATTTTCCATAGAGGTTGTACTAGTTTTCAGTCCCACCAACAGTGTATAAGTGTTCCTTTCTCTCCGCATCCATGCCAGCATCTGTTGTTTTGGGACTTTTTGATAAAAGCCATTCTCATTGGAATTAGATGATATCTCATTGTGGTTTTGATTTGCATTTCCCTGATGATTAGAGACATTGAGCATTTTTTCATGTGTTTATTGGCCATTAGTGTATCTTCTTTTGAAAAGCTTCTGTTCATGTCTTTTGCCTGCTTTTTAATGGGCTTGTTTGATTTTTTCATGCTGATTGCTTGAGTTCTTTGTAGATTCTGGTTGTTAGCCCTTTATTGGTTGTATAGCATGCAAATATTTTCTCCCATTCTGTAGCTTGTCTATTCACTCTATAGATTGTTTCCTTAGCTGTGCAGGATCTTTTTAATTTAATCAAGTCCCATTCATTTATTTTTGTTGCTGCTGTGATTGCCCTTGGGGTCTTCTTCATAAGTTCTTTGCCTAGCCGATACCTAGAAGAGTTTTTCCAACATTTTCTCCTAGAATTCTTATAGTTTCATGCCTTAGATTTAAGTCTGTTATCCATCTTGAATTAATTTTTGTGAGTGGTAAGGGTCCTGTTTCAATCTTCTACATGTAGCTATCCAAAAAGTCCCAGACCAGATGGTTTCACAGCCGAATTTTACCAGACCTACAAAGAAGAATTTGTACCCATACTGCAGAAATTATTTCATAACATCGAGAAGGAAGGAATCCTCCCACCTTGTTCTATGAAGCCAGTATCACCTTGATACCAAAGTCAGGAAAGGACACAACAAAAAAAGAAAACTACAGACCAACATCCCTTATGAATATAGATGCAAAAATTCTCAATAAAATTCTACAAACCAAATTCAACTGCACATCAAAAAATAATCCACCACAACCAAGTGGGCTTCATCCAAGTGATGCAAGGATGGTTCAACATACAAAAATTTATAAATGTGATTCACCACATAAACAGAAGCAAAAACAAAGACCATATGATCATCTCAATAGGCACAGAAAAAGCATTTGAAAAAATTCAGCATCCTTTTATGATAAGAGCTCTCAACAAAATAGGCATAGATGGAAACATTCCTCAAAATTAGAAAAGCCATCTACAACAAACCCACAGCCAAATCATACTGAATGGGGAAAAATTGAAAGCATTCCCACTTAGAACTGGAACTAGACAAGGGTGTCCACTGTCACCACTTTTATTCAACATAGTGCTAGAAGTCCTTGCCAGAGCAATCAGGTGAGACAAGGAAATCAAGGGTATCCAAAGGGGGAAAATAGAGGTCAAACTATTGCTCTTTGCTGATGATATGATCTTATATCTAGAAGACCCCAAAGACTTTCCCAAGAGACTCCTGGAAGTGATAAATAAATTCAGCAGGGTCTCAGTCTATGAAATCTAAGTATACAAATCAGTAGCATTTCTATACACCAGCAACAGTCAAGCTGAGAATCAAATCAAAGACTGAATACCTTTCACAATAGCAACAAAGAAAATAAAGTACCTAGGAATATATTTAACCAAGGAGGTGAAAGACCTCTACAAGGAGAACTACAAATCACTGAAGAAGGAAATCACAGAGGATGTAAACAAATGGAAAAACGTATCATGCTCATGGATCGGTAGAATCAACATTGTTAAAATGTCCATACTACCCAAATTGATTTACAGATTCAACACAATACCCATTAAAATACCAAAATCATTTCTCACAGATCTAGAAAAAAATAATTCTGCACTTCGTATAGAGCCAGAAAATAGCCCAAATAGCCAAAGCAGCCTTTAGCAAAAGGAACAAATCAGGAGGCATCACTTTACCAGACTTCAAGCTGTACTACAAGGCTATAGTAACCAAAATAGCATGTTACTGGCACAAGATCAGAGACATAGACCAATGGATCAGAACAGAGAACCCAGATATAAAATCATCCTCATGTTACCATTTGATCTTTGACAAAGCATATGATAATATACACTGGGGAAAAGAATCCCTATTCAATTAATGGTGCTGGGAAAATCTAGCATTTATTAACTCTGTGATTTAGTACCAGTGATATAACCTCTATAAGTCTCAGTTTCCTAATCTATATTTTTAAAAAACCCTAGGATAGCACCTGTCTTAAATTATTTTCATGAGACTTCAGAGAAATAATCCACATAAAATACCTGGTATGTGGTAAGTGCTTGGCATTTGCTGTTGGGAAAGAAACTCAGGAGAATTTGCCCATTCCTACTGCTGCTAACCATGGGTCTTCCTATACATGTTAATTCTGTCTAAAAGTGAAAATACCATATAAGCATGGCACACTATCATGTGCATTCCTTAATTTCTTAGAATGGCCTTCAGAAGTAGGTACTAGTCATCCCAACAATTACACAAGAAGCAAAGTATGCCTAAGCATGAAGAAATGAAATAGCTTTTGGGATATCATGCAGCTAGTTTGGGACAAGGCCAGGATACCTCTGGGACATATGAACAATGGTTTTCATTTTAAGGGGCACAGAACAGAAAGATCATTCTGTATTAAAGAACTCTGACTCCAGGGATTGGGAGATGTGCTGCCATGGGACTCTCCCCTGTCCCTGGTGTTTTGCTTCTTCCTCTGTAAAATGACTGCTGAATTAGATCATTCTGAATGGCTTTTCTGGCTCAGAAATCTTAAGCTTCAAGGATTTTCTTCATATTTGAAGTATCTTGTAGTCTGCATTCTCCAGCAATTGTTCTTGAGCTGCCTGGAAAGCCATGTTCCTTACAGTTGTACTTCTCTGGATGATCATCTGAGAAGGACCAAGGAGTTGTGACCCAGTGAGGTTGACGAGAGTCAGTTCCTCTCAATGAACAGAGATCCTTAAAAGCAAGAAATTGTTTGGCTTTATGGTAATGCCTGCATTAAGCTCTCTTCATCTATACCTTCCATGATGTTTTACATTTAAATAGGGCTCCCATAGGAATCTAGTGATGGATTTAGATTTAGAGACTGAGAATTTGTGTATCTTTTTACAACTGAAAGGAGACTACACGTCTTTTATCCTTAAAGTGCCTGAAATTGAGCACGCCAAGCACAGTCATTCTACCCTCAGGCTGACAGCTTTTCTCCATCCCCAGTTGCCACTGCCTACCTAATACCTAAGGCCCTTATTATATGGATTAACTCCCTAAGTGGCTCCCATGACCACACCATCAGTCCACTCTAATTCAGCCTCCTCTGTTGTCCCCAATTTTACTTTCTAAAATACTGCCCTCATAGTTTTGTCCCCTGACTTAAAATTCTTCAAAGTTTCCCCATTGCCTCATTCAGTGGTCTCTGAAGTGTGTGGGGCAAGGCAGCCCCTTTGGCACATGGGAAGAAACCATTATAACTTATGGTTTGTGTTTAGTACTGATCTCATTTAAATATTTCTACTTTGATCTATAATATACATATAATTTACAGAGTAGTATATGCAGGTGACTTATAAATAATAAACGTACATATATGGAGGCTGTAGATTTAAAATATTTTACAGATAGTGATGTATAAACAAAAAGATTTGGAGATCCTTGGTTTAAAGAATAAAGTAAAACTTAACTAGTAGCGTTGCTTAAGGACTCTCAAGTGTTCTGGACCCTCCTTCCTTTTCTGTTGTCACCTCTAGCCACTTCATACGTGCCCTTATTTCCCCACACCCTGACCACACCCTTCTGCTTGCCCAGCCCTAAATGTGCTAGGCACATGCGTCCCTCTGTGACTTTGCTGCTGCAAGCAAAATCCTCCTGTCTATTCTAGGCTACATCTAAAATGGTGCTTCATCTTCAAAGCCTTTCTTAACTGCTTCTTGTCCCAGAACCCACTATCCCAGGTATAATTAGCATCTCCACTGTCTGATTCCATGGCATTTTGTTTGTTCCTCTGCGATAGCACTTTTCATGTTCACTGCCATAATGATTAGTTGTGTGTGTGTCTCCCTGATGAGGCGGTGGGTGCCTTCAAGGCAGGAATTACATCTTACTCATCTTGGTACCCAGTACCTAGTGCATGTTTAAAGCCAATAAATGGTGTTTGAGTTACTTTAAATTTTCCTGAGCATATCACAGAGGAGAATCTGGGAAGGAGGGGGCTAATATTATGAGGAATAAAATCGGCTAAGTAGAAAAATCCCGTCCCTATTGGCGTTTCATGTCTTAGCTCAATGCTTCTGCCCGGCTTTTCTGGTCTTCCCCAGCTCAGACTGCTTTGGTGAAGAAGATACTTCAGAAAAGCGTGTTTTTTCTTTCCATTTAGCTTTGAGGTAGCATGAAGGTTAAGGATTGCCTGTCTCAAGGACATTTGATTCCCGCTGAAGTGTGAGGCAACTCAGGGCTTTGGAGACCGTGCATTTTATGGAGGATGCTGCTGTGCTTGTCAGACTGTTCAGCGTGGAGGGGAAAATGGAAAGAAATGCACTGAAGGCCGGAGGCATTATATTAAATGGCTGTAAACAGCTCTTTCTACAAATGAGAAGCTCCTCTGAAAGTCACAGGTGACAATGGAAAATGCCAGATATAACTTCTTTCTTTCTTTTCTTCAACATACAAACATTCTTCTACCCTGTGCCTGGCACTGTGTTAGGTGCTGGCATAGAGTGATAAATAATTCAAGGTCCCTGCCCTTGAAGAGCTCATAGTTCAGCAGCAGAGACAGAGGTGTAAGCAAGCAGCTGTAACAAACAGTGTGCAGCTCCCCTAACCTGTGCACAGAGGAGCTCTGAAGAGGGAGTGATTAATTTTGCCTCAGGGTGTGAGGAAAGGCCCTGTGGTGCGAAGCTGAGTTTAGAAGACTGAGGGAAAGCCCTGGGCAGAGGAGGAAGGCAGGGGTTGCGCATGTCAGGCAGAGGGAACTACAGAAGCAAGATTGGCAAACTTCCTCTGTAAAGGATCTCTCATTAAATATTTTAGGCTTCGCAGGTTATAGGCTCTGTTGCAACTACTCATCTCTGTTGTTGTCTGAAAGCAGCCATGGGCAACACATAAACGAATGGGCATAGCCATGTTCCAATAAAACTTTATTAACAAAATTGGCAGCCACAGGGTTCTAGTTTGGACTCCTGGCCTCGAGGAAGGATCTTCAGAGAGCCCCTAATCTGATGGTTACTAATCTTTTCAAGTATTAGGATTACATTACACTTGCTGTTCCCTGCACTCGGAACTCTCTTCTTTCAGATATTCCTAACGGTTTCCTCCCTCTCTTCATTCAGCCCTCTGTGATGTCATCTGCTAACCACTCTGTCCGCAATAGCACATCCACCCCTTGTATGCTCTATCATTTTTTATTGCTTTAATTTTCATCATAGCATTTATACTAACATCTATTATATATTTTATTGTTTATGTGTTTATTTTTCATCTTTCCTACTAGAATGCAGGCTTCCCGTTTTTTCTCCGTTATATTCAGTGGTGTACTGAAGCCGATGGTGCTCTTCTCTTCCCAGCTCCACCTCTACATTCAGTGATCTTAAGTGGTAGTTTTAAATTGGGAATATTTGCACTACAGAAATCAGCCTTATGGAAATCAGTTTTGGTGTTTTTTTTTGGGTGGGTGGATGACACAACTGATTATCCCTTGTGCCTAGAAGAATAACCACCACAAATTCTGGTACTTAATAAATACTTTTTTTTTAAATAAAATGTGCCATTAGTATCTGTTGATTGAGAAAATAGGTATGCACTTACAGATACAGAGTCCTCTTGGAATCCTTACCACTTTGTGGGGAGAGTCATGGCCCTCAGGTGGGTAAGTGCTGATGGTGTCCATCACCTTTATTTGACCAATGGGGAGATTGAGGATTGGGGATAGGACAGAGCTCTCTTTACTCCACAGAGCAGATTCTTCCAGGCCACCATGACACATCTCTGGCCTTATACTTTCAGTTCTGCAAGGTGCTCCTTTAGGTCTGCTCACTGCAGTCTCCTGGGTGAATGAGGGGCCTCAGGCCTGTTTCACTTTTAATAAACAGCATGTATTTTTAATGAATTCCCATAGCTCAGTATGGTTGTAATTTTTGCTTTGTGTTTAAAAATCCAGACAAATTCTGTCCCTTTTCATGTGTCTTACTGTATCTTGTTTCTGATTTTTCTGGAACTTCAATTTATGGTATGGAAATGTGTCCTAGTCTATACCCTTTAGCTATGATTGGTCAGAAATATATTTTTTAATGAACACTTTCCATCCCTAATAGTCTAATTTTGAAATCTGCAGCAATATAATGCCCCAGAAACACTAGACAAGAATCACATTTAACAACCTTTTGAATCTTAGTTCCTTTAAGTGGATAGTATTTATTAAACTTTAATACAGAAGGCCCATTTGTAAACCCAGAGAGACTGATTAAAAAGCCCCATCAAACTACTCCACGATCCATATTTAACATTTACAAAGAACTTTGCATTTTTAGGATGCCTGGTAAACAGTCTTTTTCATTCCCTGTCCTAAGCACAAACTAAAGAAACAGAAAAGTAAAATTGTGTTTAGCAGGCCATCGGGTTTAGGAAGGGCCTTTCATTGTCAGTCAGGATGTCTCAGCTTTTGGAGACATCCGTGTCCTTCATAGCTGCTCTGACCTCTAGTTTTTCTGCTTCCTTCTGTTTGCTTATGTTCAGTGATAGAAAACTCATTCTTTCCTTAGGCAACCTGTTTTTTCTTTGAACACAATTTCTTTTTTTACCTGCCTCCCCATAACTTTCACCCACTGGCCCTAGTTCTGTCCCTGTGGAGCCACTCAGAACAGATTGGCTACTTCTTACATCTGTGGGCTCTTAAGAATGTGGAGACGGCTCACATTCCCCCACCCCCAACCCTCCCTTCCCCAGGCTGCATATTGACTGTTTATTCAGCCATACTTCATATGACAGTTCTTTGAACCTACTTTATTTGGCTTCCTTTCCTTTGGAAATGGTCCAGTTTTGCCAGTGTCCTCCTTAAAGTGACCGAACAATGCTGGAGAGTGGCTAGGGCCATCGACTACCTCTTCATTTATAGCTCTGTAACCTTGGGTAAGTGAGTTAGCTTCTCTGAATCTCAATAATCTCATCTGAAAAATGAAAAAAGAGTACCTTGTACATTCATTGTTGTGAGTCATAAATAAAACCATAGTAAAATCATCAGGACAGTGCCTGGTACAGAGGAGATGGGTTCCAAACATGGCTGTTTTTATTAAAAAATACTATTAATTCTCTATATGACCTCCATAACAAAATTTGTGTCACTGTTATAATATTTTTCACTTTAGATTAGAGTTTACATGGAGGCACTTTCTCTAAGTTTGGGCACAATTGCTGATTAGGCTGGTCCTAGATAAATACAATCCAATTTTAGTATCAATGATTTGATATATATATATATATTTTTTTACTTGCATAGTTTTCTATAACCCCTTTTCTTATCACCCTCACACTCCAATAACTGATGTGCAATTATGTGCTCCTCCGCCTCCTTCTCCTCTGTCTTCTACCTACTTGCTTTCCAGCCCCCTGGCTTGCGTGAGATCGGAATTATGTCTTGGCTCCTCTTTGGAAGGGAAAGGATGATGTCCACTCAATATATGGGAGATAAGTTATTATCCTAACTCATTCATGTGTTAGCTGGGTGACCTTGGACAAGGCACCTTCCCTCTGAGCCTCAGGTTTTTTTTAATATTTAAAGTTGATGAAAGAAGGTGTTGATTCTTCCCATTTCTCAGATTCCTTCTCTTTTCTGTAATCTAGTGTTCATCTTGAGAGGTGTGAGCAGGCCCCCCTGGCTCTGTCTTTGTTCTGGGTTTCCATTGTGTTCCTAGGTAGCCCTCCGTAGCACTACACTGCAAGTCAGCCCGGCTGTCTAGGCCGTCTTTCCAGTTCTAGGGTCCCATCCGGAATACCACATCACATTTAGTTATCATGTCTCCTTAGGCTTCTCTTGTCTGTGACATTTTCTCAGACTTTCCTTTCCTTTGATGACCTTGACGGTTTTGAGGAGTACTCATCAAGTATTTTGTAGAATGTCCTTTGATTGGGATTTGTCTGGTTTTTTTCTCATGATGAGACTGAGGTGGTGGGTTTTTCGGAAGAAGGTCACAGAGGTAAAGAGCCTTCTCAGTTCTTATCACATCATCTCAAGGGTGCATACTATCAGCATGATTTATGACTGTTGATGTTAACCTTGACCACCTGGCTGACATAATGCTTTGTTTGTCAGGTTTCTCAACTGTAAAATTCCTCCCTTCCTCCCTTCCCATACTGTATTGTTTGGAAGGAAGTCACTATGCACAGCCAATGGAAGTTTATTTCTTATTCACCTCACTGTCCTAGGTGGGTATTTCAGTGGCTATTGTCTTTTATTCAGAGACCAAGCATCCTTCCATTCTGTTGCTCTGACATCCCCTAGGGCTTTGTCATCTTAATCCAGCCAGCATTAAGGAAAAGAGAATGTGGAGGAGAATGTTTGCTTTTAAAAAGCCTTGGCCTGCAAATGGCACACATCACTTTCACTTACATTCCATATGACACTCATTCATCTGCCAAACCCAACTGCAAGGGAGGCTAGGACATATGGTCTAGCTGGGTGCCCAGGAAAAAGAGGAAATGGATTTGAGTGAAATGCTAGCAGTATGTGCCACACCACTTTAGAGCACAAAAGGTAATAAACCAACTCCTCTTCCCCCGCCATCTAATAATGTAGCCGTCATTTCATAAAAACACACAAAAATGGAAGAACATAATCTTAGAATCAAGGAGAGTCATATACATTGAAAAAAATAGCTTAATAAAAAACTTATTCCGTTGACTGTATTTTTATTGATTTCAGGGTTGATCTGTGAACATTTTTTGAGAACAGGCACTTACTTGCATGTCTGCATTTGAGAACCTCTGCCCTGTATTCTCTCTGTACCAGATTCTGCATCGTTCCCATAGTCTGCCATGTTTTTCTGTCTGGAATGCCCTTCCTCTGGTTTATTTGCCTATAAAAATCCTACTGATTCCTCAAGTGACAAATGAGGTGCCTTTGCCCAGCCTCCAGACAGAATAAATCTCTTGTTCCTTGGTGCCATCATACCATTCTGCTTCACCCTCTCTCATTTACCAGCTATCCCACACTAGCAGTATATATAAATATGTTTCATGCATTAGACTGGGTGCTACCTGAGGACAGCACAGGCTTTGTTCATCTTTTAGGGCCCCAAGCATAGTATGACAAATATAACATTTGTGTTGGTTGATTGTACCCACGATGCTAGATGGGCTAATTTTTTTAGCCTCTTTCTTTAAAATACAGCACAACTTGTTTTTTTCTTCCCTAATTATAAAAGAAATCCTCACTTATGACGGCCAAGCCTTCATGGAGAATGTGATCTTGAGGTGAGCCTGGAAAAGTTGGTAGGGCTTAATAGATAGTGGTGGAGGTACAGAAAGTCAGGCAGGTTTTACAGTTTTCTGTGACCCATCTTAGGTTCAGGGCATTTGTTCACTAGATGGTCAGGTGTCTTTTGAGACTTCTGTAAGGTAGGACATTCACTTTCATAGATCATCACATAATTAAAACTCAGAGTCTGAGCTTGTTCTGGCACTGCTCTCAGTGGTGGAGGTTGGTACAAAAGTCTCATGCTCATTATCGTGAACAGGAGTTACTAACTTGAATTCCCAGGGCTGCAACAGGGGGAGGGCTTCACCATGGCAAAAGAAGTGTTTAATTACAGATACAGAAAGAGGAGCATGAAGAAAACAAACAATCATTCGCAGGCTTTAATGACTAAGCTGCCATGCATCTCATTGCTAACGAAAACATAACTTCTTAAAGTGACCTTATCAAGCTTATTAGAAATAAAATATGAATTGTAAAACAGTTGTCCCTTTCCTTTCCTCTATCATCTTCTGTTGCCTACTTTTAGACCACTGTTTATTCCAGTGGCTTTACAAGCTCAATTGATATTTTACTAAAACAGAAACCAGGAGGCAGAGTCTGTTTTCAGAATCCTCCCTTTACCTCACTTACACTGTTTCCTTGATTTTCATAGTGGAAACATTAGACCTTAATTAGGACTTTTATTTTTATGGGGTCTTCTAGTTCATACTATCACATTCTTATTCACTTGACATTCTCAATGATTACATTGAAGGTAGGAATTATTTTTTCTCGTTATACAGATACAAAAACTGAGACTCAGATGTTAAATGACTTGGCTTAGGACCATACAGCATTTGTGGTTCCAAGCTGGGTCTTCTGACTCCAAATCTAGAGCTGAGAGTGCCACATGAGAAGCTGCCTATCAGCCAGGAAGCCTCCCAGGAAAGACACACAGAATGCTGTTTGCAGAGAGGTTAGCTAGCTGCGTGTTCCTCTGACACGTCCCTAGCATTGGAGTTGGATGAGTCCGTGGAGGAAATGCACTGAAGATGAATCCTTCCCTCTATTTCCGCCACCACTGAGGCCAGGGAGTTCTCACAGAGACTCATAGGAGGGACCTAAAGATCATTTATTTAGTTTAACTTTCAGATGTTACTGATAAGGAAATTGAGACCTGCAAATTAAATAAATTGAATGCATTTAACTTATAAAGATAATACAGAGCTATTAATCAGGATGCCTAACTTCCAGTTCAGTTCTATTTTCGCTTCCTTATTCCCAGTTTTCTTGGCATCTCTTCTGCTTCTTAGGACTACGTCAAAGAAGATGTGTTGATAGAGCATTGCCCCATATTCTCAAATATGTGTGATGAAGTCACATGTGCAAAAGACCAAGCATAGACATATGGTCTAGGGAATAGGCCCGTTCCCAAAGAACTAAACACATCAAATGCTTAAACTAGAAAGCTCTTTTAGACCTAAACATCAATAAGTGTGTTCACCTTAACACACAATGCCCAGCATTTTGCCTGGTGGAAAAAAGAGATTCTTAGTAACTACTGATTGGATAACTGGATGAAAGATGAAGTGATTGTCCTTCTAAGGACACCGTGTTGCTACCTCAGCAATCACAATTTCCATCTTTGCTTCAATTTTTATCACCAGAAGCATTTTTTTCTCCTCATTTTAATGAAATAATTAGGGCTATAAATGCACTACAATAGTACATTTTTCCTCAACAACAGAGACAAAAAATGGTGATACTGTGGAAACTAGATTGTTGCTGGCAGCCCCCACCACAAGGAGAAAGCTTTAAATATTTATTTTAGCTTATGTACAAAAATTCAAATGTGGTATGTGAAGGTTAGTTTGATGGTATTCATGAGCAGAGAGTTTTTAAAAGTTGAGGACTATTCTAGTTTGAAATACTTAAGAGAAATATGTATGACTTGATGTTTGTTTTAATTTTTTATTCTTTTTTTTTGTACTGGAGAAATGGCCTTTGTAGTACTGAGGCTCCTCTCTGGTGAGGTATTTAGTGAAGGTGAAATCTGCATTTTCACATACTTTCCAGTGACATCTCATGGCCATGGGGGTTTTGCTTTTTTGCCTGTGGTTCTCATTCAAGCTATTCTTTCTGGCTGAACTGGATCAGAATTTTAAAATTCAGGAGTTTCTGATGGATAGCTGATATGCAGCAGAAATAGAAGTCTTCAAGGACCTGATTATGACTGCTTGGGAATTACAGTAGCATTTTGGCCTAAACAGTGATTCTGGAATGGGACTATAAACCTGGCGACGTCTTGCAGTCAATCACCAGATGCACTAGGGAGAAAATAATTCACTTTCTTAGCACGCCTCTGTATTTTCCTAACCATAAGTAGCTTTTACTTATTTACATTTGTTGCAAAGTGCTGCAAAGTGTTACGGCTCTGCCTCTAGAAGGAAAAAAATAAGTATAGATGTGTTACTGAAATATTCCACTCCTAAATACTTATTTTGATATTTAAGCCATTGGCATTTATGCATTTACTTACAGAATGTTTTTAACAATTTGCAAGTGTGCATATTTATAAACAATATAAAAATTTGAATAATTATTTCATTTTGTTTTGCAGAACCCCAGCTGAAAGGAATTGTGACAAGGTTATTCAGCCAGCAGGGATATTTCCTGCAGATGCACCCAGATGGTACCATTGACGGGACCAAGGACGAAAACAGCGACTACAGTAAGAAACATTAACTTGCAATCTTATTACAAATCAAATGTATGGCTCAGTGTATCTTATATTTATAACATGGCCAGGCTATCTTTTGAACTTTTAACTCTTAGTAAGTAGTGTCTTTTCTTTTATCCTTCTTGCTAAGATTCCCTACAGCAAAGAGGCAGTATGAGAGAGAGGTCATGTACTAAAAGAGAAAGTGGGTAGGAGGATTGAAGAAGTTCCAGTTGGTCAACAGACAAGGATATCCTCCCATTGAAGTGTTTTTGGTCAGGATGATGATAATCACTCATGGGAACAATACAGATCTTCCAGCACAAAATGGTAGTTAAATCCTGGAACCAAGTAATGAACAGGTTATAATAATTCTCAGAACATAATTTCTGGAAGATGAAAATTACTTCTAAAGGTAAACATTGAATACATACATATGTATATTATATGTTATTTTATTTAGATTAAGGACAAAATTACTAATTTAGAAAGAAAAAGGTATTTAAATATGATCATGTTTTATAGTATATATAATAATAATATGAATGAAGACTGGTAGACCTGAAACAGAATTTTTAAAATAATTTTTTGAAATAAAAGTGCTGAGTATTAAAAGATTAATAACAATGTTCCTAGTTTTTATCTAATTTAATTTTGAGCTGATGAGTTCAGTAACTAAATGCAATCATCAAGGTATGACAGTGCATTTGCATTTTAGAAAACATTTCAAATACAAGCTTCAGAGGCAAAAATGATACCTCTCAACTTCTGCATAATCATATACAGATATCTCAGGGCAAATTCATGTTATTCTAAAACTAAGTAGAATGCCATATTGTTTCCTAAAGTTTGTCTGTATTCACTGGTAGATCTTTAGTGTTGAACACACAGTAAATGCTCATTAAATATATGTCCAATTAAGTTGTGATTCTGATGGATGTGATTTTGTCATCAGACTGACATTCTACCAAACTGCATAATGTAATCTAGGAAGCCTGATAGCTTATTAATCTTTTAAATAAATAAGAAAGATTTGAAGAAAAATTCAAAATCCCTAATGTGTGAAAGTGCTCTTGTCCACCCCTTCTAAATTATTCTTTGTTCACTTAAAATTACACATTATAAAATATGATTTACAATAAAGAAAAGATCTTATTATGAAGAATTTCATTCCAGTTTTCTTGCTTTCAGTTTTTTACAAAGTAGTTGATTGGCTTATTGTGGTTTGCATTGTTGGTTTGTGTTTGTGTCAATGCATTCTTTCGATGATTCAAGTCTTCTGCTCAGTACAGAAGAATGAGGATGTTTTTCTCTCCATGTAGGATTTTCATTATTGCATCTATACTTAAATGTAGATTTAGCAAGGCTACAAGTATAGATGGAAAGAATCAGAGAATTGCTTAGTTGTGCCACTCACCTCTGCTAACTCTGAGATATTTCTGGATCTCAGTCTCTTTGTCTATGAAATGAGGTGGCTGGAGATGAAAGTGATATCAATATCCTCTGTCACTACCACCCATCCAACATAAAAAAAAGATTGAAAAATTATAAATTGATGAAGATAGTTTCCATCCTCAAGTAGCCAAATAGCCACACACAGTTCTACAAAATGCTACCTTAACCCCGCCAGCTGTTCTGCAGATGTGTGACGTTTATCATGGGGCAAGGGTAGAGGGGTGGAAGTGCAAGTGTGAGGTCAAACTAACACAAATCCTTCCTTCACTGTCTGTAGGAAAATAATTTAAAGTATTTGCTGATGCCAGGTCAACCGCTAGTGTAAATCTACACCCACATATACATATATACATTTATACACATGTACATATATATGTATATCTCAGCATAATGGCATTATGTATACCACATACATATATACACACATATTCACGCACACGCTGAGGGTGATACACGCTGTCAAATACGTGCTTTTAGAAACTGAACTCACAAATTTAAACTACCTAGTTTTTTATTAAGATGAACTACTCACACACTTTTAAATAAATTGTTAATAAAATGGTTTGGATGTACAAAATATAAAGAGTAATATAAATTCATCTGGATACCCACCATCAGCTTAAAAATTAATTAAGAACATCAGTACATTTGAGCCCCTTGTGTGATCTTTCTGATAGAATCCTGCTTTCCTTTATTACTAGATATAAAACTGTCCTGAGTTTGGCATTTCTTATTTCCATGTAATTAAAAAATTTTTTCATGTATATATGCATTCATAATATTGTTTTGCATATTTTTTAACTTTTTATAAAGGAAAGCATTATCTATCTTTTGTGTTCTTTAACCTCCTGTAGTATGGTTGTGAGGTCTGTATATGGTAATATATTATACTTGCTTTACTTCATTTATTTTTGTAAAATATTCCACTGTATGAATATACCCAAATATATTTATCCATTCTCCTTTTGGTGAATAATTATTACTTCTATTTTAAGGCAATTCCAAACAGTGCTGCTAAGATCTTTCTTATATATGTTGAAGAGGCCTTCCTTGACCATCCTTTAAAAAATTACACTTCTCACCTAAGCACTCTTATTCTCATACCACATTTTATTTCTATTTATGGCTCCGTGACCATCTGACATATGTATTTTTGCTGTTTATTTGTTTATTTTTGACCTTCGTCCTCAGGAGAAGGTAGATTCCACAAGTGAAGAGGCTTTGTTTTGATCCTTCATGTGTCTTTAGAACCTAGAATGGTCTCTAATACATAGTAACCACTCTATACAAATTGAATGAACGAATGAGTGGGTGAATGTCTCCTTGTGAATATGTGCAAAAGTTTCTCTAGGTCATTGGCTAAAATACTTCTGCCTGTCTTCATATTTTTTAACTTTTTCTTTTGAAATCATTTTAGACTGCAGAAAAATTACAAATATAGCAAGCTCCTTTGTACTCTTCACCCAGCTTCCTCTAATGGCATCATTTTGCATAACAATACTATAATTATCAAAACCAGAAAATTAACACTGGTACAATACTATTTACTGAGCTATGGTCTTCATTCAGTTGACCAGTTTGTCAACTAATGTACTTTTCTCTGATCCTCCTCCCCCATATTTTAATACAAAATTTCAAATGAAAAGAAATAATTTTATACGTACTTTTTCTGAGTGGGGATTAGGGGTAAAAATATCAGAGAGGGAATTTAAATTCTACTCATGTTTTTTATAGAAAAATTATAAGTTGTTAAAATGCCTTTCTTTCTCTACTTTGTGTGGGTTGGAATAAAAGCAGTTGATTGTTTGAGAAAAGAATCTTGTTACTAAGAGCATCTGTCAGAAATGTGTTGCTTGGTTCACTAGACATCATTAGGTCCAGCCAACCTTACCATAGTATCTTGCATAGAATTGATAAAGACACCTGTTCTTTTGTTCATGAAGAAAGACCAATTACATGTAATTGAGTACAAACACAAATGGGTTTGTAGGCAGTAACAGATAAGAATCTCTGCAAATGTAGTGATAACAAAAAATGCAAAACTCTGTTGGAACACTGGAACAAAAATGACAATAGCAGTTTGGAGGGTGTTAATAGGAATATTTTACATAAAATTAGAAAGCTAATTATTCTGTTCCATGAATTAAGATAGGAGAAGATATATTTGAAGAGGTCAAAAATACTGGGAAGAAAACAATGGAGACATTATAACCAAATGCATTGTTCTCTTTTTCTTCTGAACAAAAAATATTAAGAGCTATTTGACTATGGAATGGGCTGCCTGACAAATTAGTACAATGGTGAGACTGGAAATACTCAAGCAGATGCTGTGCTGCCACTTGAAGTGAGGGGAATGGTTCACAAGAAAATCCCACTGATGTGGGAGTGGGAAGCAGGATGGTGGTGGGGATAGTTTCAGGACTCGGTGACTTTTAAGGTCCCCTTTAGTCCTGAAATTCTTCTAAAAATGATTTTGAATAGATAAGTTCATGGTACAAAATTGTAAAGACTCAGAAGGGTATACAGTTTAGAAAGAGCAAAACAATCTCTGACAGCCAGGAAACTGGCTTGGCACTCCTAGTAAGCCTTGGTGTCCTTCTGTTGAATATAGACACTTTCACAGCACACACAATCAGTCAAGGCCACTATGCCATGATGAGTCAAGGTGAAAGCAAGACCAGTTTGTAATCATATCTGAACACAAACAAAAACAAAAACGTTATCTAAACCACAAAATGACCAAATATTTCTATGTCCTACATTATGTGAGTGGCTACTGGTTCTTTGTCAAACACAGCTTTAACCTTGCTCTGTTCTTCTTGCCTTCTAGATAAGAATTATTAAGATATTGATTATAGAATTATACCTACCTCCTTAGAGCATTCAATCTCTGGAAAATGCACATTTCTTTGAGCCTTCCCTAAAATCACTTAACACACACTCAAATCTTATAAGTCTTTTCTTACACCCTCTTACTAAGACACCCCAGTTCTGCGACAGTGTGTATTTTTCTTCCCTGCTGCAAGTCATTAAACACAATTTTGTTCAACAATGGGTGTATTTCTGATATTCTTTGGCTGGAAGTCACTGACACAGTCAAAAGCAATTTTCTTCCTCTCCCCCACCACCTACCACCTGGCCACATTCTTGGTATTTGTCCAAATACAGTCTATGCATTTGTCAACATGTACAATACTGCGTCCATCAATCTAAATCTATTTATTTACTACATCTATTTATCTATCTATCTATTTCAGGACTTTTTATTAACTTAAAATGTATATCTGCAAGATTTTGCATATTAATACATATTTAAATGGAATAATTTAAATACCTAATTTCCTGTTGATGGACATTTCAGTTCTTTCCAATATTTTGCTAATACAAACAATGCTGTAAAGAATATCTTTATATATAAGTCATTTTTCATGTGTGCAAATGTATTTATAGGATGGTTGCTTAGAAGTATAATTGCTGCACTATGGGTATGTGCTTTTTTAATTTCTAAAGATAACATCTATTTGCTCTCCATTGTACAAATTTACACTGAGAGTGTCTGTTTCCTTACCTTCTAGTCAACACATTCTGTTATCAAAATTTTGGTTCTTTTACCTTAAAATGTAAACTTTACTTTTTCTTTATGAGTTAGGTTGAGTACTTGTTTATGTGTTTATAAGGGCAATTGGCACTTCTTTTTCTGCTTATATCTGATTCTATGGAAGTCTGTTTTTTTAATTTGTAGGAAATTTGTATTTAAAAATCAGTTCTTTGTTTTATGAATTACCTTTTTTTGCTCATTTTGTTGTCTTTGAATTTTTTATACTCTCAGGTTTTCTTTCCAGTTTAAAAAGGTTTTAATCATTCCAAGATTATTTAAAAAGTCTCCTATATTTTGTTTTTGTTTTTTAGTTTTTGTATTTCACATTTAATTAATCTGGAATTTATTTTTGAGATTCTTCATCATAAATTTCAAATATTTTATATTCCTGTCAATTACAAATACAGTTTCTTCAGATGGTATTAATGTATGAAATTCACTATGAGTTCAATATAGAGGAACATATTTCAAAATGATCTGTGTCTGATTTCAGAAATCCTATTGGAAATGTAAAAAGTTAGTCATCAAGTTATGTTTTCTATACAATACCAAACATATGATGTTTTGATACCACCAGTCACAAATATATAGACACAGCCAAAGTCAGCAGAAGTTTATATTGCTAAATACAATCCAAATGGTTACTTGGGGGAAGTTATGAAGGAAATCTTGCATTTCTTATTACAAGGATATACAGGTACTGCAAAGAATTATAAAAAAAAAGTTCTTTCTCCCTATCAAGGGGTCTTTCTGGCTAAGAAGTTCATCTCTTTCACCTGCTCACGTATATACACTATAGTACTCATGGGAGAGTGAGAACTATGCCATATCCAATTATAGGGTTATTATTTTCTTCTTGTGTCATTTATATTTTTAAAATATGCCATGAATTTGTATGTATGAAATTACAACTATAGGTTTGATTGAAAAAAAAAAAAGCCTGCCTTACCCTGCTGATTTTCTTTAAGCAAGGTTTGTTTGCATAATCTTGAGCTATACTTTGGTACAGGTAATGTTGTTACTATTATAGTGGCATGTCTTTCCAAGAGCAAAATTAATCTTCAACCTTAGCTTGTGAATGCTTTACTTTACTCATAGTAACTTTACTTGATATTTTTAATAAAGGAAAAATGTTTCATTTTGATTTTGTTATCTAGAAGAAGAGTGATGGACATTTATTCTCAGGTATTTGTTAGAAATTTATGTTTTGTTGACTGTGTTTTAATTTTAAAGACAGTGTCTCCAAATAATATTTGTGGAAAGCTTGAATAAGAACTAATTATTTCCTTGAATGTTTACTCCCTCCCCATAAAATCAGAAAGGGATAATTCCTCCAGTTTTTTTCTAACCTTGGCCCTCACCTTCTTCTTGTTCTTATATATTTTTTTAATCACAAGATTTCTGCCCCACTGTATCCTTCTGTTAGTAAAGCAAAACATAAGCCATTTGAAATTGTACTCTTTCCTAGTTGCTCTATGACTACTTATGGGCATGTTTATGGGCAGAATACATAGTGGTTGAGATCTTTTGGGAGCTACTTAACCAAGTGTATTCCTAGAAAGAGCTGAGGACTGAGGTTGTCTTTGGTCTATTTTTGGCTCTGTGAGGTGACTGGTACTTTGGCTTTGGGCAAGTCACATAAACTTTGTCAGATTTATACAAACTCAGATTGTACAAAATGAGAAGAACAATGAATCTCTAAGATTTTGTTAGCCTTTTGTTTACTTCTCATATAGAACTAAATGTATGCTTAGAAAAACTGATTGACAGCTTCCATTTCCCTAAGTACCATTTGTTTGTTCTGAAAGGTATGTTGTCAGCAGGCAGGAAGTCTTCAGTTTACAAATCCCTGTGTGATATTCTCAAGGTGTGGTGAAAATCTGGAGAGTCACACACATAAAATAGTAGAGCCAGAATCTGAATCCAGGCTGTGGGACTTGAGATTCTCTGCCTTTGGGTTAGTTATTTATCTCTGTGTCTTAAGTCCCTCATTTATTAAATGAAAGTAATAAGGGTATTTAGATCATAGGGCTGTTGTGTAGATTAAATGGGTTGATTCATGAAAAGTGCTTTAGATAGTAATTCATAATAAATGCCATCTGCTGTTGTTTTTAATCTCATCAGTGGGGGTGAGAGAGCCCTTGTTTGCAAGGAGCTCATAGACTGTGGCCATTTCAACAGAAGTAGACTTCTTAGCAGTGGCAGCTATTGTTTCTTTGAAGGTGTTTATATTGGGGGGTATTGAAGAGTAAGTACTCTAAGTCAATGGCTCACAAAATGTGTAGTCCCTGGACCGGCAGTATCAGCATCATCTAGGAACTTGTTAGAAGTATACATTTTCCATGATCACCCCAGACATGCTGAATCAGAAGCTCTGGGGCTGGGGCCTGGCAATCTGTGTTGGGACAAGTCCTCCAGATAATTCTGATGTACTACAGCATGTACAACTGGTAGCTCTCCTCTGCCCCCAGGATTCAGAGTGCTCACATTTGCTAATGAAGGAAATCTCTGACCTGGGACTGTTCTACCTAGTTCTATGGGTATCTGACTCCTAATATAATAGGGAAAGCAGGGGTCTGCAGGTAATGAAATTCAAACTTTATAGTATCTTAAACATGTGTGGAATCTGTTACATTTTGATTTATTACCTGGAGAGAGTCAGGGCTCAATTCCAGACAGATATGTGATCAAACAGGTTTGGGGAATTACAAAAAAAATCCTATATATATCACATAGTTTTATGTCTTGAAGCTTTTACACATGCTAATTGCTTTTGCTTAGAATGTCGTCATCAGTCTTGTCCACCGGGTAAGCCATTCCGACCCTTCAGAACCCTCGTCAATCCTTACCTCCTTTGTCTGTGTGAGGCCTTCTCTAAGGATCCCCCTCAACTGCTGCCTGCCACCCCCCCAACAAAACCCCACATTAATCACTCACTTCACTCTACTGCATTTGAGCCTTAGGCATACATTTACAGCTGCACAAATCACATTATACCGCGGTTCCTTATCTGCATTTGTGTTTTCCCTGTTACAGTATGACTTCTTTATTTGCCTTTCTGCCTAGCACAGCAATACACGTTTTCCAAGATCCCAAGGGCTACGAATATGTTTCATTTAGCTGGCACACATTAGGAAAGGAAAATGAGTGTATTCAAGCAATGGATACAACATCTACTTTTCTCCCCCATTTTCCTCCCACCTGCCTAGGCCCCTAAGACTTTTCAATTTGGAATTCCTGTAGCCTTCCCTCAATGTTTGTGAAATCAAAATAACTGAACACAACTTTAAAGGAATAGTATAAACTGGTTAAATATCACCAATTGTAAGACAAAGTCGCTTGGGCTGTGAGTTAGCCTTTCTGTCCAGATTCTTTCGCTAATTAGCTGAGTGATATTATTTAAGTCACACAAACTTTCTGTTCCTTGGTTGTCTTTCTTTTTCTTTTTTTTCTTCTCATTTCCCTTTCAAGAATGAATCCTTGGTTTTCTACTCTGTAGAATGAAGTGTTTGGAAAAAAATGAACTGATTTGAAATTTTGCAAGCCTACACATTGACAATGATATTTGTTTTTACCTTTGAAAAACTTGAAACCTTTTTCTTTTAAACACATTACAAAAAGGGCTAAATTGTAAGAGCATACAGTTCAATAATTTTTTATTTTTATTTTTTTTTATTTTTTTATTTTTTTAATTTCAGAATATCATGGGGGTACAACATTTTGGCCATACACATTGCCCCTGTTCTGCCCGTGTCAGAGCCACAATCGTGGTCGTCTCCCAAACTGTGCTCCCCACATCCATTCAGTGAGAGTTTTTCCCATCCCTTCCCCCCCCTCCCGCCCGCCCGCCCTCTGATGAATATTATTGCCCTCTGTGATGTAAGTGTTCATCAGTTAGTACCAGTTTGATGGTGAGTACCAGTGATGCTTGTTTTTCCAATCCTGTGACACTTCGCTTCGAAGAATGGGTTCTAGCTCCGACCAGGATAATACCAGATGTGTTAATTCACTATTGTTCCTTATTGCTGAGTAATACTCCATGGTATACATATACCACATTTTATTGATCCACTCGTGTATTGATGGGCACCTGGGTTGTTTCCACAACTTTGCAATTGTGAATTGTGCTGCTATGAACATTCGAGAGCAGATGTCTTTATTATAAAATGTCTTTTTTTCTTTTGGATAAATACCCAGTAGTGGGATTGCTGGGTCAAATGGTAATTCTACTTTTAATTCTTTGAGATATCTCCATATTCTTTTCCATAGAGGTTGTACTAATTTGCAGTCCCACCAGCAGTGTATGAGTGTTCCTACCTGTCCACATCCCCGCCAACATTTGTTATTTGGGGATTTTTTGATATGAGCCAATCTCACTGGAGTTAAGTGATATCTCATTGTGGTTTGATTTGCATTTCCCTGATGATTAGAGAATTGAGCACTTTTTTATATGTTTGCTGGCCATCATTCTGTCTTCTTTGGAAAAGTTTTTGTTCATGTCCTTTGCCCATTTTTTAATAGGGTTGTTTGATTTTTCTTGTTGATTTTCCTAAGTTCTGTATAGATTCTGGTTATAAGCCCTTTATCAGAGGTGTAGCATGCAAATATTTTCTCCCATTCTGTAGGTTGTCTGTTCACTCTAGTGATAGTTTCCTTGGCTGTGCAGAAGCTTTTCAATTTGATCAGGTCCCATGTATTTATTTTGTTGCTGCTGTGATTGCTTTGGGGTCTTCTTCATAAATTCTTTGCCTAGGCCAATGTCCATAAGAGTTTTTCCAACATTTTCTTCGAGAATTCTTATGGTTTCATGTCTTAGGTTTAGATCTGTTATCCATTGTGAATTGATTTTTGTGAGAGGTGAGAGGTGTGGGTCCACTTTCAGTCTTCTACATATGGCCATCCAATTTTCCCAGCACCATTTGTTGAATAGGGAATCTTTTCCCCAGTGTACGTTTTTCTGGAATTTGTCAAAGATCAGGTGACTGTATGAGGTTGGTTTTATATTTGGGTTCTCAGTCCTGTTCCATTGGTCTACATGTCTGTTCTTGTGCCAATACCATGCAGTTTTGGTTACTATAGCCTTGTAGTATAGTTTGAAGTCTGGTAGACAGATGCCTCCCAATTTGTTCTTTTTGCTTAAGATTGCTTTGGCTAGACGGGTCTTCTCTGGTTCCACACGAAGCGTAGAATTATTTTTTCTAGATCGGCAAAAAATGATGTTGGTATTTTGATAGGGATTGCATTGATTCTGTAAATTAATTTAGGTAGCAAAGCCATTTTTACTATGTTGACTCTGCCTATCCAAGAGCATGGTAAGGTTTTCCATCTATTTACATCCTCTGCAATTTCCTTTCTCAGTGTTTCATAATTCTCTCTATATAGGTCTTTGATCTCCTTAGTTAGATATATTCCTAATATTAATTTTCTTTGTTGCTATTGCAAATGGTTAGCATCTTTAATTTGTTTCTCGGCTTGATTGTTATTAGCATATATGAAGGCTATGGATTTGTGTGTATTAATTTTGTATCCTGAGACTTTGCTGAATTCATTTATCAATTCCAGTAATCTCTTGGTTGAATCTTTGGGGTTTTCTATGTATAATATCATATCGTCTGCGAATAGTGAAAGTTTGACCTCTTCTGCCCCCATCTGGACGCCCCTGATTCCTCTGTCTTGTCTAATTGCTGTGGCCAGGACTTCCAGCACTATGTTGAAAAGAAGTGGAGATAGTGGACACCCTTGTCTGGTGCCAGTTTTAAGGGGGAATGCCTTCAATTTTTCCCCATTCAGTATGATATTGGCTGTGGGTTTATCGTATATGGCTTTAATAGTTTCTAGGAATGAGCCATCTATGCCTATATTGTTAAGAGTTCTTATCATAAAAGGGTGTTGGATTTTGTCAAAAGCCTTTTCTGCATCTATTGAAAGGATCATATAATCTTTGTTCTTGCTTTTATTTATATGGTGAATTACATTTATAGATTTGCGTACGTTGAACCATCCCTGCATCTCGGGAATAAAGCCCACCTGATCATGATGGATTATTTTTTTGATGTACATTTGAATTCGGTTTGCTAGGATTTTATTGAGAATTTTTGCATCTATATTCATAAGGGATATTGGTCTGTAGTTTTCTCTTTTTGTTGTGTCCTTTCCTGGCTTTGGTATCAAGGTGATATTGGCTTCGTAGAATGAGTTTGGGAGGATTCCATCCTTCTGGATATTTTCAAATAATTTCTGCAGTATAGGCACCAGTTCTTCTTTGTAGGCTTGGTAGAATTCAGGTGTGAACCCATCTGGTCCGGGACTTTTTTTTGTGGGTAGATTTTTAATTACTGCTTCAATTTCGGTGCTTGATATTGGTCTGTTTAGAAATTCAGTTTCTTCCTGGTTGAGCCTAGGGAGGTAGTGTGTTTCTAAGAATTTGTCCATTTCCTCCACGTTTTCGTGTTTGTGGGCATAGAGATTTTTGTAGTATTCAAAGATGATGTTTTGTATTTCCATGGTATCAGTTGTGATTTCTCCTTTTTCATTTCTAATTGAGCTTATTAGAGTCCTTTCCTTTCTGCTTCTGGTCAACCTGGCAAGTGGCCTGTCTATTTTGTTTATCTTTTCAAAGAACCAGCTTTTCGTTTCATTGATCTTCTGTATTGTTCTTTTGTTCTCGATTTCATTTAATTCTGCTCTAATTTTGGTTATTTCTTTTCTTCTGCTGGTTTTAGGATTGCTTTGCTCTTCCTTTTCCATTTCCTTAAGATGATTCATTAGTTTACTGATTTGTGACTTTTCTGTCTTTTGGATGTGGGAATTTAGGGTGATAAATTTTCCTCTCAGGACTGCTTTTGCTGTATCCCACAGATTTTGATAACTTGTGTCCCCATTATCGTTTAGTTCGAAGAATCTTTTGATTTCATTTTGAATCTCCCCTTTGACCCAATACTCATTCATCAATAGATTGTTTAGTTTCCAAGTTTTTGGAGGAAGATGTGAGTTTCTGTTGGAATTGATATCTAATTTTATTCCGCTGTGGTCTGAAAAGATACATGGTATGATTTCTATTTTTTTGAATTTGTTTAGATCTGTTTTGTGGCCTAGGATGTGGTCAATTTTAGAGAAAGTTCCATGAGCTGATGAGAAGAATGTATATTCAGTGTTATTTGGGTGGAGTGTTCTGTAGATATCTGTTAGGCCCAAATGTTCTAGAGTCCTGTTTAGGTCTTTTATTTCTCTATTTGTTTTTGTTTGGAGGATCTGTCCAGTTCCGTCAGTGGGGTGTGAAGTCCCCTGCATTATGGCATTGCTGCTTATTATGTTGTCTAGATCTAGCAGTATTTGCTTTATGTACCTGGGTGCTTCTGTGTTGGGTGCATAAATGTTTAGGATTGTTAAATCCTCTTGTGAGATTTTTCCCTTCACCACTATATAGTGTCCATTTTTGTCCTTCTTTACTTTTATTGCTTTAAAGTTGATGTCATCTGAAATGAGGATGGCTACTCCAGATTTCTTTTGGTTTCCATTAGCCTGAAAAATTGTATTCCATCTTTCACCTTGAGTCTGAATGCTTCTTTGTGTGTTAGGTGTGTTTCCTGAAGACAACAGATACTTGGTTTTTATTTTTTAATCCATTCAGCCAGCCTATGTCTCTTCAATGGGCAGTTCAAGCCATTTACATTTATTGAGAGAATTGATATTTGGGGTAAATTTCTGATTATTCTGTTGGGTGGTATCTTTTGTTTTACCTCTTGCGTCATTGTGGAATCTGGTTTCTGGGGTTTTAGCCTTTGCATAATTTTACATAGGTGGGTGTCTGTTGCGCTGGTTAGTGTATAATGCAGGTCTAAGCATTTCTTGCAAGGCCGGTATGGATTTCGCAAATTCTATCAGTGATTGCTTATCTGGAAAGGTCTTTATTTCTCCCTCATATAAGAAGCTTAGTTTGGCAGGATACAGAATTCTGGGTTGACCTTGTTTTGTTTAGGAGATTGATGATGTCTCCCCATTCCCTTCTGGCTTGTAAGGTTTCAGTTGAGAATCTGCAGTTAATCTGTTGGGTTTCCCTTTGTAGGTTACCTCCTTGTTTTGTCTTACAGCTCTGAGGAGTGCCTCTTTTGTGTTTACTTTGGTCAGTCTAATAATTATGTGGCGTGGTGAATGCCTTTTCACGTTGACTCTCCCAGGAGTCCTGTGTGCTTCTTGTACTTGGATGTCGAGATTCTGGCTAAGCCATGAAATTTTCCTCGATTATTCCTTCAAATAAATTTCCAGCCCATGCAAATTTTCTTCCTCTCCCTCAGGGATACCTATTATCCTTATGTTGGCCTCTTTACATATCCCACATTTCTTGTATCTTTTTTCCTGTCTCTTGTTTTTGTGTTCTTTCTCTTCAGCTGATTTATTTAGTGCATAGGAGCTGTCTTCTAGCTCTGAAATTCTTTCCTCTGCATGGTCCAGCCTATTTCTTAAGGCTTTCCACTGTGTTTTTGTAGATCCTGAATGCTTCTTTCATTTCTAGGATTTCTATTTGATTTTTTGGTATATTTCTATTTCTTTGGAGAATTTTTCATTCATTTCTTGCATTTTTCTTGTGGTTTCTTTGTGCTGGGATTCAATTTTCTCTTGAATTTCATGAGCTTTCTTATATCCATAAACGAATTCCTCTTCTGTCATTCTACCCATTTCATTTGGTTGTATCCATTGCTGAGGAACTGATATTTCTTTGGGGTGACTTTTCACTCTGATTTTTCATGTTCCCTGAGTTCTTTCGCTGGTTTTTTCTCATCTGGTCTCTTGGTCGAGAGCTGGGGGTGTTAGAGCTAGTTTATGGCCCTGTCACCAGGCCCAAATTATTTTTCCTTGGCAAAGCCAGGGAGAGAAGTAGTGGCCTGTATTGCCTTAGTGTATTTTAGCAAGTTTGTGGATCTTGAGTTAACTTGACCTTGGTCTTTCTCCTCTCCCAGTGGAGTGTGGTGAGAATGACCTCCCAGGGCTTGGCTCTGAGCTAATGGATTGTACTTGAGAATATGAGTCCTCCGCTCCTATTAGCTAGGTATTCTGTTATGTCTGTGGCAGACTCTGATCCCCAGTTGGGGTATGTGAAGCCCCGTGCTTTGGGAGGGGCCTTGTAGCTCCTAGGGTTACTTTGACCCTAGCTCACTCCCTGAGTTGCAGGTAGAAACAAAAATTTCTTTTGGCTGCAGTGTGAGAGCTGATTTGGGAAAATTCTACACAGCTCAGAGGTTGCTCATCTAGCCACTTGTGCGTGGCCGCCTTCTGATGTGTGACTCCGCGTGATACTGGTTGATAGGGGATCTCCAATTGTGTACCCCTTTTCCACCACTAGACCCCAAGATGAGGCGGGTGGCCGTCTCTATCCCCAGCAGTCTCCACCGGGGGGATGTTCCCACGGGGAGGGGGGAGTAGTGGCCGCTGGAAGCGCTCTTGGATGGTGCGAAATTCCCTATTGAAGTGGGCAGGATTATGGGGAGCTGCTCTGGTTCAGCCTGTGGCTCTTGAGGTATTTGGTTGTCATGGGAACCAGCAGTTATACCAAATGAGTCACTATGGCCAGCAACCTTCAAAATGAGCGATCTTTGGGGTACAGGAGGGCTGGGACCTGAGGGGCGGGCACTAGGACCGACACGGAGCGGAGTTGTTGGAGGCCAGAGCCGGGGTAGCAGAACCAGATGGACGAGCTGCAAACTGTTTCCAATACTCAAAGGTCCCACCTCTACAGTTCCGGGATCTCGTCCCACCTGGAACCCACGGATGCCGCTGTCCCTGGCCACCACAGGCAAAGCCTGTCTCGCCCCAGGGGATGAGCCCTGGGCCGGGGCGGGGCGGAACTAGAGACGAGGCTCACGGCTCTGCGCGGGCGGCTGTAAAGATGGCGGCCGCCGCCAGCCTGGCGCACAGCTGGGCTCCGATCGCGCCGGGAGCGCAGTTTTTCTCCGCCGGTAGTTGTAAGCAACCTCTAAGGGCGCGTCCCGCTCTCCGATAAACTCCTGGGCCCAGTCCTGCTGACTTCTAGTGGCGCAGTGCCGGCCTGCGGGTTCCCGCGCACTGTCCCGGGAAGCTGAATCTCGGTCCCCGCCCAGTTCCTCTCCAGCCCTCGGCAGTCTCTGTATATTGCAGCTGCGAGTTGTGTCTGGCTCTGGCTACTTCCTCCTCCTCTCCACAGGACTCGCCGGCCCGAGCAACCGCTCTGTCCCAACTCTGGGCTTGTCCCTGACTGCGTGTGTGGGGAGGCGCGTAACCGCTTGGGGGGCAGGTCGCGCTGCGCCGACCTGGCGAGTGCGTCCTTCCCGCGCTCTGGGCTCTATTGTGCTCCGTGCGCCCTCCGATCTTTGTGAAAATTTTGTACCTGTTTTCTTGGGCTGGGCGTTCGGCGTTGTTTCTCTGTCATTCGCAATGCTGTTTTTGGAGTGAGCGGTCCGTGTTCGCCGGCAGCCGCTGGCGTTCTTCACCTCCTTTCCTGGGAGCAGTATGGTGGGAGGACCCTATCACACCGCCATTTTCCACCAAGTCCCAGTTCAATAATTTTTGCACGAATTTTTGCATCAAATTTTAAAACAGTAGTGAATTCACCTCTACTTTCAATATATATGCAGATTTATACCACTTCTCAATACCCTTCTTGCCCCTACCTAGTCCAAGCTACTCTCCTCTGTGTGGATTTTTGCAGTAGCTTCCTAAATGGGCTCTTTACTTCAGACTTTCCGCCTTCAGTCTATTTTCCACACAGCAGCCAGAGTGACCCAGTTAAAACATAAAGTGAGACAAACTCCCTTCTCTGCTCAGTCCCTTTCATTGCACAGTACTAAGAGTAAAGCCAATGGCCTTTTTACCTATGTCCAGTAAAATTTTATATAATCCCACCTGTTGCCTCTTGTTGTCTCTCCTCGTTCCTTCCACTGGTCTCCTTGCTGTTCCTCAAGCACACCAACCATGATCCTGCCTGAAGGTATTGGTACTAGCTCTCCCCTGTTCCTGGAATGTTCTTCTTTCGGGTATCTAAATAGTCCACTCCCTCATCTTCTTCATACCCTACTTAAAAGGGAAGCCTTTTCTCAGGGAGACCTTTTCTAGCTAATCTATGTAAATTTTAATTCGTAGCCTCAATACTTCAGACTCTCTTGGCTACTTGAATTTTGTTTTTTTCTCCAGAACCCTTACCACTATCTGATATACTTACTTATTTTATTATCTGTCTTTGCCATTAAAAAGTTCCCTATATATACACCACATATTCTCTTCATTCCATACTTGCTTATGTTATTTCTTTCAGTAATTATGCCATCCTCTAAAAGCAAGATCGATTGTCTGTTGTCTTTGAAAGCTTTTTATGGTATCTTTAACTATAATTCCTGCTTTTTCTTCTGAACAAATTGTGTATCTCTTAAGATTTTATGCTGTTTCATCTGTATGTATTTATTGTACATATGACTTATTTATTTTCTTTAGTTTTTGAACTCCTTGAGAGCATTGACTATGTCTGCTTTATCTCTGTGTTGGCCTGTAATAAAGCCTTAATAATGGGTAAGGCCTTAATAATGGACATGGATAGGTTAATTGATAGTAACAATAGTATAATCAGACTACCAATTAAAGTGAAAGACTTAATTAGAATGTGATCTCCATAGGGTGAAGAGCTTTGTCTGCATTTTGCACTGTTGTATCTCCAGTACCTAAGATGGTACCTGGCACATGTTAAGTATTCAATATTTGTTGAATAAATGAATGAAAGTGAATTCACAGGACAACCCCTTCAAAAATGAATATAATTTTGTGTAACAGTACCCCGCTTGAACGATAATGCAAATTGGATCATGCTTGCGTTTTGTTTTCCGAATGAATGACAGATAATTTAAGAGAATTCAAGGGATGGATAAGGAGGTCATTTTCCATTATGAAAATAGGAAGAAAATTGAGTATGCTTAGTCTGGAAAAGTGAACTCTATAGCAATATTAGTAAAAGAAGACACTCTTAAACAGCGTTACATATATCTTCAAAGTGTTACATGAATATATATTCATGGTGATAATTACAAAGACATTATTTTCTGAAAGCATGTAAATGGTGCATTTGAGAGGGAGCAATTGCTTTTATTTTTTTATCCAGGACCAGCAGTCTAAATTTAAGCTTATTTTACTGGAAAAAGAAAATATACACTCAGGTGTTTTAAGAATAAGAAAATAAAGGGGGAAGGGTCCTTGAAGTCGTGGAAAGGAATATTAGAGTTTCAATAAGTTAGAATTAGAGATTATTTTTTAAAAAACTGGAATTCATTACCTGATTTTGAGGCTCTGAAATGTGAGTTGATTTGATCAAAGTGGAGTAAGTAGAATTCAATTCTACTATATCTATATGTTGTGCTACTTCCTCTACATAAGTTACTGCTTGTGAGGATGTATGGATTTGCCCATATTCTTAATTAATAGCAGTGGAGTTTGTAATATGTGGCTGGTGTAATTAAGCATTCAGTTTACAGCCACTACCCAAATAAAGTATAAATCACAAATGTATGCCCATGTGGACTGGTATTTTCCAGGGCATGCTACCATGAAGTATAAAGGAACAACTATGTATTTTCAATGAGGGATTTGGAAAATAAAATGGTCACGTATGTGCTAAGCATTATTTCTTAATCTATAAGTTTGGAACATATCAGATAATAATAGCTAATGTTTATTGAATGCTTTCTAAGTGTTTAGTACATGTATGAAAATTTTATAAATTATACTCGTTTAAGTCTTATCACAACCCTGTAAAACAGGTACTGTGATCATTTTTATTTTGAAGATGAATAAACTGAGGCACAGGAAATTTGGATAATTAGCCCATGGCCACCTGGATATTAAATGATAGACCCAGGATTTGAACTCATCAAGTTGAGTTCCAGGGTTAATACCTTTATTCAGTCTATACTGTATTCCCAACTTCTCTTTCCTGGTTAATATTTCCCAATGCATAATAAACATTTCTTTAAATCATACCTCTGCCCTCTATTGACAACACTTTTAAAAAGCATTAAGAAGGGAATATGGTTTAGTTATAAAACATTATGGTGGTTTACTTTGTACGGGCTAAACACTGAACTTGCAAGAACTTTTCTTCAATGTATTTGATGTATTTAAACTATAAATTAAAACATTTTTTTTGGAAATAGTAAATCATTATAGAATAATTTTAAAGATCTTAAATAATCTGGTTGCCTGTTTCATATAACTGACTTGAGAAGTTTGAAGTATGTAGGATGTGTGTGTTTGTGTGTGTATATATATCTTTTCATGTATTATTCAGCAGCCTAGATAGAATGGTACTGAGCAGGCATCTAGCCAAGATCTAGTGTGGTTTCACTTAGTATATCTGCTTCCCCTGACATTGAGACAGAATGTGGAACACGTACCCATGTCAAAATATGTCTGTACAGCATTTTAAACCCACTCCATAGTATTATAATTGAATTAAAAAATATGCTAAAGAGAACGTTTCCTTGCTACCTCTTACTTAGGTATTGACAGAAGACAATATGTACCTGGGATCATTTCCCATACTTGAGGAAGCAGCGTAGAGTTATGAACAGCCCCTAGGATTTTAGAGACAGACAATCATGGATATTAATATATATTTCTCCACTTAACAGCTGGATAAACTTGGGCAATTAGTTCAGCGCTTTTAAATCAGAGTTTTGCATCTGAAAAATGGGAATTATATGCTTGAAGTTGATAATATAAAATTTACCCTCATGAAAGGAAGTGTTTTGGAAAGTATAAATAGGAAAAATCTGTGCTGGCTGAAGATTGATCAAGAGTAATTTCAGAAAAAAATGGAGGACTTGAGCAGAGTTTTGAAGAATTGGGTAAGAAACCATTTATGAACCACACCTGCAGTTTCAGCACTCTTTTAGGCCTTCTCATCTTTGGGAGGATTGATCAAAGTCTAGTTTGGACAGGATTAAACCCCTATGCATTTAGGGTCTCCCTCTGAAGGGGTTGGAATGAACAGAGTTACATATAGTCTCTTCTTAGTCCTTGACTCTGCTGACTATCTGAGCAGGGAAAGTCCTACTAAGATGCAGAGGAAGACCTTTCGTCATATATCCAATTTCTCTAGAACGATGGCTCCAAAATTTTTGCACATTAAAATCACCTGGGTAATTTAAATATCCTGATGCCCAGGTCTTACTCTAGAACAATAAAATCTAAATCTCTGGGGAAGGAACCCAGTTATCAGTGTTCTTTTAAAACAACCCACATGATTTCAAAGTGCAGTCAAGAACAGAGATTTATTCTAGAACATTACTTCCCATACTTTATCGTGCATCAGAATCACCTGGAGGGCTTGTTAGGCTACTGTTTGCTGGGTCCTACCCCCAGAGTTTCTGAATCAGTAGGTCTGGAATGGGGCTGGAGAGTTTTCATTTCTAACAAGTTCACAAGATCACACTTTGAGAGCCACTGCTGTAGAACATTGCTTCTCAAACCTTAAGTGCATTGTAATCAACTGGGGGTCTTGTTAAAATGCAAATTTTGATCCAGTCATTCTTGAACAGGGCCTGAGATTCTGCCTCTCCAACAAGCTCCGGATGAGGCTGATGCTGTCCACACTTAGAGTAGCATGATTTGTTCCGTTGATTGGTAAGGTTTGGTGAGAATCAGCATCACCCTGGAGCTTGTTAGAACTACCCCAGACTAATGAATATGAAAGTGCTTTTCAACAGTGCGGCACATTGGAATAATCTGAGGAGTTAAAAAAAATTCATCTTCAATCCTAAAGATTTTTATTTAATTAGTGTAAGTGTGGCCTGGACATCAGACTTTTTAAAAACTTCCCAGAAGGTTGTAATATGCAGCAAAGTTTGTAAACTATTGATTTAAATTATCTCTGGATTTTTTTTTCCAGTTTTTAAAGTTTACCTTCTAAACTTGCATTATTAAAACTTTGAGACAAAGTTATACAATAAGATATTTATTTTAAAATGCAGTGCAAATCATTACTGTTCTTTTATGGAATGCTTTGTGATAGTTTATTTTAAAAGGAGGCCCTCGAGCTACAGATGACAAATCAATGGCTCAAGTGCCCCCCTCCCGTGTCCACAGCAGACATCACTAAATTCTCACAACATTCATTGTTGCCGAGCTTCAGATGTCTTCTTAAGACATTGTTTCAGGCAGCTACAACCAGATGATTGGGTTTTCACATATGTCTGCCATATGCATGCTTTATTTTCATTAACACCAACATATTGAGGGCCAACTGCATTCTAGCTACTGGGTTACAAAATGAATCTGGTACAATCCCTGCCTTCTTGCTGTTCCCAGAGCAGTAGAAGAGGTTGGATTTTAACGTAAACAAAACTTAATGCAAGAAGTCACTGGTACTACCAAGTGATTAGAAGAATCACCAGATTTCAGAGATCAGAGAAATCCCCAAAAGCCATGGTACTCAGCAAAGGTTGGTTTTACACTGAATCTTGAAGAATAGGAAAAAAATAGATAAACCAAGATTAGGAGAATTGTGTTTCAGATAAGGAGGCACAAAATCAGGAAGTGGAGAAAGCTGCTGCCATGTTGAAGAAAAATAAGCCCACTAGTTTGCAAGAAGCAAAGAGATTGTGTGGAAGTGTCAGGAGGCCATAGTTTAGACTGCCTTAACTGACACTTAGGGGAGTTTAAACTTTATATTGTAGGAGATAAGGAACTGATAATGAGCAATGAGTGAAATGCAGTGCTTTGGAAAAATTTTCTAACTAGAGATTATAGTAGAAATGGATTGAGGGAGAGGTTTTACGGTAGAGAATAATGAGGAAAATATCATCATCTTGTATTTCAAATCCTTTTTTATCCCTCTATTTCTAAACAAAAATCTTACCACATTATATATTCATTTCTATCTATCCACTTAAAAATTTTGTAATGAGGCAGGTATATTTTCTTGTTTTGGTATTAATGATAACAAAGTTCAAAGCTTTGGTTGAGCGTATCTAAACCAACTCAAATAAGTTTACTTGTATTTTCTGTGTGTAATTTTAACTAAGAAGAACTAAAGGTTTTGTACCTTCTGCGTGGGATGGTTCTGCTTGGCTGGAAAATTCCCTTTAAGGCTTTCAAATTTTTAAATTTTTGTTCTGCATTTTATTATTTTCTTCACAATTACTTGAATTGTGATTACTAGAATTTCTCTCTTATTTCTTTTCCTTTCTTTCCTTCTTTCTTTTCTTTTCTTTTCTTTTTTTTTTTTTTTTTGAGACAAGGTCTCGCTCTGTTGCCTGTGTGCCTGTGCTGGAATGCGGTAGCATCATCACAGCTCACTGCAACCTCAAACTCCTGGGCTCAAGCGATCCTCTTGCCTCAGCCTCCCAGGAAGCAGGGACTACAGGCACATGCTGCCACGCTCAGCTAATTTTTGTGTTTTTTTGTACAGACAGGATCTCCCCATGCTGCCCAGGCCGGTCTCCAACTCCTGGCCTCAAGCAATCCTCCCACCTCAGCCTCCTCGGTGCCATGACTGTCTTTTTCATCACTTATTACAAGTGCCTAGCACAATGTCTGTAATATGTGTGATGAATTAATGAATAAACCTAATAGGCCATAGTATTGATTCTGGCAATATACAGTTGGATGAAAGATTTGTAAAAGATGCAGATCTAAAAGCTTCAAAACATACAAAGATTTCTTGGAGGATGTTTTTGACCACTGATGTGTGGACTGACACCTGTGCTATTCACTGACTTCTTCAATCGCACCGTGAGACAAGTCTGTGTAAGACAAATGGCTGCAGGAGATGAGTAATGACAGGCACTTGCTTTCATTATTGATAGTGATATGCTTCATTTTTCACCTTAAAAAAAAGAATCACGTTGAATTGATTTGTTAATTATGCAAGTTTTTAAACATCTTTGAAGTATCATAGGAAAGGTTCTATGTTATTATTAGGATTAAAAGCCAATGGTAGGATTTCTACCAGAGCTAAGGTATTTCTACTTGCTTTTGTCAAAGAAAGGGATCACAGTGTTGCTCATTTTCACTATGCTGGAAACCCATGATGTATGCTGTCAGCCAGTGCTCAGAAGAAAAATTTTAGTCTCTAAGCCCCAAACCACTAAGCAGTTCCATAAATCAGTAAGTTCAGCGAGGAAAATAAATCAATCAGCTGGATTGTTTGACCAGTGGTTTGTAACATAGTGCATCACACTAAAAGCACTGAATCAACATAACTTAAAGTATGTTGACTTCTACATTCTTTACATTGTTTTATTTTAAATGCCTAGTTGTTTTTTCTAACCGGATATAAGATTAAAATACATTGGTATTTTTTCTTCCATGACATTTTAAGAAATTTAAGTTGAAGTATGGGATAATGATCACACATCCCACTTCCCCTTGATATGAAAATTCTAGATTTGCAGATATAAAGAAAGACCAACAAGAAAAATCAATCAACAACACTAATAATGACTCTTTGTATCTTACTTTTATAGTTTAAGAAGTGGTTTGTTTTTATTTTCTTATTTTAATTGAACCTCATAACAACCCAGTGAAGCATTCAGAGCAAAGAAAAACCCAGACAAGTTAAATTACTTGGAATTACTAAGGTCACAAAACTATGGACTAAATTTCAGTCTTCATTCTAGTATTGTTTTATTTATTTAAAAGTTAAAGGAATAGGGGAAAAAAATCACATCTTTCCCTTAAATTCTGTAAGAAATGCTGTTTTAGAGAGTTAAATTCAGTAATAACAATTGTTTAGTTTTCTACAGAGCAATGCACTCTGGATGCAAAAAAAAAATACCCACACACCCCCCACATATTTCATGCTATTAAAGACTTCCTAGTTTACAGGGAAACTTAACTAAACATATAAATATGAAGAAGCCATGTGATAAGTTCTGTGTATGGAATGCTATGGAATTAGGGTGAACGAATCAGTAATTTGCCCGGGTGAACATTTCATTGTACCAGTTTATAATAACCGCTTTTTTCTTGGAGGATTTAAGAGTTCAGACCACATCCTACTTTGCTGAATATTCAATAATAGCATTTTCCTGTTGAGAATGTGGGGGTGTGGTAAAGAATTGAATTAAGTAAATCATAAATAAATAACAGAAATAAATATAATTTCATGACTAAGGAAAAAACGATTGGGTGGCCTGCAAATATTATCATAATACTATACTTACAAATATTATTGCAAGAGACTATAGGATTATAGGAAAAAATACAGAAAATAACCTGGTACCAGTCTTTTAGGTTAAGATTTTGTAGGATATGATCTTATTCACACTTTAACAAAAATATCTTTGTTGAGAACATTTTGAAATATGGGAAATGATATTGAATCTTCTAGGGAATCTGATATTAAAAATGCACAGAATATAAATCCAAATATCTCCAGTCTCTTTCAATAACTTCCACATGGATTTTTAATGGGTGATAAGACATATTTTTTTTGTGGCCGATTCTACAAAATAAACCCAGAATTTCATAATATAGCTGTACTCTTTCATACCTTTTCTTGATTACGAGCAATAAGGAGTCCGTCCTTAGAAGTTACTTGGGAAGATACTGGATTTACACGTTCCAAAGACAGTTTGTAATGAGACTTTTTCTCCCTCTTCCCTCTCTTCCTCTTTTTCTTCTTCTTTGCGACTTCATTAGTTGTCACGTTGTTTTCTTTTGTGTGTTTTGGATTGATTGTTCCCTTTTGGTTACTGGAATAATCTAGTGTGGATAATAGATAGGTAGAAATTAAGTTGAACATAGCACTTGTACAAAGAAGATTTTTCTGGTCAAATATCATTTTACAAGATGTTTAATATCTCAGTTGTCACAGATTCCCCAAAGTCTTTCCCTCCTCTTCCTTCCCTCCAACCCTGTATCATGCTACACACACACACACATGCACACACACACCAGTCCCATGCATCATATGATTCTTGCCATCTTAGACTTTGTACCACGTAGTTTTTCTGCCTTTCCATTTAGATTACATATTTGAATATATTCTCCGGGAAATTTTATCTTCAGTTTTTTCTTACATGCTTAATTATGGAAATATGACCTAAAAAACTATGAATAAGTATGTGTAAAGAGAAACTACTGCTGATTCATTTATTTATTCATCAAATAGTGAATAATAGCTTCTAAGACCAAGCTATCATGCTAGGCAATGGAGATGATAATAAAAGTTTCTGGTGCCTTAAACTTGCCCATAGAATAGTGGGACCCTCAGAAAGATTCACAGATGAAGGTATATTCACCAGGGACCACATCTGTTGGGTTCATTGCCCTTTTTCTTTAGCTCAAGCATGACATTTGTCACATAGTAAGTACTCAATAAATATTTATGAGAAGAATGACTTTTAAATCAGGGAAATTATGGAGGTACTTACAAGGTGCTGTATGAGAAATCAACTAACGAAGGCCAGAGTCTTACTACAGCGTTTAGGATGGCAGTTTTCATTTCCTTCATTTATTTACTTTGTACCCCAAAAAGAAGTTAACATTTTTATGTATCATGAAATAAAGCCAAGTAGTCAAATACTGTGTGTATCATAAAATGGCATTTTGCATGTGAAAATGCCTAGCGTAAAGCCTGAAAGAAAAGTAAACATTCAATGAGTATAATTTCTTGAGTTTTTCCTTTCTCATTTGTTCTTCCAGTTAAATTTCAACTTGAGACTGACTCAGGTTTTGCAGGTCCTGAAGCTTATCTGATTTCGGGTACCCTCTTGAAAAAATAAATATAACATAATGAAATAAAAATTAGGAGCAAGAGTAAGTATTTAAAGTAAGAAAATAAATAACAAAAGTTTAAATTTTAAAAAGCTGGGAATTACCATAAAGATTATAAAATCTAGGAAAATAATAAAATATTTTAATTAATTACCTGATAGCTGCAAGTCTATAAATTTATTTGCTATTATTTTGGATATATAATCTTAAAGATAATTCAATCTTTTCTGCAGAATGATTAATCAAAATTGATCCTTTTTTAATAACTTACAAATGTTTACTTTAGCCTCACAGCTCATAATCATCTGATGATTAATGATGGTGAACATCTTTTCATATACCTGAAATCATATACCTGTATATCTTCTTTAGAAAAATGTTTATTCAAGCCCTTTGTCCATTTTTAATTGAGTTATTTGGTTTTTTTGCTTTTGAGTTGTAGTAGTTCCATGTATTTTGGATATTAGCCCTTTACCAGATATACGGTTTGTACATGTTTTCTCCCATTCTATAGGTTGCCTTTTCATTCTGTTGATTGTTTCCTTTGCTGTGCAGAAGCCTTTTAGTTAGATAGAGTCCCACTTGTCTGTTTTTGCTTTTGTTTCTTGTACTTTTGGTGTCATATTCAAGAAATAAATCATTGCCAAGGCCAATGTCAGGAAGTATTTTCCTTATGTTTTCTTCTAGGAGTTTTACAGTTTCAGGTCTCATGTTTAAATCTTTAGTCCATTTTGAGTTGATTTTTGTGTATGGTGTAAGATAAGGGTCCGATTTCATTCTTTTGCATGTAAATGTCCAGTTTTCCCAACACCATTTGTTGAAGATATTCTTTCCATTCATTACCTTTTTCCATACCTTTTTTCCATGTGGTTACATAATTGGATTAGGTTCGTTGATCCCAGGGGCATCAGCTCCATTATTTAATTTTAAAAGTATAATAGCCAACTTTATAAAAAGATTTAGAATGAGATACTGCTTTTGGAAAAGGTAAGGTTAAGAAGATCCTTGAATGTCAGATTAGACACTTGGACTCTATTCACATAATTGTAATCTTTATTCAGCAAATATTTACTGGGATCCTTAATACAAATAGAATATATACTACCCTGCATAGTGTCTCTCTCTCTCTCTCTCTCTCTCTCTCTCCCCACCTCTCTCCCCCTCTCCCCTTATCCCCATATTATACAAATGTATTTTAGATACGATCTCTGTTTTGGAAAGCTTACAGTCTAGGTGTGGTTGGGAGAGAAAACAAGACATAAAATTATAACTTGTGATAAATATCTTCTAGATCCAGGAATAAGGTGCTAAGAAACAAATGAAAGCACTTGGTTTTGGTATGTCATTTTAAGTGTGTCAAAGATTTCAGTGTGAAGATATAGGGGGAGTGACATTCCAAGCAGAGGGGGGAACTAGGTTAGCAAAAACATGGATTTCAGAAGGTAGGAGGAGGAAGATCACATCACTAGAAGCAGCAATTAAGTATATTGGAGTGAATGTGCCATGTAGCAGAAATGTATGTTGTAGACATAACTTTGAGTATCAGGCTGAGGTGCTTGAAGTTTTTTATTTCATTTTTATCTTTAAAAAAATGTTCATGCCAATAAGGAAACATAAATTCCTGAAAATAATGTCTTTTCATGACCCTTATAATCAATAGCATTTATTTAATTGATAGCATTTATTTAATATAAACTATGTACATATAACTGGGCTAGAGACTACCGTCAAGAGTCTTGCATTGTAGGGATGGTGATAGAAGTGTAAACAAATAACTCTAAAACCATGTTCTAAGTGCCATTATGGAGATAAGCACATGAAATAAGCAGTTCTGGAAAAGGGAACTACTATCTCTAAAGGGTTTGGTCAAGACTTATGGGGGAGTTCAATAAGGTAGGCCTTAAAGGATGAAGAGAATTGGCCAAAATTAGAGATAGGAAGATAGGCTTTCCAAAAAGAGAGAACAAAAGAGGACAAACTCCAGCCTAGTTAAAGATCAAGGGGGAACTTAGGAAATGGCAAAAAGCTCTATGAAGCTGGTTACAGTGGATGGAAGGGGTGACAGAAGATAAGCTGGAAATGTGGATTGGAGTCATGTTGTAAAGGACATTGGAGACAGGGAAGAATCAGCACAGTTTGTAAGCAGGGAAATGACATGAGTCATTTGCAGGGGACTTGAAGAATGGGTGGAGTCAAGTAGCTTAGTTACTATGAGTTAGGGCAGTGGCTTTGAGGATGGAGAGGAAGACTGGAGACTAAGGAGAAATTATCACTGAGTAGTGAAGGGCTTCTGTGAGCTGGCACCAAAGTGCACTCCACTGAAGATAAATAATAGATTAGGGTAAGTCACTTGCCACTTTTTGGGATCTTAGGAGGCAGATGAGGACCCTCCCAAAGAGAATAGTTTTCAGCTTTTATCTATAAAAAGTCTCATTTCAAGTTGTTTACTGATTGTTTTTTTAGTGGACTTGGTAAGTCTCCCAAAGTATACCATCTAAAAGCCATCATCACCTTGTGGTTCATATGAAACATTCACACAGTTTCTTGTTTTTGTCCCTGCCTAGCTTTAGCGGTTTTCTCTCACTTCTCACATAAGATAAGCTTTATAGTTGCTTTCTTCTTCTATTCCAGCTGCATGAACTAATGTTCTTAGCGTTTGTCCTGGGAAGACTTTACTTTAGTTGGACTTTATGCACAATTTGGGATTTCGTTATTATTTCTTATAAGAATTGACACTGAACTTGATATTTTCCAGTAGCTGCTTTTATTTACAATGTATAAGTACGTTGCATTTAGTTCAGATCTTTCATATTAATTCTGCTTTTATTAGCAATCTCTATCGGTTAGGGTTAGGGTTGGCTCTGCATTGCACAGACTAAAATAACGACTAATTTTCTCACATAAAAGCCAGACCTAGCTAATTGAATACTGAATGGGTGCCACTGCTCACAAAGTTCTCAAGGACCCAGCTCCTTCCAGCTCACCTGCTCACTTGGGAGTAGCCCTTGTTTTCATGGTCTGAGATGATCCAGTTAGCATATCCCATCCAGGCAGCAATAAGGCAAAGGGTTGAGAAGAGGGACAAAGGATGCCTATAAGCTGTCTTTAAGGAAGGATTCTTCAAGCTTATATGGACCTATTGGCCTACATCTCATTAGCCAGTACTGAGTCCATAGGAGCTACATCTACATGCAGGATATGTAGGGACATGTAGCTAAATCATCTATTAGTTTGCAAGAAGGCAAGTAGAATTTTAGGGGAAATTAAACTTAAAAGAACAAAAGGAGGAAATTTGGCATTTTGGACAGATAACCACAACAGAGAGCCAGAAAACCTTTGTTTAGATGCAGTTTCCCCTGGGTTACCTCATTAAAATTTGTTTGTCCTTTAAAAATTAAGGTAATCATTCTGTCCTAAATTATTTATAGTGTTTATGGTTGAGGATCAAATCCAACTGATGAATTTATCAGCATTTTGAAAATTAAATGTTGCACAAATATAAAGCATTATCTTTTAAAGCATTAAGCAAGCTGTTGAAAATAAACTCAAAAAATATTGCTGAGGCAATAGGTCAGTTTTTACATCAGCCCCTTGGTAACCTTATTTGACAAGCAGAGTAATCAGGCAATAATTACAAATAATTCTTATATAGAGAGGACACATCTTTGTTTATGAATCACTTTCAGGAACACAATAATGCATTTAATTCCTCTATCAACTCTGTGCAGAAAGGATTATTATGCCCATTTTAAAGACAGGAAATCTAAGGCAGGGAGGTTAAATGTATAGCTCAAAGCCATGTAACTGAGTGGCGGGATTAGAAACTGTGTTTTCTGGAAATATCTTACTATAATCTGTGTTGCTACTCTAGTCTTTACATGTCACACATCTTGTTGCCCATTTGGCAAAGTCTAGATCTCTTACGATTAGAGTGACAGACTCTCAGCTATTTATCCTTATTTACATGGTGTCGCCAATATAAATCAAATCCTCCAATCTGACAGTCCCTTCCTGCATACACATGTTACTCTGCAAAACCACCTAACTTGCTGCCCCAATAAAATGTTCTTCTGTTGTTGGCTTTCTTAATGTCTGCCCCTTCTTTAAGTGCCAAGTTAGGTTCCATCTTCTGTGTGAGGCACTTTAGGCCACACAGATCTTCCGTTTTCCTGAACTTCTGTAACATAGAGGGTATATATAGAATGCATATATTACATTTAATTATAGAAGTAAATTATACACTATCAGATTATTCCATATGTCTTAGATTTTTCTCCCCAATTAGACTTTAAGGTTTTGTATTTCTTAAGTTATTTTAGTAGCACCAGGACAATGGTAAGAATATAGGAGAACTAAAACTAGTTCAGGTCTAAATTGAGCCAACAATCCATAAGCAACTACTAAGCTTTAGTCTCAATTTTCAGGACAAATGAGGAAACAGGTTTGAAGAAGCAAAAAGACTGATCCAATGTCAACAGCTAGGAATTTAATCCTGCTATGCTAAACTTACTGTCTAAGGCTTGATCCTCTACAACTCTCGAACATTTGACTGAAAGCCAAATACTGTGTGTGCACGTGGTGTGTGTGTGTGTGTGTGTGTGTGTTTAGCTTACTATCCCAGGTTGAGAGAAGCCCCCAAAATAGAAGCATTACTAAGTAATAGTAGCCCTTAGGTTAATTTATGTGTATCTTATATCAAAAACTGAAAAGACAAGAACTGATAGGAATTTTATCAGTAGAAAAGTTAAATAAGAACTTTTAATTAAGTCAGAATATAAAAGTGAACTGCAGAGATACTCATATACGTGTAGTCATACGTTATTTAATTCATATCCATGTTGCCATCTACAGGGCCTAACTATACAATTGCTTTTATTTCATATATAATGTAAATTGTTTTAGGATGGAGGCAGTGTTTTCTGCTTATGCTCATTTTGTAATCTCAAAAGTAACTGGAATAGTGCCAAGGGTATATAATTATAGAAATACATTGTCGGAAGAAAATTAGAGATTATCTTCTTCTTTATCTTTTTCCTGATGTACGAATTCCTTTTCCAAGTAGACATTATGGACTATTGAATATTTTGAGTGATGGGCAACTAAAATATTTAAAGACAACAAGCGTGTTCCTATTTCATCTTAGAATATTGAATTAAATTTGCCAAATTAATTTTTAATGGCTTTGAATATACATATATAAAATATAAAATATACCCATTATAGCTGAAGCTATCAAACATCTATCCATCTGTTTATCTATCTTTGTTTACATGTGAAAAACTGAAATATCAAGAGAAAAGTTCTGTCCTCAGTGTTACCACCAATGAGTCAGTGGTTTTTCCGTTCATCTTCTGTGTTCAAAATGATGTTCAGAACCACAGGGAAAAGACTGACAATAAGATGTTCTGGCATATATTTTAGAGATCATATTTTATTATTCCTTATAACTACAGATAAGTTTTCTACTATTGAGAATTTTGTGAGTCAAATTATTTAATTGTTAGAAAAAAGTCATCTTATGTTATACTGTTTGAGTATGTATTCATTTTGAGAAGCAAGGATGCTGGCCTCTTAGATCCGGTTGGGGCTCTTGGAGACCTTCCAGTCTAACCCCTTTATTACAAATGAGTCTGTGTAACTTACCTAAAGTCACACAGTCAACCAATGGTGGGGCAGAGTCAAGAAGTCAGTTCTCCTCATTTTTAGACCTTTTCTGTCTTTCTCTCTTCCTCTTTCCTTTTCCCTACCAATTTCTATTAATAGGTTTTGTTAATAATTCTCAAAAGAATCATTGTAAGAAGCAAGATGATTTATTCAAGAGGTCACTAATTCTTCTTCTCTGTCTTCTTTTGTGCCTCTCTAGCCCTCTTCAATCTAATTCCCGTGGGCCTGCGTGTGGTGGCCATCCAAGGGGTGAAGGCCAGCCTCTATGTGGCCATGAACGGTGAAGGCTATCTCTACAGTTCAGTAAGTACCTTGTTGTTGTGTGTGTGTGTGTGTGTGTGTGTGTGTGTGTAAACTGCCAAAACTGCCATCGAGAGGTCACAGAGTAACCATTATTTTAGGGAAGAAAATTGGCAGATGAAGTCATTTTCTATTTTCTGATCCAGTTGTTCAGCATTGTTATGAGGACTTTATAATTTAGGATGTTAAAAATCATGTCTTGTTGAATGAGAAAAAGCCATTTACTTTCCATGCAACATAAATTCTCTATGTCTAGCTTCCACTTCTAGAGAGTAGTCTGTCTTTTGAACTGTACCTTTCTGTTTAATTCAAGGAGTAAGACATTTTTCCTTTCTCTTGTTACCTCTCCTTCAAGCACAGAGGATAGCTTAAGAATGGAAATTCTTCAATAGACAAATTGAAGGGAGTCTTTTCTGTCCTATTGTGGAGAAAAAACTTCCAGAATAGATTGTGGTTTTGTTTGTATTTAATAAATGTGTAGTACCTAATGCATCCGATTCTCAGAGTAACTGTTTAATTCAAAGGCAATATGAATTGGATTGGAGGCAGGGATATTTCGGTTTTATTTGCATTTCAGTTACTATCTAGATATCCCTTTGGGCAAATCATATCCCCTCTTTGGCTTTTTTCTGGACCTTTAAAATGACGGACACCATGTTATCTAACATCCCTTTCAATTCCCAAACTGGTAAAATTAGGTAGCATCAGAGGCTACATTATAAGCACTAACATATTTTAAAGTAGTTAACACTATTCTGATGCCTGTCTCACTCTCCAGATAATAATTTATGCATTGAGAGAATGTGGCTGCAGTGAATGTTGTGTATATATATAATTTCTGCTTTCTCATAAGAGAGTTGACTATTTGTAGTTCATGAAAAAAATTCCTTGAAAATCATGGTTGCAGATTTCCACCCTTACTTTCTATGATCTCTTGTGTAAATAACACAAGGTTACTTAGGAAGTTCATGTATGCCTACTGGTTACATGGTTATTGACTAGTTTTTATTAGGCTTTTTCATTATTCAATTAAACAAATCTGTGGTATATTGGGGCTCTGAAACTGATACCCCAAAATATGGCACTTTGACATGCTGAACTGCAGAAGACTCAAGGACCTTCCCATCCCCAAGGCACAGGATGAAGTTCCCTTATCTGCCTAAAGTTCGGACCTGCCAAAGAAGAAAACATTTATCTCTGGTCCCTTTCTTGAGTTTTTCATTAACTGAATTCACAGCTCAGGAAGAAAGACTGAAGTCTGTCAACACACCTGAATAGACTTTCGTCACAAATCACTGTCTGCTCTGTGGGCCCAACAGGCTGTCCCAGGCCATTGAATGCCCCTAAAAATCATTTACTACTCCCCTAAAATCAGCCACACTTCCCCGTCTCCCTTTTTCTTAAGAAGAAGGGTACATAATATATCATCTATACTGCATGGTGGGGAAATTACTCTGTGATTCTCCCCTGTGCACTTTAATAAATTTGTATGCCTTTACTCTTATTAATCTATCTTTTGTCAGTTGATTTGTGGTGAACCTTCAGAGGGCAAAGGGAAAGAATTCCCTTGGTCCCAAAAGGTACATTATTCTTGCTTATTAGTAATATGTCTGTCATTCGTATTAGAATTCTTAAAGTTACTGTTTTACTGTTGAATATATTCTAATCTAAATACACAATTATATACCATATGTGTACATGCACATTTTTCAGCAGTTTCTGTTCAATATAACACTTAAATACATTTTCAGTCAAAATACTGGGCTTTCATTCTTACAGTGTCATAGTTCTAACGGTTCTTAATGTCCAGTTATGGTGAGTCCATTTTAAAGATAGGAATTAAAATAAGAAAAAAAAAAGGTAACAGGTTGTTTTGAATAATTCTAATTAAACTTTTTTTCAAAAAAGCTTTGCATTAAATAAAAATTAAAAATGGAAATGATCTTAGGATAGTATTACTTTAAAGATTTAATCAGTCAGTAAATAATCAGGCAAAGGTAGACTATTAATTATATTTAAAAGGTCATAATTCAGGTTATAATTCTACAAAAACTATAGAGTTCAGATCTTTGGACTAGAGTTGATTTTCAGAGGCCCAGGAAGAAGAAAAACAGAAAGTTTGACAACGGTATCGTAGGCAGGAAACAATTGTGCAGGAGCCTGTGTGTGTGTGTGTGTGTGTGTGTATGTGTGTATTGGTGGGGTTGGTTACATCCTCTGCGGCTTTTTCAGAGATGCATTGTTTCTATCCTTCTTGCTTAGAACTGAGGTTTAAGCTAACAGTGGGAGCAGGTGGGGGGTGCACGGCGGGAAGGGTTAAGAAACTCTTCACTCTTAAAATTCAGAGAATTTTACTGTAGGATCTTTTTTGTAATGGGGCTGACTGAGTGAGTTACCTGTTTTGGGTACCTTGATTTTCACTTCTTTCCACTTAAATATAACTTGCATCAAACCAAGAATCACGGTGCTATCTCCTGGTGAGTTAAAAACCAGCTGCTAACCTTGGCTTTCCTGAGGTGTTTTGTATGTGTTAAGGCTGCAAGTCCTTTGAAAAGCAGTTTCCTATGTCACGTGCAGCAGTGTAGCTGAGCACACCAATAAGGACTTTAACTGTGATACATGGAGGGAGAGCAAAGTGGCTGGAGCAAATGGAAGAGGCCCTAAAGAAGCTAACTTAGAATCCAAAAGAAATTCACAAAGGTATCATTTATCTAGTGTCAATTACCTGGCTCTATTCATATTAAAGCTAGGAATGAATTCCCTTGTGACTTTTGATTTCTCTTCTTTCACCAGGAGACAGGAGGAAAGCGTGGTAAAGAGGGAATGACTGTTGGGTAGCCTAGAGCTGTAGCTTTAAAATCCATTCTCAAAATCTGTGTTTTAATAGGTGAATTTAATCTGTATATATTTGATGACGTTTTTGGTGTATCTGAATTTTTTACCGTAACAGTTTATATTTTTTAAATCTACTTTTGCTTCTCTTTTCTTTTTTTTAATATTTCTGTTGCATTATTGAAATTTTTTTCTATATTTTAAATTCTTCTGCTAGTTTGTAAACTTAGGCTATACTTTTATTCCTTTAGTGGTTATTTTAATTTTTTTAACATACATAAATAATTACATAGTTTGCTAAATATTTTTAGTGTTTCTGTCTTCCTTCCAAACAGCTCATGGCCCTTAGGATGTTTTCTTGCTAGTAAATATCACAACCTTTCTCGCCAACTTGATTTGTTGCACTTTAAAATAAAATCATGTACACAATTAGTTATTTTATAGCTAGTCATTTAATTTACCAATCTTTCGGATAATTTCTGTGCGTATAGTTTTTGTTTGCATGTGTATATGTATCAAATACTGTCTCTCTGAGTTCACTTCTAAACCAAATCTTTAATTGTTTTGTGTGGGGTAGGGTCTGTGGATGGTGAATTCACTTGTCTTGGTATCCATGAACGTGCCTTCCTTTCACTTTCACTCTTGAATTGCAGTTTAGATAGATACAAAATTCTAAGTAGACCAATATTTTTCTTACTCCATATGCATTTTATTTTCTATCATGGTTTCAGTCTCTTGTGCTGAAAATTTGAAAATAATCAAAGAATATTAAATTTCAAGTTAGAACTGGTTAAATAGAGAGAGCAAGGCCAAGCAAATCTCCTTTTTTCCTTGTCCTCCATAAATTTACTCACGTCGGTATCTTTTTATATTCAAGCTGTTTGAACTGAACCTTGTATACATAAAACAATTGCAGATATGCATCATTTGGCACAAAATTATAAAGCTAGATTATTTTCAAATTGTGGTTAGAAAATTGATGATATAATATTTTAGATATTTATTGTATGGAGTGATATATGCAATAAGATATATACAAAATAAAAATACTATTTACTATAGTGGCATTACAGATGTTGTTATATTTACCTTTTTATATTGTGTACCTGTGTAATTCATAATCTTCTTTATAGCTCAGCTCAAATGGTTGCCTAATATGTCATCTGTCTCCATTATCCATTCTCAAGTGAGGGAATTAGATGCTACTTCTGCTTTGAAATCACAACAGGTGGATTTTATTTTGCTGGTGGGCAGGAACTATATCATTTTCATCTTTGGTATCTGGGCCACGCAGTTCCCCCAACCACAGCATTAAGCATATTGTCTGGTAAAGAATTCACACTAAAGACTTGTTGAATTTTAAAGAATTACTTATTCCAAAATAGATGGAACAAATTTCATACAAAAGTTGGACAGTTAATTATGATTACATCAATCAGAGCTTTATTGGTGCTCTTACAAATCACTGTACAAATGCTGGTTTGTTCTCAAAGTCAATCTCAGTAAACCTAAAATTCATTCAACATGTATTTATTGGAACTCTACCACATACCAGGCACTATGCTATATACTGAGTATATAAAGGTGGGTAAAATAGATAAGATCCTTATCTTCTTAGAGTTTACACTTATGGCCACAATTACCTATTGCAAGGAGTTGGGCCAACTACAAAGTTAGAGGGCACACCCCCAAGACCACCCTCATTTCTGGCACCAAATGCAGTTTGAGGGGTTCACAGAATCACTCTCTGGTTTTATAATTTGCTAGTACTCACAGAACTCACTGAAAGCTATTATTATTATACTCCTGGTTATGGTTTATCACAAGGAAAAAGGTATAGATTAAAATCACCCAAGGGAAGAAGCAATAGGACAGACTCCAACAGAAGTACCAAATACAGAGCTTCTAGTGTCCTCTCCCTATAGAGTCAGAATGTGTTACTCTTTTGGTACCAATGTGTGATAATAGGCATGGAGCATTGTCAGCCAGGAAGCTCACCTGAGCTTCTATGTTAAGAGATTTTATTTGGGTCCATTTTGTAGGCAGGATTCATTGATTGCCCACTTGGTTGATCTCAGTCTCCAAGTTCACTGATACTGAGTGACCCAAAGCCCCCAGCCTAAGTCACATTGTTGTTCTTTGATTAGCGAAAGGCCCTCAGTCCAACAAAGATTACCTCCCAGAAGCCAAGGGGAAAGGCTCTTTTTGGGCAAGGTTAACTTCTTTATGTGTATACACACCTGTCCAACATCCCATTGAAGTGAATGCCATATTCCATGAATATACTCCTCTGACTCTGCCTCCAGCCCCAACCCCTTACTCTTCTGCCTGCCATCCCTTTTCTTACCCCAGCATGGAAGAAGGAAATGATGAAAGAAAAGAAAGCTGTGGGAGTAACATCTGGCACATCAGCATTTGGGAAATAAAAATATAAATCAATGGTTTGAGCAACTTGAGAGCTTTGATATTTGCATCAGGGAAAATGACACTTAAAAATAATGCATTTGAGTAATTTGAAACATGTCTAGAACTTGTAACTAGGCAAAAACTCTTTGGTCTTTTTTAATGAATAGTTTGGTGCACTTAGCACACGTATCACTGGCATTTCAGTGATTAATAATGATTAAAATGTTTTTAAAAGGTTTATTTTTTCTAACTACAACTATTATTTATTTACTTTATAAACTTAAAACAATTATCACCCTAATCTGAATTAGGTGGTTTATGAACTAATGGGATTTTTTTCAAGTGAGAGATAAACTAAAGTCAAATTATATGAACACAGATTTAGTATTTTAACACTGTCTAAACCCATACCAATTGTATTTGAAGGTAAATCAGTGATAAAGTCACTCCTTCAAGTGACTTTTAATAAATTCATAATATTATAAGTTGTCCTGAGAGTAGCTATAACAATGATAGTCATAGCAGCACCATTATTAATGGCTGTGCTGGTAGAAAGTAATATACTGTACTGTACTTTGTTTAGTTTTTGTTGTTTCTGAAAGGTTTTTAGATTTGCATTTAATTTTCACAGCAAGTCTGTGAGGACGGATAAGAATGAACTATTAGATATTGATGAAAATCTAAGGCTTAGAGAGGTTTTTGACTTAAATAAGCTCATCCTGGTGAGTAAAAGAACCAGAGCTTGAATCTAGGTCTTAACTTCAAAACCCATGAGCTTTTCATAATACCATACTGCCCTTGGCCTTACATGTAATGAAACCTTTCCATTGTGGAGTGTTTCTCATTTTTTTTCCCTGAACTTTCATATCAACTCTCTCATTTGAGCCTTGCAATGACTCTGATATTACTATTGCTGAGTGACAGAAGGTACGCCTGGGAAACAGAGAGGTTAAGTGACTAAAATGAGGTCACTCAGTAGAGTGAGGAAGGTTAAGAAAAAGCAACTTCTAGTTCAAATTCATTTCTTTAATCATCATTGCTTCTCTTATTTGCTGTTGCAATTAAGGATGTCCCACTCCGTTACAACATAATATCAAAAGCGTAATTCTTTGAAAAGCAGGGCAGTCTATCACCTTGTATGTGATGGCTTTGTTTAAAGGTATCAACAAAGTAACAACAAGAAAAATGAGAGAGAGATTGCTAGACTGATGCATATCCTTTTGCACCATTTAGAATTCCACAACTAAATCTGGTGCTTCCGCCAGAACAGGCAATGTCAAGATTGTGAGACTATACTGATTTATATTAGGAAACATGGAGGGGTCTCTGAGGAAGAAGAAAAGAGAAGGCTGCTGGTGAGAGCTATAAGACGAAGACTGTTTTATGCCATCGAGATGCTTTTTATTTGACTCCTCTAATTTCTTTTACTTCCCCAGTAGCATAGATACCCACATTTTTCCATCATTTAGGACCCAATAAAAATTTTCCTAATTTCTGCAGTCAAAAATAATTTATACATTTTGCACTTTGATAAGACATTTATCTGTATCTCCTTTCTTTTTTTGTTAGACTTATTTATTTTTATGCCTCATCTGTCCTATCAGATGCAAGCTCCTTGAAGTTAGGGATCTTATCTAATGCAGATTACTATCTCTCATAGCACTGGAAACTCCAATTCCCATGTAAAGGCATCTGTTAAAATCTTATTGAATCAGTTGATGGAGACATCATGCAGTTTAATTCTGGAAATAATTCATTGGTGGACTGGTCTTAATGGTCTTATAACTTTTCTGATTGTGACCCTACACACCTACCAGTTCAGTTACTAGTTAACCTTTACATAGGCCGTGACTATTCTATTGAAACATGTAAAGTTTGCCAGAGGAATCTTACATTCATGTTTCTCCTGTGTCGAGGCTGATGTTGTGTGGTAGTTTTAAGAGCTGATGTTGCCATGTTTTCCTTTCTATACTAAATACTGCTTATAAAAGGTGAGGGAGGGAAAAAGATTAGCCAGGATATCTTCCTGGGAAGCTGCCTGGTCATCACAGTTCATCTCTCGTGAAAGATTTCCATTTCATCCTGAAAAGAAATGGCAGATTTTGTTTTTAAAGCAAACATATCTAGAATAGAGGTACAAAGCAGTTACCCACTCTGGAATTTGAGTTTCCTTATCAACTTATTTCCTCATGGAAAGTTCTGAAATCTGAGGCATATTCAGAGATGTTTCTTGAGACAGCAAGTGGTATGTCTGAAAAGTCAGAGAGAGAGAGAGAAAGAGAGAGAAAGAAAGAAAACACAAACTTTAGCCATTAATGCCAAATGAATCATTGAGTTTTGAAGTTAATGATGCCTGCATAGATAAAAATCAAAGGCAAAATCACAGAGGCTTATTCAACAAGTAGACTGTTAAATATTCAGTTTAGATCATTTACATATTTTTTTCCTTCTCACATACTTGTGATTTCCTTGAATTTTGCAACATTTCTTTTTTTATCTTAGTGTACTTTTTGGCCATAGCACCTAGAAAAGAATTACTTATTTTGCCTATTTCTGGACTGGAGTATTTTTTTCAACTAAAAAAAGAAGCTGTGGAATCCATCCAGCCCAAGGATCTTGCAGTTGGTTGCTTGCAAACATGTGACATGGATGTTTTGTTATTGTTGTTGGAATTATATTGCGTTTCTTCTGGAAGAATCAGCAGGTCATTAGTTACATTTTCAGGAGGGATTGAGTAATGGTAAGCATCCATTTTTGCCTTATTATGATGTATGCAGTAGTACATAATGTTGGTTTTATTCTAAGAGTTTATAACTTCTGGGAAGTGTTAATACTTCAGCTCCAGGGCTAGTCTGAATTGTGAAAATTAGCATATATGTTTCCAGTAACATTTTTCATTAGAAAATAAAAACAGGATTCAGCTTCTAAGAGCAGCACTAATGAGGACCTTTCTTCCCTTTCCATCTTGCCGTTAGGCACATTAGGCCAACAAGTAGTCATATTTCCAAAATTTTTAGATTATGTTCCTTTAGTCATCAGTAAATCAGTCAGTATTAAGTAGCATTTTTAAATTTGAGCTTTAGAAATAAAACTACGTTTAAATCATATCTTTGTAACTTATTTCCTTTGTGACAAAATTAAAAAATATCTTAATTTTATGGACTCAGTTTCCTTATATGTAAAATGGGTATAATAATGACAATGCCTGCTTTATAAGATTATAGTGAAGATCAAATAGAATGATACATGTAAAGTCCTAGTGCAGTGTATAGTATATAGTCAACACTCAGTGTTAGCCATAAGCAGTAACAATAGTAGCAATAGATATATTAAAGAAGATACTCATTGTACCCTCAGTCAGTTCGTTACCATCAATTTATGATGTTTTTGTAGGGTTAATCCCACCCTTAGTTTTAGTGGTAATTCCTGGTTTTTCAAATCTAATGTCTTTAGCCACCCTAGCCATGGAGGATTGGTTGTAGAGTATTTCTCATCCAATTAGGGCCAATTAGCTTCAGGCTCAAGACTTGACTTTATCTGTTTGAAGGAAGTTCTCTTTTTTTTTTTTTTTTTTGAAACTGGATTTGGAGCTGAGAGCATAAAAGGACGTCAGCCATCTTAATACCACAAGCAAAGGTCCTGTCTGAGAATGATTCCAACACTCAGAGGACAAGAGATCCAGATCAAAACATGAAGCAACTAGGTCTCATTTACATCCTTTGAATTTGTACATAAACTTGAAGCCAGCCTACCCTCGGAAGTTTTCGGTTACATGAGCCTATAACTGCCCTTCTTGTGTAAATCAGTTTGGGTTGCATTTTTTTTTTAATCTGGTAAACTGATAAAGAGATGAATAAATTTTCAGAGTAGTAAGGCCTTCATTTAGCCCATCTGAAGCTCCATTTAGCCCATCTGTGTCGTTCCTGCTAGGGGATTACCCAGTGGCCTCCTTCTGAAGAGTATGACCTTGCTGTGGCTTTCTGGTCCACCCTGATATGCAAAAGAGATTTTCTGTCCTTATTAGTTTTGCTTTCCCTTGCTTGTTCCCCCCAAAAAACCAATGTAAAAATTAGTAGTTTTCATGTTTGAATGATTCTTAGGTTTGTAAAAAGGAAATCCTCAAAAGGTATGGATCAATTATTTTTGCTCCCCTTCCCCCCAGAACCCCCACATGAACCACTTTTTCAACTCCTGATGACTTTCCTTCTTGGAAATATCTTCTTATGTAATTCACTTGGAGGGAAGCAGACCACGTCAAATAAGTCTTTAGTCCATGGCTTTCGTAGACATCAGGGAGAGGAAACAAGAAGGAAATTATGAGTGCTAAATGCAAAGCTAAAATCAGTGGATTTTCAATTGAAATAGAGATGTAGTGAAGCAGAGAAGCAGAACTAAGTCATTCTTATGACTAAGTCTGTAGAGAAGTCGGCTCTTTGAACAGACAGCACTGAGAAAAAGAACATTTAAAAAACAAAAAAATAAATAAATAAAAATAAGAAAAAAAACCTATGATAAGTGGCCAAATAAGAACATTGGTAGACAGAGACAGACCACAAAGTGCTACATTCTCCTTAAGCCCACAGCCTGCTGTATTTATGGTGTACTTAAAGTTTATTTCTGTACCCCAAAATAAATAAATAAATAAGTAAATAAGTAAAATCTAGTGGTTAAGTTGGGGAAATGAATTCAATATATAGAAGTGTAAGTGACATATTTCAGTCAGGTCCAACTGGAAAGAAAGAACTTTGTTTTGAAGCCACTGAGAATTTCATTTTCCTGTGGGGTAACTATATGTCCTGATTCATCCAGAACAGTTGCATTTTATGCCTGATGTCTTAGTGTAATTATTTATAGTACCTGTTTAACCCTCAAGAGCCCTGGATTAGAATTTTGGCAATAATTTTGCAGTCACCATACACATGCCTTACACATGGTTCTATATATGACTTAGTGGGTCACATGAGATGTCAATATATGCAGAAAACGTCACTGACTAATTTGAAAATTCCCTCATCTGATTTTATTTCCCAAGACCAACTCATAATGACAAATTTCTTAAGTTCACTTTCCTGTATCAACTAGGAATTGAGTTTGGCTGTGAGTAAAAGAGATGCCCATAACAATGGTTTAAAGAGATCAGAGGCTTAAGTTTCTTTACATAACCAGAAGTCTAGCAATAGATAGTTACTGGTGTTGGTTCATTGATTGGCTCAACAAGCCCATTAGGGCCAAAGCCTTTACATTTATTTGGCCTTTTCCTCTTGGCATGAGATGGCTTCTATATCCCCAGCTAACATGTGCACTTCCTAGGCAGTAGAAATGGGCACAGAGGAAGAGATGGTACCTTTATCAGAAAGCTAACACTTTCTCCCAAAGTTGCAGCAGATGTCCACTTATGAATCATTGGATAGAACTGTGTCACATGGCCACCCCTGGTGGAAACAGAGTAGGCTAATGCCTGTTTTTTTGTTTATTTTTGTTTTTAATTTTAAGCTATATAATTTGCCATGTCTATCAAAACCAGGATTGTCTCAGTCCATTAATACTATGGACAGAGTGGCTTAAATAATGGGCATTCACATCTCTCGGTTCTGGAGGCTATTAAGTCCAACATCGGAATGACAGCATGGTGCGGTTCTGGTAAGGGCCCTCTTCCTGGTTTACAGTTGGTCATTTTCTTGCCATGTTCTCACATGGTAGAGAGCAGAGAGAGAGAAGAGGCAAGCTCTCTCCTGTTTCTTCTAATAAGGGCACTAATCTCATTCATGAGGGCTCCACTCTCATGACCTAATTACCTCCCAAAGGCCCCATCCCCAAATGCCACCTCACTGGGGATTAGGCTTCAACATATGAATTTTGTGGTAATACAAGCATTCAGTCCATAGCAAAGGTTATGGTTGTTAATAAGAAGGAAAGAATGGATACTGGGTAGGCACCTGACAACTGCCATACTTCTCCAGACCAAAAATTTAACTGTACATAGTGTAAGACTTTAGGAGAAGAAAGAGAGAGACAGAGAACAAGTGAGTAGATTGAAGGATAGATATGCTTATGTAGTCTCTTCAGTAGATTGCATGAAATTTTTTGAGTCACCATAAATATTGGTTGACAAGTTTATGAACTTCTACTAGGAAGCTAAATATTGAACTCTAGAGACTATGGGGAAGAGAGATTACCTCTAATTTTATCCAGGTGAAAATAGATTAAAACTCACCTAGGATTTGGAGACAGATGCTTTCGGCTTGTTGAGATTTCATTGCAGATTGCTGGATATTTCCTCTAGATTTTTTTCTATAGCTAGGGCAAGGATGAATAAGCATTACAACTTCAACTTTCATTCTTCTATTTCAATAGATGAGAAAAGGTTTTCTCTGCAGGGAACTGGGAGAGGTCATGAGGGAACTGAAAGCCACTGTGGAGAAGGACATAGCAATGACTTTGTGCAGGCATGTTTGCCTGTGGTTTCAATATAGCTATTCCTGAAAATCCAGGGACCAGCAAGTCACCCATGCTCCTGCTTATCTAATCATCTACTACCTATTTATTTAGAAGTAGTAACGTGTTCCACATTGTCTTAGGCATTGGAAATAAAATGAAAAACATTTCCAATGTAGTGGGAGAACAAGACAACATGTAAACAAATAAATATGGAATTTACTTTTTGGAATTAGTATTATGAAAAAGATAAATATATTTCTATAATAGAGAATAATAGAGGAAACTAATTTAGACAGACTTGGTATGAACATTTCTTTTAGGAGATGATACTTAAGCTAAAACCTAAAGGATGAAACGGACAGAGAATCACGCACCAAACCAAGAAAAGAGCGATACTAGTAATACCAGCAAAGGGAAGAGCAGTGCAAAATGTTTGTAGGAACAAAATGTTTGCAAACCTTACTGATTTTCCACCCCTTCTATTATATTTTTTGGCATATGCAGTGCCAGTTCTAACATTCATTCATTTTAATTTGTTCACCTATTCAATTTTAAATATGTATACTTACCATGTGCCAAATACTATTATAGATGCTCTAATCATGAGAGAAAAGAAAGGCAAATACTGTGCTTTCATACTACAATAAAAGATTTAAGTTGTTAAGTGCCATAAAAAAGGGAAGCAGGGTTATAGAAACAATACATTTTGTGTCTTGGCATAAAATTTTAAATTTCTCATTAACTCTCATGAATTTCTTTCTGTTATGTATTTGTATTATCTTTGCATTCTGACTCATTTTACAAAGAATCCAGAAATAAGATGTTTAATTTTTAAAAATGTGTATACTACTTATTGAAATACTTTCTTCATTATTAATATGCTTATAGGATTTCCATGAACATTCTTAATTATTGCAATAAAAAATACCTTATTTGGCATTATCTTAAGACCTTAAGAAGTCTGATTAATAGCATTTTGCCAAAAAAATTATTTTAAAGGCTAATTTTTCACACCATATATGAAAAAGTAACTCAAAATGGATCATAGACCGAAATGTAAGAGCTAAAATTATAAAATTCTTGAAAGAAAGCATAGGGGTAAATATTTGTGACCTTGCATTAGGCAATGGTTTCATAGATAAAGACACCAAAAGCACAACCAACAAAAGAAAAAATAGATAAGTTGGATTTTATCATAATTAAAAACTTCCGTGCTTCAAAAGGCACAAAAAAGAAGTGACAAGTCAACTCACAGACTAAGAGAAAATTTTGAAAATCACATATCTGATAAAGAACTTGTATCTAGAATATACAAAGAACTCGTACAACTTAATAATAAAAAGACAAATAACCCCATTAAAAGTGTGCAAAGGATCTGAATAGATATAGTTCATATACACACAAACACACATTGTATATAGTCAATAGCTACATGAAAAGATACTCAACACCATTAGCCATCAAGGAAATGCAAATTAAAATCACAATGAGATACCACTTCCCACCCACTGCAGCAGCTATATTAAAAAAGACAGATGACAACACATACAAGTGAGAAATTGAACCCCTTATATGCTGCTAGTGGGAATGTAAAATGGTGCAGGCATTTTGGAATACAGTTTGGCAGTATCTCAGAAGATTAAACCTAGAGATATCATATGACCTAGCAATTCCACTGCTAGCTATATACCCAAGAGAAATGACAATGTATGTCTACACAAAAACATTTTTATATGAATATTCATAGCAGCATCATTCATAATGGCCAAAAAGTTGAAAGAACTCAAATGCCCATCAACTGATGAGTATATAAATAAAGTTAGACATATTCATACAATGTAATGTTATTTGCCAATAAAAAGGAGTGAAGTACTAATACATGCTACAACGTGGACGAACCGTGAAAACATTGTGCTGTGTGAAAGAAGCCAGTCACAAAAGATATATTTTGTCATTTCTTTTATATGAAATGTCCATGATAGGCAACTTTTGAGACAAAAAATAAGTTAATGGTGATATAGTGCTGGGTGGGGACGGGAGGGATGGGAGGGGTTCATGGCTAAATGAGGTGGGCTGTTTTTCGGGGTGACGAAAATGCCCTGGAATTAATCAGGGTGATGGTTTCACAACTCTGTGAATATATTAAACACCATTGAATTGTACACTTTGAATGGGTGAACTGTATGGTATGTGAATTATATCCCCAAAGTGCTGTTATTTTAAAAGCTAATTTTATTCAAAATGTCAATTTAATCATGCTTTACTAGATTAAAAAGTAAATAAAATCATTTTTCTTCATGTATTCAATACACATTAATTGAATTCCATTTTTCATTGGTTTAAAGTAACACAAAATGTGAATTTCCTCACAATTGGAAAGGGGAGACAAAATTTTAACACTCTAGTGTTAGAGCAAAAAATTGGAAAAAGGTAGTGGAAACAGTAGAATCCATGTTCTCATTGTGAAGCTGTCTTACAACTGTAAACATTAGTGATTTTGACCACAAAATACTAGCTATGAGAGAAGAGTTTTTCTAATAGGATTAATATTTCCTAGGACTGGCATTTAGCTTTACTTACTGAGCTTGAGTTTCTAAATTATTACTCTCAGTTCGTTAAAAGCTTATGTATATACATGCTTTCTCTCTTTAGATCAATTAAGAAGGTATCGAGATATTTTATAATATTTTGTACCTTTAAATGGCACCTTGGGTCTATTTAATGAAAAACAGGTATAGAAATATGTGTATCTATTTAGTAATGCACATTTTAGTGCCTTGTATCCAAGTATGTTACTTCCTAATACACATTTGGAAATTTCAACTTACAGTGTGGTTTTTAAATATAAATATTTTAAATAGGCTTTAAATGAAGTTTGAAGCCAATTTGAATATTTATAGAAGATACATGAAGACATATTTTGTATAATTAAATATTTATATTTAGTTTTTACATATTATGATAGAATCACTTGAAGATCATCTCTAAGACACCAAAATAGCATACATTTGAGGGGCAACATGTGTCTTCTGCTCTCAGTTTAGTTTGTTTCCCCTTCTTCATCATTAGACATAATAAGCACATCTAAACTCATAATAGAAGCCTATTTCATGAAGCATGGCTATTAATTCAGGTTTTATATTCTTGCATTGTGACAATTATTTTATCATCACTCTTTTGTGTTCATTACAGCATTCTTATGTCTGATACTCAAGGCCAGTGGGTGGGTTAGTCAATATTACTCTCAGTGAATTGGATGAGATTTCATTCTCAAAAAATTTACCATTTTAAATATTCTATATTTAGTTAAGCTTGTCTAGTTTAACTCATGGCATTTTTAGAGGAAAGAAAAAAATAGGAAATGCTCTAAAACAAATACTGAGTAGTACAGAGTTTTAAGATAGATAAAAGACTTGCAACATGATTTAGCCTAAAATAACATTTGATGATTGGTTCCCTCTAGAGAGCCATTCAATCTCTCCTTGAACACCTAGAGGTCTGTGGGGGCACACCAACCCGAATGGCTTCTCATGCTGTGGTCCAACAGCCTGGTGTAGTGTGAAAAACAGTGTTTGGAAGCAGTCATACTTGGGTTGTAATTTTATTTTTGCTGCTGGTTGAGATTGGTGATTTACTTAATTCCTCTGAGTTCCTCTTTATTATTTTTAAGTTGGATACATTATATCTGCTTTTTAAGTTTGTTAGAAGGATTTAGAAAGATAAAATAATAGGTAGTACATGCAGATCAATAATGAACACCCAATAAATATAGTCCTTCCTTCCTACTCCCTATAAATGTCAAAACACTTGGCAAAATACAAAATGTCTCAGTGTAGTATGTGAAAAATTTCTTATTTACCTATGTTAAGTGAAAATATAGTAATGCTTTTACTTCTGTCCATCCTTTCCCTTAATTTCCTTCAGTATCTCTGTTCTCTGTTCTCTCCTTTCTTCTAAATCCCCACCCGTGCCAACTGTGGAAGAGGGCTTTATGTTGTTGCCCCCACTATTTTGTATTCCACCACCTTAATGGTAAACTAGCCACTTTCTGCCTCTAAAACCTTTAGTGAATTCTATGAACTCACAATATAAAATCTGAAATCCCCCTGGCTAGCCCTCAAAGCCCTTTAACCGTTTGACCCCAACATAACTCTCTGGCTTCATCCCCATTCTCATTTCCTTTTATGACATGTTTTTCTTTCTTTTTGAGTCATTTCATATATCTTACTTTTCCATGCACCCAGTGGTAATGCCTCCTGTCATCTTTACTTATCAATATCCTATTATTTCTTTAAGACCCAGCATACCTCCGCCGTGAAATCTTCTCTGCATTCCCTGTAGAAACTGAAGAAATCGATTCTGCCTTTCCTTATGCTTCCATAGCTTTTTGCATATACCTCTCTCCCAGCTCTTTTTTCTGCTTGTACATTTGTTTCCACACTGAATTATCAGCATCTTGAAGACAAAGCCTGATTTATCCTCTAATTCCCATCTTACCAGTTTCCTGCAAACTCGCCCACCCCATCGCCCACCCAATAATACCTCTACAGAGATGATGGAGTTGTCTGTTACCATAATTTCTTTAGCTTCAATTTTTCTTCAAACACATGGGAAAGCTATGTGTCTTGACTGTAGCCATTTGTGAAACTACATCAGATTGAATATTTGGGCCTGAAATCTTAATAAGAGTGACACAAGGTATGGTTTCTGGTTTGGGTTTTCCCTGTGTGGTGTAGATCATAGAGGCAGACTTTCTTTCCATTAGCAGCTACATTGTGCTCTTCTTTTTATTCTCTTCTCTTTTATGCTATCTACATATTATTTTTATAATCTATTTGATATATATTTATGATTATACCTTTGCATTGCAATGATGTGACAGCCAGAAATGGGGTTGTTCCTACATGATAAAGTGAGCAGTACTTTAATTTACAAAAAGCAGGTAATATTTCTGTAAACGAAATATAACATTTACATTGTATTTTTTGGTTTAAAAAGCATGTTTGCATCTACTATTTCATTTGCTTCCTGCCCTTATGAAGTAGGCAAAGACCTTGAACTAATTGTCCAATGTCCACCTTAAGGCAATTTATGTTGTAGAATGCTAGAATATTTAAAATTCACATAATTTGATGTCTTAAAATGATTTATCTGAAATTTTATCCCATGTTTTATCAAGTAAAATGAGTTCCTGTAGGTTTACTAGTTTAAAGGACCTCATTTGGTTTGAACTTTTCTTTGATATTTTAAGTTATTTGTTTTACCATTAAATCTGCCAATGTCACTTACCCTCCAACTTGGTGTAATATTATCTTAGTTTTGAGTGCTCTAGTAATATCTGACGTAATATGTGATTGGGACAATTGCCAATTGGTTTCTGGATTTTATTTCAAGGTTTACATGTGTGTTATTTTAATGCCTGATTTTTAATGTGGATATTGTCTGTCTGTGGTTTTTATTCTTAAACGTTTTTAATGCTTTCTGCTAATCATCATTCCAACAGTTATTGGCATTATTATTGTAATCTGAAATAAAAGTATGTAGTATAGAGCAGTAGATTAGTATAGTAAAAATGCATTTCTTAAGACTACTTAAGTCTGTTTCCTGATCCTTATTCTCAAATCTGTGTTTACAAACAGACTATATTTTTGGGATCTTATTCTTCACAAAATGAAGAGATGCAGGCAAAGGCCCCACTATCTAAGATGAGTTGTGTGAAAATTTAAAATGGAGTTGTAGAGCCTAAGTCTCAGATGAAAAATGTAGAGGGCCCCATAATATTCTGAAATAAAAAAAAATAAAAATTAAAAAAAAAAAAAGAAAAATGTAGAGGGAAGTAATTGGCCACATTCCAAACTCTTGAGAGACTGATCCAGTAGTCCAAAATGGAAAATCAAGTTTCAGAAAAACCATTCCCCAAAGAGGCATGTTTCATCTTGTGTAGCAGTAAATATAACTCTTTGAGTATTGTTATTTATTTGGTCACTTCACTGGAGTCTGTGTGCCTATCTCTGCAAATCAGCTTCTTGGAAAACTCTTAAATACTTCCCCTGACAACAATCAGCTATTTTTTGTTTGTCTGCTTGTTTGTTTTGTTTTTTTTAAAATTCTGCTTGTAGTATTGAGAGATCTTCCAAATCTACCAGTTCTGTCTCTGCTGTCTAGCACCATGCCCACTCCGGCTTCATTTTTATTGACACTCAGTTAACAAAAGTGACAGTAGAGGTAACTAGACTCAATCAGTGCCTCTTTTTTTTAAAATATTCACTAAAATTAGAATCCAATCTTTGCTGAAACATCTCTAATATTTGGGGCTTTATTTTGTTAGAATCATGTTCTCTTTATTGTGTCTTTTTTGATCCTAGTTCTACAATCTGGGGTCACAGAAAAAAATATGGTAATTACTTAGCACATGCTTGACACATGGCTAGTATTCTAAAACTATTGGCTGTTGTGAAGATTAAATGAATTTTTCTATCTTTATCTCCATTCTATCTCTATCTTGATCATTATCCATATCCATTTCTATCTATATATTTATCTTGTCATATAAAATGATGCCTAACACATAGTAAAAGCTTTAAAAGTGTTTGCAAAAAATATTATTTCTCACATAACACATTTTTAAGGATTTGTTGAACACATTGAAATACTATATGATGTGAAATCATAGTTTACATGAGAGTATTTACTAAATCCAATCTTTCACAAGTACTTTTCTCATTTTAAGGAAATAAATATTTTAAATAAATAAATCAAGTAAATGATAGAATCATTAAATTTATAAATGAAAGGAAACTTATAAATTATTTGCTTCAACCCCTACTGTTTTTTCAGATTAGAAACTTGAAATGTAGAGCCTAGACTTTTCAAATCCTTTCATCATCCAGAGCTCCCTCTCTTATTTATACATACCTCTCTTAAAATGTGGTATTTTATAATCTGTGGAAGTGATGTTTTATTGGTTCCTGCCCTGGGTTAGCTCTTACTGACTAACCCTTCTTAACTTTCTGGGGCCAACAGAAAACCATTTATGGTCAGTATATATTGATCAACAACACAGAGCTGGAGAATTAGAATTCATTCATTTGCCCCTTAGAAATATGTTAAAAAAAATTCTCTGAGATTCCTTGAGTTTAAGACATTGATTAATTTTTCCCCTGAAGGTAACAGTTTTGTAAGCATTCTGGTGATCCCCAATGCTGGTCACCTCATTTTCTGGTACATAATAATGTACCAGAGATGTATTTTTTTGTTGACTTTATACTGGCCCAGTAATAGCCTTGGTCTTTATTATGTTTCAAAGGGTGGCTAGAACCGGACCCATGATAAACTGAATCCATGCTAAGTACAGCTATAACGTGGGGTAACTAAGATGTCGTTCTCATTATATACGTCTTTACTTTCATTTGGTAGTCATTTCTGTAAGTTTAAAGGGAATTTCATGCTGTTATAAAAGATTTCCCCTGATTGACTTAGACTCTCTAGGCCCTTCTTAGATGTGTATTTCACCTCTGCTAATTCTTTTCCGCTGTGCTGGTCCTAACCTTCTTTCAGCAGAGTTGTCCCCTATCTTTGCTTCCCATTGCAAATCCCTACTTTGGGTTCTCACTTGCTGCATTTCTCGTTGAAGCCTTCTGGCAGCCTCAATCTGTATCTAATTCTTCCTCCACATACCCACCAAAGGCCTTTTTAAAAAATCTCATGCTCACCTTACACAGAGGATATTTCGTTGGCCAATTTTTTGGTAGTCGTTAGGATGCCTCTCAGAAAAATGATGTCCTTTTTTGTGTTCTCAGAGTATTCCATCATTGAAGAATCATAACCTCCAACTCATCCGAGCTGGGGATTGAGGCATGTTTTTATATATACCTGATGGAAATGGTGGAAATCAGTGGATTAGGGCTTCTGTAATGGAAGGATTTGTGCATGAATTTCCAACTTATGTTTTCCCTAACATATAATTGAGATCACACAAACAAAAATATGCAACCAGAAAATTTCTGAGTATGTTTTTGTGTGCATTGTTTTTATTTATGTTCAAGGAATTTTCATGTTTGTAATGACATTGGATCTGCATAAAAACCCCGGAGAGATTTATCAGACTGATGTAATTATTGCTATATTAGAAATACGGTAAGTTACTCAAAAGTAATAGGGGTCACTAATATCAGTGTCAGATAAGAAGACTAGACCTGTCAACTCTAGATCTAGGAGTCTTTTCACCCCGTTTGTCATAAGATTTTCCTATTTTCTACCTAAGCCTCTTTTCTCTCTTTTATTTAAAAAATAAAGGTTCTATCACCTGCAGTATAGGATTTCAGTTTAAGACTTTATTTGTTTCCTTCAGAGTGGAGGAGGGAAAAAAAAAAAAGACTTTATTTGTTTACTTTTCACCTGTGGCCAGAATATTGTCTGGGGTGTGTGTCTGGAAGAATAACACCAGTGGTTTGAAGACGTAAGAGTAGGGGCTGTTGCCGACTGCCGTGCGGCGTCTGGCTGGACCAGAGTGGGAGTGGGAAGTGGACAGAGAAAGGGCAAGTCAACCTGTATTTCTGGGAACAAAAGTAAAAACACAAACAAAGGAATTATATCTCTGCTTGAAAATTTGTTTTTTACATTTAACTTTTTGAGTTTGTATGAAAATGAAGCCCGTTAAAATTCCATTTTTCTTTGACACCCTGTGGTGGTGCTTGTCATCCTAGAGATTAAGAGATGGTATGTAAGAGGGGCAATGGGAAACAATGTTACACTCTGTCCGAAACGTGTTCCGGGAATTTTATTTAAAGTGTTCAAGCATCCTTGAGACCTCATGCATCTATATATTTTCCATCTTCTTTCTGCAATTTCCATCCTTCCTTTTCCCCTCCCTCTCTTCTTTTCTCTACCTCTTGCTTTTCCTCCATCCCTCCAAACTTCCCTCCTTCTCTCCATCCCTTCCTTTTTGTTTTTGGTAATATTTATTTAGTACACATTGGTTAAACATGTATTAATACTATGTGCAATGTGAGCTAGATGCTTTGGATGTATATGATACAAAAAATGATACAAAACTTCTCTCAAAGGAGATTATAGTCCAGCAAGGTAGGAAGACAGTACAAAAATTAAGACAGCCAGAGTGGGATCCACTTAAGTTCTGAGTATGGAATAAGCATTATGGAACAAAGGAGTATTTTAAATTTTGACTTGGAAAAGTAGTTCATGTCAGTAAGTCCTACTGATATGGGTACAGGAAAACACTGGCCATTGTAACCTGTTCTAAGCTATATAACAGACTCTGTTATCATACCATGTAAAGTATGGTGTATGTGATAATGTATATCATAGATTTTTTTTTTTTAAGAGATGAAGTCTTGCTCTGTTGCTCAGGCTGGAGTGCAGTGGCACAATCACAGCTCACTATAACCTCAAACTCCTGGGCTCAAGTGGATTCTCCTACCTCAGCCTTCTGAGTAGCTAGGGCCACAGGTGTGTGCCACCACACCTGGCTAATTTTTTTATTTTTTGTAGAGGTGGGATCTTGCTGTGTTGCCCAGGCTGATCTCAAATTCCTGGCCTCAAGCGATCCTCCTTTTTCTACCTCTCTAAATGCTGGGATTATAGGCATAAGCCACCATGCCCAGCCAGTCATAGCTTTTTTAATATTAGAAATTTCCACAAACAAATGGTATTGAGTAAGAAATGAAAAACTGACTATTGTAGGTCCCTTAATAAAAATCTTCTGTTCTCTCCCTCCTATGCAGGAGAGCAAATTGGTAATAAGATTAAAAGTAAATACTCTGTTTAGAAAGACCTATGAGGAGCTATGTACTTGGCGCAGGACTCCTTAATCAAACATACTATGGGCTATCCCAAATTTCTTTTGATGTGTAGAGCAGGAGAGAATGGAGAGGTCACATAGGGAGGATACAGTAAGAGCAAAGTTAGTGCTTGATGCCCAACAGGGAAAGTAGAAAGCTTGGGAAGAATCTCTAGCATGCATGAATATGTAAAAAAGCTGTGGGGGGCTAAGAGAGTTTTATGCAAGATGCCATAGATACGTGTATTTTGAGTTCTCCAGCCCATTGCTTTGGGGCCATTTAGTAGGAATAATAGCTTTATCCAATTTAACACTCCTTCAAGTTCTCATAGCATTAAATGATGGAATGATAACAATTATGTTAGTTAACATTTTTGAGTGCTTCTACATGCCTGAATTTTAGAAGTTTATTGATTCAGTCTTCACAGCAACTCCCTAAATTATGTCCTAGTATTATTATCTTCCTTGGACAGGTGAGGGAATATAGATGAAGTGACTTACTCAAGATTACCCAGATGGGAGCTAAGACTATTAATTATGTGAAATATTGTTTCCCTAATAATAAGAAAATGTCAGTTAATATTTATTTACATGGCACTTGGCAGTTTCAAAGGATTTTTATATCTGCTACATTTTGTGATTAACACAACACCCTTGTGAGATATGTTAGGTCAGGCAATGTATTTATCTCATTTTAAAAGATGAGAAAAACTAAGACCTAGGACAACTGTCATGCCTAAGAACACATGGATAGTAAGTGATAAAACTAATAGTCAACTTCACATCTTTTTATTCTAAAACCTAAGTCCAGTCCATCACACTCTGATATCTGTTCATAACTTAAACACACACAGACATGTCTAATTTTAGGCAATTTTCCAGTCACATTGGCTAAAATCTAATACTTTCTGATGCTTGGGAATGTAAATTTCAGTCTCTTAGTAATTACCTTATGCGCTATACCATCTTCACTGGAGTTGCCAGATAAATGAGATGTCACTGCACTTAACAGCAAGGATCACTGCTGCTGGCTTTTGATTGGCTCCATCTGTTGCTAGGAGGAGTTGGCATCTCTCAGAAGCTGCCAACCAAGCAGACATTTCTGAGTGGAGCTGAGCCCAGGTTGACAGTAGCTAGAAAAGGAAGGCGTCCTAACCTGGCAAGGACATCCTTCAAGTCAATGTTTTCGTCAACTAGGCTGACAAAATTCCTGATTTTGATGCATCTCATTGCTTTTTGTAAAGCCCTTTCTGTCTTTTTTCCTTTTTTTCCTTACTTGGGTTTGCTTAATTGCTGACAGACCGTTTTCATGCACCTTACAAAGGAATAAGTAAATTCCAATTAACATCTGAAATGCAGAATTTGGTTCCAGCTCTAGTGGGAAAGTGATGTATTATTTGATTAAGAGAAATAAGGACTATTTCTTCTAAATAAGGACTCTGGGCATACATCATCTTCCTGGCAATTACAAAAGAGATTTTAAAATGTTCCCCTTAGGATTTTGATGAAAGAATAAGGATTGTTCCATTTGGATGGCTTCCTATGTTTAAAATCCTGTTTATCTGCAATGTGACTGAAATAGATGCTGGGGAAGGAAAAGCATTATGTTCATTCTTTCCCTTCTTGCCTTTACATATGATTATCTGTCTGCCTGGAATGTTCTTTACCTTGTTTGGCTGACTTCTCTTCACTCCTTCCCATCAGGCTCAGATGTAGGGCCTGTGACAAAGTGACTTACACATGCACCTCTCCCAACAGCACTTATTTAGACCTTCATAGTGTCCTCAGAATACTTCATTTATGTTCCTATTTAGGGACTTACGCTAAACTATCTTTGTGGTTACTATTTTCTGTATGGCCATTTTCATTACTAAGCTGTTGAATGTCTAAGGTTCAAGGTCTGTATTTTATGCACTTTTGATTTCTTAATACCTAGTACCGTGTGCCTGGCCCTAGGAGACACCTCTCCTTAAACTCCCAACACCAGCCCCAAGACGTTTAGTGAGTTAGCAAAGTGCATATTATAATATACCATTCGCCTTAATCTCCAAACAGCTCAATTAGGCTTCAGGAGTCTCAAAAACTAGATTTAAAAGGAAAAAAAAAACCAACAACAACAAAATCATACTTTTATCTCTTTTCCCTGAAATATATAAACTGCCTCCAAGTATACACACACTTGGAGGTATTTGAGCATTTTCTAATTACAGAATCTGGAAAATGGAGCACAGTCTGTTTAATCTGGAAGAAACTTCAAAAAGTCAGTTGGCCTACAAGCTCTTTGACAGATGTGCAAAGAAGAGTCCCAGAGGATGTCTGATCTGCCTGAAGCCACCCACAGGGCTGCTGGCCAAGCTCTACTTCACCCCTCCTGGGCGTTCTGTTAGGTTGTTTCTTCTCCCTCTCGCTCAGTTGTTCTGTGTTGTGCTTACTCTTCTGTTTTCCATAGCAATTTCTTAGTTGTTCATTTTGGACTCTCAGTAAATATTGAAATAAAATAGGGTTTCTCTCACTCTTTTCATCACATTCTCACAGTCTCTTCACCGCAAAGGGTATAAAAGTGAAAAGATAGCTCTGATTTGGAGACTAAATGAAAGAAGAGGTTGCACAGCCTCAAATCAAAGGATTAGGAAGCAAAAGCCTCTTCATTCTTGTTTCTTTCCCTGCCCCCATCCTTACCTGTCTTCTACTCTCCTTTCCTCTTCTCAAGGCAGAGAATCTACTCAGTTTCTCCAGTGGGTTGAAAGTGTGATCATTCACAATACTAAGCAGCACTAGCCTCTTTCTGTTCCTACATGCTCGTCCCCTTACCTGGACCACTCCTCCGTCCACTCTGCCCAGCCAATTCTTTCTCATCGTACAGGTTAAAGCTTCAGTTTCACTGACTGCCAGGCTACATATGCCTTCGTTGCCACAGTACTCTTTTCCTCCATAGTGTTTTTCACAATTTTTAATTTTTTGTATTCTTATTCACTCAATTAACATCTGTTTCTCCAAGTAGACTAAGTTCTGCAAAGTCAGAGACCATTTGACCTGTTTTACACCACTGGATATCCATTACCTGTTATGTGGTACATGACACATAATAGGTGCCCAATAAATTTTTACTTAATAGATAAATTTCTTAATTAATTAATTAAGCAGTAATTACTAGCTCTTGTCTATCTTTGCCAAGCAACTATTTAGTGGATCTCTGTTCTTTTAAAACACTACCAGCAAGATAAAGAGAGCATTCATATCTTCCCTGAGGCTTGTCCTGGAATGATTTGACTCTATGCCCAGTGATTAATTTATCTTTGTCTAGTCCTGATCTATCCCCTTCCTGACATCACAAACTCCTTTCTATTGTCCATTTTTTCACAGAATATTTTAGGTCCATGTTTCTTTAGAGTTTCAATACCTCACTTATTTCCTCATGAATAGTGACTTCCCTCCTCTTTTTGGCCCAATGCATTTAGCATGCTCTTACATTAACTGATTTCTGGACAACATTTAGGAATTCTTAACCTTTTTATGTCATGGATCACCTTGGCACTCTTGTGAAGCCTGTGGATTCCCTTTTCAGAATAATAATTTTTAATGCATACAATAGATTACAAAGAAAACGAATTGCACTGGAATAGAGTTATCTGCAACTCTCAACTCTCGCTTCCCCTGACTGCCCCTGGGAAAGAACTGGTTTGACCAAAATTGGATCCTACCATGCCATCCCCAGGTTCTGGCCCCAGGTAATTGGAACGTAATAGATTGGTTGTCCAGGACTGTGATGTTGTGTTGTCTGTGTTTTAGCTAAAAATCAAGGTAAACTGTAAGGCCCCTTCCAAACAACTTCATTGTTAAACTTTACATAGCCTTTAAAAATCAGCTTCAATGAGAGATAGGTTCCAGCAAATATCCATATTGGTTTTAAAGTCAGTTACACCAGTATATATTGACATTTAAAGTGGATCATAATAATTTAATAAATACCACTGGTGGCTGGCACTGGAAGGAGGGCTGCTCTGTGATAGAGTAGGTAGGATTTTCCAACCCAGGGCACCCGATCTGCAGCTGCTATTAGCAATGATACCAGTGTCTTCCTGAGCATGCCCTGAGGTGGCAGAGGGGATTGTCTGCATTCCCGCTATGTTTTGCTGGAGTTTCCATTGGCTTTTGTGGGAGAGGAACACAAACTGAAGAGGAAATGGGCCCCAGTGGGACAGGTGGAGCAATGAGCGCATGGAAGAAAAATAACAGAGCATAAACACCTGAGGTAGCTTTGCAATTCCAGTCCTGAAATTAAGTCCTTCTAATGAGGAGACATCCAAAAGAATTGAGGTGTATGGAAAGAATCTTAGTCTTGAAGCTGGAAGATTGAGTTCAGATACTGGCTTGGTGCTTTGTGCCTTGCACTTTGCACAAAGGGCACTCTCTAAAACTTCGTGTGACATTCTAGTCATCTTCCTCGTAGTCCAGAATCATCCTTACTTCCTTCAAACAATAAACTCATCAGAGAATATTTAATTCAACAAGAATTTATTGAGCATTTTTAGTGTGTCAGCACTTTTAAGACATCCTGGGAACTATACCATATCCTGCATAATGCCTAGAATAAAATTAAGCATACAATGTGTATTTGAGGAGCTCCTGTAGACTTATTATGTTTCCATATGAGTAATTATGGTGTACTATGCCATGTAAGTCTTTCAGCCTTTTATTCAAAAGATACTTAAGTTCTCCCTTTTTTTTAAATACAATGTACATTAGGAGGGGAAACAATCTTAGGAATATTTAAAATATATGAATGAATAAGCTATATCCTTAAGCACTATGGAAGCACACATTTACATACAACCAATTTGTATGGTAATCACAGGCCATTCTCATCCAGAATTTCTCAGCAACACAAATCGAGTTTGAATTTACAGGGTGTAGTCAAAAGTGATATAAGTTCAGCTACAAATTTCTCCACATTGGTGGGAGCAGGAAAGTTATTTCTACATCTTGGCCTTCCCTCAATCTGCAATATCCTTCCCCAGTTCCTTGTGCCTGTCAAAACCATGCAAAATCCAAGCAAAGTGACATCTTTTGTGAAGCATTGTTTTGAACCTTCACCAAATACAAATATTTGTTCCTTCTTTTGTGCTCCTGCCATCTGTCACCTCTACTGTTGTCTTTAATCATCTTCATTTTTCATTGACCTGTCTCTAGTTAATTATAAACTTTATGAGATCAAGGGACAGATATATTTGCAGTATATTTGACAGCTGAACAAATAATGATTGATTGAAGGAATGAATGAATGAGCAAATGAAGCTGACAGAAGATTAGCTCTTGTTTCTTTTTTCTTTTTTTTTTAGAAACTGGGTCTCACCCTGTCACCCAGGCTGGACAGTGGTGTGATCATAGCTCACTACAGCCTCAACTTTCTGAGCTCAAGGGATCCTCCCAGCTCAGCCTCCCAAGTAGCTGGGACTACAGGCACACGCCACCATGCTGGCTGATTTTTCTTTTTTGTTGTAGAGACAATTTATTGGCCAGGCTGGTCTCGAACTCCTAGCCTCAAGCAATCCTCCTGCCTCAGTCTCCCAAAGTGTGGGGATTACAGGCGGGAGCCACCTCGCCTAGCCCATTAGTTTTTTATTCAGTAAAGATCTGTGGAATGATTACTAGACACTGTGTGTCATGCACTGTGTTCATCTTGGGTATATAGTGGTGACCTTGTGCCTGCCACCACGGCACTAATGGCCTAATATTTTAGTAAGAGTTACAAATGTCTTCTCAGTGATAAAGATATATATCCAGAAATGTAGGGATTCTACCATTTTTGAGAATGTATGGAAAAATCTGTGGTTCTTAAAAATTTAACACTCACTGAAGTATAGATGGGAGCTTTTGAGAAATATAGTGAGCACTAAAAAAAAGTATGATTCTTCTATCAGTGCCTAAAAAATATTAAACACATGAAAATTAGCAGTGCTAATTTTGAGGATGCTAGATACTCTATTTCAGTCTCCAAACAGGGATTTCTTTTTGATCTTATCCAAACCATTTCTGGCTTGAAATCCTCAGTTTTGTAATCAGTTGCTCATTCTCCCTGCAAATGAGTATGCTGAGGATTGATTATTGTAAAGTACTTTGCAAATGAAAGGCCTAAATAAATTCTAAGTGGTGGTGTTTTGTCGTGAGTGATATGCCAGTGAAATATTGACAAAAGCCCCCATTTGCTGAAGCCTGCATTGATGTATTAAACTCCTGCTGTTGAATAGTACCTCTGGGAGCCTTATATATTCTTTTCTTTAGATATGTGAATTAGCAATTAAAAATAATTATATTGCAGTACTCCTTGTGATGCCAGTCAAGAAACCTGCATTGAATAACATGGGATGTGGTCTTTGAGTTCCAATTACCAGAGTGCACTTTTCTCTTCCCTTTTGAAACAAAGTATTGTTATCTTAACCAGTCTGGCAATCCAAAAGATTGGTTTTTTTTTTTCCTTTTTAAAATTTTTGCTTTGTAGCATGTTTGCAGAAAAGCTAATGAATCAGTTGTGTTTGTAAGCTATGACTCAGATTATGGGAGAATTCTAGACAGATAGATTTCTTTCTTTCTTTCCTAAAATTTTTTTGAAGCAAGCATACCTATACTTTGAGTTTAGTACTTTGTTTTTGACAACATGTGCTGGTAGAAAGGATAGTAAGGAGTTAACAATAACCTTGCTGTGCCAGTAGGAAGTCTGGATAATGAAACTTGCACAAAGCAATTTGAAAGAAGTTGGGCTGTCTCATTTTGGGGCATTCTGCTGACTACCTGGATTTTATTCTATTTGTATACCCGTGTGTAAGCCTGTATTCTCTGGGTTTGGGCTAAAAGCTGTCCAGGAATAATGATAGCAGTGCTAGTGAGAGAAGAGGATTAGACTATCCAACCTCAATACACCAGCATGTTCTCTTCTGAAAAGTAAAGTTTGGACTTTAAAGATCTTTTGTTTTCAAATTTGACAGTATCAAATTTGCATGACATTTCTTAAGGGATTGTAAAAGTTTCACACAAAATTATAGATTACTTGTGTGCACTAAATTTGTAAAGGCACTTATTTCATTTATTATGAAGGCATAATGATGTTCTTTAAAAAACTAAATAATCTATGAAACTAAAGAAGATAAATATTAATCTCATGTTTTGATATGTCACGTTTCCTTATTAAATCGTGACAATTTTTGAAGATTTGGTTTAAAAATAAAATGAAATATGTGTATTGCAGTGTTTTAAAATCAGAATTGTATCGGAATAGCTGTCAAATATGGGAGTATTTGTGATAAAAATAGTCTGTACCAACTTGATTTTGAAAAATATTTCAGGGAAAAATGTGGTTAATATGTAAGATTGACTATCTCTTAAAAAGCAAATCTAGATTTACCTTTAAAGATAGCCAATCAAAACAACATTCTAGGTTGGCATATTTTGCTGTAGTTTCCTGTTGAGACATTTCATTGGTGTTTAATCAATTGTGCTCCTGCTGAAATTATGTTCGGCTCTTCTTTGTTGGACAAAAAATAAGGAGAGAAATATAGACATTAGTCTGATCCATTCAATTTGTGTATTTTGTCTTTGAATAATTCTTCTTACGTTTAGCACATTTTTTTGAGGTCTTATATCTGTTGACCAATTATCCAGGAGAGATGGCATCTAAAGTCCATACTGCCATAGGGCAGTGATTATAGTTAGGTGAGGCCTTAAGGAGATACTTGGCATATAATTGGTGCCAGTGGTTATTCAGAGATCGTGATGGCCTAGAAGTGTAAATGTTTCCAAAATTACCATGTTGTTTTGTAGTAGATACATAGGTGAACTGGGAGTGAGGAAATCCAATTTCTAGTTCCAGCCACTGATCCAGGCCAAAGAGTACAATGCATTGCCAGAAGGCTCCACGTGGTTCTCTTGGATGTAGGTCTGCCTTTGTAGGCCAGAGGGGGGAGGCAATGAGTGAGTGCTAGCAAGGGAGCAAGGCAGGGTTCATGCAGTGTTTCTTCTCCATCACTCTAAGCCTTAAAGCCTCATCATTTTGTGTCACTAGAAACAATATACTACTCAACATCAGTATAGATCCCCCTCTTTGTAAAATATTTAATCTGATAGAGTCCATTGGTAGTATTTGAAGATAGGCTCTTATGGGCAACGTTTTGAAGGTCTGTGCCTCAAGAAACCAAATGTCGTTATGAATTCCTTATTTTATGTGCCCAACGTAGCCCTCTTAGGGATAAACAGTATGTATTTTATTATTAAATATTATATTATATTTATTAAATATTATATTTAATCTAGCAGTAGTTAATCTGATTAAAGTTTCTTTGTCCTTATCCATTTAGAAGATTACTGTTGCTTATTTGTTTATTTAATAGTTGCAAAACTTTTCCCTATCCATCTAGTCTTTCCTCCAAACTAAAATATGTTAGAAGATCAGGAAGAAAGCAAAAATGTGTTGCAAACATTCAAAAGATAAATTATAATGTCTTTGTATGCAATCTCTTGTACTTGTAAGTGGAGAAATTATTCTGCTTTTATATGATCTGCTACCTGCAGTTCTACCAACCTAGGCCATTTTGTTTTTTTGCCTAGAGAGACAATAAGCTATACATAAAAAGGGAAAAGAAAATGATTGGAATGTTTGTGTCCCCCCTCAAAATTCATGCATTGAAATCCTAACCCCCAAGGTGATGGTATTAGGAAATGGGGTCTTTGGGAGATGATTAAGTTATGAGGTCTCTCATGATTGGCCTTAGTTCCCTTATAAAGGAGACCTTGGAGAGTTACCAAGTCCCTTCCTATTCCTCCAAGTGAGGACTCAGTGAGAAAATAGCATCTATCAACCAGAAGAGCAAGCCGTTCCCAGATGCCAAATCTGCCATCACCTTGATATTGGACTTCCCAGCATCTAGAACTGTAAGAAATACATTGGTGTTGTTTACAAGCCACCCAGTTTATTGTATTTTGTTATAGCAGCCCAAACAGATGAGGATAAGTGAGAGCTAGGAGAAACAACCCTGAATCAAAAGAAAAGGCAGGCAAATGTTAAAAAGATATTAGAAAAAGTTCCACACGAAAAAGTTCCACACAGAAAAGAAGGAAAATTTGAAAGGTACAAAATCTCCAAATCTTTACTTAGTTATAAACAGCAATCAGTGTATTACAGTCCTGAAAAGTCCAGTTTGCTGAAGTTTGTATTCACCTGAATTGTTTTCTATTCAAAAATCTCATAAAATTTCACCCTGCTTTTTGATACAGAGGACCTCAAATCGGTAGCAAATTAAAACACTAGAATAATCTCTAAATCAAATTGTCCTTAAGGGTGTGAGGATGTGGGGTTGGAAAGATATGTTAACTTTTATTTTAGAAAACCCTTTTAAAATTAGGTTCGAATTTAGCAGTGGAAACAGGATTGGAAATCCCCAGACACTTAAACTTCATTTTCTCTTCTGTTCAAAAATTATAACAAGTAATTTTTCATGTAATTTTCTTTTACTTCCCAGGAGAAAGTGTTTTTCCTCCTCCACGCCCTGACTTTTTTTTTCTTTAGAAAACATCACAAGGGCCCAGAATTAGATTAACCAGAGAAAATTCTGATTGACTTAAATGAAATCTCTCCCACTGTCATCTCTCCTTGTCATCTGTCTGTGAAAAAGATTTAAATGAAATTCTGATAGAACATTTGATTAAAATTACCTCCCAATAAGTCAGTTGTTCAACTGGTGTATGTGTGTTGGTATATATGTGTGTGTGTGTGTGTGTGTATACACACACACACACATATATATAAGTATGTTTCAGATAGGTAGTGAGCCAGTCAGACAGAGAGAGAGAGAGAGAGAGCGTGGGAAAGAAAGAGACTGACTTTACCAACTGGAAAATTGTATATGCCTTTAAAATATTTTTCCCCATATTCATTTCAGTGCCTTAGACATTAAAGCAGTTGTATGCATATTTGAATACATGTGATTGAGTTTTTCCTTTAATAGCCTCCTATTATTTTATTGGTTTTATGAGTGAAAACAAGGTAGAAAGAGGAAAGACCCAGATGTTTCTATTTTCATTTACTAAGACAAGATATTAGCACTGATTGAAGGAATTTTAAAGCAACCAAGGTCACTTACATATAGCCCTACTGTCCCTCAAGTAAATCATCATTAATTTTCTTTACAAAAATTAGAAAAGAAGGGTGCTGACTCAATGGAACATATTGCTGTAGGTCTGTAACTATATAACACTGTGAACACTAAAAAAAATTGGTTAGTATTCTTGACACTGGGACTACAAACACAAAGCATTTGAAAAGAAGCCACATGATTTGGCATAACTAGTTGGATCAATACGTGAACAAATAAGCTCTTAGGAAGTCAGTTATATCATGCCAAACAAACTTCTGATTCTGAGCAATAATGGTGAGTGGTTTTAAACTTACTATGGATATAACCAAAATTTGGTGTGAATATTAACCACTTTTATATTTTGGTTGGGTGTCAATGCACATATTTTGAGCTTTGACTGTGAAATCATTATCCATTGCATTATTTTTTCCACTTAAATGGCATTTTGAATTGAGTTAGACACATGGCCTCAATGCTAATTTGATACAAATATTGTCAACTATAACACACTGCTTTTATGAGGACTTTGGGAAAATACTTTCTTGTTTCCTTTTAATTAAGATTCACAATCTGTTGCTCCATGAGTTTATTGTCAATGGTTACATAATTTTAGTATTTGTCTTAAAACAGAAGGAATGTATTACTGTGGCTAATTTATTTCCATATATTTATTTCCCCTACTTATTTCCATAGGTTTCACATATTTATTCTTGTTAATATATATGTTTTGTTCTGTATCAGTAAGCCAATACCTCCCAAGGTATTTATTTGAGGAAAAAGTCAGTTTTTGGGGTAATATTGTGGAACACTCCTCCAGCTATAATGATAATTTTTTTAAAAAGTAACACTCACAAGATTCCCAAACCCTTAGGTCTATAGGATAATTAATAAATTAAAATGTTTCATAAATATATATATTTTTATATATGTACATATATCAGATATTTTTAATGTCCCAGAAGCTTTCCTGGTCAGTGGTATTAAATCATCAGATAGCCATGAAAAAAGCCATTTATTCATGTACAAATGATAAGCAGTCCATGAACTGGGGACACGATAATTTGATGTTATTTAACCAGCAAGTGCTAGTGACAGTGTAAGTGTAGATAGATAGATACACACACATATATATTTAGATATGTGTAGATGTATGTGTGCATATATGTGCATGTGTACTATATACATGTATTTTCTGTGTGTATGTACTTTTTTCAAAGTAAATAACTTTATAGTTCACCAGACCAGAACTGATTCTAAGACTCTTAACAAGGACACAACCTGTACATAACTAGGTGGGATATTTTTGCTTTTTAATGAAGAGTCACTTTCACACAATATAGTTTATGAACCTGTCTCTTCTGTATAGCAAATAGAATTTTCCACCTTGTCACATGAAGAAATACGTATCATGATGTGGTGGAGACCTAAGAGATGAAGTCCTGGCCCTGCTGCTTACTAGCAGTGCAACATAGGCAAATGTCTCTGTGATTCTGTTCCTATTCTATCAAGTAGGACTTCTAATCCTTGTTGTGCCACTTCATTGGGTTGTTTTGAGGATCAAATGAGATAATGATCTCATTTATGACTATAAAAGGACTCTGGAAGCCCTAAAATGCTACCTATACGTAAATGGGGATATGGTTACTGATTAGTCAAGTACCCAATAGGTTTTAGAGTCTGTTTAAAGATAAAGGATTCTTGTAATTTTTGCAGGCTACTCAGAACCGAAGTTAGACCCCTCACCCACAAATGCCTATTCTGCCAAAAAGTCTTGCACATAATCAAGAAATAATCTATTATAAGAAGATTTGCAACTATTGCAAAGAACCCCATGGTTAATATAGTGTGGACCTGCCTATATTACATTAACCTTGAGATGCTGGATGCTAGGCATCGTCCTGCAGATGCAGTGATAAGTTATACATGTCAGTCATCTATATAGTAAGCCATGAGCTTCTCTACTGTGTGTAAGCCATCATCTACAAACCTATATGGCCTTTGACTCCTTCTATATGTCATGTGTACTAGTAAATCATGATTCAGATTTTTAAAAAATGCATCATGGCGCATTATTTAGCTTGGATATGTGTACCTCCTTCATGAAGATAGTATTGCTGTGAAAAATGATAAATTATGATTTGGTGATATTCTGAAAAGACTTTTTTAAAAATTGACAGTTAAAAATTTTTGAAATCTTTTAGAAAATGAGAAATGGCATTCTAATAATTATAGCTACCAATTATTGGGCACTGAATATATGCCAGGTTGTGTGCCAGGTGTTTTACACGTTTTATCTTATTTAATCATTAGCCCATTTTGATGCGGTGAATACTTTTGTTAACTATGGATGAGTATTAACAGATGAGAAGCTGAATTTCTGAAAAGAAATTTGTTCAGGGTTGCATGGCTAATAAATGGCATACCACAGTGCCGGGCTTATCTGGCTTCAAAAGGCTTGCCCTTATCCATTGCATGTAGGAATTGTACTCTATAGACAACTTCCCTTTTCTTCACTACTTTATGAAAACCTCTTACCACTTTATCTAAAGACATTATTGATGTGTTACTTTAACATAGAGATGTGATTCATAGGCAATGTAGTGCAGCCAAAGGTCTTGGAATGAGATACTAGAAGACCTGGCTCCAAGTCCAAGCTTCCATACAAAGCAGAGTCATTTTGCAAATGTCACTTGCTCTCTTTGAGCTTCAGTTTTCTCATCCATAAAGGAAAGATGATAAAACCTTTTCTGAGGAATTACTGGAAGGTTGAATGAGGCACTCTCAGCTGTGTTAAGAAATAAATTATTATAATTGGACCTGATATCTCTTTCTAACCTATATTAGGTAAATTCTACTTTTTCCACTGGTGAGAAGGGAACTATTATTTACTGAACATCTAATATGTACCAAGTGCTTTATTTTCATTAATTAATATTAACTACAAAGTTAGAAATTAGATATCATTACCCCAGTTTTGTAGTGAGTAAACAAATATTTTGAAGTGGCAAATTCTCCCATATACTGCAAAATAATAAGAAATGAAGTCAATAATCCCACTCGACTCTTCGCTCTTCTCTTCTGTAGGCTGGAGCCAGGTCTCTGCAGTACCCAGCAAGATTCCAGTATGTTCCTCACACATATCAACTTGGAATGGTCATTGCATTTGCCTGCTTGAATCCTCTACTTGGTTTTTTTTTTTCCCTATATCTTCCAGTGGACGCTCCTTCTTGTTATTCTTCTTACTTTTTTGGGGGAACAAAATCTGACAGATGCTGTCCTACTGCTCCTAATCGCCAGTCACATTACCTATTTTGTCTTCTTTATAGCACTTGTCACTGTCAGCAATTACTGATATATTTACCTAGGTATTGATTGACTCCTCCGATAGAATGTAAGTTCCCTGAGACCAGGGGCCTTGTCTCTCTTGTTTGGTCCTTCATCTCAGCACTCAAAGTGGAGCCTGGCACAGTAGGTACGCTATCAGTAACTGCTGAATGAATGATGTTCAGCTGTCTCTCAAAATCTATTTTCTACCACCTAAGGAGGATGAAAACATTTTAAATGTAACCTTCAGTTTCCTGAATGAATATCAGTGTTTTCCCTGAATGTCACCTAATTTCCTGCAAAGATGTCTTGGTGCTAATAAGCTGGAGTATCAGTGAGTGATTTGCATCTGTGCTGGGACAGCAAAGGTACTCTGACACGGGGTCTCTTTTGGCATCATGAATGGTAGTTCTTAGCCATGATAACAGGTTAAACATACAAGGCATGGTACACATGAAAACTAATGAACTTTTAAAGACTTTTAAAATGCAAATATAATGCTTATATCTTGAGGACACAGTTGGCAGTCAATCTTTAAAATGTAATTCCAAATAGAAAACTGAATATAAAAATGGTCCATGTGCCTTGGCAACTAGTACAAGCTAGTTTTGCAGTAGGCTAGCTAAAATTTTGTCTACTTTGTTATTGAAAACTCATTAAGAAAAGAATTGATTTGAACTGTACTTGCTTGAGTGCATTTATCATAGCAAAAAACCTAATTATGAACACTTCAGAGTTGATGGTTCAAGAAATAAGATGGCCATGGATGAACTGTCAGGCTTTTAGTTGAAAATATGGAATCATCAATTAAGATATAAGTATCATTTGGGTTTTAAACATAAATTTAATCTGGATATCAGCTATAAGAAAAGATCATACTATAATCTAGTGAAGAGGCTTTTTTTTAAATTTAGTCACAGCAGAAATCTAATTCTTGAAGGAAGATTCATGAATCCCTTGGAAGGATAGATTCTCTGTTTTATGTTTTTCTTAAACAATACTTAGATAATTTATGTAATTGTGCTTCAGCTTTGATAATATTTCTTGATAACTAGGTGTAATTTGCATTAATTTTTATAAATTGCTCTGATTCCTTGCTATAAAATTTTTTTTCTGTTTTGTAATTGTTTGTAGTTTGTGAATGATGGATCTTTGTCACACGTAGTAGTATTGCAATTTAAAAAGTTATTTTTCAGTGTCCACATTGTGCTTGAAAACTTGTCACTTCTACCCAAAGTTTTGCCTGTAACAAACAACCCAAATCCTGAAGCAGCATTAGAAATTTTTTTATTCTGAAGTCCTTTCTTTAACTTATTTCTAGGGATGATAAGGCTTTATTAAACAGTGACTGACAATAACTACATTTTCTTGATGACTGAAATAATCAAGGAAAGTTACTACACCAGGAAACCCTTTTTGCCTTAGGCTGGGTTAAAGAAGTATCTTTTATCTATGCTTCTATAATGTGCTTATATTTATCATAGCATTTACCGTTTTTTTTTAAAACAAGATAATGTGTCCTTTTCCACTAATAGGTAGTGAGTTTCTCAAAAGTAGATGATCCAGATGCCGTGTCAATCTTATAAACTCAGATTCTGGCATAGTTGTTGGCACATGGTAAGTATTAAATAAATAATTGCTGAACTTGAAATCTAAATGAATACTTTGCTCTTTTCAGTTACATTCTCAGAGACATTTAAGGTTTTTCAATTATTTCCTCCTCCACTGAATGACCCCAGTCTATTTTGGAGTTAGTGGCGTTACTGCTTTGGCTAGGTTTTTCTGTGTAATCTATTCTCACCTGTACTAGCTTTCAGAGCTTTTCTCATAGTTGCTGTTTCTCATCTGCTTTGATACAGCAGACCAGATAACTAAGCACATTAAAACAATAAGCTAAATTTTACAGACTTTTAACCTCTGAACAACTTCTGAACAAAGCCTTATGCTTATCATTGTGTTAGGCATCATGGTGGTACAAAGAAAATACAAGACACAGTTCCTCCCAATTTATCTGGAGAGGCAATATGTGAAAAGGGAACACAACTGGAGAATGAGATAATATATTAGTGAATTGTGAAGTACAGATGAGGGCAAAGGAAGTATGGCTTAGGGAATTGGGAATTCAAGGAAGGCTTAAATTACCATGGCAAACTATATGATTAGATCTAAACATTGAAAGTTAAGCAAGAAGAAATTGATTGGGTGATTGACAGAATTTAAGTTGTTTGAGGAAAAAAATATAATATTTGACTATATTAGATTTTTCTTATTTTAGGCCCAGCAGTCTCTTATTCTGGGTCATTTAGGGAAATCCATTTAACTTTGATTATCAATTTTCTATTTCAGCATTTTTTTTATTTGTAGATTGCTTCATCATCTTAGAATTGGTTAGAATATAAATTCTAAAGCAAACATTTGGAAAGCCATTTATTTTACACTGTCATTTCTGTACATTACAACTGTTTATGCCATGGCTCAGCAGCAGATATAGAATGTCTTAAAGTTCTCTATAAGTGGTCAGAATCCTCCTCTGCCATCACGTAACAGTTGCATTATTTGATCACTTGTTTACAAAATAAAGATAATTCGACAAAAAAAAAAATCCCCAGAGCATACTCAAAACAACGATTAAACATCATCCCATATGCTTTGTAAATATTAATTAGCACAATTAATTAACACAAGGAGTTCTTTCTTCATTCAGCTTTATGAGTTCATCCCATTGTCTCCTATGTGCCTTTTTTGGAGATTAAAAATTCCTTGTTGAAAACGTCTGTATTTGCCATTGGTATGCGCACCTTAAACAACCAAAACTCTGGTCATGATCTCAGAAATCAATTACTTCAGTCAGATTGCTCTGAGTAACTGAAAAAGGGAGAAAAGGTTTCTGGGTGCTTTAAATTCTTCATAATTCTTATACCACAGTGGTCAGTGTTAGTAGCTGAATGGCAACTCTTCCAGCCAGAGTCTGCTATTGATGCATATTTGACTTGGAGGGTTTTGTGATTTGGCAAGAACCTTAGGGAGACTTCATAACTCTATCAGAAAATTCACTGCCCTCTGATGGGTGCCAACACATAATGTGATAGAAAATCAGCCAGATGTCTGATAATATACCATCCAGAGCACTGGGATTAATCTTTTTTCTCTTTAGCTTCTTTAAATTCATTTTGTAGCAAAAGCATCTCTTACTTCAAGATTCAGTTCACTTGTCACCTCCTTTTTGCAATCTTCACTTGCTTCAGGGGAATTAATGGCTGCCACTCTAAGCCTGCCATTCTGTGCTTATATGACTAAGTAGGTTACATTTTTAATTGAATATATATCCATCTCTCCTAAACTGTGATCTTCTCAGGCACCAAGTTATACTTGTTTTTGTTATCTCCCGCACATTGTAAATTCTCCAACATTTGCCGTCATAGTCAATGAGTGTGAACTATTAGTTGACTCAATTATCTCTGGTTATTTCCACCAAAAACAAAACAGCCTTGAAATAGTCTAGAATCTTACTTAAATACTTTCACAATAGGATGTATTTGCAAAAAGGTAGTATTTCATTTACTTCATGCAAGAAGTTTTAATTACTAAGGGCATTCATGAAAATAATTATGAGTTAGTTTAACCTAAAAGTTGGTTCACAGCATGAACACCAAAAATAAAAGTATAATTAGGTTTTTGTATATTTTAGTTTTATTGGAGGAGGGTTGGAAATGAAGCAAGAGCTTCAGAATTTGAAAGAATGCCTGGTTATAATGAGAAAATGACAGTAACAAAACTATACTCACATTGTAGATTCTTAGAAAAAATGCTTATTTATTTATAGAAGTCATTTTAAGAAAAGGAGCAAATTGCATAAAATGATATTTCATTTACTTATTTTGCTTATTATCTATAATAAGTTGATATTCTTCATAATTCATTGATCTAGAAAATAAGTCCTTGACATGAAGAGTTTTGTTTGAGATTGTTGAGAAAAGAACGTGAGATTTTGAGTCAGGAGAACTGAATTTTAGTTCTAGCATGGCCCCTTATGAATTATGTGGTTATGGCCAAGTCCTTCTATTTCTTAGAGGCTCAGATACTTCATTTGTACAATGGACGTAATAATTTCAGTCTCACAGGAATTAATTGCTCATCAACCACTAAGGGTCATGGGGATAAATATTTATATTTTATAAATATAAATATTTATAAATTTATAAATGGTGATTTATATTTTACTTGGTGTCATAGGGCACCAGTGTATAATTCAAGGCTTGAACATCCTTATTTGTTATGTCATATTAAATCCCAAATAGTAAGTAGCATACTACAACAGCTTGTTATATATCTCTGTAATGTATCTTTGAATAAAGGCTATATTCTCCACTTGCACATTGGTGGAACCTAACGGGGGTAGCTCCCAGGAGGTCCATTCAGCTTGTTGAATGTAAATGCCAGCAACATGCATAACTTCAGTGTCATCAACAATCTGATATGAGCCCAGTGCTCACTGCATAACACCAGGGCCAATGAGTTAAAGATCCAACTTCCCCAGTAGTTTTCTAAATGGCTTCAGGAACTCATTTTAATGCTTCCAGCCTGATGATTCTATGCCTCTATGAAAGCCAATATATTACAACAGAGTCTGTGTAGAGTCCATTGTTTTCTGAGTTATTGGGAACTTCAGATTGGGAGTTTTGTTCTTTATACTCCCTAACTGCATTGATCTGCCTTGAGAGTCATGACAAACATTATTTTCTCCCTGTGGAATGGTAGATAAAAGGCAGTTCCATAGTTCCACAGCAGTTCTGACCTGCTTCTCAGAAATCAAATAGATCAATACATTTTGTTCTTTCTCTTTTTACCTCCTTCCCCCTTCTGTTCCCATCCCCTGAAACTAGATAGAGTCTCATATCATTGGGAAGCCAAATTGCAAAGCTAATACTATGTTTTTGGCAATTTGGAGACTTCTGGTATAATGATTACTTTTAAAGGGCAGAGTAGGGGATGACAATAATTGGGGCACATTTTAGCACTTTGATTAGCCAGATTTCCATTTAAGGTTGTTAATTGAACATCCATGATGGGCAACGTTGCCTTGTGATCATCAGTGTGTCACCAAGGGTAAAATGCAAATACTCCATGCTCCTCATCATCAAGGACTTTCCAGTTTAGAAAGAATGTTGAAGTTTGGAGTATTGATTACTGACTCCTCTTTTCCAGGTTCTAACCAGTAGAAAATAGGGACAAAAGTGCAAATGGGGATCAGAGTATCAGTTTTATTATTAGTGGCAAGTGGCTCGTAGTTGGAAAAGCTGTAATGCAGAATTCACTGTGGACCTAAGACAAAACTTCCAGGTTACTTCTAGGTCTCTGAATTAGACTTCAGAGCCTACCTGTGGAGAGAGCTGTGTCTGTATATGGTCCCAAGTGCTTTTATGCATTTAGCCACCAGGAAGTTCTCTGGCGGAGTAAGAAGGAAGCGGGGGATATCAGGCTTCTACGTGTGCACCTGGATGAGAGAACCTGGGCTCTATTTAAGAAGTGCTGATAGAGGGGAAGGGGAAGACTTAGTCTCCATGCAGATAGTGAAATAGACGGAACAGCACTATCACCACCTTTAAACCTAAACAGCCCTATTCCTTTTTTACATGGCCCAATGAACATCAATTTTTGACCAATAAGATTACCTGCTTCTCATATGGAATATAGAGGTTATGCTCAGCAACTGAAAATCTGTTTCTCTTTTGTGTAAGGAAGGGGTGAAAATTTACTCTTCTAAGAGAAAATGAGATTCTCTTCTAACCAGGAGTGATAATATGTGTACACAAATAAATACTATAACAAAAGTTCCCTAAAAATTTAAACCCTTTAGCTATTTAATTATAAGTTTGTGTGGAAATTATCTTAAATGTTTTTGTGAATGAAGCTGGATATAAATAATTAAATAAATACTTGTACTCATCCCTTACTGACGAGTTTAGTTGCCTCTCTGATGTCAAAAATTTACAAAAGATAGTAATTTTTTGTTTGTTTGTGAAGAAAACAGGTTAATCACAAGGTTCTCCTCAGAGAGAATCACTGAAAAAGACCTTTCCATAATTTTATTAATATTACGAATAACATAAATTATAATAATTGTTAGGTACTGAGGTCCCGTAAGTGGTAGGTCTTACACTAAGTGTTTCATGGGGATTACATTTATCTAAATTTTTTAGATAATGTTCAAAAGTATGTTTTATGCTATTCCTATTATGAAAAATTTTCTCATTCCTCTGTTGTCCCTTTAAATTATTTTTCAAGGGCCAGTCCAAGAATCACCTGTTCTGGGAAGTCTTCTGCAGTTTTTCCTCACCGATATTATTTTTTAATTCTAGGAAATCCCGTAGTTCTCCTGTAAAACGTGGTCAGTACTTCTCAAGCGGTAAAGGCACTCATTGTATCTGCGTACGGGCATGTGCCTCATGTTTCACTTACCTCGTGGGCAGATAGCAGCCTTTGCACTCTCCCTCGACGGTCTCGCTTCACCTAGTGCCTTATCTCATTAAATTGTCAATAATCATTAACTTTTAAATTATACCGTCCGTGAGTGAGAAGTTAGAAATTAGGAGGACTTGATTTTTATAACTTGAATTTTTATTTGTTTAAGTATGCCATTAATTCATACAATTAACCTGATTGCATGAAAGATAAATAGATTTTATTCTCATGCACAGCAAAGTAACTTATTTCTGACAATAGTTTAACATTTCAGATATTCCATACTAAATATTGTACAAATCATGATAAAGAAATTTTTCTACATGGCTTCATCCTAAACTGAGAAACATTTGTATTCTACTTGGGCAGTTTTATTTTTAGTATCTCCATTTTCCAAGACATGTATAATAATCATCAAGAGAGAGAATTTGCTGGGAAGGAGCATCGTGTGGTTGAAAAGATACTTGTTCAGGAATCAGGAGTCACTCTTTTTCCACTTAAGCTTCATAATCAAAATGGAACTTTGGGAAGTCCTGTCATTTTTACTCAACTGATATTTATGGAGTTCTCATTGTATATAAGTCACTGTTCCAGACTTGAGATATTGTAGTGAGCAAAATATATAAATGTTTCTGCATTTATGGGGAATAACTTCTAGTTTCCCTTTTTGAGAATATTTCCCTATAAATAAGGAACTCTCCACTTAGTAAAATGAGAATATTGAATATTTAAGGACTGAATGTCATCATTGCCAAATGGGAAACATTGTGCTTTTCCAAGACATTAACAGTTTAGTTACATGTCAATCTTGGTCACTATGGAAGCAAACATCTTCCTATCACTATCAAGGGAGTGGTTCTGAGGTGGGGGCTTCTGTTTCTTATCTGTGCTAGGCAAGCTTTGTTAAAGAGCTCTCAATCTGGTTTTTTGTTGATTTGCTAAAATAGAAAATGATTTCAATCTTTTAAGGAAGGAACCACTAAAAATGGTGAGATGAGTGATGTTAACCTACACTAATGTGGCAGCAGAGTTTGGGATCATCTTCAGACTCTTTTCAACCTGATCAGGCAATTTAATGAACACTGGGCAGGAATAATCAATCCTCAGAATATCATGACTATATGATACTAATTTGCATTATTCGCTGGACCCGTCTTACTAACTTGCTGTGGCCTTCACATAGGAATAAGACAGGAATCGCAAGGTGCATCTCAGAGACTGATGTAGCTCATGCTGAAAAGAAGTGTCAGGTGAATCATAGCCAGACCTGAGAGAACAAACCTGTTATCAATAAACAAGTAAATTATTTTAAAATGTTGAAGTCTGAGTATACCATAGCTTACAGTCACTACCCACACTATCTATGCACCCCTAATACATACAATATAAATAATATAATTATAGCATAGTGTAATATGTGTTATAGTCATCCTGTGTACCCAGCGGTATGAGATACATAGTTAAGAACTAAATCTCCTTAGCAAAGACTTAAGATAGAGGTGTGGTATGTGGACTGGGTAATGAGGGTTCTTGAGGCTCTTATTGTTCTATGAAAAGGAGGAAGTACATTCCAGACAAAAGCTACGGCACATATAAATGAGAAAAATGCAAAAGTATGTGGGATGACTAGTGAAACATGAACTACTAACTTCTGGTTTCTGGTCCTACATGTAGACGGCTTGGAAAAGCAATTCAATGGAGCAAAGGCAGTCTCTTCAAAAAAGGATACTTGAACATCTAAATATCTGCTTGCAAAAAGAAAAAAAAAAAGAAAGATTTTATACCTTTTACAAAAATGAACTCAAAGTGGGTCATAATGACACCAATGGACCTAGTGGAGCTAATGTAAAACATTTAACTATAGAATTGCTAGAAGATAACATAGGAGAAAATCTAAGTGACCTTGGGTTTGGCAATGACTTTTTAGATAAAACACCAAAAACTTGATCCATGAAAGAGAAAACTGATAAATTAAACATTATTAAAAGTAAAACTTATGCTCTGTGAAAGACACTGTTAAGAGAATGAGAAGACACCACAGACTTAGAGAAAATATTTGCAAGTCATATAGCTGATAAAGGATTGGTATCCAAAATAATAGAGAACTCTTAAAGAATCAACAACAAGAAAACAAAAAATCCAGTTAAAAAGTGGGAAAAGATGTGAACACACACCTCACCAAGGAATATTTTGATGGTAAATAAGATTAGGTAAAGATGCTCAACATCATATGACATTAGGGAATTGCAAATCAAAACATCAGATACTACTACACACCTATTAGAATGGCTAAAATCCAAAACTTGACAACACCAAATGCTTGCAAGGAAATGGAGCAACAGGAACTCTCCTTCAATGCTGGTAGGAATGCCAAATGGCACAGCTGATTTAGAAGACAGTTTGGCAGTCTATTACAAGGCCAAACATAGTCATAACATATGATCCAGCAATCATGCACATAGGTATTTACCCCAATAAGCTGAAAACTTATATCCACAAAAAAATCTGCAGATGAATGTTTACATAAGCTTTATTCATACCTGCTCAAACTTGAAAGGAATAAAGATGTTCTGCCATTGATGAATGAATAAACAAATGTGGTACATCCATACAATGGAATATTATTCAGCAATAAGAAGAAATGAGCTACAGAGAGACATGGAGGAACCTTAAATACATATTGCTGAGTGAAAGAAGCCAATCTGAAAAGACTACATACTGTATGATTCCAAGCATATGACATTCTAGAAAAAGCAAACATATAAAAATAGTGAAAAGATAAGCATTTTCTAAGGACTCAGGTGGAGTGAAAAAGGGAGGGTTCAAAAGTTTGTGCACAGAAGATTTTTAGGGCAATGAAACTATTATGTATGAGACCATAATGGTAGATACATGACATTACACATTTTTCTAAACCTATAGAACTGTACAACACAAAGAATGAACCCTGATATGAACTATGGACTTTATTTAGTAATAATATGTCAATCTTGGTTCATCAATTATAACAAATGTACATTTATTCAAGATATTAATAATAGGGGAAACTGTATGTGGGTGCGAGTATTTGGGAACTCTCTGTACTTTCTGTGCAATTTTTCTGTAAACCTAAAATTGTTCTAAAGAGTGAACTACTTAGTGTGGGAGATAAGAGTGAAAAATTAATTTCAGGTCATATTGTGAAGAACTATGTGAGAATTTGGTCCTCTTTAAAATTCTTTGCCTTGGTCCACAATAGATTTGAGATGGCTCATGGAAATCAACAATACAAAAGTAACATATTAATCATAAGTGAAAAAATCAAACCATTGAAATTTAAAATAACAGGCTAATGCATATGTATGTAAACCAATCAGGTAGGTACACTTTGTAGGCATAAAAGCTTATGGAGCTTCTATATTTGAACCAACGAATTGACCCAGAACTCCTTGGAAGCCATAGTAAAAACAGATACATAGTCATTTACATAGTTCTTATTGTTTAATTTTGAGGTATAGCAAATTTAGCTACTTCTTAAAGAAAATTTTCAAACAGCATCTCATTGTGAGAGTATTGAGGTATGGCACACAACAAAAGAGAACCCAGAACAAAATAACTCTTTTAGTATAAATTATTTTTGACTCTTTTTAATAATGATGGGGGCATGTTGTATATTTAAGAGTCTAGTACTTCTGTACTTTCTTCTTTTTCATCTAGGTTCAATTCATTCACCCATTCATGCATCTATTTAAAAAATATGTTGCATACCTACTATGTACCAAACATTTATCTAGATATTGGGGATAAATCTGTGAACAAGTGGGGCTTACACTCTAGGGAATTAATCAGATAATTGTTCAGAATATTTAGCAGTGATAGATTCAAGAATAAGTGTTGTAAATACAACCTCCACCATAATTTAAAAAAACTTATTTATCCTTTATTAAAAGCACCATGTGTCACTTATTAATGTTCCTAAAGCAAATGAAGAGGATACCTATAGCAAATGAATATGTAGTAGTTTGCTCTGTCATGTCATTCAGATGAGTTTAGGTTAGTTCTTGCTTCTAATTTATGGTATTATTGGAGATTTATGGAAACTCTCTGCATGAAATCTCCAAGTAGACAGTCATTCCCATACCAGAATCTACAGTGAGATCAGGAAGCTATTACGGAAAGTATGAGGACTTGAAACATTGAAGTCTTTCCACCCCAGGATTACATAAGGACTATAGGGAATAGATTTGGAAGGGCTGAAGACACGTATTTGTTATGTTTTAGGTAAGCCCTGGGTATATTTCACCCAGAGGACTACCCCTAATCCCTTTACCCCAGTCCTGTGGGAACTCTGAAAACTGTTTGCCTGTGTGTTGCTAAGTGCCCAGGCTGAGGTCACAGTGTTACCTTCAGCAGCATGGGGACGTCTATGAAGTCATTACATAGAAAATGTGTTTGATATAGGGGCTCTCACAGGTATTGCTCAATGTCACCTTACAGTTGAGCCACAATATCTCCACACCCTCTGTAGTGGGTTGATTAGTGTTTCTCAAAATTCATGTCCACCTGGACCCTCAGAATGTGACTTTATTTGGAAATAGGGTCTCTGTAGATATAATTAGTTAAGACTCATGAGATGATTTCATACTTGATTTAGGGTGGGCCCTAAATCCAATGTGTCCTTATAGTATCCTTAGAAGGAAAGGAGAGATGCAGAAACACACAGAAAAGAGGGCCAGGTGAAGACAGAAGCAGAGATTGGAGTGATGCCGCTACAAGTCAAGAATACCAAAGATTGTCAGGAACTCCCCACCAGAGCTAGGAAAAGGCAAGAGAAGATTCTTTCCTGGAAAATTCAGATGGCCTTGCTAACATTTTGATTTTGGAATTCTAGCCTCCAGAACTGGGAGAGAATAAACGTATGTCTTTTAAGCTACCCAGTTTATAGTAATTTGTTATGGCAGCCCTAGGAAGCTAATATACCTCCACACACTGAATGTGAGAAACTGTAGACAAATACAAGGAAAACACACAACCAATCTCGGAGTCTTCATCATTCAGTGTGGTAAATAAGCCGAAAACAGCACTTCTCTTACAGACAGAATCTTCCCAAATCCTTTTTGCAATGAAACAGAATCCAAAAAATAAATGAATAAAACTTAAAAGACAAAGACCTAAATTTTAGATTCTTAAGACAGGCTTTTAGTGAAATTCATCTGAGTTATCGTGTCAAAGCATAAAACATTTTGACTAAAAATTAGAATATTTCAGCATATATTATTATTTTTTTATCCTTTTGTTGTTGGTTTTATTCTGTACCTATCAACAGTCAGGTCAGATCCTGGCTCTCCAACTAACTGTTTAATTTTGGTAAGTTACTCTTTCTGCCTTAGTTTCCTCATTTGTCAAATGGGGATAATAATAGTTACTAGTTATGGGTTTGTTGTGAGGATTAAATAAATCAATAAATGTAAATCATTCAGAGTAGTATTTGACACATAGGAAGTGCCTAAATTATGTCAGCTATTATAAAAATTTCTGCTCATCTATTTGAGATTTGTTTTGCAGAGGCAATAGTATCACAACTATTGATTTTAAAATATTGAAAGACTTATATGGCAGGAAATGAAATTCTGAACAATATTTTCTAATCACAGATTATATCATTAATATATATGGAGAAAGACTGAAATATTGAGTTATTTTCTAATCTTATAACTAGCAAATACCATGTTTCAAATTTTAATCTCTGAATTCTTGTTACATTTCTTATTTAATGCTGAGCTATGACAAGGAGATAAATGTGTTATCTGCTCCATTAACTAAAATTTGTTTGAAAAAAAATCTTATTACATTTGCAAAGCAGGATTCACAAAACAAGCTGCCAAAACAGCTGTGTAGTTCTAAAAATAATAATAATGAATCTAAGTATAACCCCATCACACTCTCTTAAAAAATTACTTTTAGGCTTCTTAGAACTTTGAAATTGTCTTATATTTTCATCCAGTTGACATGTTATAAAAAATGTTTTTTGATTGCATGTTGTGTTAAGATAGCATTTTTCAAAAGAGTATCTCTTTTGTAAATGTAAATTTTAAAAGTGTTTCATCAGCCATACAGTCAAATGCTAAGCTAAATTATTTGCATAATTTAATATGCATTACCTGCCCACCACACAAATACTCTTTCAGAACTGGAAATCAAATCCAAATCTGGAAGAGACCCTGGAGATTCTCCAGTCCGTTCCCCTACTTTAATAGATGTGGAAACTCAAGCCCATGTAAACAGTAGTGAGCACTGCAGCACAGTTGTGGCTTCTGCAAGTGACACTCTTAGTTACCTAATTAAAATCAGGAAGAGATATGCCTCTTTTATACCAAAAGCTTCAAGTGAAAGCCCTGAAGGGCATTGGCCAAATTGTTGCCCCCACTGCAGGCCAAGCACAGTTCTTTGTTTTCTCTTGGAAACCTTCTTTATATTCTCTTGGTTTTGCAATCACAGTTATTCATATGGATAGAGATATTTACAAAATTCTTTCTCACTGAGCCTAAGAAAAGTAATAGATGTTTTACAACTAGCCCTCAAATTTGTCTCTCCATACCAGCTTCTGGCTTCTCCTTTCTGGCCTTGGCTTGTCTATAACATCTGAATAAACTTAAGGCAACACTTTCACTTAGAAACAATCTATTCTCTGATAGGAACAGCAGGGAACCATTTTATCAATAAATGGAGAGTGTTAAAATAAAAATTACTTTCCCATAAGACACCCTGGTTTTCTGTGAGTTCATGAAACATAAATTTAAAAATAAACTAGAACAGAAAATTAATGAATTCACATCCTAAAACCTTGTCAGACCACATTCAGAATATTGTGATTTGCTCTGGATGACAATTTAAACAGGCTTGTTCATTTTACTCAGCACTAGATTTCTAGATTTCCTCTCTGTTGTTGTGTAGGCTTGGGGTCCATTCAATTTTTTCCATACATTTCCTTTGAAAAATGTGCTCTTGTAAGGGGAAAGAAACTTCAGTGCTTACATATGGACTGGAGTGAATATGCCCTAGAAATATATATGGAGAACGACTGAAATATTGAGTTATTTTCTAATCTTATAACTAGCAAATACCATGTTTCAAATTTTAATTTCTGAATTCTTGTTACATTTCTTATTCACAACTGGTAAATCAGCTTTCTTGTCAGTGGGCATTTGCATTGTTTCCAGGTTTTTGCTTTTTGTTTGTTTGTTTGAGACAGGGTCTTACTGTCACCCAGGCTGTACTACAGTGGCCTCATCATAGCTCACTGCAACCTCAAACTCCTGGGCTTAAGTGATCCTCCTGCCTCACCTTCCCAAGTAGCTGAGACTACAGGTGCATACCACCACGCCCAGCTAATTTTTCTATATTTTTGTAGAGACAGGGTCTTGCTCTTGGTCAGGCTGGTCTCGAACTTCTGGCCTCGAGCGATCGTCCCACCTCAGCCTCCCAAAATGCTAGGATTACAGGTGTGAGCCACCACACCCAGCATTTTTGCTTTTTGAACACTGTATATATAAGCCTGTTTAACTCCAAGGTTTAATGATTCTTTTTGAATTGCTGACTTTTAACATTGATAATCTAGAAAAGTAAGTAACTGTTGTTGCATCTCTTGTCAGTAATTGCTGGGTTTATGTGGAATGGTGTGTTGTATACAAGATGCTCTTGGTAATATAATTTCTGTTAGTTTCAGATTCTAGGGAAACAGGAATTCCAGACCAGCTCAATGGGGTGACAATAAGGAGACATCCTTAGCTAGGAGGTTGGAATGAGGAATTATCTGTAGAATATGATCAAGCCAGTCTCATGATTTATAAATTTTAGTGATTTACTGGAGAGCAAGAAATAAAGTACGGATTCTTTGGCTTGACATTCATATCTCTCCATGTTTTGTTTTGTTTTGTTTGAGACAGGGTCTTGCTCTGTCGCCTAGGCTAGAGTGCAGTGGCATCATTATAGCTCACTGCAACCTCAAACTCCTGGGCTCAAGCAATCCTCCTACCTCAGCCTCCAGAGTAGCTGGGACTACAGGAATGTGCCACCACACCTGGCTAATTTTTGTATTTTTTGTAGAGATGGAGGTCTCACTGTGTTGCTCAACCTGGTCTCGAACTTCTGACCTCAAGTGAGCCTCCCAAAGTGCTAGGATTACAGGTGTGAGCTACTACCCCTGACCTCTGTCCATGTTTTGTCCTCAAAAAATATTTCTAGTTGTTTTTTTTACCCTGAGCTTTACTTAAACTTTACTTAACTAAAAACGATATCTTACCATTCCTTGAGCAAACTCTCTCCGTTCTTTTTCTATTATATTTTCCTGTATTGTTTCTACCAATCTTCAAAGATCCCACTCAGAAAACATCACCTTTACAAGCTTTTCCCACAGAGATAAGATTCAACTTTCTCATATATATCTATGTATTTATATCTATCTATATATCTGTCAAAAGAAAAAAATCACAACAAATTTAATTTGGAGATCTTAATTGGCTTTATTTGCAATGCTAGAATTGGGCCACATCTCTTATGAGCTGAACAGTTAAGGAAGGTTGCTTTTATAGACCTGTGGTCCTCAACACCGCGCCCCCGCCCCGAGTTGGGAACTAGGTGGCAGAGCTCCACCGCCCTCCCTGCCTCCCTCCCATCTGTGGAAAAATTGTCTTCCATGAAACTTAGGAACCTGAGACCGTACAGCAGGAGGTGAGTGGTGGGGGTACGGGAAGAGCAAAGCTTCATATGTATTTGCAGCTGCTCCCCATTACTTGCATCACCACTTGAGCTCTGTCCCCCCCACCCCCATCTGTGGAAAAATTATTTTGCATGAAACCTATCCCTAGTGCCAGAAAGGTTGGGGACTGCTATAAAAGGGCTGAGGAAAGCAGAAACAGAACAAAAAGCAGATTGGTCCTTTCAAAGTTACTTTCCTTGTAAAGGTTAAAGGAGAGAGGACTTTCTTATCACGCCAGCTAAAACTAGCCTGGTTGGGGATATGACCATTATCTCTTTCTCCTGATGTCCTGGAAGGTTAGATAAACAACTTAGTTTTGGATTGGTGGCATGGAACTTCAGCATGAGTAACTCCATTTTGGTTTGGTCTGTTGGACCTAGTGCAGGAGCTCAGTCAAAACCAATTGCCTCCTATAAATTTTTTAAATAGATCTATACTCAGCTTCATCATATATATTGTTCAGCAGATCTGTTTTCATTTTTTAAGAATGTATTTTCCCAGTAAGAACAATCAAAGCAACCTGCCCTAGATACATTTTAAAGAAACATCGGCAGGGACTTAACACTGATGGCATCATTGGACAAAAAGAATATGAAGACTTCCATGGTAACTAATATGAAGGGAATAAAGTATATTTGAAAAGGTCTATGTTTTAAACAACCATATTTCTCTAGGGTCACGCTATGTCCCCCATTATATCCCCAACTGGACATCAGTCATGCTAATTTGAGCAAATGTTTATATATCCTTAAATTATTCACATATTATTTGCTTTGACTTCAGAAAAGCCCTACAATTAGACAGGAGCTGTAACTGGAAACCATTTCTTCCTTACTCTCTCTCTCTCTTTTTCTCTCTCTCTTGCCAGGTTCTTAAACCCTGGCTATCTTAGCTAACACCAAATGGTTTTTATGGTTAGCTACTAATGTGACTACTTTCCTATTTTTATTACCAAATAGCTTCTCCCAAGTGAGTTAATAGGTATAGTATCATGAGGTATGTACAAACAGTTGGCAAACATGAAATTTTTAAGGTTAAGTGTTTTGCTCTGTTACTTCTTTTTGGTATAGCTTACTGTACACATTTTATGTACATATATACTTGTCACTGAATTTCTCACTTTAATATTTTGGTAAGTGTGTACACTAAATAAATATGTTATTTTACAGAAGCTGTTGTATTGAGGGAATTTTTACTCTGCTCTGCCTTGCTAGGTAAGAATTTAATAGGAAGATTTATCCTATAATGTCAGTATCTTTTTGGATGTAGGAAATAATCTTTATTAAATCCATTTCCTTTTATTTTTCCTTAAAAAATAGAGCATAGAAGTGTTTATAGGATGTCACAAAAGGTAATTAGGATGTGTTAACCTTGAGGCATCTATTTTAGATTTTATGTTTGTAACAATCTTCTTCAGCCTGTGTAATTATCTAGCTGATGGTGATCAATCATTATGATGCTGATGACAGGCATTTTTCATTGTTTTCAGTGCTACTTTTTTTAATCACTTACTTGACATCCTGAAGACTCAAATCCTTGAATCAATCCACTGAGCAGGAAGGACACAGGCAGCCAGCAGACAAACCAATCTCCCAGCTTGCTGTCTCAAGTTTGCACTCAGAGATTGAATCCCTCCATTTACTATTTTTGCCAGCATTTTTTAAAGAAAAAGTTTTATAGGAGTGGAAGTAAATTCTCTAAAGTCTTGACACTCTCAGTATTAGAAATACATTCATTCATTTAACATTTACTGAGGGTGTACCATGTATAAAGCCCTGGGAAAGAATATTCACCACCTTGAGAATGGTTTGCAGTCCAGCCACAGATATGGATATGCAAACAACCAATAATGCCAGGAGATGCCGCTTGACTCCTGGAGCTTAAATCTGAATGCAACGTAAGCTATTAGTGAGTCCCAGCATGCAGGACTCTCTTAGAGGTTCCACGTTTGTCTGTGCTGAGAACCCACCTTCAGCCCCAGGGAAGCCTGGTCCTTTTTTCTTCTTTTAACCAGTTGGTATTTTGTGGATTTTTCTTCTTTCTCCTTGCATCAGAGTATGCTGTTCATATTTGCTCTTTTCCACTAGAATGGAAGGTCTTTAACAGTGGGAATGGCAGTGTCTCTCAACCTTGCTTATGTGTGTAAATTCAGAGTGCCTAGTGCAAATGTTTGAATGGACTTCCCCATTAACACATTTATGTAACAGCATGAGTGGTTCCGTTGCCTTTTTGGAAAGGGGGTTGATTTCTTTATGAAAGGAGTAAATCCCTTCAAAGAGAAATCTTTGATCAAAGTACTTTGCCGAAAAGTGATAAAAACAAAATTGCTCTTAAATCTGTGGGCAAGTATGGCTCTATATACTTCACATACTCACTTCCTGCCCTGAATCCAATCTTGCAAAACTGGTTCTTAAAATTTGGTTACTGCTTTCTCCTCATCTATGAGGGTTCTGAAAAAGAGATGGAGATCGAGATAGATGATATTTTTCTTCTGAAACTGGACAGGAATTTGCCTGTGAAACAGGGTATGTAAGTGACGGCTTGCCAAGTTTAGCAGATCACACGTCAAGGGACATCAGACTGGGAAAGGATATTCCGTTCTCACCCACGAATGTGTCTACAATGGCTGTGATCAGTCGGGTTGTTCTTGGGCTCTCCCAGTGATGGAGAGCTCCCTCTCTTTCAGCACGCGTATTCTCTGACACGGGGAAAAATCAGGCAACTTGGAGCTTTGTGGCAAATAAGCCATAAATATCTTGCCTCATCTCTATGTAATGTCTTCTTTATTTTACTCAAACAGGGAAAGATCATTTAAAAGAGTACCTAGCATATCATATACACATGCAGGCCCCTTTTCCATTGTTGAAGATTTATATCCATTTAGTGGAGTGGTTTGTAACTTTCTGGTAATTAGGCTCAAGTTTCTATGCCCTGTAATCATGCAGCCATATTCATGATTACGTTTTGACAAAGGGATTTCACAGAATCAGATCGTATGTACACATAACATCCCCCCTCCCCTTTTGCTGTCTGCAGAGGACTAAAGGTAGACTTGAAATGAAATAAGCCCTCCGTGAAGCTTAGCTGCCATAAAGAAGCAATAACAGTTATTGAAAATTCCTGGAATAAATTGTGTTTGTATAAACTGTTTTTTCATTTTGGATTTGTCTCTGAGTGATTATTTCATTTTCAGATGGCTCCAAGGAACTTGGCCCATTAATATTTTTATGTAGCTTTCTGAATTTTCCAGGACTTACCATCATTTTTATTAGTCATTCCTAACATCACTTGGAGGAAAGCCAGTATTCTTCCCTCTTATGTCCTCCCAGAAAAACCTAGACCTGGAGAAGAGAAATTAATAGGACCAGGTCAGATTCCAGGCCAGAATGATGCTAAGAAGGACAATTTTTAAAAGCCACTTAAGGAGTCTGAATAAACCAAGTAGTCAGTTTATAGCCTGGAAAACTCTGATTCCTTAGGGTACTTCTTCCCATAAAACTGATGTCCCCAGCATCTATAGCTCTTCTTGGAACATACTGAAAGTCTTTCAGACTCCTGCATTAAATTGCCTTTGTGCTTGTTTCTAAAACATTCAAATGTGATATATGGGAATGAACTGATCTAATTCAGGCATGCAAGTTGGGAAAGACTTCCCCCCAAAGAGCAATATTTGTTGATATCTAAAGGAAAAGTTGGGAGTAAACTAAGTAAAGGTAGGAAGGTGCCATTAGTAGAGAGAGGGAAGGCAGAAGGTGATTGATAGGAAAAGCTAGGGACAGGGAGGTAGGTGGGAAATGGTTAAATTAGGCTTTGTACATTGAGTTTCAAGTATGGGTGGGATACCTTGATGAAGTTTAATTCAGGATCTTGGGGTCAAATAAGACTTTGCCTTGTCATTGTAACTTTTCAGCCTTGCTATTGTAACTTCCAGCAAATGGGCTGAGAATCAGAGTCACAATAGTTCTGGTTGATAAAATGATTATAGCATTCAACAATGCAGATATTGATGTAGGCTCAGGGAAGTTTAATCAATGAATGATACAGAATACAGGGAAAAAAATTTGAAGAGAGTTTGAACCTCTGAATTCATACAAAGCCAGCACATCTATTGGATGTTAGCAAATACATTGACACCAAGAAGCACTTCAATTTCTCACGTGAGCTTCATTCTTCCTTGGTAACCCAAAACGGTGCATGGATCTCATACTTGTGAAGTGTTTGTCATGTTTCATGCCCAAAGTTAATGACTTTTAGATGACACTTGGAGAGAGATTTGTGACAATGTCTGACTGATAGATCATGGTCCAGTTTCCTGGAGAACCATCCCTGCTGCATGCACTGAGGTGGCCTGCCAGTATACCAGCTGAGACACCCAGGGTGGCAGGAAAAGCCTGTTCATCGACTCACTTTGAATTGGATTTGAGGTGTTTTTAGTGGAATTTTAACACCCCATCAACACCAACTGTATCTCCCTCTTATTCTTCCCGTTGAATTGGTGGGTACTTTTTCTCTTTTTCTTTCTTTCTTTTCCTTCCTTCCTTCCTTCTTTCTTTCTTTCTTTTTTTTTCAGCCTAGTATTGTCCTTTTTTATAATCTGGAGGAATATACAGGTTATGTAAGTGTGGAAACATATCTGTCATTTCAGGTTACCTTTGCTGAAATTGTGGAAGATACATAAAGTGTAAGAGATATTAATTCTCACTTTCTTGGGTTGGCTTAGCCAGAACTCGTTTGTCAGCTCCTGCAGTGCACTCACGTCTTTACTTCTCTCCCCGTGCCCTTTTGAGTTCTACGGTTTGTAGTAACTTAGATTAGCTTATTTTTATTTTTCCTTTTTTCTTAGTTCACTTTGCCAAATGAAAGAAGGGAAGGAAGGGGGAATCTTCTGAAATGTTGATATAAGTGAATAGCATGAGTGGAGAATTTCAAGAAAGCTGAGTTCTTTGCTCATCAGATGATTTAACACTTGCCAACTAAGGTGCAGGAAATTAAGTGCCATATTACATGTAGCCTGAGGTTCCTTGGAGGGAAGAAAAATGCTTTCACTTTTCATTGAGCTGTGGGAAATTATTCCAAGACCATCAGGAAAAGCTTTATTTCTTTGAAGAAGAGCTCTGTGGTCATCAGAGCAAAAAGCCTTGAATTTTATACATTGTCAGATTTTATACATTGTGAATTTTATACATTGCTCTACTGGACAAACCACCAGGTCTTGACTCCATTGACCTTGGGAAACAGGAGGATACGGAGCACAGAATTGAGATGGTAACCCCACAACAGTTGTTCTTTTCCAGTAATACTGCAGTATTACAAATATGCTAAGTTCATAAATGAAACACCTGGCCACTAACCTGAGTGGATGTCGTTTCTCTTTGTATCATAGGACCTAGTAACAATATTCAAGCTCTTTCACCCATTTATTCAATTTATAGAAATTTGCCTTAATAAATTCATTTCGAACAAGAAAAAAGAGCTATATACCTGAAGATATTCTTTGTAATATTAGCTGGAATAGTAAAAGATGGAAACAATTTAAATACCCAATGGTATAGAAATTATTAAATAAATTTATATACACATAGGTAAAGAAATTTCCTGTAACCATTGAAAGTTACTGGGTAGGCTATGCAACTATAGAAAATTGCCTAATCTAGTATTATGTGGAAGAAAGTAATAACTAGTCCTAATAAGTATAGCTAGCTTTTATTAGGCCCTTTTAATATTTCAAACACTTTTTAAGCACTTTCCATTTATTCAGCCTGACAATAATTCTGTGAGGTAAGTACTATTATTATCCCCAATTTACACATGAAGGAACTGAACAAGGTTGCAGACTAGTAACTCCTGGGTTTGGGATTCAACCTGAAAGAGTCTGTCTCCAGAGTTCACACTTAATCATTACATTACTGCGTATGTAACCAACAAACAAATGGCTATGTTTACATTGACTATACCTGGTAACACTCTGAGTGCATGTAAAAAGCTAAAAGAGAATATACAGAAATAAAAAGTTAAGACTGTTGAAATTTGGAAGAAACACATTTTTAAATGTTCTTTAGTGTTCTAATATATAATTTTACTATTTCAAAATATTACTTTGTAATGTGTAATATTTGCATACGAAGTTCAAGGTTTATTCAAAGTAGGCCATTCACACATTATGAAATAGAGGAGTTCTTCATCCCAGGTAGCCTCTTATTCCATTTAAAAACCTAGAGGTCTGGTGTTAAGTCTAGTGTTAGGTACAGGCCACCAGAGAGCCACAGATGGTGGAAGAGTGCATGCCTGAAGAATGAGCCCTTTGTGGAAAATTGGAAACAGCAGAATTTGCCTGTATGTAGGTCAGAGAAGTGCAGCCTGGGTAATCTGTTTATAATCTTCTAGCCTATGATGCAAAGGTGATTAGGATAGTAGGTATAATGGGCATAGGAAAAATTTAAGTTAAACATTAGGAAGAACTTCTGTAATTTAATAGTATTGTGTTGTGTATTTATGTTATAAAAGAAAAACTTTATCTGTAAAACATAGCAATATCTATCCCTTGGGGGAACATAAATACTCACATAGAGACAGAACGAATATTTGCTAATTAAAGTGGGAAGAGAAGCAACTTGTGGAATATAGAATATATGATTCGGAAGGAGAAACACGTTGATTTATGTTAAACGTAATAAGACGCAATGTGAGAAATTTGTGATTATTGGTGCAAAATTACCTATAATGAGTTTGTATGCATTTGAATAGCATAGAAATTATATTTTATAATTAAAAATTGTCCTGTAAAGTTTTTTAAATTGAGAGTCCATTAGGTTTAGGTAAATTATATAGCAAGTTTACATATGAGCACTTTCAGGGCTGAACATGCATGGTTTTTATCAAATGTTTATAAATGTCCACAATGCCAAATTTACTGCTGTAACATCTCTGCCAATATGTGACAGGAAAAGAGAAGACTGGATGGTAATTTTGATAGATAGACAATAGAGAGCTAGCTAGCTAGCTAGATGTTAGGGAGATACATAGGTATAGAGACAGATAATATAGTCTCTTGGATAGACTTGGAGAGTCTTGTTGGCTCCTTCTAATGTTGTTAATCTTCTAAATACATTGTTGGAAACTCTCATTAGAAATGAAAATAGATGTATACATTTAAGTGCCTTTAATCTATGGCCATTGAAGATTTTAATGCATGGGAATTTTAGACTGGGGCAATAGCTCTACCTTGCACATTGTGGCTTGGCATAAAACCACAATGGATCAGGGCTTTGGGATGACGCACCTGCAGATGCCATGTTCTCCGTAGATAGTTTCTGATCTAATACGGTAACCGTATTTCTAATAATCACCTCTCAAGATAAGACTCGTTAAACCTCCATTGTACTTGGATTTCTTGCATTTGGAATCGTGTCATGTTTAAGCAATCCTTAGTTCACGATCTAACACGTACAAATAATAAGCATGGAACATCTTCTGTTCTCGAGATTTACTCTCTTTAATTGTTATGCTTTTACTAATAGCTTTATTGATATAATCCATCATTGCTATTTCGAATTCTTTATATTAGCTTGGGCATGCATGTGATGTGTGGTATTTGCGTGTGTTGGGGGGGGGTGTTTAAATAAGCAAATTGACTTTTGAGAAGAACATGGTTAATAGTACCATTTTGGTTAGTAATATAGATGGAGTAAGATTAATTGTATACAGCAAAAGAATGAGATGTATTCAAAGTTTCTAATTAACATATTCATTTTATTGGCTACCTTTTTCTCACTAAATGCCTCCACTGACTCTGAAAATTGCTATTGCCCTGACATGTTTTAATTTAGAAATAAAGCCTAGAGTGGAATATATGTCTTTGTAAGTAAAATGTAGCAAGATTATATACTAGATAGAGTGTAGTGTTTGTTATTGGTTGGAGCCAGTCTTTCCCCGACGTTCCTTTGACTGAGACTTGTAGTTTATATGTTTCCTATTACTTGGGAGAACAGTAAACCTATTTAAATACCCCCACTTAGTTGATAATTTATGCATTCATTCAGCTTTTCATTTGTTCAGCAAATATTGACTGTATCCTATGGATAATGCCCTATGTATGCTTAACGTTACGCAAGTTACAAAATTAATAAGAAGTGATTTCTTTTAAGAAGGGACTTACAAATAACCAAAGTAAAAGGCAGATTAAGGATCATTACATAACAGACTGGTAAACAGAATGCTGTAGAAACACAGAGGGAGCAATTAATTTAAATTGAGAGGCCATAGAAGGTTGCATGGAAATGCAGCATTTTATCATGGCTTTGAAGGACAGGTAGGGTTCTGGTAGGTAGAAAAGGGGAAAGGGTGCTAGGACTTCCAACTTGAGGAAAACATTAATTTATTAAATGCTTTTTATGTGCAAGACACTGTGCTAAATGAATCTTTCCTATGCCCCAAGTTCTTTATCCCCACAATGCAGAGAAAGAGATGGAAGCTTATAGAGGTTCAGTTTGTTTTCAAGCCAAAAGTGAGAGCAAGCAGCAGAGACACTGCCATCTTTGCTAAGCTGAAAGACATTTCTTTTTTTTTTTACCATTGTATCTAGCATAGGGCTTGGCAAACCTTTTCTTAAAGAGCCAGATAGTAAATATTTTAAGCTTTTTACACTGCACAATCTCTGTCACAATTACTCACCTCTGCTACTGTAGCTTAAAAGCAGCCATAGACCATAAGTAAATGAATGGGCATGGCTGTGTTCCAATAAAGCTTTATTTACAGGTATTGAAAATTGAATTTTACATAATTTGCGTGTTTCAAGAAATATTCTTCTTCTTTTGATTTTTTTAACAATTACAAATGTTAAAACCACATTATTTGCTCACAGCTATACAGAATCAGGTGATGGCTGGACTTGTCGTGTGAGACGTAGTTTGCAGACCCCAATGGTACATAAGAAGTGCTTCATCAATATTTATCATGAAAAATAATTAAGGAAGAAAAAGCCCCCTACTCTTTGCCCAAGGCCTTAACATCATCACACAACTCCTGGGGTTGAATGGGTCCTCCATTCAATTCCTAGTCTAGGCAAATAGCACTGTTTGCAGTTGTGGACTATGCACGTTGAGCGGCCAGTAACCTTATACTCCAACACTGAGGAATGTAATATTGGATACTACTACATTTTATACAGATTTACCTGCTGAAAATAATAGATTAAAAAATCAGCTGAGATAAGACTTGACTCTGTTATTAAACAAAGAAATGTTTCCAGGCCTACTCATAAAATGAACAAAGATATGTCCTACTTAAGTTACCTTGTTTGTTAATCTTGAAGAGCAAGAGATTTTTGTGTTTTCTCCTTTCTCTTCAGTGGTCCCCTTTTTGATTTAAAAAAAAAGAAAAAAGACCCAAAGTTTGACTTCTTTATAAAGTAAAGATGATGCAATTCTGATTATATCCTTATAAAGCATTGATGATATCCAATATACTTGAATATACCTGGTGAGATCTATTGTAATATACCTGAATATCCCTGATGTAGAACAGTACACTTTATAGAGACAGAGGCAAAGCAGTGGGCATCAGACCATTTGATCCCAGGGACATTTTATGGTTCACTAGACACTTTGTTGTAAGTTCCTAGGGCTAGACTTTTGGAGTTCAACCCTTGTTGGTCTAGAAGTAGAGTCTTGATAACCAGTAGTATACCAGAGATTTTCATGTTGGTCTGTCAAAGATGCTAAGAGTCTAATCATTATAAAGATTCTACTAATAAAGTGTAAAGTATGACCTTGACAATTTATCCAGCTTCTCTGTGCATTAGTTTTCCCTTACGAAAAGTGAGGTAATAATAGCTGCTTCCTTGGTTTGATGCAAGGATTAAATGAGATAATTAATCATTTTAATTATTTTAATTACCCTCTTTTTGCATCTTCGTTTTCCTTTTTCTCCATAACAGAATTAAAAATAGAATTCAAGTTTTCTACTTTCCTGATACGTGTATAATGAACCCAAGTTTTTTTTCTTAGACCCTTTCAGATTTCACATTGAATGTGAACAAATCATCTGCTATCTTTATTCTGCTAACACTTGTCAAAAAAGTGTGAGATACCCAGGCAATTATATTCTTAGCTTTTAGGAAAAGACTTTCTTCATTGATAGGGTGAATTAACACAAAATATTAGATCAATTTAGTTATTGTGTGCTAGGAGAACATTTATCCATTCTGGAGATCTCTGGATATGCTATCTCATTATGGTGGTTTATGAAAACAAATCTGAATGACCTATGCCAAATTCTTAGCAAGAATCTCACTCATAATGAGATATTAGTTTATGTGATGGGAGGATTGATTCATTTGATTTTCCTCAAGGGAAAACAGTGTTTCAGGCTTTAAAGATGAAATATGACACAATATTAGCTACTCTTTAGGCTCAGGAAGAAGAGTATGCTTTAATTCTGCAGAATTTTGCTCTAAAGCTCATTTCCACTCTGCATAATGATGCTAAATATTTAAGATGATTTTGTATCAAAGAAGAAGAGGAATAGAATGCTTTCTGGGCCGCATTAAATAAGTAGTTGAGGGTACTTTTAGACTAACATGTTTCCCCATTTGATTCTAAAATCAGTAAGCTATTAAGTAAGATCTTACTGAAGTTTTTATATACAGCATTGGAAGTATTTCCTCTGATTTAAATTTCAAAACTCAATTTGTTTTATTTCAATTCAGAAAATTCCAGCATAGCCAGCATTATATCTTGTTCTGTTTAAATCAATGCTTCTCAACTTGGCTGCACCTGAGAACTACTTGGAGCATTAAAAAAGAAACCCCATCCCTGGACTCAGATGCATGTTTAATTGGTTTGGAGTGTGGCCCAGGCATAGGGTTTTTTTTTTCTTTCCTCTTTTTCTTATTTTTTAAAAGAACACCAGATGATTTTAACATATAGTTTTGGTTAAAAACTAGTGGTATAAATTAGCACTTCTCAAATTTTAATGCACAAATAAGCCACCTGGGGATTTTGTTAAAATATACATTCTGGTTCTTCTGTAGGTCTGGGGTGGGACATTGATGGGGTCAATGCTGCTGATCTAAGGACCACATTTGCAGTAAGGAAGGTCTAAATTAAAGGCCAATTTAGTTAAGAAACTTTTTATCTATGAATGTCATGACTAAATAATTATGAAATAATTAACATTTGCTTAATTAATTACTCAAAATGGTCTCATACTCAACCTTTAAAAATGAACCCTTTTTACTGTCACATTGCTTAATTCAATCCTACATTTGCTGAGCACCTATTATATGCTCACTATTTTGCCAGGCTTGCAGAGAATATACAGAGTAGAAAAATACAAACCCTATGCTTAAGTAGCTAGAAGAGAAGTAGAGGGTTTATAATAATGACTGTAATTCAAAGTGAAAAGCTCATAAGAGAAGTAAAATTTTGTATTTTATGCTTAATTTTGAGGTCTTTTTGTGAGAGACAGTTGTTAGGTTTTGGAAATTTTTGAAGTTTAAAGTCTTTTTTTGTTTTCCCTGAAGGATGTGTGTATGTATGGGGGAGTGGTCTTAGGCATTTTCATCTATTTTGTTGGTGGGTATAACCAAGTACCTAGAACAGTGCTTGGCTGGAAAAAAAAAATGAAAAGTGTGTAATAAATGATTGGTAACATATATCTACCACCTAGTGCTTGGGGAGAGTGACTTTTGAAATAGGCAAGGTGACAGGAAATCAATAGTAAACGTAAAGAAACCTAAGTCACGTCGCAGCTAAGGCAATTTTATCATGGGAAAAGCAGGGAAGGAGTGGAAGGGGAGGGGTATTTGCAGAGCACCAGCTATAGATGAGGCCTTTCAACACTGCACAGAGGAGTAGATACCACTTAGTCCATTTTATGCATCAGGCAACCAAGTCTCTTAAATTCACCAGAAACTATGTTAAAGGGACAATTTGTTTAAGCATTTCTAGTCCGTGTGACTGGAACTCTTATTCTTTTTATTGGAAACTTTCAATCTGCAGGTGAATAGAGGATCATGGGATTCTTCAGAAAAATTTATAAATTTTTCCTTGGTCATTAATGAGAAAGTTCTCTAAATATAAGGTCTGTCCTTCTAACTTATTACTTTATTTTTTTAATGTCAACTATTTCTGTTTCAGTTTTTTAAATGAACAAGAGCAAATAGCAGTACTCCCTAATGTACTTTTAGGATTTAGTAAGGACAATAAATTATAACACACAAGATTTTGATTACTTCATGTGAAAAATATATATAATTTATTTTGTATTTTATGTAATTATATAATATATAATTACATTCATGAATTGCTTAATGATAGGGATACATTCTAAGAAATGCATCCTTAGGCAATTTCATCATTATGGGAACATCATAGAGTATACTTATGCAAACCTAGATGGCTACCCTGAACACCTAAGGCTACGTAATACAGCCTATGTGGGCTACAAACCTATATAGCATGTTACTGTACTGAATTCTGTAAGCAATTGTAACACAACAGTATTTGTGTATCTAAATGAGAAAATGTATAGTAAAAATATGGTATTATAATCTTATGGGACCGCTATTCTATATGCAGTCTGTTGTTGGCCAAAACATTGCATGCGGCACATGACTGTGTATACCATTATCACAAAATATTATCTATTTAACTGTCTCCAGTCAGATCTAAAAATTGTTGTGAAAATTCCTTGTATTAGTATAAATTTTAGTGCTTAACATGCAGTTGAAGGCATTGTGTTAATCACTTTTTTTGTCTTCAAAAAGAGATTTGAATCTCTTTCAAGAAATTTAACAAAATGATCAGCTCAGTTGCCAAAGGAATTAAGAGCAAAGTTTATGACTCCCCACTGCCAGCTTACTTGTTCAAAACAAATGTCAGAGGTAGCACTGGGGAACTTGTAATGGCTTAATTTACATGTATGGAGTCAGCACAAAATTAATAGTAGTCTGTCACCAAGGTTTGTTAGCTAATTGCTGGGTTTTAATGTTAAGCAAATGAGTGTGAATTTTAACAACATTGTTTAAGAGCCTGTTTGGAAGCCTGCTCTCTTCCTTCCTCTTGCCAAGCCTTGGGTTTCAAGACATTTTCTGAACACGTTTTCTAATTCTTTAATACTTAAAGTATTAAACTAGTAGCCTCTGCTGTCTTTGGCAGTCGACCCCCGTCCCTAATAAAATCAACTAGACACCTCAGGAAAACAGAACATAAGACAGAATTTTCATTGGCCACTACTACTACTTTTTTCTTCACATGCTTCTTTCTCTGTTAAAAGTTCAGATTGTCCCACAGGCTGCTGGAGTAATGACTTACTGAATTTTTTATAGTGTGACCCTATACATAAAACTACTTTAGGTAGAAAGAATTCAGTTTATTAACTGAAAATCAAATCTATTTGTAGCCACTCTGTTAAAAACATGCTTGTGCTACAAACAAAAAAGATTTTTTTTTTCTCCTACTGCCCTCCTTACACTTTATTCAGTGGGGCATAACTTTTATCTGTTTCTGGATGTAACGTAACCTCTGGCAGGTCCATGGCATCTCTACAGCCCTACAGATACTTCAAGTCAGAAACACAGTGCCAATTCAGTAACTAGAATTGAGGCCAAGGTATTAATGCAAACTTCAGGAACTTGAGTTATCAACAGTCAAGTCCTTCCCCAGGTAAGGTTTGCTTTAGTGTGGAAGCCCGCAGTTAGAAATAGAAGCCCAGAATTGGTTCCTTTCTCTTAGAGTCTCTTACTATCTAGCTGCTGTGTTAGCTCCACCAGGATGAAGGTGTTATGTGGAGGGAGGTGAGGTGTAAATTAGTATAGTTCTTGTTTGTCTAGGCGGCTTCACAAACCCTGGGCCCGGCAGATGTTTGAAGTTGAGGTTTTGGGGTAGACCAGGCCAATATAAAAGCTGTCTTTTTCTTTCATGAGTGTTTTCATGGAATCTTTAAAGATTCCTTGCTGGATTCTTTCACCTGCAGTTCCCTTAACTGGCATTTCTATTGCAGGTAGTTCCTTTGTGGCTTCTTCCTCAACCCTTGCATACCCTGTGGTGCTTGGCCAATCTCTTTGTGGTGAGGTCCCTTTATCCCTGTACCCCAGTTTACCCTATCCAAGGTGACTCTCCCCTGCCCCTGTCTTGGCCTATATCTGATCCAGATAAAACCCTGTATATCCCTTGCTCTACCAACTTCTGGGGGTTGTATTCTATCTCAGTACAACGGTACTCTCCTGTCTGTTATCAAAGCAGATAGTCAGGCTTTCTCTCTCTATATATATTTCTCCAGCACAGTTTATATTGTAGCAACATTTACTGTTCTTAGATGTGAGTCGGGACCCTGTCCTCTGCGTCTTTGCATTGCAGAGAGGTAGCATCCCTCAAGCCTTCCTCCATAGAAGCAGAGGAAGGGGGACTTAAAGCACAGCAACAGTTCTCTCTGGGGAAATCTGATAACCAGTTTTGTCTAAAATTCTTTTGTGACCCTTGGACCTCTGTTTATACCTTATGCTAGCTGAGAGGTCCAAGAGTAATGGAATATATTCTCTTCTGTCACATATGTAAATTCTGCATATAAAGATTTGTATAATACATGAGTTGCATTCTGGTAGCCACTGTGTTGGTTCTGCAATCAAATCTGAGGCAGGAAGAATCCCAGTCTGAGGATCTGTTACATATTTGAATAAGTTGAGGATGAAGAGAATTCAATTTGGTGTGATATCTTAACCACTAAATAAGCACTATTAATTAGGCAGAATAAGAATTTTGTGGGAGATCAAATATTTATAAAATATAGCATTTGTCTTCATTGGCACACAACCTGATTGGGAAAGCCAGATATGCTATAAATAGCTCAATATAGATGAATATGCTCAATATAATATGAATATGCTCAAATATATATGATATATTTAATAGCTGAACAAACTACATTGATATGGTATCTTGTACTTTGGCAATCCAGATAGTTTGGTACTTTACAAAGGGAAAGGCTAATTTGCTAGGCCCAAGGACATTTTGACACGATAACTTTGGTTTGGAGATTGGTGAAGTTATTAACCATTCTCATGGAAGATTGGGGTTGGGAAAGAAAAACTCTGACAGCAGATTAACCTGGAATACGTTACTGGTTGCATTATAAACTTAGGCTAAGTCTACATATTTTACTCAGTAATTTCAGTCTGCAAAAATGTACCCACAATGAAGGCAGTCAAGCATTAGAGACATATATAAGAGTATCACATACAGTTTCTTCTACAAGATGGATTACTGATTAAGAATTCTGTCATCAGACCCAAAGTCCCAGGTTTGAATCTTTGATCATGAAACTCAGCATTTGGTTTATTTACATTGCTATATCATGTACTTCAGCAAACTTTTCCTTTAACCATTACCTAAAGTTAAACCATTTCCACTATTTTGTGGCAAGAAAATAGTCATCTTATTCTTATATCACATATTGAAAGAAGAAATATTTTATTGGTTTTCCTTTGAGGAAATAGTTTTAAACTCCCCTCAGTCTTCAGATTTCTTTAGAGAAAAGAGTATAAATCAACCCCGCCTCCACTTAGAAACATTTCCTAAAATCTGTGTTTTTCTTTCATGAGAAAATTATCCCCATGCATATTCATACATGGCATGTCTGGGACTTTTTGTATTTTACCCATATACTTAGAATTCCCTTGTTCCAATGTAATGTCTTAGAGTTTTTATGTAACATAATTGTGTTTAGTTCACTCAATTCTTTTTTTCCTCTATTTTATGGATATATTGGTGGCTGCATTTTACATATAAAAAGTTGCTTTACAACCATTCAACCATAGCCTCAACATCTATTTTTATTATAGTTCTATTCATCACCCCAAAATACTAAAAAATTACAATACAAACTGTTAGCTTATTATGCAATATTTTCATTATAAAGACTCCCCTTATTCAATTTCTTAGCAAAACCTTTTCTGACACTAGACCATTATTTTCCACTTCTGAACTTGTGTTTCTGTTCTGCAGCCATATTAATCAAGCTCAATTCCATGACCTTGAAAAAGGGACTAAATAGAGGAATTGCCCTTGGCTATAATGAATTGACACAAGAAAAGCTACTCTGGTTGGATCTTAAATGCAACTAAGTTATGTCCTTAGATTCTCGAGAGAATGATTTTATATTCTCTGTAAGTATGTATTCACCTGAATAACTGCAGTTACATAAGTAATAATGGTGGCAGTGCAGATGGGGATAATAAATATATATGTAAAATGCAAACACACAAACATCACACACACATATGATAAAATCTGATACATCAGTGACGCATGTATTTCTTGAGTTGCTAAGGATTGATGACAGCATACAATATTCAAAGAATTTGGAGACACAAGATTTTTTTTAAGTTTTCTTATTCACTACTTTCTTTCTCCTTACGTGGAATAAGAATTTCTTTCATATATCATTGCTAGGGGAACTCCAGCCATAACTCTGCCAATTTGTACTAATCTACTTTTGAGCCACACAAACATTTTTATACTTTCTTTAATGGTATAAAACTAAAATACTTCAAAAATATTTGAATCTTCATATGGGTTACAACAGAGCAAAGATTAAGGTAGCCAATATTTATGTTCTCCAGACATTTTTAAAAATAATTAACTCTATTTTCCTGATGGTTTAAATACATTTTTCTTATAAACAAACTGTATTGATTAAATCAGTGATGCTAACTGCCTTTTTTTCTTATATTTATGATCTATCTTGTATTTTTTCTCAAAATTTTCTAGGTTCAAAAATAAAAACCTTTACACATAGTTAATTTTTAATGTTTCTGTTCATTTTGCTGTTATTTTACCAGTGTGTTACCAATATGGAATTTTCAGTGATCCTGAATCACACAGGGTATGATAAAAATTGGAATTTAGGAGTTTGATTCTTAAACATTTGCTACAGTGTCAAGCCCTTTCAGAAGTCAAGCCCAAGTTTTAAAGTAGAATATTTAGTATTATTTAGAATTAGCTCACCCTAATCTTGTATAAAGTGTAAGTTTGTAGTTCATGTTATGAAATGTGGAGAAAGCCAGTGTTTACTGTGACCACTGAAGCACTGTTTTAAGGGAGATTGCTGGCAAGGTAGTATTTTCATGCTTGAGAGTGAAATAACTCTCTAATCAAATAACTAGAACATTAGGTTAACCCAGTTAATCAGCAAAATCAGCACCAAAAATTTCTTCATGGTACTGATGAACTACACTTAGTTGTCATTGCAATAAAAGTGCAAATTCATATGGCTGTGATACAGAGGATATAGAGAAAGCTATACTTTGAGAAAGAAAATTTTATATCAAAACCCCAAGATAAGGATGGATAAGGATTTCAGAGAAATTACTCAAAAGTCAGGGATGCACATGATGACAAGAAATATGTGCGCAAATGATATAGGGATTAGGGCATTATCTGTCTCTCTCTGATGTTGATATACAGATCATTTAGGTGATGGACAGGATATATTTTGATTGCTGTTGAATAGGAAGTTGCGTCTAAATAACACAGTTGCAAAACTATGGTATAAATGGAAAATCCTGGTTCTATAGCCAAATGCTAATTCTGAGACTCTGACAGGGCTTTTAATACCAATAAGATTACCCTAAAAGGATATAGGAAGGTACTTACTTAATCCAATAAAATCTGGGAAAATTAGCAACATGGTACTGATTTAAGATTTTGAAGAACAGATGAGTTACATTACATTACCTTTGCATAGTGCCTTATAGTTTAACAAGAACCAAGCAACAGTAGGATCTTATATTTTAATCTATCATTGCATAATTACAGTTTATGAGCTTATGGAAAACAGCTACTGAAGTGTGAGATTTTCTGAGAGGCATAATGCTTGAAATTCAGACTTGGAAATTAAAGTTGATGAAAACTGTATTAACTTCCATATAGTCACTAACCGGATCCAAGCTAATTAAAAGAAAGTCTAAAAGTTCAAGGTATCTCGGTTCAAATTGCCTGAGTTCAGGAATACACTCTATTCTTGTATTCTGCCATCTGTCTTTCTGTATCTATCCATAAATAATTACATCAAATAAAACCATGAATGACATTATTCTCCAATAAGATTTTTAGAGCCCATTTTATTATTTTTATGCTGTTACACAAAGAATCTATTTCATTTGGTCCAATTAAAATGGTTCAGAGGTGGAGCATTTTTAAGGGAAAAAAATAAATTTAAGAGGTTATAAATTTTTTTAACATTAAATGCGTTAAATACATGGCATATATTATACCAAATGGCATGCAAATTAGTATACAGTATATTTTTAAAGTAAAGAAACATGGATTTATATGTATATCCTACTTACTTAAAAATATACAGATGTACAAAATATTTGTAAATAAATTTATAAGTAAATAAAAATATATAAATATCTATATATTAACAAGTGTGTCAGTTAAGTGTGTGTATGTGTGTTTATGAGTAATGCAGCAGTAGATTTGAATAGAGGACACAAATCAATGAGAGGATAAATTATTACAAAAATATCAAGATTTCTCCTTCTTACATATAGTCTCCCTTTAAAGGAAAAAAGAACTACGTGTATTTGGTCAGATTATTGAAAGTTTCAATTACTTAACTATTATAAAATTATGCAAATTTATAAATCAGAAGCTCGAAATCAAAGCAAATGACTCAGTTACATGAGAAGTAAGACTCTGCCTCATTGTAGCTAGTTTTACCAATTACGACAGAAGATGAGGAAAGGGCAATGGCCAGCTAGCTGGGTTCACTATTCTCCAGAATGAACCTGAATATTTATGACAATAAATTCATCATCTGGAATAGCACAACAAGGTAAGCCATAACAGAAGTGACTTGCAGTTTCCCTCCCCACCAGAAATGTTGTCACAAAGCTCTATAAATTTCATTTAATGGGCTGTTTTACCTCCTTGTTGTGGAATACCAACCAGAGTTCTGCCAGGTGGGCACACTCATTAGATGCTGTATAACCCCAGGAAGGACATTAATGGCCACTAGAGATGTTCTGTAGACTTAATAATACACACATCTCTAGGAAAATGTATATGCATGGCTACGGTTAGAGTAAATGTAACAAATTTCTTTCTTTGAAAATAAAAACTGGGAGTCAGACATGAGAAATATAGAAGCTTAATATTTGGCAAATACGATTTTTAAAGATTGGTCTTAAACAATGAAGTTTGGTTTTCCTTGATGACTCATCGTAGGTTGCAAGTAAAAAAAAAATAGAAATAATAGCAGATGATCAAGTTGTGCTTATATTTGATATATAAAACAGAATCTAACTTAAATCTAAATTTTCAATCACACTAAATGTGAGTCAATATTCATTGTAAAACTTTATGCTATAATATGCACATGAACATGATGCCTATTTTATTATATATTGATAATTTATACTTTCCTAGGTACCATAACACTTTTTCCACTATAAATCAGCCTAGTCAGAATACACCTAATACAGTAAAACTCTGAAATGTCTTCTCTCTTCAGATAGATCCTAATTTTAATATGTATACCTCACCCCTACGTCTATTTATTGGCCTCTTCTAGAAAGATTATATGGGAGAATTTCACAATGTTTATAATATTAATAATTTAAACTTTTTTATTACTTTAATAATAACAGTTACCCTTTACTGAGGCCTTATAATATGCCCAACTGTTTGATAAATGCTCTACCTGCAGTTATTTTTATTAAACCTTACCATACCCTTTTATGAGAGGGATGTGTTATCATCTTCCATTTTACAGATAGGGAAACTGAGGCACCCGCAGATTAAGTATTTTTCCTAAGATCTCACAGATAGTACATGGTAGAATCACAGTTCATGTCCTGATCAGTGTGCCTCCTGATTTAAAGCTCTTCTTACCAGTTCACATCAGTGCCTCTCTGTCTTAGCTCATGGCATGACGTGCATTCAGCGGAATGAATTCACATTTTGAACCTTAGCAAAAATTGTTCAGTGCTACCTAATGTTTCAAATAATTTGGAAGGGTTTTATGTGTGTTCATCATATACCAAATCATAAGAAAGTATTTACATCTTATAAAAACACATTCTTAACTTGTTATAACTTCTTTTGATTGAGTTGTTAAACTTTTTATAGTGCAAATGCCAGAGAAGTTTAACTTATTATTTTAATGTAAACATTTAATATCTTCCAATTAGATATTATAATGTTTATATATTAGCTTGAGAATCTTGGCTTTTCCCTATTTGTAGAATCAGACATTTACGTTTAAAGGTAAATTACAGATTATTATTAGTTCAGCATCATATTCAATTCACTTGTCCTCTGTGTGTGTTTCCTCAATAGCATCTATGTTTATCTTCAGTGATAAATTTATCAAATATCCTATACTATCTGTCACTATGCCAAAAATAGCTGTGATACACATATGAAATTAAGTACATATTATTTGTTTATAAAAATATATCATAATATTAAGGTGGCCATCACCAGATGAATCAAGAAAAGATAGTATAAATACACAGTAGAATACTATTCAGCCTTGAAAAAGAAGGAAATCTTGTTAATTTCATCTACATAAATGAACCTGGAGGGTTTATGTTAAATGAAATAAGCCAGGCACAGAAAGACAAGTACTACATGACCTCACTTACAAGTAGATTATAAAAAAGTTGAAATCATAGAAGCAGAGAGTAGAGTGGTGGTTACTAGGATTTGGGGGAGGGGTGGGAAGGTTGGGGAGATATTGGTCAATGGATACAAAATTTCAGTTTGATAGGAGGAGTTGGTTCAACAGATCTGTTGTACAACCTGGTGACTGTAGTTAATGACAAAGTATTATATTCTTGAAAATTGCTAAGAGAGTAGATTTTTAGTACTCTCACCACAAAAAATGGTATGTGAGATAACACACGTTAATTAGCTCCATTTAGCCATTCAACAATGTATACATATTTCAAAACATCATGTTGTATGCAGTAAATGTATGTAATTTTTGTCAATTTAAAAAAATACTTTCAAAAATATTAAGGTGATGTTATAAATAGCTGTTTTAAACCAGTTATAAATGAATAACAAATGTTATGTTAACAGTAATGCATGGTTCATTTCCTTTCTAAAGTGAATAATTTTCATTGCCTAAGTCATTCTTGGGGAAAAATTTCCTCCTTTATTTTATGCAGAGATCCTAAGGAAAATGTCCCACTTTTTCTGGATTAACATGAGAGGGCAAGACTGGAAACATAATTTAAATAACACCATTTTCCTTTCCAAACCAAGACCTTTTGCCACACCCAACCTTTTGTTCAATTCTTTTAAATAATTTCTGTATTGAGAAATTTGTATTTCTGGACATATTTTACAGAAAATCAAGGGAACATTCTAATTTCTTCAAAGTCTTGGTTTCTCACCATTAACTAAAAACTAAATTGACTAATTTCTTTTCTCCTTCCATTTTTTCATTCTTCCTTTAACTTTTGTACCTCCCTTTTTCCTTTCCCCCTGTTGCCACATTTTTATTAAGTGCTTATGTAATATACCACACTCTTGCCAGGAGTCATGACTTCTCAATATCTTCTTATTTCCTCCTTCGCCTTCCCTCTTCTTTAATAGGATTAGTTCCGTGTCTAAGAGCAAAAGTCCAAGATCAATAAAATGGTCTCTCTACTCTCAGAAATATTATCTGCTAAAGATTGAATGGAGGTGACTGAGCACTTTTATAAAGTAGGCAATTGAGAGAGAGATTTCAGATCCCAGGAGCCTGGGAAATCAAGCCTGTGTCTCTTCATCCAGAGTGAGGATATATTTTGCCTTCGGTGCAAGAGTAGGGAGATGAGATGATTTTGGGTATGTATTATATGCCATTAGTCAGAAATAATCTCTGAATTCATTAGTCAATTCGTAAATACATTTTGAAGCGAATGCATTTCATACCACTAAGATGTTTACTAAACCACTCTGTTGATTTAGTTTCTTTTTGTTGCTTTCCTTGATATTAAGACCAAATCTGTTTCCTCAGGGTATAACGGGAGCAATATTTAGAATGGCAATAATGTGAAAATCACATTTGATAGAATACTTTTTATTATCATTAATCTTTCATGGGGTCTTTTTTTTTCAATTTTATTAGAATATACATCTCATGTGAATCAAATATTTTTCAGAACTTTTTTTTGACTATCCTGTCAGTTTCTTTACTATGGCTGACATTTGATCAAAATAAAGGTATTGCTTGAAGACAAGTAATTATTTGTGAAATAGTTGGCAGTAGAAAGCACCTGGACAAAGGTGTTGATTCCGGTTAGAAGCCACCAACCCAGGTATATACATTTTATTTTCTCTGTCACTACAGGGTTTAGAGATGTCATATCCTTTCTGAATGTTTTATCATCCTGTTAATGAAGAATTTCTTCCTTGGCTCCATTTAAAATATCTTGGTTTGCTTATTTTTTGACATGGTGAATATCTTGTCAGTATTCCTGTTATAAAACAATTTCATGATTTTGAAGATGGACTTATCTTTTTACCTGTTTCTTCCGTAGGTTCAACTTTATTTGTTTAAGCATAAAAGGGGCAATGTGTTTTTGTTTGTTAAACTCTCTTTTTCCACTTAGAAGACAATATAAAGTGATGGGTTGTCATTTGTGGTGGTGACCAAAACCAGGTAATTGTAAATAAGAAAATCTACCAAGGAGAGATTAGTCTCAGACATACTGACTGTAGTGGTAAATAATTTTTTTCACCCATAAATTCATTAATCCAAAATTTAGTGATTGCCTAGTGCTTGCCTACTATTGTGCCAGATGCAGAGAATACAAAAATTAATCAGACTGGTCTCTGACTTTATGTAACTCCCAAACTATGTTAAAAAGGTGCACACATACACACACACATGCACAAAATTAAACATGTGATTACTGTATTGTCTTTTTTTGCCAGTGTATCACCAGTTCTTATATAAATATCTAGCATAGACTATGTCCTAAATAATTATATATGATTTTTCTTTGAGGTATGATTTACAGTCAAAACACTTGCATCTTAGATCTAAAATTCCTGTGTAACCACCATCCAAGATATATGGAACCCTTCTACCACCCCTAGAAGTTTTCCTAATGCCCCTTCACAGACAAACCCCCAACCAAGAATTAACTACCATTCTGAGTTTTACAAAATTATTTTTTTCTGTTCTTGAACTTCATATAGATTGGGCCATACTGTATGGGCTCATTTGTATCTGGCTTTTTTCATTCAACTCAGTATTTCTGATTTTCATCGTGCTGTTTTCTGTATATTTGGTTCATATATTTTTATTGCTATGTAGTATTCCTTTGCATGGGTATACCACAATTTATCTACCCATTCTCCTGATGATACACATTTTGGTTATTTTCAGTTTGTGGCCATTATGAATAAAGTTGCTAGGCCTATGCTAGTCGTTGTCTTTTGGTGGAAAGGTATAATCATTTGTCTTGGCACTTTGCATAAAAATAGAATTGCTAGGTCATAGGCTACATAAAAGTTTAGCTTTAGTAGATAGCATCAAACATATTTCCAAAGTTGTTGAATCAGTTGATGATACTGCTAGGTCACAATCAGATTTAGGAATGTAATAGTATAGTAGATTTATAGGCAATGCACAGCATGACTAAGGCAAAAAAGCACACCTTTACTCTCTAGGAGAGTCAAGGTGGGTTCTCATCAATGACAACATTTTCATGGAGCACTCACTGCTCCAAAGACAAAGAAAAAGGTCAGTAGCTCATTTTAGGAGAGTCTTGTGCTAAGTTATTATGCATTGGAAAGACCTGAAACATGTGATCAGCAGCAAAAAGTGAGTTATGGTGAGACAAAATAGTTTCCTGAGAGCACTCTATATGGACAAAATATGTAAATATATGTCCCAATAGCTCCAGTAATCAGTTTAAGACTTTTCATTTCCTTTATCTAGAGCCTGCTATCATAGGCAATGGCATATTTTTTTTCCAAGAAGAAATATCATGTCCTACTTTTGCATTTTCTGTATACTAATATCTAGACACCAATAATTAAATATTGTCCACCTGATTTCAGCATTTAGTTAAACTCTACTCTCTCTCTGGAAGAGCCAGTGTTCTTTGGTTTGTATAGATTTAATCTGGTATGTTTGATTTTAAATAAACAAGCTTCCAATTTGTATCCTTCCAGTTGTAGGATCCACCATAAATAAAAAGCCTTCAAAGTAGACTTATTTGCCCCATAGTCTATTGAATTTTTTACAGCATGAAGAAGCTTCCATTTTATATTGTGTTTAGATTCACCAGAAAAAGAAGGCTGTAGGTACCATCCTCTATTTTTTGTTTGATAAATAATTTAAAACAATGTTCTAAATATATTATAATTATCATTTGAATTACTGTTAGCAGGAACTAGGTATATAGGGAGGATATGATCAGAATTTTAAGGCTGAAATAGATTTTAAATAGTTAATTTTAATTTTTATAATACTTCAATATTGTGTATCAAAAAAATCACTTATGCTGGTAATTGTGGCATAGTTTTTTTCTCAAGGTATGTAATATTAAGCAGTTTATAAAATGTAGAATATTCTCTGGTGAACAAGAATGAACAGGTTCCCTGTTTTCTTTTCCTGACTGTAACTTATATCAAAGCCATCAAAATTATGACGCTTACTTTTCCTGAGTGTCCAGTTAACTAGATAATGTTTAATGCTAGAATGCATCCTACAGTGAAAAGCATGTTTCTTGGACTGTTTTTCTTTTGCCAAAAGTGGCGTGTCCAGGGCCAGAGAACCAAATTTAAAAGTTATCAGAATAAACAGAAAGAGAAAGGCAAATTTTGGCATATTCTAAAAAGTTGGGTTATGTGTCAGATTTAATATAAGCCTGGATTTAATATAAATGTTATTTAAACTCTCAGTGTTTTAGATTATCCACATGAATGCACTCTTAGAGTACTAAGAAGAATGGAGAGTTGACTGCATATACGAATTGATAATAATGTTGTTTTTAAAACTTATTTTAAAATATCAGAGCAATGGCATTCACGGCTAAAACATCTCTCATTCTAGTTAGACTCCAGCCTCTCTAATAGATCTTTTTTGTAGTATAGCACTGGTGACGATGTCATTCACTGTCTTTTGATGCAAACTGCTTGAAAGGAGCCCCAAATTGTCTTTGGTCAGTGTCATATAAAAATTGATACAATGTAAGTTATAATGATTGCCTCATTGTGCAGACAGCATTGAGAAGGTCACCTCACATGCTTCTCCCTTTTTTGTAGTCTGACAGTAGGCAAAGTGCCACAAGAGGAAGAGAGGTTTGTTCTTTCCTTTCTGAAGATGCTGTGTGAACAGTCTCAACTCATCAAAAGAATCACAGCAAATAATGTCTTTTCAAGCACCACAGAAAACAATCTATGTTCCCTAGCAAAGAAAGCTGGAGTTTTCACAAAGTGGTTCATAAGACCCAGATTCTATGTGTTGAAAAAAGAAACTCCTCTGTTCCTAAGGTCTCAGTATTGCATAACTAAAGATAGTATTCAGACCCTACTCACTGTTCATGAAGTGGTAGAGAAGTCCTTTTAGTGTATTACTATATTTTAAATATTCTAGGAGGGCTGAGTCAGGAAATTTTACCACAGATTTGACTCAGAGTAGTTGCTTGACCAAACTTATTCTTTTACATAGTAGGTTTATTGAGCAGCTGCTGCATGCAGTTTGTATATAAGTATAATTACAGCCAACTTTTCAAAAACAAAATACTAGATTCACACCTATTTTTTTAATAACAGTATTTTATTAATTCAATTGGCATTTAATGAACATCTGCTTTGTGAAAGACACTCTGATAAGGGCCATGGGGGTCATATCACATACCTTTCCTCAAAGAGTTTATGAATGTTATGACGACGTTACGGCGTGCTGCATTTACTTAACCCTTACAATAAAAAAGTGCCACCATATTCATTACTTAATCATTGCAACAGTTCCATTTTAGTCATGCTTGGCTGATTTATCATGACTCTTTTGCATTTGATAACCAAGTCTTATATTGAATACAAAAACAGCTGCTAAAACTAAAGTATTTAAAACTCTTGGCTAACCAATGAATAATCACTGATTGTAATGGTAGATAAAAGATGGCATTAGTAAATATGGCTCATCAAGTGGGTAGAATTTGGAGAGGGACCAAATTAATGGTGTTACGCAAAAATACAATGTTCTCTATGTAATTATTTCTTAAGGTTTTACAATTATTATTAATATAGAAGACTGCAAAAAATAATTAAAGGGAAACTTTGGGATCATCCAAGAATCTTAAGTGTCAGAAATACACAAAATAGCTTAAAGCCACATTCCAGAGAATGTGATAAGTGTATTCAGTGTTAGTACTTGTGCAACATGAATAGTGATACTTCTATATTGAAATAACTTGAAGATGTCAGGATAGATGAAAGCAGTTGCATGGAGAACATGAAAAATACCATATTGGGCCACATGTATACATCTGAAAATAGCTACAAAGAACATATTGCCAAGGTTGTCGTCCATAGTAATGTTCCAAGTTCAATGTATACCTTAAACATGTCCAGATTCTTTAATGGCTGTTTTATTAATTTCCCATTTATGATTTTCCCTCAACTCCTTTGAACATGTATATCATACCTAATGGATGAAATTTACCCTTGAGGAAGCAGATGTTGACAGATTGTCTCCATTGATACCAGCTAGTAGTATGGAACAGGAAAAAATATATATTGCTGAAGCATTTATCCTCTCTTAAGAACTCTCATGACTGATCATAGAAAACAAAATCAGAAAGAGAGTCCTGAAGGGTCAGATAGTTCAATTTATTATGCAATATATCGGTCCTAATAAAAAGTGTCCTAATTTTTTAGACATTAAAAAAAGTGTTAATCCACCATCTGGTTTAGCCATATGTCAGGGACAGTACTTTCAGACGCTAAACAGTTTTCATTTTCAATATCCCTCATTATAGGTAAGGTCTTACTTAGAGCAAAAATCTACCATACTCTTTGGCCCTAATCTCTCCTTTAAACCACGCAGAAGTCATTGACTATCTTTTTTTTAAATCCTTTCCAGATTTAATGTCTTCAGTTTTTCACACATTCCTTATTAAATATAGTAGAATCAATAACTATATAATGAAATAATTAGTTGAATTCTTGATCTTGAACTGTCATGCTCCTGCTGGTGATTTCTACCAGTGGATTCAGAAAGCTGTCAGCAAAATATGCGCCATCATGCAGACCCACATCTCTGAAATGCTCTCCTTATGCTGTTTTGACAGAGTGAAAGTTGGCTGACCTTTAAATAGTATTGTATTCATGCTTGTGAGGTGAGCAGAGTCCATTGAGCCATATCTGATTGCATGCATGGGTAACTGCAAAATACAATGACCTTTAAGCTAATAGACTCTGAATGAATGTTTTTATAGCAGGTAGAAAAACAAAATTACTTACCAATTTAATACTTTATAATGAAGAAACAATTCTTCAGTGCTGAAGTCTCTTTTGGGATGCCAAATTAGTAAATCTGCTTGTTGGGTTTTGGGATTAGGCTGGAAACATGCCTACAGGGTTGGGTTTGTGCTAGGTAAGCATCTCCTGTCTGCAAATCTCAGCTCCCTCCCACATCGCCAATCTCCTATCCTCAATATTCTCTTTTGTTTTCCTGAGAGTTGCTTTGGCTTATCACTTTGACATTTATGTCAGTTAGGCCCTACATTGAAAAGCCTGCATACCATCTGAAAAATAAGTCCTTAAAATCTCCAGTTAAGGAGAGTATGCGTCCATTCACAAAATATTAAGGGTTTCAAAACTCCATGGGTAGCACTACAGAATTCAGTATAATTTGTATTTACAATAATTCTTCTTGGTGGTGAGTACCTGAATATCCACCATACAAGGAGGGTTTCCTCATTTATATGTTTGCCTCATTTATAGTTATTAATATATTTACTACATTTATTTTAAAGTTTAATCTCTGTCCCATTTCAAGTGATTATCAGCATCACCTATTATTACAGTGATTCTTTCGCTGTCCTCTTAGTATTTTTATAAACTCATACTAGTAAATATTTATTATTCTAAGAAGATTAATTTTGATATTCACATTTTTATTTTATGAGTGTTTGTCTTGGATTGCAGCATGTTTTTTGAGGAACCATTTTAAAAACAAAGCTATTATTACTGGTATATGTCTTGAAACTATGTGTATGTTCTGAAGTTATTAAATAACATTGAGTTTTATAATGAGGTAAGATCCCAAGGAACTAGGAATTCCAGACACTTGGATAGAAATTCTCCCAAAGTACCTAATGCTTTGACTTGATAACTATTGACAGTCACAACACTTTCCCAAGCAAAATAATTGGAAGTCCATGAGCAAAGTGGATATGAAATGGAAATCTCCAACAGTTGAAGTTAAAACTTATTCACTCCGTTAATCACAATTTTTAAAAATATTACACTTATTCAGTCTTTTAGTACTAAAGTACCATGAAGCAAGGACTCTGCTGTCACTCATAACTCTAGGATGTCTGGTAGAGGTAGAATGTCCTTTGGTTTGGGAAGTGCTCTCTGACTATCAAGGCATTGTTAATGTCTCCCTCTCCTGGCCTCTCACTAGGCTTGTTTATGACTGTTATTCTAACATATACAAAATTACATTAAATTCTACCATATCCTTATCTCCCTAGAATGCATATTCCTTAAGGGCAGGAGCCGTGTTGCATCTTTCTGTTTCCGGTACATGCTACCTGGCAAGTAATTGTTGCCCAATAAATGTTTGCAGAATAAACAGTAAGTTGTGCTTAGGCAAATGCATTACTACTACCTGCTTAAATATTTCTGAGGCTCACACTTACAAGAAAGGAGTATCACAATTACAATGGGTCTCGGAATTAGAATGTTCAAAAGGGGAAAGTATTGGTTTGTTTGGGAGATAGAATCCTCAATCTATATGGAGAAAATAACCATTTGATCCAGAGGAAACTCAGACTTGTGGTGCTCTGGATCAGTAAGGTAAAGCTGTGCTGATAGCTTTATCTGTTGAATTTATCTGTCAATATGATTTTTTAATTAAAAAATGTGAGTCATGTGGGCTCGTATGCCGGATTTCAAAATTGCATTTGTTTTGTCTTCATTTGATCTTATTGTGCATGTCTTCTTTCATATTTATCATACTAAACTTTTGTCAACTATTTTTAAACTATTTATTTCCTTAAGAACAGGTAATGCATTCACTTAACTCAAAACCATAAGATAAAAGACAACATTCACTGAAAAATCTCCATTCTGACTGTCTCTAGCCATTTTTTCTGACAGGCTACCAATGTTATAATTTTCTCCGTGTGTTGACTGGAGTTACTATTATTATTTTTTGCTGATACTAGTATAAGAAGATATATCTCTTTACCCCACTTTGTTAGAAAAGGTAGCTACTGTTCACACTATAACTTCACTTTGCTCTTTCCACTTAATATTTCTGGCACTTACTCCCTATGAGTACACAGGGAGTTTCTGTATTTTTAAGCCACATGGTATCACATCATAGACTATGCCATACATGATTTTATCAGTCCCATATTGCTGAAAGTTTGTCTCAGTTTTTTGCTGTTATAAATAATAACATCGTTACACATAAGTATTTTCGCATAGTTAAAAGTATGTCTGTAGAGGAAATTCCAAAATGTAGTACAGAAAACAGAATATTTGTAGGTTTGCTAGATACTGCCAAATTGACCTCCCTAGACATAGTACCTATTTATACTCACTAACATTATATGACAGTGTCAATTTTTCCACACCTTCACTAGCACATTGAGCTATGTAAGTTTTAAAATTTGATGGATAAAAAATATTATTTATTGTAGTTTTAATTTTTACTTCATTTATGATATATGGTTTTTAGCATATTGTAACAGAATAGCTGAGAGTCACTTTTATTTTAATATTTGTTCCCTTTTTGTCACCTGTCTTTGCCCTTGTTTTTATTTGGATCTTGGTCTTTTACTTATTGATCTGAAGGAACTCTTTATATGTTAGGAAAATTAGCCCTTGAAATGCTTCGCACTTTTCAACTTTTGATTAAGTTCATGGTACTTTTAGTAATACAAAAATGTTTGAATTTTCATGAATATAATGTATTTGTCAGACAACATAAAGATGTTAACATTTTATTAATTATATCTTACATAGCTTCTGACATTTTAAAAAATCCTACTGGGAACTGCCTGTCTATTCCATTGTCATTTGAATTCATTAAACATGCCTAAAGTAAATTTATGGTTTTAAATTTTATACTTAAGTCTTACACATAGTATTTAGAATTTATCCTTAGTTTTTTGTTTCTACAGAGCTGCCCAAATATTTCAACACAATTTTTTAAATAAAATGATTTTTCCCCATTAATGTTAAATGCTACCTTAAATATACATATATTTTTTACTTATTTGGACTTCTGTACTTCTAGGCTGTTCCAATGTTGCGACTGTCTATTCAAGTACCAGTACCACACTGATTTAATCATTGTAGATTTACATTATTTTTTAATATCAATAAGTCTCCCTTTAACCCCCATACCTCACTCCAAGTTACTCTTCTTTTTCATGATTGTCCTAGCTATTCTTTCTGGTTTTGTTTTCTGTATGAATTTTAGCATCAAGTTTTTTAATTCTCTCAGATTTTCTTTTGGTATTTTATTTTTAGATTGACTTATGGCTTAATATCTTTACGAAGCTCAATCTGCCTATTTAAGCACATGATATTCTTTTGATTCCCTCAGAAGTGTTTTGATATTCTCTTAATATAGATCCATAAAATTTACTATCAGTGTTATTCATGGATATTTTGTGTCTTTTCCCTATGATCTTTTATAATGGAGGTTATTTGTACACATAAAGGATAATGTCCATGTAACAAAAACACTTGTACCCCCCTACTTAATATTTTGAATTAAAAAAAATTTTTTAAAAACACATATGAAACCGTAAAAAGGATAATGATTTCTGTATCTTAATTTTATACTGAACCAACATACTAAATTTTCTTATTATTTTCAATAGTTGCTCAGTAAAATTTACTTCTTTTTAATATCAGCAGAATTAAATTGCATCCGTAAATAATAATACTAATAATATTAATTTTATCTCTTTAATCTTTTTCTAAGATTTTTTATCTTATTAAATTTATGGCCAAGTATTTCTACAAGAGTGAAACAGAATGCAACAGTGTTTAAATAGTAGTGGTTGATTTTAATTTTTTTTTGAGATGATTGGATTTTGACAACTTTCTCTGTTTCTTTGATAATTCATGTGTTAGATTTTCTATTTTTTTAAATTCTATTTTACTATAATATTATCAGTCTTATCCAGGTTTCATATTAACTTGTAGAGTTTGATTCTTTTAATTTTCCCTGATTGCTCATTACTTCCTTATTATTTCTTATATTGACATTTGTACTTCTTCCCTTCATTTTCGACTGGGCTAGTTTGTGGTTCTCAATTGGGGCAATTTTGATCCCCCCCAAGGGGATAATGGGCAATGTCCATAAAAATTTTTGGCTTTTACAGCTAAGAGGTGGGGAGCTACTGGCATCTAGTAGGTAGAGGCCAGGGATGCTGCTAACATCCTATAATGCACAAATCAGGACCCACAGCAAAAAATTATCTTCCCTGAGTGCCAAGGTTGAGCCACCCTGGCAGCCAAAAACTTAGTTATATTTTATTTTTCAAATAACCTGCTTTTGTATTTATTTACTAATCCTGCCATTTTGTTTCTAATTCATTAATTTATAGTGATCACTCTAATATTCTTCCTTCTGCTTTCCTTAGGTTTCATGATCTTTTAACTAATTTCTGAAGAGGAATGCTTAATTTGTTTATTTTCCTTCTTACTTATTTCCTTATTTAAGTATTTAATGCAATGATTTATTTCTTTGAACACTGCCTCAGCTATATCCCATACGTTCTGATGTGGTGTGTTATTATTTGTGTCTAGATATCTTGTAATTTTGATATTGCTCATTTTTTTGACTGAAGATATACTTAAGCACATAGTTGGCTTTGTTATTTAATGCAACTTGAAAGCCTTTTTTCCTTAATGTGTGAATATAGTCCATGTATATTTCATTCCTTAGAGAAATTTTTGCATGCAAATTATGAGCCAGGCACTGTTCCAGGGTCTCGGGACACAGCAGTGAACAAAACAGACATCCTTTTCCTCATGGAATTATCAATAGGGCAGATACATTTCATTTTAATTCTGTCATATGATTCTATGTTATGTTTATCTGTCTTTAAAGCTTTTTGTATTCTGGTTTTACTTACTTTTGGGGGGGCGGGGTGTGTGTGTGTGTTCCTTCTGATCATTAGAAAGTTGATATTCTTCATCTAGTGTAACTCTTATAGCCTAAAAACTCTCAAACCTCTTTCTTTAAACAGCATTTGATTCTCCACTATAACCAGTGGTGGAATCAGTGTATTTCTTCTTTATACCTCCTCTTCCTCTCATCCACCTGATTTTTGTTAATTACATAATCTTTCTTAGTGTTTTACTTTGAAGTATTAAATATACTTATTTCCTCAATACTTATTTGGAAGTATTAAAAATATCCCTTAACTCCTGGTATTAGAAGTGAGAAAATTACCCTACTTATTCACTCTCTCACCCAGGCATGTAACATTACATTCTCTTCTGTCGCTTTAATCCTTGCATATGTTTAAATCATTGTTCAACAAATATATAGATTCACATTTCAGTACTAATCTTTTTACATAGTCTTTCCAAAAATATCTCTCTGTTGGGTGAAATTCTCCCTCAAGAAGTACTTGTGGGACCAATATTCTCTGAATTCTTGCATGTTAAAAATTGTTTTTTGTTTGTATTTGCACTTGAACATTGTGATTGGATATTAAAGATGTAGGTTATTCTTTTCTTTCTGTGAAGTCTTTGTGGGCATTGCTTCACTGCCTTCTAGAATTGGATGTTGCTGTGTAGATAGCTAAGGTCAGATTTATTTTTTCCCTCCTTCTAATTGACTTGTTCTTATTTCCTGACAACTCAAAAGGATTCCTTCTTTTTCCCTTAGGTTAGTTGCTTTCAAAGGATATATTTTTTAAAAAAATTAAAGATGTGTCCTTTTTGTGACCAAGAACATAATGATAGTATCATAAAATAAGAAATTATATATATATATATAATATAAAAAGTAGAGATAAAGAGCTCTGATAAATTGGAGGGAGAATTTGTTTTCTGAGAAAATATCAGACTAGGTTTTTCATAGGATTTAAACTGAACCTTAAAGGATTAGGGCATGGGAGACTGGGAGGGAACAGGATTCAGATGGATGGAATGGGAAATTGTATGATATAATCACTGTGCACTAGGTCATCTATTTTACCAGATTTTGAGAAGGCTAAAGTCAACAACTACTTCTGATATGTCTTTTTATCCCTTGCAACTCCTAGCACAATCTTTTGTATATAATAAGAGCTAAGTTAATATTTATTGTTGCATATTATCCTTACTGTATCAGGTAAACATATTTACATTGGTTTACTGAGTAAAAAATGATCTTATCATCAGAAAATCATCTTAAATTCAATGAAAGTCAGTATTCCCAAAAAGATATAGGATAACAGGGGAAATCAGATAAGTCATTGTAGCCTTATTCTAACACTGATTTCTCTTATCTTTTTTGAATAGCAATTATTTTCACTGCTAGGCTAGAAAACTCCAAAAAGCTCTCCAATATATGGTTATTAGATATACGATTCATCACTCATTGTATTTCTGTTGAATAACAAACATATGGAAAAATCAAGCATGAATGTACCTGTTTTTCCCTATTTCCTCTGAGCCTTCAGCACACTGATGGATTTCCATAAGGGTAGGGATTTAACTTGCACAAGGTCTATGAAAAATTTATAAGACAAGTTTCCTTGCTGAGTTTTGCTTTACCAAGACAGCCAGATCTTGAACGTCCATTAAAAGACTATTATTTCTAAGATCTCCACCCCTGCACCCTTACTGTCTAATATAACTTTTTCACCTTTCATTTTACCCACTTCCACTAAGCCCTTAGATATTCACTGAGGCTTTTCAACCTTACACTTATTTGTGACTTGAGTTACACTGTCAGCAGGATTAGTAGTCTGTGACACTCTTGGAGAGGTGTTGCTAGAATAAGCTTCACATAATTAATGCTTTTGTCCCAGATTGGCATTAAAAGAGCAATTTTCCCATTGTCATCCTCTTCACTAAAATTCAGTGTAAGATTTACTTCTTTAGATAGAAAAGCAAATCTATTGAAGTCAGTACTTAGTCAATGCAAACAAACCGGACCCATTTACATAGTTTTTTTCTTACCATTAATCTTGAACACTGTTATAATGCATGAGCGTTATAATTTGTATGGAAACCAAATATAGAATAGAAAGTTAGCATTTTATTCATCCCACAGATATTTATTGAGCTCAGTTGCTATTCTGGGTCATGTATGCTTTTAGATGCTGTACATGGACATTATGTCTTTTCATAAATATATAAAGAGTAGTGAGCATACATGTGCAGAGAGAGAAGTAAAACTCAACAGAAATCAAATAGTGGGGAGGGGGAGGAGGAGATGGGTGAAAACCTACCTAACGGGTACAATGAACACTATCTGGGTGATGGGTACACTTATAACCATGACTCAAGCATTATAAAAGTGATCTATGTAACCAAAAATATTTGTACTCCTGCAATACTTTGAAATAAAAAATAAATAAATTTAATTAAAAGTTTTTTTAAAAGACCAGGAAAAGTTGTGCACTAAGCAAGCTCGTTCTGTGGAATAGGAATGTTGATGTGTATGACTCTAAAACCTCTGTTTTTCCTAGGATGCTGGGCTACCTTCCCAAATGAATACTGTTTGCAGGAAATTTACTTCTTATCAGAGATGGAAAAATTAGATTAGCATAGGCTTGACTCAGCATTAGCCCCAGCCATCCCAGATTCACCACTGATAGGCCTAACGCTGTCCAAAGGTTGCCATTGATAATGTTTTCCAGGAGGATTAGATGTGGAATGACCAAAGGAATTCACTGAGTTAGAGTACTTGGACCTGTAAGGAACCTTTGACAAGGTGGTAGAATGATGGAAAGAGCAATATATTTGTGACACAAAAACCTGAGATCCACTCCCAGGTCTGCTCTTTTCTAGAGATAACTCACTTCATTCCCTGAGCCTTCATTTACGGGTCTGTCCAGTGACCGGGTTGTTTTACACACATCAAATGAGATAATTGAAGTCTTTCTGTTTAAGAAAATATTTTTTTTCCAGTACAGTCATCTTCTTGGACAGGTAACAAAACTGAAGCTTGGAGTAAGAAAAAGACCTGGAGATGTAGATCGTTAGAGAAAAAACTAGGGCTGATAGATTAACAGATAAACTCACTCCTGACCCATTGCCTTTCATTGTAATAGGGAAGAACAATCACACATGGTAAAGTCTGAATTTCAAAGATATGACCTTGTCAGTGGGAAGTACAAGAGAGAAAAAGATATATTTGACTTACTACTGAATTTTGGAAAGATTATGGCGCACTTGTCAGAATTTATTTCAAATGAATATTTGTTGAGAATTATTTATGTCTGAGGCATTGAACAATTAAGTGAATCTAGTGGTCCATTGGGAATTAGGTCTATATCTCGTCAGTAGTAGGCAAGACTGAGTTTGGTCTCTGTTTCCTGCTAGTCAGTAATTCTTATTGTGGGAGCTGATTAATGGAGTCTTGCTGTACGATTGTTTTCTAGTTTAACATCCACCTTCTCCCATTATAACAGCCATGCTTTAAATACATGAAATACAAATGTAAAGTGTGTGTTTGGTGTTCCCAGAGCACCTCGTACCGTAACTCAGAGCTTTTATCTTCTCTCATAGTTGTTATTGATGCTCTGTGATTCTTGATTTTAAAATATTAGCTTAGTAAAAAAGGGGCCTGTCACCTGTCCCAACAGCTATTTTCAGATTTTCCATGCATTTTAAGATTTGTTCAGCATGGCTGAAAGCTGCATCAATAATATATCAACAGCATTTAAAATAGAGAGAATTCAGAATTCTGTCAGAGATAAGTGCCAAGGCCAGAGAGAATGCTATAGGTTTTCCCTTCAAAGATAAAATTAATCAAGGATATCATTACAGGTGAACTTTTGGTTTTTCACATTTAATCAAACATACCAATGTCTAGAGACTATAAATCTAAACTAATTCTGGTGCTTAAAGATTAGAAAGGTAAATGATTTTCTCAAGTAGGTCATCCTTTGCTTAAAGTGTTTAGTTTTATTAAAGCTTTCATTTGTCGTTTTGAAAATTCTGAGACTGTATCTGCTATCTATATTTTTCAACTCTATTTCCACAACCTGACAGGTTATCATTGCTGGTATACGGAATTAATTTGATTTGTCATCCCTTGCATTTCAAGGCTTTCTCCTATCCTATTAAAATTATACATTTTGGCTATTACCTTATGACAATAAAAAATAAAAGATAAAAAGAAAGAATGATTTTTTTTCCACCTGAAATTCCAGGTCAATCTGACACAAGATCTTATCAAAATTGAGTGTGGGTGCTCAAGAATATTAAATAACAATCTTTTGTTTTTTCTATTCTGAGAGTCTTTATTTTCAGTTGAGTTGGAATTAATGTTACTGAAAGTTTCTTACTGTTAGGTCCACATCAGTTTTCTCCAGTTCTTTCCAGATTATAATATTATCATCACCATTTTTCAGGTTTCTCAAGTACATATTTATTGGGCACTGAACTAAGTATTTGAAGGTATAAGCAGTCTAAAATATGCCACAGTGATGTAATAAAACATAAACCAAGACTATGCATATGACAAAATAGTCATATAGAGGAATGCTTAATTAGAATATGAAACAGTAACACAAAATATGTTTCTGTGTAAATAAGTGGCTGTGGATTTGCTGAAGTTTCACATCACGTAAATGGAGTGTGGACACATTCCTAAAAGTGAACGATAAGATTGGATCTTATGTTAGATTACTGCTTTCCGATTTAAATGTGAACAATACTACTTGGCAATATTGTTAAAATATATATCCTAATTGAGTAGGTCTGGAATCGGGTCTGGGATTCTTCAGTTCAGTTCAGTTCCTAGAGATATTGATGCCACTGCACCACGACCACAGTTTATGTAACAAGGTATTAGATAATAAGGTCCGTCATGTGCGCAGCACTTTAAAGTTCACAACATTCTTTCTCACATAGTGTATCATCTAACTTTTACAATTATGTAAAGCATGCAAAGGAAAACTTATTTATTTTACAGATGAGGAAACTGAAAGTCAAACTGAAGCTTGATTTTTTCAAGCTTTTCAGGTGTATAAAGTTCTAATTAGTAAATACTGTGTAAGAGCTTTGTTCTTCAGATTCCATGAGTAGATCTCTTTCATTTATATAATGTTTCAAAGTTGCATGAGAATAGTAGTTTATATTCAGTTAGTTTATATTCCATGGCCAAATTACATTTAATAGCCAATTTTAAATTTTAAATTTTAAATGGAGACTCATTCCCAACTAATCAATGTTGACAAATACAGGTCAATTACTTCTTATTGAAGTCCATGATACATAGTCATTATTTTTAATTTGTGCTCAAAATGGATGCAACTTTAGCAAAAAACAGAATTGAGAAACACTGAAAGAGAACTGTAAATAGCTGAAGCAAGGGGAAGTTTTTTTAAAAAATGGGCAAATGTTTGGTTTCCTCTCTCTACTTTTCTATATTTTCTACAAGGGGACCTATTACTTTAAAATGTTTGTTTTTTTATAAGAAATAAAAATAAATGATGAGGAGGATGGGGAAAAGGGAGATGTTGGTCAAAGGGTACAAAGTTTCAGTTAGACAGGAGGAATAAGTCTTAGTGATCTATTGCACAGCTTGGTGACTATAGTTAATAATGTGTTTTATAATTCAAAATTGCTGAAAGAGTAGATTTTAAATGTTCTCACTACAAAAAATATGTGAGGTAATGAATATGTTAATTAGCTAATTAATCATTTCACAATGTATACATACATCAAAACATCACATTGTACTCCCTAAATATGTATAATTATTTTTTGTCAATTATAAATAAAATTAAAAAAATAAATGATTAGAAATGACATCGAGCATGCATCACCCACCACAGTGGTAAAAATCCACTATCCTTGAGTCCTGACATCTTATTCTATTAAGCAAGCACTTAGTCTTGCCAACTGTGTTACACATGTTAGCAATACATAAAAATTGAAATAGTTTAAATGTAACTAACTCTGCTCTCACCACAACTATATTCCATTTATTCAGCAAAGCTTCCAAGTCAACCTGTCAAGGCTTATCACCTTTGCACAGCATACACAGACAAGATACTTAAAAATAATGGAAACTTTCTCACAATCACCATGCCTTCGGGTATTTTTTCCCTCAGAATAAGAAATGATACATTTTTGTAGTATTAAAGATAAAAACAAAACCATCATTATTCTTTTAGGAAAGAAATTATGCTAAGAATTGAATGTCATATTCTAAAGGAGTCCATGTTTGCTTAGGGCACTATAATCATCAAGATGAATATAAAAGAGTATCCTTTGTTCCACTAATTTACATTCTTGCTTTGGTTACAGGATTTAAGAAATTATTTCATACAACTGTCTAATGCTGTGTCTAAAAGGAAAAAAATGAGGGAAACTAGGCTTTATGAGAGCCTATAAATTTAAGTCACAGAGCTCAGTTATGTTTTTAAATTAGCCTATTCAATCCTGACAATAATTTTGTGAGTTACGCAGGTAGCATAATCTGCATTTTACGGTTGATCAAATAGTTTCTGGCTATATAGAGCTTATTATATTGTGAGATCCCTCCCCTCCCAAACTGTAAGCCCTTGGAGAGAAAGGACATTCAAGCATAGGTAGTCTAGCGTTTAGCACATGGCTGATGCACAAAAAATTTTATGGCTCTAAATGAATGAAATTACAAAAAACTGAATCCTTGGAGGGTTAAGCACACAGAACTAATAGATGAAAGAATTGGGATTTGAACCCTGAAAGACCTTCCATTTTACCAAGCTATATTGATATAATGTTTATTTATATAATGGTGGAAAACAAGGATTATTGAGAAAAGGAAAGAAAAATCTTCCAATTGTGGGCAGGGAATCTTTCACATTTGTTTTTAACTGACTAGAGTAGAAATGTAGATTTAAAAGAAATGAAATTCAGTATCATTATCATCAGCATCACCGCTGTCATCATCCGCAAGCCGTTCTCAAGCTCCTTTTTGCTGAGCTATGAGTGCACTGCACCTTGCAAATACAGAAATGTTGTATCAGTTTGCCTAGTAGTAATAATGGACTTGGTAATTGGATTTCAGAAAACACTGTAAGAACTCTCTGGGTATCTTACAATATCCCTACCCTGAGGCAGTCTCTCAGTGATAGTATTAGGTTTGGGCAATAGCCAAGGTGACCTTGATTTTGTTGCTAACTAAACTGCTGAAGGCTTACAGAATTATAACTCTGTATACACTTTATCTTCCTTCATTTTATGAGCTATGGAGAAGTGCCTTACATTAGACAGGACAGTGTGGAAGAAAAGTATTTTTTGTCACTTTAGTAATAGTGAATGATGTAATAACATCACTATATTTATATTAAAGAATTAATATATTATATTATATATTTAATATATATTATATTAAAGAATTAATATTGTATGTTACCACTTATATTTTTTAAATTAAGTTATGCACGTTTGGCTCCTCAAGGGCACTGATTACCCTAGTGCAATTTTATATTCCTCAATACATTTTTCATATACCTGTAATAGACAATTAAGACAACCATATATTAATAATTTGTCATCCAAACCTGGATAATTTTCAAGTAAAATGGGGCAACATTAATAATTTCCCAGGACTATGGGCATAAACTGGGATTATACCAGGCAAACTGGATATATGGTCACTCTACATCAATCAATGCTAAAAGAGGCAAAAAAATTAATTCTCACATCATCTGAGTATCCACAGTGTGAACTGAATCATAGCTGTAGAATCATTGTTCTTAATCTTTTATTATATTCTTCAATTTTTTTTTCTTTTAAGAGCAACTCCATGGCAGACATAGAAAGAGACTGAAGAATAATGTGAGGAAGAAAAACCCAAATAAAACAGGAGTTATGTGCTGATATTTACTTGTTAACCATTTCTTTTACTATTCCCAAAATAGATTTTTTTAAATGGCATTCTGCTTTAGTGAGAGGGCCTTGTGTTGTTTTTAACTGTAGCCACTGTAAGTTTCCTAGGTAACTGATAATATTCAGTGTCCAGGTGCCTTTGGTAAGTAAAATGTGTTGAAGGTATATAGCTAAAAGAAACTAATTTTATGTTAGACAATTCCTAGATGCCTTTAATGTGACTTTATTTGATCTGAAACTATTAATGATCTCAAATTGACTCTACTAAGCTATATCTAGACTAGGTAAAGTATGAGGAGAGCTGCAGTGCAGAATGTACAGAGAGATGGTAAAGATAGTTTATTCAACTGAAGAGGAAGGAAATGCAGTGTGGGACAGAGTCTCAGCTGCATCATAGTGAAGATACTGAGTTTTAATTCAACATTCACTTTCCTGAATTCTAATGGCTGGTTCTTTTTGCCAAAAAGGTAATGAAAATGTGTTGTGTTTCAGCCTGTCTTTGCAAAGAGCCAGAATGAGCACTCACTTTGGTGAAAATAATGGCCACACTGGTTGTGGTTGACTGAATAGATGTTCCATTTCTCAGCCTGTTGTATCGGGGTGACTTGATATCAGCAAATGTATTCATAAGATTACACTGGAATGTTTCCTTGTTTCATACCCAATAAAAGTATCACGTACTGATAAAACCTCCTTCCAAGACACTGTTATTATCTTTGAGTGTAGAGGAAAGACATATTTTTATAATTAAGTTGTTATCTTCCAATATAATCTCTCACGGAACACCATACTAGAGCAAGGTAAATCTGATGTGCAAGAACAAGTACTAATATTACCTTTTCCCTTTGAGTTTCTGGATGCTAACATTTTAGTATTGAAAAAATAAATCTGGAATCCAATAATCATACCCAAGGAGTTCACAATATTCTTTCAGAATAGATGCAAAGGTGTCTGAAATGGAAACTGATTCTCCTCTGGACATTCTAATGAAGTGTTGTCAGCCAAAGAACCTTATCTGAGTCTCTCCAGTGGAGTAGGCTATTAGGAATGTTGTATTTCAGGATTCTTTGTTGTGCACAAGAGAACAAAAAACCTGGCCTTCATTGGTTTTTCTTCACCTACCCAGTTAGTACTAAGTTCTCATCCCCACATTCCTGTCCTTATCAGTATATGGCTCCACCAAGTTTTCCAGTCTCACCTCCCACTTTCTTTCTCCATTTAAGTATATTCTGTCTTGATTTATTGCTAGTGTCTGAAGACACATCACACTAACATGTTCTCTCTCTCAGCTCCTGCAGTTTCCTCTTCTTACTACCCCTTATCTGGTCGAAATTGAATTTGAATTATAAAGCAAATGCCAATTGACTGCTTCCTACCTCTTTTGCTAAAAGGTTTTTTCTCTCTCGTTTTTTTGGTTTTTATTTTGCTCCTTCAAATCCTCACACCGTTTAGCCTTGTTGATATTTAAATTACAGTTGTCATTTTATACCTGTTATATTCCACCTTTTCTGTGCCAGTCACTGGAGACAAGGATGGTGTCTTAAATATCTTTGTGATTTTTTTTTTCATATTTTATGGATCAGTAAATGTTTGTTGAATTGGATTGCATTTTACATTTAGATATGTAAGACCTGTACCATATTTTTTTCTTTATATTATCCATGCACATTGTTCCCTCGATTTGCCCCCATTTAAGTCTTTGTGAGTCACTTCATCCAAAATGTAAAGGACTAGCTATGATGTTTTAAAGGCCCAATTTGTTGCTATGCTGTTGGTATCTCTTCCTCCCTATAACACCACTGGTGTTCATAGATGTGCCTTAGTATAAAGATACCGAATACCTCCTTGTGCTGTCATGGTGCCCACAGACACAGTAGTGTCTCTCATCTGAGTAAGGCCTTATTAAATTAGTACTATGTAGGCATAGCATTTAACCTATTTACCATTTTTCCATTGGCTGATGTGTCAGATTAAGGCCTTGCATATAAAGAGGCTAAAGGAATGTGAAGAATTTTGGGGTTTAAGGTAGGATGGTTCTGGAACAGGGAGAAAGTTTAGAAGAAAAAGAAAACCACTCATGTATGAATGAGGGGTGGGACAAGTTTAGCCTTGTGAAGCTTTATCGAAGGAAAAAGGTTACCCTATTCAAACAAGGAGAGAAATGGATAATTATGTGCTCTGGATAGAATCCAAGTAACACCAAAGGTATACAAACTGCCATGTTTGGCTAAGACCCAGTCTTGTCTTACTCTAGTAATCTTCCCTTTAAACCGACTTCTCATAGAGTCACACAAATGCATGAATTTGCTTCTTTGTCTTTCACATGTTTGGTGCAAGATACTTATAAGATACAAGTCTAACGCATGTTCAGAGGACTTCTATGTGTCTCATTTTGCCTGATAAAGAGAATGATAACAGAGGAACCACCTTGAAGATTGAAAGGAGAGATTCACAAATTACCACCTCCAGTAAACCATTAGAACATTGAACATCATGTTTCCAATTGTTTTTTGATCCTTTAAAGGAACTTTTTGAAAATATATCCTATCCATAAATTTTTAATACATTGTTTTCCAATGAATCTATATTTACCAGTCATCTAGAGCTTAGCACAATTTTTATCTCATAGAAGTCAATTATTAATTTTCTGTTAACTGACTAGATGAACAGTAGTTCCCAACTGATAATTAATATGTGTGTGTGTGTGTGTGTGTGTGTGTATCTCAGTATGTCGAGTGATATTAGAGAGGGGAATAAAAACATAAGGCAGTATAGAGTAGATAAAAGCTACTGATTTGATGAATCAAGGAAGGCTTTAGGAGGAAATGGTGTTGAAGAGAGTCATAGTGTAAGAAGAATTTGGAGTAGATGGTAACAGAAGACAAAATTTGGTCAATCCAAGTAGAATGAAAACATAAGCTAGAACATAAAGTTAAAAGTAAACATGGAGTAGGAAAGTTTGGGGGATAGTAAATCGTTTAGAGTTGAAGGTTGGAAGGGAAGTTGAACAGTGAGGGAAAAGTGTGGGAAAATACGTGGGAACTAGGTCTTTGATGCTAGGTGGAGTAGACAACTTATTCAATAGTCACTGAAGAATTCTAAGCTGAGGGAGTTCATGAGCTGGCTTGCACTTAGGGAGACTAGACTGTCAGCACTATACACGATAAACTGAAGTGTGTAGCTACCAGAGGCAGGGATGCTAGTTAGAAAACAGTTTTAATAATCAAGATAAGAAGTAATGAAGACCTGAACAGAGACAATGGCAGTAGGACTGTAAGGAAAAAAATGATTATAGTATTTAAGAGGTTAAACTCAGCACCAGAAAGGAAAACAATGCCTGAAGCTTTGTTGCTGTCCATTTGTCATAATTAGAAAGAGAAAATTCAGGACAGAGATTAGGTCTGGCGAAATGAGAATGAGCTCCATTGGGAGGTCTTCAAATCCAAGCTAAGCTACCAGGTAGGTTGCTTAATTGAGTGAAAACAGGATACAATAACTAATAGAGACACACATGTGGGGTGTATTTTGTAGTACAATTGTTCTCAAACGTAAGGGTGAATCTGAATAACCTGTAAGCCTTGTTAAATACAGATTCCCAGACCCCACCCCCAGAGTTTCTGATTGTGTAGATCTTGAGGTGGCCTGATAATTTGCATTTCTAACATATTCCAAGGTGATCTTGCTGTTGCTAGTGAATAACTTGAAGAACCTCTACTACTCTGCCCCGAGTAATTGTAGCAGGAGGTACATGAGAATCACTTGAGGAGCCTTAAAAGCATTCCTGTACCTAGACTCAAACCACATCTACTAAAACATTTCTGAGTTGTTTTTTTTTTAAGTTCCTTAGATGATCTCACCGCACAGCCAGACTGCATACCAAGTGAAAGGAATGATAGTTAAAACTGAACTTGAGAAAAGTACAGAAAAAGTAATTCTTGAGTTTAGAAATAGTGATAACAAAAACAACATGTTGACAGAAAAGAAGCCAAACTCCATAAAATAATTTTAAAGGGATTTATTCCGAGCCAAATTTGAGGACTGTGACCCAGAGCCACACCCAAGAAGCCTTGAGCAAGTGGACTCGCTGTGGTTGGGTTACAGTTTGGTTTTATATATTTTAGGGAGATAGAGGTTACAGGTAAAGACATAAATCAATACATGGAAGGCATACATTGGTTTGGCCCGAAAAGGCGGGCCATCCCAAAGCGGGGAGGGGGTGGTGCTTACAAGTTATAGGTGGGTTTAAAGACTCCTTGACTTGCAATTGGTTCTAAAGGCTTGGAATGTTTTAGATAAGAGACAAGTCACCGGACATATTTGTTGTGTAAATTGGGGACCTGCAGGTTTGTCTTGCATAGCCTTAGGCCTGTTAATGAGTTACAAAGGATATCTCCAAGAAGGGAGGGGGGCATGGTGAGGCATGTCTGACCTCCTCCTCCTGTGCCAGACAATTTAGTTTTAGGATATCCTCTTGGCCAGGAAGGGGTCCATTCAGTCAGCCGGTGGGGGGGAGGCTTTTATTTAATTTTAGTTCACAAACAGCAGACACTCACGTAGTAACTTAAGGTGTCGGGCAGTTTTATATGCACTGCACGTACTAACTCATTTTATTCTCAAAACAAGCCTGTGAGGGAGATGCTTTTATAATCCCTTTTTTAGGGATAAGGAGACTAAGGCCTACAGTGTTTAAGTGACTTGCCAGGGTCAGGAAGTTCTTAAGTGGCAGAGATTTGAAGCCAGGTTTATTTGATTCAAAGCAAATGTCTTAACCATTGTCCTCTTGTGTACTCAATGTACAGCAAGTACCACTCAATAAACATGCTTTACTTGCCATGCAGATTATAAAATAAAACAAGCACAACAGAGACATCAAATTATCTGCTTCAATGAATTCATTTTTTCACACCCTTAATATTCAATTATTAAGATATTTATCACCCAGTGTAATCAAAGAAAAATTATTGTGAAATGAAATGATAGGGTTGGAAAACAGAGTTTAAATCCATGTCTGCTCCATACCCTCTGTAGTAGAATAAACAAATACTGCATTTCTCTGGTCCTCAGTTTTCTTACCTCAAAATTGAAGATTCTTTTAAGCTCTAAGCCAAAATTTATGAATTAACTTGATTTCTAAGATAAAATGAAAAAGGGACAAGAGAACTATCTGGAGATTATTTTCAACCCTGACTGCTATTGCCTATAAAAAGTTGTTGATAACTTTCATTATATGAAATTTTGTATAGAAGAAGTTTCTGATTGTCGGGCATTTTAAAGGTATTGCTTATTATACAGCATAAAGACATTTTTAATTAAAGGGACAGCAAGGTTTGAAAATTATACAATACATATTGCATTTGATAGAACGATGTATAAATTCATTTCCTTTCCATGCAAGAGAAATCCTGTTTTGATTTCAGACTAAGAGCTGGGAAAACTATTTCCATCTTATTGTTAAAGACAATGGATAGTAAAACAGGGAGGATTAGGGTTGGCAAGGAACCACTCCATTAGCTGGGGGGGTAGATAACAAATGGCTTGATGTGACACTGTCCAATAGATTCAGGTTAGCAGTAATTTGGGTGTAGCTCTTTGTGCCTGGAAAACAAAAAAGAAATAATCGCTTGGAGGAATGTAAATGGGGGGAGATAAATTACAGATTTTATGTAGGAAAAAAAATAGGGTTATTCTATCACAGAATATAACAATACCCTGCAATGTCTTTGTAACAACTGTCTGGAAATTAGTTTTCAGAAAGGAAAGTAAATTTTCCTAAATTTACTGTGGAATCTGAGCTCCTTGTGAGCTCTATTTCTAGGGTCTAGCAAGGTGCGTTGTACATAAGAGAAACTCAAATGCTTATACAATGAATTAATCATGACTGTATTCAACATTTAAATACACATAAGAAAGTGGGTTGCCTACAGAGGAGGGCAGCAGAGTTGGGAAGAAGGAGCCTTAAAATTAAGCCCTGCGAGGAAAGGCTGAAAAAAAATCTGGAGGTTAGATGAGGATTTCAGGGAAACTAGAAAGCTGATTTTGTGTAGTCAAAAAATTAAAATATATCAAAGTAATGGCTTTGTTTTATATGACTACACCAGGAAAAAACTGGCCAGAATCCCTTATGAAGGGGGAAAAATATTTGGAGGAAATAAAGGAGAGCAATCTAATCTGTACAAAGATGGCTGTGAGCTACCTGGGGAGGTAGTGAGGACTTCACAACAGGAGACCTGCTAAGAGAGAATAGATAGGAAGTCAACAAGAGCACTGTGGAGGGGATATCAGCACTAAATAGTGTTGAATTTATAGTTTTTTGGCCTTTAAGATGCACATTACTATGAGCTAGGCACTTAAGTTTGGGCCCAATGCTATGGGTAATGAATAGTGGGTAAAATCTTAATTGCAGAAGCATGCAATGAACTATTGCCATGCGAGACCCATGAGTTATGATGCTCAGGCTTGACAGCTTGCAGTAATGGAGTGAGGGTGGGAAAGTCTTTTTTAAATTGCTAGAGGATGAGTACCAAATATTCCTCTCCTCTCCCTTCATCTTCAGCCCTGAAAAGCAAAAAATCAGATTCCGAGGCTCTGAGATGGAGCTTAGCGCATAGGGATGGGGTGTGGGGGTTACTAGAGAATGGAAGTGCTGTCAGCACCTTCGATGGAAAACCAGGAAAGGGAAGCCAAAGAAAACAGGGTTGAGCAGAGGGAGCTGTTAAGATGAAGTTTTGATGGGAGGATTCAGCGATTCAATCCCACAGGGAGTCCTGAAGATCGAATGACAATTTAAGAGTCCTTCTGAGTCAGGGTGAGGAGGACCCTCTCTACCTCCAGGTTGATTAGTCTTTGTTCACTAAAGGGGCTGTGACCTTGGGAAAGGCAGCTGTCTTAAGCAGACCTTTGGGAAGCTGAAAGCATGAGGAATTTCTGCCAGTGGTGCTCTGAGCAGCTGAGGAGTAAGTTCTCCATTCCTCAGGAGGGATCTGAGTTACATGTGACAGTGTCCAAAATGATTGTTTTCATGTAACTAAATTCAAGTTGGCAATATTATTCTTTACAGAATGAAAGATCCTAAAATCGTTCTTTTGCATGTGTTCTTATGTGCTCATAGATGTCCGTGCTATTTAGCTTTGTCCTTCATGTTGATAGCTGTTGGCCATTGACCCAGCTGCAAGCTGGATAATCTAATAATGCTTATGATTTGACATTTTTTAACAAGTTTTAACAGGTCAATTACTAACTCCTTTTTTCTATGTTGGTTTTCACTCTTGTGTAGGTTGCTTGATCATAACAACTAAATGTGGAACACAGGAAAACATGGCTGACCTGGAAGCCAGTCTATAGTAGAACTCCAGTTTCTGCTGTTATCATAGATACATGTGGAGTGTCTGATGATGTTTCCCTGTATGTCACTTCCCTCATTCCAGATCTTCCTTTAGCAAAAATATTTGACAGCAGCATTACCTGTTCCCAAGAGAGCATTTGCTAATAAGAGAAGTAAAACACAGCAAAATTTGTGGGGAAAAAAGTTATTTTGCTTACAAAGATTCACTGTTATTTTTAATTATCATTTCTAGATTTGATTCTGGGTCTCTCACTTATGAAAGAAGAAATCTTGAGAAAATGTCTTGCCTTTTCTGACCCTTAATTTCCTCATCAATAAACTGAGTGGAGCTATGGTCTCACATGGTTATTGTGAAGAATATACAAGTGAATTAGTAAATGTTTGTGAAGCAAGATACACAATCCTGTGTGCTTGATAAATGTTAGAGAGCCTGTCTCCTGATGAAAAGGCATCCTGTGGATTGAGAAATGGCCTAATTAAGAGTTTGGCACTCTAGTAACATGCATCATAATATTTGTAAATTACATTGAGATGCAGGGAAAAAAGTAATTGTTAAAGGAAACATGCCACTCCCTTTCCTTGACTTGGGTTTGTCTGTCCTGGCACTGCAGAAAGTCCCCCCACCCTGGGCTCAATTTGTGGAGACTGGGCTGAGCTCACTCACAGTCACAGGGCCACAGCTTCCACAGCAATCAGTAAAACTTGAAGCTTCATTAGAACAAACGGGCCATGAAGATCCAATCTACTGAGAGGCACCACAGTCATATTAAATAAGGGACAGTTTAGCTGTATCGCAAGGCTTCCCCGTAGCATGAGCTGTGTTCTATCTGTTGAGCCACAGAGAGATGCGGTTCTTATTCTTGCCATATTTGGTAAGTCAACTCTTTGGGACATAAAATCCTGTACAAATAGATACTGTAACTTCCTTAGATCAGGCAGTTAAAATATGGTAAAAAGAGAGCTAGATTGGACCTACGACCTGGTCCTGTCCCTTCCAAGCCAGGAGATCACTTGACTTACTGAAAACTGTCTCATCATTGCTAAAGTGGCATCATAACACTTCCCCTGAAAATGGCTGTGCAAATGAAATGAAATACTTATAAATGAGAAAACAAAAGGAGATGAGCATGTGTAAATTATAAGAGCTTAATACATGTCTGGAGATATTCTTATTGAATGTGGAGTTCTAAACCTGTAGAATATGTTTCCTCTTAAAAGGATGATTCCTATAGCTCTTTAATCAGAGTTCCCCAGTGACTACAAATGCAGCTTCCAAAAAAAGAGTAGGAGACACACTTCCAGATAAACAGGACTTAAAAATAGGCTAATGTTGTCCCTCACCTTCAGCTCCTCTGTCTCTGGCTCACTGGGACACTTGTACTTAGGAGGAAGAAGGGAGAGTGACAGTGTGCAAATTTCCTTGCCTAGAAGGGTAAGCATGTTCTGTGTGGAACCCTCTCATGCAGAACTTTCGACATTGATTAAAAATTGGCACATCATATCCTAACAAGTTATGCTGGAGGAGAGGCATGGGACAAAAACTGTTGGTACGATTGTGCTTCTGGGACTGGCACAAGACAGATAGCTCTGACAAGAGCAGTTGCCACTGCAGACTGGGTGTTTGTTTTTGTGTGTATTTCTCTTTATATTACACATCACTGATGCTAACCGTCTTATCCCCACCAAATCTCAAATACTAGCTTTTAAAATCATTAACAGAAATTACCAGGCCATCTTTTTGCTTCTTTTTTAAAACTCCTCATTTTTGTGAATTTTAATGTTGAGAAGAAAATATTAAAGGAAAGATTGTCAGTCTCCAGGATGCCATAAAAGGAGGCCCATTATTTATGACTTTTAAATGATAAATCCTGAAATTGCTTTGAATCCAGGCAGGATAAAAGGTTGATATTAAATGTGACCTTTGGGTTTAATAGTCAGGAGCAAAAAACCTTAAATTTGGCTATGCAAATTGTACTGTACATTACTGGCCCATTTTACTGCATTTTCAAGCAGCAGTGTAGAGGGGCCAGGCAGACAGCTGGAAAAACTATTTCTTGTCACCTGCCATCTTTAAAATAACAAGTTGTTTGAACTTAATCATTCTTCTCGCCACATCATTTTTACATAACACATTTAAATGCAAGTTGTTTTTTTCTGAAAATAACTGTCTGAACTAAAATCGGACCTTGACGTTTTATGGCAAATCCCTTCTCTGCTGTAGTCCTCAGTTTTCACATCTGCAAAATGACAGTGTCAGAATATGTGATCAATGTATTTGTTTCTAGCTCTAAATCTTGACTATATAACCTTCCTGACTTTATTGTTTATAAAAGAATAACTGTTAATCATGACAACAACTCAGTGGTTTGCAGCCACATAAGTGATGCAAAGAGCATCAGCTTCTTGTAGAGCTCAGTATTCAAAGGTAAGCACTGCCAAGCAAGTCTATATAAATGACAGTATTGCAACACAGAGAAGATGGATTTGCAAAATAAGTTAGGCAAAACAGAAGTTAAATTGCAAATACGTGTTGCTCAAGTTGCAGGATGGGCTATTTGGGGGAATACTGTAGGCTGCTTAATGTTCCTGTATTTAATGTGGGAGAGACTTCACTTCGTAGCAAGAGTCTAAACTTTTGTGTTTTCCTATTTCCTCTGAAATACACAATTATGTAGGATTTATTACCTTCTTTGGAAAGAAAAAAGATTCTGTGTTGTGACTTTTTTTAAAGCAGTTAGAATTTAACATGCAGCAGATCTTATACTTTCTTTAAAATTTATTTTTAAAATAGATTTTGTGGTATCACACACTAAGCTGTCATTGATTTTGCATGTCCACAATTGATCTTTTACCCCAAATACACTTAATCCGATGTGTTCTCCTGTGTAGTTAATGGCAACTCTACCCTTCCAGTTGCCTAAAACAAACAAACCACAACAAAAGTCTCAAAATCATCGTGACTCCTCTCTTCTTTCATACCCCACATATAATCTGTTAGGAAATTTTTATGCTTGTATTTTTTCAAATATATGTATAATCTGACTATTTCTTACCTTGTCCAGTTTCCACCCAAATGCAAGCTGTCGGCATTTCTCCTGTGGAGTATTGCAATAGCCTCCTAACTGGTCTTCTGGCTTCTACCATTGCCCCCTTGGAGCTTAATCCAAACAGCAGCCAGAATATCCTTTCAAAATATCTGAGACATGACGTTGTACCTCTCCTTTAAACCCTGCAATCTCTCCTCTTTTCACTAAAGGCAAAATCTTTCCAGTGGCTTTACAGGATCTAATCCATCACTACATTTCTGACCTCATCTCTTTATTGCTCTCCTCTTTCCTTATTTCTCTCCCACCACCCTGGCCTCATCACGGGTCTTTGGTCTCATCTACTTTAATGAATTTATGAACCTATTAAAATTGCCACACCCCTCCCACACACATACCACCTTGCCCCCATTCATATTTTTAGTAGCCTTCATTTTTTCCAGTATAACATATATTACATTTATTGTCACCCTTCTACTCTCAGTTAGAATATAAACTCCATGAAGATAGAGATTTTATCTCTCTTCCTTGCTATATCCCAATATGTAGAAATGTAATTCATTTAACTCTATGATAGATACTAAAGTTAAGCTGTAATACAGTTGTCATTTATGTTCAACTTGAAAAAATCCTAGGTGACTATGCAACTGTCTAATCTTAAATCTGCTTAAGACTGTCAATGTCCACTATACATTGACTTTTCCAGAACTTTATTAACAGAAAGTTATACATGGAAATACCCTTCTTAGAGCTCTATTTAAAGCCTCAATTATTACCAGGTCTTTCTACTCTTATGGGGACATGAACTACTCCCAGCTTTGTGTGAGCTCCAAGAATCGTTTGGCTTTTTCTGTTTTTTTGTGGGTTTTTCCACAGCCCTGGGTAGTTTCCTCTCACACATATGCAGGTCAGTATTCATCCAAAAACTTAGGGGGTCTCTGCAGAAATGTAGAGTTTTCTTCTTTTTCTCCAATACTCTGCCCCCAAAATTCTAGCCACTTTGGCTTTCTGAGCTCTAATTTACATTTCTGCAACTCAGAGAGTCTCCTGGGCTATTTGGGTTCTTCCCTTCTGTGCTTCCTAGAAATTTCCTTGTGGGGAAGGGCTCACCATGTTTGTTTCCCTGCTCTCAAGGATCACAGTTGTTCACTGCATGTTTTCCAATGTCTGAAAATTATTGTTTCTCATATATAGTATGATTTTTGGTTCTTTAGGTTGGGAAGGTAAATCTAGTCACTTTTACTCCAACATGGCAAAAACGAAAGCCCACTGGAAAAATACTAAAGCCAAATCTCTTTCTTTTTCTTTTTAAACAAAGGAGCATATAAGTGAGTCAGGGAATAAGTGGCATACAACAATATGACTAATTTTCACACATATAACCTGGAAGTTATCAACAGGAAAGTGATATATTTTAAGTCAAGAAGGTTTGATATCTGTCTCCATCAGTTGCAGTTTTTGACCTCAGGCAGGTCATTCTGAGCCTTAATTTCCTTATGTGTTTATATGGGAAATGGAAGTCTTGCTGCTTTATCACAGAGTTCCATCAAGGATTAAATGTGGTCGTGGATATCAAAATTCCTATCTCTAAAATCTTATACTCATGTGAGGGGATATTCTTATTGACATCACCATTATCTGTCAAGCTAGAAAATTCAGAATAAAACATTTTTTCTTGACTTGCCTTGTGCACTGTTATCCTGATAATTTATATAGGCACGAATACATTCTCTTTTGATAGAATCTTTGTCAATGAAGATTAATTTTCACTTTAATATAACAGCAAAAATTCATAATACTACTGGTTTAAACAGTATAGAAGCTTATTTCTAGTACACAAAAGAGGACTGCGGTCTACAGTGCATAAAAAGTGTAAAATTTCCAGAGGGCACTGGAGACCCAGGTTTCTGATTTTCCACTTTTCCATCCCCAGTGATTGCTTTATCACCTCTTGATTCAAGATGGCTGCTGGGATTCTGGCCATGACATTCATACTCCATGATGATGATGATGATGATAATGATGACAACAGCTGGAAGAAACAGGGAAGAACAAAAAGTTTTCTTCCGAGCCAAATCGGCTTATTTAAATCAGCTTTTCTGAAAGTACTATAATATCCTTCTGTTTATATCATATTAGCCCTAATTTAGTCGGATGACCACATATAGCTACAAGGAAGGCCAGTAAATGTTATCTTATTTTTTTAGTAATGTATTTATAGAAAAATATGTGTTTTGTTATCAGATACATAAGAAAATAAGAATTAATGCTGAAAGGCAACTTTCAGTTTATGCCACATACCTTTATTTATCAACAGAGAATTCTCTGAATTAGTTCAATGTAAGGTACGTTATAAGGCACACTGTATACTTACACTTTATGTGTGCACAGTGAGACACTCATAGGCAATAGCGAAGTTAGACACCTGTCACATGGCAACTGATAAAGCATTTGGCTCAAAATGAAATTTGTCTATTGTGAAAAAGTAAATTCACTACAAAGGATTTACTCCAAGTAAGGATAGTTCAAAAAATGCTCTGAAAGATTTCCTCAAAGAGGGTTCCCAACAGTGCTTTTGTTTGCTTATTTTGTTTTAAAATTGAGATTCTTCAACATTTACTTGTATTCTAGAAATGATCCTGTTGATATAAATAATAAATCTTTAGGAAAAAAATCTATTCACAAGATTCATATTGGTTAAATTTCATTATATTGAAATAGTTTTTGTTTCATAATTTGGTATATGTAACATCCAGGTTCAAACTTTTTCTTTAGTCTATGTAGCAAAGGACAGAATTCATCTGATAACACATTGTGGACAGAGAAAAGCAGTTAACATAAAACTACGCATGACAATCAGGCTTAAAGATAATAAAGGCTGTTGTTCAGAGATGGAACAGCTATATTTCTAGCTATCTCTATTAACCTGACTATTCATATTGTCACACTTACTCCCAACAGTGTTCTGAGCTATTGTGGTTGAAATTTGTGGAATGTACTCTGTAGACTATCATAACATACATTCTCCTTATTCTAGTTTCTAAAAATTATTAATACATCTAAACTCTTTTATAAATCAAATTTCTTTTCCCACTGATAAACAATAACTTCAAACATATTTTATGTTCATTCCATAAGGATTTTTAATAAGAACTCTTGAAAGTATATCTTTCAGATTTTCTTTACTTCCTCTGCCTCTATCAAATAGCTAATGAGCTGTAAAGGGATGCCTAAATGCACTAAGAAACTTGCTATTTAAAGGAACCCTGGGATCCTAAAATGAATCCTTTTGTAAAGCAAAGAGTGTTTCTGCAGTGGAAATAATTACCCTATAATTTATCTGGCCTGAGTGGGATATTCCTCTGGTTTGCACTAGATGTCCTGCAGGCACCTCAACTTCAGCATGTCTAAAATGGTGGCAGGGAGCCCAGTTAGAAGGCTGTTGCTTAAGTCTTGACGCTAGTTTCCCTGGACTGTAATTCGTCAGTGCTCTGATGCCAGAGAAATATTTCCTGAAAAACAAATCCACTTATTTCACTTCCCTGCTAAAAACCTCTGCTGGATCCCCATTGCATATCCTCATCCTCTGCTGGATAAATGCCAACCCCTTTTGCAAAGTATTGATGGCCCTTCACATTTTGGCCCCAACCACTTTTCCAGCAACATTTCCTGGAATTCCCCCCTACACACCATATGCTCCAGTCACACTTCACCTCTCTCCACTCTCCAAATACACAGAACATTTCATACTTCTCTGCATTTGCCTTAGACTATGCCTGGATTGCTCTGTGTCCAACACCTTTTGTACCTGAAGAATTCCTCCTGCAAGCTTCAGCTCAAATGTCACTGCTACAGCTTCCCAAGTAAAGTCAGTCATCTGCCTCTTTATTGCCATAGCAATCTGCTCATATCTGAGATTACGCATTACATTTTATTGTAATTATCTTTATATGTATCCACAACTAGCCTTTAAGTTTAGGAGCCATGTCATAATAATCTTTTTATGTTGAGGATGGGTAACATTTGGATGTTTTCTAAACCCCAGATACTATATGCTTTACAAATCATATATCAATAAATCCTCCCAATAAATTATGAAGTATTATTTCCATTTCTCTGAGGAATGAGTGGATGCTCAAAGATGCTAAGGAACTTTCTCAAGACTACACTGCCAATAAAGCCTATAGCCTGGATTCGAATCCATGTTTGATGCCAAAGCCTAGATATTTTTTTCCTAATATAACATGTTCTCTCTTCAGGATTTAACACCATGATTGATATCTAACACATGAAAAAATGTATGAGATTGAGTTTAAGCTAACTCTAAAAATCAAAATTACCCTTAGAAGATAAGATTTAACACCATTGAGGTTAGTGCAAAGGAAGCACCAGATGTGGTTTACAGAGCGGCCTTCCAGGAATATTTAGAGCCAAGGCAGTGCTTTAAAGCTGCAGTCCCCAACCCCCAGGCCACAGACCAGTTGTCACACTTATTCCCAACAATGTTTTGAGCTATTGTGGGCCACATAGCAGAAGGTGATTAGCAGCTCAGAGAGGGAAACTTCATCTGTATTTATAGCCGCTCCCCATCACTGGAGTCACCACCTGAGCTCTACCTCCTGTCAGATCAGCAGCAGCATCAGATTCTCATAGGAGCACGAACCCTACTCTAAACTGCACATGAGAGGGATCTAGGTTGTGTGCTTTTATGAGAATCGAATGCCTGATGATCTGAGGCGGAGCTGAGGCAGTGATGCTAGTGCTGGGGAGCAGCTGCAAATACAGATTATCATTAGCAGAGAGGTTTGGATGCACAATAAATGTAATGCAGTTGAATCATCCTCAAACCACCCCCGCTGCCCCCAGTCCATGGAAAAATTGTCTTCCATGAAACCGGTCCCTAGTGCCAAAAAGGTTGGGACCGCTGCTTTAAAGGGTTAGATGCAGCTAGCCGTTCAATAAAACATTAAACTGTTAGCTTGTTTTCCCCACCAACTGTTTGTTTCAGCAGCAGTGAGGCAAGTTTTAACAAATGAAGAAATAAAATTTATCGATGGAGTCTCCATCATCCACCTTGCCTCCTTGCCTTACTGAAAAACTTTATTTAGAAAATAAATAAATAAATAAATAAAATATTTATTTAGAAAAGTGCACAAAAAGATTAGAGGGTTCTGTTTCAAAATTTGTGATATGGTTTGGAAACAGTTATTTACTAAGGTAGATCCAGACTGAGTGCTGTTAAAAATGGACTAAAAGACATAAACAAAGAGGTGCATCCGTATTTCTTATATAATTGAGTGGTCTCAGCTGGAGAGTACAAACATGAAACATATTATGTTTTGTTTTGTTTCGTTTTGTTCTTCCTGTCACTACTTTTGACTGTACTTTGTTAAAAGCTTTTCTGCTTCTTAATGATACACTGGGTGGATTCTATTTTTATCCAACCACTTGGTCCACTTTAGCATAAAACTTTAATCTCACATTTGTTTTCAGCCTATCCCTCTTCCCTTTTGGAGACTAGATCTGCAGTCCTTACCTGTGAGGAACGGAAGTGAAGAGGATTCTGTAAGGTTCCTTCTTCTTTTAGCGCTTCTGGGCCTAGAGCCTTCAGTTTTCCAGGGAAAGAGGAAAGGATAGAGATCGCAGAGGTCCCCATCTAGACACATGAAGATAGTGGAATGTTGTCCATGGCATTGCTCTGGATTAACCTGGTTCTGTCTGCTGCTAGAGCTTTAGGTGATGTAATAATCTCCATATAAGCAATATGCATGATTTTCTTGGTGTAGTGTTCGACTTTCTGAGACCCTCTATTGGCAAAGACCATCTCAGAGAGGTAGCTGTTAGAAACGCCGAGGGAGAAACGCACAAGCCCGTGATAGATGGAAAGAGATTTATTAGGGCATCTGCGTACAGATGGGCTGAGTTCAAACAAATGGCGTCAGCCCCTAAAGGGCAGGCTTCTGTGGCTTTTATGGGCTGGTTTGGGTGAGCCCTCAAAAAAGGAGGGGGTCTTAAAGGCAAAGTTCCCATGGAACTTCCCACTAGCCTCTGGGTTCAGCCTAACAGTAGCTGTGTCTCCAGTTACCCAACCAGTGATACACAATAGTAACACCTCCTCTGCGTAGAGCATCCCGTTCTTTGCCCACAGTCAACTGGACTTTCAGTATGCAGAGAGCCATGAGGAATCTAGAAGTCCTTTTCTGTGTCCTTCCAGGGATGTAGAGACTGCAATGGAGTGAGTGTCACCCTCATCTTCTTCCATGCACACCACACCATTGCAGAGCCACCTCCTCCATGATTGACTTTAGCAGGCAGTCTGATTTATAAGTCTCTTTATCAGAAATGGGCACCATTTTCTATGTTCTTGTAAGCCCAATACTTGAGATGGCAAAAGTCACATTCTTACAAGAGCTCCTTAATCACTTCCTACTCTAGCTACACTATCAGGACAGGACTACTGATTTGCTCAATTTAGCAAGCATCCAGTCAGAGAATAAGACGCTAGTCTCTCCTTGGCAGGAACTCAAGTTTCATGAATGATACTCTTGGAGCCTCCCTCATTTGGTTTCAGGAAGGGAAGATATTCTCCCCTTCTGTAACCCACAAGGAGGAAAGGGAATTGTCTTCTTGAACACGTTCCTCAAAAGATCTCAGTCCAAGAAAACCCTCCTTCATCTCTAGTCTTTTTCTTATATTAACTTGGAAGTAAGATGTGAAATGGTAGCTGGTGGTAATTCTCCTATCTCTTAGTAATTCTTCTATCTCAGATAAAGGGTATGTGGCTCTAATTCTAGGAAGCTTATTCAGAATGTAGAGTGCTTAATGTTGAATATTTTAATATTGGATTTAGCTACAAAAAGCTACTTAAACACCTATTACATTTGGAGATTTTCTAAATTACATTAATCATTTTTTTCTCATGACTATGATAATTAGTCCTCCCAAAAGATAACATAGGATAGTCCTGCCACTACCTACTCTTAGGCTGCATTCATATTAGGAGGAAAGAGCAGTCTTAGGAACATAGAAAGCCCATAGTAACCCAACTCTAATCAAGAGAAATGCCATGGATAATGAGACAAAGTTGTACACTCTTCTTCCTAAGAGTGACGGGCAGTGCCAGTGCAAATATGGAGAAAGGTAAAGCCCTGATATTATGAGGCTTGGGTAAAAGACAACAGCCTGACTTCACAGGTTATTAAAAGGAGTATATTCATCTAATTGGGGCATGGCACTTCATGATTCTTGCTCCAAGAAAGTGTGACTAAAATGTACAGCTGCACTGCCCGATACTGTAGACACTACACACATGTGGCTATTTAAAATTAAAAATTTAGTTCCTTAGTCATAATAACCACATTTGAAGTGCTCAGTAGTCACATGTGGTTTGTGGCTACTGTATTAGTGCAGAATTTACCATTTCCATCATTACAGAAAGTTCTAATGGACAGCTTTGCAAGTTGACACTCTTACTTGCTCTGCGATGAGAACAATGGAATTTTCTTCCATCTGTGTACTCACATCTACCTCATGTGGTGCTAAGAGATGAGCAAGGGTTGACATGGACTAGATGGCTATCTTTTCAAGCTTTTTCCCAACTCGGTTTTTGGGTGACCTTTGTCTGACACCTCAACTATTTGAAAAGTGAAAATTTCCATCTGTCATTGGTTGATAATTTGGATCAAATAATCATAAATAACAAATTTGACAGATTCGCTTTCATTACTGTTTAATGAATCATTCAAATCAGTTGACTAACAGGACTAATTCTTTTTGGCCACATGAAACGTTGGCCTTTATTTTTTAGAAGTGCCGTTCTTCCGGGAGGCCCCAGAAACTCCTAATACCGAAATCATTGTTAAGAATGTAAACTGACTCATTTGTTAGAAACACTTAAGCTATTTCAAATGTAACATGTATCCAAATCCTTAGACAGATAGACAAGTGGTATTTACTGAAGAGTTTAACATGGTCTTCAAAATCTTAATTTTGTTGACACTTTTCAAAAAAGCAGTGTATAAATGAGCGAAAATAAAGTTATACCTCATTAGTCAATTTCACATAATTCTAATGACTTTTAACTAGAGATAATCTTGTTTAGAAAGATAATCAAGCTAGGACAAGGTGACAGACAGGTTATAGAACAAATGCATATAAAAGTTACAACTTATTAGGAAAGGAAATCCCCAGTTAGTTCTATGAGTCCTCTAGGCTAGAACAAAGCATTATTTTTTACCTAATGCACAAGTACACACACACCCAAATATGTAATATTTTTAAAAACACTGGTTTTATAAAAGATCCGAACAACTGTCTCCACTAGTCTTTTTTCCTCTAATACATGGACTTATATATTAAAAAATAAAAAATAAAAACAGATGAACCAATGAAACGTTTTAACATCGTATTTTCACCATCAAGCACCATTTAGCAGGCGGCCATTCCCATTTCCCTGCACAGACGGAGGAAGCACTAGAAATACGGAAAGTAAAGAGATAATCATAAGTTCTTAACCTTATTGATTTTCAGTCTTTGTCAGCTTCACATAGAAAACTGCTCACCATATTATAGCACTTTTTAGCTTCCAAAGCCTTGATGATATACATTATCACTTGTGTTCCTCTAAGTAGGTGAGTTGATAGTTACTAGTATCCCCAGCTTACTGGTGACAGGACCCACAGCTCAGAAAGCCTAACGCCTCAAACTCACGTGGGCAAATGATACAGCTCCCGTCATGGCATTCCAGCAATGTGGCCTTTCTGCTACTATCCAGCTATGAGACAAAATTAAATAATTTTTTATTTTTTCCTTTCAATTGAAGACACTGGAGTCAACAACAAAAATAAAATCTCCTAAATTAGCATTGTCCTCAGGTTTGTATGAAAACAGAAAGTTTATTTCAATAAAAACAGTGTCTTTGAGCACATTAATTAGAACAGGTACATAGAAAATCTGTGTCTATGAGCAAACACACATGGAGACAAAATTCTTGAGCAGTTATGTATGGCTTTCAATATTTGGATATTTGTTGTGATGACAAAGCACCCATGACCTTCCAAAGCCTGACATCGACACTCTATTTAGGTCTTTCCTCTAATGCTTTCATTAGAGCCACAAGACCAATCTCTGTTCTTGGGAAGTATGCCACCTTCTCCAACTGTCTTCTCTTTCTGTTTCCTTCATCTTTCATCCCCTCTGCATTGGAACTTCCTGTTGGTTATCTTACTTTTCTTTCAAGAGCCCAGCTCCAATGCCGCCTCCACTTGAGGCATTTATGTATAGGAAGTACTTTGGTGTATCTACTTTTATCATATGAATGACATAAATGCAAAACTATGGCAGCATAAATGATTCAAAGTCAATTAGGTAATTAACATTGCAGGAACATTCATCCATATGTAAGAGATTATTAGGAATAAAACCTTTTAAAGACTGTATTGTTAATAACTATTAGTAGATTTGTTCTTGGTAAATGGAAGAGAAGAATATTGTTCCCCAGAGGTTCTAAGTATGTATTCCATATCTGAAAATCAGTGTGCACAAACACAAGGCTGTTATTAGCAAAGTCATTAATTACAGTCCTGCTTGTTCTTCTGTTGTAAAGAATATTCATTCATTTGCTCTCTCTGACTGACAGGCAGTAATGACTCCAATAAACTAATGAGACATCTAGTTAAATAAATATGATTTTAAGTTAATAAAAGTGTAAACATGATTTTAATGAGTTCCTATAATAGAGTTTTCCTATTTACGGGCTGACATTGGTGGTATGCATAGAGGGGTGAATAAAGATTAGGTTCCTGGTCTCACTCTGCACTTTACTAGATGGGTGGCCAGAGTTGAGCTATATCTGCTCTCTACGCCTTAGTCTCTGTGCAGACCTCAAGGAGACATGTGAGGATCAAGTGAAATAACAGGCACTGATATTTTATTTTTTAAAAGGGCAAGTGATATTTAAATGCATAAAAATAAATTTTAAAAATCTATAGAGTAGATGTCTACTCACATCTTCTTTAATAAAGCTTTGTTCCTGCCCGCCTTCCACACATGTCCATTTCAGTTGTTTTCCATTTCCACTCACCCATTCATTCGATGAAATTTATTGGCTGTCTGTTATGTGTCAAAACTTGACTGTAGAAAACAGGGCAATGCTAATGTGATCCATCAAGAAAGCAATGGAAATTACTCATGTTTAGAACACAAAGTAGAGCTTAACACCGTGAATCCTGTGTACCCTTCATCTTATCCCCTATGGATCCAAGTGTTAACTAGCTAACCTGGTAAACAAAAATATACCAATGGCCTTCTTTAGATGACCTTTTGCAATTAACAGATGGATTATTTGGGGCCATCTGGGGCTGAAGCCCTTGTCATGGAGACTTTGTATGTTTTGATTAGCTTTTTCACCTGGCTGTCAAAAATAAGACATTTTCACCATCCCTTAAAATACTGAGGTAGCCTACCCACTCGTTTTATCTGCATAAAAGCCTGGTTCTTCTGGTTCCAGTAAGATCCTATTACTGATGTTCTGATCAATAATATAAAATACAGAGCTACCATTTGACATCAGGAAACTTAAAGAGCACAGGCCTTGCTAACAATAAGTAAACTTATGGTGCTATAAATATTCTAGGTACACTCTCGTTGCTCCCATTTCCTCTACCATTTTCATGGCCACGAGAGAGGGGCAGTGTGTGTTGTCCAGGATCACATAGTATGCTAGATAGAGTTAGGTCTACCTCACCAAGCATTCATTGGCACCAGTCTACATTTGTGAAGCTTTGATAATTGCTCACATGTGAATTATACTGCAGCAATTTGTGTACACATAAGTGGAAAATAACGTGAGAATATATTTGGCTTCCTATGTCAAAGTTTCTTCATTAATTAATGTCTTGCATGTTATCTCTTGGATCTGGTGTTTTTCTGCATTAAACTGGAGAATAAAACATAGTACATAGCAAGTGGTTTCATTCCTCATTAACTGGCACTATCATTTGCATTATGACTTTTATATCTTTAGGTTCTCAAACATGAGTAATTTCCCTTGCCTTCCTGATTGATCTCCTCAGCACTGCTGTTTCCTAGGGTCAGGGAACAAACCTTTCATCTCTAAGAAATTGACTTGATAATCCCTCAGTCAGTACATATATGTGATTGGCCTTTGACATATTAATCGTTGTGGTCATCAATCTAGAAAATACCCTTTATGCCTTCTGTAATGCGATGGTTGTATTCTTGAGCTTTTCTAGCAAGTACTATACGATATTACTTTCATCTTCACTGTTTTCAGAGAGGGAGGAAAAGGGAGCAGTTAGATCTCATAAACAACTAGACTATCATTTTTTCTTTGCCTGTTCAGATGGCAAGGAATATTGTTTATTACATCTTTTAATAGCCAGTTAACAAGATTTAGCTTTTCTCAGATGGCCAAATAATTCTCCATTATTCCTAAACTTCATGCATTGGCTCTCTAAGCAATCGCTGTTTAGGTCTGGTTAGGTGGGCTTTCTACATTTATTGACAAGCTTCTCAAGAAAGGTGACATATACATTAGATGTCTAATTTGTCTGTTGGCTTCATTAAGTTACTTGGTATTTGTAGACAATGCTATTTCTTTGTCCTAATCACCCCCTTCTCTCTAAGAAAGTAAGAAACCTCAAATATGGAGGACATCTGATCTGATCTATTATGATACATCATATACGAAATGTTGTCCTTGAATGAAATGTTAAGGTGGTTAAATAGAATCAGATTGAGCAAGAGCACAATTGAGTACAATTACTATTCATTTTTCCTTTCACATCTCGGTAGCATATTCCATTTTGGGCTCAGAGGCTCTTATACCTAGAACAGATCTTAGAGATTATCTTGTTCCTTTTCTTCTCTTGACCCGTTTTACAGATAAAATACGTGAAACCAAGAGAGGTGAAGTAACAGATCAACATTTGCAATTTTAGTTCGCATTGTTACTGACTTCACCTCTTTCCTGTTTGTTCACATATCTTGCACATATTTTTCTTGAAACTGTACTGAGAAAAGCTAAATTAGCTTATTACTCAGGTTGATTCTAATTTATCTAAAAATCAAATGTGTTAAATTTCCAGAATGAAAAAGTTACATAAGTTGGAGATAGTCTATTAATTAACCATTGCCTAGTAATGAAGAAACTACCTTAAAAGGCAGTAAGAGTTATGTCTGTGGAAGTGACCAAAGAGGGGCTGAGGATGACAACATGAAATTCCTCTTTGACAGTGGACACTAGCTTGCCGATAATATTTACCTATTCATTATAAAAATTTGGATTTCCCAAAACTATTCTTTGGTTGCTTATATATGTCTAACCAGTTGAGTGATGATATTGATGATTATAAGCTTCAGGAATTTGGGGAGCATTGGATTTAAAGAGCTGAATTTTTGAACTTTTACTATATCTCCCAAATCTCAGTTTTCACTCAATCTTCCTTTCCAGTATTCTCAGCTCTCCGTCTTAGACTCATAGGCTCTTCTACCTGGAAACAGGTATTAGAAATGATCTTGTCCCCTCCTTTCTCTCACCCCATTTTACAGATGATGTAAGTGAGGTTGTGAGAGGTAAAGCAACATTCCAACATTTACAAATTCAGTAAGCATTATTAGATTTTTTTCCATTTGTTCAGTGGTTTTCATCCTCACACTAATATACAAATTCAGGTTAAAACTTATAGAATAAATATTAATTAAATAAAGTAATGAAAAAATGCTGTCAGTTTTAAAGGCCCTTAATTCCCTAATAACCATCAATGAACATTTCACTTCTATTTAGGTGCTTGAAAACATTTTGTTCTTAAAGAAATTGAACATCCTTTTCCTAATTTTATTTATGTGATTAATTTGCTTAGCATATCTTTTTATCATAATGCAATATGCTCAGTTCTCTGTCTTTGTAATGAATACATTGTTCTGGATTATCTCTGGGGTCTTTATTCTACACAAAATTTGTACCAAACTAGAAAATTAAGAAATCTGTTGGTAGCAAATATGTTGATATTATGACAGCTAAAATTAAAAATAAAAAAGCAGCTTTGTAGGTTGCAGAGGAGTTTGTAAAGGTCATAACCTCCCTTCCTTCCCTAAACACCTTCACCACATTGCCCCAGTGGTGAGTCCAGGTTCTGTGGCCTCCTTTGGACAGGAGAGAAATGTGTAGCTCTCCCTCCACTCTTTCAAATGCAGGGACTAAGTTCCTTATGATCTCCATGGTGCTTACCCCAGAGCATTCTCTAAAAGCTAGGCAAGAAAGGAAATATAACAATGAAACACTGCAATTCATATGTTGTTACATTCAAAATTAAATTTCATATAATTCAGACTTAGTATCATCCCCAATATAAAAATCTCAAACTGAGTATTAAACATCCTTAAAGATTAATACAGGGAGACATATAATAAATATTTAAAAGTGATCACATGATCCTGAGGTTAATAGTAACTGTCTACAGTGTTTTATGTGAGCACTGAGAAGAATGCAGAATTACAAACAAAAATCACTAAAAAGTACATTTTTCTTTATACTAGGATTTTTCAGAAAGACATAGAGAATTACACATATCCTTTCAAAGTAGAGACCTGGCCAAATCAAAGCAAAAAATAGAAACAGTAATTCATCGTTATTTTCAGATAATTAGTCCTAAAAGAAATTTTTTTTGGAATGTTACCTTTCCTTAGACTTCTGATAATTGTACATCTTATCTAACAAAAACCTAAACCCAGTGATCTCATATCTAATCTCTTTTCTTAAGGCAGAGTCCACTAAAGTAGATACTGATATTCTTTCTAAGGCTGAGCCCACTGTCATATTAAATTATTTTCTATAACTAGTGCTTAGTTGATTTCTTGGAAAAACATACTTACCTTTGCAAATATGGCCTTGGAAGAATTAATCTATAATTTTACTGTGTATCCTAGTATGTGTGCTCAAGATTGTCAAACTGTCACCAAAAACTAAATAGATTCAAAGGGGGGAAAAATGCTATAAAATGCTGTCAAGTCTAATTTGATGGTTCACATTTAGAGTGTTATTCTTGAAGAAAGTAAGTAATGTGCAGCCTAAAATATTTTAGTTATTAATTCCATCTACATTTCCCATTCTTAGCAGCCAAACATGTTGCTAACCACCTTCGTGTATGGATGAGATTGTTTATCTCCTGACCAATTAAAAAACTCTACTCCATCATCAAATATTTTTACCAATAAGCTCTAAATATTGGCTGAAAGTGAAAGGTGGCATTTCATCTGTCTATTGGTTATAATAATCTCTTACTTTCAGTGTTTTACATTTAGTTGTGTTCTAACATCTCCATTTAGAAACTGTGCCTGAGGTATTATAAAATGTGGTATTCACCCAGGCCATTTTAAAAAGTCGCTATTTTTTTAGATACAATCTTTGAAATAGTCTTTGCTTTCTTTTCAAATTAATTTAGTCTTTATATACGTTCATCCATTGATGGACACTTAGGTTGATTCCGTATTTTCATTATTGTGAACAGTGCTACAATAAACATGGGAGTGCGGGTATCTCTTTGACGTGATGGATGAACCTGGAAGACATTATGCTAAGTGAAATAAAGCAGGCACAGAAAGACAAATAACGCACTATCTCACTTATGTGGAATCTAAAAAAGTTGATCTTATAAAAGTAGAGAATAGAATGGTAGTTACCGGAGCTGGGGTGGTTAGGCGGTTGAGGGGGATGAAGAGATGTTGGTCAAAGGATATATATTAGTAATTACAGCTAGGAAGAATAAGTTCAAAAGATCTGTTGTACATAGCGTGGTGACTATAGTTAATAAAGATATATTGTACTCTTGAAAAATGCACAGAGAGTGGATGTTAAGTGTTCTCACCACATAAATCATAACTGTGAGGTAATTAGCTAGAGTTAACAATTCTACAATGTATATGTAGAATCATGCATTGCTTAACAATGGGGATGCATTCTGCGAAATGCATCATTCAGTGATTTCATCATTGTGTGAACACATAGAGTGCACTTACACAAACCTAGATGGTATAGCCTGCAACATACCTAGGCTATATGCTGTAGCTTATGGCACCTAGGCTACAAACCTATATAACATGTCACTGTACTGAATACTATAGGCAATTGTAACACAACGGTAGTATTTGTGTATCTATTAAACATACCTAAACATAGAAAAGATACAGTAAAAGTCCAATACTGTCTTTTTTATTTTATAAATTTAAGGAATACAAGTGCAGTTTTGTTACATGGATATATTATATAGTGGTGAATTCTGGGCTTTTAATATAATCATCATCTGAATAGTGTACATTGTACCCATTAAGTAATATTTCATCCCTCAATGCCCCCCCTTCAGAGTCTCCAGTGACTATTATCTTATGGGACCCCTGTCATATATGCAGACTGTCTCATATGCAGTTTGTTGTTGACCTAAATGTCATTGTTCAGCACATAACTATACCTCAAAACATTATGTTGTATACAATAAATATAATACATACTATTGTTTGTCAATTTTTTTAAAATTAAGAAAAGGATACTAACTTTTCTCTTTGATCATTTAAATAACTACTTCAGTTGAAATAAAGCCTTTATGAAAACTTACACATAAGGCCATTCATTAATTAAATGTAAGAAAATAATTTGTTTTGTTCCTGCTTCAAAATGAGTGTTCAAGATGACTTTGTTGGAATCGATATGCAATTGGTGGGTCATGCTGGCTATGTGTGGGACTACCAATATCCATGCTAGCTCTGGCTCCAAGACAACCACAATGGGAGACAGAACACCTGGTAGGGATGCTTCTCTCCATTAAATGGTAAACCACACAGGGACAGAGTCAGTCAGCATTACTTTTTACTCCAATCTTTGGCACAATGTCTGACCCAAAGCAGATAGCCTATAAATCCTTGCTATATGAATTGATTAAATAACCTTTAAAACTAATATTTTTTTGCACCATGAATATTTTAATTTCTTATTGGTGAGAAATCTGAAAAATATATGTTATATAAAAATGATCAAGTTGCTTACTAAAAAAATACATATTGTTTTTTAGAATGCGTCACACATACTGTTTTTTAGAATGTCTCATATTTTATTTTAACATAAAGTAAATAGAGACTCTATGAGTTTCCAAAAATAGTATTGATTTTTAAACTGTTAATAAAGGTACATTTCTATGATTATCCACTCAGGAAAAAATTGACACACTCTGAATACATGAATATCATATGCATGGATAGAAAGAGAAGAATTTCACCAAGTATCCAACATTTTATTTTTGGGGTGTCAAACATCTAAATATATGAAAATAAACCCATATGGAAATATCCTAATGTTTAGCACTGTGAAGAAAAATTTCATCCAGAGTAATATAAATGTGTAATCTACAGTATTATCAGTATCAACTAGACTGTAGACCACACTTTCATTTTATAAGTGGAGTAATGAATATCTCTAGAGTTTCATAGCTCCCACTCAGCCTGATTCACTGATTTAGGTAACCACCTGATCCCTCTAGGCATGTACTATCCTTACAGTAGACGAGAACATACTAATCTCTGAGCCACTGTGCTGGAAAGGCTCCGCACACTTTGAAGCATGAGCTTTGGCAGTGTGAGCTGACCACAAAATAAGCATAATGGGCTAATAAATCTCTAGTCACACATTTTGAAAATTTCCAACCTATTTGAATGGATTTTTGCTTCATATAAATCAGCTTCTTGAAGTAATATAAAGCTATACATTTTATAAAAAGTGTGCCTACATTTAAACATTCTCAAATTTATTTTTGACAGTTATGTCAGAATTACAAATACAGTGCTGTGTGAGTTGGGAGGAGTGGGGATGTTGTTCTAGCTGGAAAGATGCTATTTTTACTTTTTCCACATGCTACACACACCTGCTGGCCCAGTGTGTACCATTGGTAGAAGGAGAACTTGAGAAAGACCAGTGTCATTTACTGACAGTCAAACTCAGGTGAGCCAACACCAATAACTTTGTATGACAGGCCAGTAGTACTCCCGGGAGTCACACTGATAGTACATACACAAATTATAATGTATTTGGAATAAAATGTCTTTAAAAAGGAAGGAGTACAATGGCTGTTTCCCAGTATTTAAAAGTGTTTCAGCATGGATTGGGCAATCATCCCAAGATAAGTGGAGGTGTGATATTGACCCAGTTGTGTTGAAATGGAAGGCGACATAGGGTGAGACTATGAGGTATACCCTTGAAATATTACTCGATTTTAACCAAGGTAACTCTTTTTATCAATCTTTAAGAGAATAGGTGTGTTTGGTCAGAGAGTGTCAGATAAAAGAATTATAATTCTTTTAGTACTGCTGATAAATAAAGCTGATTATGGGAACCCACATAAAAGGAAAAGACACTTGAATCACTGCTGGGGAGTGGATGCTTTATTACCTTTAGAAGAAAATGAGCACCCTTAATAAGTATGCCATTCAGTCCAGCATCAGAGTACACTACAGTGATGGAGTAATAGTGGTAGTATCAAATCCAAGGCATAAGAGTTGAAGTTGTTCTCTTCTGAGCTCAGATCAGATTATAGCTAAAATAGACATTCATTTCTTAAGAGTAATATTTTAACAGGGACATTCACAATCTAGAACATATTTAGTGAAGGCAAGAAAGACCATGAGGTAAGTCAAACCATATCATGGGGAATGTTTGAAATATTTAGAATATTTAAGAATACACATGGCACTAATGAAACCTTTTGTGGTCTCTGAAAGATGTGAGCCTTGGGAACCCAAATCATCAAGACCCAATTTCTGGTGTACCTGGATCAAATCTTTTCCTGCTCTATGTTCTCCCTACCTCCAAAAAAGGACAATTTTGTAAACAGCAAAATCTAATATAATTCCACTCAGTGTAGGTGCTAAAAGTATTCTTGACATTGCTATTTAAATCATTACTATATTGTCATTATTTTTTATTGGCAGTTCCATGAAACAAAATGCTTCCTGTTTAAAATGACAAACACTTCAATACTGTATTTACACAATGATACTATGAACACACTGATGTGTTATGTGAATAAAATATAACTGCAGGTATTCATAAATGCCTATTGAATCTGCACTTAAGACAGCAATATGAAATTAAAGACACTTCTTTTATTTTGAATGTGAACCTTGAGGAAATAGTTTCCTCACTCAGGGCCTATGTCAATCAAATGTTCTCCTCTTTAAGTTAGAAAATACTGTGATTCTATGATTCCACAGAAAAAATGCATAACGCAAGTGTGGAGAGGAAAAAAAATCGTATTAGTTATATTTAAAACCTCTTTTAAGGGAGAAGATGTCTTGTCACCTGCCCTTAAAAAATATATATGTATATGTATTAATATTGTTCCGGAAAAATGTGTGTGCGTGTGTGTGTGAGAGAGAAAGAGACACAATGAGAGGAAGAGCGAGAATTTCCATTCCTACTGAAAAGTCCACAGCCAATAATTCAGTAGTTCCATTTTGGTCAGCTTATAAGAAAATCATGAAACCAATAATTATCTGATTCTTTCTCTAGTAACTGAAAGGCTAGAGACCAAGACCTCCAGCTCTAACCGTGACAGATTTTCATTTAGCACGTTAAGAGGTGCTTATATCAAATGAGACTGAAGCATGATTTCTCCAGAGTTTGTCCTGAAGGTTTATGCCAGAGCACCAGATCTTACCATTAGTGTAGACTCAGTGTGTTTAAAGGCACACGACGTTATCCCATGCCTACACGTGACAAACACATAAGATGAAGCTACAAAGTTATTTAATGTAATTGTCTTACTTTCTGGGGACTCTTTCCCCCACCCTGTTTGTGTACCCCTTGCATCCCTGCTATTTATTTAGGACAGTGTTGGTATTTTTTAAAAGGCTTTTTTTTTTTTTTGAGCAGTTTTCAGTTCACAGAAAATTGAGAGGAAGGTGCAGAGATATCCCACATGTTCCTTGCCCAGACACATGCATAGTCTCCTCCATTATCAACATCTTCCACCTGAGCGGTACATTAGGTACGATTGATGGCCCTACAATGACACATCATTATCACCCAAAGTCCGTGGTTTACATTAGGGTTCACTTTGGTATTGTACCTTCTATGGCTTTGGACAAATATATAATGGCATGTATCCACCATTATATTTTCATACATAGTAGTTTCACTGACCTAAAAAATCCTCCATTCTTCCTCTGTTCATCCTGCCTCCTCCCCAAACCCTGACCACCACTGACCTTTTTTTTTTTTTGGCAGGGTCTTGGTCTGTCACCCAGGTTGGAGTGCAGTGGTGCAATCATAGTTCACTGTGGCCTCCAACTCCTGGGCTCCAATGATCCTCCTGCTTCAGCCTCCCAAGTAGCTGGGACTACAGGTGCACATCACCACACTCAGCTAATTTTTCTTATTTTTGGTAGAGATGGGGTCTTGCTGTGTTGCTCAGGCTGGTCTCGAACTCCAGGCCTCAAGCGGTCCTCCTGTCTCAGCCTCCCAAAGGGCTGGGATTACAGGTGTGAGCCACCACGCCTGGCTGATAAACTTTTCTACTGTTTTAATAGCCTTGTAGAACTTCATTATTTTACTTATGAAAATACTTCTCCATATTATGTCAGGGTAGTCACTGATACTAAAAGTACTGATGGGGAAGAAGTACCTTCAGGAAAAAATGACTGGGGTGACATAACAACAATCCCATCTGATTACAGAAGATCTATCATTGCTTTCTCTTAGGCTCACTCTTGTGATAGCCTAAAGAGATGGACAGAAATAATGAACACTCTTTTGGATAGGTCATCATTTTTCAGAATAAGAGGCATAAATTATAATCCTTTGCACATGTATGGTACTTTATAATTTAAAAGACCTTTTTACTAACATTACCATATTTGTATTCTGATCCTTTTCATGGGGAGATTTGACCACTGGGATTTATGAAGAATATTTCAAAAAGGGTGCTAAGATTAGCATTCTTCTGATTCTAATCATCAGTATGAAGTTGGTTTATGTAAAAAGAATATTATAGATCTTTTAAAGAATTGGCTAAATTTTCTTCTAAAATGTACTTATTTAAAGATATTTTCAATGAATTTATTATTTGCCCTCTAAAATAGTTTTGATACATACGGGACTTTTTGAAACATAAAACTTCATACCAGTTGCAACTTGTAAGAGTTATTTTTGTTTGTTTCTTTGTTACTGAAATATGTATTATTTGTGTAATAACTATAAAGTTTTGACTACTGTATTTGATCCTGGAGAAGAGATATGGATAAAAATGCAAAGTCTATGCCATATAATTTCAAAATAACTTAAATTCTTTATATTTTTCAAGACTTCTTAAAAAAAAAGCAAGCTCCTTTCTTTAGCTCTCCTAAACTGTGTACCATACCCCAAGTGTTCTCAGGCTTTTTTCAACCTGCCCTCATTCACAAAGAAAAAGGGAAAACTCCTCCTGACCTTCCACATTTCACAGTCTTCTTACCCCCCAACCCCCCCACCCCCCCCAGCCCCCCACCCCCGCCTTCTTGCTCCTGGCAAAGTTCACACACAAAAGGCCTTAACACACCCTGCTCAAAGGCAAGAACAATGGGAGAGACTGGATAGCCAAGCCAGAATCCTTTTTGGAGGGGATATTAGTTTGCTAGGGCTTCCATAACAAAATACCACAAAGTGGTCTAAACAACAGAGATGTAATTTCTCACAGTTTCGGAGATCTTGGAAGGTCAAAACCAAGGTGCCAACAGGGTTGGTTTCCTCTAACACTTCTCTCCATGGCTTCCAGATAACCACCCTCTGGCTGCCACTTCACGTGGTTGTTTTTCTGTGCACATGCATCTCTTGAAGTCTCTGTGTGTGTCCAAATTTCCTCTTCTTACAAGGACACTAGTTGGATTGGTTCAGGGCCCACCCTAACTTAATTTTAGCTTAATTGCCTATTAAAGGTCCTGTTTCCAAATATGTCCACATCTGAGGTACTGGGTAGCTTCACATATAAATTTGGGGCAGAGTGTCAATTTAGCCTACAGAAGGCAAGGAAAGAAGGCTGGTCAATTTTACTTTTAAATCCACTCACAGATAATGAATTAATGGCATATTCCTGTTTACGATGAGTTGTCTCATTTGAAACTGAAAGTATATCTTGTCCATAAAATATTACTCTTTAGAATTATTCATTATGTGTCTTCTGTATTGGATTCCCAATGTGAAGTAAGTAAGAAGGAGACAGAAACCAAGGAATCAAAAGCCCCTTTGGATAGCTCTACCAGGATGGGAGATTTTATGAAACTGAGGTTCAGAAAGCCTATAAGCTGTTGGCTCATGTGAAAATGCTCAAGTGGTTTTTTGCAACATTAATGCACCAGAGTCCCAGACAGGTCTCGCCTAAGTCTGTCTTGGCAAACTCAAGTACAAGGAGGGTAGAACCTAGGTAATATACTCCAGCTAATTTTTAGATGGGGGAATGAAGATCCAGTGTTGCATGAACTTAAGACTTTTCATAAAAAGTTAGAAATCATTTTTCTATGTGAAATTCTATGAACTTGAAGGTGTTAAATCAAGCATATTTATAGGTCATATCTGGGTGGTTACCTGTGTTCTTTTCATAGTATATTGCACCACATGGCTTTATTTATCTTCTAACAAACTTGTAAAATAAGTATGATGATTCACATTTTAAATATGAGAAAACCAAGGCTCGTAGAAATGAGGAAACTTGCTGATTTTCATCTAATTAATAAATGGCAGAGCAGAATCAAAACGTGCTGTCTAATATCAAAGCCCTGAGTTTTCCTGTTTTATTTATCTCTCAGAAAATGTATTTTAATATGTGTCGTATAACACAATTATTTCTAAAAGCTTATTCTTGAAGCTTATTTCTTAACTGTCCACTACAGGTTTTGAAAGAAATATGAAAACAAATAGAAATAGGAATCTGGACCCATAACCAACCCTCCCTTTCTTAGTCACACCAACTGTGACCTACTGGACTCAAGTCACCACGGCGCCACCTAGTGGCAACATTCTCTAATTGGAGGTTAAGTACCACCTCAGGAAGACAACTTAAAATTGAAAGACAAAAACATGTGCATAGTTTCTGTCTGTAACCCCACACTAACCTTTGGGAAAGTCAGAATAATATTCTCTGAGATGTGCTGCACGGTTGCATTGTATGGGGCACAGAGCATGGAATTCCTGTGCTTACAGTTCTTGCCATTGGGCCAACTTTTGGATCAGGCTACCTCACTAGTGCCTCTTCGGATTCCAGTTTTCATTCATAGAATCACATGATTGTTAAATTATTAGAATATTATAAATGGATTATTGGATTAATAAAATAAAACATTAGATGAATAAATAAACGAGACCACCACCCTTCTCAGGAAACTTTTCCGGCTCTCTGTTTCACAGGAAAGTCTCCACTCTAAGCCCCCGTTGCCTTCTCGTTCTCCTTGCCTAGTACGTGGCTCTGCTTCTCTTTATTCCTCGACATCATAACCACAGCTGAGTCCCCAGTGCCGACGGAAGCTTACTGTTCTTCCTTCTCTTTCTCTTCCTTTCCTTCTGTTCCCCCTTCCCTTCCCTTCCCTTTTCTTCCCTTTCTGTTCTTCCGCTTTTCTTCCCTTCTCTTCCCTTCATTTATTTCCTTCCTATCTTTTCCCTTCCCTTCCCTTCTCCATCCTCTCCTCGTTCTCTGCCAATCAGGTTCCTATGCATTCTTCAAGGGTCAAATGCAGCCTCTTCCAGGAAGCTCCCCTTGATCCTGACCTTTAGTTAAGAAGGAAACATTATCACTCAACCTTACACCTCACCATATTGTAAACTCTCTGACTGCAAGAGCTGTTTATTAATCTATCATTAACCAATTGGAAAATGGACAGAATTTAAATGTTAGCTGAAATACTACATGAATTATATAATAATTTCAGTGTCTACCCAGGAATTAAATACCAAATATGCTATTTTGTCAAGTTCACATTAACCTTCTATTTTTCTTCCTACCTTGATTGGCCCATCTATAGCTGATTTACATATAAAATGCATATAGAAATTGAGAATACAAGCAAACATATGCTTACAGTTTTATTGGCCTGCCTATGAAAAATTTAAAGATATAGTATATAAACTTTTGCTTTGCTCAAATAAAAAAGGACTATATGTGTCAGAAACTAAAACTTGTCTACTCTAGCATAATATCTCCTTCACATATTGTTCTGCTCTCCCACGCAGTAGTTTTAAATACAGCTTTTCAAAATTGAATGCTAGAAATTTGCATGCTGATTCTATTAGGGAAAATGGTCAGATTCTATTCATACTGAATACAAGCTAAATTGATGAGATGCTGTGACACTTAGCTGCTTGGCTTCAAGTTAAGAGAACAGAATCAGTATTGAGGTTGGCTTCCAACACTGGGTATTTCCCTTTTATAAAATGATGGGGTTTGGTTTAGAAAAATTCCAAGCTTCCTTTCAGCACCATCTCTACTAGTCCAGATTTCTACCAAGGAGAAAAGAAATTTAGAATGCCAAGCTGCAAAATATCTGAAAAGAGGAAAGACTATATTTGAGTGTGTTGGCACATTTCAGGGGGAACCAAAGTCAAATACTAACTGCTTATCAACAATTGAACCCCAAACTTCAAAACTGAAGTTGTAGGCAGGTAAAAGTATTTAAGGTTAACAGAAGAGGAGATATGACTCATATTAAACAATGGCTTTGCAATTGTTCTAGAAACTACCAACTCAATTGTCTATTTTATTTTTTGACAGAGAGCATGGAAATCAAAACGGGAAATGAATCAAAATTATTTCCTTTTCAAATATAATAGCATTCTACAAAATAAAATTCAAGAGAAATTGAACTGATGGTTTTTGTAGTTGGTGATCTGAAGAAAAAATCCTTTATTCATTTTCTATTTCCCAAAAATAGCTTTAATAGAATGAATTTATAAAAAAGGAAGTGGATGGCCTTCTTACTAGTCAACTTAATATGTACAGAACCATATATATTACTAAATAATGTACATTTCACTAAGTATTTATCAAACAGCATCTTGTGTTAGACTTTATATAAGGTGGTAGGGGTATGCGGACATGAACTGAACAGGAACCCTGACATTTTACTATATCAAAAGGATGGATTTACTGTTCACTGATTCACATTATTCTCAAAGTATTCATATCAGAAAGTGTTCACATTAGTGCTTTCCTTCTTCAAGGTCCAGAATACCATTTGTTTGCTTTGGTTAATACCCGTTAATGACTTCTATCAAGTTAAAATATATTTGAATTTCTACCTAATTGGTTCTCAAGTCAAGAAAGAATAGTATCTCTTACAGACACCCAAGATGAAATCTTTGTCTTTTGTAAGCTAACACAGAATGCGAAAGAGTGTTAATTCATCCCTGTGTTTATTTTGTCATATCCCAAAAAACAGCTCTTTGAGAATGTATGCTTCTGTTTGTGTTTTTTAAATGTTTCTTTCTCTCTCATGAATGAGTAAATATTTTCTAAAAGAATAAATGGTTATTTCCTTTTAGACTATTGACCCATTGATGTTAGCTGTAACTTTTAAGTTTCACTTAAAAAATACTTCAAGAAAGCAAAAAGAAAATACAAGTAATTGAGCTAAGTTCTGAATTTTGTTTGCTGTGTTGGTTCAGAGGAAATTTAGCTCTGGCAGCTACTTGTAATAGGCTTGATGAGACGTTACGAAAGCATTTCATCAAACTATTCCAGACGTTTGGAGCAGGCGAGGTTCCTCTACTCATTCACTTATTCACAAAACAGTTATGGAAGAGCTACTAGGTTCCAGATGCCAGACACTATGAAAGATTCGAAGAGAAAGAAGACAGAGGCCCTGATCTCAAATAAGTTGTATTTAGTGAGGTCATAATTGCAAATACATATAATATATCGATGTAATGCAAAGTGACCATTATGTTAAGGCAGCCACAGATAAATGGCTGTGGTGGGGGTCAGAAGAAAAAGGGATGATTTTCAGATGTCAGGATCGGAGGAGATTTTGTGAAGGAAGTTGAATGTGAAGTAGATCTTTTAGAACAGGTGAGATTTGGATTTGCAGATATAGGTGGGAGGACTCACTACAGGTAAAAGCACAGCTGCAGTAACAACAAGTGAAATAAATATGTAAGTTGTAATGAAATCTATGAGAAGTGAAAAGATATATATCAAATAACCTATTAAGATGGATGCATATCTATGAGATAATTTATAGCAATTAATATCAATCTCATATTAAAGATAGAGGATATGAATTATTCACATATGTCTGAATCTTTCTTTTTATGAATTTGTAATCAAACTCTCTATAAACGGGGAGATGGGTAGATAAAATGTGCATGTTTAAAGAACAATTTTATTTGTCTACTATTTTTGTAGGGTCTGCAAAGACGCCTTGAGTAAGAGACTTGCCAACTTTTAGGTTGCTCGAGAAAATTACTGTAGGATCAAATCACAAATTTTGAATCACAAATGGATGGAATTCAAAATGTGCATAAAGAGGACCATTAATTAATCGTATGGTTATTAAGTTTCAGAGTTGGCTGGGCCCCGTGACCCATTTTCCCAGTTTTCCCTTTGCCCACAAACGCCAATTCCACTTTAAAACATACAATCTTTTCTCCATTCATCATCCCTATTTAGGACCATCAGTCCATCAGTCAAACTTATTCTGTTTTTACCCTGTTTATATAAAAAGGGATCACCCCTTTTGCCCCCTCTTAAATTACCAGTGCCTGCTTTATGGAACCTTAAGAGCAAAGTACTACCTACCTACAACTAAAATGGCTAAATACAAAGTTTCCCTATAATATGTAAGCAAAGTGATGGCAACTATGTATTAACTGACCCACATTGGTCAAAGTCATTTGATTAATGGAAAATATGCAGAATTAAAAGTAAAAGCCTAGTTTAGCTTGTCATTATTAATCCATTAAAGGGCATAAATCATAACCAAAGCACCCACTGTGACATAGTGAGGGCAGATCCCTGGACTGGAGACTGGGTTCCAATCCTGACTCTGCAATTATCTTGATTGGGTTGTTTCCTGCCCTGCTTGGCCTTTCTTTCTCCATCTGTAAAATGGAGAGTCAGGCTGCATATTTGCAATTCTAGATTTCAAGGATTCTATACTCATCATAAGGACAGAATTACACACTTCCTTTGTATTTAGTACCTTTTATGCAATCAAACAAGTATATTTCTGATCTTTTTGTCTGAGTAATATTATATCCAAAACACGATAGAGGTAAATGATATTCCATAACCCAGGATTTTAGTGAAAAGCATCAAGTGAACCAGGCCTCTCTCTCTTCACTCCTCTTTAGTGGTGAAGGTGTTTACTTTGAATTCCTGTTTTGAGGATTCATAATCACAGCAAGAAATATTGCAGCAAAGATGTTTTTTTAAAAAACATAGCTCTAGCTTTTCAGTTCCATCAGAACTGTTTGTCTAGCAGATTACTCTGTAGGCTGTTGAAATGAAAGTGACTGGTGTGACAGTACAGGCAGGCTTGATTGAGCCTGAGCAGAACACACCTGTGAGATGTGCATTTATAGCACTGCTAGGGATATAATGTCAGGTCTCAGTCTACTCACCACTGGGTACCTGCATGGTACTGGGGTTCCTTCGCTTTGCTTTTTATAAAATCTTACATTCGCTTCAGATTAATAAAAAAGATTTGGGTTGTCTGCTGTACCTCACATAAACATCTCAGCACCCTGCGTCACAGATGCTCTGTAGGCATAGTGCATTTCAGCCCACATTTCTCATTCATTGACCATTATAGTCGTTCCTCACTGAGAAATGTTTCAGTCATTGAGCAGTGTAATCACTTCCAGGAAGACTATGTTTAAACGAAAGTATAATTTAAACCCAATGAGAAAGCAAGTAACACAAGCAAATTCTGGAGTTGTTTCTCCTCCATGACAGTGGGCATAGTTATATGTCATGCCTACAATGACATATCACTCCCCAATAAAAGCCCTTTACTGCATATTCACAGGTAAAATGTCATCATCTTCTGAAAAACCCACACTGTTCATGCCAGCTTTGATTAGAAATTTAGGTAGTGTGGGAGGAGAAATTTTGGGGCCCCCTGGATGTTGGGATTGATCCAAATCATGGAAAGGCTAAAAAATGAAGCAAACAGAGTTCAAATAAAGATAAGGGTTTGTTTGTTTGAATATATATTCCTGTACTGAGGTCCAAAGTTATCCTGGTGGTCTAAGCACCAGGACATAGAAGATGGGATAAGTAAACATGTTTATTCTCATTCTCTCTTTGACCCAACTAGTCTATTTTGGGGATTGCTTATCTAATGGAGTCTTCATTGATCCTTCGTCAGTGATTTTTCACAGGAAAGTCCCATTCTTTTATACGGAGTCAGGCAAACTTACAGTATATTCTTGTAGTCATGAGACTTTTGCTTGTTGTGTAAACCTGGATAGTAAATTTCCACTTCAGCATCTGTTTTATAAGATTTAAAATAAAATTGTTTTAGCAATCATACTCTATATTAGAGGATTGAAGGTCACATTTAGCTAGTACACTAATTATACTTGACTCAGAGTTTTTTCCCTTAATTCATTGTTTGAAGTAGTAATATATACACAGAAAAAAATAAGTCTATTTCTTACACCTTTGTTCTCCAACCACCCAGATCCCTTCCCAGGAGGCAAACATTATTACCAGCTTCTTGTGTATCCTTCAAGATATTTTCCAAATATAGGTAATATGCCTATTCATGTGTATGTGCATGTATGTGTGTATTTAACAGGAATGGTAGCTTGTGCAAACACATATGTGCTTATATTATATATGTATGGGGATTTAATACAAATGGTGGTATGTACAAATATGCACATGCTTACAGATTGCTTTTTTAGTCTTGGAGATCTTTCTACAATATGTCTTGAAGATCATTCTACAGCAATACATAATGAGCTGAATTTATTGTCTTAGCAGATCTCATGTGTGGACATGCAGGAATTTATTTAACCAATCCCTTGTTGAAGGACATTTAGATTGTTTTCAGTGTTTTGATGTTGCACATGTCTTTACCGTGAATATAATCTTGAACATACTTCATTCCATGTGCTACTATATCTGTAGGTCAAATTCCTAGAAGTGAGTCAAAGGGTGTGGGCAATGTAATATGTGAATTTTCTCCCATTTTCTAATAATATTCCTTTAGCTATATCCCACAAATTTTGGTATATCATATTTTGTTATTATTTAGTGAGAGCTATTTAAATTTTTTAAATTTTTTAATTTTAACTCTTTATTTTTTATTTGTATAAATTTATGGGTTACATGTGAATTTTGTTACATGTGTATAATGTGTAGTGATCAAGTCAGGGTATCTAGAAGTGTCCATCTCCCAAATGCAATACATTTGTGTTTAACTATAGTCACCCTACTCTGCTATCAAACACTGAATTTATTCCTTGTATCTAACTGTATATTTGTACCCTTTAGCCCACTTCTCTTCATCCTCCTCCCTGCCCCCCACTCGCCCTTCCCAGTCTGTGTTCCCTGTGATTAGATTTTTTATCTCCCACATATAAATGAGAACATGCAATATTTGTCTTTCTGTGCCTGGCTTCTTTCACTCAAAATAATGACCTCCACTTCCATCCATGTTTCTTGAAATGACGTGACTACATTCTTTTTATGGCTGAATAGTATTCCATTGTGTGTATACACCACATTTTCTGTATGCACTCATCCATTGATGGGCGCTTAGGTTTATTACATTTTTGCTATTGTGAATAGTGCTGCAATAAATGTGCAAGTACAGGTATTTCTTAGAGCTATTTTTAATATCCCTTGTGATTTCTCCCTTGACCCATGTGTTGCATATAAGCTTATTATTTGATTTCAAATATTCAAGGATTTTTATTGTTGTCAGAGAACGTACTCTATAAGATTGCCGTGTTTTGGCTTTTTATATAGGCCAGCATATATTTTGGTGAGTGTTTCACAGGTACTCAAAAAGAATGTTCATTCTAGAGTTGTTTGGTGTGGTGTTCTACAATATTAATTAGGTCAAGTTTTTCGATAATGTTCAGATTTTCCACATCCTTACTGATACCTGCTATGTGTTCTATCAGTTGCTGAGAGAGGTGTATTAAAATCTCTAATTATGATTGTGGATTTATTTATTTTCTCCTTTTAGTCCTGTCACTTTTTCCTTCATGTACTTAGAAGTGCTATTATTCAGCACATACATGTGTAGGATTATGTCTAGGTCCCAGTGCGTTAACCCTCAACCATTATGAAATGTTCCTTTTTACCTCTGATTATACTCCCTCTCTTGAAGTATCCCTTGTCTGACATGAATATAGCCATACCCACTTTCTTAAGTTTGCTGTTTACGAGTATATCTTTTCCATACTTTTACTTTTTCGACCTATATGAGATCTAAGGGTACCACTTATAGACAGAATATTATTGAGTCTTGCATTTTTATTCAGTCTAACAGGCTCTGCCTTTTCACTGAAGTGTCTGTTTATACTGAATGTGATGCATGATGTGGTTGGATTCGAATCTACCATCTTGCTATTTGTTTTCTATTTAGCTCATCTGATCTGTATGCGTCCATTTCTCTTCTTATTTCTTTTTGTATTATTAATACTTCTCAATTCTCCATTTTAATTCCTATATTTAGGAATTAATAGTTCTACCCCTTTGTATTATATTTATAGTTTTTGCGTGAGAGAGTAAAACAAGTTTTACTTTATGATGATCTCCTTATTAATATTAAATTTATATTAAATTAAAGTGTTAATATTAAAACACTTCACATGAAATGTAAGAACCTTAAAACAATGTACTTCAATTAATCCCCTGTCCTTTCTGCAATGTCATGTATATTTTATGTTTTTTATATTATAACCCTCTCAGTGCAATATTATTTTTGCTTTAAAACTTAAAAGAGAAAAGTGTATTCTTTTATATTTATCAACATATTTATGATTTCCAATGCTGTTCATCTCTTCCTATGTAACCTAGTTTTCATCTGGTATAATATCTCTTCAGCCTGAATATCATCCTTCAGCATTCCTAGTGCAAGACTGCCGGAAATGAATTCACTCATTTTGTGTATCTGAAAATGTTTTTACCTTACCAGTTTTGAAGGATATATTCACTGGATATAGAATTATGGATTTAATTTGCTTTTTCTTTTACACTTTAATAGCTCATTCCATTGCCTTCTGGCCTCCATTGTTCACCTGTGTCTTATGTGATGGTTTTCCCTCTTCTCCACTTCATTTAAAAAATTTTTTTCTTTATCTTTGTTTTATAGAATTTTGGTTATAATGTGTCAGAGTGCAGTTTTTGGGTATTTATCCTGCTTGGTATTTGCTGAGTTTCTTTGATCTGTATTTGTAGGAATTTTTATTGATAGATTTTAACCATTATTTATTCCTTTTTTTTTCTGCTTTATTCTCTTTCTTTGTCTTCCACATAGGCAAGACTGTTTGATATTTTTGACAGGTTACTAGTCTTTGTTTGCTTTTAGTCGTTTTTTAATATGTATACTTCAGCCTTGATAATTTCAATTAATTGATCTTTAAGTTCATTAATGCTTTCATTTCCTAGTATCTGGTCTTTCTTTTAAGTATATACAGTAATTCTTTTTCTCAGATATTGTTTTTTTCACTTCTAGAATTTTTATTGGTTTTTTCCAGTCATTTCCATTTTTTCTGCTGATATTTCTTGCTTATTCATTGTGTCCTTCTTTTTCTTTATGTCCTAGAACATATTTATAGCAGCTGTTTTAAAGTTCACGTCTGTTAATTTTAATACCTGGGCCATCTTGTGACCTTTTCTATTGTCTGCTGAATTGATTGATTATGGGTTACATTGTCCTGATTACATCTATGTTCCATGATTTTTTTAATTATATGTTAGACATTTGTATGATACATTGTAGAGTATATTACATTACCCACTAATAGAGTGTGTGTTTTGTTCTGGCATTCAGATTGATAACTATTAGATATTCTTAATCTTGTCACACTGTGTGTGTATGTGTGTGTGTGGTTGTGTGTTTAGCTCTTGAATGTTTGGATTCTGTCTTTAGTCTGAGGGCGAAGACAGACTTACTTAGGGTGTGGTCATTAATTTTAAACTGTGGCCTGAGATCTCCAATGCACGTCCAATGCACTTATTGAGGTCTCTCCTTTCTGGTTTGCCTGGAAGTTCAATATATCCCAGCCCTGCACACCCTCAGGTATCTCCATTCAGCTCTCAATCCTGAAGCCACTGTTCTGTGGGAGGCCTTGAAGAGTCTTATCCTGAGCATGTGCAGTCTATCCATAAGCCCAGGGGCCTCACGAAGTTTCCATGTAGTGTCCTGCCCTCATTCCACCCAGTCCCTCTTCTCTGGCACTATGCTCCATAATTCAAGTCACTCTAGTAGTCCCAAACTCCAATTTTTGCCTCCTCAACTTCACTAAACCACAGTGGCCATCCTTCAGCTTCACTGCTCCATTTCAGGGTTGGAAAGTGCCCTTTGCATAAAGCCAGGGTTAGTACAGTGCTTACCTCCTTATCTCAAAGGTCAAACACCTACAACTCCAGTTGACAAGTGCCTCAAAACTGTTGCTTCATATGCTTTGTCCAGTTTTATAATCATTTACATCAGGAAGTTAAATTTGTCATCAGTTATTTTGACTTTACAGAAGTTGACACATGGAGTTTTAAAAATTGGGAAATTTCAAGTAGGAAAAAAAAAACATCTTTTTAAGCCTTACTTGATAATTTCTGGGGCTCTTTAGAGTATGAAAAGTGACTTTCCAAAAAGTAGAACAATTTTTAAATTGAAATATGGAAATTTGACAAAATCTCCCTTCCTTGTTATCCAAGGAAAGGATAACAGAGGCTGAGGCACAACAGGCACATATCTTGCCTTGATTTTTCAAACTCAATCATAGTTGCACACTTGGTTACATATTGTGCATGTGCTCACTTCACAAGAACCAATAGTGTCTTCAGTGGAGAACTGCACTGCTCCCCCGTTATCTGTTCGAGATACGTTGTCTGTAGAACATTGAGACATCTGGGAATAATTTTGACGATAACACTGAATTGTAATATGATAGATCCCCTCACCCACTGGCCTTCTCCTTCTTCCCACTCCCACCTCACTTCTATACTTGCAGTCTTCTGGCTAGAGGCTAAGACAAATAGCATGTGGTGTCATGCCTCATTAGAACCTGAAAATTATCACATCACTTATCTCCCCATTGGTGACTTCTCTGTGTTCTTTGCCTATAGATGGCCGAATTGGGTCTTAAGTGATGTAGTCTTGATTAGCCTGTCACAGGTAAGAGATACCCAAGACATATTATTTGGATTCCACAAGTAAAGTGACTTTTCTCAGTCTACTGCTCAGGCTAACACATTCTCATTTGTGATATCAGTTGTCACCTGGAAATTGTAACCAGGCGTAAGGAAAGTGAGTAATATGCCAGGTCCTATATGCCTGATGCACCTTCATTGTCTTGTTTAATAATCACAACCTTGTAGTGAAGGTATAATTAACCTTAACTTACAGATAGTGAAACTGAGTTTCAGAGAAATTAAGTAAATTATCCAAGGTCAAAAAGCAGGGATTTGAATATTTGTGTCTATCTACCTTCATATTACATTTCCAATACGTCACAGGTTGTGTTATTTTATGATGGTATAAATTTACCTTGTTGCCTCGTCAGATATTACAAAGAATATGTTAACAAAGAACCTTTATTTTTAGAGAAATTAGCTCAGTAGTTTTCCGGTAAAAATTATCTGAAAAGTAGATAGACAAAGGTTTCCATATCAGCAAAGGGTTTTTTTAAAGTTATAAAATTAGACTTGTTCTAGTAAAGCAATTCCAGTTTTTAAAAAAATTCATTTGAGATAATGTAATGTGGCATTTTCTTTGCCTCTTGTCAGGATGGAAAACAATAGTTCTCTTGCTAGATTTAATATCATTACATCTGACAACACAGTTAACCGAGCAGCTGCTAATAAACCAAGGATTTTCAAGTTCTTTGCATCTAAAGCTCATTAATGACGTTAGCAAACCAGAAGCTTCACAGCTTGAATCTATATTCAAAGATTGTAACCAAAGGAACTTTCTGTCCCTGGAGTTGTTGGGTGTAAATTGTTTTGGAAGAATCATCAATAGTTTTGATTGTTTTCTTTCTCAAACACAACCCAGTAAACAAGGATGCACAGCAAAAGGGAAGATAGTTATGTGCATTAAAAATTTGGGGTTTTAATTGGAAAGGAATACATAAAAACCAGAGGGCCCTTTGTATCTGGCATATGTTTGAAAATCAGTAATTTTTACATGCCATAGGGAGACTCATTAGTCATAATTACTAATATAATAGCAAAGTGCATTTTCTCTGATTACATTTTTCTTTATTTGCTTTACAAATAATAATATATTACCACAATTTCTTTGGTAGGTTAGCACTATTTTTGAAATAACAATATTTTATATAGACTCCTTAATTGCAATAAATTATTTAACTATTTAATATTAATAATAAAACTATAAAATGTTTAAGACAAAAGAGATGTTTGAGATTGCTTAATTCGGCAAACACTTCTCTTTTACATTTAGAGAAACTGAGAGCCTAAGATGACCTTCACGATTTGAGCACAACTTATAGATACATAGGAATAAAAATCTGGGTCTTATGATGTCTTTTCACCAAATTATTTTGTTGGAGTAGATTTTTAACTCCAAGAACTGTGCAAACACAAAGGGAATGCAACCATCTTGTGCCTACCTTCATGGAGCTTAAAGAAATTTGTATATACTATAATGTCAGGAAGTGTCAAGTTGCAAAGAATAAAAAAAAGCAAGGTAAAGCGTTAGAAAGTGACTGGAGGAGGTGCTAAATTATGTAAGGCAATCAAAGGAGGTCTCTCTGAGGTAGTTACATTTAAGCAGTGACCTGAATAAAGTAAGAGATCAAACCATGTTAATATGTTATTGAAAAGGTTTCAAGAATAAGGAATATCAATTGTGAAGGATTTGAAATGGGATGTGCTTGCTGTGTTTCAGCAACAGCAAGGAGACCAGTGGCTGAGTGTAATGAATGTTCATTCACTCACTGCACATTCATCCCCTGGATTATCACAGCCAGAGCAGTAAGGAGGAAATGGGGATCTGCAAAGAAAGAGCAGAATGAAGATAAATTGTGGTTATGGTATCATTTAACTATATTAACTGTACAGGGCTGTACAATTCATCTTTTCCTGCTTGAGTTGGAAAGCATAGCTTGGAAGTAAAACTCAGGGGAACAAAAGTTGTTGTGAGTAAATCATGTAACGTTCTTTACATTTCGAAAAATTTATTCTGAGCAGATGTCGTACTAAAATGTAGAAATCTTTAAAGGTACAATGTCAAGTTTTCTGTGTAAATTAAATAAACTGGAATAATTGTAAGGGCCTCTGTAGTTATCAGAAAGCTTTCACATGTGTTATGTAATTTGATCTTTACAATCTTGCGAGTCTGTAGTAAAAGTATCTTCATTTTTTAATGGAGGACATTGTGGTTCAGAGAGGTTAACTGACTTGCCAAAGGGCAGGTGAAAAATTGTCAATGGATACTGAACCAGAAATTTAGAGAATCCAAATGATTTCTCACAAAATATTTGCTGTTTATTTCTCCATGTGTTGTGGAAAATTCTGTGTTTCTATTCTGTTCATTTTCTGTCTGTCTGAATATAATTATTCTTGTAGGAACTTGCAAATGGTTAGTTATAACTTAGGCAGTTTTACAAGCACTATTAGTAAATCAAACATGTAAGCATGTGTATTATAATGGCCTAGAATAGAAAAGGAGAAGTAGAACATGTAAGTTGGAGAAAGAATGGAAGACATTTTTTTCTTGAATAAGTTATTGATCTAAAAGTCTTATATTTTCATCTTGATCAAAATTTGCCTGCAACCTATAAGTGAATATCATTGGTATTAAAATTGCCATATATAATCTTTTAGCTAATTATGTAGAAAAAACTTGATTTTGAAACAAGGACAAAGATTTTGCAAAGTAATATTTGTCATTTTACTTAGTCTTCACATTTTTAATGTGAGAATTATTGTCCCCACTTTATAGAAAACAAAGATTTTTATCAAAATTAAATAGCGTGTCCAAGAACATACAGCTAAAGTAACTGAGTCAGTTCTGTCAGTCATTTCTATCTTATCACATAATCTTTGCTATTTCCCTGATTTAGAATATTGTAATATTTACTTCAACAAGAATAAATTGAGTGCTGAACATGCTGGGCTTCATAAAATGCATTGATGAAGAACATGTCTGTGTGAACCAAAGTTAACATTGTGATAGGAACAAGAAAACTCATCATGTTACAAGACAGAGCACATTAAATAGTAGAAGAAATATCAAATACTATCAGAAGCTAAAGGAAAGAAAGTTCACTATAGCCTGAAGTAACTAGGAAGAGCATTCGTTGTGGTCCTATTGGATAGAGAAGTAGAGAGAAGAATTTGAGCAAAGTACAGTGTGAGGGTTCAAAAGTGGGTGTATGGCAAGAAATTAGTGAGATGAAAACAATATTGGCAGTGACAGTCAATCCTGAAAAAAGATAGCACTGTATCCATGTATTCATCAAAATTTCTAAATTTCTGTCTCCTTGTCCTTCATGATGTTTATATCTTAAGGAGAATTCTACTCAAATGGGGGTGAGAAGCACCAGAGCTGGCATAATTAGAGGCTGGCTGAGGAGGAAGGGACCTGTCCTGGACAAGGGCAGACCTTAAGAAGCCAGAAACTGTACAGGATATCAGTGGTCTAAGTGCAGAGAGAAGAGTCAGGAGGAAGCTTAGTCTGGGAGAAGGATCAGGGTAGAGTATAAAACTATGAAGTTGAGGATCAGGGAGAAGAAATCCAGAGAGAGTAGGTTAGAATCAGATAGGATGGGGAGAGACTGGGAGGGGTCCTGAGTTATCACCTTGGGCTTAAGTAGTATTCCACCATTCATTCATCATCTGGATTGAAATGGGCAGAAATTCTTAACTTTTGAGGGCAAGGCTAGGGTGTTTGGAATGTGAAAAAGAATTGGTTAAATTATGGCTTAAACAATGATAGAACAAAAACCCAGTTGTGCAAATGCTGCTGAAAGAGTGAGTGCTCATAAATAATTTCAGAACACTATCAAAATATTCATATTCCACTAAGTCAAAGTCAGGTTAAGTTGAACAATGGAAAGATTTTAGAGTAATAATTGTAAAAAATAGACCTGGCATTCCACGTATGTGCATACATAATGCGCATGTGAGAGTGTTTCTGTTTCATCTGCAAATTTATATTAATATAAGCTTTGTTAAGGTGCCTACATCAAACTGAGAGCTCAGGTGTATAGAGGTAAGTAAAATTCATGACATGCAGTATCACTACTGGTTAGTCTTTAAAATGGAAGAAAAATCTTCCTTTTTATACTGGTTATTTACTCTGTTTTCTGTGACATGCACTGGGTCAAGGTAGTCTAGGATTTTATCACCTGGGTTGTTTCCACATTACGAATAATGCTTCTGTGAACATTTGTGCAGAAGAGTTTGTGTGGACATATGTTTTCATTTCTCTTAGATATATACCTGGAAGTAGAATTGTTGGATCATATGTTAACTGTATGTTTAACCTTTTAGGAACTGCCAACCTATTTTCCACAGCCACTGTGTCATTTTACATTTCCACCAGTTCTCCACATCCTCACCAATACTTTTTATTGTCAATTTTTTCATTATAGCCATCATAGTGGATGTGAAGACTGTAATGGTCATTTGTTCCCTGATTCTTAAGCTGGTTAGTCTACTTAAAGCTGAGAGTACTCTGAGATATCATTTTTCAGTATTAATATAAAATTAATATTAATTTATTATTATTATTATATTTTAATGTCTGCAATCACCTTTCCATTCCCATTTACTTAGTCTGATATTTTGGTCTGTAATGTTAGAACCATTTAGAATCAGCCTGGGCGTGGTGGTCACACCTGTAGTCGTAGCTCCTCTGAAGGTAGAGGTGGGAGGACTGCTTGAGCCCAGGAGTTCAAGGCCAGCCTGGGCAACAGAGTAAGACCTTGTGTCTTAAAAAAAAGAGAGAGAACAATAAAATCAAAGGAGTCTTTAATTCTGAAGGCCCTCACCAGTCCCCCGTCCATGCATCACTTTGCTCTCTACAAGTGAAGCCAGGAGATTAGCCTGGGTAACCACCTACAAGGACGTGGTTTCAACCAACTCTATCCTTATATTCATCAATAACTTAATTCCAGGTTTACTTGCATTATGTCATGGGGCCTCACATTGAAATTCTTCCAGTACCTAGCGAAGAAGACAGTGGACTGCTGTGAATTTGTTAGATATGTAGGAAGGATTCTTACTTACTTGTAGCTGAGGAAGATGCTGCCACATTTGATTTTCTTCTGCTTATCTCAGAAGGGGAAAAGTTGCTTCTTTCCCATGTGTTTTGTTCGCTTGACATGTTAGGATATGATCTTGTGATTAAAAAAAATCTCACTGTAAGTCACTAAACAAGACTCAGGCAGAAAAGACGAGCAAGAAAGGTAGTGATTGTATAGGAATAAATGTGAGTTCTGGCATTGAGTCAATAATTTTTTATGTATCTTTGAATTAATCATATAACCTTTTGTATTTCTCACTTATAAAATGATAGGGTTGAGGTAGAGGATCTTAGAGTTTCTAATGGGACTAAGAACTTTTATTCTATGTTTCATTGAGGATTCTTCAATGTAATAGTAATATCTTTTCTACTACTTATTCCTGGGATTTTTAAACCTGAGATTTTGATTACTAAATTAAAAAATTAAAAAAGTTTTAAGGAAATTAAAGGGGAAGTTACTGACATTAGGCAAAGTGGTGATTTTACTGAACAAGCTGTGGCTGCGTAATACATTTTTGTACATATAGGATAGTCCCTTCAAAAACATCTTGTGAGCCCGTGTTTACTGTGGTTGTATTTGATTTTGATTCCCAGGGATGAATTCTAGCGCCTTCTTTACATGCTAAAGGCCACTAAACTAAGGAATGTCAAATCACTTCAATTTGCAAAATATTATGCTAGGATCGGAGTTCTGACTTGGCCACAGTCTTGCATGATTCCTCATAAGTGACTCAAGCTTGAGCAGTTGTGCTCTGTGGAGTAAAGGTTGGCTAGAAAGGAAATCATGTTTCTTGATTTTGTATGATGAATCTTTATAAACAACTGCTGATAGAAATCATGTGCAGTTGCCTCTCATTTGTTCTTAACAGAGGACATGTATTTCAAGCTTATTAGATTTAAGTATTTGCTGATTCATTTTTAAGTCCTTTCTCTTTTTTTTTTCAGGATGTTTTCACTCCAGAATGCAAATTTAAGGAATCTGTGTTTGAAAACTACTATGTAATCTATTCTTCCACACTGTACCGCCAGCAAGAATCAGGCCGAGCATGGTTTCTGGGACTCAATAAAGAAGGTCAAATTATGAAGGGGAACAGAGTGAAGAAAACCAAGCCCTCATCACATTTTGTACCAAAACCTATTGAAGGTATGAAACTACCTTTTTTTCTTTATCGCACCTTTATCTGTGTGTTGACACCAATCTTTCCCCTTGTCCTTTTGCTCTGGAGGATTTGCCTAGAATGCAACAAATCAGAACAAAGATTCAGGAAAAAAATTCAGAAAACACAATTTTATGTTTTCCTATCAAAAAAAAGAAAGAAAATTCTACTACAAATACTTGGCACTTAGGAAAAAAATATGCCTGAATATAGAAGATAGAAAGTTCCTGAAAGTAGAAAAATAATGATAGTTATCATCTGGTATTGTAATTTCCTTTTTTGTTGAAACTAATGATTTAATTTCTCAGGATGCACCCTTGAAAAGCAAATAATACTTTTATATTTACAGTATTAAATTTTATCCTTCTCCTTTGAACCTATAACCTCCCTGCCCTTGATCATTTAATATGCAGTTCACTTATTTCAAATTGAGCAGTAGAATAAATAATTTTTTTGCTGAGGAAAACCATTTTTGGCAACTGGGTTGTGTTCCCTCGGAAGTTCCTTCACTGGGATGACAATATATCATTTGGGTGACTGCATTTACTGAATTTGGTCAAACTTTCTAATACAAGCTAGGTAAGCAGTAGTGGTCTGGGTATTTACCAACGTAACATTTTTCTCCTCTGAAAGTCACATTATAATCACTTAAAACACTGGCTCAGCCTCCCTGTCTGAGGAAATGACAAAACAGAGGCAGTGCATTGCTACTCTGACTTATCAGGCTTACTGTCCCCTAAATATCTTGTAAGGTGTGGTCAGTCAACCAGTGTATGCAATGCCTGCTGCATAGTACATGGTACTATGACTACAGCAGTCAACAATCGTTTAAGTCAATACTATGCTCAAAGCACTGGACGCAATGTGATTTTCAAAGCTCCTGGTCCCCCTCAAGCCTCTCCTCACACCCTGTGCCTTCAGCCACACAAAACTTTCCTTTCCTGCAATATATTTTCACTATTGTAGGCCTCATGTTGTTCATCCCCTCACCCTAATTTTTATCCACTCATCTCATCTGGCTGAAAAATGCCTATTAGTCCGTGTAAAGAATTAATTCTAGAGTTAATACTTCTGTGACAGTCTTTCTGACTTCCTTCAAATACAATTAAACATTCTATCACCTTGTCATTGTCTACATCTCTCTCCCATAGAAATTATCACATTGTCTTAAATTTGCCACTCTGTCCCCTCTTATTCGTGGTTAGCTCATTCTCTGAATGAACAGAACATGCTTTAATTTTTCTCATATCTCCCTGTGGTTTGTACAATATCTGGCATATCATAGAGAGATATTTGACAATAAGTTGTCAATTAAATTAGTGAACATGTGAATTAGCAAGTGAATGAATAAATAAGTATGAAGAAGACAAAGAACTACATGCTCCAGAGACCTTTATAATATTCTCAGAGATATGAAATATGTTTGCTAATAGCAATAGTATAATATAAAAAGTGATGCATTACATGCTTCAGGAATTGATATTGATATTTAGAGAGAGAGCTATCACTTCCACAAAAAGGAAGGTATCATTAAGAAGCCAGTATTTAAATGTACCTTCAGGGCTAAGCCAGGTTCATATAATTTGAAATGAGAGGTAAGGATTAGGCAAAGAAAAACTCCAGGTGCAGTGCAAATAAAGGCAGGAAAGTTGCTTTTTACCTAAAAGCAGAGGGTACCTAAGAAGTAGGTGATATTTTTATGGGAAAATGTATTGATTTTCAAGAATGATGTTTTTGACAGATTATGCTCTCAACTATTGCATCATTTTTATTTGCACATTAAGTTGATTTTTTGGTGTTATAAAAGTAGTACAAGTTCATCAACAGTTTTTCAGAAAATTCAGGAAAGTATAAAGGAAAATGAAAAATATCCATGTGTCTTATTTATTCTTTTTATGGATAATGCATTTCATCTTGTATCGCCACCCCATTAAAAAGAAAGAAACGCCTATAACTTACCCTCCTAAGTACAGCTGCTATCTGTGCTTTGGTTAGTCAAGTTTCCGAAAGAAATGTATACAATGGCTATGTTCCTAGTTACAGAGCTGCCTTAATCCTACATTTATTGCTGTCTTTCAGTACAAATGTGGAAACAGACAACTAGATGTTCCTGTCTGTATATGCTAGAATTAGATTTGGCTTTGCACAACAATAAACCCATGTCAACAGCAGCTTAACCATGCAAAGTTTTATTCTCTCATAAACCAAATCTAGAGACCAGCTGTCCAGGACTGGTACTGTGGCATCCCAATTGGTAGGGACCTTGGCTGCACCCAGCTTTTAGTGCTTCTCTCTCTGTTGTGTTGCTATGATCCATGTACAACTGTGCAGTGCAACATCAGTACAAAGCCACACACTGGCCCTTGATGTGCCCTTGATCCAACAAGCATCCTATTCCAGTCAGAGGGCAGAGGAGGAATGAAGAAGGTGGAAACAGGAGCCTGGGCCAGTTTTCTCTTCAAGATGGTCCCTGGTAGCTGCCATAGGACACTTACAGCCCACTGGCCACAACTGAGTCAGGTAGTCACACTTAAGTGCAGGGAAGCTAAGAATATGGTCTCTTTCTGGATGGCTACATACCAAATAAATGTTCTGTTATTTTGGGAGAATGGCAGAATAGGTATTGGGACACTAACAATGTCTGCTTCAGCCTTCCATACTCCTAATTTTAGAATATCTCTGATTTCCTGATTTTCTTATTGACATTTTTTGGTAGATTGTTTTGTTTTTACTTTATGCTGTTTCCTGATGCTTTAGAATGATTTTCCTTTCATTCTGGGAAAAAATAAAGTCCATTCTAAATCAGATTAACTAATACTTGGAATAACGTCCAAGGTTCTTTGTCTCTTTAGTTTGTGAGAATGAAAACTTAGCTGTGACATATACAGAATATGATGAGAATCACTTCCAAAGATGTAAACAAGAACTTAATTGGTTTTAGACCAAAGATCTTTCAATTCCCTATAAATGTCTTTGCCTTTTGTCTTGGAGAACAAGGTTTACTTTTTTGAACAGTGTTAGCTAACAGTTTTATAAATGCTTATTCTGTACAGATACTGTTCTAAGCACATCTTAATTATTGTCTCTTATTTTTCATTCCATTTCAACAAGTAGTTTCTAGTATTATCTCAGCTTACAAATGTGGAAAATGAAGCACACAAACATTAAGTAATTTGTCTCAAATCATACAGCTCATAAGTGACAGAGCAGAACGCAAACCAGGGCATTCCGGCTTGAACACTCAAGCGCTTAAACTCTGTGAAGACTGGTGAGACAGGCTACAGTCTGAGGTCTCACACAGGTTGCGGCTGTAGCCTTAATGTAGTACAACAGGACCTAGGAAATGATTTTGAATAACTTCTCCTCATTGCTAGTTGCTAATTTCTCCTAATTGCTTCTCTTCTTTTTTAATCTGGAATATACCTGCCCCTTAGAAATAAAAGTTCTTGCAGATTAATAGAGACTTTTATTCTCTTAGAATTCACCTGATACACGTGAAATTGGTTGGTTCTCTGCCTCTTATGTGCTTTGATGTCATTATGATACAAAAAATGTGAACAATTACCCAATGAGTCTCCATGCAGTTATATCATTAAATGGTTTTTAGAGGTTGCCATTATTGTTAAATATAGATGCATTTGAGGTTGTGTTAGGCATTATTCCACTGTGCAGTGAGACCTGCTTCCTCCCTGCTGCAATCCTCAAACTATTTTTGCTATCACTATTATTACTACTGTTACTAGTCTTGCTACTGCAACATACAGTTTATCAATTTACCATTTGCTGGGCAGGTTGTGTATGTTATCTCTGTTAAATATCACAACAGCCTTATGTTATTATCCTTATTTTATATTAATAGATGAGGAGACTAAATATTTAAAGTAATTAAGTAACCAGTCCAAGATCACAGAACTAGATAAATACAGAACTGGGATGGCAATCTAGTAAGCATAATGTCAATACCTATGCACCTAACCCCTATAGCAGCGATCCCCAACCTTTTTGGCACCAGGGACCGATTTCATTGAAGACAGTTTTTCCACAGGCAGGGTGGAGGGGATGGTTCAAGATGATTCAAGCATATTACATTTATTGTGCAGTCAAACCTCTCTGCTAGTGATAAACTGTATTTGCAGCCACTCCCCAGCGCTAGCATAACCGCCTCAGCTCCACCTGGGATCATCAGGCAGTAGATTCTCATAAGGAGCTGCAACCTAGATCCCTTGCACGCACAGTTTACAGTAGGGTTCGTGCTCCTATGAGAATCTAATGCTGCTGCTGATCTGACAGGATGGACCAGTACCGGTCTGTTGCCTGGGGATTGGGGATTGCAGCTATATTGCGCTTCAATCTCAGGTACACCTCTGAATATGCAAATACTCAGAAAATTCAGTGATAGCAAAGGAGAAATTTTATACCATGATACAACTTCAATAGTAAGCTAGTTTCAAACCATGCAAAATTGAGATAGGTATGCATGATATGATGAGGAAAATTAATATTGGTAGATTATCAGATAAAACAGTTAATGGAATGGCGTGTTCAAGCTAGGCAAGAAAGAATTAAGAACACATCACTTTTCTGATGAATTCTAACAGGTTTAATTGCCTACTCTGTAAAAGAATTTGGACCAGATGATTCCTAAAGTTCTTTGGCAATGACATTGTATGGCAGTCTTTATAAGCACTTTAGTGTAAAACCATGTTCCTTCATGGAACCTAGCATGGGATTTGCATATAAAAATAGTCAAAACACATTTCTTTTATTGAATTATGTATGAATAAAATACAATTTTATGAGCTATTTCCATTATAGGTGATTATCTTTTTTTGGATGAGGGACTAGGATGCAAGGCATTCTAGCTATAACTGTTATTTTTAAAGAAAGTTTTTGATATTTTTGCTATAGGACAAGTGTAAAGCATATAACTGGAAGACACATTTAGAAAATAAATAGAAAATGAGAGCTCCACAAGAGATTAGTCATATTTTCTGTTTAACGAAAAAGTTGTCAATTATTTTATGTTTCAGCTTTTAAAGGAATTTTTGTAAACTTGTAATCCCACTACTAAGACTTTTAACATCCCAACACAGTCCAGTACTGCACAGTAAATGAGCCCCTTCTTTGTGAGGGGAATTGGCCTCTTGTAGAGGAAAAGCTAAAGTAGGGTTTTTTTGTTTTGGTTTTTTTGTTGTTATTTATTTGTTTTTCAAATATCTCTGCCTTTATCCCAGTCCTGCTGTTGATTTCATTTTGAATGTCAGGATTCCCAAAATTAAGCTCTGTCAGTTTGAGGATCATTAAGTCCTATACTGATAACATGATAATAGCTATCCACCAGCCCTTCTCCCTTCACTTCTTCACCCCTCAACCTGTGTTTAGAACACAGGAGGTGTTAATGAGAGGTTTTAGGGGTTTCTATTCAGAGAGATGGATGGACTTGATATTTAAGTCCATTACTATGTACATTTCACATCAACCTCTACTTACATGGGTCCCCTCCCCTGGAATTTAAGACAACAGCACAGGCTTCATGATTCCAAATTCTGCCCTTTCAGAGCATTGTTCACACCACAGATAAGTAACTCCCCCAGATTTAAATTGTCTTGGTGGTGACCTCCCCCTTTACCATCAGATACAGCAGCCAAAAACCGTTTGACAAAGAACAAAATACAATCTCCTCCTTTTCTCCTCCCTCCTCCTTTAAGAAGCTCATTACTCAGCTCCTGCAGGTGGTTGAGTATTCACAATCTGGTTATTTCCCCCTGAAAAGAATGTGTGCACTTTGCAAAGATTTAAGCTTTAAGAACTGAGTCCCGGAGAAAAAAAGATATTTGTAAAATAAGATCAGTAAGTATCAATTGAGAGCCATCCATCCCTATAGAAGTATTAAACTTGGACTAAAGGAGTATTGATCCATTTCCACCAATTTATTTTTTGGTAGGTTTTGGTAGGGAGACAGGACACACACACACACACACACACACCTGTAGGGCAGTTACATGTTATCTATTTTCCTTGTTAGAACTATTGCTTTAAGCTAATATAACCTGATTTAAGACCCAGAAGAATAATGTAGATCACTGTTTTCCAAACATCAGTATTAGTACCATCTAGAATGTTCTTAAAAGCTACAAATTTTCAGAACAAATCTCCAAAGTGATCTGATTTATTAAATCTGGGTATGAACTAGGAATGTACAGGTTTAAACAATTGAGTGATTCTTATGGCAACCAAGTTTGAAACTCAGTGTTCTGGGCTGAATTTGTTGTTTCTAGACTCATTTTTGTTAAATCTGGCCATAGATAATTTAAATTTATTCAAATTATTGTGATCAATGTATTAGACTAAACCTAATATAATATAAATTGTCTGACATCATGGAATTAAATACATTAAACATGTTACATTTTTATGTTTCTTACTACTATTAAGATACATGTGTTTTACTGCAGGGTTAAATTACTATGTGGAGTTTTTAGAGGTAATACCAATTATTTTAGTACATTTATCTCTGAAATCAAGTAACCAAGGATACAGAAATGTCTAATTCTTCTGATCAAACTTTTGGCAATGATTTGATAAGTAACTTTGAGAAAATAATTTACCTTCTTCAACCTCAGTCATCTCTGAAGATGAAGTCAATTATAAATTCCATCTGTTTCATAGGAATAAGATGAAGATTAGACATTGTAAGAAAGTTGGATTTCTCAAGAAAATTCTGTCAGATCAAATGTAAAATGCCTTTTTTCATTTTCCCTTGGAAAGTGGACATTTTCTTATTGTGTTACGTATTGAGGGAATGCTGTGAGATGCGGCATTGCATGAGAAACCAGAGGCAATGAATTTTGATTTTGGAAGGAAAATAATAATCCCTTCAACAACCGCATAATAAGACACCAAAGAATGAAACAAATCAGGCATCCTGGTGTTGTAAAGCTCCAATTGGGAGGACAGTAATGGCAAATTTATTTTTATATTTTTATTTCAATAAACTAGAAAGAAAAATAAATGGCTTAGCCTTGAAAATCCTCTTTCGGACCCAACCATACAAAAAGACAAAAACAGAAAAAATGGAGCAAAAAAGTACCCCTGATGCCCCTGATTGTTTTAATTACAGAAAAGAGAACAGCTGCAACTCTCTCTCTCCTTCTTTTGAGTTTTGGATCTCTGCTAGCCTGTGACACCTTCCTCCTGCAAACCATCGTAACTCATTCAAAGCAGCTTTTTGCTGGTTTCTGAACATAGTCTCTAATGAAACGCTCCTACCTCTTCCCTGCACATTCTTCATCCATATCTGTCTTTCTCTCTTACACACAAATGTTGCTTCTACTGTCTTTCTAAGAATATTTAGATCTTTCTGTTCACAATGTCTCTTAACTCTTTATAGTAAATATTTATGGAATACTAGATGCATTCCTATGGCAATGCATTGCTTCCAAACCAGAGCTTAAAATTCTCCTACAGTTCCAGAGGAATTCCATGTGACATTAATTAAGGTATGAAATTGCTTCATGTTAATTGCCTATGCCCTTCTATGATCTGCTGTTAAGACAATTAACTATCTTTAATGGTACATTAATGAACAGAGCAACCTAACCTTTCCAATTCTTGAAAATTACAGAGAGCCAGGGAAAATTCAATTAAATTGGTAGTAATAGAAAATTAATCATATCTTATTCTTCTTTGATGGAAACTGATAGAGAATAGGGTTTCTTTATAGAGTGTAATTTATGAGTTTCATTTAAAATAGAAGTTATATTGTCTTCATTTGGAAACCAATTTGTTAGCACTGACTACACTGGCCCTCCACACAAGCTATCCAACTTGCCACTACAGAGCAATATTGGCACTCAAAGATTTACACCTAGTTCTCCTCCTTACTACCTGGACTCACAATTTTCAAATGATCTGCCAAGAAATCGGCAGCAGTATAAAAATAATAATTAGTAGCAGCTGTACTACTTTATATTCCATTTGCATTGCACATTGTCATTTTCAACATAATTTCCTAACCAAAGTATCATTTGATAGTCACTAAAACCTTGCTATTATTCAGGTTAAGGTTTATTATCCCTATTTGAAACACAAGAAAACTGTCTTTAAGAGAGGTTAAGTAACTCACTCAGATGTGTACAGCTAGAAAGAGGCAAAACTACGACCAGAATTGTTATCTTTTAATGTCAGATCTCATGCTTTTCCTACTATTAATAGAAATGTGGGGTGTGTTTGTGTGTGTGTGTGTGTGTGTGTGTGTGTGTGTGTATAAATGGGCTTTGCCATTCCTTAAAGCTGTTTGGTTTAGTTATTTTATCAGTTGTGTGTTTGTGTGTGTTTCTTTTTATGACTTAGGATCTGCAGGGCAAGATACAAATATATATTTTTTGGAACACTACCCAGATGATTCTCATGGAAGAATTAAGGACAGCAGCTCTACAATTTGAGTGTGCATCAGAATCACACTAAAGCAGAGATTGCTGAGCTCCATCCTCTGAGTTTCTAATTCTATAGGTCTGGGTCAGTTCAAGAATTTGCATTTCTTTCTTTTTTTTTTTAATTTTTTGAGACAGGGTCTCTCTCTGTTGCCCAGGCTAGAGTGCAGTGGTGGCCGTGTCATACCTCACTGCAACCTCAAACTCCTGGGCCCAAGCAATCCTCCCTCCTGCCTCAGCCTCCCATGTAGTGACGACAGGCGTGTGAAACGATGCCTGGCTGATTTTTCTATTTTTTTGTAGAGATGGGGTCTTGCTATGTTGCTCAAGCTGGGCTTGAACTCCTGGGCTCAAACCATCCTTCTGCCTCAGTCTCCCAAAGTACTCAGATTACAGGTGTCAGCCACTGCACCTGACCAAGAATTTTTATTCCTTAAAGTTCTAGAACTTGGTTAGGGGTTCAAACTTTGAGAACCACTGAGTTAAGGAATCACTGGATGCAGTACTCCTTAGAATCTCTTTCCTTTTCTAGCCTATAATTTACCATATGTGTATATGGGCAAAGGAAAGAATGGTGGTTAACTTTCTTGGTTTATTTTCTTTTCCATCGATTATTCTTATTTCTGTGAAGATGATGCATATTATTTGATTATCCAAATATCACTAAACTAGAGGAGCTTGATAAATATGGCCAACCACATAGGCTTCATTGCTCCATTCTTTCAGTTGTCCATTCTGACTATATACTGGTACATTTTAGGGTACTCAGCACAAGTTTAGGACTTTAGAGAAAGTAAAGCTTCACTGACTTTAAAGATGAAAGAAAGTTCAGTTTTATTCCAATCACAGACTTCTGCAGTTAGGCAATATAGCATAGTAGAAAGGAATATTCATTTGGAAAATAATTACAAAACACCTACTAAGTGTCCTTTGCTGTTCTAAATAATGGGAATGCAGTGGTACTCAAAAAAAAATTCAACTTCATGGCATTTATGTATAGAAATGGATGGATAAATAAATAAGTTAAGAAAGCAAACATTTTTAAAATATCACTAGACATTAGTTCTAAGAAGAAAATGGGGGTATTTTAAATAAAGTGAACAAGGTAAATCTCTTAGGCAAGATGACATTTTTGAACAGGAATCTGAATGAAATTTAGTAGTAAACCATGCAAAGATGTGAGAGAAGATTTTTATAGGCAAAATTAAAAGATCCTAAAGGCTCTGATAGAATCCAAGCATGTCTAATTATGAGCATGAAATTCAGTGTGACTGGAATGGATTGATTTAAAAGGATAAATAGTGGGAGGTGAAGTTAGAGGAGTAGTCAAGGACTATATAAATTGAGACCTTGTAGCCACCTTCATGACTTTGGATTTTATGGCTAATGTGATGGAGAGTCATTATAGATTTGTCCCTCTAGGATTGCAGGGAAATCAGCCAGGATCTTAGGCAAAATGGTAGTATCTTGAACTGTAGGGTTTTATAACAGGAGGTAGACAGAATGACTTTGGATTTATTTTGAAGTTAGACCTGATGCAGCATGCTGATGAGTTGGATGTAGGTTCTTAAAGAGAGAAATCAGTGATGATTTTTAGGTGTTGGGCATGACAAACTGAATAATGGTGCTATGTACAAAAATGGGAAAGACTAGGAGAAGAGTGAATTTTATCACCTGTAATAAAGTGGCAAAAGGCATGTGTTACAAGTTTGAGATGCTTATAAGAAATCCAAGTGGGGATACCATATAGGCAGTTAATATGTGCAAGTGTGATGTTCAAAAACTTTGGAGCCATCTGTATATATATCTCAACTGCTCAAACATGACATTTTAAACCACACCAGGCCTTCACAACCTGAAGACCATGGACATTTTGGGTTGGATAATTCTTTGTTGTTGGAGACTTTCCTGTGCATTGTAAGATATTTAGCAACATCTGTAGCCTCTATATACAAGATGCCAATAGCAAATCCCCCTTTCCAGTTTTGACAAACAAACATGTCTTAGACATTGCCAAACGTCCAATGGGGACAAATTCACCCCTACTTGAGAACCAGTGCCGTAGGCTCTGTGACTGCTTTTTAAAGGAGGAGACTATTTTGGTTGGCAAAATTCTTCTATTTTGTGGAACTATGTCACATTACAGGAGACTGGTAACACCGTCCTGATGCCCATCACAATCATTGTGACAAGGGGTAGGAAAAGTACTGTGCTAGATTGAGAACCACTATAAAAGTGAATATATGCTGACTTACCTCTAGGAAACCCTAACATTTATTGGAAAGGGAGGATCTTGCAAAGGAGAGTAAGATAGAGTAGCCAGTGATTTAGCAGGAAAGTAGGCTATTATGATTGATGTTCAAGAAGCCAACTGAAAACATTTTGTCAAAAAGGAGGAAATAATCAAACGTATTGAACACTGCTGGAGTGTCTAGTAAGCTGCTGAATGAGAATTAATTATGGAGTTTGTAACTTTTGGTCAGTATTGACTTGACACGAGTGATTTCAGTGAAATAGGGAGGAATAAGTCTGACTTGAATGGATTCAAATTATAATTGCCGACAAAGAAAAGAAGAAAGTATTATTATATGACAGTTTTGATAAGTTCTGTTATAAAAGGGGAGTAGAGAAATAAGTGACCTGGTGAGACACATGACAGTGACATGGGAAGGTCGTTTGTTTTTAAAGCCATTACGGTATATTTATATGCTGATGGCAACAATCTGTCATAAGTAAAAATTGGTATTACAGGAGAGAGGGACACTACGCAAAGCTGAGCAAAGGAGATGGGATGGAGTTCACAATGGAGCTCTGGATTTAGATGGGGAGGGGAGAGTGCAAGCATCGTCACAAGCAGGAAGCCAGGCATATAAGGGCAGATGTGTATACACTGGTAATTTTGGTGGTGGAAATGTAAAATAATTCTCTTCTAATTGTCTTAAGTGAAATACAAATTAAAGTTGTTTGTTGTTTAGAAAAAAAGGAAGGAAAAATGGGTGGAGGGAGGAAGGAAGGAAGGAAAGAAGGCGGGAACAAAAGAAAGCAGGCAGGCCTATTACCTGAGTCTGAGGAGGGGTTGAGGTGGTACTGGAGGTTCAGAGAGGAAAGAGAAGATGTGGAATAAGTCACTTGAGAAGACTGGAAGAGAAAATTGGCCAGAGAAATGTAGTAGGATTCCAGGAAGTGCTGGGCACCCCCGTGAGGCTTGGAGTCAAGGTTTTGACTTGAGACCAGTCAACACAGGTTTATGTTTTCCAGCGTATTCAGACATATTCAACTGTTGGGCTGTAAGCCTACAGCAGGGGCACAGGAGTTAATCACACATGGACTTGAGTGTTGACTTTGCCCCGTATTTGTGCGCTACTTTGAACAAACTACCCTCTTTGTTCCTCAGTTTCCTCAACTGCCAAAGAAGCCGATAAAAGTATCTAACTTTTAGCATCATTTAAAAAACTGTTTGTGTATGTAAAGGGCAGGCACATAGTAAGTGTTCAGTTAATATTAGATTATGAGGATGACTACCACTTAATAGGAGAATACCCATGGGATGATACCTAGCATCTTGTTTATTATAACTGTCTGCTTTATAAATCGCAGAAATTCCCAAGATTTTACTTTTTTTATGCTGTCAAGAAAGTCATAATTTTACATTAATTTTTTCAGGAGAAATTTATAATAACTAAATTAAAAGTGATTATTGGATGTTAAAAGTTGTAAACAAGAAATCTGAGATATCATAATGCCAAAGAAAGCCTGCATATTATGATAACTGCATTTGCAACACAGACACCAGTGAAAAGAATATAATAGAAAATATTAAATGGGAAGCTTGCCCTGGAAAAACCCATACCTAACCCTACAAAGAGAAGATGGATTTTTTTTTACAATACTGCAAAGCCCAGTGATATATATTTAGTATTTCTTCTTTTTAAGAGCATAATCTTTCACTTAAAAATAAAGCAAAAAATAAATACAAAGAGCAAATACCATATATTGTCACAAAGTTGGTAGCTTATGGTCTTGTTATGACCAAGTGTAGCATTTTGTTTGTGTTACCAGAACTGCAGGGCTTTCTACAGATATATGATCTGGGCGTGCTCAGACAGCTGTGAAAATGACAACCTTTACTATGCCAAGCCACTGGGTAACTAGTGTCCACTGGTGTCACTGGGTAACTAATGTGTGTATTCTGCTCACATTAAAGGGTTAAACTGGGGATTTCTAGCAAATGTTGTGCTGTAAAATAGGACATGATGTAGGTTGTGTGATTAGAAACCTGTGCTTGTCCTTGTGTCTAAAAATGGGGAGGAACACTCTCTCATCAAATCTCTCTATCTCATTTTTACTCGGAAAGCTGGGCTGAATCCCTCTGCTTCAATCTGCTATAGATCTAGAAAAGTCAAGAGCATAAATAGAAGAAATATTGAAGAAGGAGACAAAGAAGGAGAAATTGAAAGATAAATCAGAATAGAGGAAAAATAACAAGAAAACTGAGATAAGAACATACTTTGCTTTGAAGAAAGGATACTAAATCAAAAAGAAATACTTTCCCTTTTAAAACATTATCTCCTTTTACCATTTGTCCAAAACCATTAGATGACATGCGTTAGAGGAACACTGATATTTTATCTCAAAAAAATCCTATGAGGTGGGTGTGGGGAAGAGCAACTGTTTCTTCTCCTACTTTATGTCCCTGACAAATGGACAGAAAGAAGGCAAACAATTTGATCAAGGACAACCCAGAAAAGCCAGATGAAAGGGAATGAACGTTGTTATTAATCATTCAGGTATTGCATCTTCAGGACACTGAACATTCTTGAAATTTGGGTATTGAAACTTTGTTAAAAAAATAGTATAAATTTCAATCACAAAGAAAATTAGAAATCGGTTCCATACCAAGTAGTATCTATCAAATCATACCTGCTGAAAATAAAATACGTATCACATATGTAGTCTACAAGGTCCTGAATGGGACATGGTTAATTAGTGACATCCCAAATTGCTAAAATTAGAGGATTTGTTTCAAATCGTCATATAGGAAGTGCCATTGAATCTGAGTTTCTGTGAAACAGGATTGGGGAACTGAGAAGATAAGAAAAATAGGGAGTTTCTATTTGTTTATTTTGTTTCGTTTTGCTTTCACTTTACCAATTAAGATATTACTGCTCATGAAAAGAACTAGAATATCAAATTTGCTCTCATAGCTGAAGTGAGCCAGAATGCATAACACAGAGGGTGCAGGGGAAAAAAATTAAAGAAAAGAAAAGAGATCTTTAAAAATTCTGGCACCTCGTAAGGCAAATTAAATCTATTCCTAGTAAAACAGCATCTTCATTATAACAGAAAAAGATGGAAAAGCCCCTCCTGAAATATCATTGCACTTTGAGCTACTACAAATCAAGAGACTGGGGATCTGTCTGGTTAATAATAAGGACCTGATTATTAGGAAGAGAAAAACTTAATCTGGCATAGGATAGGATAATTTCAGAACCACAATTTAGGAACTGTAAAAGATAGGTAACTCTTGAAGATCAGAGCCTAGACAGTTTCCTAGACATGCTTGTTAAAAGTTTCCACCAATGGCTTAGCAGTATGTGATTGGAAATTAATATCAGAAGTCCAAATTCTAGTACTGATAGTTGTATAAAACTGTGATCAATTTTTACTATAAAGTATATGTGATTTTTATTTTATATGTGGGATTAGTAAATCTTAATTTATCATTTGTTGTTTGTTTAGGCTTCTTAACCGCTAAATTAAGTTTCCCCTGCAATGAAAGGACATGTTAGCTTGACCAAATGAACCCCACCTTTCAATTGCAGTCAGAAGTATGGCACTTGGAGTGGGTGTACTAGATAAGGAGTGGGCCGCACATGTGTGATGGGTTCTCAGCTAGATTTGTTCCTAAGAGGTTGAGATAGTATCTGCAAGGCACCAGAACAACGCATAAAAGTTTCAGGGCTGCCAGCCATTTCTTATGGAATCCATACAGTAGGATTCAGTTTGACTGATTTTTCTTGACTAAACTGATCGGCTGTGTTTTTGTAAATATAAACGTTTTTCTAGATAAAGAAATTGAGTTAATAGATTTTTCCCTACATACTCATATACTTGATGGATCATAGTAATAACTCTTCACTATCAAATTAAGTCTGATATATATGACAATCATGGTTTAAATTTTCTGGCCTGGAATTCACACTTTAGCCCTGTCATCTTCACCACCTCCCCATTTTACCCAGTCCTTCAGTGTTTATTTTTACACTTTGCGGGTCTGAATTAGGACTAGCTACATTTTAAGTGCTCAATAGCCACATATGAGTAAATGGATACTATACTGGACAGCACAGTTCTAGGATGTTCTTATGAGATTCTTCTATCCTTTCCCCAGTCCTATAGCCCCTCAATTACAGCTCAACTCCCTCCTCCTTAATACAGTCCTAAAACTAATACTTTTGACTATTGTGGGATTGTTGGCTTTTCCCATGCCAACAGGACACTTCTGGTTTTAATAGTCACTTCTTTACTTATAGCTCACACTCAGGACAAGTTTCTGTTTTTATTTTTTTAGCTGTAGTAAAATATGATAACATAAAATTTACTGTTTTAACCATTTTTAAGTATACATTTCAGTGTCATTAAGTACATTGACATTGTTGTGTAACCATCACCACTGTCCATGTCCAGAACTTTTTCATCTTCCCCAACTGAAACACTAACACCAACTCCCCATTCCTTCCTTCCCACAGCCCCTGGAAACCACCATTCTACTTTCTACCTCTACGAACTTGACTACTCTAGGTATCTCAAATAAGTGGTATCATATAATATTTGGCCCCTTGTGACTGACTTGTTTCACTTGGCACAATATCTTCAAGGTTCATTGATGCTATAAGATGTGTCAGAATTTCTTTCCTTTTTAAGGTCAAATAATAATTATATGTTTATACCATTATATGTTTATGTCCATTATATGTTTATACCACGTTATCTTTACCCATTCATTTGTCATTGGTTCTCCCATCTTTAGGCTATTGATGCTGCTGTGGACATGGATGTACAAATATATGTATGAGTTTCTGCTTTCATTTCTTTTGGGTATACATGCAGAGATGGAATTGCTGGATCATATGGTAATTCTATGTTTAATTCTTTGAGGAATCACCATATCATTTTCCACATCGTCTGCATCATTTTACATTCCAAAGAGCAATGCACAAGGATTTCAGTTTCTCCACATACTCACCAACACTTGTTACTTTCTGGGTTTTCTTTTAATAACAACCATGCATTTGCTTTCATTACCATTTCTGGATAACATTAGGAATATTTAGTAGAGGTAAGGCCAACATAAATCTCAATTAACATATGGACATAATAATTTAAACACTGTCTGATATGTCTAGTAATTTGTATGTTGTTTATTTGATGAGTTATGGTTTTTCTGATTTTATTAAGAACACTTGATGAAAACTTTGAAACTCTACATTTTCATCCTGGCTCTGCCACTTCTCCCTTCTCACTTTAGTGAAGTTGCTTAGTTTTTCTAAAAATGGGGATGGTAATTTTTTACCTATTATATTCACTGGGTTATTACAATTATCAAATTAGTTAAGTTAAAATTGCTTTGAATACTTTGAAATGATAGATTTATTTAAGGGATTATGATTGTGGCTGCTATATATATCACAGTGATTTTGGTTTACATTTTGGTCATATAATGTGCTTTATAGAACACTTGTGCCTCCTGTTTTCTTCCTCTATTTTGTCTTGTTATTTATTGTGTATCATTCAGATAGCAGTCATAGAGTGTTACTACAACTATCAAAGGCAGTTATGTCACCGAAGAGAAATGCTTCATTTTTTCTTTGCTTTCTAATTGGACTGTGGTCTTTTAATAACATTTTAATTCAAAAATTTGATTGATATTTATCAATCAAATAAATTTGTTGATTTGTCTTCTGTTGATTTGTCAGCTTCTTAAATTAGATATATTACTTAATTCCAGGGCCTGTAAATAACAATGAAAATTAAATCCCAAGAAATTAAATTTAATCTACTGGTTTGACCAAGATTTTGCTCTATTTATTTATTTTTTTTTTGTATTTGCATGCAATTCCTAGAATGACCTTAGTTTGCTTTCTGTAAACATCCAGTTTTTTTTTGTAAACAGGAATATAGAAATTCAAACACCTATTTGATTTATTGGGGAAGAGGGAAGTTTTTATCAGTGAACTGGAAAACCCACCTATTACTCTTCATTTTCCAACTATTTCAAAATATCAACTAGTTTTTCAAAACCCTAAATCTTATTACTCCATTTAATAGAAATATTGGGAACTTAGTGATTGAGTTGTCCTAGAAGAAGAGCAATCACACATTTTGCTATGGCACTGGTGAGTTTTGTTCTTTTTGAAATACTGCATATTCTCAGATGTCAATTTGGATAACCTGTCTGGGGACCCGATACCAGGATGGTCAGCAGAGTTAAGTTATGGGAAAAGTTATCTGCAGCAGTAATTATAACGGTAACATTGTGTGTTGTCACAACATTTATGTGCAAATGAAAAATAGCAAAAAAAAAAAAAGATAAAGGCGCAAATGAATGTCTTGGGTAGAATCTATACATGAGAAAACTAAAAAAGAAATTGTAACTCTAAGAAACTCAACAACAAGAATTAGAAAAATATATTCTTTAATGAAAATTAGAAAGTGGCATTCTTCAAGTACCTCTAAGATGAAGTTTAAGAAATTTGCAGCTCAAAGTCTATTCTTTATTTTAAAAAAAAAGATTTTTTTCATCCATTCAGATTCTGATTTAGCAATCTCTGCTGGGGCCTGGGGAAATATATTGGTTTTCACAGCTGATTAGGTGACAGAGTTGGGAAAAACTACTTTATGGCATCATATGATTAGCATGCCAACTGAATTACTTCATTACTGCTTGAGTTCTCCTGTACATTAAGCAGTTATATATAAATGGTAAATGGTAATATATTGCAACAGTAAAAGTATGCTTTAATTTTGGAGGTTTTAATACTTTGTTTATAACAGAAATAGAGTTAAGAGTCATTGGACTTGAGGAAATTCAACCTTTCAACAGTATTGTCCATAAAGATCTTCTATTTTTTGTTAAAAAAAATAAAAGAAACTTGAGTTACCTACTTGTGCTATTTGAAAATTACAGAATCAGTTTTCTGAGCTGGTTTCCTCTGTATACTGTGCTGTTTCAGCCAAAGGCATTTAGTCCTTTGAAGATGGTGGAAAAACCATTCATTATAGTGATTGAAATATTTTTAAATCTCACTAAAAATATATGTGGGTAACAATTTTGCATAAGACATTTAACAGACATTTTGTACATATATTTTATACTACTCAAAGTGTAGTCTGGGTTCCATCAGGATCAATATCACCTAAGAGCTTATTAAACATGCAGAATCTCAAGCTCACTATAAACCTTCTGAATGATGATCTGCACTTTAACAGTATTCCTAGGTGATTCAAATGCATATTAACCTTTAAGAAGTTGTATTACTGAATATGTTGGAAGAAACCTATTTCCTCATTACTGAACTAGTCTCAAAAGAACCTTACTTGTATTCTTAACTCCCTCTTAATCTAGTTTTGGATTTAGAATACCTTCAGCCAAAACAATATCACTATATTCTATGAAATCTATTATCTAAAATTCTCACAAAAAGAGCAACTCCTTAATTTTCTTAAACATTTATGAGTGCTTGCTATATGCAAGACATTTAAACCTCATAAACATGCCATTTTTCAGTTAAGAAAATGTGTCCAAGTTGACAAAGCTGGTAAGTGGCTGAGTCAGGATGTGGACCTAGGCAGTATGGCTCCCAAATTGGTACTTTTAGCCACTCAAAGCTCATGGGAGGAAGCTGTTTGATGTTGGAAATAACATTCAAATTATTAAACCATCATAGTGATGATTCAATAGGTAGATATATTGAACTGTTCCTAAATCAAGGATAAAGGTTACTCCTGGTATTTAAGTGAAATATATTATACGCTCTTGTACAGTCCCATTTGTCTATCTCACAACAGTATAATGAAGCTGAATTAATGTAGTCAATGTGCTGATAGATCATATCTTATAAAAATAATTATGAATTGAAAAACATTGTTCTTTCTAAGCAATAATCTAGCAACATCCATGGTGGTTCACAGATGACTGAACTTTGGAGCCAGACAAAACAATAGACAAGAAAAGGAACTGTTTATATAGTCGTGAACTGAAATCTCAAGGTTGTGTAATCACATTCCCTATTAATGAATAACTAAAAAGTCATAGATTGGGTTCCTTAATTTAGGTGAAGGAAATCTTGGTCAATTGAGAAAGTTGCTTCGTCTTTTTTATCTCTTCTCTTTCCTCTCCCATTTCTTTCATAGGATGCCCTGAAAATTGGCAATAAATATTTCAGTTTGACACACAATATCATATTTCTTGTGGCAGGGTAAAGATTAAGAACATGTAAATAAATATTTTTCCCTACCTAAACTAGATTGCAGATTAAGAACCAAAAAGCAAAATAGCTATTTCTACCTTTAAATACTATACCTCAAGTGTCTCCTGTACCTCTGGATGAAAATCCTGTTATATAGGTTAGGAAACTATAAAGATTCAAGCTTTATCTATAAGAGAACAGAAACAACTCACATGTCTGCAGTTCAAGAAGGCTTAAAAGGTTGTGACTGTTAAAACTGGAAGGGAACCATTGTATCCTCTGAATATATTATCAAGGTTAAAACTCTTGTACAGTGGAGAGAAGAGCTAGTGATGAGAGTGAAGAATATTGTAAAATAAAATTTGAAACATTTATTGAAGCCAAATTGATGTCCACTATCATAAGTAATTGTTGTGATTTTGTTTTCCAGTGTGTATGTACAGAGAACCATCACTACATGAAATCGGAGAAAAACAAGGGCGTTCGAGGAAAAGTTCTGGAACACCAACCATGAATGGAGGCAAAGTGGTGAATCAGGATTCAACATAGCTGAGAACTCTCCCCTTCTTCCCTCTCTCATCCCTTCCTTTTATCTTCCCTCCCCTTTACCTATTTCCTTCCAATAAATCCACCCAAGGAGAGGAAAATAAAATGGCAACGCAGGACCTAGTGGCTAAGATTCTGCACTCAAAATCTTCCTTTGTGTAGGACAAGAAAATTGAACCAAAGCTTGCCTGTTGCAATGTGGTAGAAAATTCACATGCACAAAGATTAGCACACATAAAAGCAAAGGAAATAATAAATCAGGACTCCAAAACATTAAATTAAACTGTGTTGTTATTAATAGAGGGCTAATTGTAATGAAGACATTGATAGAGATGAAATAAAGTTATTACCTTGAAGGAAAGGGTTTTGGAGAATTGAACTTACCAATTGATGTTATACCCTAAATAGCATAACCTCTGGATAGTGCTGTGATGTGTGGTTTTGTTTGCTTTTGTATTTTCTTTGGGCATCTGGAATTGACACACAATTACATTATGTTTCCAGGATTTTTCTTTTACCATGAAATTGAACATATATGAATTATAGACTCTTTTAATGCCTGTAAAGTATATAGCCAGGAACCATTTAACTTAAGGAAAGTTTAAAAAATTATTTTTGATGCTGTTATTAAGATTATTTTAATCAAAAGGAAAGCCATATTGAATCAAATGGCACAATTCCTTCATAAAAAGAGTTTTAAATTCTCCTAGGAGAATATCACATTTTTATCAAAGTTATTATTCCAGGAATTAATATTTTTAGTCATTTAGAAAAAAAGTTCTTGTTCTAATGCTGAAGTGACTTTTGGGAATTCTTTGCCATTGTCATGCCCAGGCAGTAAGGTATAAGTTAATTGCTCTTACCATTTAGTCTGATTTTTTACTTTGTGGACACCCGTGAGAGTATAGAAGCATATCTTAGAAAGTTTTGTACCATATCTTGCAGCAGGAAAGAAAGAAGATGGGTTTTACATAAGGAAATAAGTCCTAGGAAGTTGGTCAAAGCAAATGGTATTTGCCTTTGTACCTTACCAGAGTTTTATGTATATAGCGTTTTCAAACTCTGCCAAGAAATTTGGGAGGCATGGCTGTGAAATTCCTAACTTACTGTCTTATGAAGCCAGTGGTTGGTTTGTTGCTATATAAGCTTTATAAGTCCAGTTGATGATAAGTCTGTTTCCTAGAACACAGAAGGGTACTAGTAACACATTAAATTTTTAAGGGGCATAGAGAGTCAATGTGGAATTAACAGCTATGGCTTCAAGAGACAGGATTGTGTAAGCAGCTTAAAGTAGTGAAAAAGAACTCAGTGTAAGGGCAGGCAAATGCATAGTTAGGAATACTAAAGTATTAGGGAAATATTAGGGAAGAAATAAATGTGATACAATTGCATTGGAATAAATAGATCTAGTTAGTCCTACAAATCAGGAATGGTGTAGAGACATCCAAATTAAAACAAAACAAAACAGAATGTTAAAAAATGTATGCAGATTTATGGATATTATCAATGAGAAGACTTAGCATGTAACTTCTCCTATATCTCTACTGTCCAGCATGTATTGTTCCAAATATGACTCCCTAAAATATATACACTTTGCAGAAGCTCTAGGCCTTCACCTCAAACCTTGCCATTGGTTGCTGTATTTCAAGGTCAATGTAGTTTCCCTCACTCTACACAATCATTCTTCAATAGTGGTTGGCGTCCTTCACCAAGCATCCTATTTTTGTTATCAGGAGGTTAGCAGAAAATGAAATGGAGGAATTTGCCTAAACTGTTGGGAAGGATAAACACTGTGCATCTGGGCAAGGATTTTGAACACACATTTGCAAGAGATTTGTTTAATCAAAATATTTGGAAAGTAACAAATAAAGACATTTAAATTTTTTTAAAAAGGAATGTTACTCTTCTAGGAAGATAATAGCCTTGTCAAAAAAAAAATAGAAATTTCGCTGTATTTCTCCTTGTCACTCTTGATTCAACTTGATTATAAATACTCCTGTCACTTCCAGGACCCAAAAAATCCCAAGCACAAAGCCTTATTTTCTTTGAAAAAATAAAAAAGAACTTTTTACATAATGGGTCACAGGCTCTTTTAGCATGAAATCGCTTGAGCTTTTGTGGTGATACACACACACACTCATCAGTAACACAATTGACAGTTTCATAAATAATATGGAATTCACAATCATCAATTACAACAGTGATTTCATGACAAAATGTATTTAATCCAGTTAATTATGAAAAAATATGATAGAGATATGGATCTTTAACAAAACTTCTCCCTCTGCTTTCAGTGGCTGTTCATCATTTATCATCTAGACTCACATTTGTCTCCTTCCTGATAGCAGTTAAGAAGCAGAATTCTAACCAGCCAATTTGTATATTGTTTTTCTCCGTATCATGTTAAACAAATGTTCACTGCAGTAAAATGTTTTGGAAATTAGCTTTGTCTTATTTCCAATTTATTTCAGAGAATGAATTAGAAACCTCATTTCTTTTACACATAAACCTGACAAAAATTGTGGTTTAGAGCATGGGGTGAATGTTTGCTTAACTGTTGCTTACTTTTAAACTACGTAAAACCGTTCATAAAAAAAAGTCAGTATTCACTCTCTAGGTTTTAAAAAAATATTAACAAATAGAAACATAATTATCCAATTTCCTCCTAAAATATAAGCCAGTTTACATATTTTATTTTTCAGGTTTATTTCTAGTATAATAATTCTTTACTTTGATTTTCATCATTCTAATTTCTGGGTCTTCAACTCATTCTCATTTTAGTGAAATAAGCTTTTTAAGAAAAATACATTGAGATTTTCCCTGGAAAAATAATGGCTCTAATAAAGCTTTGTAATTGGCTACATAGATACAAATTAAGTCTTGTCTATCCAAAGAGTTCTTATTATAATATGTTTCGGAATCAATGAGCTTAAGAATGAAAACAAAACTTTTATGAATCTCACAAAATAGCTTTATTTATACTTTACTTGATTTCTAAACTAAAAGTTTGAAGTATAGAAACAAGTAGTGCTGAAGTTCCATTTGCTAATTCAGAGACTTCTGTGCTTCAGGAAACTGGACCACAACAAGCCATCCTATTCTTGATCATAATAATGGTTTTGACTTTGAATTTTACATATGAGTTCCATAGCACATTAGTCACTATGGATTGGCACAATAAATAGACATCAATGTAATGCAATGTGATGCTTTATGGGCCTCATTCTAGGTCAGAAATCTTGTTTAAAAGAACTCTTCTGTTTAAGAAAATAACAGCACTGTAGATAAAGTGTTGCTATCTGGATTAGGTGGTCCTGTGGTACCACCAGCAGAGATGAGAGTTATTAAGACCAGAGTAAAGGATGAAGAAAGACTTAATTGTTGTGTATTGAAAAGTTTGAAAGTCCTAATTTGAGAACACTGATTTCTTGGTGAAGAAGCATGACCACGTCAACAGTAATTTTTAAAACATAGACCCAGAAATAGCAAATCTACTATTTCACCCTCATGGCTTAGTCTACAAGGCCTTGCTCTTGAGAAGGTTTTCCATGATGTTGCTTAATTTCATCTGCACAAGGTGAGACACAATCAAACATAAAAATTCCCTGCTCATTTTAATACCATAAAAGGCTGAGGTTATTTCTCTGTCATGAAATTGTAAATAACATTTTTTAAGTCAGAATTACATTTAAACAGTGGATTGTTCTACAAATATATATGTGTACATATACATATGCTTCTGAAATAAGGGTATATTATATAGAGTTTTTATTTGATTTGTGGTCTTTAGTCATAGGTAATCAAAAAGAGATTTGAATGCAAAACTTTATATATAAATGTATATTTCTAATGATAGTACAAATTGCCACTTTATAATAAAAAAAGAAACAAATGGGAACAATAATCAAAGCACATGCTCCTTCAGAAGTTCAGTGATTTTTAATCCCTGCTTTGATGCAGAGAAAATTATTTTTTATTTCTAAAAAGTTACCTTAAAATCTATACTTCCCAATATAGATTTCATGATAAGTCATATCAGATTGAAAATTTATGGTTGAGGGGCAGGAAAAGGATGTTAAATGCTGATTTTTGTTTTTCAGGATTTTTCCTGGAGCCCAAGTTAAAAATTCAATATTTAAATCTAAATTAAGTGAAAATTACTAATGTTTGGAGATGATATATTGAGATTTAGTAACAAACAGAAGCTAAAATATGAATATTTAACATAATAATACCATTAAAATGTCATAATAAAAATTTCATCATTAAATGTTTTATTAGTTGGAAAGAATAAGCTAATGTTTCTTTTGTCTTTGCTCCAAGCACAATTAAAGGCAATGACATTCATTTTACTCAAAGTTGTTCAAAAACCCCAAAATATAGTCCCATGAATAGAATTTTTATTAGCTCTGTTACAAGGTTAAATGTTACAATCAAGAAATTACTGACACCGAAATGTTTAATAAACATGTTGTATGAGAAACTAAACAAATTATTGTTTTCGTTTTTGCATTAAAGCACAGATTATTCAAATCATTGTTTTTTGAGATCAGATTTGTAAAATGTTTATACATCACAACCTACCTGAAGTAAAAAGCAATTAAAATCTTGAAATGCTCACGCATGTAGACAAAATACTGGCACTTTTTTTTAAACATTAAACTTCTTTGAGAAATGTACCCTTTTTAAAAATGTGTTTATCCTATAATGTGTTGCTGAAAAAGTACTGTGTCTTGTAAAAAAGAAAAAAGATAAAAGATAGATTTATGGATGGGAAATAAGTCAAATTTTATTGAAGTCAAAAGTAAATGTTACTTCCTAATTACAAAGCTACTTGTAGTAACCTGACATTTTGCTTTTCAATGATTAAGAATTAGAGCACATTAATTTATTCTTTTATTCATAATTTACCAAGTAGAGACTCAACTGAGTTTAGGGATCATAAACAAAATTACAGTCTGGAAAAAATCCAAGAAAGACAGACACATAAATAAATTACGTAATACCAAAAAGTATGTGTGTGCTATGATATGTACCTTACTAAGATTTTATATAGCACTGATGATGCAACAATGAAGCCTAGAGGTAAGACAGAGATTGAAAAAGAAAAGAATAGGTATTTGCTGAATAACGAAAGAGAGATGGCAAGGGGTCCCTCAATTAGAGGAAGCTATTTGAATAAAAGATGGATACTTGCAAAACACAACTTACTTGGGAAATACTTATGAATAAAACAAGTAAAAAATGTTCAGAAAAGAAGGTAGGATAAAACGAGGTTGAGAGTAATACAAATTAAAACTTTTTCAAAGTTTTTTCTATGTACTCCTTGGATTTGTTTGAGCCACTGTATCTGTTAAGATGCTTCTGGTTGCTCACATAGAATCCCAAACCAACCTGGCACTTGGGGCCACATGTGGCCTTCTGGGTCCTTGAGTGCAGCCTTTTGACTGAATCCAAACTTCACAGAACAAATCCCTTTATTAAAAGGATATGTTCTGTAAAATTGGGCATCTGGAGGGCCACATGTTGCCCCAGGGCCTCAGGTTCCCCACCTTTGGGTCATGTTCACAGCATCACCAGCAAGGCTTAATTTGTCTGTAGTTCTCTCAGCTCGGCTCACCTCCATGTATAATAACTTCCCTCTTTGAGTCAGGAATTCCTTTAGAAGTTGCAGAACTTGCCTATTTATATCATCTATTATCTCATAATCCCCCAGAAAACATCTCACATCTCATTGGCCTGATTTGGGTCATGTTTCCATACTTTAATGAACTACTGTAGCCATAGATTTGAGAATGTGTTGACTAGTTTAAGTCAACCAGGGCCTTTTTCAAGACCTAGAGATTGGATGCATTTCCCCAAAGATAGAGGTCTGCATGGGCTAGGGGTGAATATTCAAATGAACTCAGAGTCCTTTTATCAAGAGGAAATGGAAATGAATAGCAAAAAGTAGCAAATCTCCATTACTTGTTAATAAATGTATTTCTTATCATAGCTCATTGGATATTCTAAAATCCAGCAGAGAAATGCAAATATTGATGAATTAAAGCTACTGCCATAAACCATGAGAGCAAATGAAGGCACTGAAAATTCAATTCCCCAAGTATTATTAAGTGCCAGCTATGCAGAAGACACTGTGCGAGTCACTGAGGAAGAGATAAACAGTTGCAATTTTAAAGAAAAGTGGTACATTTGACAATAATTCAGTATATCTGGTATGCCCAGTGCTTATAGATGACCATTACAGAGGAGGCTAGAAAATGAAGCTAGGCTATTCTAGATCAGACGTTCATACTATATCTATTTTTTTCATACCCATAAAGCACTACTGGAATTTGTCCATTACAAAATGCTTCTCAAAATGTCATTCCAAGCAGTCATTCTAGGTCCTACACATGCCTCTCTTGAATTTCCTCTACAGATGATAGCATATATTTTGAACACGTTGGTTGATAGTAAATGTATTAACAATCCAAAATAGCCTATTCCATTTGTGGACAATGTTGGTTTAATATTTACATTTGCATTGAATCATTGGGTTACCTTATTCCAAAAACTTCTCCAATTTTTCACTGACTTCAGCTTTATTTTTTTGAAGAAATTTTGATTTTTGAATTGTTGAAGCAATTTTTCAGCTGCTTCAGAGCAGCTATTATACTGTATTTGAGAGTAATATGCATCTTCTGAGCACAAGCTTTCACAATTATTTTTCTTAGGAGTTTAATATATTGTATGTTCATATTTTTCTAACCCTTTTTGACAGCTTATCTAAAAGACAACATATCTTAACTACTGTGCTATACTCATATATTAGCCTTGCCTACCCATTGCAATTTGCTGTCTTTAAAAATATGTCCTTGGCCCAGAGAGGCATACAAAGACATACACAGAGAGAACATAGTAAGAGGAGGTTTTTCATATAGGAATCATATGTCAGCCTATCCATTTTAATGCAATGACAAGCCTTAATACAGATGTTGTAGATGCTATTTGGACCATTCAAAGACATCAAGACCAAAGTCTCTGCAATTCTAGGTACTTTCCTTCAAAATACATTTTATTCACAGTTCCAGAATGGTTCTCCAGTTCTAGATATCATGTCCACATTTAGGATACAGGAAAAAGGCACACAGGGATATAGAAAGATGTGGTAGTGGTACCAAGGAAGCATCTTTCCCAGAAACCCTCAGTTTATGTTTCATTGGCCAGAAGTGGGGTTTCGTTAGTAAGGAAGAAAGAGGAATTGATATTACATAAGGAATTAGAAACTCCTATCACAAAATGTAAACTACCCTTGAGGTTTGTATTGGGCATAACCATAGTCTCTTCTATTGAGTACATCCTGCTGCTAAAGGTACTGACTTCACTGACAATAACACCACCAGGCAATAAGGTACAGCTTAATAATTTTATTGCTCTCTGGAATACTTGTTTCTCTGACAATTTGAGCCACTATCATTCCCATCGCCTGTACAACAAGGAAAGCAAGCTGTTCATAAACTACATGCTATCTGGGTGTCCCTGTAGGAAAACAATGAAGGACACACTGGATGTATGAGGAGATGGGTTTTTTTCCTTAAACACTATGAATTAGAATAGCAACATTTTCTAAAACGTATACCAAGAAGTCGTGGCCAGATCACCCTAGACTGATCTAGTATAGATTCTGTTGGCTCAACATATCTAGTTAATGAGAATGGCCACTATAAAACCCCTATTTATGGTCTCATTGAAGGGCATCCCTGCCCACAATATTAGCAGATAGCCTATGCTGACACATCTCAGCCCGCATGTGAACTAATCATGGAATTATGGACAAGGGTGACATGGACCTGCTTGATTAACTCACTCTTCATCTTAAATGTGAGAGCTATTTCTGACCTGGCTCAAAACAAATGACTGTGAGCTGTTAGAATACAACCAACATAATTGGCTGTGGACTTGCAGGTAGCTATCCATTTCTTTGATGCAGGGTATGTAGTTATCTGGAACTTGGTCCTAAAAGTGGGACTTGTAGGAGTTGGCTCTCCCCACTTCCTCACTGTCTCCCCCATTCAGAACCATCACTATATCATTGCCTGTATAATTAGGGCCTAGCTCTGGTCCAGTGTACATATCCCTCTTCCAAGTGAAGGACTGCAGGAAGCATATCATCAGTAGGAATGCATAAGAATATTTCATTTTCATGAGATGATTTCATTTCTTTAAGGAAACAAAAAGTAATTGAATATTTCAGCTTTAGTATTGTTATGCTATATAGTTACTATGTAGATTTAATTACTGTTTGGCTTAGGACATATTCAGTGGTTCTTAACCTTGACTGCATATTAGACTCATCTATGAACTTCTAAAAAATATACTGAGACTCAGGCCCCACCCCTAGAAATGCTAATGTAACTGGTTTGGAGTAAAGACAGGTTATTTTAATTTGTAGGATTGACAATCACTCTACTAAATGAACTTCTAAGAAATCATAGCTAATATATATTAAGGCCTATTCAAGGCTGGTTAAAGCTGACTTCTCAGAGAAACTGTGTAAGTTGTAAATGTCCATGAGAGTTATGAGTAGAAGCCTGTTTCTGACAAGGCTTAAACAATTAGAATAGCAGGTGATTTTAGATGCTAAGCCTTTGCAATATCCCTGCCATATTCCAGCATCATGCCTCATCTCTTAGAGGTAGCATAGTGGTATATTTAAAGATTTCTTGATATGGAACTTGGCCTTATATTAAGCTGTTGCCTGAATATTCAGAGTTGGTTCAAGAACAATTTCTTCTTTCTGAGTCCAGAGAGATACTTGTTTAAGCAGCCCCATTATGTGAGTGCTTACATTATGTAGAAAATGTTTGGATACTAATTATGTTAATAAGTGTAGCTGCTATCTTGAAATAGTAGGCTCTCAAATCATTAAGAGCATTCATGAAGAATCTAGACCTTTATGAAAAAACAACTTTATTTCTTGCTGCTTCTGTCCTGGTACACAGTACCACTTTCTCTAGGGTGACCATGTTAACTTCTCTGTTACGGAGAAAGAAGTTCATCTTCCCCTGACAGTGCCGCCTGGCTCTGAGATGTCTCTTAGCCCATAGGTGGTCTGATTTATTCTCTTGCATCAGACCACCCATTCTTAGGACATAATTAAGTTATAATAGCTTTCTCCACACTTTTACTCAGAGTGCACTATTCCCTGCAACTAAAATTGTCATGCCTGATATTTTCTTCTCTGCCCAGCACTACACTGTAGAAACCAGGGGGCAACATATGACTCTTCCTCTGTTATATATACACTGACCGATCCTATCACAAGCAAGAAAAGAGAAATCTGTGTCTGTTCTAGAAAACTATGTAATTAAGTAGTGTTTGTTTCTATATTTTACCACTTAAGCCCATAAACCCTATATTTCTCCAATCCTTGCCTTTATTTTTCACAGCAGAATCACAGCTTGTCTCATAAAATCCCTTGACTTGTCCCAATAATCAGAAAGGGAAAGTTAGAAATTTAATGCATGTTGTCCTGAGTTTCAGTGCTTAGAACCTGATGAATGCAAGGAGTGAGGAATGTACACCAAAAGAATATACCTGGGAACTGGCTCACTTTCTATGCCTTTGTCAGAATGCAAACAACTCTCCTCAGGAAAAGCCTGGGGAAACTTGGCCCTTTTTTCCCCAAAGAAGCAGACGAGAAATTGGGTCATAACTAGTGTGATGGTCAATTTTATGTGCCAACTTGACTATGCTACGGGGTACTCATATTAAACATTCTTTCTGGGTATGTCTGTGAGTGTTTACAGATGATATTAGCATTTGAACCAGTGGACTCAGTAAAGTAGATTGCCTTCCCCAATGCAGGTGGCCATGATCCAATCCACTGGGGTCTGAATAGAAAAATAAGGTGGATGAAGGACATATTTGCCTCTTTTTGCTTCCTGCTTGCCTCTTTGAGCTGGGACACTGGTCTTCTCCTCCCCTGATTTGGATTAACACCATAGGCTCTCCTGGTTCTCAGGCATTCGGACTTGAATTGGAATTACATCACCTGCTTTCCTGGGTCTCCAGCTTGCAGATGGCAGATCATGAGATTTCTCAGCCTCCACAATTGCATGAGCCAATTCCTTATAATAAATCTCTCTCTCTCATATATATATATATATATATATATATAAATTTAAAAAAATATATACACATACGTGTGTGTGTATATGTGTGTGTCTGTGCATATGTGTATATCCTATTGGTTCTTTGGAGGACACTGAGTCTAACTCAGAGGGCTTCTCCTGAGCTCTGTGTCAACTCCTTTGTGCCCGCTGCTATGTTGGTCGGGTGTATTAGAGGAAAAAAATAGTAAAGTCACCTCCAACTCATAGTCTGAGTTTCTTCCGTAGTTTGCCTGCTACTTTTCAGAGTCCTCAAAGAGCTGCTCTATTTCACTCTGCTCAGGTTTTATTTGGTGCAGACTAAATCATACAGTATGATCACTATAGGGTTTTATGCCTAGGGTTTAAACCACTTTAGACATCTTTGGCTACCTTCTTAAATGGTTACAGGTTTTTCCAATGGGTTTCCTAGTAACACACTCCTTTGGCACAGGCTCAGGACTTACATGCCATTGAACTCTGAATGCAGTTTTAACAGTACGTGGTCTAGCTGCTCCCACTCTCTCATTCCTAATCTCAGAAATGCCCTCAAGGGCTGGGACAGAGTATCCAGTAAAGTAGTAGGGGGCAATACCTAAGAAGTTAGAAAAACTGTTATTTCAATCCAGTGGAGGTAGGATCTTGAGCAAGTTAATTCCCCTCTAAATCTCTGTTTCCTCATTGTAAAACAGAGATAGTTTGCATTGCAGGGATTAATTTGATTGTCTAATATTCCTTATCCATCCTAAAATGGATAATGGGCCAAACAATGGGAGGACAATCAAGATGAATAACAATAGTTGTCAGCCCCACTCTCTTGGAACCACAACTCCTTTGCTGCAGATACAGTAGTCCCCCCTTATCTTCAGCTCTGCTCTCAGCAGGTCCGTGACCTGCAGTCAAACGCAGCTGGAAAATAAATGAGTATAGCACAATAAGATATTTTGAGGGATAGAGTGAGGGAGAAACCACATTCACATAACTTTTATTACAGTATATTGTTATAACTGTTTTATTTATTATTAGTTACTGTTGTTAATCTTTTACTGTGCCTAATTTATAAACTGAAATTTATCATAGGTCTGTATAGGAAAAAACATAGCATGTATAGGCTTTAGTGCTAACCATGGTTTCAGGCATCCACTGGGGGTCTTGGAATGTATCCCCCACAGATTAGGGGGGACTACTGTAGTAGAAAATTCCCCTGCTCAGAATTTTGGCTCCACAGAATTGCTTAGGAACTGGGCCATGGGAGAATGGAAAAAACAAAGAGGAATAAAACAGGAGATTTCCAAAGGCTACTTGCACTCATATGTTTATTGCAGCATTATTCACAATAGCCAAGATACTGACTCAACAGATGAATGGATAAAGAAAATGTCATATATATATACACATATGCACACAAACACATACACACACACACATGCACACAATAGAATACTATTTGGTCATAAGAATGAAATCATGTCATTTGCAGCAACATGGATGGAACTGGAGGTCATTATGTTAAGTGAAATAAGCTAGGCATAAAAAGACAAATATGGCATGTTCTCACTTATATGTGGGAGATAAAAATGTTGATTTCAAGGAGGTAAAGAATAGAATGATAGGTACCAGAGGCTGGAAAGGGTAGCAGGGGAATGAAGAGAAGTTGGTTAATGAGTACAAAAATAAATACAGTTATATAGAAGACATAAATTCTAATGTTCAACACCAGAGTAGGGTGACTACAGTTAGCAACAATGTATATTTCAAAGCAGCTAGAAAAGAGGACTTGAAATGTTCCCAACGCACAGAAATGATAAATATGCAAGGTGATGGATACCCCAAATACCCTGACTTAAATCATTACATATTCTATGCATGTAACAAGTACTCACATGTACCCAATAAATATGTAAAATACTGTGTATCAATTTTTTAAAAATCAGATTTCTACACTCTTTCTGAATATTTTGAGTTCCTTTTCTTGTTCCTTAAGCCAGAACTACAGGACTCCTCCTGAGTTCTCTCTGTCAACTCCTTTGTGCCCACTGATGTGTTTGTTGGGGATTTTAGAAGAAAATAATAGTAAAGTTACCACTGATTGATTGGTATTTGAATTTTGGAGTCCTCGAAGAGCTGCCCTATTTCACTCTGTCCAGATTTTATTCAGTGAAGAAGACAGAGTGACTGGTATTTACTCCATTTTACCCAGAATGGACTCTTGATATTCTTTAAAACTCCAAAAATTCAATGATGTTTATTTATATTTTAATTTTCCTATGTAGTCAGTTTTTTGAGTGAAAGTCTCCCCTGTTCTTTTTCAAAGTACACTTACCAAATGAAAATATAAAACCCAAGAGAAATAAATACTCCAATACTCTACCAATCCTGTGTAATTTGGAGAAAAGTAAAATGCCCCCAACCCAGTTGTCACCTGTGTATAAAATGTGATATTGTATGACTTTCAAAACATAGTTTTTGAAATAATATTTTTAAAAGTATAGAAGATGTGAATAGATAATTTGGCCTTTCTGTTTAGTCCACTAAATCAGGTTTAGAAATTTGGTTTAAAAAAAAAAAGGGCCTTAATTGAACATTTCTAAGGATTTCTCTAGGACCATCTACAAGCTTTAGTTATAGCTTCGTGCTTCAGAGGAAATATAAAAGCTGGCCACCTGTAGAAAATGCATAGAGACAAAATACCTGGCCCCCTTTTTCCCCAGCAAAATCTACAGCATGTATTAGAGTAAATAGGGCATGGAGAGGAAGGTCCACAGTGACTGCTATTCATGGTACATTTCCTCTGTAAATAAATGCGCTTTATACACGGTCATGTCAGAGCCATACTGACTAGGAAGTGTGAAAAATCCATTAACAGAAGAGTCAAAGAGATTGGAAAAACATTACTTTTCTGATACCTACATAATAATTATGAAATATAAAATGTCAAAAGGAACATATATGTACTGTCTCATTTTGACTGATCCTCCAAAGAAAATATTTTATTCAAATCAAGAGTCAGTTCTCATATTTAGGTCATGTGAAACAGATTTTAAATGTAGCCAAAGGTTTTCTGGACTGTATGTAGTCATGTGTTTTTAAGAATAAATATAGATAATATAGGTAAAAAACTGATATACTTCCTCTTGGAAAGAATCATGTTACATTTGTACCTTAGATGTAATGTGATTCTTTAACTTTTCACGCTATTTTATTTCTCTGTGCACCAATCTCTTCTATTGGACTGTGAGGATGTGAAAGCCAAAAATGAAATGTGTTCAGCTAGGTTGGCACAAAACAGAATTTAATAAATGTTCATCAAATTGTCTCAAAATATGAAAAAGGTCAATCATAAAAATTCAATCAGAAGTAATGGCTTTCTTTAGCTGGCCATATCAAAGAAAAAAATCCCGGCAAGACATGTTTTAAAGAATACTCATGAAAAATTCATTTTCTGCAAAACAATTCTTGCCATTTAACTACAGTATGTGGCATTCACTGTACTACTGCTGATTTTTTTCTTCCTTTATTCAAAGTTACTTTACTGGTAGAAAAATTTAAGCCAGTATTCTAAGTGGTGTGTGGGAGTCTTCTCTGAGCACATATCTTGTTAATATATAATGGAATATGTGCATATATTTTAACTCCCACATAATCTTCTAAACTGCTCTTCTGAAGTCTATACAGCTCATAATCAAGTTAGATGGCTTTCTGCCTGGGATTCTGGTTGATATCAACCCAGGGCTAAATGTCCCCCTCTGTAAGGTTCAGATTTAATAGGAAGAAAATTTCCCATTTCAGTCATCAAAATCTTCATGCCAAAAGAATCTTCAGCATTCTATGGTTGCCCAGGAAGCAAATGATATAGAACAGCATTGTCCATCAGATAAATATTGGGAGCCACATATGTAATTTTAAATTTTCTAGTAGCTGCATTAAAAAGGTAGAAAGAGACAGATGAAATTAATTTTTATAATATGACACATATTTAACCCAATATATCCAAAATAGTATAATTTCAACATATATTCAATACAAAATTATTAATAAGATATTTTACTTTTTTTATACTAAAACTTCACAATCTGTCATTTATTTATATTTATAGCACATCTCTATAAGGAGTAGCCAGATTGTAAGAGCTCAGAAGCGACATGTGGCTAGTAGCTACCTTATTATAAGCATAGATTTAGAAAAAGCACACAATAAAAAGATTGAAAGAGATTATTGAAGTACTCAAAACTTGTCTCACCTCCCTGCTTTTTGACTAACCAATTCCATTCAGGTCTCAAATTTATCTTTCTCAAAGAACACTCAACTGAATCTCCAGGAGTTTTCTGAGAGCAGGAACTGTCTGTCATATTAACCGCTGTCTTTACAGCATTTGCTATGGAGCTTCTCTTTCTGGTAAAGAAACATATACATAAGGTGATATAGTCATAAACTAAGCACATAATAGGTACTCAATTAGTATTCTTGAGTGAATGTATGACTAAATAAATTAATGAATGAATAGAAATATCAAGAAGAGACAGTGAGTTGCTAAAAGTCACAGAGTATATAAAGGGTAGGTCCTGAACAATAGTACAATTGAGTTCACACAATTCAAGCATTTAAAGAGATTACAGTTTTTTATTGCTGAGTAATACTTGCTAGAACCCATTCTTCAAAGCAAAGTATCACAAGAATGGAAAACAAGCACCACTGGTACTCACCATCAAACTGGTACTAACTGATCAATACTTATGTCACACATGGCAATAATATTCATGGCGGGGGAAGGCGGGAGTGGGGAGGAGGGGATGGGAAAACTCTCACTGAATGGGTGCAGGGCACACAGTTTGGGGGATGTCCACGATTGTAGCTCTGACTTGGGCAGTGCATAGGCAATATACATAATGAAAGTGTTGTACCCCCATGATACTCTGAAATAAAAGAAAAAAAAGAGATTACAGTTAAAAAGAGACACAATCATTACAACGTAAAGAGCAGTTGCAAATAACCAAGCATTCAGAAATTTTTTGTCATGGTAAGTTTCCTCTTTCTAAAGACAGCATGAAATATGCACTGCTGACGGGTGTGTAAGCTGGTGTAGCTATTCTGGAAAGCAATGTGTCAAGACCTGCCTACTTATGATCCAGTCAAGTCATGTTTCAATATATATCTCAAATTCTAACACAGATTCATAAGGAGAAAGTTTTGAGGATGTTTCTTGCAGTGTTGTTTATGTTGGCCAAGAATTATAGGCAGCATGGGTGTCCTTCACTGTAGGGGGAATGGTATTAATAGATGAATGGGTAAAATATGGTAGAAACACACAGGTGAGTACTATGCAGCAGTTAGAAGCAGTAGACCGGACGTACACACAACAACAGTAGATCTCAAAAACACAGCATTAATGAAAAAGCAAGGAACAGAATGAGACATTTATGATAGACACCATTCATATAATCTAATAATACACATACATACAGAAAACAAACACATTTTAAAATATAAGGATACACATTAAACATATCAGAATATCAAAATGATTATATATAGAGGAAGTGCATAATGGTGGTGGGAATAGGGACAAAAGAAAAATTTTAAAAAATGTCTTGTATAGGTCATTGATAATGTGTCATGAATGGAGAAGTATTATTAACTCTAAGAAATTGAGATCCAAAAATTAAAAGCAAAATTTAAAAGAAAAAATTAAAATATTATATATATACGTTTTAAAATTTTACCTTGCCTGACTCACTCGTACTCTTTTTCAGTTGTACTTTTAAAAAAACATTTCTCTCTATATCCTTTCCTTCTTCTCCTGTCTCCTCCCTCTTCTCCCTTCCCTTCCCTCCCTTTCTCTATCCTGTTCTTCCCATTCCCTCTTCTGCCCTCCCCCGACACTGTCTCTCTTTCCTTTCTCTTTTCATCTTTAGCTAATTTAAAGGGATTATTTTAGAGATGTTTGAGATGTTAGGAAGGGCTCTATATTATCTTGCTAATCATCTAGTTTATAAAACAGCTTATGAAGTGGACACAGCAATCATATTGTCTACGTAAATAACTTGACCAAATTATCTCCTTACAAAAACAGTGCCTATGCCTCCCCTAGCGATTCCTGCTTCTTAACTCAACACCCCGTGCTGCATTACCAGTGTATCTTTTTTCAAGTATTTACTTAATCCTACTTAGTTAGATGCTCCGGGCAAAATCATTCATTGAGTAAACTGCAATAGTCATCATCCTAGGTGATGGAGACATAAAGAGTGATATAATATAGTTCCCAAATTCTGGAAGATCCCATTTTAGTGGCGAGGCATATAGCAAGACATATGGGCTTGGTTACATAATATTCTCACACAGTTATTTTGACTTAGCCTTTTTGACCATACATTTATTTTTTCATACACTAAGCGCACATCACAGCCAGGGATCAAATAACAAATAGCTAAGAGCAGCTCCCCAATATCAATTAGATTCTTTATAAGAGTGCCATTGATATATCAGGTTATTAAGTATGAAATGTTCAATTTCCTTAAGTACTAAGTTTGAGAGTTGATATCGCTGCCATTTCAGTTGGACACTTCTTGTTTCATTTTTATTGTGAAGGTACATCCTCAGTCTTTCAAACACATGTTTTGGCTTGTGATTATCTTTAAAAAATTTTTTTAGAGCAATTTTTTTGAAACCATGGATAAGTCAAAAATTCATGTTATTTTCAAATATGAGTTCCATTGTGGAACCAACGCTGCGCAGACAGCTCAAAATATCAACGAAGTGTTTGGGAAGGATGTGGCTAATGAATGAACAGCATGTAGGTGGTTTGAGAAGTTCCGTTCTGGTGATTTTAATCTTGAAAATAGAGCTAGCGGGGTGACCTGAGCCCGAGGTGGATAATGATGAGCTGAAAGCTATAGTGAAAGCAAATCCATCTCATCCTACACGTGAATTAGCAGCAAGGCTTGACATTCCTATTCCAACAATACTGAACCATTTCAAACAAATGGGCAAGGTAAAGAAGCTGGATAGATGGTTTCTGCACGAACTAAACAAGTGTCAGAAGAGAAACCGTCTGGAAGCTTGCCTGTCTTTACTGTCATGGCATGAAAGCGAACCATTTTTACACCATATTGTTATGTGTGATGAAAAATGGATTCTTTTTGACAATCACAAGCATTTGGCACAATTGTTGGATAAAGATGAAGTGCTGAAACACAGTCCAAAACCAAATATTCATCAAAAAAAGCTAATGGTGTATGATGGTCCAGCTCTGGTATTATCCACTACAGCTTCATGAAACTTGGTCAATCGATTACACCAGATATCTACTGCAACCAATTGGATGAAATGATGAGGATGCTTGTGATTAAGCAGCCGAGATTGGTCAAAAGAGACATGGCAATCCTCTTGCAAAATAATGCTAGACCACATGTCTCACAAACAACGCTGCTCAAACTACAGCAGCTGGACTTGGAAACTCTCTGTCATGTACTATATTCACCAGACCTTGCACCTATTGACTACCACTTCTTCCAGGCTTTGGACCACTTCTTGGGAGGAAAAATATTCAATTCTCAACAACTGTGGAAAACACCTTTTGCTACTCACTCTCCAGGGTTCTTCACTGCTAGCATAAATAAGATACAGTTAGGATGGCAAAATTGTGCCAATAGTTTATGTGCATATTTTGATTAATTGTACTGCTTCTTGTTTGAGATATAATAAACTACACTTTTGATTCGAAATTGGACATTTCATGTTTAATGACCTAATACCATGTTCTCAAGATGGAGGAGGGATAATTAAGATACTACCCCACCATTTTAAAGAAAATTATTTAGTAGGGGTTAAAAACATAACCTAAAAACAATAAAAATATAAGATAGAGATGAAAAAAGTAATTTAGCTATGGTACAAATAATCAGATTTATGAGTACAAAATAGGCACACATTCTCTTTTGCTCAAAGAATTAGGGACTGTTTCATAGAAGACTGGCACTTGAATCAGAAAGGAGGTATTGGTACGAAGACACCTGGGACAACACGCGTAACAGCCCAGAGGCCAGGACGTACATGGCACGCACAAAAAATTGTAGAGACTTTATTGTGACTGACAGAATGTGTGTGGAGGACAGTATTGTGGCTGGAGTGAAAGGCTAGAGACATCTTGCAAGGATATTAATGACAGAATTAGTAACATGGATCCATGATAGATTTAATAACAGAAAGAGGGATATAGAAACGTCATTTCATTTACAAATGACTGACACACTTCATCAAAGCATTGTTTAAAAAAGGATGCTGGAAATCATGACTGTGTAAACCACTTTTTTTTTTTAGAGACAGGGTCTTGCTGTTTCACTCAGGTCAAGGGCAGTGGCCCAATCATAACTCACTGCAACCTAGAACTCCTAAGCTTAAGCAGTCCTCCTGCCTCAGCCTCCTGAGTAACTAGGACTACAGGCACATGCCACCATGCCCAGCTACTTTTAAAAATTTTTTTATTTGTAGAGACGGGGTCTCCCTATGTTGCCCAGGCTGGTCTTGAACCCCTGGACTCAAGGGATCCTCCCACCTTGGCCTCCCGAAGAGTTGGAATTACAGGCTTGAGCCACCGGGCCCAGCCCACTTTTAATTATTGTATGATATTGCACCAAAACCTCCTGTAGGTAGTATTTATATAACTGAGGTTTACTACCATATTCTTTCCCTTTTTATGGGAAGAAGGAATGATGAGTGCCCTTCTTTAGCATCAGCCCAGCTGTCTGAAGCTCCCCTTTTGTAGAAGCCCATTTATATTTACTATTCTTGAGAGATTTCTTATTCATTTTCTTGATTCAAATTGTTCATTTTATGCTTTTACATTTAGTGCCCTGATGATTGGTTTAAAGGACATTTTAATTTATCTAAGTTAAGATATTAGAAAATAATGGCTCAGTATGTGGCATTAATTCAGATGAATTGACGTTGTCACTTACTGCTTTTGGATGTTTCATCTTGCAATTCTGGCTATTTTAAGGACCATTTGTTTCTAGTTTCCATGGTGAAAATTCAGAAATCTGCTCCCTGGTGAAGTCTGGTCCTTGGTTATGGCTACATTGAATGATCAGATAAGATTAGTCCACCGTGACTGAGAAAGCATATTATATGATTCAAACAATTGTTTTTCTACAGTCACAATGTCTCATTTACTATGGATTTTAGTTATATTGATATAAATGTGATATGTTGATATTATTCTTCCTCTCTGCTTACTAAATATTATGAATTATACCAATGTTTACTTAAAATTTCTCCTGGCCTTAGAAATTACATTCCATTAAAAATATTTTACATTCAGAATCTCTCCAGAACATATGTTTTATTCATTTCATGACTTTGACACACTGATGCCTCAAAGAAACTTGAACTCAGTCTTTGTGATTTTTTTTTCTGAGTCAACTTGGCTAAGTGGGAATCTTTTTTTCTAAGATTATTTTTATGGATGCTTCTAAGTCAGAGTTGATCAAAATAAAAATTTGCACGAGAGGTGGAAGGAAGGAGAGAGGCAAGAATCATTCCTTTGTGAAGTGGTTAAAGCACTCAGAGATGGACCTAGAGGTGCTGGTGGGTTTCAGCACATCCTCCCTTACCACTGACTGGTGGCACTGCTAATCAAACACAGCTGTTGGCTTATCACAAGATGCAGAGGTGACAGCCTTTGATAGACCTTCCTATCAGCTCCCCATCGTGGCCACACACCAACAGATGGATGTGCTTGACTTCCCAGATTCCTAAGCAAGCCTCCACTTGTCCATTATTGCCAGCAAGCTTACTCTGATCCCCCCTCTCCTCCATTCTAAACCTTAATCTTCAGCTCCTTTCACAGTTATGTAACAGCCAACCCCTAGAGTAAAGTCTTCATTCCATACTACTACTAATGGTTCTACTTCCTTGACAGAATTTTGACTGATATAGTATTTACAGGTACTTTCATTTTAGCTTTTAGTTAAAAAAAAAAAAAAGGCAATAGTTTTTCTTCTGAGCACTTTCCTTTTAGCTAATCGAGTCTCCCTTTGACTCATGATCCCTTTTATAGTTTTGGCTCTAATAGAAACTTATTCAGTTCCATGAAAACTCACTTTATCTATGTTTTTCTCTGAGAAGCAAAGTAGGAAGAAAATATTACACATTGCCATATGAAATGCTCTGGAAATTTTCTTTATTAACTAGCATTGGATTTGGGAACAGAAAGCTATAGAAATGGCCAGGTAAAATGAGAATGGAAAAAGTGACATGTGATTTGTGATGATCTCCCTTTATTTTTCCTCTTTTTTTATCCCATATTTTTTATGGCTGATAGGCAATTTGATAAAATATCCGTAAACTTGCAGTGGGACTTTTGTCCACAACATGCTATTTAAACATGGTCGCAGAGCTCTGATTGCAATCGATGTCTAATTTAAAGCTGACATTAACAATGAGGACCTTGGAAGTCAATCTCATTACAATGAACTTCAGGAAGCAGATCAGGCTACCAACACTGACTTGTACTTTCAGTTATCACTCATTGTTAAGCGTAATCAGCCTTTTGCTCAGAACAAAACATTGTAGAAAAAAAACTTGAGAAGCCCTGCTTTCCTGTAGTTCCTGGAGCTTCAGGGATGACAACAATACCAAAAATTATTTTAATACATGATAGAATATATTACTAAGTGCTACAATAAAGATAGAAACTAAATGTTAGAAGAGGAGGTGATAATTGAGTAGAAGAAGCCAGCATTTCAATCAGAAGAAATGGCCTAAGTAGAGACACAGGTTATGAAAATGCAAGATATATTCAAGGTCACTTCAAGTATTATCAGGTGTTGCTGAATGGTGAATATTTCAAGATCATCCAAAATTCCAATTTTAACTGAAAAATAAGAATCAATATAAAATTAAATAAATAAAAATTAAACAGTGGTATGTTTGGTATATTTGACAAAATTTGGGGATAGGGTGATATGAATGTCATTATTAAATCACTGAAGTTTGGAAAACACCATTGAACAACTCTATGGTGGAAGATGTGGCAGGAACAAGAGGACAAAATCACATCAAGGACTTTGAATTCTATAGTACTAACTGGACTTTGTGCTTAGGTATGAAAGGGTAAACATTTTTGCAATGATCAGAACTGTGCTTTGGGAATTTAATTCTAGAAGCACTGGTGTTAAGAGGTAGATAGAGAAAATAAGATAAGGCAAAGACTGAATTCATTCCCCAGCTTCCTTCTTTAAAAGCCAACTCAAATGTTACCTTTCTATGAAACTTGCCCTAACTTGGCCAGGAGCTTAGTCAAATTTAAGTGATACTTCCTTATCCTGCATTTTAAATATATTTATCTATACTGCATTGAATCTAGTTCTTTGCACCTATATCCTGGTCCTTTGTGAATTTCTTGAATGCTTATCTTCTTCATAACTGAATTCCCAGAGCTCCAGAATATGTGAAAGCTACAAAGGGCTAGAGTTTTGTGAATGATAGAAATAGGATAACAGGGACACTAGATAAAACCTGTTTAATAATCCAAAAATTAACTAATTAGAGTCTAACATAGGAGGGGATGAGTTCCAGAGATTCATGAGAGATAGTAGCACAATGACTAGGTGACTAGGGATATGAAAGATTACAGATAGTTCTGATATTTCTTTATGGTTGAAGAACATAACAGAAGGAATAATATTTCAAGTTTAAATCTATCCACTGGGAAATGGTGGTTTCTGAGCCAATAATACTGTGTTGATTTACTCCTCCAAGATAAAACTGTAAAACATTTTTATGCATTTATGAGGCCAGTGATACACAGGGCTTAATCCAAAAGGTGGCTGATTAAACGTATGCATAGTTGTCTACTGAAATGCAGCTGTATTGAGGTGGAAGAGTAAATACACCGTTTTCAAGTTTTGACTCTGTCACTTGTCAGTATGTATCCGTAAAGTGGGCATTCTATCTCAATGAATTTCAGTTCCTTCAAAAGCCGATAGGTGTGATAATCACTACCCTGCCTTTTTCACATGTTCCAATGAGGTAATGGCTGTGAAAGTGGTTTTAGAATTGCTTCCACTCTTATATCTACAATAATGCATTGTGTATAGAACAAAGTGTGATCTTTAGGAAACATAAACCAAATTATGCAAATTATGCTACTCTTTACCTGAAAAGTTTCAATAATTTCCTATCTATCTTAGTTTAAAATCTGAACAGCTTATTAGGACTATAGGCAGAGCCCTTGCACATAATGTGTCCTTATTTGTTTACTACTGCATTGCCAGCACTAGTACAGTGCCTGGCACATAGTACATGCTAATAAGTACTAATGAACATATGAACACATGATAACATGAATAAGTAAGTGAATGAGTTGACTGTGACCTCCTGGCTAATCAGTTGGCAGAGTCAAAGCTGGAAGACTGGTCTCCTGATCTCAAGACCCTTTATTTCCATTGTTCTGAAATTGTTCTAATTTATGAAATTTTCTTCTCTTACCTCAATGGGACCTAGGCATTAATTTGGGGGTATTTGTCTAAAGTTAAATGTGTGGTCTCTGGCTAAGAATCAAGTGACGACACAGAATTTGCCATGCATTTGAGCTAGCAATCACAGCTTTTTGGTTTTGTGTGTTTACCAACTGATCTATGTAATGCACAGAGACTGTTTACATATGTATTTTCATTTATGGCCATGTGCTTATTGATACAGTTTGCAAGATACCTCCATTTCAAATTTATTTTGGCAAAGTGTAATACTATTCCAGCATTTTATAAATAAAAAAGAGCAGGGTTGAAGGATTGGATTCATCATGTAAAGGTCAAGTAATTCTGATTTTGAGCAATGAATATCGATTGCTCTTTTAAGATGTGTTTGAAGAATTCTTGTCATTGAGGAAAGCATTTTTCAAGGGCCTCTTGAAATGCATTCAAGGGTAAAGAGAGGGATAAAGAAAGTATGGTAAACAGATGACTTTTGCGTATTAAGTTGTTTTGAAATGCACTGTTCTTGCCATAGGAATAATGGGTATCTCTACAATCAGGTATTCTTGCAAAATTGCAGCATAGCTTTGTGTTAGCTTGCAATATGCAGAAAAAGGAGTCTTGAAAAGGGAGTGAAATTCCGCAAAAATAAATAAATATATAAGTTCCTAAATCCTAAGTAGTTTAGATTGTTTGGATGAAATATTTCCCATGCTGTTAAATTTATACCCCATTTTCTATGCTCTATTCAAGGTGAGTTCTGTTATATAAAGATCAGTGGTACACCAAAAACAGCTAATACATTTTATTGTTTTCTAAGCCTGACTTTTTTATAAATAGGTAAGTGGTTTTAGATAAATTATTTAGATAATTATTTAGATACAGTGGTCTGTATATTTATTTCCACATTTATAAACTGAAAGAATTAGACTTAGATGACCTTTAAACTTTGAGATTTTTTATATAAGTAGCTAAAATAGAGATAAATTACATATTTGTACAATGAATTGGTTTGTAATATCTAGGTGGATATACATAAATAAATTTAAACAGATAAAATAGTTGGTAAATTTAGAAAAACTATATATAATAGTAGATATATGTGAAAATTAATAGATAATAAAATGAGTATCTAGGGTGGTGAAAAAATGCACATGTACTTACACAGTCAAAAAGTAAAACTCTGAATAAAGTCATAGTGAGAATGATAGAGATGGTCACAAAAAAATGACCATAGAGAATATTATAAAAATGGCAAGATTAGGCACTAATAATATAACTTACTCCCTTTCTAGATAAAAGAACTCATAGATGTTTGTAAATCATATTATTATTATTGCTGTTACTATTATTTTTGATATATTATTTTGTATTAATTATTATAATTCTAATTACCACTTAGGTAGTAAGGGTAGGGATAAACAGAGAATGGCTGCAGTGTGGATAAGATGAAGGCACCCAGGAAGAAAATAAAAGGCTTCTCCCACTACGGCAATGCCTTTTAATTGCCAAAGTATTAATAATGTGCCCATTCTAGGCCTCAAAGTTGTACTCAACCCAAAAAACCTAATTTACAGGACGATTGACCTTTCTTTGCCTACCACTTTGCTTCTTGCAATGTATAATAAAACTAAATATGCTTCCGATGAGTAGGGGAATTTTCTAAGATGCTTAGCCTTGATATGTAATTTTCAAATATGCTGTTTTTATGGATTTTTCTCATTTTAGCCTAATCTCTTTCTATTGCTGCTTCCACTGGATCTTTTCCTCAGAAAACTCCTTTCTTACCTTTGTAATATAAGTTCCCTTAATGTTAGAGGCCATTTTTTATTCATTTGATCCTCTTATTTCCAAACCTGGCTCCTGGCATTCAAGGCGTGCTTAGTGAATTTGCTGAATGAGCCACACCATACATATTATGGTCAAATTCCTACTCCTAATGTTGTACAAACCTAAATTTTGTTTACAACATAGTTTATTGTGGTAGTTTGTATACAGACAGGTTTAGCTAATCATGAAAATAAGTTCATAATCTCCTTCCTGTACTCTCAACATAATGTTTTAAAAGTGTACTGAATGTTAGTAAGAGTATTTAAAATCATTGATGTACTCAGGGATAAGACAGTACATAATTTTGTACCAACAGGGCATCATTACAAACTTGGAATTGTGTTCACATTAATGGAAAAGAGATTTGCACTCAACTGAGAATAAGTATTCATTTGATAAATATTTATGGAGCACTTACTATGAACAGTCGTTTCTGTAGGTATATGGGATACAAAACTGTCTTTATGAAGTTTATCTTCTAGGGAGGAGAGGCAGAAAACAAATAATTAAAGTAACAAATAGGTCAATTGTAAAGTATGTTAGAAATTGCTAAGTGGGAAAAAGCTGGGAGAGTAGGATCTGGTACGTGAGTAGGGGAAGATTTTGAAGGCAGTTTGTGATTTTAAATAAGGGTCATTAGTGTTGGCATCATTGAGAGGATGCTATATTAGTGAAGACTTCAAGGAGAGGCAGGGGCTAGCCAAGAGGATAACTGAAGGAAGAGTCTTTCATGCAAAAAGAACAGACAGAATGTGTCTGGAAAAAATACTGAACTGTAAGAAGACAATTATGGCTGAACAGAAGTCAAAGGGGAAGGGAAGAACGTTGGTCAAGACATCAGATTGGTAAGGGCAGGATCCATTGACTATTGAAGGAATTTATAAAAGTTTAGTTTTATTATAAGTAAAGTGAGTCACCACTAGAGGATTTAGACAGAGAAGTGACAAACCTGACGTATTTTCAAAGGATCACTTTGGTTGGTATGTTAAGGAGAGGGAAGGGCTAGGAACATGGCACCAGCTGAAATCTGTTGCATACTGAAGTGAGAAACGATGGTGACATGAGTCAGTGTGGTAGCAATGGAGACGAAAAGTGGATAGATTGTGGACACATTTTGAAGGTAGATCCAACAGAATTTTCTGACATATTGGAAGTAGGTGTATAAGAGACAGAGAGAAGTCAGGGATACATATTTTCTGCCTGAAAAATATTAAGCATTGTCTGTGGGTTATAGCAGGATTTGATAAAATATAGCTTGAATCATATGTTATATATAACTTTGTTATTTGATGTGTTTCTTATTTTGAAAAGCACAGATGCTGATATTCTAAACTTAAGAGAAACAGACTTTATCAGCCATAATATGGAGTAAAGAGCTGGGCCAAAAGTAAACCCTTAATAAATCCTGGTGTACCTCATTTTATTTTACTTCATTGCACTTCACAGGTATTGTTTTTTACAAATTTAAGGTTTGTGGCCACCCTGCTTTGAGCAAGTCTTTTGGCACCATTTTTCCAACAGCATGTGCTCACTTTGGGTCTCTGTGTTACATTTTGATAATGCTCACAATATTTCCAAATTTATTATTATTATTATATCTCTTATTGTGATCTGTGATCAATGATCTTTGATGTTACTATTGTAATTGTTTTGGGGTTGCACAAATCACACCTATATAAGATGGCAAACTTAATTGATAAATGTTCTGAGTGTTCTGACTGCTCTACCAATCAGCCACTCCTCTCTCTCTCTTCCACTCCTCAGGCCTCCCTGTTCCCTGATTAGGCCAATTAATAACCCTACATGGTCTTTAAGTGTTCAAATGAAAGGAAAAGTCACATATCTCTCACTTTAAATCAAAAGCTAGAAATAATGAAGCTTAGTGAGGAAGGCATGTTGAAAGCTGAGATAGGCTGAAAGCTAGGCCTCTTCTGCCAACAGTTAAGTTATGAACACAAAGGAAAAATTTTTGAAAGAAATTAAAAGTGCTAGTCCAGTGAACACACAAATGATAAGATAGCAAAACAATCTTATTGCTGATATGGAGAAAGTTTGAGTGGTCTGTTCTGGATAGAAGAGCAAATTGTTGCCATCCAACCAGGTTCATTTGCCCACTGCCCAAGAAGAAGCCAATATGCTGGGACAGCAGGATTCACAGCAGAGAAAGAGTTTATTCTGCATAGCGCTAAGCGGGGAAACGAGAAATTTCTCAAATCCGCCTCTCCGAGAATTTGGGAGACAGGGTTTTTAAAGACAGTTTGGCATAGGCAATTGAGTCTGCTAATTGGCTGGGTTCAGGGTGGAACCATAGGGCTGTAGAAATTGTCTTCTTTGCTGACCAGGTTCTTGGGTGGGGGATCACAAGACAAGTTGAGTCAGTTCCTCGGTATGGGCCACTGGTCTGGGTGGGTCAGCTGGTCCACTGGAATGTGGGACCTGGAAGATATCTTAGAAACTACCTCTAGGTTTTAAAAAGGTGATGTTTTCTATGGAGAAAGTGAAGAATCTTTATGACCACCAACTGTGTGGCTCCAGAGTGGCAGTTATAGAGAAGCAAATGGGGACAGTGGCTAATTATTATCATTATTTTTAGCTAAGCCTTTACTACAGTTCTCACCTTGCACCTCTTTTTATTAATTTGTAAGGGTGGTGTCAAAATCAGCCACAACATGCCCTTAAACCAAAGCCTAACCCAGAGCAAGGACCTAACTCTCTTCAAATCTATGAAGGCTGAGAAAGGTGAGGAAGGTGCATGTTATGTGGATTAAGGGCCTTTAAAGCCTCCGCACAATGTGAGCCAATACCAAAGAATGACACTGGAAGACCAGAGAAAAGAGACATGAGTTTATTCAGGGGACTTACCTGCGACACACCAGTGGCAGCAGGCCAGATAATTCTCCACGCTGCTCCCAGAAATAGCAAGCGATTATATAGACAAGCGCAAACTAAGAAACATTAACTTGGGGATGTGGGGTACGTCACTAGGTATGGTAGGGCAGTCTTCTGTAAAGATCAGCATGTGCTCAGTCGCGCTCTTCGAGGGGGTGGCCAGTCCTCTGTGGCTTTCTTTGTTTTAACTCTCTTGTCCTCCTTGAATGGGATTGGGGCCAGGACCTCCAATTATCCCACAGTGGAGAAGAAAAGTTGGCAGCTAGCAGAGGCTGGTTCATGAGGGTTAGGAAAAGACATTATCCCCATAACATAAAAATGCAAAGTTAAACAGCAAATGCTGATGTAGAAGCTGCAGCAAGTCATTCAGAAGATCTAGCTAAGATAATTGATGAAGATGGCTACACCAAACAACAAATTTTCAATGTAGACAAAACAGCCTCACATTGGGAAAAGATGCCATCCAGGACTTTCACAGTTAGAGAGAAGTCAACAACTGGTTTCAAAGCTTTAAAGGTGACTTTCTAATTAGGAGCTAATGCAGCTGGTGACTGTAAGTTAAAGCCAAGGCTAACTTACCATTCCAAAAATCCTAGGGCATTTAAGAATTATGCTAACTATAGTCTGCCTGTGCTCTATAAATTAAACAACAACAATCCCTGGGTGGCAGCACATCTGTTTACGGCATGGTTTACTGAATATTTAAAGCCTACTATTGAGACCTGCTCAGAAAAAAAGATTTCTTTCAAAATAACTGCTCATTGACAATACACCTGGTCACCAAGAGCTCCAATGGAGATGTACAAGGAGATGAATGTTGTATTCATGCCTGCTAACACAATATCCATTCTGTAGCCCATGTATCAAGAAGTGATTTTGAGTTTCAAGTCTTATTATTTAAAAAATAGATTTTATAAGGCTATAGCTGCCATAGACAGTAATTCTTCTGATAGATCGGGGCAAAGTAAATTGAAAACCTTGTGGAAAGAATTCGTCATTCTAGATGCCATTAAGAACATTTGTGATTCATAGGAGGAGGTCAAATCATCAACATTTGCAGGAGTTTGGAAGAAGTTGATTCCAACTGTCATGGATGGCTTTGAGAGGTTTAAGACTCCAGCGGAGGAAGTAACTGCAAATGTGATGGAGATGGCAAGAGAACCAGAATTAGAAGTAAGGCCTGAAGATGTGACTGAATCTCTGCAATCTCATCATCAAACTTGAACAGATGAGTGTCTAGGGGTACCCAACCCCCAGTCATCTCATTAGTATATAAAAGACACTCATCACTCCAGAGATTCCAAAAGTTTTAGAGGTTGTGTGTCAGAAAAAGGAGAATAGGGCCAAATTTATATTTTACAATATCACAGCCCCACTCACATATTGATACACATTTAATGCTCTGGACTCACACTTATGTACTCTCTCTCTATATATATATATGTATATATACACACACAAACATATATTTTGAGCTATTTCTGCACACATCTCCATTTTTTGTTAATCACAGTTTAGTTGTTCCTAGGAAATCTTTCATGTCAGTGTTAAAGGACTCTCCTATGTGGTGCAACAACCCTGTGCATGTGCTCTATTATAACATTTACCACAATATATTGTATTTGCCTACTAATTTATATTCTGCCTGGTCAGACCGCAAGATCCATGAGGGCAGGAACTGAATTTTGTTTACTGCTGTATTGGAAGTACATTCCAGTATCATGCCTTGAACCTAGCAGGTATCCAGAATATTTGTGTCAGATTTTAAAAATAGAAAATAAATGTAATATTGAATAAGTGAAACAAGGATTTGTTCCCATGAATTTCTGCCATGCCAATTCCCAATCTATAATTGAGAGCAAAAGAAGAAATTTACAAAGGTGCTAGTTGGGTTCACTGTGAACTCATGTTATTATATTATAGCTACTTTCCAATGTTTGTTTTTTTCTCCAGTTGACTCTCTATCCCATGCAAAAGGTTTTTTCCCCCACTTTTAAGAGCCTTCTTGCTACCCCTACATTTTTGTCTCTCCTATATTAGGGATTAGGGATGATTGTCTCTCCTATATTAGGGAAAGCTCAAAGCAAATAGAGCTTATTCTAATTACCTCTTTTCATTATATTTATCTCATATTTTTATATCCACTAAGCTTTTGTTTTTCTATTGTGAGAAGAGAAACATACCCTTACTTTAGGATTTTTTTTCCTCCTTCAGTTTTTTTTATTTTTTATTTTCCTTGTATCTGTTTTCTCTCCTGATCCCTTGGCCTCTTGACATGTTCAGGTCTCTGACAGTCTTAAACAAACAAATGCACAGCATACCCTCATCGTTTGTAGATGCTCACACTATTAGGGCATCTCTTTATTTTCACTACTAAACAACTTGGAAGGATGTTGAAGACTTCCTATCTCCAAGACCTCAGCTCACACTCAGGACTTCTCTTGGGGGATCCTGCTTTCTTTATCTGTTACTGTAGATTACTAGAATGGATTTTGAAAGTTAGGTAATATGTCTTTGTATGCCTATTTTCCTGCAAATCACTCCTGTCACGTGACTGGAGATTACTGCTAAACTTGCTCTTGCCAAGCACGTTAATATACAGTTACGTTAATCAAGGTTGTTTTTTTCAATCTTCACTCTTTATTCCTAGTAATGTTTGTCAATTGACTGTTCTGCACTTTCTGGTTCTTAAATATCCCCTCTCCTTTGGCTTCCATGAGGCCTCCTTGTGTTGTTTCTTCTCTAACCCCCCCAATAATATTTTTTCTTCTCCACTCACTCCTCTTACTCCTCCTTCCATGCAAATATGGATATTTACTAGGACTACGCCTTTAATCTCCTTATATTTCTCTTCATACTCTTAATGATCTTATCTACCACCATACACATGAACTATTCCATCTGAACCACACCATACACATGAACTGCTCCACTCAAATTCCTGGATATTTTCACATGATATTTCTGAAGTTTCCCTGTCCAAAATGGTAGCCACTGGCCACATGTGGCTCTTGACCATTGGAAATGTACTAAATCTGAATTGAGATTTGCTATAGTTGTAAAATACACATCAGTTTTAAAGACATAGTATAAAATCTAATGTAAAATATCTAATAATTTTTATATTAATTACATGTGGAAATAATATTTTTATACATTGGCTTTTAGAAGACATGTTATTAAAATTAATTTTACCTGCTTCTTTTTACATTTTACAATTCAAATTTTACATTTAATTTTAATTTTATGAAAATTATAAAAATTTAATTTTAATTTAAAATTTCCAGGTGGTTGCTAGAAAATTTCAAATTAGGATGGGTTCACATTATATTTTGATTGGATGGTGCTGTTTGAAATAACCTAAAATATTTTCCACATTCCCTATTAAACTAGTGTCTCCACCTGATTTTTTATCTTGGATGGGGGGACAGCTCTTTTCCTGTCCCCCTTGCTTTAGTCCTGGGTCTTCTTTGACATTTCTGTTTCATAGCCCTTCTCCACCATATACTCTTATTCCATCTCTGTGCCCATTTACTTAGTCAATCATCAAGTCTTATAATTTTTCCTTTAAACTTATTTTGACCCCATTTGTATTTTGGTTTCTGTTCTCACTGTTTGGTCCTAGACAATTTCAGTAACTGAATCTCTCAGCCTTAAACTCCTTGCTCCTTCAAACTATCCTATACACCATTACTAAATAAACCTCATTAAACATAACCTGCCTTTACTAAAAAAAAAAAAATTGCTTTTTATTGCTTACTAAAGTGCAAACTTTTAATTGTTGTTCAAAACTACCTATCTTTCCAATTGTATCTCTGACTGCTCTAGATAGTTGCTTTTCCTACCATTTGCTTTGAATTATCTCTACTCTTCATAGGTTTTCAAGTGCTGCCACATATACCTACCTTTTCATCTCCATATTGAAATCAGCCTAGAAGTTCTATCTTAAATGTTATTTTACCCATAAATTTGGCCACAAATAGTCTCTTCCACGTCTGAATTTTAACAGTACTTTATCTTTTATGGCATTTCCAGCTTATAAACTTGTTTGGTGTTTTCCCATTCACTGTTCATTTTCTACTTGAGAGGTTCTTTAAGAGCAGGAATCATAGTTTAATTATGTTTATGTACATCCTCAAATGTCTACCATGATGGCTACCATGATTGGTCCCCAAAATTATTTATTGGATAAAGAAATGTGTGAATGAATTAAATGAGTAATGATAAATTCATATCTTCCTAAAATTAAGGATTTGGGTGGGGGGGATAATTTCCTCCCGACAGCAGTAATAGCCCAAGTTTTTGTTATTGCCTTATGATTTTTTTCTCCCAATTTAATATGCAAATCATTGACTAACAAAACAAGTGTTTCATTTAATGATGAAAATGCTTAAGACAACAAAAAAGGGGCATATTAAGAATCAATGGAAGCTGCTACATCTGTATCTTTTTAACACCATCTGTCTCCCAAATTGCTAGATGAATCCAAATCCCATCCAAATTTTGCTGGTCCACAACAGTAAAATGCTTCATTGGCAATTTTAGACAGATTGAACATATTTCAATTAGACAATTTAGTTGCATGAGCATTCATTGTCTTGGTGGATAACCCTCAGGGATTATAATGAATACAGCTTAATTGGTTTATTAAGTAAAATTTACAAAAGCCGGGAGCCTTAGTTTGAAAAACTTTTAGGGATCAGTGAGATATGGGTTTTGCATGTAATAAATGTGATAAACTCCTGCTATTGTAGAAGGGTTGGTGATTGCTTGTACATGTTAGATGACTACTTTAGCTGACAGAGAAGTAGTATTTGTAAATATAAATATATTTTTAAAATAATTGAGACACAGTGAACATGCACCTAGAACTAATGCTAAAAATGAAGCCTCAGTGTGGTAACTTATCATGATATCCTGACCTGATATTAAGAATTCCAAGATTCTAGGCCTGAATACCCAAATTATAAAATATAATTAAATTTCTTTAGTTACTCAGCAAGGCCATAGTCATAAATATTGTTATCATTACACAGTCCTGAAAAATAATCCCTGCATTTGTACAAATTGGTAGATATACAAAATAAGATACAGAATTTACTTTTTACATAATTATATCTGTATTCATATAATTTAATATTTAAAATTATCTGAAGTTACTGGTAAATATATGTTCTTAAATTTGTTTGTTAAAATCACATATCTAATACTATGAGATGGCATAGATGCATCATAAAAACAAAAATCATTTTGAGTTGGAAAGAAATTTTTGTATCATCTATTTCTAAATTTAAATTTAACAAATGAGGAGACAGAGGGTTAGAAAGAGCATGACAATCCTCCATGAAAACAATTCTCCAAAGTCAGACATCTAGATAGTAGGCCAAGTTGGGATCAAAACCCACGTAATAGGCTTCCCAGTTGGCTACTTAGGTGACATTTACAAGTAACCAGAAAACTCTTGTTTCCAAAGACTGACATGGTGAAGAAAATCAATAGAGCCTCTAAAGGTGAAAAAGGGGAAACTAAAGAAAAATGCAGAGAAGTACAGTCTAAAACTTCCTGACTCCAACAATTTATGCACAATTTAACAGGAAATTAACCATGATTTCCAGAAAAATCTTCTTCATCCAGCTAAATATTTATGGTCACCACTAAGTACACACATCTGTTTAACGTAGAGCTTTATTCTATAGTGTTATCAAGGAACTATAATGTAGCTTATGTCTCCATGGAGATAAAGTCAATTAAATTCAAATAAATATGCATTATAATATCTTATGTTTAAAGCATTATTTTGAGCAGTTTAGGGGATACAGATATTAAAAATATTATATAATATTTGTGCTAATATACTTTATAAAATTCCTTGTAATGAATTAAATTCTGTCCTCCCAAAGGACATGTTAAGTCCTAATCCCCAGTACCTATGAATGTGGCCTTATTTGGAAGTAAGGTCTTTGCACATACAATCAAGTTAAGATGAGGTCATTAGGATGGACCCTAATCCAATGTGGTGTCCTTATAAGAGGAAAACGCCATATGATGACCCAGACACACAGGGATAACACCACGTGATGACTGACAGAGATTAGGGTGACGCAGCTGCAAGCCAAGAATGCCGAGCATTTATGGGCACCCACAGAAGAAGCAAGGAAAAAGCAAGGAAGGATTTTTATCCAGAATCTCAGAGGGAGCGTGGCCTTGCTGACACTAGCCCCCGGGCTTCTAGCTCCCAGAAGTATGAGAGAATAAATTCCTGTTGTTTTAAGCTACTCAGTTGTGGTACTTTGTTATGGCAGCACTAGGAAACTAAGATACTCTTATTCATAATTATCAAACTTTAAATCACTCAAGTCCTGCTCTAATTTAAGTTGGGATACCCAAAAATTATAATAGAGAAGATTTCATGAACAGAAATAAAAGGCTTACATGGAGGTGGCTTGGAGTCTGGTAGGACTGGGCACTGTTCCTGGTGGGAACCCTAGAAAGTGAGCAGAGGCCCTGCAAAGGTCAGTATAGAGCTCTCGAAAAATAAACACTGAAGCTGAAAACAAATGGGTACTTTCTACAAATTATCTCATTCATCTCCATAGCCCTAGGAAGAGAGATAGGATGTGCTCAAGTTTTATTACCACTATTTCTAAGGAGAAAGATAAAAATTATAAAAATTGTGTCACTTATGGCAATAAAAATCTTATTGTTCCCATCTCATTATATCTTAAGAATGTTGGAGAGTAGGTGAGAGAAAAAGGAAGAGAAAACCAATAATTATATGGGAGATACACAATTATACAGTCTTAATATCACATGAATCTTTTGATTTATAAAGGATCGTGGGCAACTTCTGACAGCAGCAAAGGTTAAGTCATAAAGCTCTCCGTACCTAAGCTTACCTCCTACTTTTTCTTCTTGGTAAGTCAATTGAAGTTAATTGAAGATTAAACATTGAGCCTATCAAGGAGAAAATCTGTCAAGAGTCATGACAAATCTAGAGGTTTATGTATTACCAAATTTTCCATGATAGGATTCCACTTTCACACTTGTTTTCTGGGAAACTCACACTTCTGTGTTTTCTGTGTGCCAGGAACTAAATGCTATATGTGAATTAAATTTAACAAAAACATCCTTTGAGACTGTCACAGATAATGAAGCAAATTTAGGATAGTAAAGTAACTTGTCTAGGATCACACACATTAGAAGTGGCTGAACCAAATTTCCTTAGCAATCTTGCTCCATAACTTTTGTACTGAACCACCATCCTCATCTGACTCTCAGAGCTAGATGTTGTATATGATGAATACCAAAGTCCCACGTAGTAGTTATTTTCCCTGGCATCTATTTTTTCAAGCCAAACACCAATCTTCACAAATATACAATGTCATCTTTAAGAAGCATACGATAAATGAGACCATTTATGATCCATTTCCTCTCACCCACCATTCTTTCTCACTGTAAATTACAAGTGACATCTACCTGTCTGCTCTGCAAGCTTCTCCATACTTGATTCATAAAATCCACACTGGTGTAGCTCTTACCGTCTTGGCATGACATCATTCTTTACTGCAATGTAAACTCTTTGATGTCTGGCCAGGTCATGTCAGGTTCACCGTCAGTGCTCCCAGAGTGCTAGGAAGAGTGCTTTTTTTTTTAATGTATATCCTCTTAAATCATGTTTTGTAAGCTAAAGGAGAGAGAAGGATCAATCATTAATGAAGAGTTAATCAGATTACCTCATATGGAATATTTCTGATTGGGAAAGCATATCTCTCTTCATCTTTATGCCTTATGAATCCCATCATAGGCAAGAAAGACCTTATTATTTTCTGTCCTGACAATGTCATGCAGATCAAACTCTAAACTGATGCATAAATAAATATGAGATGGTATTACCAATGTGTTGCTACTGTTTGCTGTTTACTTAGTGCTTGTGCATATTTTATTGTATTTTCTGACTTCATTCTATCTTCTAAGCCAAATGTTAAAATAGTTTCACATGGTAACATTTCTTCCTACTTTATTTACTTTCCTATTAGATTCAATTTTGCATATGTCAATAAACTTGACACTTTAAAGGCAATATATATATATTTTTATTGCCTTAAAGAAGTGATCATTTGAAAGTGTGTGTGTATATGTGTGTATGTATGTGTGTATATGTGTATATATATAATTTTCTTCTTTTTCATCCTTTGAAATAAAATATACATTGTCTTGAACTGCAGGAGATAGTAGCATAGGGGGAATAAATTGTTGCCAAAAAAGAAAAGGTCGTTTAGCACAGCTGGTATGCCTGAATGTTAGTAATCATCTAGGACATTATTAAGCTAAGGCTTCTCCTACTGATCTTCAAAATAGAATTTGAAGGTGAGGACAGAGAAGATCAACATCTGTCAGTTCATTTACTAATTAAAGTAACCGTGTGCCTTTACCTGGTTAAAAAAATACATTTTTTTCCAAAATTTTTAATATCATGATCATGAAGGAAAGAAATTTATAAATAAAAATGAAGCAATCACACCATTTTTTTCTCAACTCTCTTAATAGCCTGGAAGTTGATTCCTTTTCTATCCATTACTTTTCAAAAGCTTTTGTGCTCTAAAATCCTAGCCAGGAAAAAATGCAGAGAGGTTTGCAAATGATAATTCCTATGGAATCACTGACTTGAGGGACATTTAGCACTCTTGTGAGAGGTGTCTGAAAAAATGAGATTTGCCTAACGTTCTGGTGAGTGCTGGTCAGGCTTTCTCTCACCTAACTCTGTGTACATATTGTATCCAGCTGGAGAAATTAAATCACGTTTTCTCCCTATTCTTCAGGAATGTATTGTGGAGTTTCTGTCCTCTTGAGTTCCTGGAAATCCCCGTATTATTCATAGAAAGTTACCTAAAGATCCTTTCTATGCCTCTGAAGACTTCAAAATCGAGCAAGAAGGAGTTATTGCTGTGGGTGAACAGCAGAGGCACCTGTTTGGGTCAGGGAGAGTTATTTAGAGGATGAGAGATTTTACAATATGCTTTCTCTGTGTATCTTGGCAATGACACTCATAAGTTTAGCTTTGCTCTTGCCATTTGAGGGATAGAAGCACAGCACTAAATACTTTTTGTAACTGCCATTGATGAAGTTCTAAATCTACCAAAGTTTTGACACATCATGGAAGCCTTGCTGCTGTGATGATTTCAGTATATGGAAAGGAATCTATTGGAGGTGTATGTAGGAATTCAATAAAGTGGGCAACAATTTTTACATAAAGCCTAAATAAGCTTTTATTTTTTAATAACCTACTGCCTGCTAATACCAGACTTACTCAACACTTCAACTCATATTTAGATGAAAAACTTACAGGTCTTTAAAAGTCTAACACTGTCAACTTAACACTTATTGGCCATTTACTTTGTGTGAGGCTCCATGCTAAGCAATTTGGGGAAATAAAAAGATAAATAAGACAAGAGTCATGCTTTCAAGAAGCTATTATCTGTTTGAATTGTCAGCCTCTCTGCTGAAGCACCCAGCTTCCCCAGAACTTCTGAAAAGACTCCATGGTGTGACTTCCCAGGTAACATTAAAGTAAATTAAATGTAATTTGTCTTGATTTTTCTTAGACTTTCACAATGATCTGTGAAATAATTGGAATCACGAGTTGTTATAAACTGGATACCATAAAGCATGACTTAAATATGCTATAAACAATCTTTTATGTGTTTATATATTTCTTGAAACTAATTTTGCACACTTACAGAACAATGACCAATGCTTTGGATATTGACCCTATGGCACTGAGAAATATTATAGAAGGTTCTAATGGACAAAGACTACTCAAAATCATAAGGAAATGTATTTTGATTTAAAAAATGGGCAACCTAACTCTGGCATATGAAGTTACTCTCAAGTAATAAGAATACTTTATTAGACTGAATAGTCAATTCTTAGAATGTGCCTCAAAGCAGGCTTAATGTTTTTGTGTACCCAATTACGTGTGTGTGTGTTTGCATTTTTTCCTAAAAAGTCCTTTGTTGGTAATTTTCTCATCATGAATTCTGTTCAAATTAACAAAATGAAAATTTTGGTATTACTTTCCATTATTCCAGTGTCTAAAATCCAGCATTTAAGCCAGAAAGAAGAGATGCAATAGTCACTTTACTTAATTACAGATACCGATCCTATAGCCTACTTTTTTCTGTGTCTATCTTCTAGTCCTCTTCGCAACCTGACAGATAATCTCATAATTATTCAAACAGTTCTAGAACTGCACATAGAGCATGATAAAGACTAGCACACCATGCTTCAGCTGTTCCACAGTCATTTATTATCAAGATTAGAGATTCCCAAGAAAATCGTGTTCTAATTAATTCTACTTTGAAGATTCAGTAGGAGGAGAGGAAGAGATTGGACAAGGCAAATCAGACTTTTTAAACTCTTGTGTTTTTTGTTATTCAAGTAGCAATGAGGAAGGTATTGCGTAAGGAAGGAATATACTGTTTAAACATTTTTAATGAAAACATACATCTAAGTCTTAGCTCTACTTATGTCCAAATATAAGGCAATATGACTTTTTCTGCCTAAAGTCTGCATAAAGTTACAAAAAAGGTATGTATAATGTAATACAACAGAACAGAATATTTACTAATATTAATACAACAAATCAAATAATGTTTTGTTGTTTCATGAATGTGAAACTCAGCTTTACCATTCTTACCATTGTTATGGTAAGAACACAATGTCATCTATTAATACTTTCTATTTAACCATGATATTAGACCACCAAATGAGTTTGCTCTCAGGAGATTTCAAAATCAATTTTGTTTTCCTTCAGGAAGTCTTGATAACTCAATAAATGTTGTTAAATATCTGGATATTTTTTCAGAACGTAACTTTGTCAAGATGTTTCTTAGAGCAAAGCTGTCAGTGAGATGCAGCTGGAAGAGCCCTAGACTTGGACATAAATGCCTTGGGTTCAACTTTTAGATCTCTTACTTAATAAATGCTTTAGAAATGTATTTAATTTCTATGATTATTAGTCTCATTTTCCCAGATACAGTGGTGTTATTTCTTTCTTACAGTGCTACAATAATACACTAGATCAAAATCACTTTGCACACTGAAATGCACTGCATGCTTATGCATTGTTGTAGCTCATAGATAGTTTGTATGTGTGTGTTGCTGAAAAAATTGCACTGGACACCTGTTAAAATGGCAAGGAAGACTATTCAAGACAATTGCAACAGGGGTAAAGATTACTGCAGTAGGGGAGAGATTGAATTCAACTCTGCTAAAACAAAAGGTGGGAGGGTTTTTAAGTGCTGGGTGAGCTAATGGAAAAGTACTGAAGTTCACTGGGGGAAGGTTGGTCAATGTGATTAGACCCTCTATATTAGCTAATGGTTACTTATTGAAGTCAGACTCCTACATTCCCCACAGAGACTGGGAGATAGTGGCCCTATCTTTCTTGATGATTACATTTCAAAGGCAAGAGGACGGGAGAAGACTACATCTCAAAGAAGCAGAGAAATAATTTACAATTGCAAGTTTTCTAAAATGAATGCTCTAAGAATAAGAAAAGGGAGGCTAGGGGCGTATAGTCAGGAAGAAGCCTGTCTAAAGTTTAGTCAAGCTAAGGATGCCTTGGTAAATGCATATCAACATAGTAAAATTCCATAAGAAAAAACAAACAGCTAAATCAGCAGTCACAAATGTACCTTAAGTTCCTTGTTTCTATTCACTGCTGAGTGAAACTCAGCCGTCATTGCTACTATATTCTGAAATTCATTTTTTGGTGTTGGAGTGGTAAATTTGTAAGTATTACAGGCAAATGCTTGAAAAATAACGATGACAAGAACTTTTGCAGTAAGTTTTTTTTTTTTGAGATTTATTCATGTGTGTATCCAGATGAACTTATGTGGTGATAAATATATACAGGCGCTATCCTTTAATTCAGGTAAGTAAAGTAAGAGAAGTACACAGTTCACAAATTCCTTCAGATATTGTTGCCAAGACTATTGCTGCATGGACTATTATCTATGCAGAGTCACAAGTCTCTAGACAGCTTAATTTTTCCTGGGTTCTTATTCTGCGGTTCTTTGGGAGAGGTATTTGACCTTCTGGATCCTTTTTTCAACAGTCTTGCATTTTGATTACATGGCTAAACTCAAGAGTTGCTAAATAGCACCTGTTTAATATGGTAGGGCTGTTCTTTGACCATGTTAAAATGTTGAATCTTGACAGTATTTTCTGATATAGCCAGTGACCTGGGCACTCATTGATTTAGTGAATAATGAGATTCAGAATTTAAATTCCCATAATTCATAATAGTGAGAAAATGAAAAATAACAATCATAGCAATTGGATTGTTTAATTCCTTAATGGTTAGAAAGCACTATAACACACATGAATTTATTTGCTTCTTACAACAACTTTGTAAGTTTAGTAAATCCTGACCTCATTTTACAGGAAATAAAATAGGCTGAGAGATATTATGCAACATGAAACTTTGCACAGAGGGTAAGGGTTAGAGCTGGGTCTGGAAGTCTGTTCTGCAGGGTAAAAGAAGCAACATGGGGTCCTGGCCAGAATACAAATTTTAGAAACACACTAGACCTTGTGCTTAAATTCCTTACTGACTAAATGGCTTTATTTAAATTAATTCAAAAGCTAGTAACTCCTTCTTCATTTGTAAAAAAGATATTGTGAAAAATTAATGAAAAACACTTATGAAAAAATCTCATGACTGTCTTACATATAGTAGGAAATTGCATTTCCACTTTCTACCATATTCTCTTCTTTGCCCTTCCAGCTGTGAGCCCATTGTTTTTCTATCACACCATGAGTTTTTTGCTAAAAAGTGAAATAAGAAATCTGAACTTATCTTATAATTTTAAAATCAGTTTTATTTAGGCATAATTTACATACAACAAAATTTACCCATTTTAAGTGTACGATATTATGAATATTGACAGGCATCCACAGTTGTGTAACTACCACCACAATCAAGATTCAATTAAAACATTTCCACTGCGTTCATATGTTCACTCAGGCCTCTTTTTTAGCGATCGCCAGCCCCAGCTTTAGCAGCCAGCGAACTTACGGTTTTGTCTTTTCAAGAATGTCACATAAATGGAATCATACAGTCTGTAATACTTGGAGTCTGGTTTCTTTCACTTAGTATAATGATTCATACATGTTGATACATGCATCAATAGTTGGTTCCTTTTTATTGCTGAGTATGGATGAACCATAGTTTTTTTTATCTGTTTAATTGTTGATGGACATTTGATTTGTTTTTAGGTTTTGGTCATGGTAAGTAAAGCTGCTTTAAATATTTGAACACAAATCTTCATGAGGGCATGTGATTTCATTTTTCTTGATTAAATATCCATGAGTGGAATTGTTGAGTTACATAGTAAGTATATTATTAGATTTATAAGAAACTTCCAAACTGTTTCTCAAAGTGGCTGTATGATTTTGCATTCATTATAATACTATTTCAGAGTTCCAATTGCTCTACATCTTCAGTAACATTTGATATTGTCAGTTGCTTTAGTCATTCTAGTGGATATGTAGTACTATTGTATAGAGGTTTAGCTTTGCATTTCTATAATGCTTGAAAATATTGAACATCATTTTATGTGCTTCCTGTTCTTTATTTAATGTCTTTTGACAATATATGTGAACTCTTTATTCTGTTCAATTGATCTGTATGTTTATCTTTTCTTTAATACAGCACTGGCTTGACAACTATAGCTTTATAGTGAGTCTTGCAATAAAATAACACAAGTCTCCCAACTTTTTACAACTATTTTGGCTACCCAAGAACATTCACATTTCCTAATAAATGTAGAAATCAACTTATGACTTTGTACAAAAAAGCCCACTGATATTTTGATTGGGATTACATTGAATATACAGAAAAATTTTGGAAGAATTACTGGCTTAAAAATACTGAGTGTTCAGATCCATTAATATGGTATATTCTCCATATATTTAGGTCTTTGATTTCTCTGAGCAATGTGTATAGTTTCAGCATAAATTTCAGCAAAATACACATACTTTGTTAAATTCATTTTTGAGTATTTTATGTTTTGATATTATCATAAATGATATTATTTTCTTAATTAGAATTACTATTAGTATATAGAAATATAGTTGAGTTTTATTTATTGACCTTGTATATTATGAGTTTACTAACATCATTGTGTGTTCTAATAAATTTTGGGGTATACCTTATGATATTGAAAAAAGAAGACCGTGACATTTTTGGATACAAAAGATTTTATTTTAAATTTATTTTTCTCCTAGTTTTTTTTCTTGATTTGTTGCCATAGCTAGTACTTTTATAGAAGCAGTGAAAGTTGTTCGTACCTTCCTCTTGATCTTAAGATGAAGTCATTTAGTTTTTAACCACTAACATGATACTAGCTGTATTTTTTTTTTTTTTGGTAGAAGCTCTTTATCAGGTTGAAGTTGCTCCATTCTATCCCTTTGGTGAAAGGTTTTTTTTTTTTTTTAAATATTGAAGAAAGTGTACTTCATTTTATCAATATTCCTTCTGAATTTATTGATATGATCATATGGCTTTTTATTTTAGTCTTCCAATGAGGTAAATTACACAAATTGGTTTTAAAATAATAAAGCAAATTTCGAGCAAATTTGGACTTATGGGTAAATTCCACTTGATCATAAAGAACTATCCTTTTTATATATTGCTGTATATTGAGTTTAATTTACTTGTTCTATAATTTATTAAAAGAGGAGTGTCAAAATCTCTAAATTTAATTGGAATGTATCAATTTCTTCTTTAAATTTAATTTTTGAATGTATTTTGAAGCTCTTAGGTGCATACATATTTAGGTTTTTAATATCTTCTTGATGAATTGACTTCTTATTATAAAATGGCCTCTGTCATTTCTTGTACTGAAGTCTATGTTGTCTGATATTAACATAGCAACTTTGGTTTTCTCTTGAATAATGTTCAAATGCCATATCTATACGCTCCTATTACTTTTAGTCTATCTATATATTTGTTGTTAAAAGTATTTTTTAAAGATAGCATATAGTTGAGTCTTGCTTTTTAAGTCCATTCCAACATTTTCCAACTGTTAATTGGAGTTTTTATGCATTTTATGCTTAATGCAATTTTTTCATTCAAGGAGATTAAATGTGAGAAAACTGTCTTTTGTATTTATCCACATGTGCATCATTTTCAAGTGTCCTTCATTAATTTGTGTAGATCAAAATATTCATCTCTTGTCATTTTTCCTCTGCTTGAGAACTTCCTTTAGTATTAATATTTCTTCTAGAGCAAGACTGCTGGTAGTGAATGATCTCAGCTTCTGTTTGTTTAAATATATCTTTAACTTCATTTTTAAAAGATATTTTTGCTGTGTATAGAATTCTAAGTTGCCAGCATTTTTTCTCCAGTCTTTTAGACAAATCTTTTCAATATCTCTATCTTGCACAGTTTTTTATAAGAATTCTGCTGTAATTCTTGTCTTTGCTCCTCTGTACTTGAAGCATTGTTTTTCTCTGGCTGCTATAAATGTTTTCTCTTTAGCACTGATTTCTTAGCAATTTGATCAAAATATTACTTTGGGTTTTTTTTTTTTTTGCCTTGGGGGAGGAGATCTGTCCTTTTTGGATTTGTGAGTTTATAGCTTTTATTAATTTTGGAAAATATTTGGTCATTATATCTTCAAATATTTTTGTCTTTTCTCTTCCTTTGAATCTTATGAGACTCCAGTTTACAGATATCTTAGGCCATTTGATTTTCCCCATAGGTTTCTTAACTTTTTCAGCCTTTTTTCTGTGTTTCATTTTGCATATTTTTATTTCTTTTTCAATGTCAAATCTGCTGTTAATTTCATTCAGTATTTATCTTTTCAGATATTGTGTTTCTCATTTCTTCAAGTGTTCTTTAGTTCATTTTAATATAATCTTACATTTCTCAACTTATCCATTTCATGTTTTCCTTTACATCCTTGAACATATGGAGTACATTTATAATAGCACTTTAATGCACATTTCTGCTAATTATCTCATCTCTGTCATGTTGGGGTCTGTTTCTATTGATTGACTTTTTTCCTAGTAATAGGTCACAGTTTTCCACTTTTTCATATGCTTACTGATTTTAAATTTGATGATATATCTTATTAATTTGAAATTGTTGCTTCTTTGGGTTCTGTTATACTCCTTTGAAAAATGTTAGAACTTACTAGCAGTTGGTTAAGGTACTTGTGTATTAGTTTGAACATTTTGAAGTTTTCTTCTAAGTGTTTTAGGTTGGTTCTAGAGTAACCTTTACTCTAAGGCCTCTTTAGCTCTCTATATGAGGCAAGACATGTCTGGGTCCCTACTAAATATTCCTTGTATTCCACAGGCATCCTCATTGTGGCTGGAGTGAACTTGGACAAATCCTTGTTTTGTGTGAGCTCTTGGAATTGTTCATCTTATAGCTCTTCAGTCATTGTTCTTTAAGTTGTTTTTATCCAATTTCATTGCATTTTACTCTATGTAGGTATGCATTGATATTCAGCCAAAGACTTGAGGGATTACTTAGGTGAATTTGTGGGTTTCTTTCTCTGTATTGCTACTTCCTCTCAGGTATTCTGTCCTGAATGTTTTACCACTTTGTTCTCACTGAACTATGATGATAGCTTTTTTCTGCATTCCAGAAATTAGCTTCAGGCACAAAACTTAGTTAATTGCAGAGCTCACCTCATTTGTTTCTTTTTATCTTTTAGAGGTCACAGCCCAATGCTGTCTACTTTCCAATGTTAGAAAATAGTTGTTCCCCATACTTTACGTAATCTCAAAAGGCATAGTTTCCTGTTAAATTACCCAATTTCCCTCAGGATAAGTACTATCCCAGAAATTATAGAACAAGCCTTTTTTGTTTTGACCTATCATCAATAATAGGATTGGAATGTTTTCAGAAATCCTACTATGGTTCTAATGAGACTTTTTCCATAAGGTTTGCTCTCATGGAGTAGAGAAAGAAAAATTCAAACTGTCTCAATGTTTCCCTAAACTAAGAAAAATATTTTTAAAAATTTTTATAAATTATAATAATATTTATTCTGGTATTAGAGGCACCATGTTTCTTTGGATTCATAAAAACCTGTCTTTGAATCTTACTTTTTACCTTTATGACCTTAGAAAGATACTTACCTTTTCTAAAGCTCAATTTCTTATCCATAAATATAGTAAGATTATTTACATCAAAGGGTGTTTGTGAGGACTAAATGGTCTTATGTTAAGTATTCAATAAGTATTAATTCTACTCCCTAATAGCCTTTTTGAAAAATACTGATATAGCACTCAGAGTCTTATAGATAAGTTCTCTTTTTACAGAAAGGATACTAAATTTCATAGAAAGTAACTTGCCTAAAGTCATACAAACTGAGTATGCAAGTCAGAACTAGAATTCAGGTTGAACATCTCCTCTGGTACTTTCTTCTTCATATCATGCTGGTACTTATTATAGATTATTAAGGACAAAGTTTTAGAGTAATTTGGGGTAGAATACATCTCATAATTAAGGAGAGATGGCAGTTTAAAGACATGGAACAAACTAGTGGAGGTCAATCCTTTGAAAAATCTTATTATGAGAGAAAAATGGAACTGAGATTAGTAGCTAGGTCAAGTGATGTGTGGATGTGGATGTGTGTGTGTGTGTGTGTGTATACATATGCTTTCTTTAAGAGAGGGAAATTTTTATAGATTTTATGTCAGAGGGAACAGGTCAGTGAAGGAGAAGAAAAGTGAGTTTCTTGAGAAAGAAAACATTGAGAGGTGAGGATCTGAAAGGAGGAGTTTGAGGTAGTATAGTAGGTACTTACAGAGGCAGAATCTTATTTATTTGAAACTTGAGGACAACTCATATAGTCTAAGAAGTCATACACTTCAACCTGCTTCTTAAGAGCATCTCATATATTTATCGGCTGGACCAGCAAAATGTTTATTACAGTTCCATATTAGGGGGTCTTTTTTCAAGTCATTAAAAATTGTGGTAAGTGGGTAAAAGCTCACTGCTTTGACTTATCCCATAGAATTTGACAAACTTACTGGCCAAGACCAACCACATTAACTTGCATGCATCGTTAAAACTGAATCAATAGAATGACCCAATTCTTCAACAGACTGACAATGTTTTCCCTTCTGATATGCAAATACAGGATTAAATGGCCTACTGTCTTTTAAGGATTCCAAAATTACAGGCAGGAGTTGAAGAAATGCCAGACAAAAAAAGGAACATTTCTTCTGCTAGCAGAATATCCATTTTTTGGTCTTAATCTCAAATTTAATATATTAAATAGAATATATTTTTAAACATATGAACATTAGTATGTTAACATCAAGCTTATTGACTTTTGGTTTTAGCTCTGACCTGTAAAGGGCTTGGAAGTCATTACTCACATCCCTACAACAAGAAAAAGCTGAAAAAAGCTGAAAACTAATGATTTTTCTAAGACCTGTCAGAAAACTGAAGTTGCAGGGCAAATTTCCACCCACAAATCTGGAGAGATGAGACAAGCCAGAAAGTAACTACAGTCCAGGAAGCTCAGGGAACACTAAGTAAAATAAGTATGAAAAAACAAACTACATCTATGCATATCACATTCAAACTGAAGAAAATGAGAAAATCTCAAAGGAAGCTGAGGATGGGGAAAACACCATACCTACAGAGAAACAAGAAAAATAATTACAGTGAACTTCTTATCAAGAAATGAATTCACAAGCCAGGAAAAGACATGACTCAATCATAATGCATATAGCTAAGTTTAAGAAGTTGGTCTAAAAAACCTACAACCTGTATGATTACAACTATATGATATTCTGGAAAAATCAAAATGATGAAGATGGTAAAGTGATCAATGATTGCCTGGGGTTTGAAGAGAAGTGGCGAAGACTGAACAGGTAAAGCACAGGGTATTTTGGGAGGTAGTAAATCTATTCTGTATTATACTGTAATGATTGACACATGAAACTATGCATTTGTCTAAACCCATAGAAATTTACAGCATGAACAGTGAGTGTTAATATATGCAAATATTAAAAATTATTTTGGAGGTTGAGGGATCCTAAAATGGAATGCAGAATGTAACAGAACAATCTACCTGTATTGCAAACTTATGAATCAACTTCACTGAAAGGTATGGGGTCAGGGGAGAAGATACTGACCTAAGTAATTTTGGAAATGAACAGAGTCTTGAAGACTAAAGGCATAAAAAAACTGAACACAAGCACTGTACTATAATTGATAAAGCTAGTTCCTGTGGAAGTATGGGTTAACAATTCTAAAATGGCTATACATGTGTACTAGAAATGAATAATTAAGTAAATGGATGGTGAATGGTGAGAGCCAATATTTTTCACTATTGTAGTGGAAAGATACAGATAAACAATGAGAGGAGACTGGAATGATCCATGTGATAATGGATCAGAGTCAGAAACATCAGTATAAATTTATGTTTAGTTTAATGTAGACACAGATGTTTAAACATATGTGCACAGGTTTAGAGTACACACTCTAACCTGTATCAGAAAGAAGTAGCAATGAGAACACCTGGTGTCCTGACTCTGGTTTTTAAAATCATTGTCCAATGAAAAGAACCATAGTTTCTTAGAGAAATGATTGATTCTAGGATTAAGCAGGAAATACACAAGATAGACATGGAACATCTTGTAGTGTCAGAAATTAAGATAGTTCTCAAGAATAAAACAAAACAAAACAATGATAGTGGCATGCAGGACACAGGAAGTAACTGAAACCACTTCCAACAGTCAAAGCTGGAACAATTCGTGCAATAAAATAAAATAGTGTGTAATCTAACACATAAAATTAATAACAATGGTTCCATACTGAAATAAATAAATGATTGAAGAAAAATAAATAAGTGAGGGAGAACAGACAAATCTTCCATGCAGAACTCCAAATAATTTGTGCAGAAACTCCACCCTTAAAGAACTAGAGCCTAACTCCAGAAGGAGCTCAGAAAATTTTACCCCAAAATATGACTCCTTGGTATAAACAGTATTTTTAATTAAAGGCCCTTAGAGATCAACAGGCCCTTGGAAGGGGCTTTCCCTCTATCTGTATAAACCAGATAAACCCACCAGAAAGAACAATGGACTTCCCTTCCCCTCCCAGTTATCTCAATATATTGCAGGAAAGAAAATCAAGAATGCAACCAGACCTGGCCCAAATCATTTTAAATACAATACTTGTCTCTCAGGTTAATCCACAAGTTAATCTGTTTCCCCCCATCCATTCATCCTCCCTAACAACCATTTATTGCCCGTAAACAGAATTGCCTATATTCCTCATCTCCCCCTCACCCCCGACAAAAGGCAGGTATAAAAATATCCATTAAGATATTGGATAAACACTCTGCGATTCTCCCCGTGTGCATGGTAAATAAACCTCTTCCCCTTATTAATCTGCTTTAGTTGTGAGTTGATGTTTCAGTGAACTTTTGGGGGAAAGGGGAAGTTTTCCCCTCACCCCCACACTCCCCATACCTCAAGTGTCACCTGTGCTTGGTGACTTCCTTTTAAGGAGTACAGTATGGAAAGGGGAGGTAAGAGTAACATAGGAATGGAGAAATCTGACACAGGCTACCCCATTCAGATAATCAAATTTAACATCAATGGGATAAATCATGTGCATAGTAGGTACCTTCAATGTGATATGATACAAATGGTGCTTTACCTTTTGGTCATCCTCTCAGAATCCCAAAACCTAAGTCTAATCATGAGAAAACATCCCAATTGAGGAATATTCTACAAAACTCCTGATAACAGTACAACTCAAAACTGTCAAGGTAATAAAAAAACAAGGAAAGCCTGAGAAACTGCACAGCCAAGAGGAACCTAAGGAGATTTGACAATTAATTGTAATGTTGTATCCCAGATGGGATCCTGGGACAGAAAAGGGACATTGCAGTAAAAACTAAGGAAATCTGAAGAAAGTATGGATTTTAGTTAATAATAATGTATCAATATTGGTTCAGTAATGCTAGTCAATATACCACACTAATGTAAGATGTTAATAATAGGGGAAATTGGGTGTGGGTATATGTGAACTCTCTGTACTATTTTTGGAATTTTTCTGTAAGTCTAAAACTGTTCTAAAACAAAAAGTTCATAAAAAATAAGCTTATCAACTCTTGGAAAATGTCATTCATCTAAGAATCTAATTTAGAATTGAGGAATCATTCTTCTCTTTTCCATATTCCTAAATGACACATGTATCATCAAGTTCTAATTCTACTTCAGTTTCTTTCCAGTTTATTTTTTCTCAATCTATCATGTTTGCTCCGACTCTCATAATCTTATCATTTCCTCCTGGACTATGTAAAAAGTCTCCTAACTAGCTCCATTCTTACCTGTCTTACATGAATAAACGTATGAATTAATGAATTAATGGCTTGGAAAAGAATAGGATGTGAAAGACATTAAATGGTTTTTCTAAAAAATGAAGGCTATTGATTATAATAGGTTTGATGGTCCTTAGGTCATTTAAAAAAAAAAAAGCTGCGATGATTAAGAAGAAAAGGTTAAAAAGTTTAATTAAGCTGTTTGTTTCCTGCTTTGATTCTGTTGTTTCCTGTAAGCTGCTTATCTTCCTAATGTTTTTCTAGAAATACTATTTTCCCAAGTTCTTTGATAAGATATAATTTATGTGACTGTCTTACAATGTCTTATGAGAACTTGCTTTGAAGTTAAGACATTTAGGTGATTGGCTTTTTCTATTCATGACCTTGGTGTTCTCTGCGCTGACAAATAAGTAATGTAGAATATTCATATTATATATTTGATAGTCTATTAACTTCCAGGAATAATTATATAAGTTATTTAAGTTGTCATTGTTTCCTGAAGTTAGAATGAATTCTTAATGAATTATCAAGTAACAGAATGATTTATTTCAATCTTGATCTTTTGAATGCCCAAAGACAATGTGATTGTCTGTGACTGCTTTTTGTGGGATGTCACATGAGAGAAATAAATATACGTGGATTATAAATGATCAAAGCTAGCTTTTTTAAATTGCATGTAATGTGAATGGCATTTAAATTTGGCCTGTAATCTTCTCTCACTTTTGTATTAGGCTTTCAAATTTAAAGTGCATCCCTATAACAAAATTATTAACTCTGTAAACATTTATGTTCATTAAAGTTCTTGGGGAGCACACAATGCATAAAATGAAGCCAACCTGCACTAGCTATGATAGTTGCTGAAATCCACAAAAACCATGCCTGTTCTCTAGGTAAAATGTTCATTGATCCTTCCATGTTTAAAAGATTTTGTTTTAGGATGTGAAGCTTGGTATTTTTAGTCAGTCAGAGGGTTTGACAAGGGAGCCTGAGGGAATAGTGAGAAAATATTTGATTTTGAGGCTCAGGCCTTTTCATCTGGAAGGGAGTTAAAATGGCATCTACCAGGAACTGCACTAGCTGACTTCAGAACTACAAGGTTGAAAAAGCAGCCTTTGATTTCTCTTATCTTCCTGGAAGGCATGCTTATCAGAAAAGATTAGGAGTGCGGAGCTAATGCTACCTGCAGGACTGCCACCCCTGAAGCTTTTATTAACCATCCAGGACAATCTATTCTGTCACTGTTGTGAAACAATTGGTAATGTGCTTTGTATTTCTCAATATACCTGGCGTTTGTGAGCATTCACTTTGGAGACAAAAGTGAAAACTGCAAAACATAAGCAATATAAACTTAAAAAGCAAACATAAGCTTAAGGAAAAAAATTTTTTTAAAAATAAATTCTGAGAAAAAAACAAATGAAAAACTAAAATAAGATCTATATCTTATCACAAATACGAGAATGAAAAGGGAAGGCTGTTGTAAAGGAAGGTTCACCTAAGAAGAGGGAATAAATGATTTTGACAAACAAAAAGGAAAAATAAGGAATGCAAATAAGTGCAAAGGGAAGAGTAGAGGTAAATTAAGAGATGTTTAGAGAACCAGTAGTGAGAGGGTGAAAAAAAAGGGAGAAAAACAAGATGAGTGGCCATGAAAGGTGGAAAGAAAAGCAGCAGCTGTGCACCAGCTGTTGAGGCAGTGAACCCACAGATAACTGTGACCCCCCCAGACCCTGAACAAGGAAATCTGTCTGTGCTTCCCTTCCCTTGTTCCCAGCTTCCAGCATTTATCCCTGGAAGCCTTTCTGCTGCCTCAGCTGCCGCATGTTCCCAGCCGGAGGAGTCCACGATGAGTTAGACCAGGCTGTCTAAGTATATCCGGTCGCTCTGTGCACTTGGCCTCTACATCCCTGTGTAACAGAGTGAACGGCCTGGGAAGGAAAAAAAAAATGGCAAAAGATGTTTTCTGTCTCTTTAAAACTTCCCCCACTCTTTTTGAGAACTGAGGCCTGCAATCCCTGCCTTGGGCAGGTGGTTGGGAGGGACAGGGGAATGTCTTTTGCTCTTTGTGTTACAGGACATAGCTCAGCTGAACTGTTGGCCCCATCCCAGGCCCAGCGCCTGGCCAGCGGAGGTCTGGGTGGGCCTCCCAGGTGGGCGGAGGTCACAGGCTTTGTCTTCAGCAGAGATGGGACGATAAGAATTGTTAACCACAATAGCCTAGAACTGAAGGCCCTTCCTTTAAAAGTTCTGTCTTTCTGCTATGTACAGGAATTTGGATTTTGAGATGATAGTCTGCAATTTTTCTCTTTTGCTGGCAAAGTAATAAACTTCTCTTTCCTTCTCCTCAAATCACTTGTCTTATTCTTCTTATGCGCCCTCAAGGACAAGTGCCGAGCTTTCGATAACACCTGCAAACCAGCGTGTTGGTATAAGTGGTTTTCAAGTAGTTGCCATGCAGGAAAAATTGAAGGAGGGAGCGGGGAGAGATAGGTCAAGTCACCACCGAGCAATCTCCAATACAGGGTACAGATTGGAGCAGGATAATGTTGGGGACAGTCCTAGCATTCCTTTCCTTTTTTGTCCTTAAGAAGTTCAGATGATATGCATATTGTTTTTACATTGTCATTGTCATTTAGCAGCAACCAAACAAACCTTTTTCTGCTGTTTCTTCTTACAGTCTCCAGAGTAGCACAGTTCTTTTCTAAATTCAAGGGTCAGATTACTGGGCCTGAAGAAATTCACTAACTTCCTTCTACACTTTCAGTCTGCTTCCACCTACTAAACAGAGTGAAGGAACTCAGGAAATTTCACTCCAAAATATGATTCCTTGGTATAAAGAGTATTTTGAATTAAAGGTCCTTAGAGATCAATAGGCCCTTGGAAGGGGCTTTCCCTCTCTGCATAAACCAGATAAACCCACCAGAAAGAACAATTGACTTCCCTTCCCCTCCCAGTTATCTCAATATATTGCAAGAAAGAAAATCAAGAATGCAACCAGACCTGGCCCAAATCATTTTAAACACAATACCTGTCTCTCAGGTTAATTTACAAGTCAATCTGTTTCCCCGCATCCATTCATTCTCCCAAGAGTCTATTCATCCTCCCTAGCAACCATTTATTACCACTAAACAGAATTGCCTATATTCCTCATATCCCGTCCCCTCTAAAAGGAGGGTATATAAATTTCTGGATCCCATTGGGATATTCAGTAATCACTCTGTGATTCTCCCCATGCACAGGGTATATAAACCTCTTTTTCTTATTGGTCTGCCTTAATTGTGAGTTGATCTTTCAGTGAACCTTCTGAGACAATAGGACAGTTCTCCCTCACAATAGTAAAACAGTCAAGAGGAGCATTCTGCACCAGAGGAATTTAGGCCAGAGGTCAGAATGGCCTTTTCTTTTCTCTCACTTGGACCCTTTTAAAGGAAAGGTACAACTATTGAGTCATGATTCAGCAGCGGCTGTCATTAGTGACAGACCAAACAGCCAGGGGGCACAGTTTGCCACTGACTTCCAGCCTCCTCGTCCTGCTGCCAGGAAGTAGAGAGAGTGGTGGAGAGGGTTGACTGGCTGGAGCAGAGCCAAGGGGAGGGAGAGACTGACAGGCACCTCTCTGCTATGAAAAGCCAGGTTGCAGCTTGGTCTATCAAACAGCTCCACGGAGTGCCCACAGCAAATCACGAGGAGGAGGGGAAGGGTTGGCCAAGGAAGGTTTTTTGGAAGCTTAAACAAAATTTTCAAGGTGGCACAAACTGTGGGCCCCTGAAAGAATAACATGGCATGCCAAACATTCTCATTACTTAATTTTATTATTGGCTTTTGAAAAAGAAGCCACCAAGCATGTTCGTTGAAAATTAAAATAATAGCCAGAGATGACGAAATTATATTTGCTAATCATGCTCAGCACACTGCAAAATGAAGCAAACACTGCACAATTTTGCCATTAAAAATAGCAAGGTAAATTTTCCTTTTCTTAAACTTAACAGACTAAAAACACTGTCTTGTGTCTCACCACAGCTCTGTGAGGCTGGCAGAGCAGAGATTATTAACTCTTTTATGCAGATAAAAGGACCTGGGATCAAGAGAGTTGTAAAAGTGTAATTTTTCTCTGACCACCAGTTCATTCATTGCTCTTTCTGCCTTGCCACCCAGTCCTGTGGTTCATCTTCTAAATAAAATTGGATATAGGAGGGAAGAATCATTTTTAAGCTATAGCATTTTCTAAAGGACTATCAGCCAGACCTGGGCTGAAGTTACTTGAGGTTTTGATGGGAAACAGGTCACCATATTTCTTGTCTTTTATGCTGATGTAATATGTCAGTTTAGCCTGAGTCCTTTCATTTTCCAATGTAATCACGGAATTTCTGTACAATCTTAGACTTTAGATTTCCTCTCCAGAGAATGAAAGATTTAGGACATTTTTCTTTCCCATGTCTCTCTTCCACCTCCCCTGTGGTCCTGAAGGAAGCTCTAGGTTCTGCAGAGGCACATTAAAGGGCTCATTTATGGGAAGAGAGGCTGGGGAAGGAACATGAACAGTAGTGGTTTTAGACCCCACGTTACTGAAGCTAGTGCAGCTCTATTTTTACTCTGTATAAATAAAGATCTTCTGAGTAAAATTTAGTTTAAAGAAAGGGCACTCTCCTTCCCAACATAAAAGTTTGGAAAAACGACTAACCAGGTAATTTCCAAATTCCTTCTAGCTTTGATAACATATGACGAGTCCCCTATCAACACTTTAGGTTTAGGTGGGAGTGTGTTCACTCTTTCAAAATACAAGGGTCTTGCCATGTACTCTGATAAAACGCAATAAATTTGAGATCAAAACATTCTAACTCTTGTAACAGGAAGATGTTTCAGCACGTGGCAGCTGAAGGGTATTCAATTCAATTCCCTGTTTTTCTCCCATTGGTCAAGTCTGTGGCTGATGAAGTGGGGAGTGAGGAGTTGCCATCTTTACATCTACTGCAGTAGGCCTGTGCTCTCTCCCCTCTAAGACTTAGTTTCTCATCTATAAGTGGGTTAATAATATTTATGCATAAAGTCATTGTAAGTAGCAAATGGAATAAAATATTTAATGTCTTTAGCACAATCCCTTACTGCATCTTGGTGCTCAAAGATTGTTAGCTCTCTCCTCATTCATTCCTTTGACTTAAACAATCCTAAGGTCTTTACCAGCATGTTAATTATGTTATCTTTTTTTTTTTGAGATAATACACCATTTTTATCAGCAAGGAGTATTCACTCCTGAAGATGTAACCTGGTGTTACAAACTTATTTAGTTATAGAGACCAGGTAAGCAATTAATGTAAATTGATAAAATGTCCCTTATGTAGGGTAACAGGGGGTGGTATAGACTGTGGCTAACTACTTGCTTTATTGGGCTGAATTTCACCATTGGGTCCAGTGGGTTCCGAGAGGCTGGAAATCTGCATTTTCATCAGAAATCACCCAATTTTAAATGTTGGTTCATTTTCTTTAAATCAAAACACTTTTATGGGGTAGCCTTGGCAAGCCTAAGAAGTATTTTTTATACTAATTTGGAATGTGGGGAAATAAGTAGTAAGATTGTGAATTTATTTTTACTAAAGTTTCTAATTCACACTTCTATACAATTTGCTTGAGGTCCTTGGGTGACTGAATCAATAGAAGAGCCAAGGACTGACCCTGAACTTTTCTTCTTATCCACTCTTGGCCTCCATTCTCCAAGTGACAGCTAATTTAAATGGAGATGTTTCAAGTCCTGGGTTCAGGAGTTAGGTAGATAGAAATAGAAAAGATAACACGATATGGACTTTGAATGGGAAGTTTTCAATAACTTATGCAGTCCAAAAGTGAAGTGAGTTGTCCAAAGATGTCCACTTCCAGGGAGGGTTAAAGGCATTGCTAATTGTGCATATTTAAGTTTGAGGTCTAAGTAGTCCGAAATTGAAACAGAAGTTAGGGTCATTTCAATTCTTTAATCCCTGTCCCTGTATGCTGTGCAATGAAATACCCCAGCCATCTAGCCGACCTGTGAAGAAATTGCTCCAGGGCAGAGGTCCTCAAACCACTTAGAAGCATTTTTTCTCTTTGTGGCCTTTAAATTTATTTCTACTGATTATAAAATTAGAGATTGTAAATCTTTTTTTGAAAGACATAAAAAATATAAAGGAAGAGAGAACTACTTCACCTATATGTACTTACCTATAGCGATTATTTTGTCACACGCTCTTTCAACTTTTTTTTCATTGACTTTTGCATTGACTGATTAAATAAACATATTAGCAAGCATTTTGGGTGTATACAAGCATATACTTTGTATTTATGAAACTTCTGGTAAATATAAGTAAATTACTATTAATTCTGATAATTAATTTTTGACTCTTTTTATTATTATTCCCATGTTTTCTTGATTCTTACTGCTTTAGAGCAGCATCCTTAACTCTGACTGCAGAGCTTTAGAAAAATGTTGATGTACAGGCCTAATGCCTAATACCACTATGACAGGATTTGGGGAAAGAATGGATACTTAGAAAATCATTTTTATTTTGAAATAATTTTAGACATAGAAAAGTCACAAAAATAGCACAGGAAGTTCGCCTTCACTCAGTTTCCTCTAATGTTGGCATCTTATATAATTATAGTACAATGATCACAACTAACAAATTATCTTTGGTTCAGTACCATTAACTAAATTACAGACTTTATTTGAACTTCACTAGTTTTTCCATTGTGTCTTTTTCTGTTCTAAAATCTAATCCAGGATTCTACATCACATTTAGCAGTCATGTTTTACCTTAGTCTTCTCTAATCTGTGATACTTCCTCTGTCTTTCCCTGTCTTTCATGACCTCAACAATTTTGAAGAGTTCTGGTGAGGTATCTTGGAGAATGTCCCTCAATCTAGGATTATCTGATGTTTTCTCAAGATTAGATTGAGTAGGGAAAAATACCACAGGGTAGTGTTCCCTTCTTAATCCATCAATATATTTTATTATTGGTTATATTAACATTGAAAACTTAGTTAAGGTGGTGTCTGCCAGATTTCTACATGGTAAATTGCTATTTCTTCCCTGTATAAATAATAAATATTTATTGAGACTATACAAATATCTTGTTTTTCTTTAAATTTTACTCTACTAATTTTACTATTCCAAGGATCTTGCCTGCAGTAATTATAATTTACTTGTAATGGTGATGTTTTAATGGTAATTTTTTAGTTTCTCTCTTTCTTTCTGTATTTATCAATGGGAATTCTTCTACAATGAAGAGATGTAATGATCCTTCTCTCTCTTGTATTTATTCAATCATTTGTTTATATCACTATGGAAACATGGCTATATATTTTACTCTTTGGGTTGTAATCCAGTACAATAGTTATTTATTGTGTTGCTCAAATTTTTCCAGATTTGACCTTTGTGAACTCTTCCAGGTTGGCCCCAGCATGCTTTCTACATGCCTCTGTCCTTTATTTATTTATTTTGTTTATTTATTTTTTCTGGCACCACATATGCTCCAAGCTTGTCTTGTACTTTCACTGCTCTAGCCCTGATATCAAGCACTTCTCCAAGAAGCTCTGTTTCTTTTATTCATGAATGATATTTAAAAGACCAAAATATGTGTGCTAGGTATTATCATTGCTAATGGGATGTCACTGCTTATAGGCCTCCTCAGAGGACAAAGCTAGAAAATAAATGCATGTATAGTAACCCATGTATACACACCTATCAACACACATACATAGTTTAAAAACCCCCCAAAAAAGCAAAACATGAGTTCATACAGCTAACTCTAATTCAAATCCAGGCCCACAGAGCTCATTCTAGCATTCTACTTTTATTCTTTCCATCATATCCCCCTTTTATTTTAACTTATTTCTCTGGTGGTGAGAAAACTAGCTTTCATTCTGTATCACATATTCACTATATCATGTATTCAATAGATATATCTGTTCACCCTAGGATAATGAAAAGCAGTTTCAGAATTGCTAATTGGTACCTCTTAGAGAAACTAATTGACCCAACTACAGCACAGTTTTTATTCAAGTTATTTTTTTCTTTTGCCTTACAGTATCCAGTTTAAACACTGTTGTCCAATGACACTTAGATTAGATTCTTTCTTCCCTGTCTGTTCAATGTGAATGTGTCCTTCATTTGTAGTACAGTGATATTTGTCACAATCGGCATTCTGTATTCAGTTTCTTGGTTTCCCCCAAATATTTATTGATTATTTTAAAATTTAGAATTTCATGCAGTAGAATTCACTTTGTGTTAAAGAGCTCGTTTATTTATTTATTTATTTTTATTTTTTTGAGACAGAGTCTCGCTCTGTAACCCTGGGTAGAAAGCAGTGGTGTCATCATAGCTCACTGCAGCGTCAAACTCCTGGGCTTAAGTCATCCTCCTGCCTCAAGTCATCCTCCTGCCTCAGCCTCCTGAGGTGCCCACCACACATGTGGCTAATTTTTTTTTCTTTCTATTTTTAGTACAGATGGGGTCTTGCTCTTGCTCAGGCTGGTCTTGAACTCCTGAGCTCCAGCAATCCTCCTGCCTTGGACTCCCAGTGTTAGGATTATGGGTGTGAGCCACCACGTCCAGCCTGTGTTACAGAGTTCTACGGGCTTTGACAAATGCATTCAACAGTGTACCCACCATCACTGTGTCAAACAGAAAGTCCCAACATCCCAATTACTCCCTTATGTTTCCCTCATGCACTAAACCCCTACCTACCAACCCCTGACAACCCCAATCCTTATAACATTCCTATAATTTAGACTTTTCCAGAATGCCATATAAATGAAATCCTGCACTATATAGCCTTTTTAGGTTGACTCTTTCTCTTAGGAGAATGCATTTACCTGCATTCAGACATGTTATTATTAATATATGAATCAATAATAGATTGTTCCATTTTTACTGCCAAGTACTATTCCATTGTATGGATATACCCCAGTTTATTTAGTCACCTGTGGAAAGACATATGAGTTCTTTTCAGCTTTTGGAACTGTGAGCAAAGATGTTAGAGGCATTTGTGCGCAGGTTTCAGTGTACTTGGGTTTTCATTTCACTTGGATAAATACTTAAGAGTGGGATTGCATGATCACGGGATAATGTGCATAATTAACTGTCATGTTTCCAAAGAGACTGTACCATTTTATACTCCCACCAGCAATGTATGAGAGTGGCATTTACTCTGCATTTTTGCCAGTACATTGCATTGGCTCTTTTTAATTAAATTTTTGACATTCCAATAGGTGTGTATAATGGTATCTCACTGTTAGTTTAATTTTCACTTTTCTAATGACTAGTGTGCTTGAGCATCTTTTCATATGTTTATTTCTCATCTGTATATCTTCTTTATTTTGTTCAGATGTTTTGCTCATTTTTCTTTTCTTTTTTTTAGATTGTCTTCTTAGAATTTTTTCTTTATATATTCTGGGTAAAGATCTTTTATCAGATATGTACTTTGTAAATATTTTCTTTTAATCTGTGGCTATCTTTTAGTTCTCTTAATACTTTCTTTTGCAGTGCAGAATTTTTAAATTTTAACAGGATTTCATTTATTATTTTTTTCTTTTATGGATTATGCTTTGGCATTATATTTAAAAAACATAGCCAAGTCAAGGTCATGCAGATTTTCACCAATGTTTTAATGTAAAGTTTTATAGTTTTACATTTTACCTTTATATCTATGATTCATTTAAAAATAATTTTTGTAAAAGGTATAAAGTATGTGTCAAGACTGGTTTTTTTTTTTTTTTGCATATGGACATCTGTTTTTAGTTCTATCAGTTTTTACTTCATGTATTTTAAACTCTGTTGCTCATACGTATGCATTTGGTATTACTATGTCTTCTTGGAGCATTGACTCTTTTTTATACAGGTAGTGTTCCTGTTTAACCCTGATAATAGTCTTTATTCTGAAGTCTAATTTGTCTCATTAATATAACTATCCCAGCTTTCTTTTGATTAGTGTTAGCATGGGATTTCTTTCTCCATCCCTTTACTTTTAATCTATCTATGTCTTTATATTAAAGTGATTTTCTTGTATACAGTAAATAGTTTGGTGTTGCTTTTTCATTCAATCTGATAACCATTGTCTTTTAACTGGAGTGTTTAATATGATTATTAGTGTGGTTGAGTTTAAATCTACTTTCTTGCTAGGTATTTCCTATTTGTTCCAAATGCCCTTTATTTCTTTTTTCTGTTTCTATGCCTCCTTTTGGATTAGTTGAGCATATTTTTTCTTTCATTTTGTATCCTCTATTGACTTATTAATTGTATCTCTTTTTATAAAGTTTTGTTAGTGGTTGTTTAAAAGATTACTATGTATATAAATACAATTAATCAGAGCCTCTTTTCAAGTAATATACTGTTCCACATTTTGTAAATATATATTCTTATTGCCTGTCTCCTATCCTTTGTACTATTGTTCTTATGCCTTTTATGTTTACATATTCTATATATACAAAATAGATTGCTACAGTTTTTGCTTTCATCATTTAGTTATATTTTAAAGTAATTTAAAAGGAGAAAAATTAAGTTTTATATTCCTTTCATTATTTCAGTTCTCTTTATCTCCTTGTGTACGCCCAAGTTTCTGTCTGGCGTCATATTCTTTCTGGCCAAATAAATTCCTTTTTCATATCTTGTACATTATGCCTATGGCAATAAATTCCCAGAGTTTTTGTTTTTCCAAAGAAAGTATTACTTCTTCATTGTTGTAAAGCAATTTTGTTTAGTATAGAATTCTGGTTTGATAGATATTTTTCCTTTAGCATTTTAAAGATATCAACTTATTGTTTTCTAGTTTGTGTGATTTCTGAAAAAGAAGTCCACTATCATTCTACTCTTTGTTCCTTATTATGTAGTGTATCCTTTTCTTGGGCTTCCTTCAAAATTTCTCTCTCTCCCTTTTTTTTTTTTTTAGCCATTTAAATACAATATGCTGGTGGTGTGTATGTGTGTGTGTTTGTGTGTGTTTGGTGTTCCTGTTCCCTGTTTGCTATGCCCCACAGAGGATTGTCTCTAGAAAGTTACTTGTTACTTCATATGACACACCTGGAGGTGATACTGGTGCAGGCCCTGGGCTCTCTATGCAATAGAAATTAGGCACAGGCTGAACAGGAGTCACAGGCAAGGCTTTACTGGGTACTCACATTTGAACATTAGGGAGACAGTGCTGGTTAAGAAGCAACCAGACTGGCTCTCTGAACAGAGGGCTGAGGAACTTTTAAAGGATATATAGAGAGAAAGTTTAGTGCCAGCATTGAGATCATAGCATGTAGAGGTGGGGTTTTTTTGGCAGCTGCTTAGCTGAGGATCATGCTTCTTTTACAACGTATGTCTCATTAGCATGTTAAATCTCCACTCTTGGGCGTAATTTTTAACATTAAAATGAGGGAAAAGGTCTATAAGCAGTCAGCTTCGGGCTTCATCTTGGCAGCAACCTGTTTGTGCTGGTTTTGACTGGGGCTGGTGGACCTCTGCTCCAATGGTTGCCTTGTCCTATAAAAGAAAGAAGAACTACCTTCTATTGAAGCAGAGTGCTAATCATTTTCAAAGCTTTTGTTCAGTATTGTAAGCAGACTTAAGCTTTGGCTCAAGGCTCAGGCAGGTAGCCAAAGTCTACCACCTGTGCTATCTCAGAGGGGAGTGGAGGACGTTCTCTGTCATGAGCACACCTCCTTCTTAGGCTGGCACTGTGTCCCTGGGACTTGGATGTGTGGTCTTCTCAGTGTTCCTGCCCTCTCCCTGCACAGTTCTGTGCCCAGCATGCATTTTTACTCCTCAGTACAGCCACACATGTTAATTATAATGCTTGTGAATAATTTATTTTTGGCAGAAATCCCCATTCTATTTAGTACTGATGAGACACGGGGCCCTACAATTATATCTGTAAAGTGCCAGGCACATAATAGGTGTTCAGCAAATGATGGTACTTGTTTTCTTTCCTCCACTTAAAATGTTGGGAGCTTAGGGAATGTTGTCAGGAGAGAATGGATATGTGGGCAAGGAACAGATTTTCTTTTGTGCTATTATTATTTTGAACCTAGGCAGACTGTGGAGTCCCTTTGCTTTGTGAATTCAGTAATTACTTATTTACAGACTCAGCAACTAGCAAGGTCACTCTGACTTTCCTTGAGACAAACTGTTCTGTTAGAAAGCCTACTGTGCTCTAGCTGCTTGGCTAATGTGGTTTCTAGGGTTTGTGGGAATATTGCCACATTTGTAAGATTATTCATGTTCCCTTTGCATTGCAAATAAATACATAGCTAGCATAATTCACATGCATATTCTATAAATATTTGCTTCAAAGAGTGAGACAAGTTTACTTTTCTGAATAAATGGCTTTTTTAAAATAGTGGAAGTGGTTTTTAACAAAGTATATTTAAAAGATTTAACATTTCAAATAATGACATATTTAATGTCCATTTTTATATTCTATTAAATTCTGTTAAGCTATAGAACATTTATAAAACTATTTTAGGGATACATATATTTGGAGATCTTCCTTCCTGTTGTTTGCTTATTGATCAGGTTGTTTCCCACAGTCTGATTTACATCGAAGATTAGTAGAAACGAATGTAATTAGAAAACAAAGGTGTCCCACGTAGCCAGTTAATTCTCATTTGACTTTTTCAGAATAATTTTATTCCAGTTATTATAATGAACAGTCAATGCTTTAAATTGAGACCTAGACTTAGAGTTGAAGGGCATGAAGAGAAATTAGAGAGGTGGAAGGAAGATGAATCATACACATTCTTACATTAATTTTTAAGGATACATTGTACGAGAAAGTGTTTTTGTGAAAATTTATGTCTACTGCAAAATATTGTGGCACAATGTGCGGCAATACGAGCCTTGTGATTAATCAGACAATATCTTTGGCTCCATCACCGATAACATACTTCTTTACATTTTTGTGTGGCTCCTCCAAGATCTTTCTAGAGCAAGACCTACTTCTCTATGTCAGATTATTACTTAACTTTTCTGCTCTTCTTTCACTTTGTTCTCAGGAGATTGTGTTTCTCATGTTTCACAAAGGTAAGCTTTTCTGTGCTTCAATTTCCCCCTAAATTCTTAAGCACATCAATCCATTCCCTGTCCCTCCTGCATAGTCCTTCTCTTCTTCCCTCTTGGTTGCCGTCCCACAGGCTACCAATATCAACACATCTTCTCTGTTACTCCCACGGTACCCACACAGCCTTCCTTGCCACACTTCCCCGTCAATATTTTGCCTTTTGGGTATTTTTCCTTTTTACATCAAAGTCAGTCTAACTGACTGCATCTGCTTCCTCACTACCAATTCACTTTTTTTAAGCTTAAAATTTCTTAAGTATTTACTTATTCCAAAGAGTCAGTATTCTACCACACTTGCTAGAATGAATAATGATCCCCAGACTCTTCTTCCTTGTTTTTTTTTCCAGAGACAATCACTTTCAGTGAACTCTTTTGGTATGAACTGTAACATCTGTAAATATCTTAGTTTCTCTAAATAACGTGGTTGTACCACTATTTCTTGATATGTGGTTGTTTCAGATTGGAATGCTTTTGGCTACTCACTACAAAACATAAGAATTTAGCTTTCTTCTCATTCCACATCTCCAAAGACAAGTGCAAACTTCCATCTCATTGTTCTCCAGGAAGAGATTTATTATAATTTTGGTTAGATCAATATTCAGTCCTGGAAATTTTTCTTGAAAGATTCCACTGTTTTTTTACTTTACCTTCTTCATCTTTTTTGACTATGTTTTAAAAAATGTCTTCAACTTTATCTTATAAAGACTATACTGAATTTTACTTTTTTTCTTCTCATATTTCAATTTTATAGGATGTTTTTTATTTTTTGAATAGCTTTTTTGGTAATGTATGAATGTATGAATTGTATGAATATATTGTATGAATGTAATCTAATGTCTTATTTCTTTGCAAATACCAGTGATACTTGAAATTTTTTTTCTTTGTATAGTCTCAACTTTCTCCAAGTTGTTTTGTTCTGTCTATTGTTTTGTACTCCTTCTTCTATGTTAGAGGCTTTCCAAAGTTATCTAGTGGTCCTGGCTGTCTCTTCATATTTGAGAGTGTTGTGGACTAAAAGGCTAACTGGCAACTCTGAATATGTGGACAGGTCTTACTGACTGGTAGTTTCACTGTAAAATGATTGGGCTAAGTCATTTGTTAGGGAACACTCGACGGCCAAATATTTAGGCTTTTCTTTTCTTGGGAGTCAGACTACATGAGAGTACCCTTCTGATCTCCAGTCTGGACAGTAAAGGCCTAGCTGCTGGTATTTTGTGAGTGCGGGAAGAAGGCTGAAAGATCAGCATTTTATAAGCATCAATTTATTTCATCCTCACATTTGCATAAACTACACTAGCCCTCAACTGTCCTTGGAGTGCCTCAGTCCAGAGACTCTTGGCAGTCAACTTGGTTAAGCTGGGAAATACATTTACCACACTTTCTTTCTCTGTATTTTTTCAGGTTGGAGTTAGCCAAAAGAGAAATTTTAATAAGAGTTAGAAGGAAGAAGTGAAGCATTACACTCAGTGCACTCTAAAGCTCTTTTCATGGTCAAATAGGTCAGACACACATTAAGGGATTGTCAGGTTCCTGCTCATCATCACTCTCCTGAGCTCCACATCCAGTGTTTCTTGCTAAGTGTTTGCCATACTGAGCACAGGGGCTCCAGGCCCACAGCCAGAGGCTTTGAGAAGATCTACAAGGGTCATAGCTATCTAGAAGCAATAGCTTGCCGTAGACCTCTCCAGGAGCTGCTTCTTTGCAGTCCCAACTCACTGTTGGACATGCTTGACTTTTTGCATTGATGGGGTGGTGATTTCTTTGATTCTCCAGTAACTTTCACAGCTCTGTGAAGTCTAATTCCTATGATGCATACCTAATTGCATAACACTCATAGTCACCTTGCTCCCCTGTTTAAACCTTGACTGATAGATTTTCGGATTTAACCTCTTCAGAGGAAAAGCCTGCCGCCTTCTGCTCAGAGGTGTGGTAAAATAGAAGAGGTGGTTGCAAGCTGTTTTAAAACAGTTGGATTCCTAGATGGAACTCATGTGACTAGAGAGAGAATTACCCTCCTAAACATACACACGCACGTGCACACACACACATTATACTTCACTTCACCGCCACTTGCAGAGTTACCTAGTGCTATTAGTTCCTCAAGTCAGTTCCTGGCCCTTCCCATTGCAGTCAGTGTTCGGCTTTCTCAGTGCTGCTATGTCAGTTATCTCCTTACTAATTTCCCTGCTCCTATTCTCCCCATCTTTGTAGATTTATGCCTTTAAAATTACTCTATATTTCAGTAGGATTTCCGTTGTAGTGGGATTTCAGTAGAGATTAAAATCAGATACTTATTTAATCCACCATATTTACTGAATCACCCCATTAACTTTTTAACTTTATAGTCTGGCTACTGGCTCCTAACCTTATTACTGCTCCTTCCTTGTGAATAACATAGTCGTCAAATCAAAAGTCCACTTTTTCTATTCTTTGCTGCCCTTATTTTTTCAGGAGTACTTGATACTACTGAGCCTCCTGCTCATGTATTTTCTCTCTTCTTCTCCCTCCCTACCTCTCTCCCTCTCCTTCCTTCCTTCCTTCCTTCCTTCTCCATTGTCTTTGCTACCACTAACACTTCCAAAGTATCCATTTTATGCCAAATTTTTAGTTAGGCATTATCCTTTCCCTTCAGAGGATTCAGAAAACTGAAACCCAAAGAATGGAGAGCAGAACACTTTAAATTATATTATGCCTTCATTGATAACATGTGAATAATTCTTTCCACTCAGTGAGGAAATGATAGGTTGTAAATTACCTCATGCTGTTAGGGTTTAAAACAGACAGCAAATCAGTCTGTGTCATTGCTTCCTTCTAAGGGGGACTGGCTATCCATTATTTCAGGGTTTCTAATTCTCTGCAGAACATCTGGTTAATAGCATGTGGGCTTTGGTTCTGCTAGGCTAAACACTGAACAGGAAATCCAGTGAGAATGCAAAGGTCCTTTTCCAATATGCTGGAGACAACTGCTCAGTCTGAGGGGGGTTCTGACTGGCATTCTGTTTTCATCACAAATCCTTAACTGAGGGACAAAAAAAGCAACTGAGTGAATAACCACTGCCTATTGTCACTGTGCAACTCACAAACAGAAAGAAAATGAGTTTTTTGCAAATAAAAATCCTGGTATGGTTTTTTAAAACTTCATGTTACCTTTTTATGGGGGAAATAAAGAGTATTTCTTTCACATTCACTTTATTAAAAAAAATCTTAACTAGGGAATCAAAGGGTATTTCTCAAAGGCACTTAGAGCAAATGAAAAAGAATTGTTGGTGAATTAAATGAAAATGAAAGCTTTTTATATGACAAAATTCAAGCAGCTTCAGCAGCCACCATTTAAGTACAAATATCAATGCAGCAAGTGATTCAAAGTTCTCTATGTGGCAGGAGAATGAGACCAGGAGATTAGTAGGCTACTAATCTCCTGGCTCATCTTAACTAATTTTTAGTTCTCTCTTGATCCTCCCTGCCTTGATTTGGGTAGTATACACATAAAACTCCTGGCTTTTCCAGAAATAAACAAATAGATGAAATAATGACTTTTATAGTTTGGAAAAATGTTGCTAGCTAAGAGAAGACAGGACAATTTTCCATTTCTCTTCTGGATATTCCAAAACTAGAGCTGAATACAATCAATCCTCATTTATTACTAGGTTCCATATTTGCTAATTTCCCACTTGCTAATATTTATTTGTAATTTAACACCCAAATCAATACTTGTGCCACTTTTCCAGTTGTTTGTGGACATGTGCAGAGTAGCATGAAACTTGAGCCACCCAAGGTACATGTGCCTGGCTGAGGCTGAACAAAGTCATGCCCTACCTTCTTATTTCAGCTTTCATACTGTTAATGAGTGTCCTTTCTATGGTCTATTTTCTCATTTTTCTGCTTTTTGTTGGTGATTTCATTATTTAAAATGGCTCCCAAGTGTAATGCTGAAGTACTTTCTAGTATTCTTAAGCCCAAGATGTCTGTGATGTGCCCTAAAAAGACAGGCTTTACTCAAGCATGAGTTATAGTGCCGTTGAACATGAATTCAACATTACTGAATCAACAATATACATTAAATAAGAGGTCTTTAATCAGAAAAAAACAGTAAATAAGGTTATGTGTTGATTGGTTGACAAAAATGTTGTGATCAGAGACTTGAAAAAACCTAACTCTATATTTTCCCTAGGAGCAATGGTTGAGTATTTGTGAATTCAGTGTTCGCTGCAACTTTATAGACCAGAACTGCAGTGAATAATGAGAAATGACTGGATATACATGAATAGAGGGAGGTCAGTAAACTAATTTGAAGCCCATCTGTATTACATTTTTTCTGTAGTGTATATGTTTACAGTTTGTTCTAAAATTCCTGAGTTCTCTCTACGGCTTAAGTCAACACTCAGACCACCCCCCGTCTTCCTCCCTAGCCTCCAACCAAGGAAAGTACCTTTACCTGAAACTAGAAGGTTTTCTCTTACCTTTATTTTTCTATTCTCCAAATTTGAGAGTATTGCTCCCTGTCGAACTATGAGCCACTTTAATCTTTCAAGAAGCTAGAGTATTATGGAAGACATTTTAAAACTCTGTATGACAAAAGGAAAAAAAATCAGAAAATGTTTTTTAAATTAGGTGATAATTTAGTTTAAGGATGAGTAGGAATTAACCAAGTGAAAAATGAAGGGACAGGGATTCCAAGCAAAGGGAACAATATTGCAGTAGGGAAGGCACATTTGGGATGAAGGTCGTTTGCATGACTCCAGTACAGGTGCATAAGAGGACGTGACAGCAGATTGGTGCAGATGTAGGCAGAGCTCACCTCATATTAAGGGGCTTGATGATTATGCAAGGAGTTGGACATTACACCTTCTTATTTATTTCTTTGCTCATTCGTTTATTTATATTAGAATGATCTCTCTAGTCACATTGTGAAGGATGAATTAAGTAAATTGACTTAAGGAAACAGTCGTGTCATGAAGAACAGTTAAGCTATTTTAATATTGTTATATAAAATGATGAGGGCCTTTGTCAAAGCAATAGCAATGTGAAAAAAGAGATGAGTACAAATTATAAGGACATACAAGCCTTAGAATTTAAAATTCTAACCACTAATTTTATACGAGAGGTAACTAGAGTCTTAAGTGACTCCCCAATTTTTATTTGTTTATTTTAGTCTTTTCTCCTCCAGCTTTTCTAAATTCCATGGACAAATGCTGCCTAAGCAAATACTACATGCAAAGTATTATGCATGAAACTAGGAATATGACAATTATCTGTACAAGATCCTTGTTTCTCAGAAGAGAGCAGAGAGGGAAAAAACTAAGCAAGTAAGTGACGTGTACTAAGTATCACACAAGTGAGCTAAGATTCTTCATCGTCAGTTGTAAAGTTTAGAGATTGCTATGGCATGTCATAAATCTAACATTCTAGAATTTTGCAAATCCTTGCAACCTGATGAAGATTAATGCCATTATTGCCAGACCTCAATTTGGTGGTGAGCTATGGCCTTGAAAATGTATTAAAGCATAAAATAATGTAATATCCTTAAGAGAAAATATTACCGGACTGCCACTTGAAAGCTCACCCATTTTCAGGACTACATAATGCTTGAGAGAAATTCTAGTTTGCAAATTGAAGTAGTCCGTACTCAATTCCTATATTATGAGTTAACCTACATCAGTTCGCGGACTGATAGGAAAAGCAAAGATGTTTTAGGTCATGTTTCGTGAAAGCAGACCCTGAAATGGAGATTTGTATACAGGAGGTTCATAGAAAAGTATACGCAGAAACAACATCTGTAAGGGAGTGGGAGAAGCAAGATTAATCGGTCAAAGGGAGAATTTAAGCTGTGCTGTAATTACAATGGAGGTCTCAGCTAATTCCCAGTGTGTGTGGGTGGTTTCTGGAGCTAGAATGGCTCTTAAGTGTTGTCCAAAATTGAGGCATAGAGTTTGGCCTTTGTGCTCTGGCATCTACTAGTTATTTAAAGTGGGTTACCCTTAAGGAGGGCTTCTAAATTTAATTGAGGCAGCACCCTTAGATGAGGACAATCTGGAAAAGGACATAGCTGGGAGCTACCAGCAATCAACTTTCTCAACAATTGTAGTACTGTGCGCCTGGATTCTGAAGGAGAGATCTGGATTGAGGAATATAGAATCTACTGCAGAAGGCAAAGCCAGTTAGGCCTAATGATGAAGTCTCCACTAGCACGGTCATTTCAATTCATCCTATGTCCATTGCACATTTGTACAGCCATAGTAATTATCCCTTATGAGTTTTACCTCTTTCTCCAAGGTATAGAGATAGGTTTGTTCACTTATCAATTTGTCCTCAAACAAATGCCTCTTTTTTTCTGTGCTCTTATGCCTCCTTTCTAGCAATCTCTTGTTTCTCTTCATTTTTTTCCCACAGCTGACTTCTCCCATTATTCTCAAGAATGCATCTTTTATTCATCTCTCTTTTAAAAAAGCTGTCAGTGACTTTACCTGAGATCTAATGTTTCATGCAATTTTTAATAGAATTTAGAGGTGGCTCCCTTAAGTTCAGTAACTCCATAATACTAGGGATTATATCATGCTCAATGTTGATCTATTATATCTGTATGGTCCGGTAGAATAACTGGATTAATTAACTATTTTCCCTCCATCTTTTGATAATGGAAATCTAATTCTAGGTGAGTATGTAAATACCTCACTACTGACTTTTTTTTTTTGCTGTTATTGTTACAGTTAGGTGTGCCCATGTGACTATACTTGTATCAGTATTAGGTGAGTGCAAGTAATGTGTACAACTTCTTGGATATGTTGGACTCACTATTTTCTCCTCTTTGCCAGCTGGATAATGGTAATGACTTACAGCATAATTAGAAACCTCCCACCAGTCTTGGATTGCTCTTTTCTAAACCATTATATTAGAGACAAAAATGTTTTTCTTATATAAAAACACTGTATTTTAGGATATCTTTCTTAGATTTCAAATTGTTAACCATTTCCTGGAAAAAATGGTACCTGGAAGTGGGATGCTATTATGAAAACAATGATTGTATCATATGTAACATGGACAAAGTCACAGATAGAAAATTTGCACATATGAGTCTGGGAAACTGGAGAATATTATTATGCTGCGGCAAAATGTCTGGTGAAACTGTTGTTGCTATAGCTTAAAAGGCAGACCATGTGCTCCTGAGATTGTAGCTCTGAGATAATTAGTTGACAAAATTCAGAATACTGTGCATTAGCTGCCCTTATCCCTTTAGCAAGTGACTACAAATAGGAAATCAACACAGTTGGCAAGGTTTGATGTGGAGATGGATGTCAGAAGAGCTCTACTAAAAGTGGATCTTTTTATGGCTAGAAAGTTGAAGTGATTGGAAATCCAGAAATTTGGGACCTTTCAAAGTTAAAAATATCTAACTATAGCTGTGTCTCAAACAGCAAGATAAGATGATTTTCAAAGTTATCCAGATGTAAAGATCAGATCAAGGACATCCATCATCTTTCTGTTATCTCTGTTGCCTTCATGGGGGTCATTTTTAATTTTTGGGTTAAAGAAAGTGGGCCTAGCACAAAAGGCAGGAACTAAGGGAGAAATGTTGCAGTTTTAACAGTTATGACCTGTTGGGATGTTTGGGTGTGCTACCTTTCACGTGTACTGATTGGAAACAAAGAGACTAGAAGTCTACTAAGTCTCTGTGGTAATTGTATTGCAAATGAAACTGTCGGGTCATAGTTGTCTGTTCTTGCTTCTTGGTGTGCTCTTGGCGGAACAATGACCAGACACACCAAAAGCAAGGCAAGTGTGAAATGAAGTTTATCGAAGAAGGACAAGATAGGTTTACAGAGCAAACATATTCACCACAGACACTGAATGGACCCCCTGTTGTAACAGGAGGGCCCCGATTGTGGTCTGTGGTCCTGTTTTATATTGCCTAGGCTGGGCCCTCATCATGGTTCAAATGTCACCATTGAACTACTTTGATGGACAGTTGGGAGTTACATAACCTGAGTCTTACTATGCTTGCGGATCTCCCATGAGCTTCTCTGAAAGCCCATTTGGGGGCATGAAATGCAATGTAGATTTAAGCCAATGCCATGATAATTAGCCTTAGGTTGTTCTAGGTCACCTTCCAGACCATAATGTATGTGTGCTGCTTGGCCTGCCAGCTAGGGAATCCTCTGCATTCTTTTGCAGTTGGCTCGCTAAGTTCTTTTTGGCAGATTGGTAGGGCATTCCATCCTCCCCCAGGTGTAAAAATTGCTCCGGGTGCCCGGCTTTGTCCCCAGGAAGGTTGGAGGTCCCTCCTGTCTACCTAAAAATCACAAGCCTCTCCTATGATAGAGCTTCTGTTTGTTCCTTGAGCAACCCTTGAGCCTTCAAACCTTCGCTGGCAGAGAGTGGGCTGTTGAAAGCTGCCCAGTCCCCAGAAAGGAATCGCTCTTCAACTCATCTTACTGCAGATTTGGTCACACAAGATAAAGGGCAAGCATGTCCCAGAGGACAGAGCTGAGGCCATGGTAAACAATGGATAAAGGAGTTATGCCCAGAAAGCAGAAACCAGGGGGAGCTGGATAGGTGAACCAAGGGATCTACTTCACAGCCAAGAGAGGGAGTCATTATGATTTCTGTCCATCAGGCTTTTATAACTGCTACGGGACACTGACTACTCTGTCTCATTCTTCCCTTTTTCCAAATGTTTATTTTATTATGGTTATACTGTTTCTAGTCTATCAATATGTATTGGGAGAGAGGGAAGAAATCTTGTCATTTGTTTAATACATTGCCTGATTTTTTAAAAATTTCAATAGATTTAGGGGTATGAGTGTTTGTTGTTACATGGATGAATTGTGTAATGCTGAGGTCAGGGCTTTTAGTGTACCTGTCACCAGAGTAGTGTACATTATACTGTATAAGTAGATTTTTATCCCTCACCCCTCTCCCAAACTCCCCCCTTATTAGTTTTTTATGTCAGCTACACGACTTTATGACAATGTATACACCTCATTTAGTGTCCACTTATAAGTGATAACGTGGTATTTGTTTCTCCATTCCTGAAATACTTCACTTAGGATAATGGCCTCCAGTTCCATCCAAGTTGTGCAAAGGACATTATTTCATTCCTTTTTATGGCTGAGTAGTACTCCATGGTGTGTGTGTGTGTGTGTGTGTGTGTGTGTTATATATAACACATTACATTTTCTTTATCCACTCGTGAGTTGATGGGCACTTAGTTGATTCTTTATCTTTGCAATTGTAAATTGTGCTATGATAAATATTCAGGTGCAGATTTTTTAATAAAATGACTTCTTTTTCTTTGGGTAGATACCCAGTAGCAGGATTGTTGGATCAAACTGTAGGTCTGCTTTTAGTTCTTTGAGGAATCTCCATACTGTTTTCCATAGACATTGCACAAGTTTACATTCCCAGAAACAGTGTATAAATATTCCCTTTTTACTGCATCCTTGCCAACATCTATTGTTTTCTGACTTTTTAAAATGGTCATTCTGACAGGGATAAGGTGGTATCCCATTGTAGTTTTAATTTACATTTCCCCAATGATTAGTCATGTTCAGCATTTTTTCTTTTTTTTTTTTGTTATTTGTCTGTCTCCTTTTGAAAAAAATGTGTACATGTCTTTGCCCGCTTTTTGATGGGGTTTTTTTTCTTGCTGGTTTGTTTGAGTTCTTTGTAGATGCTGGATATTAGTCCTTTGTCAGATGTATAATTTGTGAATATTTTCTCCCATTCTGTATGTCGTCTATTAACTCTTTTGATTATTTCCTTTGCTATGCAGAAGTTTCTTAGTTTAATTAAGTCCCATGTATTTATTTTTGTTGTTACTGTATTTACTTTTGAGGTCTTAGTCACAAATTCTTTGCCTAGGCCAATGTCTAGAAGAGTTTTTCCTATGTTTTCTTCTAGAATTTTAATGGTTTCAGGTCTTACATTTAACTCTTTAATCCATCTTGAGTTAATTTTTGTACATGGTGAGAGATAGGGATCCAGTCTCATTCTTCTGTGTATTGCTATCCAATTTTCCCAGCACCATTTATTGAGTAGGGCATCCTTTCCCCAGTGTATGTTTTTGTCTGCTTTGCTGAAGATCTGTTGGCTGTAGGTAGATGGTTTTATATCTGGGTTCTCTATTCAGTTCCATTGGTCTCTGTCTCTATTTTTGTGTCAATGCCATGCTGTTTTGGTTACTATCGCCTTGTAGTATAATTTGAAGTCAGGTAATGTATGCCTCCAGATTTGTTCTTTTGGCTCAGATTGCTTTTGCTATTTGGACTCTTTTTGGTTCCATTTGAAATTTAGGACTATTTTTTCTAGATATGTGAAAAATGATGTTGGCATTTTGGTGAGAATTGCATTGAATCTGTAAATCACTTTGGGCAGTGTGGACATTTTAACAATGTTGATTGTTCCAATCCATGAGTATGGGATATTTGTCCATTTGTTTGTGTCATGTATGATTTCTTTCATCGGTGTTTTATAGTTCTCCTTGTAGAGATCTTTCACCTCCTCAGTTAAATATACTCCTAAGTATTTTATTTTCTTTGCGACTATTGTAAATGGTACTGAATTCTTGATTTAACTCTCAACTTGACTGTTATTACTATATAGAAATGCTACTGATTTGTGTTCACTAATTTTGTAACCTGAGACTTTATGGAATTTATTTATCAATTCTAGGAGTCTTTTGGTGGAATCTTTAGGGTTTTCTAGATAAAAGATCATATTGTCAGCAAACAGGGATAGTTTGACCTCCTTTTTCCTGCTTTGTGTGCCCTTTCTTTCTTTCTCTTGCTTCATTGATCTAAGGACTGCCAGATGAATAGAAATGGTGAAAGTGGGCATCCTTGTCTAGTTCTGGTTCTTAGGGGGAATGCTTTCAACTTTTCCCCATTCAGTATGATGTTGGCTATCGGTTTGTCATATATGGCTTTTATTATTTGAAGGTATGTTCCTTCTATGCCTAGTTTGTGGGGGGTTTTTATCATGAAGGAGTGCTTGATTTTACCATATACTTTTTTTGCATCTATTGAAATAATCATATTGTTTTTGTTTTTAAATCTGTTTATGTGTTGAATAACATTTGTTGATGTGTGTATGTTGAACAATCCTTGCATCCCTGGGATGAAACCCACTGATCATGGTGAATTATCTTTTTGATGTGCTGTTGGATTCGGTTTGCTAGTATTTTTTTTTTTTGAGGATTTTTCATCTATGCTCATAAGGAATATTTGTCTGTAGTTTTCTTTTTTGTTGTGTCCTTTCCTGGCTTTGCTGACTGCTTGGTTTTGCAGAGCCACATCCAGATAGGATGAAAAAGAATGCATGTCACAAAATCCTGGATTTGGGGCTGGATGCAGTAACTGCATAGATACTTAGGTGTCCAGAATGGTGAACTGGGGGGAATTCTAACTGTTCCTACTGTGTGTTTTTCCATGCTTGCTTTTTGAAACTGATAGTCTGACATTTAGCTAGACTCATTAGCATCTAACAGCAAACTATGTCTCCTTGTCTCTCCTACAGCTAATGGAGACTATGTGACCAAATTTTGGCCAATAGTTTATGAGAATTGATGTATGGAACTTTTAAGTAATCTCCTAAAAGATGTTTTTGCTGGACTTTCCCTCTCTCTTCACTTGCTGTGAAATGGCAACAAATATAACTAGTGTGAAATGTTAGGTTAAAAATAGTAGAACTTTCCTGCCAGCCCTGGGCCACACTGAACCATTACATATGGCCTTCTAGATCTTTTATTAAAAGGATTTTTTTCTGTGAAGTTTGGATTCGGTCCAGGGGCCACACTTGGGGATCTGGAGGGCCACATGTGGCCTTGAAACCACAGGTTCCCCACCTGCTAGACTCTCAATTGGCAAGTATGGAAACAAGGCAGTTAGGAGGTTATTCCAGAAATTTGAGCAAGAGTTTAAGGTAGTGGCTTGGAGAAAAGTGGTAACAGTGGATGTGATGGGATTCTGAATATATTTTGATTTTAGAGCTATAAAGACTTCCTGACATTACTTATGGAGTTTGAGAGAAGTGATGATAAGGATATTTTCTTAGATTTTGGCATGAACAACTGGAACAGAAGAATTCCCATCATCTGAGATGTGGAAGACCACAGGTAGCTGTATTTTTGAAGGAAAGGTCAGGAGTTCATGTTTGGCTATGGAAAGTTGAAAATGCCTATCTGATATCTAAGTTGGGATTCTAAAAAGGAAGTTGACAATATACATATGAAGTTCAGAGAGTAGTTTGGACTAGGTGTATATATTTAGAAATTGTCAGTTATTTCAAAATAATGTTTTCAACTTTATTATAATTTTTTTCAATATACAGAAAACATTTCCAATACATTTCCATTACAAAAATGTTATGACAGACATTGAGACAGCTGATCCCTAAGTACTTCTTATAGGACATTCTATCATAAAAATCACAATATCAGTGTCAATCCTAAGAAAAATAATATTTTCTCAATATTATTTATTATCAAGACCATCTTTAGATTTTCTCAATTATCCCAAATATATTATAATAAAATAATGAAATATATTTTATTACCTTTTCTTTCTCCAAATCAAAATATAGTCACAGTTCAAACACTGCATTTGGTAATTATGTATCTTTTAATTAGGAAGAGTTCCTTCACATTTTGCCATGAAATTGACTCTTCTAAAAAATCAGACCAGTTTTTTTGTTGAGTATTTCACATTTCATATTTGTCTAATTTTTTTTCACTATGTCATATTTTTATTTTCTTTTTTTTTGTACTAATTTAGTCAGTATCTTTAATTCTGTTTGGGTTAAGCACATTTGGAAAGCCTACTAGTGGTGTTAAATTTGGTCACACCTCTGAGGGGGTGATGAAAAGATATTTCCATTGTAAAGATACACACCCCCCCACAGGCTTTAAAAATATGTGGTAAGTAAAAGGGATGATTTTGCATTGTGCATATCTTTGCTCAAAATGATTTTGTCTAATTGTTGTGCAACTCTGATCTGCCAAATCATTTTTCTTTGTGATGCAAATGTGATTTTAAAATTGGACTATTTATATCAATATTTGTTAGATTTTCTATAAGAACTTTCTTCATCAACAACAAGGTAATTTTTCTAAGATAAAAACAAGGTAAATAATTTTACTGTGTAGCTATCAATTTTTCAGAGTAAAGTCTTGGTGAAGTACTCTACTCCAATGATGGAAAATTAGCTCCTTTTTCTCCTTACTTTTCAATTATCTCTATTCATTCTTAGATTTTATTACTCATATTTTTATAGCAATTAGACTATAATTTTTGATTTGTCTTTTTCAAATTTGCATAAAGCCTCTTAGCTGGCTTTGCTCCCTTTGAAACCTTAGGTTTTCTTTTGGATAAATAAGTTTCCGGAATCACCCTGAATGTTGCCTGACCAGACACAATTTCTTCAAGAATTCTTGGTTCCTTTACACAGAGAAAGGTTTTTAGAGATCAAGGTATGTCTCTAGGTAAGACTATTGCTACTGATGTATTTGTTTCTAGAGTCTTTCAGTGGATTAAAAAATATGTATACTTTAGAAAATAATGAGTTCCAAATTGATATTTCCAATTTCAATTTAATATTACAGAACTTTTCTTAACTGATAGAAGCCTGTTATTGAGTTTTCATCAAGCTACTTAAAACCTACGTTGCTCTCAGAATATGAGAGCCTTCCCCCAAGCGACACATATCCCAATATAGAGCTGTCTTAACTTTCTTATGCCAAATTTACCATTACTTTATTATTTAAAGGGAGGTTAATGGAAGGAAGAGGGAGCAGAAGAGTCTAAAATAAATTGTAATATATTGAGGTGTTGTTAGCTCAATGGCATTTTTTCAGAATGAGTTTTTGCAAGGAAAATAGAATAGAAGCAAAGAGTAAAACAGGAACAGTAATTACTTTTGTGGCTATTGTCATTTTGGAAATTAACAATAAAGTTTATATAAATACACATGTGTTATATAAATAGATAAACAGTCTTTTGAAAGCTTTCAAGATTCTATATTTATTAATCACAATCTGACTTCCTTTTCACTTCCAACAAAATTTCTCTCAGTAATGTCACTAGAGACCTTCAAATTTCAGTACTAACAGACCCTTTTTAATCTTTATCTTACTTGATGGCTTTTTGACATTTGAGCCAAAGTTGTGTTGTTATGTTTCTTTGGCTTTTGTGACACAACTCTCTTTCTCTGGGCTTCTTTCTATTTTTTGGATACTTTTTTTCTTAACTTCCTGTATGTACCCCTTTTTTCCTGCCATCCCTTTAAAACCATGATGCCCCAAAATTCATCCCTTAGCCTTCTGTCCTCAATATATGAGTTCTCCTCATCTCATCAATATACTTTAAGTTGTTACTATTCACTGGACCTGATATAAGACAGTTAAAATTCGTTGCTTGCCTACCTAATGAAAACAAATGACAACAGAAACAAAATTTTCTGGCGTTTAAAAAATCTTCTTTTGGTCTGTGGACCAAGTTTGCTCTGTAGTGGATTATGGTGGTTATGACAGAAGCAAGCCAAAATACTTGAGACCTTTTAATAAAAATGGAAGTGGATTTTTTTTTCACTTCAATAGGACAAAATTTTATAATAATTTCAATTAAGACTTAGAGACTTTAAATGTGGTGCAATCATCTTTGCTGGACTTATTTTGCAGACAAAAGATATTTGGATTCTTATCTGATTTTCCAAATGGAATTAGAATTTGAAAGCTGATTTTTAAGTTATCTTTTAAGAACGATTGCCCTTTAAATGCATTTGGAATAAATGCAGAGAGAAGACAGATGTGGTACTTGGAATGAATTCCCATACATTACATGAATAATGATAATTGTGGCTCCATATTTTCACTATGAGATAAATTTAATCGACAAATGGGCTGCCATGGAAATGACTTTCAAACCCACCTGTCATTTATTCAAGGTTAAAACTATGATTTGACTGCAACTATAATTTATTATTTCTCCTCTAATGGCATTTCATTTCTTCTTTATGATTCACACTAAAAAATTACACAGTTATACATTATTGCTAAAATATAGTGGGTTTTTAGGGGGAGGGAATTTATACTTTAACTAATTAAGTAAAAAAGCCCCAGAATTTACTAAGCAGCAAGAATAACTTAGGCTAATTTTAATAAGGTTTAGGTAATTATGAAACATAACCTTAGAAATGTTCCAACTGTTTGAGATTTAAAAGCTTGGAATTTCAAGGGATTTGCTAAAATCTGTATCTATTAATATTTCTAGTATTCAGTTAACAGATTTATTTCATTTATCTGCATTTGTATCCAATTTATTCTCTTGCCACACCTATGACAGACAGCATTATTAAAACAATGCAAAGTATTTTAAGATGAACCAAACCATTCTTTATTCTCTCAGACACATTATTCTAACCCAATGGAAGTTTGTTTAGCCTGGGAAAGGGAAAAATTATGCCATATCCAGATAAGCAAATTAAAAGATGAGATTGGAGAGCTGTACTTTATACAAAATTTCAAAGAACATTTGACTTCAAAATTGACACTGATAGGATTATCACAGAGAGAAGGTTACTTTGGTGATTTTAATATTTGTAAAATATACTCATATGTACACCCTGAGCTAGTACATATTTATATATTATACACAAACTCATTTGTTTAACAACATTCATTAATTAATCTATACTATCACATTTTGAAGTTGACTCTGAGCTTATAGAATTTCTAAATGTGTGGAGATGTCTACATTATGGAACTGTTGTGGAAATGTCTATATCAGCAGTGTACAATAGAAAACTAATGCTAGTCACATAAGTAATTTTAAATATTCTAGTAGCCACATTAAAAAATAAAAAGAAATTGGTGAAACTATTTCACTAGTATATTTAACTCACTCGATCAAAAATATTACCATTTCAACATATAACTGCTAGAAATTCAGTAATGAGATATTTTACATTCTTTGTTCATACCAAGGTTTCTAAATCCCCTGTGTATTTTGCATTTTCAGTCCATCTCATTAAAACTAGTCACATTTCAAGTGCTCAGTAGCCACGTCGTTAGTGTCTAGTGTATTGGACAGCACAGCTCAGTTCCACATTGTTGAATTGTGTAAGCTGTGGACTTGCATGTCTTCATCAATATTATCCATTAAAAAAAATCTTTGCAATTATCTCACCCTCATCCCTCTCTTCAGCTTATGATAGGTACCTGTATTAGTTTCCAATGGCTGTTGTAAGAAATTATCACAAGAAATTGGCTTAAAACAATGCACATTTATTATCTTACAGTTCTGGAGGTCAAAAGCCTAAAATGGGTCAGCAAGGCTGTGTTCCTCCTGAAAGCTCTACAGGAGAATCAGTGTCTTGCCTTTTTCAGCTTCTAGAGGCTGCCCACACTTTTTGGTTTGTGGCAGCATTACTCTAACCATTGCTTCCATTGTCATGTTTCCTTCTCTGACTCTGGCCCTCATGCCTCCCTCTTATAAAGACCTCTGTGATCACATTGGACCCCCCTGGATAATCAAACATGACCTCTCCATCTCAAGATCCTTAATTTAGTCACATATGCAAAATCCCTTTTGCTATGTAAGGAAATATATTCATCGGTTTTGGTGATTAAGAAATGGACATATTTAGGGAAGATATCCTACCTACCACAGTACCCAACTTGTTCAAGGCAAGAGTAAGGCTTGAAAATTGTCCAGGAACTGTGCTCAAGGATGTAATGTTTGAGTTCAAATAATGACAATAGTTTGAATGTAGTCCTTTGTCATATACATGTCTAAAATAACAGTAAGATGATCTTTCACTTTGGGAAATGCAGTAATCCATCAAAAGGCATTAGTAATTAGCCATGGGCAAATGTATTGGTTCCCAAATTTTGTTCATTTTGTGCAACTCTGCTTGTTTTTAGCCTTTTGGACACCTGTTCACATACTTTGTATACCTCTGGCTATTTCAATTATAGTCTCTCTCTTGCTTTCTCACCTCTCTCTCCAGGGGACCTCATTTAATTTCTTAAATGTGCCCTGCTTCCTCCTACCACAGGACCTTTGCATATGCTCCCCCCACATACCCTTTACCTCCCCCTTTAACTAATACTGGTTTTAAGAAAATTTTTAAAGATACAGAACCAACTAAATTTCTCACCTTCTTGCCTTTCCCTTTCTGTCATTGAAGTAATCATTAGACTGAATTTATCATTCCTCTGTGTGTGTGTGTGTGTGTGTGTGTGTGTGTATGTATGTGGGTGTGTATGAGAAGCAAGCATGAGACACAGGCCTCTGGTTACAAAATTTTAAGACTCCAAGCCCAGGCAGAGACAGGCTGCTTTTCCTAGATTTACTATTCTACAAAAGGGGTGTATGAGTCCAGGCATTGTGTAGAGATCTCAATACCAATTCTTTATTTTGTGTGGGTACCAAGGCCTCCTCTGCTCTCCATACATGGACATACAGAAAACCCAGAGCTACAAAACCCATAGTCTCCCTTGGAAAGGTCAGCTTCAGTTTACACTGTGTTGGCATTTAGTTGTCCCTGCATTTCCTTTCATCTGGGATTTCTTTCTTTCTTGCAAACTCAGCTGTCCATGTAAAAGGATGTTTGGTATATTTTAAAGCACATATCTAGATTGCTTACATAGCATTTCTGTTTTTTTTCTTCCACATTCCTAGAACCAGAAGTCTTCTGTACCCATTTATTTTCATTTATGTTCTGAGGCTTAATTCTGAAAACCACATTGTCATCTACATCATAGAGAAAAAAATGAGTCATCTACATTCTAGAGGAAAAAAATGAGTCTATGGACAAACAACAATAAAAGAAGAGTATCATAAAATAATTTCCATGGAAGGTTTTGTATTTCCTCCTTCTAGGTATATTTGAGAGAGATTCTGTGGGACTGCCATTACTATACATTTTGTGTTTCATCTGTAGAGCCATTCAATGAGAAGCTGCCACTCTCAGTTTGGTAGCTTCCCAGGGATAGAAAGCGGGCAGGTGGAGAAAAGAGATACTATTTTAACTGAGGTAGGATGGAAAGGGAATTCATGCCAGTTTCTATGATTTAGTGCACGCAGAGGAACACAGGGAGAGACACTAGAGTGGCATGCTTAGAGCACCTATATCTCTATCTAAAAAATAGTTTACAGTGTGTTGTATGTGAGTTGCACACTGAGGTTGCCTAGGAATTTTCACTGTTTATTTGCAGTGGATGCATTTAGTAACAAATATGTTATATGGTACTGAGTCCCAGACATACTTTGCAGCACTTGTAGGCATCTTTTATTTTGGGTATTCACTGGAGTGCTCAGAAAGAGGAATATAATACTCAAAAATAATTTTTAAAATGCAAAGGGTATGACACATCAGTTAAACAAATTCAGTTTTAGAGGGACATCAGAAATGGAAATATATAATTTAATTGCATATTTATTTAAATTTTAAAATCAGGTTATATGTTCTGGCTTTCATTCTTATTCTTCTCTCTTCCCTACCTTCTCTCTCTCTCTCTCAGTTCTATGTCCCCCAATACCAAAATCACAAGAGGAAAGGTGGCCAAGTTGACCAGTGGTAAAACTCCAGGGCGACTCATTTAGAGATCAGCGTGCTGCTTAATCATCTTCGTTACTGCTTAACTTACTCTTAACGTGTGATTTAGGTGCCAAAGAGAATTTGGAATTCTAGTACAACACATTTAATAATTTTATCAATTTTTTCTATTTTTTATGTAGGTAAATACTTTAAATAAATGTCTTAAAAAATATTTCCTAAAATTCCTCACTCTCTACTCCTCTACAACCTTTTCTTCATTTTGAAATTTCTACTCCATGTATTACTTGGTCAACGTTTTGTAAAGATTAGCGTTTAAAACACAAGTGTGACATAACCTGAACTGCCTCAGCAGCACACTGGTGCTGGGACTCCTTAGTGTTGGGGAAGTCACTCTCCTAACAAGGCGAGGCTTTACCTGCAGTGAGGGTTCTGGGCTTGGTGGTTTGCCTCTGACTCAGCAATATTCAAGGACTAGTTACCCACCATTAAAAAAGAAAATCTAGGTCCACACTCTTGGTGCTCTCCTATCTTGAAAAGGGCCTTCCTCCCTTGATTGCTGGCAGCCTATTGTTTTCACAGTATTTTAGGGAGCTCATCTGTCATCAGACGGACAAACCAGCATTAAAATGAGTGGGAGGGGAGAAGACGAGTGGTCCAGATGAGCAGAGCTGGCAGAAGAGAGGATCTAGAGTAAAGAGAAATTTAGTTTTAAAATCTGTCCAGATATAGACGACGGCTTGACCGAATTATCGTATCAACTAAGAAAATAAGTAATTGTATATATTTTTCTGAGGCAAAAGTGAGGGAAAATTATATTTTATTTTTGGTATGAATATCTGTAAATGTGATTGAAATGTCACTTACTATTTTCAGATGAGTCTTGCGTTCCTTCCACATTTGAATTAGAAACCAAGACACCTGAGCTTGCATTTCAGCTCTGCAGGTAAATAACTGTGTGACCTTGGGCTTGTCATTCCCCATCTTTTGAGCCTTGAGCTTCCTAATATATAAAAAGAAGGATTGGATAAAATGATTTCAAAGATCACATCCGGTCTAAAAATCATTTCATGTTGTGGGATAATAAGTAGTTCATTTGTCTAGGGCTCTAGCAATGTAAAATCTTAATTTTAAAGTATTTTTTAAGCCAATCAAAAAGAGGCAGTTTAGTGGCCTAAATAAGTGCTTTTAAAACATTAATGTCCATTTGAATCATCTGAGATTTTATTAAAATACAGATTCTGAGTCAGCAAGTCTGTGGTGGGGCCTGAGATTCTACATTTCTTGTAAGTTCCCATGAGATGCTGATGCTGCAAGTCCAAGCATGACGTTTTGATTTGCAAGGACCTAAATAACTGTGCGAGTTCTAACTATCAGAGACAGTCACACAGGTAGCCTCTCAAAGACAGACACAATTATGATGACCCAATCAATGTTTTATTTTGAAGATTAAGTTTAAATGTTTCCTTCCCAGTTAACATCAAATAAAACTAAGCATTTAGAATAATGTTAGTTAGCTTTCTGAATATTTTATTTGCATTGATCATTAAAAAGATTTAATTTATTACTTTTTATATAATGTAGTGATTTTTAAAAACTGATGGTTTCGGTTTCCTGTCAATAGAGTAAAAATATGATGTTTTGTCTCAACTTGCCTCTTTCCTCTTCCCAAAAGGACCTCAAGATGCCAAGTTCAGTCTTTAGAAAGTCATCATAACAATGCAGCTGGGAATAGCTGCTGTATTAAAAAAAAGCCCAGAACAGGTGCTATGGGAGGTATTTTCAATTTCCATGAACATTTCTCCTTCCTCTCAGTCTAATTTATGTCAGGTCCTGAACCTACGAATCTCATATTAATTTCGACAGCTGGCCTCTGCCTCAAAGCCAAAGAATTGAAAGGTATTTTATTCTTCTTCCCCCTGCCCCCAACCCACACACCAATTTCGGTCAGAAATGATCAAAGTCAAAACGCAAAGGCAACAGGTTGCTAAGTGAATTAATTAACATACTGCTTCTGGGAGGAGTTTTTACGTTTTCAATTTGCTAATTATGCTCTATTGTCCAAGATAAAATCTTTTCTGCATACTAACAACTAACATTACTGAACCTTTCTTGTAATTACTCCAGTAGTTAAGTATTTCCTACACTCAGACTCTTGTAAGTAAGGATCTGGGTCCCTACAAATGCTAAGTCTCATTTAATTCACAAATTAGGTTCTCTTTCTAAAGAACGGAGGGCTTATGCCAATTCAGACTCTCGAATTACTGAATTACTTTATTATTATTAATGTTATTGTTGGTACTATTTTTATTATTATGATGGTGGAACAAATCCCAAGGGCTCTGATGGAGCTGGAGAAAATAACCGGGCTCTTTTACTGGGTGGGGATTGTGAAGTGAAAGAATTACTTAGGGAACTTCTCTAAAATGCAATTCCCAGTTGTCATTTTTGTTGTCAAGGCCCTCATCCCTGGCATTCTGATTCATTAGGTCTGAGTAAGTTCTCCAAAATTCAAAATTTAACAAGCATCTTATGTGATTCTAATGCAGGTGCACATGGACCATATTTTCATAGTCGTTTCAGTAGTCTAAAGTTTCCAAACTACCTTTGATCTTAGGTCATTTAATACAAAAATCAATATCTGAAAATGTGTCAGAGTAGCAGAGAATCTTAGTTGTGTTGACTATTGCTGTTTATTGTCATACTTCAAATGTAAATAAATTAAATACAAGTCTGTGTTTAGCTTGTAGTTGGACACATACTTATTCTCTCAAAAGGTCAGAATGAAGCCTGCATTGTATACCGAAGTGACTTACTGATGGCAAAGGAGGGAGATACCTGTAAATAATTTTTTTAAAATCAAAGTTATCATGTGAATCCAAAACAGATTTTTGACTTGATTTACTCAAGATATTTAAAGATCATGCTCCAGATATTGCCTACAAACACACACACACACACAGAATATGTACTCAGAATAAGAATGCACAGGTAAGTTAAAATGACATATTTTTTCATCTACATTAGAATTAAAATTCCTCAGTGGGACAACATTGAGTACCTTACACAGATCAGAAAATTTGTTGATGACATTATGAGAATTTATGGACTGGGAAGGTAGACCAGGTACTTTTACTAGTGTCACATATCGCAGACCTCAAATTTAAAAATGAAACAAAAAAAGCATTTTGTTTTGGTAAAAAGCTAGGAATCTGGTTTAACCTCTTCATTTTAGACATTAGGAAAATTAAGTCTATTGATAAGTGACTTGCTAGTTGATGGCAGAGCGAGAACCAGAACTAAGTCTCCTGAGTTCCAGCCCAGAGGTTTTCTACTGCACAGTACAATTGGCATCTCTTGCTGTTAAATAGTAAATGCATCATGCAACTATATTTGTTTCAATGTGCATTTTTTAAGTGTACTTAAACTTTTTTAAATGTTCCTAAAAGTGCTTGAAAAGAAGTGGTATAAAATGTATGGGTATCCTAAACACCAAATTCATGATAATAATTCTTCTGATTGGGAAGGAGAGTGAAATAGGCATGTGAATGACAAGGCTGGCCTTCAACTGTTTTAAGAATATTTTATTTCTTAACCTGGGTTGTTAGTTCACAGGGGTTCCTATGGACTTTTAAAAAATTACTATAAATAACTTCTAAATGGTTTTTTTTAAGGACATAGTGTTCTGTGAACCTAAATTAGTGTGGATTTTGATCTGTACAGTTCACAGGGAAGGACTACTCTAATTATTCTTAGACACATCTGCCTTACTTCCTTCCTCAATATGCATTTATATATATTACAAAGAAAAGGCAATTGCATATTATGTGAAAGATGTCATGTTTCTCCCATTACAAAACACACACAATAACATTTTCCTGTAAGGTTTTCTTCTATGTTATATTTTCATTGGGAATTTATAATTATTAAATACTATTTTCATCAACCAAATATAAATTTACTCTACCTTTCAAAACAGAGTCACTTATCCCAAAACATTGGAGGATAAACATTTTTTCTTCCTAAGGGTATTACAGCTGGAAAAAACCAGATGATTTAGATCACAATGGTGAGATTATATACTAATGTATTAAATGAAGGTGTTGCTATTAAATTTTTAAGAAAAAAGTAGAAAATAGGAAAAGATTATAGTTATTATTCTAAATCCAAGAGATGATAAAAATACAAATTATTCTTTCCATCCTTTTTTTAAAAAAAAATTTCATCCAATACAAAAAAAATTGTGAAATAAATTACAACTGATTATTGTACTTTATTTGAGGAAGAAAATATTGCATCACAGAAAAGGAAGTTATTTATCTTCTTAGGCATTAGGTGTAATGCTGCCAATTGAAATTAGTGTTGAAATTATTTTCTGACTATTTTAAGAATTTTAAGTAAAGCCTTTTCATTGAAAATGATTCCTTCAATTATCCTGAATTACATTAGAAATCATGTAAAAAGTGTCTATTTACAGAATCTCAAGTCTTAAAAGGAATTTAGAAGGCTATTAAATATAACCTTAATTCTGCTCTCTCATAGCCATCCATTTCCTGCTTGAATCTATCTGAGGATGAGAAAACCTTACTATGTTCTGAGGCAGTTCATTCTATTTTTGGGCAGTAACAACTTAAAATGCTCTTCCTTATATTGAGCTGAAATACTTCTCTTGTAATTTGCTCCTGGAGTTGTAATTCTGAATCCTGAGAACATAACAAAAAATCAGTCTAATCCCCCTTCCCATGAAAACTTTCCTTTTGTAGGATAAACAAAATATTATTAGCTCTTTCTGATATTCTGATTCAATTACATTTTGGCTGAAATCATCTGCTCTTCTTTTGAAGATGCTACAGTATCTATGTTTCTAAAGTGACACTGATAACTTGAGAATTAAACTTATACCCAGACACATGAATTTTAAGAAGGTTTTGTATTACTTTGAGATAAACAATAAAAAGGTAAATAAATAAGTCATCACAGGATCCAAGACTAATCCTTCCTCCTGACCTGTGCTTCTCTGTTTGGCCTTTACATGGAAAGGACTTTTCAGATCTTCTTGCTCTTCACTGACTCTAATCAGAAAATATGTAAGTCCCCTGTCCCATATGTAATCCTAGACCAGGGCTGGTGAGGGAATGCCTGTCCTAATGGCACTTAGGTTCATACAAGTAAACACTACCACCAACAAAAACAACAGAAACATCTGCAAACTTCTTCCAAACTATGATTTTGTTAAAATTTCTATAGGGTATTTTCTAGGATGTAAACAATATCACAAAACATTTCTGTAAACTTTCTCTTTTGAGATAATTGTAGATACATATGCAATTGTAACAATACAGAGAGATCCTGTGTACATTTCACGCAGTTTCCTCCGAGAATAATATCTTGTATTACTGCAGCACAATATCCCAAGCGGAAAATTAACATAGACACAATCCGTTCACCTCATTCAGATGTCACCAGTTTTACACACACGCATTTGTATATTTTGTGTGAAGTACCACAGTCAAAAACCAGAGCAGTCCCATCACAAGGATCCTGAATGCTGCAGCCAACTCCCCTCTCCTTCTATCCCTAACCCCTGGACACTACCAGTCTGTTACCCATTTCTATAATTTTGTTGTTTCAGGAATGCTATGTGAATGGAATCATGCAGCATGAAACTTTTGAATTTTTTTTATTCAGCATAAACATCCATCCAGGTTATGTATATCAATAGTTCTTTTATTTATTGTTATTATTGCTGAGCAACATTTTGTAGTATGGATATACCAAAGTTTACTTAACCATTCATCCATTAAAGGACATCTAGGTTGTTTAGTTTTTGGCTGTTATATATTTTTTTAAAAATTTTTTGAATGTTTTTATTTTGAATTTTTATGGATACTTCATATTTGTACATATTTATGGGGTACATGTACTATTTTGATATAAGCATACAATGTGTAAAATCTAGTGTTATGTACTTTTTTGTATAGGTTTTTGTGTGAACAGAAATTTTCACTTCTTTGGGATAAATGATCAAGAGTACAATTGCTGGGTCATATCATAAGTGAAAGTTTAGTTTTTTAATAGACTGCTAAACTCTTCTCCAGAATGACTGGACTGTTTTACATTCCCATCAGCAATATATATGTGATACTGCATGCAAAGCTGTCTCCATTCCCAAGGAAGTCAATCCAAGAACATTTAACTCTTAGCTTTTGTTATTATTGGCATGATATTCCAACTCTCTAACAAGTGGAATTACACTACTCTTCTAGGATTTTTCACTCATTAACTTCTTGTAGCAGATAGTGTGCTGTGCTGCCGAGATCCCCTTAAGGGTCAAGGCTTTCATTCTGCCAGCTACTGAAAACTATTGCCTGCTAACAGCTCACAAGTGTAACCCTTTCCAAAATTTACTCTGACTGAAGAAAGCTGCCTCCTCCAAGATTACACGCCACTCCCTGAGGCAACCTATATTCAAAATTGGTTGATACGGGGCTACAAAGACTTAGTCCTCTAGGCTCAATCTGGGACCTCTCTGAAGGGCCCATCCAGCTCAGCTCCAGAGCTCTCCGCAGGATCAGTTGAGGCCTCTGTTACAGCTGTATCACAGTTCAGCTCCTCTCTTTGCCCAATCATGCTTCCCTCCCTTTTGGGAGATGATCTTTAGTGCATACCCCCAAAAGATCTCTTGCATGTGAGAGTATCTCCTTTTCTAAGGAACCTAACACAAGAGAGTTGGTACCAGGGTACCAGGGGCACTACAGGGAGACAGACACTAAAATGGACTTCGGTAGTTGTGTCACCTACCAGTTGGTAGGTGGAGGACTGATGGCCTTGGCAAGCTACAGCAGTACAGTTGTCCAATCTTTCACTGATGGAGAACTAGGACAGCATACCCGTGGATGAAAATGCTCTCCCGGTACAATGTATAAAGTGATTGAGGGGTACAGGAGAAGTAGACAATAAAAGGGTGATGGAAATAGATGGCTGTTGCTGGGTGCTACTGATGCATTGGAGAAAGATAATGGAAGGTTAAATGTGATTAATCATTAATTTAACGTGAAGTTCAAAATCAGCAGGTGTGCTTGCCAGCTTGTAAGCATATTTAATCAGAACAGAAGAGCATGATTTGGCAAATATGTTTGAGGTTCGGAAAAACACATGGACTACAGATAATAAGACATAAACTCTATATTCAGATTTCTGCTACATTAGAGAAGTTATTAAGTGTTCAGAGGTTTAGGGCAGCAGTTGGCATACTGTTTTGGCAAAGGGTCAAATAGTAAAGATTTCAGGCTTTACAGGCCAGACAAGCTCTATTATAACTACTCAACTTTGCCATTATAGCACAAATAATAGCCACAAGCAATCTATAAATGAATGGGCATGGTTGTATGAAAATAAAACTTTATACGCACACGCGCACACACACACAAAACAGATAGAAGGCTGTATTTTGCCAATGACCAGTAGTTTGTCAACCCCTGGTGTTTAGGGCTTAATGGGACATCCTCTCCTTCCCAAAGTAAAGGTCAAATTAATACATCTTGCAACTTCCACCATTGAGAAGAAGATATAATCTTTCATAGGTCTCTTTGGGTTCTGGAGATAGTGTATTCCATACTTGGGAATAGTGTTCTGGCCTATTTACTTGGTGAAATGGAAAGCTATGAGTTTTGAGTGGGGTTCAGAGCAGGAAAAGGCTCTGGAAGAAGTCCAGGCTACATTGTAAATTCCTCCAGTAGCGCAAGAGATATGTATGGAGAAAAGATGTCAAATGATCTTTACTGAATGCCCCAATAAGAAAATCAAAACCAACACAGGTAGTTAATGGTGGATCTGAAGTATGGATCTAGATTTGCCTAGGTTGTGAGAACAGACACTTAATCTCTTTTATATTCCTTAAAACAACTAGAATAGTCTTGCACAGCATAAGAATCAAATAAATATATATTCAAGTGTGCCAGTGTGTTATGTGGTTCAATAAATTAGGGAGTATTTTTTAAGAACTGAACCTGCTCTGTGCCTGACACACATTGTCAATAAGGAACTTTTGTTGAATACATTTAAAAAAACAGTAAGGTAATTTTTTTTGTACACTATATTTTGTAATGTACAACTTCAGGTTTAAAAGGATACCAGTTTATGGGAAGAAGCTTCATCAGAAGTAACAGTTAACTTTAGGTTTAACAATTATTAGCAAGGGTTTCCTTTTCCAGAGTCCCCACAAGAAAAGAACTAGTTGTTTGTTTTTCTTCTTCCTGATCAACAGGAGCATTATGCCATGTTTTTAGTCTGGTTTGTGAAAAGAAAGCCATAAGGCTTTGATACCAAGTAAGATCAAATTAGTGAGAAAACCCTTATTCATATTTGGAGAGTGTTAAATATTCCTTAATGAGAAGCAAGGCTGGGCAGTCAAGTGACTTATCAAGTTATCTTTCCTGGCCTTAGGACTGGAATCTAGAAAGACACAAGATCCAGCAGTAGTGCAGATTGCTGCTCCTGTTCCTCCTGGGATAGCAGGAGTGCCTTAGCTTTCCTCAGGGTGGAATTTGTATTACAGAGAAGTCGCAGGGCCTGCTGAGTGAAGCTGAAGAAGGGAAAAATATATACTGACAATGCAAATATAACAACATGAATAGCTCTTGCTAAGCCAGATATGCCAGTGGGCAGCAGATGAGAGTCTGATTTACACCCAGAATTTATATAACACATGGCTTCTAACCTTTGACCTTGGGTTCCTAAGTGGAAAATGATGAGACAACTAATGTCTGTTGAGAGCTTATTGTGTGCCAAGCACTGAGCCCATAAACATAACCATCATGCTTTATTTTTTGGTTAAGAAAATAAAAAATAAAGGCAACAGTTTTCCCCTTTTAAGGCCAGTTAGTGGGTTCAGTTCATTCAACCCATCTCTTCATTACTAACAAGGAGATCAGTTATAGGTCATAAGTATATGATGATATATTCCAGATTTCCCTTAATAGATCAGATTTTATCTGCTGTTCTACTTGGTTCTAGTAAAATTTGACAAGTCCTGAATATTTGACATTTGGACTAAAAATTTCACTGCCTGGATTTTTTCTTGCCATTGGAAATGGCTAAGAATTGAGAAACTTGCTCATGTACTTTCAGAAGGAATGAAAAAGATACTGAAAAGTTTACAGGAGTGTCTGATTAGTCCTGATTTCCAGTAGTCTGCATAGCTGTAATTCCAGTGTGGCCCAATGTGGTCACTAGTTATTGGGCCACACATTTTCTGTGCAAAGTATAACTCAGTAAATTTTAATATTTTTAAAATTTTAAATAATTTAATTGTGCTAAAATAGTAAGTATTTTAAGTGAAACAGTGAAGGTTGGAAGGCACAAATTTAATGAGCAAGGGCAGGAGAGAATTTGGATATATCTACTGGCTATCATGAGGCCCATGGTGAGACAAATGGAGAGGCCAATCTACAACCAGAGAGCCGCTGGGCAGGTGCTTCAGTGTGCATTGCCTATGCAACAGGTCTTGGTAACAGTGGGTAGCATGGCACCACAAATTAGGCCAAGGCTCAGGATCACTTCTTAAGTGGTATGTAGAGCAGAAAGAGTACCTTTTCAACAATGAGTATAGATGAGGCATCAGAATATTTTAAAGATTTCAATTAAATAAATCCTCATTCAAGTCATAAGTTGTTTCAGTATTGTGCCAGGTATAGTACTGGATAAACTCTCTCTCTCTCCTTTTCTGTCTCTCTCTCTTTCTGTGTCTCTGTCTCAATATGTCCTTATATCAGCAAGATGAGATGGATAGGAGGTGACCCAACCTCATAACTTCATTGGGGTTGCTGAGGCTTCTTTCTCTAGAAATTTCAATTAGATCAAGTTGATTAATAATGCCCTTCAGTTGAACAATATTCTTGCAGATAGGCCTGATGATGTATCTGTCAATTACTGGTAGAGGAGTGTTGAAGTCTCCAACTATAATAGCAGATTTGTCTATTTTTCCTTATAGCTCTATTAGTTTTTGTCTTACATATTTTGATACCCTGTTATTAGGTACATATATATTAAGGGTTGTTATGTCTTCTTGGAGAATTGACACCTTTATCTTTATGCAGTGCCCCATTTGATCTCTGATAATTTTTCTTCCTCTGAAGTCAGTTTTGCCCGAAATAAATATAGCTATTCCATCTTTCTTTTGATTAGTGTTAGCATGATATACATTTTTTAAAAATTCCTTTACTTTTTACCTATCTGTGTTTTTATGGTTAATGTGGGTTTCTTGTAGGCAGGAATATATAGTTGGGCCTGTTTTTTATCCACTCTGACAATCTCTGTCTTTAAACTGGTATATTTAGACCATTTACATTTAAAGTCATTATTGATATAGTTGGATTAATATTTACTGTGTTCATAACTGTTTTCTATTTCTCACATTTGTTCTTTGTGACTTTTCTTTTATTTTTCCCTCTTTTGCCTGCTCTGGCTTTAATTGAGCATTTTACATTTTCTCTCCTCTTTTACATGTCAATTATAATGCTTTAAAAATGCATTTAGTGGTTACCATTAAGTTTGAAATATACATCTGCAACTAATATAAGTCCACTTTCAAATAACACCACATTCCTTCATGGATATCACAGGGACATTATAACAGAATAATCCCAGTTCTTCCCCTTCATGCCTTATAGAATGGCTGTCATTGCTTTCACTTACCCAAAATGCCATAAACACCCAATGTATTACTGTTATTATTTTGAACACTTATTTATTAGATCAATTAAAAATCAGAAGAATAAAATCTAAATTAAGTTTAATTTATAATTAAATTTAAAAGTTACATCTACAGAATTTTCTCTTTGGAAAAAATTGCCGAGCTTAAGTGTTATGTCAATATTGGGGACTTTTTGTTTTGCCTTCCTTTATTCCTTTTATGAAGCTTTTCCTTTCTTTACAAAAATCCAACTTTCTGACCTATATAATTTTCCTTCTCTCTGAAGAACTTATTCTAACATTTCTTGAAGGGCAAGTCTATTGGCAACCAATTTCTCCAATTTTTGTTTGTCTGAGAAACTCGTTGTCTCTTTCACATTTGAAGGACAATTTCATCAGATACAGAATTCTAGATTTGTAGGTTTTTTCTTGCAACACTTTCGATATTTTATTCCAGTCTCTTCTTGTCTGCATGCCTTCCAACAATTGCACTATAATTCTTATCCTTTTTCCTCTATAAGTAAGATTTTTTCCCCTCTGGCTTCTTTCAAGATTTTTATCTTTATTTTTGGTTTTCTAAAGTTTGAATATGGTATGCCTAAGTGTACATGTTTGGTATTTATCCTGTTTGTTGCTCTTTGAGCTTTCTGGATCTGTGGTTTAGTGTCTGTCACTGATTTTTGAAAAATTCCCAGTCATTATTATTTCAAATATTTTTTCTGCTCCCTTCTATCTCTCTCTGTCTCTCTTCCCTTTCTGGCATTCCAATTACGCCTGTGTTGCGTCTTTTGAAATTGTCCCGCAATTCTTGGACAATTCTGTTCTTTTTTCCACTTATTTTTCCCTTTGCATTTTAGTTAGGGAATTTCTATTGGCATATCTTTTCCATCTCACTGGTTCTTTCATTGATTGTGTCCAGTCTACTGGTAAGCCCATCAAAAGCATTCTTCATTTATGTTAATGTATTTTAAAATTTCTATCATTTCTTTTGATACTTCCTTGGGCATTTCTGTGTCTTTTATTTATATTACTCATCTGTTCTTGTATGTTGTGTACTTTTTCTATTAGAGCCCTTAACATATTATCAATAATTATAGTTATTTTAAATTACCTATCTGATAAATCTCACATCTGTGTCATATTTGAAGACGGCTTTGATGCTTGGTTTATCTCTTCAGACAATATATTTTCTTTCATTTTAGCGTGCCTTGCTCTTTTTTGTTGAAAGTCAGGCATGATGTATTAGGTAATATGAGCTGTGATAAATAGTCCTTTACTGTGAGATTTTATGTTTTTCTGGCGAGAAGCTGGGCTATGTCTAATATGTGCTGTAGCAGCAGGTGCCAGAAGTTTCCATTTTCTTCATTGTCCTTGTGTTTGTCTCTCCTTATCTCTGGGTTTCTTTAAAAACTCTCTCCTAAATAGAGTTTGTATCTTGAAGCACTTTCAGTTGTAATCCACAGCTATTATATTGGAACCCTGGTTATGTGGTGTTAGAGCACAGGATAGGAAAATACTGTCATCTTTTGATTAACTCTCAGTATTTTAGTGGTTCTGTGTCTCTGAGCTGTGATCTTCACAAGTTTTTCTTGGCTATTTTTTAATCCCTTTAGATGAGATGGGAAGGTAAAGGGGGTTGCAGGTGGATAATTGACCTACCTTAGGTCAGACAGGGCTCTGGTAAAGTCTTTTCCTTTGAGGAGTAGGTCTTTGCTAGGAAATATACATCAAAATGGTTACTTTCTCTCTTTCCCTGCCAGATATGACAGAGGATTTTTCTTGCCTCATTTTGAGAATATTATGGGGTTCCCAGAGGTAAAACCCATGAAAGTATGAGGACCCCACTAATATTGTGGCCCCAGGAATTTCTCACTCTCAAGTTAGTCCACATTCAGTCTCCAGAAATTCATAAAAATTACCATTTAAGAGTTCCTACCAGTTTATGGCTCCAGTGGCTTTTGCTCTGGGAAAACAAATGTTGGCTGTGTCTCTCTGAATGCTCCTGTGTCTTCAGATTTTGTAACTTCAATTCTCTGGTATGTGCCAGAAAAGTAATTGATTTTTGGTTTGTTTTGCTATTTTTTGTTGTAAGGGTGGGAGAAACAGCTTTTAAAATCTTTGCATGTCAGAGCTGAAACTGGAAGTCCAGACTTCTTCCTTTTTTGTTGTGATCAAACCCTAACCTTGCACCCTAACTGTAGTGGTAGCTATGATATATGGTGGTATGTGCATGAGACACTGAGTTAGGAGACCTAACACCAAAGTACAGTATTATACACTATCAGTGTGATCTATGAATGAGTTATCAAACCTCTCTGTGAGCTTTGGTTTTCTTATCTATAAATCTACTTATCTTTGCCTAGATTGGTTGTTGCCATAGATAATCTTAAGAGAAGACTGACTCACTTGGGTTTTAAAAAACCTCTAGAGAAGTATAAAACAATATTATCAAGTATTTATTTATTCAATATTGAAGTTGAAATTCTGTGTTAATTTTAACTTCTAGAAATTTAAAGAAGTCATTCTTAGTAATTTATATATCAAAGAACACTGGGCTTTGCAGTGCTAGACAATCTAATAAGAAGATTATAATATGAATGACATTTTAAATTTGGTGCTTGCAAGAGACATTCCCCTGCACATCTTCCAATTCTTAGATATTTTGAAGATAGGATAAAATATATGTAAGATTTAATGTATTCAGGGTAAATATATATAGGATAAAATATATTCAGGATATTTTTATCCTGAACACAGAATAAAATATTACTCAGGATTTATTATAAAGGTAAGCAATTTCTCCTTCTATAACCTTTAACTTTTATAATTAATACAACATGTACAGTAAGGTTTTCTCTAAGTATTACATGTCATATCAAAGTTAATTATTGTAATTTTAAGTATAAAATACTTTTAATCACTTAATGTTAGTTGCTCTATCTATCTACTCTGTTTTTCTGTCTACCAGAAAGAAGTTTACTCAAAATTTCTTTACTGATGCTCTGTTCTCTCCTTTTTAAATGTTTCTTGTCATGGCATCAGCACTAAATGCATTAAGGAAACTTTGATGATATTGAAAATTCTTGGAAGAATGTTTACAACACATCAAACTAAAAACTACTTTTTTATCTTCCTAACTGAAAGGTACACAACTCATATGCAATGTAGACAATGTTATTTAAGCCAAATATTTTTCCATCCACTAGTGATATAAAAGAAAATAAGACCTGATCCCTAATTTGAAGGAGAGCAGACCTACTAGGGTGGAAATATGTATGAACTGATCATATATTGTGATATGTTCTATTCCAGATGTATACATAAGGACAGTATTTGGAGATGACTTACATAAAGAAGACTGAAGTGAGGTCAGGGAAGCCTCACAAGGGAGAAAATGTGTCTTGAACAATGTTAGTTTTACAGATTGAGGAAATAAAGATAGTAACTTCAGGTCCCGTCAATTCATCTGATATTATCTGGTTTGAAACTTAATAATTGAAAAAAGTAGGGCAGTGGTGGCTAAGGCTGGAAAGATAGGCAGAGAACAAATAATAAAGAGCTTTATACGCCGTGTAGAGAAAATTCTATCACATCACTGCATCATCAAATGTTTAAAACAGGAGTTCAGGAAAAAGGTGGTGGATATGGTTCAATATATTTCTGTGGATTAGTTTTCTTTATGGGATTTATTTTTCCTTTTAACCCCAGTGGGCTGTTACCTTATTTTATTTTTAAGAAGTTCATTTTTTAAACAGTGGTATATGTTAACAATAAGAAAAACATTTCTATACTTTGAGGTGTTTTATAACAGGAAAGAACTACAAAAGAGGTTATGGATTGTCTTTCTCTTGAGGTATTTGAGACTAAGACAATCTTTTCTGCCAGAAAAGCTTTAAGGGAAGCTGACTAGAGATTAACCTAGAGATAGGTTAATGAATGCTGCTAGTGAATGACCTTACTGGGTCCTCTAACCCAGCATTTCAGTGATTCTCTGATTTTTAGAGAGTTGCAAACAAGCTTTGCAAGTTCATGATAAAATTTGCAAAGGAGCTTATGGTTTGCAAGGATTAGTGGGGCTCTGTGAGCCCACGGATTAGCCTTTATGTTTTAATATGCCTGCTGTGACAGACAGAAATGACACTGCTCCTCCAGCTTCAATAGGTTATGCACTGACAATTATTTTCTAGTTCTGGCAATACTGAACTCTTTATACTCTGCAGCCAGAGCTAGTGTAGTCAAGGTCATACTCATTGTTGTTAGCTGGAAAATGTAGAAAAAGGTGAAGTTAATTGACCCTATAAGAGATGATTAAGAGGAAGTTCTTAAAGACATGGAATCTCTGAATAGAAAATTGCCTTAAGGTTACTTAATTAAATCTCCAGTTGGATTCAGAAATCTGCTTAGGGTCTCATCTGATCATATCTTTAGGAAGATGAAATAGCGTGGAGATTCCTCATGGGGAATTCCTTAAGACAATCTTTGTGCTTGCTCAAATATACAGCGGTGTTATTTCAGGTCACTGTTTGGAACTAAGCATTTAGATGCTTCCACAAAATGAAAAAAGGGAAGAAATTTGAAAAGGAGAAAGCTAGCTATGAAGAAAAAAAAAAAGAAAATGATAGTGCATGTTCAGTCTAACCTTCAAGGGCACTAACATCAAAGAGTATGCTGCGTCTAGTAGAGCTACAGATATTTAAAGAATTAAAATTGATTTCAGAATGGCTCAAATTTGTCCTTGTGAAGGAACAATATAGGGAGAGCATTGATCCCTAGTTTAGGTCTCTCACCATCTTCAAAGACCTCAGGGAGAGGGAAAGGAACCCTGCTACTCACACATTTAAGGGCTTAGTATGTCTGTAAAGCAAAAGTTTTAATCCACATATATTATGTAGCTCTAAACTGCTTCTTCACATCTTATTGCTAACATGTATCAGTTTCCATATACGTGAAACTGCAAGTGTAGAATGAATCAGAATTCCTAGGAGGCTATAGTGTGAAAGGCTTTTGATTCCCAGGGAAGCTTTGCTCTGTAATTAACCATAATAGACATGTTTTTGGTGGTAGCAGTCTCTCTCCATCCTTGTGATAAATGCTTCATGAACTTCCCAAAAGAATCTGTAATGATACATGTAACTTATCAATAGTGATGTCCTATTGCTTCAGTTCTTCCCTTGTTCATTTTCTTCTTGAATCTGAATAGGCTGTGCGGCCTAAGACCAAAGTATTAATACCATTTGTAGTTCCTTTGATATGAGCCAAATGAAAGTTGTGTGGATTCTAATAGGATAATATTGTGATATTTACTTTTATTTCCCACTTATAAATGGCTTATCATACTCCTAGGTTTATATAGTACTACAATTTAAATACATTGTAAAGATTCTTGAAGACTTACAACACTCTATCCTCCAGCCTTTATCATCCAGACTGGATCTCATATTTGGTCCATTTATATACATATGCCTGTAGAGATTTCATATTTTCAACTTTTGAAATGTCTCCATTTTCTAATTGACCTGAGTGGATAGTTGATAATATAAGTGCAATATTTTTTTCATATTTGCAGCAATCCATGTTTCTAAACACTTATCTAGTTTATCTTTCTTTTCTATTTTCAGTATTAGGACAATTTTCATCTATTATACTTCCATCTTGTTTTTTCTTATGTTCCAATTGGATGATTGAAATTCATGTCTTCTCCTATATTCTGCCACAAAATAAGCAAATATTATCAAGTGAATTTCCATAGAAAAGAAAAATTTAAGTAGTGAACCAATTGCAGAACAAAATTTGGTGGCAGAATAGTAGTATCCGTGAGCTTTTCTGTATATAAAGGATTCTTCTAGCACCGATAATAAGGGAAGTTACAAAGTCATCCTCTACTGACCATGATTAATAAATGCCAAACAAGGCAAAAAGAGCAAACATGGGCTAACGTGGTAAAAAGGGGCATTGATCCTTGGAGAGAGAGATCAGACGTGGGGATGGAATTCAGGGGTGTCCCTAGATTTCTTGTTTTTCTCCTTGCTGCTTCATCTTGAAAAGTCTGTGAGTACTAGAAAAATTACCAAATCTTGTATCTGTAGAACTTGAATTCAAGAGATTCTGAAAAAAAATTATAAAAAGTGAGAATTAAGGAACTATGAAACTTAACTTTGAATATCTTTTGAGATGCTTATATATTTTTTATTAAACAATTCCCCTCTACCTTTGAAGTGAAAAATTTGTACCAATAGACAGTTTTATGGTGTAATTTGTCTGATAAGGCTACTTTTTCCCCCTAAATAACCTTTTCTATGACATTCTTTGGATATGAATTATTTTGACCTCCATAGAACACACTTCAGCTTGCACAATTGTGTTTGGGGTAACTATATGGAAGGATTTGTCAAGGTAACTGCAGAGGGAGGAAGCTCTATTGCCAGAAGCTGATTCATTCATTTCCAGACAGATTCATGGTTTGTGAATCAACAGCCGAGAATTCAGGACCTCTTGGCTAGGAATAGGAGATATTGCAATAGGTTCAGTGACAGGCATCTGTTATGTCTGCCAAGGAGCAGTATGGTTCAGTCTTCAATGATATCATCATTCTTATATTTCTTGAGTTGAATGCAGATGTTATTTAAATTGGGCTGAGCTAGAAGAACTTTTAACAATAATTGTGACCTTGCCATTTCCTATCAATATTGCTGATATAAACAGTGTCATCTCACTAGACAGGTACTGATATTCTAATGGTTAATTTATGTTGTACCTATGTGACTACTTTCCTAACTAAATCAGTTATATGTTAGTTGTAATTGATAGCTATATCAGCTGGATTGTTTGAGTGTTAGAAACAGAAACCTACTGTAGCTAATTTAGACTAAAAAATAATGTATTGGTAATATAGTAGGCAGCTTTTAAAGAATCAGAGAAAAAATGGAACAACCAATACTCAAAAAGAAAAAGAAAGAGAGAGTAGTTCTTTAGAACAGCTGATTGATCCAGCTTTGTCAGGTGACCCTCTCCCCAGACTGGAGGGGGAGCATTTGTTAATGTTGCCGCCATGATCACATGCAATGTCCTAGGGATAGTTTTCTAAGTGAAGATTGGGGTGTTTTTATCAAAAGAAAGAGCAGATGCTGACAGTGAAAAACAACAGATGCCTACTACCTAAGCCTGTAACTGCAATTCTCAATTGACTTCTGTGAGGAGGGTTTGGCATTAATCTCATTAGCTAAATATTCATTTATTCATTCATTCATTCATTCAAGAAGTATATGAACGGTTATTTTTTTCCAGATCTTGTCCTAGGCTATGAGCTGTGAAAAAGACATATATGGTCCCTACTCTGACAGAGTCCATATATCTCTTATAGAGATACAGTCTCTTTATTTTTTCCCTGAATTTATTGAAGTATAATTGACAAATAAAATTGTGCATATTTAAGGTGTATAACTTGATATTTGGAGATATGTATATGTTCTGAAATAATTGCCCAAATCAAACTAATTGAGATACCCATCACCTTACATAGTTACCAATTTCTTTTTTTTTTTTTTGTGGTGGGAACACATAGGGTTAACCATTTTAGGAAATTTCAAGTATACAATACGGTATTGTTAACTGTGGTTACATTACTTTACATAAGGTCTCCAGAATTTATTCATCCTGCGTAACTAAAACTTTGTACCCTTTGACCAATATCTCCCCATTTGCCACTTCCCACAGTCCCTGGCAACCACCAGAATGGAAGAAAATATTTGCAACCATAAATAAGGGGTTAATATCTAAAATATACAAGGAAATTATATAACTCTGCATCTATAAGTCTGACTATTTTAGAGTCCACATATGAGTGAGATTATGTAGTTTTTGTCTTTGTGGGCCTGGCTTATTTCACATAGCAGACTGTCTTCCAGGTTCATGCATGTTGTCACAAATGGCAGGATTTTTTTTGATTTTAAGGTTGAGTATATTCCTTTGTGTGTATCTGTGTCTGTAATATGTATGTATAATCACATTTTCTTTATCCTTTCATCCATCAATGGACCTTTAGGTTATTTCCATATATTGGCTAGTATGAATAATGCTGAAATGAACATGAGAGTGCAGATACTTTTTTGACATAATTATTTTATTTCTTTTGGATATATTCCCAGAAGTATTCCCAGAAGATATATTGCTGGATCATAAAGCAGTTGTATTTTTAATTTTTTGAGAAACTTTCACACTGCAGTGAAAGTTCCTACCAGCAGTGTGCTGGGTTCCCTTTTCTCCACGTCTTCACTAACACTTGACGTCCTTTGTCTTGTTAGTAATAGCTATTCTAACAGATGTGAGGTGATGTGTCATTGTGGCTTCAATTTGCATTTCCCTGATGATTAGGGAAGTTGAACACCTTTTCATACACCAATTGGCCATGGGTATGTCTTATTTTAAGAAATGTCTATCAGATCCTTTGTCCCTTTTTAAATCAGGTTATTTGTTTTTTGTTTTTGCTATTGAGTTATATATATATTCTTGTATATTTTAGATATTAACCCCTTATTTATGGTTGCAAATATTTTCTTCCATTCTCTAGGTTGCTTTTTCACTGTGCTGACTGTATCCTTTTCTGTACAGAAATCTTTTGGTTCATGAAATCCCATTTGTCTATTTTCACTTTATTTGGCCTGTGCTTTTGGTGTCATGTACACAAAAATCATTACCCAAAGCAATGTCGAGACATTTTCCCCCTATGTTTTCTTCTAGCAGTTTTGTGATTTCGGGTCTTATGTTTAAGACTTTAGCACATTTTGAGTTGATTGTTGTATATGATGTGAGATAAGGTCCTAATTTATAAAATACTAACAGACCAAATTCAACAGCACGTTAAAAGGATTACACACCATGATCAAGTGGGATTTGCCCCAGTATGCAAGGATACTTCAACATATGCAAATCAGTTGATGTGATATACCACATTAACAGAATGAAAGGAAAAAAACCCACATGATTATCTTGATAGATGCATAAAAAGCATTTGTCAAAATTCAACATCCATTCATGATAAAACTCTGAACAAAATAGGTATAGAAGAAACTTACCTAAACACAGTAAAGGCCATATATAAAAAGCCCACAGCTAACATCATAATCAATAGGAGAAAACTGAAAGCTCTTCCTTTAAGATCAAGTAGAAGGCAAGGATGCAAGCTCACTTCTTGCAACTTCCATTCAATATAGCACTGGAAGTCCTAGCCAGAGAAGGTAAACAAGCGAAATAAATAATAAGCATCCAAGTAAACAAAAATGAAAGGAAGTAAAGAAGAAGGAAAATTATCTCTGTTTACAGATGACATGATCATACATGTAGGAAACATTATAGACTCAAAATAAACCCCTCTTTATTTTTTTAATTTTAAAGGGGTTTATTCTAAGCCAAATTTGAGGACCATGACCTGGAGCCACACCCAAGAATCCTTGAGCAAATGGACTCACTGTAGTTGGGTTACAGTTTAGTTTTATACATTTTAGGGAGATAGGGGTTACAGGCAAAGTCATAAATCAATACATGAAAGGCATACATTGGTTTGGCCAGAAAAGGCGGGCCATCTCAAAGCAAGGGTCAGGGGGGCTTACAAGTTATAGGTGGGTTTAAAGACTCCTTGACTTGTAATTGGTTAAAAAATAAAGCTTTGTCTAAATGCTTGGCATGTTTTAGATAAGAGACAAGTCACTGGACATATACTTGTTGTGTAAATTGGGGACCTGCAGGTTTGTCTTGCATAGCCTTAGGCCTGTTGATGAGTTACAAAGGATATCTCCAAGAAGGGAGGGGGGTATGGTGAGGCATATCTGACCTCCTCCTCGTGGCAGACAATTTAATTTTAGGGTATCCTCTTGGCCAGGAGGGGGTCCATTCAGTCAGTCAGTGGGGGGGGAAGGTTTTTATTTAATTTTAGTTCACAATTCCCCCCTTTTGGCCAAGATCTGCCAGAGGCAGCCTTTATGGCCAAACTCTTATTTTGTCCCATCTGTTGCTGGGGTGGTGTGTCTACCTGTGCCAGGTCCATCCAAGGCCCGCATGGTGGGACCCCTGTGGCCAAGAGAACTGAATAGCCAAAAGGGGCTTAGAGCCAATTAAATGTTTTAGGCCAGATGGAACTGGAGGTGGACATGTACTCATTGACCCTTTAAAGCATTCTGGGAAACAAAGAGTAAAAACCAAAATGTTAAAGGCAAGGTTATAAAATTAATTCATCTTATAAGTGTTGAGTTATTATATTTTTGGGTTTAGTTGCAGACTTGTAGCAAACATAAGCATTGTTAACCATTTAAGTTAAGGAATTTAGAGACTTTTGTTATGTCACATTATTTTCGTCTCTTTAGTAATTTGTCCTGAGGTGGCTGATAAATTAGCCACTTGTTATATCTCCTTTTGCACAAATCCTGTAACTAAGAACAATTATACTCAGGAAGTTCTAAGTCTATGGGAAGCAGGAAAATTTCTTTATGATTGAGATGGATATCTGTACCACGTGGCCTGAAAAGACAAAGTTTTTCAGTTAGTATTTGTTTAGGCTTCTGTGTGCCCCTCCTTGATCTGGAGGGTATAAACTAATTCCATCCCTCCGAATCACCCCTTAAAATCTCACACATGCCCCCTCTTCTGTGATAAGTCCCTGGGCCTAGAGGGAGGATGTTTGCAAAAAAAACCCCTCTTAAAACTAGTAATTGAATTCACTAAAGTTGCAGATTACAAAATCAAAATACCAAAATTAGTTATGTTTCTATATACATATAACAAACTATCTGGAAAGGAAATTAAAGTAACAATCATACTAACAATAACAACAAACAGAATAAAATACTTATGAATAAACTTAAAGAGATGGAACTTGTACATTGAAAATGGTGAAACATTGATTGTGTCTTCTATAATAGAAGACCCAGATAAATGGAAAGACATTCTGTGTTCATTGATTGGAAGAATTAATATTGTTAAAATATCCATACTATCCTAACTCATCCATAAATTCAGTGCCATCTCTATCAAAATCCCAATGGCATTCTTTATAGAAATAGAGAAAAATCCCCAAATTCTTATGGAACCTCAATAGACTCCAAATAGTCAAGGCAATCTTGAGCAAGAAGGACAAAGCTAGAGGCATCACATTTGCTGATTTTGAAATATATTACAAAGCTATAGTAATCAAAACAGTATGGTGCTGGCATGAAAAAAGACAGACATATAGACCAGTGGAACAGAATAGAGACATGAGAAATAAATCCATATATCTATGGCCACCTCATCTTGCACAAAGTTGCCAAGAACACAGAATGGGTTAAGGACAGTTTCTTCAATAAATAGCACTGGAAAAATGAGCTATCCACATGGCAAGATAAAGTCTCTCTTTGCCAAATACAGTCACTAACAATTATTAAATGAGACTTCATTAGGTGGAATGACCTAACATGTTTCAGATATCACCTTTATTGTTAGTTAATTTTAACAGATAGATAGCGGGTAACCATGAAAGTTAATAATATAAATAAAACCGTCTTAAGGGAATATTAATCTGAAGAATAAACTTGACTTAGGGATAGAGAGTGGCTGAGAGGAGGCTGGGAGATCAATTAGTTACTAGGGACTTATTGACTGCTTTCATTCTGATGGAATCTAGAAAAAATATCAGATAAACAACATTAATATTTATTGAGAGATTAAGTTATTTAAATGCATAAATTTACTCTTTCCTATATTAATTTATGTTTCTCATGTTTATTCAACTGTACAAGGTGGGGTATAAATAGGTAATGAGATGGAGAAAGATTTGCCTTAAATTTCTCATTTAGTGAGTGAAGGAGGAAAGAGCAAAATAGGATAACCTACCAAATGTTGATTCTTTAACATTCTTTTACTATTTAACTATTGATAGGTGGAGAGGATTAAAAGGATTCATTATGCAGAAAAATGGAAAGAGCCAGCAATAAATTTTAAATTTTATATTTTATATAGGACTAGACATAGGAGATGATAGTTAGATTTCCCTGCCTCAATCAAAACTGGATATCCACAGGGAATAATTATTTCCTGGAATCTTTGCAATACAATCAACTATTAACATACATTTTATCAATCAATTTTTAAAATAAATTTATAAAAAATTTAACTCAATTTTTAACAATGGTTAAAAATCATCTCTGTTGGAGAATCAGATAAAGCAGCTCAGACCTTCTGCTACATCTACTGATTCATTCTCAGGAGAAAATTGTGCCTGTGAAGGTTTAAATATTATTCTTAACATTTTTTATATACATAAGATAGGATTCTCTGTACTGTTTTTTGTTGCATTTAAAATGCTTCATTTGAAAAACCTTGATTGATCTATTTTCCTTGTTTGGAAGTTTATTGCAAAGTTTATTTGTTAAGTTTTTTATTTCTATTTCCCATTTCCCTGGAAGTCACAATCATTTTTAAACATGGCAGGCAAGGATCTACTAAGCCACATTTCCACCTCTGTAAAAATAAAAAACTTGAGGTTAACTGAATAAAGTTGATCTTTTTTGAAATTGATTGCCTTCTGTGGCATACAGGGAAGAAAGCTAGAATGAGTGAATGGAGCATATCTATAAAACAGTATTTTTATACATTCAAAATATTGTAAATATAATTACTCATCAGTTCATAATGCTGCAATATGAAGGAAATATTCCAGTCATCCAGTCCTCCCAGCCTCTCCTCAAGAAGAGTGACAGAGTAAGAAATAATGGATTCCATAGTAAGACTTACCAAAAAAAAAAAAACCCAAAACTGACAAGAAAAACTCCACAACCTTGATTGATATCATCAATCTTCCCAAAATGTAAATACTGATTGGCTACTTGCATAATATTTTTCTCTACCAAGATATAATAAAGATAATCAATTAATTTTTTCCTTTTCCATTGCAAAGTTCAAGGAAAAAATCTTCAAAAAATTGTGAGTTTTCCTTTTTTAGTACTAATCAATGACTAATTTTGAGAATTTATCTTATGGAGAGGAATATGCAAAAGGAAAAACATCACCTTTAAGAAGAAATGAGAAGAGTCTTTATGGAAAAGGAAGTACATAATAGACTGAAAGGATGGCTCAGTAGAGAAAAGCTAGGGGGTAAAAGAATGAAATGATCTTATCTGTTGCCTATTTTATTTATGATATTGGGTTAAATGGCTGCACATTTATGGTTCTACCAGAGTTAGCTTGGAATGTGTTTGTAAACAATGATGCCATAGTTTCATTAAAGTCTCACATTGAAATCCCACATGCTGTGGTTTGAATGTGTTCCCCAAATACTATGTGTTGGAAACTTACTTCCTTAATTCATATGTTGATTGAAGTTGAGTCCTTTGGGAGGTAATTAGGATTAGATAAGATCATCAGGGTGGGGACCCCATGATGAAACTGGTGGCTTTATAGGAAGGGGGAGAGAGACCTGAGCTGACATGCTCTTGTCCTCTCATAATGGGAGGCCCCCCATTGTGTTATGATGCAGTATAAAAGTCCTTGCCAGAAGCAGCTGCCATGTCCTTGGACTTCCTGGTCTTCAAGACTTTGAGCCAAATAAACCTTTTCTTTAAAAATTACACAGTCTCACATATTCTGTAATAGCAACAGAAAATGGACTTACATACCAGAAAACTCTTCTGACCTCCAGAAACCAAATATTAGTGAGAATGAAACATATTTTTGTAAATTAATGAAGTCTAAGGCCAAGAATCTTAAATCACTATGTTGATAGAAACTCAATCATTTAAAGTACTCTTCTCTTGCTTTAAATCAAGGGAAATGCATGGAACTACAGGATGCAGACTCTGTAAGCCAGTAAGTCAAAAGTGTGAAAGATAAATAATCTATGTCAAGGTCAGGAAAAAGACCTAGATCCTCCAACTCATATTTTTTCCTGCAATTGAGACTTCTTTTTATTTTCCATTTTCAGGCTACTCTCCCAGCTAAAAACACATATTTAATTTTGACAATTAAGAATTGTTTTTGTGTAGAGAGAAATATTTTAATATCCTCACACATTTCTATTTTATTATTTGATAATTCAGGATGTTGACAAACAAAAGTGTGTCTAGAGAAGGATAACCAGTATGGTGAATGATTAGTCAGTTATCATATATAGAGAACAGATAAAGGGACAGAGAATGATTAGTTTAAAGAAGGGAGTGTATTATAAGCTATCTATCTATGATCAGTAGGTTGGCCTTGTAAAGATGAAGAATGCTTATGTTGGGTAGTATCAGAAGATAAAAACTATTCTAGGTATGTGTAAGTTACAAGGCAATTTATTTCAGTTCAATGTAAAGAAGGTATCTAAACAAATTGTATTGTGATTGTGCCCCACATCCATTTATTTGTTCATTAACTAACTTTTATTTACTGCTGGTATGAAAATTAATGAAACATGGACCTACTGTCACAAAATTTATACTGCATCCAGAGGAAAGACACAGTATCCCATGTATAGTAGAGTGTGGTTAGGGCTGTAACAGAGATGTGTAACAAATGACTCTTTGACACTTTGATGTCATAAACTTTGACTCTTATAATCTGTAATCCAATAATTTGTAATAGAGGATGCTCAATATTTGAATAAAGGAATTAGATCCAGCCATCAAAGAATAAACTACTTTGATGTACATATACACTCCATCTCAGGGAGTATTCAAAAAGAAAGACATGGCTCAGTCTGAATACACTTATAGGCATTTCAATATTGTAAAGAATTTTGAAATAGATGAGTAACCACCAAGAACTCTCATGGCTTTAGGTTTTTGTGGGTCTATGCCTAAAACAGAAAAATGGAAATTCATTCTTGACTTTCTTACCATCCAAGTCTTAATAAATATAGTTCTCTATGGACAGCTCAGGTGATAATCTATTCTTAAGAGATTTTCATAGTATTAAAATTATGGTAATAATTTAAATGTCAAGTAGGTATTATAAAATAACTGAATATTGGTGAAGTACAATTATCATGTCTTATTACTAACATTGAAAACATTTTCTCCAAATAATGTAATGCCTCTATGAAAATACGGATCGACAACAAAAGTGGCCAGCTATTCCCCTAACATTGACTACGTTTGTGAAATATGTTCTTCTTAAAATTCAGAATCCCAAACAGGGAAAGGGTAGAATAACGAGGCCATTAAAATGACATATTCTGACAATGATCAATTAAGATATATTATAGCAATATAAACCTTCCAGGAGCCTGCTTCACTGGGAAGCATATTTGTAGGACACAGCTCTTAATCTTAAATAAATGCTTTGTCTGTGCTTATGGATGTCAACTGGTAGGTTTAGGTGATGCACCCAAATTCCTCAGGTGGCAGGGAGAGAGAAAGAGAGAGAGATAGAATATCCTGAAATTGCAACTGCTCCTTGAAGGAAAATTCCACATACTTGTACTCAAAATGTAGTATTAGGATGGATGTTTATGAAGAAAGAGTATTTGATCAAAATTTAGAGGTTTGAGGAGTGATAAGACCTTATGACTTTTGGGCAAAGTATTTCTAGAAGGAAAATAATTCAATGAGAAAATATTGTATATGATTTTTCCCATTTATATAGCCTCTTATCAACAAAGGTAATCTCTTTCATTAATTCTCATAAAATGCATTCTTGAAAAATGGATCAGAGAAGTGAAGTAATTTACTTAAAGGTATCTTGCTAGAAAGTATTAGACTCAGAACTAAAGTCTAGACCTTCTGGTTCCAAATTGTTTGTTCTTTATTACCCTATATAGATGAGAAGTTCACCTTGAAAATTATATGTAAACTAGGCAAATTATGGTTAGAGAAATGACTCTAGAGGACATCTTTTGCCACCACTACTGCAACCAGAGGACTACATGAAATACTTTGAATGCATCTTGTGTACTTTAGACAAAAATTTTCCTTTCTGATGATTATGCAAGCTAATGGCAAAAAGTGAAAAACTTATAAGGGCCTATAGGGAAAATTATAAGGGAAACAATTTCACTAATACTGAATTTCCTTTTTTATTTAACAAGTTTTTCCTTTTCTGGGTAGTTTTTATTTCATGCATTTTTACATAATTGAAATCATATCATAGTTACATATTACATCTTTATTTTTCACATGTGATAAACAATTTTTAATGTCATTTGAATTTTTTGTAAGTAACATTTTTTATTACATGTACAATATTCCACTTAATGGATAAACACATCACTTCAACATTTTTCAAATGTTAGACATTTAGGTTGTTTTCAATTTGTGACTATGATGAATTGTTCCGAAAGTAGAATACTATCACTTACAGAGTATTGTTATGTTATATAAATGATTAAAATTTGCATAATAGATCATTTATATATTTATATCTATATACCATTTACATAAATAGAAATGATTAGCATAAGTAGAACTTATGGAGCTAGCCTAGGGATGCTCTGGTTAAGTGGTAAAACATATTACTAGATAGATAGATAGATCTTGAGGTAGGAAGAAAGAATGAAAGGAGAGAATGGCAGAGTGAAAGAATGAAAGCTAATTTAGGCAAAGAGGCATAATGAAAAATTATAAGATTGTATATATATAGAAACCAGAAGGAATATTATTCTTAGGGGATGAGAACTATTTTATGTAAAGCACGAGTAAACTGTTACGAATAGCTTAAATTTTATTGGCACGTATTTAATATTTATAGACGTTAGCAAGAGGCATTTGAAATCCTCTTCAGAAATTTGATTAACAGGGAGTCTTAGGAAAGCTGATGTATTAGTCAGGGTCCAGACAGGAGACAGAAACCACACCAGCGATTTGACAGAGGAAATTTAATTTAAAGAATTTTAATTAGGTATAAATTTGTCAACTACTTAAGAAGAATTCTAAGGCATAAGAGAGATGGAAACTGCAAGAAGCTGCTGCCATCCCTGCAGCAGAGGGAACAAAGGGGAAAGGGAGGAGGGTCCTGCAGATCTGGAACCCAGACTGCTGAGGACAGAGCTCCGCTTCTCCGCTGCTGGTGTCTCTGAGCTCAGAGGACGGACTTCAGGGTTCTGGGACTCAGATCTCTGGAGAGGGGACGCTGCTGCTGCAGGCACAACTGCTGCCATCACGAGGACGAGCCTTTGCTGAGGCGCTACTCACGGCAACCACAAACGCACAGGAGCCCTCAGGAAAACAAAAAAGCAAGTCGAGTCTTCTTTCCACCATGCAGCTTCCCTCTAGCGCCCTGTATTGACGCCCTGTATTGTAAAGGAAAAGCTGCCAAAGCGGAAGTTTGCAGTCCCAGCCCCAGAGTTCCAAAGTACAGTACGGTAGAGTAGGATTTGAAGCTTAGAAATACATTCATCACTGGCACAGAGCATATGTTCTGACATGGATTGAATAGCTGGACAGTTGCAGGCAATACAGTTATTTAGGACGAGCCACTGTGAGCTAAAACTCCTTCCTTTCTTCTTGGACTGTGGAAATGGAAAAGCTCAATACTGAAAAATTCCAAGTATCATCTTCCTATGCTTTTATAAAAAGGGAACTACACCAAATATAAGAATGCATGGGTCAGAGTTCCTAATCTGCCACTAGATTATCTGTTATGACCTTAAGTAAATTATTTTCTTTCTTAGGCTCAATTTACTCTCTAATAAAATGAAGCTATGTCCTTTCTACCTTATAAAGTTTTTGTGAGAACCAGAAAGAGATAATACTACAGCAATGCTTTGTATGTCATCCAATCATTGATTTTCTTTTCAAATTCAGATAGTTTCTAAGTATGAAAGAGTGAACTGCAATATCTCTTAAATCTGTTTTCTGTTTATTCTGATCATAACCACCTTAGTTAATCTACATATTAGATAAACATTTCTGAGGGAACTTTAATCCCTGACTTTATTTTTTTCTCTCCAATATGTATTGCCAACATTGATGGATTTTATAAATTAATCTTATGTAGTATTGCTTGAAATGTGTCACTCTCTTCGCTCCCTATTTGTTGTTCAGTAACTTCAGTCTTCATTGCCCACATTGTGGTCATATGCTATTTCACAACATCTATTTCATAATAATTATTTTACAACATCTTAATACATCTTCACCTCCACCTACATTTGCTAAAGTTTTTCAACATATTTTTGTATAATTGAAAATACGAATACTCTCCTTTGAGCTTCTACGACAGAAGAGTTTATTTTTGTGAGCACATTGTGCATGCATATTTTTATGGAAATCTCTTTATTCTATAGTATATTAAGTCATTTGCCTGTTTTTTACATTCTCCTTTGGAGATTATAAGCTTTTTGAGATTAGAGGTCATTTTTGTATTAGTGTCTCTCACAGTACCTTGCAGGTCATAAGCACAGAATACAGACTTGTTGCATATTATATTTGAAGAAGATTTGGCAGAACTTTATGTTTGGTTTGGTACAAGGGGTGAAAGAGACAGAGAAACCAAAGATGACTCATGGTTATGAGCCTAAGAATTCTAAGGACTTTGTGTAATATAGAACTTTGGAATAGATGTTGGATTAGAGGAAAGTGATGAACTGCATTTGTAAACATGCTCAGATTTAGTTGTAAAAATGTTTAATTTAAGAGTTTTATTCAGTTGTGAAACTGGAGAGATTCAGCAAAAGGAGAACAAGCAATATTATGAGTATTGATTTATACCTTAGAGGTTGAAATTCAAAACAAATGAGTGCATTTCCCGAAGGAAATAGAAAGGACTAGGATAGTATCTTTCACCTAATAAAATTTATTAAGCACACACTATTGCAAGGATACATTGGTGAATACAATAGACAAGGTCCTCGACTGTTGTGAAACTTGCAAATTTACTGCTGTATATGGGTAGAGGCAAAATATAGAAAAGGGATGGTCAAATGGTTAAAAGAAATAAAACACAGAAGTTTATGTCCTTTCATGTTCATTCATTCAACAAATATTTGTTAAGTGCCATTCATAAACTAGTTTTGGTGCTATATTATTAGGGATACAGCAACAAACAAATCACAGAACTTATAAGCTAGAAAAAAACAGATAGTAAAACAAGTAATTGAAATAAATTTGATGAGTGTTACGAGAGGGCAATGGAGTAGTGTGCTTTGGGAACATTTATCAGGCGTACTCAACCTAGAGTGGGCTGTTAGGAAAGAACTCCCAGGAGAAGAAGGAGTAGTGATGCATCTGGTGAGAGAAGAGTATTTCAGCAAAGGGTACATCATGATTGAAGGACCAAAGATGAGAAATAGTACACCAAGTTCAGGAGTTTAAACAGCTTAGTATGGAAACATAGTAGGAATGCAGTGTAGTGTGTATGGAAGGAGAAAGGCTACAGATATAGATGTGCTCACGTAATGGGGAACTCTGTAAATCTGTGGTCCTCAACCCCGGGGCTGCAGACTGGTACTGGTCCGTGGCCTGTTAGGGACCGGGCCACAGAGCTCTGCCACACCCCTCCCACCCCCGGCCGTGGAAAAATTGTCTTCCATGAAATCGAACCAGCCCCTGGTGCCAAAAAAGTTGGGGACTGCTGCTGTAAATTATGTTATGAAGTCAGAATTTTATCCTAAGCATGCTGTTAAGCCACTTGTATCTATAACTAATTTATGGAATAAATTGAACTCAAAGGAGGTGCCTATTTTTCTCCTGTGACTACCTTTAATTGAACAATGTCTAATTTCCTCTCTCGCTTCTTTAACGACATTCTAAGCAGATCTCACGGTTTTTCAGTCTCTCCTCCCTCCCTCCAATTGTTTAAATTCCTGTATTGAGTTGTAACTCAATTTAAGACTATATACACATCTAAAATGTGCAATTCAATAAATTTTGACATATTCACACACCTGTGAAACCATCATCACAATCAAGGAAATGAACATATCCATCATTCCTCAAAGTTTCCTCACCCCTTTGTCATCCTCCCTGCTCTTCCCCCAATCTTACCCACCACTGGTCTGCTTTCTGTCACTATCAATTAGTTTTCATATTCCAGAATTGCATATAAATGAAATAATACAGGACATGTTCTTTCTGTCTCATATCTTTTACTCACTGTAACTATATTGAGATCCATCCATGCTGTAGCATGTATCAGTAGTTTGTTTATTCCTTTTTACAGAGGAGCAGTATTCCGTTATCTAGGTGTACCTGCTAGTGAAGATTTGCTTTTCCTCACACATTTGTGTTAATTAGTACTTAGCTGAAGACTTGAGGGACCTCTCCACAGATGCCTAGAAATCCCTCCTGGCTCAGCTTTTTCTTCTCCAATACTCTGGAGATAGCTAGACCTTCTGGTCTGTCTTAATTTAGGGGGAACACTGAGCTTTGTAAGATTCCCCTCTCTGCTCAGTGACCTGGATACTCTTTCTAGACAGCTGGGGGCAATGGTACAGCTCACCCCGTTTGTTCTTCCCTCAGTCAGAAATCATTGTCCTTTGCTGCCTTGAAGTCCAATGTCTGAAAGCTGTTGTTTCATATATTTTATCTGGTTTTGTTCATAGTTTCAATTGGAGATGTAAATCCAGTACCTGTTTCTCTGCCTTGGCTGAAAGTGGAAGTTTACTTCCACTAACATTCAGTTATAAAAATATCATTTTTATAACTATAACTTCTTTTAAGATATTAAAAGCCTAGTCCAGTCCAACAACAAAATGTCAATCTGCTGTTCATTTCTATGCCTTTCTCCTCTTCCTAGCTGAGGCCTAGCTCGTGGTTCAGGGACCTGCAGTGGGAAAGAAGTGACAGTCTGGTCTTTCACTCTTCTTCTGGCTCTTTCAATTGTCTTTATCCCTCAAGCTATTGACTTTTCTGAGGCTGGGGGCGGGGATGGGAGGTAAAGGAAAGGGGGAAAAATCTTATATGATTTGTACTGTTTGATTTGTACTCTTAGGTTTCATGCCCTTGATATTTGCAGAGATTCTCTCGTGGGTTGCATTTCTGGGTTCTTTGAAGGCCCCACAGTAAGCTCCAAATAAGAGTTTCCACACCTCTAGGAAGTGCACCCTCTGACAGGACTTTTACAAATGCTTCCTCCTCCAGCTGCTATGTGAGCGTTTAAACACATTCACACTCTGAGGTCCCTTTATTTTACCTTACTCTTACTGAGGTGGGTTCCCTTTTAGAAGAGCTACTTTCCATGGCATCCATTTGGCCCACAGACAACTCATCATTCGTACCACACCAAGCAGCAGGAAGGCAAGCATGCCATGCCATTTCCTCTTTCCTTGCCCTAGTATCCTGTGCTGCTCCAGCTAGCCTCTAACCTCCAGAATTCTCCCACTGAAATGCAGGTACTGGTTTCTAAATAATGTACACCTAGCTCCCGTCCCTAAGGGGATGTATCTCAAGCTCTCCCTACATATGTTTATCTTTCTTTAGTCTGGTGATGTGCAAGCAAATCTCTGTAATTTAGTTAACCTTCAGGAGCAGAGTAAAATGGCAGTCCCTTGTTTTTGCAAGCGACTCAATCTCCCAGGTGTTTTATTCTCCTTTGCATCTCTCTCATTTGGCTTGAGAAAGTTGATGATCCCTCTCTATTACTTTTCCCTTGAGGAAGGGTAGGATTAATATTAAAGAATATAGTATTTCATTCCCAATGAAACTTAATCTCCTACTAAAATAGATCATTAAGTCTCTCACTGTTATTTTAATGTCTTTGCTATGTTTTAGTAAATCTTGCATGAATGTATCTAAAAACTTTCTTTAGAGTGTGATTATATTTGTTTATTCCCAGCTGAAATTCAAGACACAAACATTCTCATTCAATATGCTGTTGAAATAGGATCAAATTTTCCCTTTGGAATGATCACTATGGCTGCAGTGTGGGCAACAGAAGGGAGGGAGGACAGGCATTTATTTATTTATTTATTTACTTACTTATTTACTTATTTATTTATATTTTTCCCTTAGCTTCATTGAGGTGTGATTGACAAATAAAAATTCTATATATTTTAGGTGTACAATGTGATGTTTTTGATAAATGTATACATTGTGGAATGACTACCACAATCAAGCTAACATATCCATTACCTCACCTAGTTATCTTTTGGGTGTGTATGTGTGGAAAGAGTACTTGAGATCTACTCACTTGGCAAATTCCAAATACAGAATACATTCCTATATTAACTGTAGCTGCTGTGCTGTACATTAGGTCTCTAGAACCTGGTCATCTTGTAACTGAAAGTTTGTACTCTTTGACCATCTCCTGTTTCCTCCCACATTTAAAAGACTAATTATCTTAACAATATTAGGCATCAAGCTGAAATTCCTCCTGAAAGATATGTACAGCAGCCTAACTCTGGATTCATTAAAAGCCTCAGAGACATTGCATTTGGGATCTAAAGGCTTGGGGAACCAGCAATAAGGGTTTGAGGCTGCTGGTGGTAGAGGCTATTGAAGGTGGAGGTCTCCTTTAATTGTGTCTGAGCCTAAGAGGTTTATCCTATTTGTCTTTGTCCTCTTGTGGGCAAGAACCCTGGTTGCCTAGCCTCAGATATACCTGACCAAACTCTCAACTCTGGTAAAAAAAAAAGTATAGAAACTATCTAGAATGGAATTGCTGGCTTAACAAGGAGGGTGTCCTAGATACAGGGAATTCCTGTCTTGATGAAGCCAAAGGCTCTCAAATTCTCTTCTTAGTAGACACTTTCCATACCTCAGGGGAGCAGACCACTGAGACCCATTTTGAGCAATTCTTGGGGCATGAGTTGGCTATTCTATCTCTATTGTTAAGCCCTATATTTCTAAATCTTAGTTAAAAAGAGAGAAAAGTTGGGATAAATCAAATTTCTGTTCAAATATCATTTCCTCAGAAATATTTTTCTATCAAAAGAACAGCTATCATTTCCCTTTATTTTCCTTTATCATTCATATTGGTACCTGGCATTATTCTTTGTATCTATTTTTATATTGATTTATTGTTTATCTATCCCATTTGAATGTAAGTTTTATGAGGATGGAGACTCAATCTGTTTTATTACTACTATGTTTCCAGTGCCTAGAACAATGCCTGACATATTATAGGTGTTCAATAAATACTTGTTGAATTACTATGTTGAATGGAAGACTTGACGTTTGTCAAAGTTCTCTGCCAGTTATGTTATTTCCATTATTTCATTGTAAGAATTTGATGCTGAGGATTTCTTTTAACAGAATATCTAGCCCTTTTATATAGGGAACAGTCCAAGTACTTGGTGTGCCTTTACAGCTGGACTTGGGATCCAAACACCTAAAGTCATATTGGGGAAGTAGACAGTTTATCACAGGGACCCACACACAGGGAAACAAATTAAGGGTCCAGTTATTTGAGTTGGTGTTTTTGAAACAGGAAGGAACTCTTTTACTATAGGTGGGACATACAAACCACAGTCAAGATGGCTTGATTGTGAGTCTTTTTTAATACTGATCCAAAGATTTTTATATTACTTTAGAATAAGACTGGACAAAACTAATCCTAAAGTCTAGGGTGAAATGGCTCCACATGAAGGGATTAGCAAGATGAGCTATGAAGAAGCAAAGGACACTGGGTTTTCATGCACTTCAATGAGAGAAACTTACTTTTATCTCTTTTACATACTGCAAAAATACTGTGGTTTGTAGTACATTTTCATTTGAAGACAGTGTTTTGTTTATAAAGGCAAAGCATTTTGTGGACAAAGAGGATACAATGGAACTTGGTCTGTACAGAGCAATGAATGTCTAGCTAAAAGACTGGTTTTTGTTAATTGTGGACCTATATTTTATCTTGATTTTTTTTATTCCAAAAGTCTTTTAAATGTGGTTAGATCTATTACCTCTATTACTTGATTCATATTTAAATGTGGTTTGTTGTATCACTCAATTACCAATGCATCAGACCAGGGCAGTAACTCATGCTCTGAGAAAAGCATGTTAACAAATAGCTTCTATGAAAGTAGCACTTTTCTGAGAAAAGGAATATTGATGTATCTGGGCATGCCACTTAAGTAATATAATTAATATATGTCTGGAATTAGCTATGCGTGGTAGACCTTGAGTCTGTTAGCAAAGTCTAACTGAAGTCACTCCCAGGAATAAATTAAATATGTTTAAAAAACATATTGTAGAGACCAATATAGTAGGGAAGCCTGCTTTTTTCATACTAACACAATACATTTAATTATGACAATAAGAATGCAAGGAAAATGGTATTTGAAGAGGGGAGTTAACAGGGTGAGGGACATTCAGAATCCAGGATAATCACAACCTGAGCCCAAATAAGGTAAAGCTTTTGAGGAAGTTATATTTTAGCAACTATTTGATATAATACCTTTTAAATGCAGTGTTTAAGTTGGAATTGTTATTATTCTTAGGTTCTGTACCTTTGAAAGAATATAAATTATGAGATATGTATTTGGGTAATTACAGAGCAATGACTATTGTGACAGGGACCTCTCACTTAAAAGGAACATTGAAAAGTCATTGAGTTAGAAGCCAAGGGACTGGGGTTTTGAGCTGAGATTTACCATACATTAGTGACCATAGACAATTCACATTCTCTCTCTAGGTTTCAGTGTTTCTATAATTTGAAGAAGTTAAATTAGTGATCTCTAAAATTCTTCCCAGCTATAGCATTATATGAATAGAAACAAAATAAAAAACTTGGATTCACAGCTTGGATTTAGCTGAGATAAAAAGAAATTTGATTTTATAGCAGCGTGTATGCAAGAGGAAAATAATTTGAACTCTAGAAGATAAATAGAAGGAGTGATTGTCAGAGGTTATTAATAAAACTCTGAAAAGAACACATCTGATATTCATGAGGAAAGTGGACACTTCCTCTCTCAAATGAATTTGCTTGAGAAGAAAGTGGTCATTAGTCTCTCAACTCTTTTTGTTGACTTTAATCACTTAGATTTAAGTTCCATCTAATTTGAATTTGATTTGAAAATGTATAGAAAATTCCATTGTTCCAAAAAACCTCCTTCCCCAAATTGTCACTATGGGTGATAGTTCAACATTTGAGACATGTATCAGTGAGAGTTCTTAGTTGCAAACAACAGAATTCATTCCACTACTTTTAGCAGGAAGAGATTTATTTTGAAGCTTGTTAGGTAGCACCAGAAAACCTATGTGGATGAAGGACCAAGTTTAATTTCAAATATCTAGGAACAATATGCCCAGGAAGCACATATAAGGGGGAATACCAAAGGAATGTTGTAGCAAAACACCATTTTTACTACTTGATGTTTACAGCTGATTATGCTCAGAACTCCATGCTCAGATGTTGTTCCCCATAATGGGTTCAGTATTTTTCTTTGATTCTGTCAGATTGGACATAGTCAGTATTGTTCTTACTATTGTGGGGTGAAGTCCATGTTGTTGAGCTTGTATATAATTTATCTCCGTGATTCCATAGCCACTTTGGTCATGAGCCCATTTGAGCAAACACTAGAGTGCACAGGGAAAGGAAGTGACTAAGACTACAATATGATTTTAACATATTTGCAACTCTACTACAGAGGAACACTTTTTGGTGAGTCATGAGACATAAATATTCTGACCTTTGGCTCACATCTTTTTCCCAATCTTTTTTGTCAATAATTATCCAATTTTATTCCTTCCATGTGACTGGCCACTGGGTCAAACCATTAGCCATGGCAAATAAATTAGTAGGTCTGTATCTCTGACCATGTCATTGGATGTACCATAGTTTGTTTAAACATTAATCCACTGAACATCTGTTTTGTTTTCATTTTTTGGCTATTTCAAATAAAACTCCTGTGAAACTTTGTGTGGAGATTTTTGTATGAATCCACCCATGTTTTTATTTCTCTGGGATAAATGCCCCAAAATATGATTATTAGTTCATATGATAGCAGCGTGTTTATTTTTTGTCTTTTGTTTTGTTTTGTTTTTTTAAAGAAACTGCCAAACTGCTTTCTGAAGTGGCTGTACTATTTTGTATTCTTATCAGCAATGTATGAGTAATCCAGTCTTTCCACATCATCATCAGTATCTGGTATTATCCCTATTTTTTTATTTTAGCCATTCTGACAGATGTGTAATGATACCTCAATGTGGTTTTACTGTGCATTTCCATAATGACTAATGATGTTGAACATATTTTCATATGCTTATTTGACACTTATTTGTACTCTTTGATGAAATGTCTATTCATGTCTTGCTCAGTTTCTAATGGAATTTATTATTATTATTATAAGATATTAAGTTATAAAAATGTTTTATATATTCTGAATAATAGTCTTTTATTGTATATGTTGTTTGCAAATATTTTTTTCAAGTCTATAGATTGTCTTTTTATCCTCCTCACATGGTCTTTCACAGAGCAATAGTTTTTTTAAAGATTTTAGTAAGTTCTAATTTATCAATTTTTTCTTTTGTGGATTGTGTTTTTGATGTCAAGTTTAAGAACTGCTTTTTCAAGCCCTGCATCCTGAAACTTTTATCCCTTAATTTTTGATGACTTGGCTGAACTAATTTTTTGGTCAAATTTTGAGAGAAATTTACATGTCGTATTCATTTAATAGGGGTAGGAAGGGCGTGAGAAAAGTGGAAAGGTGTGAGCAGTGTACTGTAGCAGAAAGAACAATCTCTGGTGTCTGATAGACCCAGGAGTGAGTCAATCACAGTTTGGCAACATATTGGCTATGTGACATTGGTTGCTTTACTTCTCTCTGTATCAATTTTTGATTGTCAGAATAGGCACTAAAATATCTGTGTCACAAGTTTGCATTATAGATTAAAGAACAGTCCTTAACTGAGCATTTGGTATTTGGTATGTACTCAATAAATAGAAGAAACAAGCTGTTGGTGTTAATATTATTTATCATCCATCAAAGCATGTGTCAGAATTTATTAGTACGGGGGATTTAGTTATGAGACCTTCTATTCTTATATTGCTATTCAGGGCAATGAAGAAGATAAAACCTGGGACATTATCTTCTAATAAGAAAGCATTGTTTTGTGTAGCAATAGGGAACAGAAAACATCAAAGATGACTTAAGAAGAGGAAAGAGTAGGGTGGGAGCTGTGTTCAGTACAACCAGTACTCCTTAATATTTTGTTTTCTTCTTTGTTCTGGCCAAACAGAAGGCTATATTTCCCAGCTGCCTTGTTTTGGTGGAGTCGTGTTACTATACGGGCTAATAGGCAATGATGAGAAATGTTATCACTACTGAACCGAAGGAGTGGACCACCCTACACAATCCTCCAGCTCTCTTTGCCCTTACTGTGACATCCTAAAAACTATGTGGCATATTGGAGCCACAAGATAGAAATAGGTTGCATTCCCAGTGCAGTCACAAATGGAAGGAGCTGCCCTTGGGAAAGACTTTGGAGAATTTTGAATCAATAAGAAATAAACTTTGCTGTGTTAAGTCAGTGGAATTTCAGTTTGCTTGTCACCACACCTTGGACTAGCCAATTCTTACTAATACTGAATATTTTTTAGTAGTAGTCACAGGTCACTCTGGCAGTACCTGTTATTTAAAACTGTCTAGCAGGATGCCTCTCAACATTTTTACATTCAAATGCTAGACTTTTTGATAGTGCTCTTGAAGAGCTTAAATGTGGGTTAAAAACAGTGATTTATAGCAAATTAAAATAGTATTATATATTAACTATAATATATATCACAATATATGGGTTAAATTATTTTTATTCAGATTATGAATAAAATGTTACCAATAGTTAAAAATTAATTTTCTTTTTAATGCGATGCTTCCTGCTGATGTTTTTTTCTTATTTCATTTAATATTCATGAAGTTTTTATCTTTTTTTGCATTTGGTGTTAGTAAGAATTGAGAATTCTAATTTCAAAGACATCCTATTGAAACCTACAACATATATTTCACCTTGTAAAAGATTTACAGGATTTTTTCTTGATAATAATATAGAACTCACAAAGAGATGTCTAGTTTGAAGAGCATTGTTTGTAGAAACATATCAGATTTTTTCCCTGTAATATAAAAATAAAAATCTGTCCTCTTAATTAAAGAAATCATTTCTTCTATCCTATTTTTCTATATCCAAGAAATGAGCAATATTTTTTTCTTACAATGATACCAATTTCCATATAATAAAATGAAAACCATTTTGGTACTGTAATATGATATAAAGAAATATGTTAAGTTTTTTTCTATTATCCTATCTATAAAATAATTGATTTTATTTAAAAAGCCAGTAGTTCATCTTTAAAATATAAAATGTCTCAAAAGGCTTTCCCTAATCTGTATTAACCCTGCCATGTAAATTATAAGCACTTGCCAAATATACAAATTTTGAATAACATATTTCAATATTAAGGTATTTGCAAAAGATATTTTCTACTTCTCTTTCAAATATACTAATATTTACTAAATATTAACATTGGTTTAAGTTCTAGATATAACGTTGTACCCTCCTGGAGAGGCATCCTAGTTCGGCGTACAAAAGTAAGTATTACCTTTTCATAATTTAGCAGAGTTATTTCACAGGTAAGTTTTAATAGTGTTAATTATTTATAGTTAATATCACTTCTAGTGTGGTCAATTATAGATATTAGTATAATAGGTCATGTTTTTGTAATCTTCTTTATTAAAAAAGAAAAAAGAAGCATAACTTTTGTTCATGCTTGAGATTATATTAGGACTCTTACCTATAGACTTCTCTTTATTACAGGAAAAAATACAGAACCCAAATACAGCCAGCCTAGAATGGACTAGAATGAGCTGTATGTTAACAGTTGTCCTGAGAGCAGTGTGATTCCCTGAGTCTCTTGTAAAAAGGACACGCACCTCATGCCCTGGAAGGTGAGCCTGGGGCTTAACAATATAAAAGTTTGGAGTTGGTTGGGAGTACTGCAACATCTGAGGCCCTCCGTGATCTGATACCAACTTACCATTTTGTTTGCCACTTCATCATACTTATCATTATATTCACACTGGGACTATTCCCCATTTTCAACAAAAAAATTGTACTTTTAGTAACTTCAGGCACCTTATTATACCATCAGCCTGAAACTCCATTATGCCTCCCTCCTTCCCTTCTAGATGTTCAAGTCCTAATTCTTCATGACCTTGGGCCTTAAACTAGTAGTAGGTTTTCCATACATTGAAATGACACTTTACAATATTAAAGTGTGATTTAGGTATTACTCACTCTCTTGCTTTCATTTATTAATATTACCATTTTTTTTTCTGATTGGCTTTCTTGAGAGATGAAATGGCTCAGGGCTATAGTCAGTGAATCACAGTTCATGAGGGTATTCATGGTCAAATATATACCAAGTCTGAATTTTCTGCCATTGGGAACTGTGGTTTTAAGATTGAGTTTGTCATACACCAAACACGCAAAAAGAAAACAATCTTCATGGAGCTTCAGGTTTGATTGTCAGAGTCTGGTTTTTGAAGTGGCAATTTCCTGCTTCCACGTTATAGGACAATATTTTGTTTACCCAGAAATGTTAAGACCAACTGCAATTCCAGAGGGTCCTATGCTTATAATGTAAGGTTTGAATGACTTGTCAAAAGTGCTAAGCTCCAGATTTAGTTTCACGAGAGACTTTGATTTTCCCAAAGTGGTACTCTGAGCCTTTGAAATAACTTTACTTTGCTCATCGGGTTTCCCTACAGAGTATACAGGCTTTGTGGTAGGCATTTTGATCCCCAAAGGAATGCCTTTTAAAAATGCCAAGCCAGCACAAATCCCAAAGCTTAAAAGTGCCTGCTGTTCTACTACTACTATTGTGTGTCTAGTTGAAGTTTCCTTTATGTACCTCAAAGAGATGGAAATGAATCATAAAACTGTATCAAGGGGTGAGGTAAAATAGGAGGAAAGATTACATCTCATTGGTCCTTTTATTCTTGAGCTCTAGTTCCTAGACTTTCGGACAAGTAGAGTGAGAAGAAAGATGTCACCTGCTGTCTTGTTGAAAGAGCTGTGGATCCTGGTGTTCAGGTGCAAGCCCTAGGCTGAATACACCACAGCTAAATCTTGGGATTGTCTTAGTTCTCTGCTAGCAGAGAGGAATGTAGGTGTGCATTTTTAGGGCATGTAATTTGGATAGGAGAAAAAGATAAAAATGGCTTTAGGCTTATTGTGGACACAGAGAGATTTGACAGGACAATAAAAAGTCTTAAGACTTTATGGGATCATTTCCATTCTTGCTGCTGTGTATATTTGGGGCCTTGTTGAATGATTCTTCCCTGTGTTGTTGAGAGAAGAATGTTGGACCAGAAATCCATAGAACTTGGTTTGAATTGTTGCTTCAACACTCCTTAGCTCTGTGACTTTGGCCAAATTACTTAGTTCTTCTAGTTATGGTTTTTCCTTTTCAATAGGACAGATTTGACAATCTCAATATTTTGTGTCTCATTTTATATTTCACAGGACTATTGTGAGGCTCAAATAAGATAATGGATGATGTAGGCTTTAGTAATCCACAAAGCACTAAATAAATGTAAGAAATTATTGGAATTGCTTCATAGAAGTTTGGTCCAGCAAATCTTTGGTACTTTTTCCAATGTTTATATAAATATATTGTCTCATCATGTCTTTGCATAGTGAGATTTCAGCTTCTAAGAGACACACTCACAACACTGAGAACCTGGAACTAGGAGAGCAGCCTGGTCTGAGATTATCCCTGGTGACGAGATTTTACCAACAGAGTGTTCGGATTTCAGACATTCTATTTCGTTCACATTTTGGATTGGGTACCATGTGCCAAAGGAAAGTGCTATACCCTAACAGACTCCTACTATTTTCAAGAAGGCCCTACCTCAGAAGCCATATACAGAACAGTAATGTATATATGCATGTAATACTTTTCTCTCCTTCCTTCTTTCCTTCATTCCTGCCACAAACAGCTGTGTATTTACAATATATCTATATGAATAAAAGAAATATTTATTCTAGTGATCAAATTTGTTTGTAGAAGTCAGAATTTTGTTATCATGAGATCCTTTTAAGTCTTTAAAAATGGGATATCTGATATCCGTTTAGTTTTCAATTTATCCATTCATTGAAGGAAAGACAATCTATTTCAGTAGAAACAACACGGAAATAGGAGTAAGATTTAGGTACACTGATTTTTCTTTTGGCCATTTGCTTCCTTCCTGAGGCACGAGAAATAATCTGTAAAGAGGTGAAAGGATCTGCTTAGGATGGGCTAGGATTTGTGGAATGGAAAGTCCTTTTATTCCGTCAATAGGGTGGGTGGAGAAAGAGTGTACTCTATTTGTGTGCATCACACCTCTATAAAGTGAAGCATGTCATTCTAACTGTCTCAATAATACCCTTTGTTCTTATAGTCAAGATTCTCGCTCAGGATAGATAATAAAAAAAGAAGAGAAAACCCACACCACATACCAGTTTAACCCAATCTTTTATTCAAAAATATATGAATGAATAAACATGAGTCATTGGGAAGATATTTAATCAAAGCCAACAGCGCAAATAAAAGATGACTAAAAAGGAGGAGGAAAAAAAAGAAAAGAACAGCTGGCCCTGGAGAAATCAACAGAATTGATGGAAGAAAATATAACTTTAAATCCATTTTGTCAAAATTCTTAGAGCAATCCAAGAAGATTTTTTTCATAAAACAAACCAATATGCTCTTTTTAGAAAAGATAAAGCCCAAAAAGAAAGAATTCATGTAAATTTAAAATATTGGCCAAATTTTAAAAAAATCAACCACAGAAAAAGTTCAAGTAAATCTCACAAAATATTATTCAAACAAAGATGAAAAGCTTGACAGGAAAGATGAGAGACATAGAAAGACAACATCCATCTAAATGAAAATAAAGGGGAAGAAATTTTGAAGAAACTGCAGAAGAAATATATGCAGTACTGAGAGGGATATTAAAAAAAGACAGAATGTAGTAAAATTTTATAACCCTAAGTAAAAAAAGAAGGTCTAAAAATTTCCATAGAGTAAAACAAAGAAACAATACTCAAATTGGGCACCTATCAATTAGCAAACACCAGATGATATCAGACTTCTCATCAGCAAATGAGCTGTTAGAAGACAGTGGCCTTAAATGTTCTGAGAAAAAAATGTTGCAAACCTAGAAATCTCTGTGCAGTCGGCCATGATTATCCCCAGGTTCTTCATCTGCAGATTTGACCAACTGAGGATTGAAAATATTTGGGAAAAAAATAAATAAATATAAAATAGTAAAAAATAATATAAGTAAACAATGTAACAACTATTTACATAGCATTTACATAGTATTAGGTATTATAAGTAAGCTAGAGATGATTTAAAGTAAACAGAAGGATGTGTGTAGTTTATGTGCAAATACTATGTCATTTTATATAAGGAACTTGAGCATCTAGGGATGTTGGTATCCACAAGGGTCCTGGAACCAATCCCCTGTACCTACAGAGGTCTGTACATCAATTACCATTCAAGTGTACTTGATAAGTAAAGATTTCTTCAGACATTCAAGGACCCAAAAAGTTTATATATGAGGGTATATTTAGGCAAAATGAGAATGAAATCCAAGAAAGAGAAAAAGAAGTGGGAAATGGTCTTCAATGCTTATTTTGTATGTTAAGTCCATACATGCACATAAACAAACAAAAGCTTATCATCTGCCATTGGACATACTGACAATGGCACTTTTACCCTGCCTTAGTAATCATGGAAAAGACTTGAATTCTCTTAGACTAAAGAGATGTTATGGAAATGACTCAGATACTTTTTATTTTTTCCTCAACAAACCATATATTTCTTGGTAAATCCAATTTCTTAATTTTTATGCTCACTTATGAGCCAAATCAGTGTTGCAAATGGCAACAGCCAATCCTTGCTGTACGAAAACCAGCTGATAAATTTCACAACTACTCTTCAATTGCTTGTTAAAATTTTAAGAAATAATCAGATACAATTGGACTGAAAAATGAATAAATAGCTAGGGGTTATTCTGATCAACAACTTTCCAATGTTTAAGAAACTATTAATTTAGTCAAAAAAAACCACTCGAAATTGTCATCATGGGAAATACATATCACCTCACTTCCAGAGCACCAGAACAGATGTTCTATTTGTTGACAAGTATGTAGAAACTAAGGGGAAAAAAGGCATGAGGTGGCATGTTGCTAGTCTTAACTATACCAGAGCTCTGACTCTGAAATCATGTATGTTAATCTTATTTTAATGACTATACTTTAGTTAGGAGCAAAGCAAGTTATCTAGCTTAAATGACAGATTTGGGGCCTCTTGCTTTAGCTTTGGTCAAACCCGAATGAAAAAAATATAGCCTACAGTGTCTGGAGGGAAGGTAATTTTATCTAACACCTCAGCATCTAGGCCAGGGGTGGGGAACCTGCAGCCTTAAGGCCACAAGTGGCCTTCTAGGTCCTTAAGTGTGGACTCTTGACTGAATCCAAATTTTACAGAACAAATCCTTTTACTTTTATTCATGCATTTTTGTTCATCTTTTATATTTGTTTTATTTTTAAAATGAACATATTTAAAATACCAAAGAATAAAATAAGTTTAAGTGAGAAATAATTCCAGATTGACCAGCACAATTAGAATATTAGGAAGCCATAGGGCTAAATTGACAGCTGCTACATTCATGATTTACTTCTAACTTCCCTCGCCTGACTGGTGCCACTACCGCAAGAGGCTGGTTGGCAAAAGTTTATGGGGTTGAGTACTCCAGTCTGTTATCAGCTTTTGACAACTGTGCACTGTGTTTCTGTTTGAAGTAGAATTTGTAAATAGTTGTGCAGCTCAAGAGTAATTTTTAATTCTGTCTGCTTAACAGCCCATGATGTCAAAGAAGACTAAGAGAACGCTGAAGGAAGAAAACAGATTTTTTAATGAGGGTTGGGAATTGCAATATTATTTTGTTCCTGCTAAAGATAAGATGATTTGCTTGCTTCGTGATAATGCAATATCAGCATTAAAGAAATTCAATGCTTATCAGCATTATAACACTCATTAGGACCATGAATATTTTAAATTAGAGGGAAAGGTGCAAAATGTTGTATTGCAGAAATTAAAAGATGAAAAGCAAAAGCAAAGACAATTCTTTCAAGCAGCAATAAGACCTAGAAATAATGCCATGGAAGCAACTTAGAAAGTAGCTTATATACTCAGGAAAAAAGGGAAGCCATTCAGTGATATAGAAATTGTGAAAGAATGCATTATCGAAGTTGTAGGATACTTGGACCCTGATAACATTTCAAAGTACAAACAACTGCCTCTTTCAAGGAGAACCATAATTGATTGGCAGCATGAATTAGCCTTCAACTTAACAGAACAACTTCATACAATACCCCAAAAGGAAAATATATATCATTTAATCCCTTCAGATGAATCAACTGATACTACTGACCTGGCACAGGTTTTATACTTCATTCGGATCATAACAGAACATTTTCTTTGCTACAAAGAGTTACTTGCTTTGGGCACACTTGTGAACAGAACACAGGGAACAGATACCTTTAACAAATTTCATTTCATGAAGCTGGACTGATTTTGGTAAATTTAGTAAGTGTATGTACAGACAGTGCACCTTCCATGACAGGAAAACATAAGGGGTTTATTGCACAGATAAAAAAGGTATCAACAGATCCAGATGTTCTCATTTCTTTTCATTGTATCTTGCATCAGAAAAATCTCTGTGCTAAAGCTACTATTTTAAGTGACACTTTGCAACAAGTTATAAGTATTTTTAACTATATTAGTGCAAATGCAAGATGGCATCATCAGTCTCGTAACATGCTAAATTTGAACGATGAGGTATTCAGTGTGGATTTGCCATATCATTCTGACGTGCATTGGTTATCACAGGGACAGGTGTTAGCCAAAATTTTATCTCTGTGAGAACAGATAGTTAAATTTTATGAGGAACAGAATCAGCAATGTGAATTATTGAAAGAAGATTTCTATAGGAATGCAATATTTCTGTGTGACATCATGTCAAATCAAAATGACTTGAATATTTCTTTGTAAGGTAAAACTAAGTCCATATATGATATGAATATGTCATGTATATATATGTGGCAAAAAATCCAAGCATTTCGGAAAAAGCTGTTTTCAAAATACTTCTTCAAAAGGAAATTTTGGATGAACATTTTCCCCAGTTATCAAAGGTCACTGATGAGCAGGATGATATATGCGAATCATTTGAAGAATACGCAACTATTATAGACCTATTGATTGGAGAATATAATGAAAAGTTCACTGACTTTGAGAATCATGACATCAGACTCAAATTAGCATTTCAGCCTCACCTAGTTGATATCACCAAGGCACTTAAGGAACTACAGATAGAATTGACTGAACTCTCAGTAGATGACATTTTAAAATCATTGTTTGATTCCAAGAAAGATACAGTTGAAATATGGAAAAATGTAGTAGAATACCCACACCTTCTGCAACATGTCCAAAAAATGCTTTCTTGCTTTTCAACCACTTATTGCTGCGAATCTACATTCTCCGACCTAACCCAAATCAAGATGCCCTTAAGGTCACAAATGACTGATACCCATCTAGAGGATCAACTGAAACTGTGAACCTCCATGCTGCAACCAAATATTCAAATACTTTCCAACAAAAAGCAGACACAACAACGTCATTAAAAGGTTAGTTAACTTTAAAATAAAAAAAGTTTTCATTTTTCGAAATTATTAAGTACATAGTAGTTAGATTTTTGCAAAATAATGTACATTTTTAAGTATATCTTATTGAAGTTTCTTAAATGTGGTCTTATTTGGTTACAGCTAAACTAATATAGCCTTCCAACATGAAAATGTTCCCCACCCCTGATCTAGGTTAACGAACTACGACATGCATGCAAATCCTCTTCCAACAATTATGCGTTTAGCACTGCCTGAGTTCCAAGCTGTCTACTATCATGTTCATGCAAACAGTGATCAAAACAGGTGATGTATTTTACCCTAATGGGGCTTAAATTCTAGTAGTAGAATATAGAAAAAGCAAAGTATATGATCTATTAGATGGCAATAAATGCTATAGAAAAAACAAAAGAAGTAAAACAGAGAGTGCTGGAGACTTTGGTTCAATTTTTAAGAGGGTAGTCAGTGAAAAAGTGTCATTTAAACAAAGATCTTCAAAAGGTAAAGAAAGGAGTCATGTGGGTAGCTGGGCAGAAATAACAGTGAATGCAAAAGCTGGTTTGTGCCAGGAATACCAGGAAGTCCAGTGTGGCTCCAGCACAATGAGTGAGGGGATGAGTATTCTGACATAAAATCACAGAATTAAGGGCAGGTAGTAGGTTAAATAGGACTTGATAGTTCTATGCATTCAACATGGTAGCCACTAGCCACATGTGGCTATTGAGCCTTTGGGTGTTTGTCTGAATAAAGGTGTGTCATTAGCATAAAATACACACTGGATTTTGAAGGCTTAGTATAAAAAAAGAATACTAATTATCTCATTAATACTTTTCTATATTGATTACATGTTGGCATGATAATATGTTGGATATATTGGGTTAAATAGAATACACTGAAAATTAATTGACCTGCTTCTTTTTATTTTTTAGGGTGATTATTAGAAAAATTGTGGCTAACTTTATATTTCTATTGGACTGCATTATTGTAGACAATTGTAAAAATTTTACCTTTTACTCATAGGGAATTAGGGAGTCCCTGGAAGGTTACATGGTAAGGAGTAGCCTGATTTAACTTACCTTTTAAAAGGATCACTTTGGCTGCTGTCCTGAGAACAGACTATAGAGGTATGAAGGGCAAGGTGACTACTGAGGAGACAACTTCAATAATCTAGGCAAGAGGTGATACACCTTGGACCACAGGGGAAGCAGTGAGGACTCTGCATAATTTTCAAATGTGTGTTTAGGAGCAGTTGGTAGTGAATTGGATGTGGAATTTGGAAGGAACCAAAGATGAGGACAAAGTTTCTGATCTAAGGAGATTATAGGTCTGAAATTGTCTTAGTTAATTAAATTAAGATCAACTTCAGGAGAAACAGGTTTTATGGGGAAGATCGGAAGTTCAATTTTGTACTTCCTAAGTTGATATACTTAGGTTTTCCTAAAAATTTTAATGAATTATTTACATTCTGATGAGTAAGTTATTTAATCATATCCCTATTGTTGTTCATCAAAATCATTTGCTATTATAAATATTGCATCAATTAAAATACTTTTTTCTATATTTAGAATTATTCTATTTAACCTATTTTCCCACATGGTAATTACTGGGCCAAAGACAACAATATATTTAAATTTCTTGACTATACTGACAATTTGTTTTTCAAAAAGATTGTATAAATGTATACTTTCACCCACAATGCATAAATACGTGTGTTAATTTTTCTATACCATTACTAGCATAGTATAATATACTTTTAATAAAACTGCTAATTTTATAAGCAATTTTTAAAACTTTAAAATTTTTATTTCTTTTTAAAATAACTTTGAATTTGAACCTTGTTTCATATATTTGTGTAACCACTTCTTTTGAACATATTTTTTACTATTTAACTTTATTTGTGAAATTTTTCTAGATTGGTATATTCCCTCCTTTATTTCCAATTCTCCTGAGATCATTGATATATTAGATTGTTATTAAGTAATAATAGTAATAAACTTAATTAAGATCAACACAACATATTTAGTTGTCTGTATGGTAAACTGGTAATAACTTATTCCTCTATTTCACTAACTTTATAAATGTAGAGGTAGCCTAAGTAGATCTTTTTATTCCATTGTACTAGCATTGAAACATGCTGATTACCTAGGGCTGTTGTTTTTCTCCCTTTTGGAAATCTTAGGATCTGTAATAGACCCTGTTTTTATTACTGAGTGTCTAGTTTACCTCTTCTGAAACTAGAAACACATAATCCTAAATGGTTCTTAAGTTATAAGGCCAGGGGACAAAAATGCTATTACATTTGGGATATCTATTTAGTCTTTTATTTCTCCCTTCTCTCTACATAGTTTTCATGTTTTCTTTTTCTTTTTTACCTCCATTTGTGGCTCCCTACTCTTGATGCAGTGGCCAAGTCCTTGTGATGTTTTTAGAAGACACACATTTCAGGACTATAATATAGAAAAACATTTTTAGAGCGAAGCTCTTTCTTGGAATCCTAAAGACAAGATTTCCTTTCCCTTGGGCTGCAACATATTTTCTATGTCCAATACCAATTTTGTACATTCAAAAATATGGATTCTCTGATCCTGAATAGAGGGAAAGGTATTTATCAACAAACATCATTTGTGGAATATTTTTAGAGCTCATAATTATTACTTATGTGCTGTAGATTTTTCTATTCCACAGGTAAACCTGAAATGGCATGGATGTATACATCTCATTTGAGACCATATAGGCAGTATGGCCTAGTCACTCCATCCTCTGCCTATTACTAGATGTATTAGGTGAGTGAGTTTGGATATGATACTGAACTTCTCAACATCATTTTTATAATTTGTAAAATGGTAAATCATAATGGTATCCAATTTATAGGGATGTTATGAGGATTAAAAAGAGATAACTTCATATCAAGCATGTAGCACAGAGTCTAGCATATTTTAAGCAATCTGTAAATATCAGCTAGAGTGGTTATTCATTCAGGAAAGGTCATGCTGACTGAAGTTAGGTCATGCATTGCTGAGATTTCATGTTCTCTAAGCTAATTATTAGATGTTCTCAGCATTTCTCTGAACAAAGTAGAATATAAAATGCTATATTTAACTTTCCAAACATGAACTTTTTTGATTAGTTTTCTTTATTATTTTGCATATAATCATGCCTGGATATATTATCACACCCCTGGACAGAACATCATGCCTATCCCTCTCTTCCCCTGGGTAAACTGCAGGAAGGGAACTCTGGTCTGAATGAAAATTCCTAAAGAGAATTGTTGATCCAAACAGGGAATTGACTGGTCAAAATAATTCTAGCTGGTGGTGGCTATCTGTTTTTCTTATCAGTGCACCCCTGCATCTGGGAATTAGCTGCAGAGAATGAGGGTGGGCCAAAATATTTTCTTCTTCTGGGAGATCATCTGCCTTTCTCTGGTTGATGTGAGCTGTTTAAGAAAGTGTTCTTCAGCCCAACACCTACCTCCAAGACAAGAAAACTCCGCCTTTTGATATTCTCTCATTAAGTTTGCTGCTTACTAAGAATATTTTTTCTCAGTAGTATTTCAGAGAACTAATTTGTGTGCGTGTTTGTATGTGTGTATGTGAAAATAACCCAAATTTTATTACATCACATAACACAAAGAAAATTATAAAGTTAAAGGATGTGATAGTTTACACAAGTAAAAGGAGCACATATAGAAACTCAAAAATTTCTAGTTGCCTAATAGAAGGACCATCTATTATCCAGATAGAGATGTTTGAGAGTGAAATGGGTGCTCAAATAACAAAAAAAAAATTAAAAATTATATAATTATTACCTAGAGTTAGCCAAATTCAATGTTCAGGACACAGTCATACAGACTGCCAAATCTACCCAAGATTCTGAGACGAACTGCAGTGAGTTTGCCAACTGTGCCACCTGAGAGTACTGCTCCCACAAAACTGCCCTCTCTTCAGACAACAGCTGCAAGTTCAGGAGTTCTCAGACCACCCTCACTTCAGACCAACTGACTTCGGCGTTCCCACGACCATCCTCAGTTTTGATAATTAGGTAGAGACTAATTGTTTCATTGACTAAACTCAGGAAGGTGATATATTATGATTAGAGTTTTGTTAGCTAAAGGATACCAATTAGAACCAGGCAAAGGAAGACAAGCATAGTGCAAAGTTTGGAAGAGTTCTAAACATGAAGCTTCTGTCATCATCAGAGATGCAATATCTTCCCAGCATCAATGTCTGACAGCACTGAAAAGCGTATTGCCACCCAGAGAAGCTCACCCAGACCACTGGTGTTCAGAATTTATATTGGGGCCTGATCACATAGTGACTGTATGGCTGACCTTTGGTCTTGACCTCCCACCCCTAGAGGTAAGACTAATGTCTTTAGTATCTAGTGCCTCCAGAGGTTGGAACTGATATGCTATGGCTCAAAGCCCCCATCATAAATCACATTGTTAGGCTGTCCAATGGCCAAAGCTCCCAGGCAAACAAAGACAGTGCTACAAGGCAGGACATTCCAAGAACCTAGAGATCACCTTTCAGTAGCCTAGGGTAAAGACCAAACTTCTCTTTGAGTAAAGTTAATTTTTCACTACACAATTATGCATGAAGAAAGGGTTTTATCATATTGGCAGACATAAGAGAGTTCTACTCAAAAATTATTTTCAAAAATAAAATTATTCTGACAAAATAACATATACCTGTGTACATTAAAGCAAACAGAGCAAAATAAAACCTGTTTATACGGATTATCTGAACATTAAAAACAAACAAAAAAAGAATAATTATCTGTGATATATATTGGCACATTAATTAATTTCTTAGCCATTGGCATTTCCTGAAAAGTTTTTTATGAATTTTTTTCTTATTTTTTTCATAAAATTAATTTCAACATTTTTCAAAGTGTGATTTTATATTGAATAAATTTGAAATTTTATTCACTTTCAACTAACTCCTGTGTGTACTATAATATTTTATCCTTATAGTCCATTTCTTCCCGGGGTATTTTCATTTATTTTCCTCCCCTTATTGCACTGGGTAAGTCTTATTTTAGCTTAATGTGATGTCAGCTGAAGGGTGATGAGACTGAATAACATGCCTTATTCCTAATCTTAGCAGTGAAGCATTCGGTCTTTCACCATTAACCATTATGTTAGTTGTAGGTTTTTATTGTGGAGGTTCTTTGCAATAGTTTAGGAAGTTCCCTTCTGTTCTTAGTTTGTTAAACTTTTTATCATGAATGACTCTCGTATTTTGTCAAATGCTTTTTCTGCATCTACTATGATTAGGTGGGATTTTTTTCTTTAGACTGTTTAGTATGGTGTATTTGTTGTGATGTATCATTTCTTTTATATATTGCTGGACTCAATTTGCTAATATTTGGTTGAGGATTTTTGTGTCCTTGTTTTAATGGGATATTTGTCTGTAGTTTTCTTATAATGTCTTTTTCTGGTTTTGGTATCAGAGTAACTCTGACTTTATAAAATGAATTGGGAAGTATTCCCTCCTTGTCAATTTCCTCAAAAAATTTTGATAGAATTGGCATTGTTTCTTCTTTAAATGTTTCTTAGAGTTAGCCATCAAAACCATCTGGGGCTAGAAATTTCTTTTTCAGATTTGTAACAACAGATATAATACCTTTAATACGTTAGGGTTATTCATATTATTTAATTAATCTTGGGTGAGTTTGGTGGGATGTAGTTTTGAGGAACTATTCCATTTTATCCAAATTGTTAAACTTAAGTATGTAGAATTCATTTTAGTATTCCTTTATCACTGTTAATATCTGTGGTGTCTGCAGTTACAGCCTTTATTTCATTGCTGAGATTTGTAATTAGCTTGTCTCTTTTTTCCTTCTCAATCTTGCTAGATATTTAATCTATCCATATTTTAAGAATCTGATTTCAGTTTAATTAATATTTTCTAATGTTTTCCTGTTTTCAACTTGTTGATTTTCCTCTTATCTTAATTATTTCTTTTCTTCTGCTTGCTTTGTGTTTATTTTCCTCTTCTCTGGTTTCATGAAGGGATGCTTATGTTATAGATTTGAGACTTTTCATCATTTCTAACATAAACATTTAATGCTATAAACATTCCTATCACCACTGCTTTAACTGCAACTTATAAGTTTTTACATGTTATATTTTCATTTTTATTCAATTCAAAAAATTTTCTGATTTCCTTTGAGACTTTTTCTCTGGCTTATGGATAATTGAGAATAGTGTGGTTTAATGTCTAGGTGTTTGTAGATTTTCATGTTATCCTTCTAAATAATACTTCTGATTGCATCATGGCCAGAGAAGATACTTTATATGATTTCAATTCTTTTAAATTTGTTAAGGTTTATTTTGTGACCTACCATATTATCTGTCTTGGTGAAAATTTCTTGTGCATTTGATACCAATGTGTATTCTGCTGTGTTGAGTGGAGTATTCTATAATATCAATTAAATCCTGTGAGTTGATGTTGTTCAGTTCTATATTTTTGCTTTTTGTCACTTTTTCTCCATTACTGAGAGAGTATTGGCATCTCCAATTATGACTGTGGATTTGTCTATTTGTTCTTTCAGCACTGTCAGTTTATACTTCTTTTATTTTGAAACTTTTTTTTTAAGGACATAGACATTTATACTTGTCACGCTTTTTTGGTGAATTAACTCTCTTATCTATCTGTATTTTTTATCCCTATTCATTTTCATTTCCATAATACCTACTTTGTGTGATATCAGTAGAGCCATCTAGCCTTTTTTAGTTTCACGTTTGCTTGGTATTTGCTTTTTATCCTTTCATTTATTTATTATTTTATTTCAAAATATTAAGGGGGTACGAATGTTTTTGTTACATGGATACACAGTATAATCCTGAAGTCAGGGCTTTCAGTGTGCTCATCACCAGGATAGCGTTCATTGTACCTGGGAGGGTAAGTTTTATCCCTCCCGCCCCTCCCACCTTCCATCCTTCTCAGTTTCCAATGTCCTTTACTGGTCTCCAGTTGCATCCATGTTGCTGCAAAAGATATTATTTCATTCCTTTTTATGGCTGAGTAGTACTCCGTGGTATATTTATACATTTTCTTTATCTATTCATGAATTTATGGGCACTTAGGTTGATTCCACACCATTGCAATTGTGAATTGTGCTGTGATAAACATTTGGTTGTAGGTGTCTTTTTGATAAAATGATTTCTTTTCCTTTGGGTAGGTACCCAGTAGTGGGATTGCTGGGTCAAATGGTAGGTCTGCTGTTAGCTTTTTGAGGAATCTCCAAACCATTTTCTTCAGGGGTTGTACTAGTTTGCAGTCCCACTAATAGTGTATAAGCATTCCTTTTTATCTGCATCCACACCAGCATTTGTTGTTTTTTGACTTTTAATAATGGCCATTCTGACAGGGGTGAGGTGGTACCGCACTCTAGTTTTAATTTGCATTTCCCTGATGATTAGTGATGTTGAATATTTTTTCATATTTTTTTTGCCATTTGTCTATCTTCTTCTGAAAAAAAGCTGTTTATGTCTTTTGCCCACTTTTTGATGGGCTTGTTTGTTTTTTCTTGCAGAATTGTTTGAGTTCTATGTAGATTCTGGATATTAGTCCTTTGTTGGGTGTATAGTATGCAAATATTTTCTCAAATTCTGTGGGTTGCCTGTTTACTCTGTTGATTATTTCCTTTGCTGTGCAGAAGCTATTTAATTTAATTGTGTCATTTATTGATTTTTTAGCTGCTGTATTTGCCTTTGGGGTCTTAGTCATAAATTCTTTACCTGGGCCTATGTATTCAAGAATTTTCCCTGCATTTTCTTCTAGAATTTTTATGGTTTCATGCCTTACATTTAAATCTTTAATCCACCTTGAATTAATTTTTGTATGTGGCCAGAGACAGGGATCTAGATTTATTCTTCTGCATGTGGCTGTCCAATTTTCCCAGCACCATTTATTGAATAGGGCTTCCTTTCCCCAGTGTATGGTTTTGTCTATTTGTTGAGGACAGGTGGTCCTAGCTATATGCTTTTATTTCTGGGTTGTATATTCTGTTCAATTGGTCTATGTGTCTACCTTTATACTAGTACCATGCTGTTTTGGGTACTATAGCCTTGTGGTATTATTTAAAGTCAGGCAATGTGATGCCTCCAGATTTGTTCTTTTTGCTTAAGTTTCCTTTGGCTATTTGGCTCATTTTTTGGTTCCAAATGAAGCTCAGGATTATTTTTTCTAGATCTGTGAAATAAGACATATAAGACATTGGTATTTTGATAAGAATTGCATTGAATCTGTAAATCACTTTGGCTAGTATGGACATTTTAATAATGTTGATTCTACCAATCCATGAGCATGGGGTGTTTTTCCATTTGATTGTGTCATCTACGATTTCTTTCATGAGTGTTTTGTGGTTCTACCTATAGAGATCTTTCACCCCCTTGGTTAAGTGTATCCATAAGTATTTTATTTTCTTTGTAACTATAATAAATGGCATTGATTGCTCTGGCAGGATAGGGGCTGATGCACTGAGAGCCTGTGATGTAGCTGTTCTGTATTGTCCTGTTCCCTTTTGGTTGTCACAGTCTATGTCAGTGCTGGGGGATCTTTGTGTGGAGTGGTGGGTGGTCCCCAGGCCACTGTTGGAAGCTCGAGTAGTGGGCTGTGTGAGTTCCTTTTCATGGTGGTGGGCATTGTGGGAGATTGCTCTGCCTTGGATTTCCCCTTGGCAGTGGCAATGACCACTGGGTGATGCTATCTAGGTGGTGGCCGTGGGTATCAGGGCGGCAGGTATTTACACCAAGGTCCAGGTGTAATGGTGGTGGGAGGCAGCTCATGGCTAGCAGGTCTGTGGTGACATGCTGGACCACAGGCATGGTGTTGCGTGGGACCACAGAGGTATGATCTACCAGGCAGTACATGTGGCTGCTAAGGCCAGGCTGTTGGATGGCAGGGGTCTCTCCTCATGTAGGTCCCACCAAAGCTGTCACTATGGGACTTCCTGAGTTGTGTAAGTGCCCACTGTGCTTGAATTCTCTGATTTGGGGGGTGCTTGGTTCCCAGTCATGGAACACGTGAGAGCTTCTACTCTCCCTGTTCCTTCCCTGGCCCAGCAGGGATGATGTGGAGGCAGTTGTAGTCAAGCCTATCCCTATGTAGACTGGGTGCTCTGGACCTGAGAGCTCAGAATGGCATCAGTTGCAGCAACCCAGGAATGGAAGCCAGCAGGTCCCTGCTGAGCCTGCTGTCTTCTACAATGTTACTGCAGTCTCCAGGCAGTTCCATGATCTGTATGGAGGCCTGCAGTGGTGGTGAAGGCCCCTATATAGCTTGAGTTGCAGTGTCTGTGGGGGGAGAGTTGAGTCCCAGGGCTCTCTCCTGTGTCCCATCCCCACATATGTACACCTCCCTCAGGTACCTTCCGATCTTGCTGAGTGGATCTCCCAGTCTTCCTCTGCTTCACTTTGAGTGTCTCCTGTCACTTCTCTGATGATTTACAATGCTCTCTCCAAGAAGGTCTATCTGTATGGTGGCATCTACTTGCAACTTTTAATCCTCTCCTGGAGAGTGGCATGTGTGGGCTTCTTCTAGTCTGCCATCTTGGCACCTTCTGGCTTTTACTTTTATTTTTAACATACTCACATCATTATATTTGAAGTTGGTTTCTTATAGATAGGTTATAGAATGATCATGTTTCAATGTCCTTTCCAATAATTTATTTCTTTTAATTGGGATATTTAGACCAATTATATTTAATGTATATATAGACATGCCTGGAATTAGGCCTACTAACTTATTATTTATTTTGGCTATTAACTTTGTTTTAATTCTTGCTACTCTTTTCCTGCACTCTCCTTCATTGTTTGGATATTTTAACTACTCTATTTTAATTTATCTATTGTAATTTATCTATTGTGATATCTCTGTATGTATAAACATTTTTATTGGTTTATCTTGGGATTATAAAATACATAGTTAACTTTTCACGGTATAATTAGAATCACTATTTTACCACTTTGATTGGAAGTAGAAACATTACCACCATATAGGTCCCTGATCTTATCTCCTTTATGCTATGGTTTCCCACATATAATACCTACATACATTGAAAACCCCATCAGATAATCTTATACTTTTTGCTTTCAACCCTCAATCATATTTTAAAGAACCTAGGAAGAGAAGAATATTCTATTACATATAAAATATAATATATAGTGAAAGTATGCATTACTAAGATATTAATCAATTCTGTTCCTCTTCCTTCATTCCTAATATTTCAGATTTCTTTCTGGTATCATTTCCCTTCTGTCTAAAGAACTTCCTTTAGCAATGCTTTTCGAGCAAGTTTGTGGGCAATAAATTCTCTTAGTTTTCTTTATCTGAGAAATTATTTATTTCATCTTCATAATGAAGGATATTTTCACTGGATATAAGGGTTGACATGAGTTGACTGGTTTTTTTCCCTTGAAAAATGTGCTACTCCTTTCTGACCTCTAGAGTTTCTTATGAGATCTGTAGCCATTTTAATTTGTTTCTTTATAACAATTTGTCGTATTCTTCTAGCTCTTTATAAGACTTTACTTTTTTTGTTTTTCAGGAGTTTAGTTATAATATGTCTGGGCAAGTATTTCTTTTTGTCCTATTTGGAGTTTGCTCAAGATCTTAAAACTGTAGGTGTATATCTTTCACTAAACTTGGCAAGTTTTCAGTCATTATTTATTCAAACATTTGTTTCAGCTCCATTCTCTTCCCTTTAATTTCTGGTATTCCAATGATACATATATTAGACATTTTGCTGATATCTCACAAGTCCCTGATGCTCTGCTAATGTTTTTATTGACATATAATTTATAAATGATAAAACCCACCCTGTGTAGTTACCTTTATCATGATCTTTATTTCTTCATGTGAAACTGAGTTACTGTTAAGTGTCTTTTCATTTTAGCCAGAGAGATTCCCTTTAATATTTCTTGTCAGGCAATTCTGCTAGAGGCAAACTTTCTCAGCCTTGGTTTATCTGAAAATGTCTTTATTTCTCCTTCATGTTTAATGGAAAGTTTGTTTTATTATAATATATAGAATTCTTGGTTCACAGTCTCTTTTCCCCCCAGGACTTTGAATGTCATCCCATGGGAAATCAGATGTTAATCTTATTAAAGATCCCTTTCATATGATATTCACTTTTCTTGCACTGCATTAAAGATTCTTTCTTTGTCTTTGTCTTTTGATGTTTGATTATGAGGTATCTTAGTGATGATCTCATTGAATTTATCCTAATTGGAGTTTGTTGAGCTTCTTGGTATATGGGTTAACATTTTCCATCAAATTTTGGAAGTTTTTGGTTATTATTTCTTAAAATATTCTTTCTACCCCTTCCTCTCTCCTCTCTTTCTGGGACTACCATTATGTGTGTGCTTAATATTCCACTCATCTCTGAGACTTTTTTCATTTTTCTTTATTCTTTATTTTTTTCTGTTAGTAAAATCTCAATCAATGTATTTTCAAGTTTGTTGGATTCTTTCTTCTACCTGCTCAAATATACTGTTGAGCCCCTCTAGTGAATTTTTTATTACAGATATTGTTACTCTTCAACTTTAGAATTTTTATTTGGATCTCTTAAATAATTTCTGGCTCTATTGATATTCTCTATTTGGTTAGACATCATTGTCATAATTTTCTTTACTTGTGTAATATAATCTCCCTTAACACTTTGAACATACTTAAAATAGCTAATAATATTTGTTTGGTAAGTCCAACATCTGAGCTACCTCAGGGAAAATTTCTGTTGACTAATTTTCTTCTTCCAACCTGTGTATTGGCTGTACATTTTTGTTTCTTTGCATGTGTCATAAATTTTCACTGAAAACTTAATATTACAAATAATATAATGCAGTAATTATGGAAATAAGAGTCCCCTCTCCATTCATAGTTTGTGGTTTTTGTTTGTTGTCATTGTTTGTTTAGTGACTTTTTGGAAGTAATTCTATAAAATCTATATTTTTGTCATGTGTCACCACTGAAGTGCCTGGTCACTTAGGTTAAAGATTAGATGACTAATTATTGGACAAAGATTTACTTAAATGCCTGAAATTATTAAGTCTCCCAGTCTTTTCTGAGTGTCTCTATGTGCATTTTTGAGTACACCTCACCAATCAGCCAGGGCTGGCATTTGGGGTCTTGGATTTCAGGAGGCTTCCCACCATTCCATGATAATAATTTTTCACTATGCTTAAACTATTTGTGAAAACAATATTGTTTATTCTGAACGCCTGCTTTCCTTCTGAACATCTGGAATTTTGTTACATGCTAGGTAGAGAATGCCTGCATGACCAGCCCCCAACTCAAACCCAGGACGCTGAGCTTCTAGTGAGCTTTCCAGGCAGACAATATTTCATACATGTCACGTTAACTTGTTGCTGGGTTAAGTAAATACACCCTGTACAACGCCACAGAGAGAGGACTCTTAGAAATTTACATCTGGTTTCCTTCAGAATTGGCCCCATATATTTTGACCTTTGCCAATTTTGCTTTGAATCATTTTGCTGTAAAAAATCATAGCCGCGAGTACTGTATGCTGAGTCCTGTGAGTCTTCCTAGTGAATTATGGAACCTGGGAATGGTCTCAGTGACCCCAATACACTAGAACTCGCCTTTTTGGTCCTTCAGCTAGAAACTACCCAATTCTGTGATTTTGCCACATTGTTGTCCAAATGTTGGGAGCGAATGTAGATGCATACACACACAGAGAGAAAGAAAGTGTGTGTTGAAGAGAGAGAGAGAGAGAAGCAAAAGTGTTAGGTCCTGTCTTCATGGCATCACATTTCCATCTTGTGGAGAGGAAGATTCACCTGCATCAGTCTTTTAGACCCTGCAAACTCCTATTGGCCCAATTTCTAGCCTGTTTCTGAGTTGGCATCAATCAACTATTTTCTTTCTTGACCATAAACAAATTTTCTTGCTTCTTCTTGTGTTTTATACATTTTGATTTTATGTCAAACATTTTGTGTAAGAGAAGAATAAAACTAAAAGTAAATAATAATCACTCCCCCCAAATCTGGTGCCCTTATTCTGTTATGGGACTAAGGTTTGGTTTGAGTAAATATAATCTGAAGTAGATCTATTCTGAGATTACTTACAGCTCTAATTATGTCCAGTTTGCCACTAGTTTCAAATACTATGAGAGTAACTTCAGAACTTTCCCTTTAACAGGCTGGTGAAATTCTGGAGGTCTCTTTTTGCTTTATACCCAAGGTGCCAGCTTTCTGAACTGTGAGGATATCTTTGCATTAAAGGCAACCTTTTCTGGTATCTGTGGCCTTCTCTTTGCTTTTCATTCTTGCCTCCAGCTTTCTGGACTTTTGCGGATATCTTTATACTTTGATATCCTTCCACCAACCTTCAGAGGGCTACTTCAGTGCACAAAGAGAAGGACTAGTGTGACTCAGACAGATTTTTCTCAGGTTTTCTGCCCCACTTCGGCTTTTGGAGAGTAGCTGCAGTGCACTTAGTGAAGACCTAGAGTGCCTTAGAGAGATTTCTTTTAGCTCACCAGCCCTTCCCTTCACCTTTAGCAAGAAGGTGCTAAAGAAACTGCACCCTTCTGAATGATCTCTGTCAGTTCTACTTAGTTCTGCCCTCAGTCCTTGGCCTACAACACTCTTGTACTCAGTGACGGCCTATGAGAAAGAGTAGCAGATATGTGCAGACTAGCACTGTGGTGGGGGCTTTTTGGATTTCTAATCTGCAATATCAGACTATACATGCCCATTATAAGTTTGCTAAAATTTGGAGGTTTTTTTTTTTGTGACCCTATCTAAGGTATATTTCTCCTTCTCTTCCCTCTGTTCTGCCAGGGATGAAAGCAGCCATAGATCTCTTTGCTCCTAAATAGAGCTTTTTACTTTTTAAAATCCAATTCCTTAGGTTCCCTTACATATAGCCACTCATCAGCTTATGATTGGATTACATCTCAATAAACCCAACATAAAGTCCAAAAATCATATGTCAAACCATTCTAAGTCCAGATACTCTCCGACGTACAATGGGGATATGTCCCATAGTAAAGTTGAAAAATTGTAAACAAAACCATTGTAAGTCAAAGATCATCTGCATTCTGTTCTCTGATAGGTTAAAAACATGCTATTAATATAATTTTGTAGCTTATAGGGCTTACACCTATTGTTAGATTTGGGGCAACTGTCTCTTTGTACTTTGGGGAAATACTAAAAGTGCAAAGGGAATTGTTTTTATGAGATGTGATGTAGAGGGTACCCCAATGAAAGGAGAAAAGTCCCTGAACTCACCAAGTGGGCTCTTCATGTGGGAAAAGAATTCAAGAGTGAGCTAACTACTGACAGAAAGTTTATTGAGAAAGATAGACAATAGATCCTACTCTACAGACAGAGTGGGGGTCCTCTCCTGAGCAGAAGGGTGACTCTTTATGGGGCAATGGTAATATTTTTAAATGTTCAAAAATCCCGTTGGGACATAGCATTGTCTTGAGGTCAGGCCATAAAGGTTCATCATAAACTGATGGTAAGCACAGAAAGGTAAGCACAATTTGTAAGGCATCCAACTTAGTAATTCATCCATCCTCAGGTGATCCTGGGCTGGTGACTTGTTGGTGACTTCCTTGTTCGGGGTGATTAGGGTCAGGTATCGGTCAAAATGGCTGCACTCAGGCTTTCTTGACTTTCTTTTTTCTGCCTTATCCCTACATTAAATTGACAACTCACACCTTCCCAAAAGCAAATTTGTCCTCAGTTTTCTCTATCCTTGAACTTCATATAAATGGAATCATATATAATACAATGTTTTGTGTTCAACTTCATTTTCTCATTGTTAGTCTGTCGATTAATCTATTTGCTGCATGTAGCAGTATTGCATTCTTTTTATTATTGCATAGTACTCCAATGTATGATGTATTCACTCTGTTGCTTTCTAGATGGATGTTTGGAGTGTTTCCACTTTCAGGCAACAACTTCCAGTAACATCCTTTTCATGTCCTTTGGTGAACATATACACTCCATTCTTTTGGAAATGTATCTCCAAGTAGAAATGCTGGGTCAGAGGGTTGGCATATAATCAGCTTTGGTAGACATTACCAAACGATTTTCTAGTATGTTTTTATCAATATATACTCTCACCAGCAATGTTTGAGAATTCCAGTTGCTCTACAACACAACGAACATTTAGTTTTGTTAGTTTTTTTTTTTTAAATTTTAGTCATCTAGTGGGCATGTATTAGTATCTCAGTGTGCTTTAAATTTTCATTTCCTTAGTGAAAAATAATGTTAAGTTCTTTTTCATATACTTACTGGCTACTTGAATGTCATCTTTTGTGAAATAGTTACTTAGGGCCTTTGTCTATTTTAAAAATCAGATTTTTTTCTACTTAATGATTGGAAGAAGCTCTTTATATGTAATTGGAATAAGTACTTTTCAGATTTTCTTATTGTAAATGTCTTTTCCAGTCTGTGCCTTGCTTTTTCATTCTTTTCATGGTGTCTTTTAAAATAAATAACATATGATTTGTAACTTTTAATAATTAATGTTTTTATATATGTGCAAATGTGTGGAGTATATGTGTGTGTGTGCACACATGTGGAAGTTCATCTTATATGTTGTTCATCTTTACATTCATTAGGAAAACTAACCCAATGCTTCTTTTGTTTGTAATACTTTTAAAATTTTATACCTCTATATCCCTTAATGATTTAACATTTAATTTTTATTATCATATTAATAGCTTTTAAGGTTACTGAAGGAGCTCAGGGAATTTCACCAAAAAATATGACTCCATGGTATAAAGAGTATTATGAATTAAAGTCCCTTAGAGATCAACAGGCATAGGAAAGGCCTTTCCCTCTATCTTCATAAAAAACAGATGGACTCATCAAGAAGAACAATTACGTTTCCCTCCTTCCCTGTTATCTCAATATGTTTCAAGAAAGAAGATGAAGAATGCAACCAGACTTGGTCCAACCCATTTTAAAGATAATACCTGTCTCTAAGGTTAATTGAATTTCCAAAGAATCATTTACAAGTCAATCTGTTTCCCCCAATCCATTCATTCTCCCAAGTATTTATTCATCCTCCCTAGTAACCATTTATTGCCCCTCAAAAGAATTACCTGTATTCCTTATCTCCCCTGCCTCTCTAAAATGAGGGTACATGAACTTCTGGACCCCACTGGGATATGGGGTGATCACACTGTGATTTTCCCCGTATGCACAGTAAATAAATTTGTACTCTCTCTTGTTCATCTGCCTTATTGTGAGTTGATCTTTAGCAAACCTTCCATGGGCAAAGGGGAAGTTCTTCTCCCCCACATTACATTTTGGGAAACTGAGGAAGTAACTTTTCCAAGACTGCACACTAGTTGGTATTGGAGCAGACTTCATACCAATATCCTTTAATCCTGCTGATATTTATGTGTGCTTCCCATTAACAACTGCCTCTAAATAATAAATTAAGCATATCCACTGAAATGTTATTTTTTCCAGAGTCTTCTATGATCTGCTTTTTCATAATGCAGGCTATTCAGTTTTTTGGATAATCCTAATTGTTTTTCCATAAACTCCAAAAATTTCCACAAGTCTGAGGCTCTTTATCCTGACCTGACAGAGCTACAGAATAGACTCCTTGGGAATTGACAACTCATGTCTCCCAAAAAACACCCTTTTTTTTTTTAGCTCTCAAGTCTGGTTTTTTCATCTACTCAGCTGCAAAAGGAAAGAAGATGAATGCAGAGCAAGGCATCACAGAGGAGCACTGCACCAAAGAGGAAAACAGAATCTCCTGATTGTGGTATTAAACAAGCACTTGATTTTAGAAAAAACAACTTAGACAGGATATTTCAAATAACTTGGCAGAAGCTATTTTAAGTGATGCTATAAAATCTTTTATATTTTGTGTTAAATCATAAGTGATGTATAAATAACAACAGTGGGCATAAATATTTCTTAAAATGAAAATCAAAACTGCACTATTTTGATTGACTAGGATCTCACAGAGCTTTCTAGCTAAAATTAATACATGCATTTCAAATGTCATTTTACACTCTAAGCTAATAGCCACTAAACGCTGATGGGCTTAAACAAATTTATACTACCATGAATGCATATGAAAGCCTTGGAAATAATCAACATGATCATATCACAGAGATTCTATTTACTTTGTAGTTCCTTAGAAATCATATCTTCCATATCAACCATAAGGTATTTTAATGGGAATGGATATAAACGACAATAGAGTTACCATTTCCAGTCACACATTCTTGAAATATTGGAGTAAACTTTTTCATTGCCTTTCTAGAGTCTGATATCTAATCAGTTGCCAAATTCTGCTTATTTGGCAGTAGTAGTGAGAGGAAAGGAGATTTATCACTTATTCTTCCTTTCTTCAACTATAACTTTAAAGGAGGTACCATTATTGCGTCTTCGAGCAATCTCAAGAGTTCTGTTCTGATTCCCATATCTCCCAGCATTCTTTAATCTAATCCATTTTATGCCAAATGGTTAATTTTTCAACAATACTGACAAGATTCAGTTCTGGCTTTATTCAAAATCTCCCAGTGGTTTCCATTTTATTTAGACAATATATTTCAAGTTCTTTAGCCTTGTTACAGTAAGTTGGGCACTCTTCCCTGAGGCTGCATCAGAAGAATGAGGACAAGTGGTTTGAGGGGAAGGAAATAGAAATTTATTAATTTGCCAACAAATGAGGAGGCTGGCAGACTCCTGTCTCAAAGTACCAGTGTCCTGCTTCTGAGCAGAAGTACAGAGCTTTTAAAGGTTCTGATTAATCCCATCTTCTGCTAAGACAATCTCATGACCTCTGCCCAGATTAATCCCGTCTCCTGTGGCACAAAGAACAGAGGACATTCCCCTGCCCCTCCTGACCACTGGCCTGAGGCAGGGATGTAGGTCCTAGTTCTCCAGAAGGAGTGGGGGATGTTTTAAAGAGACAGAAAACATTTTTGCCATTTTTTCAAGCCATTTCTTCTGATACAGCCTGACATTCAATTTTCTACATGACCTGTCCCCAAATCATTTTTTTCAAACTTCTTTGTTCCATCATTCTTTTTATAAACTTTATATTCAGACCTTCTGTATCTAAGATTTTCACACTATGTACCATTGTTTATTGAAGTCTTCTGTAATAATGCTTTTAACCTTCCCACCCTGAAAACAACCTTGAAAAACATATTTCAATACTAGACTTCTTTTTATAAAGGATTTTAGCCACTTTTTTTCTTTTTGTCTTTTTAGAAATGGAGCCACTGTGTTGCCCAGGACAGAGTGCAGTGGCTTTTCACACACGTGATTATAGCACCCTACAGTCTTGAACTGCTGGGCTCAAGAGGTACTCCTGCATTTGCCTCTGGAGGGACTGTAGGTTTGTGCCACTGTACCTGGTAGATTTTAGCCATTTTATACACACACACACGCACACACAACCTACTGCCTAGCAGGCACTAAGGAAGATACTTCTGCTCTGGCAAGTATTAGTTGATATTAGAATGAAAGGACTGTGTGCCTGCTGTATTAATTTCCCTCTGGTGAAAGGAATCAACTTCTAACTCCTTTCTAAGCTGTCTTCTTTAAGATAGGGTGTTGTGTTCTGACCACAGGAGTAAATATCAGGATTCAATTAAATATATCAGATGAAAATGAGGAACCGCACATTAACTAAATTGAGAAATAGGGAGAGTGAGCTCATTTCTGTATTTTCTTCTGCGTTTTCATTTACTTAGACTTTCGTATCTATCCAATGCATTTACTTTTATATGGTATAATGAAACAGTTTCTCTGTAACAATCATAGATAGTATCAGTGAGCACATATGTTGTAAATTATTTGATGAGACCTCATTTAATCAAAAGTTTTGGGAATGTGATAGTTCACATAATTGAATTCTTCAGATAACTCAAATCTACCCTTTAAAATTTTCTTTTTACACAAACCTTTTGAAAATGGGTAACTCCATTGATTTTTAAGGCTCAGAGCATGGGTCAAGTTTTGGTTGATATTGGGTGATTACCATTATTAATAATCTATTGTGTTATTGTAGAACAATATAGTCCATCTATGTTGGCTTTAATATCATCTTCTCTAATCTTGGGAGTTCAGTTGGCATTTCTTTCATAATAATTTTGCCTTTCACTCTGAATATTTATTTTGTTCTCATTTTCCTTCTTTTTTCCTGTTTTTATCTTTTGTGAGCTGAAAGCAGATAGGAAAATAAAATCAATAATTATGTATTATGTAAAAAGGGCAAAATACTTTTATATAACAGTTTACAATTTGCAAAACACTTTAATATATTACTTTGTTTAATAATCAGAGCAGATATATATGGTAGATATCATTTTACAAATAAATAAATGGGAACTCAGAAAAGTAGATCACATTTTATAAGTCCATAGAGCCAGTAAGTTTTAGCTACACAACTTAAACCCTAAATTTTTGACTCCATGTACAATATATTTTGCATTGCAGGAAAGTTGTCTGTAATTTTCTGACTCTCAGTAGCCTTTTTAAAAAAAACTTAGGTTTAAAGCTATTTGAATAGTGATAAAGTCCCTCAATCTAAGGTCAATGACTAGATGTGTGGTTACTCTGCTGTTTTATCTTGCAAAAGTTACAATTTAGCTCTACTCACTATAAAATATGATCCTGGACACCTTTATAATCAGACATAGTTAATTTCTAAAAGACATAAAATACAGCTGTTTATATCGATTCAGGGTCTTCCAGTGACATGTTCATGGAGACACTTAAGGAATTCTTTTTGATAAACAATTACTGAAAAGAAAAAACACTAAGAACTTCCAGTAGCAGAGGTTCTTAGCTGAGTCCAAACTGAATTGACACACAGGAGGGGTTTAGGTTTGGGGGACTAAAAACTGAGAAGGAAGTAGGTCTCCACCTTCCCAACCCTCATCTGAGCTTGTGGCAGAGCAAACAAAAGGGACAGATGAGGATAATGGGAACATTGGCACAAGTTCTCCCTCCCCACTTAGAATGGATTTGATGTCTTACAAAGAAAAAGGTTGGTCTTGAAGTTGAAGACTCTACCTTCATCAAGTATTTTATAAGTGTGTGGACATAAGGGGTATTATTTAGCATTCCAGATGATAAAAAATGACTCCTTATTTGAATGAGGGAATTCTTCCTACTTTTACATGGACCTAAAATAATTGTAGCACTGAAAATCTAGTAGATTTTTTCTTACAGTGGCTTCTTGAAGAGCAGAGATTGATATTGTTGGGTCGTAGTTGTCTGTTCTTGGTTCTTGGTGTGCTCTTGGCTGAAGAATGACCAGACACACCAAAAGCAAGGTCAGCATGAAACAAAGTTTATTGAAGAAGGACAAGATAGATTTACAGAGTAAGAGCAAGATATAGGTTTACAGAGCAAGAGCAATATCCATTTGCCACAGACAACAAATGGCCCCCCTGTTGTAACAGAAGGGCTAAGGTTATGGTCTAGGGTCTTGTTTTATGGTGTCTGGATTGGGCCTTCCTCGTGGTTCAGAGGTCACCTGTGAACCACTTTGATGGACAGTTAACAACATGATAATTAGCCTTAGGTTACTGTAGGTCACTTTCCAAATCCTGTTGTGCCTGGGCTGAGGGGCCTGTGGGCTGAGGAATTCCCTGCATTCTTTTGCACATTAGCAGGGGTTCCTCCTTTCCCCTGCTGTGGCTCTCCTTTGTCCCTTGGAGAGCTGCCTAACGGTATTATAACAGAGGGAATGGGCTGAAAAAATGGAAAAAATGGCAAGAATGTTTTCAGTCTCTTTAAAATATCCCTCACTCCTTTTGGAGAACTAAAACCTGAATCCCTGTCTCAGGCCAGTGGTTGGGAGGGGCAGAGGAATGTCTTCTGTTCTTTGTGCTGCAGGAGATGGCTCAGTGGAACTGTCCCTGGGGGTGGAGGTCCAGGAGGTCTAGGTGGGCCTTCTGGGTGGGAGGATGTCATGAGATTGTCTTCGCTGAGATGGGAAAGATCAAAATGTAGCCTGAAGCTGAGAACCCACCCTTTGAAAGCTCTGTATTTCTGCTTATGATTAGGAAAATTGGTACTTTAAGATGGGAGTCTGCAATTTTCCTCATTTGCAGGAAAATTATTATAATAAATCACTCTTTCCTTCTCCTCAAATTACTTGTGCTCGTTCTTCTGATGTGGCCTTGGGGACAAGTGCTGAGCTTTTGAAAACAATATAAAAATGGGTTAAGTAAAGTAAGAGTATAAAAATAGAAAGAGAATTTTAAAACACCACTATGTTATGGTGATTATAGCTGACTTTCACTTGTAAGGCAAAGAAATGAGATTTATTTAAGGGACGGAAGGTCACACATGAGAACACGATGTGTGAAATGTGGAGGAAGAAGAAGTCAAGACAGGAAGGAGGGGATGTATGGGTGAAAAGAACTGGAATTTTGGTTTATTGATGAATATGGGACTTCATTAACATCCATAGGCAGCAGGGCCCCGGCAGCTGAATATTGTGGAATTTTTCTACTATATTAAAATGGAGTTTTTGAAATTGCTAAGGGATTAAAACAATGAACCAGGTTTCTTAGATTCCCTGTTTGAGGAAGATTCTAGAAAATAAGAGAAGACCATACTACTCAATGGCTAAATGTCTATTTGTTTTCTTCTCTGCTAGAAGATTAATCTTTAGGCTAGAGCAAATAGAGCAAATCGTCTGAAAGAAAAATTTTGTCCACCATATGTAAGATAATAATAGCTAGCTATTTTAATGCATTTAGGTTCCCAGCTGTAGAAAATTGTTGAAGATTGTACCAGGGAAGCCTAGAGAATCAGGTGGATGTCTGCAAACAAGTTTTATCTAGAGTGGTTTAGGTTTAAATACACTGAAGAAGAGCTGTCTCCTAGAAATCACAAAGCATTCAAGCAGAACAGAGGCCTAAATATCAGGTCTGACCTCATTTTAGAAATAGGGAAACTAACGCAAAGGGAGCAAAATTAATTTGACACAAGTAAGTCCTAAACAGAAGTATCAATCTCTTTTGACTTTTTGCTCAATATTTTTTTTCTTCTCTTTGTCACGTCCATGTTCTTAGGAGATAATGTCAAGCATTGCTTTTCTAAGATAAAATACACTAACTCCTAAAACCAAAGCTAATTATATTGATGCTAGATGGGGCAACTCTTTAGTATGAAGATAATTTAATTTGGTAGATTCTCATTTCATTGATGCTCTAATTTTGACCTAAACAACCAATAATTTTATCAATCACTGAACCAAATAGTAAGGATAACTCATCACCACATTAAATAAAGGGATTGGAGACAGAAAAATCAGGTTTCTTTTTGAACTTTATAATGCAAAGTAAGAAATAGCATACTAGGATTATAGATGTTTTTAAAGTTAAATCTTATAAAGGGACAGAACAGAGGGGGAAAGCAGGGTGCTAGAGAATAGCTATAACTGGTTAAAATGCATTTGACACTCGAAGCAAAAAGATGTTGTTAGTGTAGATTTTCTTTTTCTCAAAAAGTGATATATTTCCTTGGTGCTTTAATAACAACATTGCAGTATCTGTATTTCCCCAGGAATGTTTTATTCAAAAGAAGGTGCTCAATTGAATGCCTGTTAATAGGTTATACCTCATAAAGCAATAACTTATCTGGGTACATCAACAAAGGGAGTATAAAATTATGTAGTAAAACCTTCTGGTTGGACCAACTATCAAAGAACATAGTTTATGGCTTTGAAAATGGAAAATGAATTTATAGTTTGAAGTGTCAAGAAAGATAAGCTTGTACCTGAATATTTTGTGCCCAATTAACTGATAGCATGTTTCTATTTTTGTAAAAGTCTAGAATAACACTTGATATATATTATAAAAGGCTTTCTTAAATGTCCAAAAAATCAGATTATTATAGAGGCCTGATTTCTGTTTTGATAATTTTATTAAAAATATTCTGCAGTTTAAATTTAATTGACCAAATGTATATTGTGCATCCATTATGTGCCATACGTGGTTGTAGGGACTATTGGGAATGCAAACATGGTGACCACTTCTGAAGGGTTTATTACCAATGAGAAAAACACATACTAACTGGACATAAGACTAACAGTGATCTGTTGAAATAGATGCATGAATGGACATCAATTTTGACAAATGTCAAAAGATAAAGAAAGTTTAATCTCAGTTTTGGTGTTTTGGAAAGACTTTAAAGATAGACAGTGTTGGGAAAGTTGACTCTGAGGCAGGAAGTGAGCAGAGTACTCCAGGGAGAAATTGTGTTCAGAAATAGGAAAGTTCAAAGTGAGCTTGGGAACAGAGAAAGTAATTGGCTGAGGCTGCAGAAGGGAGAAATGGAGAGATACAAAATGATGCGGGGCTTCTGTATGGTGTTTCACTTCCTGTCACTGTCAACCAAGTAAATTCATTGCATGGCTGTTGTAGGAAATTGCACACATGAAGGCTCCAGAAACAGCACATGGAAAGGTCGTGAACCTTCAGATGAGCAATGGAAACAGTGAGCAATCCTGCCCTTTAGTCTTGCAGCTAATTAGTAGCAGAGACTTCTCCCTATCACTGGTTTCCTCCTTTACATTCCTCTATGTTTCTTGGGCAGCATTTATCTTAACTCAGTCTATCCTAGTTTCTGGTTATGTCAACTTTACCTTCACTTCCTATATTACCTGGTAGTTCATTCTTTGATATCTTATGTTCATACTGCTCACAAGTTACCTCTCACTGGAATATCCTTCATCCTTTGCTTGGCTTAGGCAGATACTTCTTATCCTTCAAGATTCATCTCCAATTACACTCTTTTGTGAAGGATTTTCTGACATCACATAGGCAGAATAAGTCTCTTAGTTCACCCCAAACTCCTAGAACATTCTGCATCACATACCTCTATAATACATGTATTTGTGCCAATTTCATAAGATATTAACTAAGAAGGTATAGCTGAGTGGGATCATTAAGATCAAATGCCTCATAGAGCATGTTAGCATCATCAAATTGAATTAAATAAATCATGGAACATGTCTACCTCTTCAACACAAGATGAGTCCCAGGAAAACAAGTCGCTCCACATCTCTCTGTTGCTAAGACTTACCCTAGTCTAGCCTGGCTACATATTGGCTAAAAAAAATGATTGAAAAACAGAGTCTGAGGATTTTTTCTTAATTGGGTCCATATTATACTCTGAAATATTTTCTCCTCACAATTAGTTTCTCTCTCACTAATTAGTCCAATAAACTGCTAACTGGTATTTTAAAAGCTTCTGATTATATAATATCTAAAGATCATTCTGTCATAAGAAGTAGTGCAGAGAATATTTCTTTAATCTCTTGCACCTCACATCAATAGTACACAAGTGAAATAATTATCTTTTAATTAATCATATTAATGAAGGATGTAGTCTATTTCCATTGCAATCACTTCTCATCACAAAGAATGAACCCCTCCCCCGCCACCCCCACCACACATACACACACTTAAAGCAGGGTAATATTCTACCTACCACCTTGGGAAGAAAAACAAAGAAGACATCTTTTGATAGTAAAGAATAGAAAGGCTGTGATGATTTAATATATGACTGTATGGGGCAAGAAGTAAGTTACTATGAAATGCTTAAAGTATTTATTTTCCTGAAACAGGTTGCTTATATTTTTCAGAAATGGCTTACAAACACAGCAATATGCTTAAGTTTTGTGTCTTGGTGTTGACACATTTTTTGGTCTGATATGTGAAAATTCTATTGCTGCCCAATAATCAGTATGAGAAAGGGACCAGATTACAAGATTTAGAAATGAAAGATGTAAGGAACCACGCCTCACAATCTACTATAATTCTAAGGCTGTTGGTACACAATTAAAAGGACCCCAGGATATAGGACTATGAATATAACCAATTTAGGAATTAATAATGGAATGTAGTTGAAGCTTTAAGTGATAAATGAATAAGCTATTGGACACATTTATTCATACCAACTTTTCCAGCTACTTTTTTTTTCCAGTCAAAGTATGTTTCTGATGCCAGTCATTTCTTTCCTCTTTGCCTACTTTGTGGAAGATAATCATGGAAGAGACTTTCCCTTCACACATATTTTTTTTTCTTTTCCTTTTTCTGATTATTCCATAAAAAAAAATTTCCAGTTTGGCATGGTGGCTCACGTGTGTAATCCCAAGCACTTTGGGAAACCAATATGGGAGGATTACTTGGGGCGAGGAGTTTGAGGCTGCAGTGATCATGCCACTGCACTCCAGCCTGGGCAATAGATAATAGTCTGTCTCTAAAAAAAAATTAAAAAAAAAATTCCTGGATGCTGTATTTGAAGATCATGTGTATGAGTTAGGAAATAGAATCAGAGTGCTCCTAGACAGCATATTTTATATCATCTACTATGTAATGAATTCAGCTAACCTTTGTTCCTATTTCCTAGGAGGTAAACTCTAAACCCTTGGAATTTTTCAGAGTGTCTTTGTGATTCATGGTGGGACCACACCTGATAGTTTATGCTAATGAGGTGGCTCACAGTGGGCTCCTAGATACTTTACTCTGAGGAAAGGACTCAGGATGAATGGCTGGTTACAACAGAAAGACCAACCAAGTGATTAGAGGGTTGGGGCTTTGAGCCATGTGATATCAGTGTGACCTCTGTGGAGACTGGCTTCAACTGTGTGGCCTATGATTGACTCAATCATACTTATATAACAAAATCCCAATATAAACTTTGGACACAGAAGCTGAGGTGGGAGTCCCTGGTTGGCAATACTGTGTATATTGTCACACATCAAAGTGCTGGGAGGATAATGCATCCCTGGGGATAATGGAAGCTTCACAATCGAGATCTTCCTAGACCTTGCCCTACACATCTTTCCCTTTGGCTGATTCTGATTTGTATCCTTTTTGATATAATACAATTGTAATCATAAACATAGTGCTTTCCTGAGTTCTGTGAGTCTTTCTAGCATATTATCAAACCTAGAGGGTAGTACAAACCCCTGAAATTGTAGCCAGCTGGTCAGAAGTGAGAGTAGCCTGAGGACTCCCAAACTTGTGCCTACTGTCTGAAGTGAGGGCATTCTATGGCAGACTGGGCCCTTAACCTGTGAAGTTTGGCTTAACTCTTAGTGTTTGTTATCAGAACCCATTGTACCTACTTTATTTTTCCATACAGGTGAATTTGAGCTCAGGGGAAGCTTAGTAATGTTCTCAGTGTCATAATGTGTCAGTGGGAAGCCTGGGAGGAGGGTGAGGCCTCATCTCCCTCATCTCTGTGTTCTTTACGTGATACCATGCTAGATATAAACACATATTCTCATCTTTGTTACCACAATAAAATGGTAATAGAGAAAAAATCAAGAACAGCAAAGGAATGGGCTGACAACGAGCAAAATCCACTGCTGGTAGGTACTAGTTATAGGAGGCTTAGTAGGTGCAGAGCAATTTTGTAAGACCTTTAAAGCCATGATCTTATTTAATCTTCACAACAATCCTTGAAATTTCTCTGTTTAAAAGATGAAGGAACTGTGGCTCATGGGATCTAAGTAACTTGCCTCAGGAAACAAAGATAACAAGTCACAGAGCTAGCATGTTCGGGACATAATATAAAACCTTAACAAAACAGATTCTGGAGGCTGTCCACCTTGACTCCTAAACTGGCTTCAACTAAATTGTCAAAAAAGATTTTATAAAAAAGAGCTAGTATGTGAATGTAATGTAATTTCTCCCTCCCATATCTTTTTTCACTTTATTTTTTAATGCTGAATTTAAACAATATAATTTATACAAGATTTTTGCTATATCCATTATGGAAATTTCTAACAAGAATTATCAAGGAAATAACATCCTGTTCAAAATAAGAACATGGACTAAGCAATGTGTTTCCTTGAGCAAATTCTTTATCCATTGGAGGAGTTAGCAATTTCTTCTGTTAAATAGAGACAATAATGGTACTTGCTTCATGAGGTTGCTGCGAAATGTAACTAGTTTGCACAGTGCCAGGCAAATAGTAAGCATTTGACAATAATTACTATTAGAGCTTGCATTGTCATTAATTATTACTGATTAATTTGCTCAAGTGATTCAACTGTTACTGCTCAGTAAAACACATACTTTTGTTTTGTTTTCTTGTTCAGTAGATGAAAGAATATTGAAGAAGAAATCAAATGATAGAGGACTTAGCATGATGCTAAACTACCTGACTCCAAGCTAGCTATGTGCTTTAGGAAGGACAATTCTCTGAGTCAGTGTGAATGTCAACTCAAATAAAAAGGTATATCTCAGTGGAATCCTTCAAGTCAAATGCCTTATAGGACATATGAACACCATCAAATTGACTTCAATAAATGACACAGAGTTATACATATTAGAGTTGTAGAAATTATCCTGTAAACTTCACTAGCATATGTAATAAATTTCAGAGATGTGGATAAAAGAAAAATAATTTTAGATTGGAGAAGAATGCAAATTGATCATTTGAGGCAGTAAGTATATGTGAAGAAAATATTATTAAAATGTTGAAAGAAGTACACTGCAATGGAAGTTGTAAGGGAAAACAAGGAGCCAGGATTTCCCCTCAGTAAGGGCCAGATTCTTGCTTTACTGCTGTTGTACTCAATTTCTTCTGGCATCTACATTGTCATGATTAAGTAGGATAAATGTTTCACACTGAGCCTTGGAGTACGCAATAGAAAAACAAGTCTGAATTACCAGGAATAGCAAAGAGCCACTCTAAATTACTTTGTGTCTCAAGGACATAAGTCTGTGTGCAAAGGTGAAAAGCAGATAAAAGAAAAACCAACTACTCACACAGCAACCACAAGTTGTGAAGTTTACCTTCTCTCAGTTGATAGAAAGAGCCAAAAAGAATATTGCTTCATTGCTTTTAAATAGCCTGATGTCTTTTTTTGTTAGGCATATGTGTTAGTGCTACGTCCTCATTTATTTATAAAAACCACAAAGCTATTAGCAGCATGAGAGAAATAAACTTTTTTTTTTTCAATTAGAAGCATCCCATTAGTTAGGAGATTTATTAGACAGTCAGGTGGTTCAGTGGATTACTTTATGGTTAATTCAGAAAAAATAGTACTGTCATCTAAAATATGGATACCTTTAAGAGGAAATTTTTTAAAAACACTGTACATTGCAGTATACTCCTTTCAACATTTTAATAGTATCTTCTTCATATATTCTCACTGCCTCAAATCATCAATTTGTATTCTGCTCCAATTTAAAATGATTTGGATAATGGGATTCATTAATCACGGGATGTGTGTGTGTGTTTGTGCACACGCTTATAGATGTGTATAGAGATAGAGTCGAAGTTGCTAGACCTAGAAACATATTATTAACCTTTAGTGTATCAAAATTTGTGCCATAATAAAATACTCCTGTAAATAGCAGTATAGACACTCCTGGTATAAGAAGTCAACACTAAGCACCCACCAACAAAATGTCACTAAAATATTAATGAAGACAAAAATCAAAATAAAATGAAAACTACAACTGATGAAGAACTAATACTATAATTATGAGACATATGTAAGTGAATTTTAAAAACTATCCAAATTTTAGCTTATGGTCTATTTGCTTTTCTTCTTTTTCTTAATTTCAAAATATTAAGGGGGTGTAAATATTTTTGTTACATGGAGACCTAACGTTTAAGTCAGAGTTTTTGGTGTGTCCATCAGTGAATAGTGTTCATTGTACACAATAGTGTTCATTGTATCCAATAGGTAAGTTTTTATTGCACACCTCCCCTCCCACCCTACCCCCCTCTTGGTTTCAAATGTCGTTTGTATCTCTTTGTGCCTGTGTGTACCTATCATTTACCTCCCACTTATTAGTGAGAACATGTGGTGTTTGTTTTTCCATTCCTGAGATACTTCACTTAGGATAATGGTCTCCAGTTCCATCCAAATTGCTGCAAACAACATTATTTCATTGCTTTTTGTGGCTGAGTAGTACTTCATGGAATATACACACATACACACACACACACACCACATTTCCTTTATATATTCATGAATGGATAGTCACTTAGGCTTGTTCCACATATTTGCAGTAGTGAATTGTGCTGCAATAAACATATGAGTGCAGGTGTCTTTTTGATAAAATGACTTCTTTTCCTTCGGGTAGATACCCAGCAGTGGGATTGCTGGATCAAATGGTAAATCTACATTCATTTCTTTGAGGCATCTCCATACTATTGTCCATAGAGATTGTATTAATTTGCAGTCCCACCAACAATGTATGAGTGTTCTTATCTGTCTGCATCCATGCCAGCATCTATTGTTTTTTCACTTTTTAATAAAGGACATTCTGATAGGGATAAGACAATATCTCATTGTAGTTTTAATTCGCATTTCCCTGATGATTAGTGATGTTGAGCATTTTTTCATATGTTTGGAGGACATTCCTCTGTCTTCTTTTGAAAAACTTCTGTTCATGTCTTTTGCTCACTTTTTGACTTTTTTTGTTTCTTTCTTATTGATTTGCTTGAGTTCTTTGTAGATTCTGGATATTAGTTCTCTGTCGAATGTATAGTTTGTGAATATTTTCTCCTATTCTGTAGGTTGTCTATTCACCCTGTTGATTATTTCCTTTGCTGTGGACAGAAATGTGATGCCTCCAGATATTTTGTTTTTGCTTAGAATTGGTTTGGCTATTCAGGGTCTTTTAATTTAATTAAATCCCATTTATTTATTTTTGTTGTTGCTATAATTGCCTTTGGGGTCTTAGTCATTAATTCTTTGCCTAGGTCAATGTCTAGAAGAGTTTTTTTATGTTTTCTTCTAGAATTTTTATGGTTTCATGCCTTACATTTAAGTCATTTATCCATCTTGAATTAATTTTTACAAATGGTGAGAGATAGGGGTCCTGTTTCATTCTTCTGCATGTGGCTATCCAATTTTTCAGGCACCATTTATTGAATAAGGCTTCCTTTCCCTAGTGTATGTTGTTGTCTACTTTGTCAATGATCAGTTGGTCATGGATATATGGTTGTATTTCTGGGTTCTCTATTCTGTTCCATTGGTATATGTTTCTACTTTTGTACCAGTACCATGTTGTATTGGATACTATACCCTTGTAGTATAATTTAATGTCAAGTAATGAGTAATGTGATACCTCCAGATTTTTTGTTTTTGCTGAGGATTGCTTTGGCTATTCAGGGTCTTTTTGATTCCAAATGAAACTTAGGATTATTTTTTTTCTAGATCTGTGAAATAAGATGTTGATATTTTGAAGGGAATTGCATTGAATCTATAAATCTCTTTGGGCAATATGGACATTTTAAAAATATTGATTCTGCCAATCCATGAGCAAGGGATTTTTTTTTCCTATTCCTTTGTGTCATCTGTGATTTCTTTCATCAGTGTTTTATAGTTCTCCTTGTAGAGATCTTTCACCTCTTTGGTTAGGTATATTCTGAGGTATTTTATTTTCTTTGTAGCTATTATGAATGGTATTGAGTCCTTGATTTGACTCTCAGGTAGCTTGACTGTTATTAGTATATAGAAATGCTACTGATTTATGTACATTGATTTTGTACCTGAAACTTTGCCTTATTTATTTATCAGTTCTAAGAGTCTTTGGGTGGAGTCTTTCAGGTTTTCTGGATACAAGATCATATCATCAGCAAACAGGTAAAGTTTGACCTCCTCTTTCCTGATTTAGATGCCATTTATTTCTTTCTCTTGCCTGATTGCTCTGGCTAGGATTTCCAGTACTCTATTGAATATAAGTGGTGACAGTGGGCAACCTTCTTTGTTGTAGTTCTTAAGTGGAATGCTTTCAACTTTTCCCCATCCAGTATGACATTGGATGTTGGTTTGTCATATATAACTTTTATAATTTTGAGGTATGTTTCTTATATGCCTAGTTTGTTGAGGTTTTTATAGTGAAAAGGTGCTGGATTTCATCAAATGCTTTTTCTGCATCTATTGAGATGATCATATGGTCTTTGTTTCTGTTTATGTGGTGAATCACATTTATTGATTTATGAATGTTGAGCCATGCTTGCATACCTGAGATGAAATCTGCTTGATCATGGTGTATCTTCTTGATGTGTTGTTGAATTTGATTTGCTAGTATTTTGTTGAGGATTTTTGCATCTATGTCCATAAGGGATATTGGTCTGTAGTTTTCTTTTTTATGTTGTGTCATTTTCTGCCTTTGATATCAAGGTGACACTGGCTTCATAGAATAGATTAGGGAGGATTCTCTCCTTTTTGATATTATGGAATAATTTCTTTTCTTTTCTTTTCTTTTTGAAACAGAGCTTTGCTCTGTTGCCTTGGCTAGAATGCATTCTGCAGGATAGGTAATAGTTCTTCTTCGTAGGTCTGGTAGAATTTGGCTATGAATCCATCTGGTCCAGGGCATTTTTTATTGAGAGATTTTTGATTACTGCTTTAATTTTGCTGCTCGTTAATGGTTTGTTCAGAATTTCTTTTTCTTACTAATTCAAGCTTGGGACATTGTGGGTTTTCAGGAATCTATTCATTTCCTCTAGGATTTCTAGCTTGTTTGTGTGGAGGTTTTTGTAGTATTCATGGACAATATTTTGTATTTCCATGGTATCAGTTGTAGTGTCTTCTTTTTCCTTTCTGGTTGAGCTTATTTTCATCCTTTTTTTCTTCTATTTCTGGTTTATTGTGCTAGTGGTATATTGATTTTGTTTATCTTTTCAAAGAACCAACTTTTTGTTTCATTGATCCCGTGTATTGCTTTTTTTTTTGGTTTCCATTTCATTTAGTTTTGCTCTGAGATTTGTTATTTCTTTTCATCTGCTGGGTTTGGGTTTGGGTTTGGTTAGTTCTTTTTTTTCTAGTTCCTTGAGATGTGACATTAGGTTGTTAATTTGTGATCTTTCTGTTTTGATGAAGGCGTTTAAGTCTATAAATTTTCCTCTTAGGATTGTTTTTGCTGTATCCCATAGATTTTGAAAGCTTGTGTACCCTTTGTCACTCAGTTCCAGGAATATTTTGATTTTTATCTTAATTTCATCATTGACCCAATGATCATTCAGCAGTAGGTTGTTTTCTTTCCATGACTTTGTGTAGAATTGAGTGTTTCTCTTGTAGTTGGTTTCTACTTTTATTCCACTGTGATCTGAGAGGCTACATGGTATGATTTTGATTTTTTTGCATTTGCTGAGGCTTATTTTGTGGCCTAAGATATGATCAATCTTGAAAAATGTCCCATGTGCTGATGAGAAGAATATATATTCAGTAGTTTCTGGGTAGAATGTTCTGTAAATGTCTGTTGATTCCATTTGTTCTAGAGTCCTGTCTAAGTCCAGTGTTTCTTTATTTATTTTCTGCTTCAATGATCTGTCCAGTTCTATCAGTGGGGTGTTGAAGTCCCAGGCAGTTAAGATGCTATGGTTTATTTCTTTGCTTATGTCTTGTAGAATTTGCTTTATGAATCTGGGAGCTGCTTTGTTAGGTGCATATATATTTAGTATTGTTATGTCTTCTTGCTGAAATGCTCCCTTAACCATTATATAATGACCCTCTTTGCCTTTTTTTTTTAACCATTGTTAATTTAAAGTCTATTTAACTGATAGGAGAATGACTACACCTACTTGCTTTTGGTTTCCATTTGCTATAGAATATTTTTTTCCATCCCTTTACCTTGAGTCTATGTATGTCCTTGTGGGTTAGATATGTTTCCTGGAAATAGCAAATCCTTAGGTTGTGTTTTTTTGTCCATTCAGCCAGTCTATATCTTTTAAGTGGGGCATTAAGACTGTTCACATTGAGTGTTAGTATTGATATATGGGATGCTATTCTGTTCATCATGTTGGATGATACCTTATTGTTTTGTTTTCCATATTGTGCTATTGTTTTATAAGAGCTGTGAACTTTAACTTTTGTGCATTTTTAGACTGGTTGGTTTCTATTATGCTGTTTCATGTATAATGCACTTTTGAGCATTTTCTGCATGGTGGTCTGGCAGTGAGAAATTCCCTTAGTGATTGCTTGTCTGGAAAACTTTTTATTTCTTCATAATTTATGAAAATTAGTTTTGCAGGATGCAAAATTCTTGGCTGGCAGTTGTTCTGTTTAATAAAACCAAAAATGGGACTGCAATCCCTTCTGGCTTGTAAGGTCTCCACTGAGAAATCTGTTGTTAGCCTGATGGATTCTCCTTAGTAGGTTAGTTGTTGCTTTCATCCTTCAGCTTGTAGAATTTTCTTCTTCATTTTGACTTTGGCCAGGTTGATGATTGTGTGTCTTAGAGATGTTCTATTTGCTATGAATCTTCTCAGTTTTGGATGACCATCTTGTGTCTGGATATCTGAATCTCTGGTGATACCAAGTAAGTTCTCCTTAATAATTCCCTTGAATATATTTTCCATGCTTTTGGCTTTTTCTTCTTCTCACTCTAGGATACCTGTAATTCATATATTGACTCTTTTCACATAGTCCCAAATTTCTCTGAGTGATTATTCATTCTTCTTTATTCCTTTTCCTGCATCTTTGACCAGCTGGGTTATTTCAAAAGCCTTGTCTTCAAGCTCTGAGATTCTTTTTCTGCTTGGTCTAGTCTGTTATTGAAGTTTTCTCTTATATTTTGTAATTCCCTAAATGACTTTTGCATTTCTTTAAGTTATGTTGTATCCTTTCTTATGTTGTCTATCTCTTTAGTGATTTTTTCATATTTTCATTCATGTCCTGAAATTTTTTTTTTGGTTTATTTGTTTTGGTTTTCAACTTTCTCTTCAATTCATCTATTTGCAATCCATAATCTGAATTCCATTTCCGACATTTTGACAATTTCCTTTTGGATGGGGTCCATTGCTGTGGATCTATTGTGATCCCTTGGTGATGTCAAAATAGCTTGTTTTTTCATGTTGCCAGAATTCTTTTGCTGGTTTCTTCTCATATGACACCTCTTCTCTCAGATCAGGGCTGATAGGTTTGTGTTGCTCCTGTTCTCCTTTGCTGACAATTCTACTACTTAGTGAGAAGGAGAAATCCCTGGATAGTGTTTTTGTGTCCTCTTCTGAAAGATTGATCTGGAAGGAGGTGATGGATACACTCAGAGCCTGTAATGTAGCTGTTCTCCTGTGTCCTCCCATTCCCCTGTGGTTGTCACAATCCAAGCTGGTGCTGGGGAATATTCATTTGGATTGGTGGTTTGGTTCCCAGGCCACTATTGAAAGCTGGGCTGGGCAAATCCTTCTCCATGGAGGTGGGTGGCATGATCTTGGCTGGAGCCTGGGTGGGTTGTGGTACCTTGGTGGGCACTTGGGTGCATCATGGGACAGCAGCCAACCATGCAGTGTGTTGCAGGACCCTGGTGGGTGCCTAGGTGTGTCACAAGACTATAGCCAGTGGTAGGGCAGGTTGTGTTAACTTGGCATGTGTCTGGGTGTGTCATGGGATCTTGGCCAGTGCCTGGGTATGTTGTGGGACCTTCGTGGTCACCTGCTCAGGTTGCAGTACATTGGCAGGTACCTGGGGGGGAGAGTCATGGGACTTTGACAAGTGCCTGGGTGGGTTGCAGGAACTTAGTGTGTGCCTGGGTGTGTTACGGAACCACAGTCAGCTGCAGAGCAGGTTGTGGGACCTTAATAGGCACCTGCATGTGTCATGTGACCATGGCTGGTGGTGGGTTGGGTTGTTGGACCTACACAGGTACCTGGATGCATCTAAGGAATGCAGCCGGTGGCAGGGGTGGTCACAGGAACTTCATGGGCATCTGTGCAGGGCATGGGAACGTGGCAGGAGTCTGGACAGAATAGGAGTTTTGGCTGTGCCTGGGCAGGTTGTGGGACCACAGCTGGTTGCAGGGTGGCTCCTCTGGTTGTAGCAGGTGGGCCATCAGCAGCTGGCAGGGCCAGAGTGATGTGCTGCACTCTGCTGGGGAGTCATACTGGCTGGAGCTCTTCCTCTGCCCCGATCTGACTGTGGCAGCTTCTGCAGTGCTATTCAGGTGGCAGCAGTGGTGCTATCAAGATGGCAAGATGGCTATGGCATATGCTGAGGGCCAGTGGGGTGCCTGCTGTGCTTGGATACCAGAAAGGCAGCCGGTGAGGAGTTTGGGGGGTTGCATGGCACCCAGTCAACAATGTGCTTTGGCGTGCTTAGCCCTCCTCACTCCCTCCCTGATCTGGCAGGGGTAATGGGGAGGTGGCTGCCATGAAGCCAACCCCTGTTCAGACCAAGCACTCTGGGGCTGAGAGTACAGATTGGCATGCTTGGGACCAGAATTTTGGTGGGACCCCACTGTGCCTGCTCTCTGTTGCAATGCTGCTGTCCAGTCTCCAAGCAGCTCCCTGATCAGTTTCAAGGCCTAGTGTTTTGGGGAGCCCCCTCACAGCTTGGATTTCAGTGTTTGATGGGGAGGGTGGAGCCCCAGGGATCTCTCCTCTAACCCTTCCTCTCGTGTGGACCCTTCTCCCAGGTACCTTCCAATCTTGCTGAGCAGATCACTCTGCCCCTCTCTCCCCTGCTTTTGGTGTGTCTGGTCACTTCTCTGATGATTCATAATACTCTCTCTGAGACGGTACACCCACGGATGAACCTCTACCCACAACCTTTGATCCTCGAGAGTGGGCGGTGCAGGCTGCTTCTAGTCTGCCATCTTGCCCACTGCCTTGCCTTTCTTCTTAAAATACAATGTTCCCCAAGTACAAGTTGATTCATCTTTATTTATGAGGCGGAGGCCCCATAGCCCAGAAGTCAACGTGGCAGTTAATGTGTAAATAAATAAAGATTACCCAAATGAGAACAAGCAAAGTCTATTCCTAGCTTGCTATAACAAGGAAGTTAGCCACTACCATTTGTGTTTGGAAGAGACTCAAAGGCTGACAGATGCATAGAAAAGCTTTATAGAGGAAAAGAGGGAAGGTTACATGTATGCCCAGATTGCAGGCTGTTGACATGGAAATGTGAAGGCAGGCAGACTAGAAGCAGAGCATCCTGTGTGATTGGTTTGGGGTACATATTTGGCTTTCTCTGGTTGATACTAAGTTGGAAATGGGAGCAAAAATTTGGAAAGCTATTAGTTATTAATCAAGTTGTGGTTGTTTTGGGCCCATTGCTACAAGGATTGTTATTTGGCTTCCTGGACTGGTTACTGACTTTTTTGTTAATATACACAACAGTACTATGAGTAGTTGTATATTAACCTAATTTTGTGAGTGAGAAAATTGAACTTAAAAGGGTATAAGAATATTCACCTAGGTTATTAAATAAAGCCTTGCTCATAGAATTTTATTTTTAAAAACATCAATAAATACATTTATTGATATATATGTTGATAAAATATATATATTTATATATACATGGGTCCATGTCTGTGTATATATGTGAGTCCATGTGTATATATATCCTGTCAGAGTTTTTTGTACTGTCAAGAAAAGAAAAATAAAATACAAGGATCCTAGCTTCACTTTATCTCCCTCTCTCTTTGTCACTCTCCCCTGCTCCCTTACTCCTAATCTCTTCCCTTAACTTTTCCAAATCCCTTGACAGTATCTCAGGTCTTATTTTTATGGCTTCTTCTTTCCTTTTTTGAACCACTTCTTAAATGAATCAGCAAAGTTCTCAGTCTAGTGTGAGAGTGAATTAGCATAGTTCTCTCTCAGGTTCTAGCATGTCTCACCTCCAATATATCTTCCACTTAGCTGATGGGTGATTGTAGTGAAATGCAGCTCTGAACTTTTATTTTCTTACCTACAAATTCTTTGACAGCTTCCCAATGTCAGCAAATAAATTCCAAGGTCCTTAGCTTAGGCTACTCTCCTGCTCCACCCTCTGTCTGGCTCACTAGACTCACTCCTCTGGAAACTTGCTTAGCTCCAGCTTTATGGCACTAGCTAACGTTTTTAAAAACTGGCAGATTGTTTCCCTCACCTTGGCCTTCGTTCATGCTGTTTCCTTCTACATGGTAACACCTTGTTTCACATGATTTTAGCTTAAATGTCTATTACCACTTCAGAAAAGCCCTCTTGACTACTCTACCCAAAGTATCCCTGAATTAACCCACTTATACCCTGGTGCCCCTATGTCATATCACCCTGTCATTGTCTTTTTGTTTGTTTCCTTGTGTAAGGTTAGACTCTCCCATTAGAACATTGCTTTTGAGGGAAGGAAATTGTCTGTCTTGGTCACAATTTTATCCCTGGAGTTTAGTGCAGTTTCTGTTACATAATGGCAGTTACATAAATATGGGTTAAATGAATTAAGTAAGTTAACCCATACACCAAATATACTTAAGGGTTCATTCTGCTTCTGTATGACTCATCTGCATTGGGGAGAGAAAAAATTGGGGGCATTTGACCTTGCTCCTAAATCCAGTTTTCTAGAAAGACAATCATGCCCTAGCAGGACACGATGATGATTTAAAATGGAACAAGAAATCCCCCCAAATCCCCAAACACACTCCCCGATTTTATGTTTGATCTATACACACACACAGAGGCACATTTGCTGTTTCTTGGAATAGGCTCTTAATTTATTGATTCCCTACCTCCCTCAGGTTAATCTTTAAAATCCCATTCCTGCCTGTTCCTGTTTTGTTGTTGTTGTTGTTGTTCTTTTTTTTTTTTTTGGAGACAGGGTCTCCCTCTGTCACCCAAGCTGGAGTGCAGTGGCATGATCATAGCTCACTATAACCTTGAACTCCTGGGCTTGAGCAATACTCCTGCCTTAGGCTCTCCAGTAGCTAGGACTACAGGCGTGTGCCACCATGCCCAAGTTTATAATTTTTTTTGTAGAGACAGGGTCTTGCTATGTTGCTCAGGCTGGTCTTGAACTCCTGGCTTCAAGTGATCTTCCCACCTCAGCCTCCCAAAGTGCTGGAATTACAGGCATGAGCCACAACTCCTGACTGTTTTGTTTTTATGTAGCAAACTGTCCTACATATTTGCAAATTAATGTTGTGACTTCACAGTGGCAAACATATCATACAAATGTTAAAAAAATAGTTTGTTTAATACTTCTCAGTCATGTCTTTTGTTACCATTTATTTGGTATATGATCCATATTTAATAATTTAAGAGATATTTACTTGAAAAGTATTCTGTGCAAAGCACTGTGGGAGACACTGGCAGAAAATCTAGTGCCTTTCTTCTCTGAAAATGCTTAGAATATATTAGGGGATATAAAATTAATAAACACAAAACATAATTGACAACAGCAGCATGAACTCTCAAGAACCCAGATGAGAATTTGGGTTCAAGTCTGCCTTCCTGGACTGAACATTAAATGACTGTGTAACATTTGGCAAGTAACTTCACCTTTCTCAGCCTTAGTTTCTTATTTGTAACCAGGGATTTGAATTATATAACACAAAATTAACTTTTCAATGTATAAAAATCTCTGTAAATTTAGGAAATGAAAATTTAAGCCATGAAATGTTTGTCTATCAATTTGACAGATATTAAATAAAAAATTCTCAGTTGGCAAATTTTTTTTGAAATGGACATTCTTATAAACAGCTAGCAGATATATAAATTGATATAATCTATTTATAATGCATAAAATGTGAGTTGAGCATCCAATTCTAATTTACAAGAATTTTCATTACAGCAAGATTTAAAAAATAGCTAACTGCATAAATATCTAAAATTAGGAGAGTAGATTAGTATTTCATGGACCATTCTAACCATTAATTCTACTTTTGGAAGCTGTTTAAAGCCCCTACAATGTGTCAGACTCAGCTCTAAGATATGTATATGTATAATCTAATTTAATTCTTACCAAAAGTATTTAAAGTAGGCACTATTACTGTACTATAGCCATGCTGCAGGTGAGGCTATAGTTAAGTGACTAGCTTAATGCCTGACTAAACAATTATAGGGTCAGGATTTGCACTGAGACAATCTAACTTCACAGCCCAAGCTCTTAAGCACTGTACTAAGCTCCATTCTACCATGGCATGAATAATGTGAATCCAAGGTAAAATACACTTGGAATAATTCAGAAAGAATAGGTGAGAACTGATGCAGATATGATGGTAGTAGAAATGAAATAGGAAAAATAGCCTGGGATATGTGTGACAAGCATTGTGGAGAATCAATGAGTTGAATATTGAGAGAAATAAAATAAAGGGGGTTAATTAATAATGATATTAATAATTATAATAACTACCTATTAAGAACCTATTATTTTTGAGTGCTGTGATAGTCAGTTAATACACAAATTAACAGTAGAGATAATTAAGTTGGATTTAATTTTAAACTCATAGGGTTTGAGGTGTCTAAAAGACATCCTAAATATCGAGATATTTGTAGGGAATGCAGATGGGAGTGAATGATGCAGAATGATCAGAGAAGATGCTAGGAGGAGGTTCTTTCTCCTCAAGAGATGCAGGAGTCTCAGAAAACATAGGGCTAAAATGTTATCTATATCATTTTGCTGTGTGTGTGGGTGTATCTTCACTTTTATAAGCACTAATTCTGTCAGTTGTAGAACTCACACTACACCCAAAAGAAGTCACCTCCTTTTATTTTTTTTTAATAACAAATCTATTTTTTTCCTCATGAGTTCTCACCTATTAGGTGGTATCAAAGGAAATACACGAACAGGTAAACTAATTTTAAACAATTCCTATTACCCGAACAGTCTCTGTGTATTTTTTAGCTTGTTATACAAATTTTCAAAATTAAGAAAAAAGCAGAAAAAACAGTATAAACCCCATTTACCAATCACATACATCTAATAATCATTAGCATTTTGCCAAGTTGGCTTTCCTTTTCTTTCTTACTATAGTTTTTGTAAGTTAATTATAAACATCATTACATTTTACCTGTAAATATTTTATATGCATCTCTAAAAATCAGGATGTTTCCTATGTATCTTTTCTATAACTATTATACCTTAAAAATTAACAACATTTTAATATCATCTAATATCATTCTATTTTTTAATTCTCTAATTGTCCCCAATGTATGTTTATATTAATTTGTTCAAAGCAGCATTAAATCAAAGAACATCAATTGAGTTTTGTTAAGCCTCTAAGGTCTTTTTAAATCTAGAAGTGTCCTTTTCTTTTTATATCATTGACTTGCTAAAGACACCAGGTGAATTATCTTGTGGCATGACCCAACAGTTGGGTTAAACTCTTTTAGTGAGAGTACTTTGTAGATGATGCTGTGCACTTCATATTGCGTTATTTTAGAAGGTACGTGACTTCTGGTTTTCCCGCTGTTAGTGATGCTAAGATTTATTACTACTTTAAAAAGTTTGTAGTTACACTTTCCCCTTGCAATCAGATATTTTATGGGTTGCATCCATGCAAATGTCCAGTTCTCTGTCAACATTTCACTTTATAGTTCAATGTCCATTGATGATCTTTGCCTGAATAAATGATCTTATCAGGGTTGCAAGGAACTCAATCTCTTTTGAGTAAATATTTAGTCTGTCAAACCTTTCCTTCCTCACATAAGCATACATGTATTTTTTTCCCCCAAAGTGACATGTAAGTGCATGAGGAGCTTACTGTGTCCTTGATGAAAAAAAAGAGGCCTTCAAATCCACATGGAATCTGTAGGATTCTCTTAATTATGGGTACTCTTCAACTTTTGATCTGTTTTCTTTTGTCTTAGACAGGGCCTGGTGCTGCTATGTGTCTGACTTTGTATCTCATCTGGGCTCCTTTTGGTGCTATGTAACTTCTGCTTGTCATCTGCCACATGCCCCATCTTGTCCCTGGCATAAGCTGTCCATGACAAAATGTTGCCATGGGGCTTCCTCATTCTGCATCATTATGGTCTACTCCATGGAAGGACAAATGCTATTAAATCAGCTAAAATACATACATCAGACCCCCTACGAGATCACAGATTCTTGACTCCTTTGTACATAAAGTAAGAGTCGCTTGGAAAATAAGAAGAGCAACTGCTTTGGTTTGCCTAAACCTGAAGGGTTTCACAGGAAGTGAGAATTTCAGTGCTAAAACTAGAATAGTTCTGTGAAAACCAGGACAGTAGCTTACTATATTAGAAAAGCCAAGAAGAAACCCTCCCTCTGCTTAACAACGCCACAGTGCAAGGCACACTCGGCTGGGGTTGCTCCAGATTGGCCTGCGGCTGACGAATGCAGTGGTCTTTTAGAGGCCCCTCTGCCTTCAGTATCCCTGTCAGTATCTCCATCTGGCACTTTGGCCTAGAAATGGAAGATGGGAAGAGCTGCCTTACCCTCTGCTTTGCTTAGTGGAATCCTTTATTTTCTCACAATCCCTTGGTGGAAGGTATAATTGTTTCTGTTTTTCCTTTCTCTTTTTGTATAGCCAAGGTTTTTTCTTGTCCATTGGAGAGACAGGCTAGGTGTTTGCTTCTTCCAGGTCACATTCTTTCTGACTCTAACCTTGCAGCTAAGCCATAGTAGAGACTAGGGTACAAGAGAAAAAGATAGCCTTCTTTATAAGGGAAGCTGTTTGAAAAGTATTTCAAAACTATTTCATCTCAAATATCTATTTATCCTCATAGGAAATAATACTTGTCATACTCCTTAGAATACAATGTTAAATTTATTGGCGCTTTAAAAATCATGTTATATTAAAGAAGAAAAGGCTTCTGAAAAAAATGGCACACTAGAAAATTCTGCACTTGCTACTTTCATTATATGAGTTGACTTTGATGATGGATTAAATGGAATTTGAAAGCATCTGGAGAATATTCTAATACTGGTACTGCTAAAATCTTTGTGAATATTTTTATTTCTCAGCCTGGCTTCGTCAGCATTTTGCCTGATACTGATCTATATGATAGACACCATGTGGCCAATAAAATTCCCTAATATTTTTCAAGCCATATGGCATCTACCTCTTTTACATTACCTCAAGTGCTATGACTACTGGGGTATAGTTATCACAGGAAATCTACACAAGAAGAGGAATGATGTATTCTACACAGCTTGTAGAAATGTGGCATAAAGTCAGTTTTTTTTGACTTTCTGTTCAACATTGTTTTCTGTTATAGCAGACTATCATAGGCCTACTGGGATGAAAACTTCTGGAAGAAAATGTGCTTCCTGGAACAGTGAGCACGTGCAATGACACACAGGTCTTTTTCATTCTTTTCTCTAAAAAACATGGTAGACAAAGAGGTAGTGCTGGAAGCAGGGGTGCAAAATTTAAGGAGCTGTGGAAAAATCAGTAACCAAGATAAATATTTTAATACAATATTTATAAAAATCAAAATTTATGCAAATATGTATTATGGAGCAAATATTAACATTAAAATAAAGACAGAATAAATATTATGAAGTTTGCCTTCTGCCTCAGGCTCTAATATGGCTCTGCATGGCACTACAAAGAAAGTTCTTCAAGAAGGACTTGCTGCCCCGCTGTAGGAGGTCAGCTGTCAGTTACTTCAGTGTCTGCCTTGCCTGCAGATTCCTGCCTTTGCTGAGGGCCCACCCTTCCCACGCTTGCCCACCTTCATAACTGAGCAAAGCTGGAGTAGAAAGACCCAGCTATTTTGGCCTGATCAAGAAACTTCTAAGGCACTACTCTCTTCAGAACTCCCTGCCAGATTGGCCAGGCTTTATCTCATGTGCATCTCAGTTTAACTTCCTCCTCTGACCGATTTTACTTCCCCCACCTTCCTTCACAGGTGTTGATCTTTAAAATATCTTTTACCCCAAACTCTGACTTACCACCTGCTTCCAGAGAACCAAACTTGTGATTGCATTGCAGCTGCTAAAGCCTGCTTCATCTAGGTACCAGGGTTTAGACTTAAAATGTCAGTTTGCATGTTCTGGTTTCTTTTCTTAAAAATTTAAAGGGCTTGTACATAAAGCTGTTCTGGAGAACAGTAATGAACTATAGACAATTTTTAAGCAATTAACTGCCCGCATATGAGTCATAACAGACCAAATTATAAATAATACTGAATCATAACTACAGTGTGGTTTCACTATTAACAATCAGTCCAGTCTCAGAGTATATTTAAAGCCCTGTGCTTAGACCTGTTAGAGTACTGATTTCCTATGGTTATGGTTTATGTTCTTTTTATTTATATTTCCTTTTTCCTCCCTCTATTTATCACAATATCCCATATCAGATTTGTTACATCATTGTATGATGCAGTAGTTATGTAGAGTCCCCAAGGCTTGGGTCAGAATTTACTCAAAATTCTTTAATAAAAATGTCTTTCTGCCTCAAATACAAGACTTCATTAACTGCATTCCTATTAATTCAATTGTTTCTTCTTCTTAGTAACTATGGCACAGATCTGTCCAGATGCTGCAAATACAGGAGATATTTTCCTCTCAAATGCAAACATGCTTACCAAGCCAAGAAGCTTCAGCCAGCAACACTCTTCGTATGAGTGCTTTGCAAAGGGGTGCCACAGTCTTCCAAGAAAATGAAATTTTTTTTCCCCAGGCTTGAGGCAGGAAACAGTATGTTTTGGGTTGTGTGTTACCAGAAAGATTGTCTCCCTTGAAGTAAAATTCTTTTCATCTATGATATCCCTTTCTCCCTCCCTCTCTTCCTACCTTCCTTCCTCCCTCCCTGCCTTCCTGCCTTCTTTCCTTCCTTCCTTTTCTCTTGCATCAACTGCAGAGCCCCGCCCTACCTGAGCGTCCCACTCTTCCCCAAGTGCTCACGTTTAGGAAATAGAAAATGCTTCATTCTTCTTTACATCCTCCAGCCTCAATGAGGTTTCAATTTTAGTTGTTTTATACTTACTATGTACAAGTTACATTAGTATCTGGTTAAAAAATAATTTTTTTTCCACCAGGATGCCAAAAAAAAAAAAAAAAAAAAATCTCTGGCTTGGGCCTTGGAATACTTTGGTTCTGTTATGTGCCATAGTGCAAATTTGGTATTTGATACTGACTAATCACTTCACTTTTCTGGATATCAACTCCTCTCTGGCCTATGGAGACATTTGCTGAAATGTTGTTGAAACTTTAATTATCAAAGTTATAATGCTGAATGGCACTTTGGGTACATTTTAGGGATAGCTTTGGAGACTTACACATATCTTAGAGATTTAGTAGGACTATGGACATGTGTGAGGGCTATCCAGTGAGCTATGGATATGAATTCTAGAGTTACTATATAGTAGCTAGAACGCTTTGAACATATTATATAACTGCTCAGATTATTAGTCCATTCATCATTGAATGGAGATAATGGGGAAAATAATAATCAACTTCCATGTGTATTGGGAAGATTTGAGATTGCCCCCACCAAAAAAAGTAATTCATGGCTTATGATAGTGACTTTATAATTGTTTGCTATTATTATGATTGAAAATTTTACAATGTTTTTGTCAGACCCACTTTCTTCTTTAAGTTCACATTTTTGCTTATTGTATTTAGTTTCTGAGTTAGGTATTAATTTGTATCGTTTTATAATACGTTAAGTGGTTTGACCTCTCCAAGAAAAAGCATTATGCAACTAGAAAACATTATTTATTGCACTGATGTGTGAATGTTCAAGGATCCAGACACATTCATCTTAAAGGAAGTACTAACTTCAAAATATCCATGAACCCTGTAAATGTACACTTAATAAACCCTGAAAATTTATAATTTTTCACTTTTCAGTTAAAAGTAAAAGCAAAGGCAAAAAGTTAACATAACACAAAATTTATGACATGATTATAAAATGCTAGAATTTAAATCTTTAATTTAGTATCAACTTCCAGAAAATTAAATGTCAAGAAGTTATAATAATTAGGGATCTTGCCAATCATTGACAATTACAGTCCAAATCCTGTCTGTATGCATTTGAACTGTGTACATTTCCTTATATTAGTATCTTACATTTGCATATAACTTGACATAGTACATTTACATATTTTAATATCATCTTAATTATCCTGTAAGAAGAAAAATCAGAGATAATTAATCCTCTGTTATAAACAAGACAATAAGGGCACAAAGAGTTTCAGTCGTTTGCCTATAATCACAATAAAGAGTCTAGGTTCACATTATTTTCGCTCTATTGATGGACATCTACAGAGCATGTAAGGGGTATCATGATTGTCCGAATTGGATTAGAGTATAGAATTGAGGTGTAGGTTGGAAAAAGTTGAAAGGGTACTTGAAATCAAGTATTTTTTATGAATAGAAATGGAGAAAAAATTGAAGGCTATTAAACAAAAGACTCTCCTAATCAGAACTGTGGTATGAGAAGATTAATATGGTGACAGCATGAGGATCAACAGGAATGGAGGCAGAGACTAACTAGGTAATTGGAATAGTTCAAAAAATAAGGCAATGATGAACAAAACCATTCAGGAAGCAGTCTGATTATAGAGAAAACTAGGTGTTAAATGACTTGGGAAAATAAGGACTGTAGAGATTAAAGGTGATACAACGATTAAACCCCTCTTCTTTACCTGAGTTCTGAACCCATTGTTAAATAGGACACGGGAATCCAAAAGATGTAGGGAAATAAGTCTGCTTAATGGATGTGGTTTTGTGTGATTTAGTCAAACTATAGCATTTGGCTTGGCGCACTATAATTAAACAATCTTACACACTAGATCACTCAGTGGGTGACCGGATAACTGTAGGACTCCTTGGTATGGTCTGCATTGGTAACCAGCCACCGAGAAGCTGGGAATGCCTAGAATATATGCTTTTGTGGACAACATGCTTCTGGAAAAGGTGGGAAAGTGGAGTTGAAGTAAGCATGTTCATTCAGTTCCTCCTTCCAAATTTATCAATCAAAAAGTCACCTCTCCTCCTGTGAGGATTAGAGAACAAGTAAGAAAAGAGACCAAGGATTGACCAAAAGATTGTTCTAGGGAAGTTCCTCCACAGGAAAACATGAAGACTTGGAAATAAGTGAAAGATCATAGCAAAATCATCCTTGAATGACTTATATTTAACCTCAGTCTGTAGGAAATAATTAGTGATAAACTCAGCCTAAAGCAGAGTTTCTCAACTTCAGCACTAATGAAATATTTGGCCAGATAATTCTTTGTTATAGGGAGCTTTCTTGTGCATTGTAGGATGTTAAGCTACATGCTTAGCCACTGCCTACTGGAAACCAATATCATACGCCAGGTCTGACACCCAAAAATGTCTCCATACATTGCCAAATTTTCTCTAAGGAGCAAACTCTCCTTCATCCTCTCAATTGAGAATCATTGGCCTAAATGAAGAAGACTATGACCCATGGCTTTTTGGTCAGCTAAGCATTCCTGCACCACCTTGACCATCCGTTTTCTGCCCTTAGGGAGTCTAAGTTTTAACCTTTCTAAATTGATTGTGCATGAGTCTCCACAAGTATATTACCTTAACCTTTTTTTTTAGGTTCAAAAGATTATGTCTGTCAATATGGGGGAAATATAATTTTCATTGAATATGAAATTTGGGGGAAGACATTGATAACCAGAAGTAGCTGGGAGAATGCTAGTGGAAATTCATTATATATAATATTTACCCTATTTGAAAGGATATTCTTTGGTTTGTAAAATATTTTTAAAATTTTCTTTCTATACTACTTATTATACAAGGAAATAGGTAGGGAAAAAGTATCCCGGTACCACTATGATTAGTAACACCCTTGTCATTATTGCTTTTACAGGCATTTAATTATGTGTTCTCTGAAGATATTATTTCAGCACTGGGCTATCCTTATATCTGTCTGGAACAGGCAGGAATGCCACTGTAGGAGATTCGACATTAAAAAGAAGCCATAAATATTCTACAGTTTTCCACAGTTTTGGTTAGTACACACAGCGTTAGAGTTTGAATAACAAGACTTAGGTTGAAGGATCAGTTTTGTTCCTGATTTGATTCTTTACCTTGGAAAAATCATTTCACCTTTCTAGGACTAAGGGGATATATAGGAGCCAAAGCAACCCTGCACGGTGCTCTGTAGTTGGTTAGATGGATTGGATTTTTTTTTTTCCTGATTCATAGTTGTCCTGAAGGCATAACTCTTTCTTTGTCCCTTGGGGAGTGTCCCCACCTGGTAGACCTTGAGCTTTGCCCTATGTGTTTCCTTGCAAAAATCATTTTACTGTCCGGTTAAGTCTGTGCCCACAGCACAAAAGCAGCTTCCAGCCTCAACCCACTGCTCTAGTTTCTCCCTTTCTTCTAGGCTCTAGCCTTGTAATCTTTTTCCTGTATTTTCAGCTCTTTGTGGCTTTTTTGTAACTTTTTGTGTTTTTAATGACAGATGAATTGCCATTATCAGAAATTGGAAATCTGATACATTCATAATAAATAATTGAGAAAGTAAACTGTCACAGAACAATTAAAAAGCACTATAATGTAACTAACCAAAAATGAGTCCATAAAAATTTTGGGTTATTCATTTCTGTTTTTACCAGGGCATTTGTATTTTTTTCGTATTGAGTCTATCAATTCGTATTACATTTTTGTCTTTACACTGTTTTGTAAAACACTTAATAAATACAAATGAATATTTTTAACATAAGTGAAAGTATAAATGATAATAATGAGATGAAAAATGTGTACCCAATGTTTAACTTAAATAGAATATTTTAAATTTCTTCTTTAACCCCAAGAAGTAACAATTATTCTGAATCTTGTGATCATTAATTCCTTGCTTTCTTGCATCATTTTTATTTGTCAGTTTGTCAGATATTTATCACAAACATTTTTCATAATACTGAAAATTTCTATAAATACACATTGAAGAATGAATATTTCATGAATTATATATAATTTATTAAACTCTTCTGATATTAGACAGCTTGTTTTCACTTTTAAAAATGAATAACGCTATGTTATTCATCTTTATGCATAAGACTGTATTCATATTTTTGAACACTTGGGAAAGTACTCAAAGAAATTAAATTAAGGAGTTAAAAACATGTATTTTTAAAGAAATATTTGATTTTGTGCTTAAGTCACTTTTCAGAAAAGTTGGTATTAATTTTCAGTGTAGTGATTAACTAGGTAGGATTTTTAATCAGACCACATGAGTTAAAGCCTCAATTTACCTTTAGCTAACTGTGCATTTGAGCAAGTTTTTAATTGCTCTGTGCCTCTTTTTTCTTTTTTATTGAACAGTGATACAAATAAATACCTACTTCATAATGATGTTGTGAATATTTAATGGAGTAATATAGTTTATGCAAATATGCTGTTTACAAAATCCTTAATATAACTTCTTGATAAATAGAAGTAACAATATATGAGTGTGCTATACTAATAGCATTGGCTTGCAAATATTAATTTGTATATTTTATGAAATGCTTGCTAATATTCTAAATAAAAATTATATTCTCATTTCAAGTTTCCTTACTTTGATTTTATCTTATGTTCCTATATATATTAATTATACATTTTTTTCTTTATAAATCAAAAAGCCATGCCTGTCTCATTGACGTAAAGGGATATTTGTATCCATATGAATTTGTATTAACTCTCTAATTAACAAAGAATTTAATTCTTTTTATGCAATATGTTTTGCAATTGTTTCTCCTATTTTATTATTTGTCATTTTGCTTTTTATTTTATGATATAGTACCCCAATTACCCTGATTTGATAAATTCACATTGTATGCCTGTGTCAAAACATCACATGTACCCTATAAATATATGCAACTATTATGTACCCATAATAATTAAAAAGAAAAAAGAAAAATATAAAATATAAAATTTGTATGCAATACAATATTTGAATCCTGTCCTTGGTGACTTCTCCCATTGATGCTGTTTTTAGAATGTGTTTCCTCATCTTAAAAAAAATTAGTCTAAATTTTCTTTCAGTTAAGCAGTTTTATTTTCAAAATTACATACACCAGGAATTTATTTTAGTCTAAGTTACCACATTATTTATGTTCCTCATTAATCCCAAGAGCTTCTCAGCAGAAGTTCTAGGGTTTTGAAGAAAAAAAAATTATTATTGGAAAATGATGATAGTGTCTCTCTTTCCAGTAGCTCTTATTTATTTGTCTTATTACTGTTTGGTCCAGAATTAAGAGGTGAGCCACCAGTGTTTCTCTGTTAATAACAAATATGTGTAATATTTGCTACTGGATTTCAGGATGACACACATTATTTATCATATGAAGAAAATAACCTTCTATTTTCAATTTTTCAGCATTTTAATAAGGAATAATTGTTCAATTTTAGTAAATTCTTTACAATATTTTAACTGTTATCTTTTTGGAGTAGATATCTGGGACTATGCACAATTATGACCAGTTTCTGAAGAAAATATGCAAAACAAATAGTCAAGATAATTGCACGTTCTGTATTTTTAAAAATTGATATATAAGAGTTGTATATGTTTTGGGGGTGCATGTGATATTTTGATACATGTATACATTGTATAATGATCAAATCAGGGTAATTGGGATATCCATCACCTCAAATATGTATCTTTTCTTTATGTTAGGAACACTACAATTCTTCTAGCTATTTTGAAATGTACAATACATTGTTGTTAACTATAATTTCCCTACTTTTGCACATTCTGTGCAAAACTAGAACTTTGAACCTAATACCTTGGATGTTAGGCTCGGATTATGTTCTTTCTCAAACTAAGCTAAATTCTTGCTATTAATTTTTTCTATACAACAATATAAAGAAATTATAATGATAATATGTTGACAATGACTATATGATGATGACAATGGCAATAACTAATTAACATTTACTGAAGGTTTACTATGTGCGACCTCATGTGCTAAACTTCACATACTTCATTTCATTTAATTGTATTATTAAATGAAAAAGCGGTGACACAGAGAGGTTAAGAAATGGGATAAACATGGAGCGTCTAAATGGAGATGAGATATGGGAGCAGACATTTGGAATGTGAATTCAAGACCCTCACCTTTATTTCTTGGTAAGACTTGCTTCTATAAAATCTTCCAGTCAATTACCCAGTTTACAAGGTTTTGTTTTTTCCTGATTTCTGTGCCCCAAATCCAGTGTAGCACCTTCCATGTACTTCTATGTTTAGTATTGTTTGAATAGTTGAAATCCAAATTGGGATTTTGAAAGGAAGGGATGATGGGGTGGGAGGCGGGATGGATGGGAAAGTGAAGTGCCCTAGTTGTTGTTAGCTTGTTAGCGAGTTCCTGTGCAAATAGAGAATTGCAGTGTATTTCTGAGGTTAGTGAAGCTTCTCCATCCCAAAATTCTAGGAACAACAGAGTTTAATGAATCTTTTTCTAACTTCTTTGATGCTGTTCATACTATTTCCCGTCAGATGATGAAGCATAAGGTTAATAGTTTATGAGAGTGTTTCTAAACTTTTCCTCATAATTGATGTAATTAGGGTAAAGTCCCTCTGGGTTTCGGCATATGTTTTCTTCCATATTTAGTTTATAGTCCTGTTGCTATTTTCTTTCTTTTGTTTCTCTGATATGAATTTTAATAGAATGGAAGGCAGAAATCTACCAAATTCCCTGGTCACATAACCTAGAAATCTCTATAAATTTAGTTTAATATTTAACTATAAAGTAATAGTGGATTTATTGTGTCTTATACCTTGGATTATTTTGAAAGATATGATCATTTGTGAATGTATTAAAAATCAGTTAAGGCAAATATACTCACAGTACAATGTCCAAAATAAGGGATGATTGAAGATTAATTTTTTCCCCCTGGAAATAATTTTAGTGCTGCTGTTATTAGGTGATTCTATAAGACACCTCAATAAGATTATAATTTTTGCTTGTAAATAGAAATAAGTGGTTAACGAATCGATTTGTGGCCATGAAAACATTACCACATCTCAAATGATTGATCTTAGGTAACCTAAAAATAGCACTCAGTTGAAATATTTGCAGATTTGAAAAAAGAGATAAAACTAAAGTCAGATTTTTTTTTAAATGTAAAAGAACAGCAGCAGCAATTTAAAAACTGAGTCAAGACATCTTCAGATGGAGTAACAGGAAGCTGACTTATTTTCCCACCTGCAACAATCTAAAGAACAGACAAATATATAAAACAACCAGTTTTAAAACACTGGACCTAAGGTGATAAAGGGCAGTAATTCCCGTGTTAGCTTATGATTTCCCCTGGTTTATTTCATTGAGAAAATTTCCAGGCTGTGGAACAGGAAGAGAAAACCAAGGCAGAGCCTGCAGAATGTCTGAGTTGAGGAGACAGAGGCTGTGGAGAACAAGGGGGCACTAGAGTGGAGGGTGGAGTAGCAGGTGGGAGTCAGCTGTTTAGAGACGACCACTGAGATCTGTGGAGGGTTCCCTTTGATAATTCAGTAATGATATCCTCTTGTGGGTGAGAAAACTACCTAAGACTGGGGAAAGTACTGACTTGAAAGCATTAGAGGGAAGAGTGCCCGAGATCAAACAGGCCCAGAACTAGTGTCTATTTTCACAAGTCGGACTGATAGAATTCATCATTGAGGGGATCTTGGGTAAAGTTGAGGCTTGGACTGAGTATCTCAAGATCCAACTAACAAATCACAATAGCAAGATACTAAGTATCTTAACAGAACTTAAGAACAAAGCTCAAGAATATTTATGAGAGCACGAAAACACCTAACACCTGAAAGACTATGTAAAATTCAGTGTGACATCCAATAAAAATTATCAGAATACAAAAAGCAGGAGAACACAGTCCATAATGAGGGAAAAAATCAATCAATAAAACCCGATAAGACCTGGCACAGATATTAGAATTTGTAATAAAGAAAATTAACATTTTTTTCCTAAAGAGTATATCTAGATGGCAAGTAATCACATGAAGTGATATTCAACATCAATGGTCATTAGGGAAATGTAAATTAAAACCATAATGATATATCACTATACACCTATTAGAATGGCTAAATTTAAAAAACTGACCATACCGAATATTAGTGAAGATGTGTTAGAACTGAAATTCTCATACACTGCTGGTGGGCATGTAAAATGGTACAATTACTTTCAAAAACAGTTTGTCAGTTTCTTAAAAATTTAAATATAAACTTCCTATATGATTCAGCCATTCCATTTTTTATTGGTAAACAATAATGTTGATTACAGCTTTATACTATTAAGGCTGCTATAAGCATTTGCACTTAAGTCTTCATATGTACATATTCCTTATTTCTCTTAGGTAAAACTGTAAACTTCAAAAGGGTAGGGAGCTTGTTTGTGTTGTCCACTACCCTAACTTAGTGCCTAGCACAGTGTCTGGCCATAGTAGGAGTTCAAATATTGGTTGACTAATGTGATTTACGAGGGACCTTGTTCTGTCAATAGGTCAATGGATAAACAAATTGAGGCATGGCAACACCATGGAATGTTACTTCACATTAAAAAGAAATGAGTTAGAGATTTATGCAACAACATGGATGAATCTCAAGATAATTATGCTAAGTAAAAGAAGTTGGATAGTAAAGAGTACATACTGTTTGATTCCAGTTATGTAAAACTCTAGAAAATGCAAGCCAGTTTATAATGACAGAAAGCAGATCAGTGATTACCTTTGGTGTCAGAAGTTAGGAGAGGTGGGATGGAGAAATTAGAAAGGGGTGTGAGGAAAGCTTTGGGTGTGATATATATGTTCACGATCTTGATTGTGGTGATTTTAGAGGTATATACAAACATCAGTGCTCATCAAATTGTATACGTTAAATATGTGCAGTTTATTGTATGTCAGTTTTACCTTAATTCAAGCGTTTACCACCCCTCTCCCCCCAAATAAGGCTGTACCTGTTGGATTTTATGATCTTATGTCTAGTAACAAGAATGTATTGGAGATAAACAACTCTCTGTTTCCATACATTCCTATTTTGTGCTGCTTTATCTTCTTCTGACTGTCCTTTACATATTGGCCCTTCCTAGGGTTCTGTCTCTACTTGGTCTTTTTATTCGTTTGCTCTCTTTATCTTCTTACTCTGTATGCCCTCCCTGCATGATTTCCTTATACCTTGAAGTCTTCAATCTATCAAATATATTTCTCTAATTCACATAAATTTCCATAGCTCCTAATCTAAATATCAACTATATATTGGAAATTTTTTTAGCCTTGTTTTTTCTCCTGTTACATGAGACAGGAAGACAGATTCTCTTTATAATAGAGAATGCTCTTTGTGTATTTCAACATAGTTACTTTCTACCTATCCCCAAAACAGAAAGGACTTTTCTCTGTTCTTTATTATGAGAATTTGGTGGGGAAACTCATGATAGTGTGGGAGACCCTAAGACTGGGCCCCCAGGAGTTTAGTCTACTCTCAATGTCTCCATTAATTCATCAAAATTACCACTTAAGTGTCCCAACCAGTAACTGACTCTGGCAGTTTTTGCTTCAAGTAAGCTGATCTTGACTGTGATTGTCTGTATTTGCCTGTCTCTCAAGGTTTTGGAGTGCTGATTTTTCTGTGACCTCAATTCTTGGTTGGATTGAAGAAGTTGTTGATTTTCAGTTTGTTCAGCCTTTTTTTCTTGTGAGCACAAAAGCTGAAACTGGAAGTCCTTCTGATTTATTTTTTAATTCATTAAATATATCACCTTAAATATTCACTTTTTTGTCCAGGATAAAAGCAGTGTATTACAACCCCAGAAAACAGCAAGATGCATACTTTCTGTTTAAGTAGGAGTTCTTAGGGAAACCCAAAGGCAATGGGGAGAAAAAACAAGAAGAAAGCTAGAGTAAACTGAAGCCTCTGGGACGTAGAGCTATAGCAGACTTTAAACACAGCCCAGCTTCTAGCCAAATTAATATAAAATCTCACACTAAAAGTCAAATTATCTCAATTTCTATTACCCAATACATCATTTTTAGTTTTCACCAAAAAATTATAAAGCAGATTAAAAGTCAATTAAAAAGACAGTCCAAAAGACAAAGTAAGAATGAGAACTAGACTCAGATATGACACAGATGTTGGAATAACAAGAAAAATAATTTAAAATAGCTAAGCAAGTCAATGGAGAAATGATATTCTTTTCAACAAATGGTGCTGAAACCAAAAAGAAGAAAACACAAAGAATATAGGCACAGACTTTATATTTTCACAAAGTTCAAAATTTAACTCAAAATATATCATGGACCTAAATGCAACTTAAAGTTTTCTGTCCTGCAGATAACACTTAACAGAATAAGAAGACAAGCCACAGAATAGGAGAAAATATTTGAAGAACATACAAACTAATGAGTGACTTATATTTAAAATATAAAAAGAACTACTAAAACTCAACAATAAGAAACCAAACAACCTTTAAAAAATGGGCAAATTTTTTGAACAGACACCTCATCAAAGAAATATGAAGATGGCAAATAAGCATATGAAAAATATTCATCATTGTATGTCATTAGGGAATTGTAAATTAAAACAACAATGAGATAATACTATCTACCTATTAGCATGACTAAAATCCAAAAATTCCTAACGATACCACATGCTAGGGAAAATGTGGAGCAACAGGAACTTTCATTCATTGGTGGTGGGAATAAAAATGTACAGCCATTTTGGAAGAAAGTTTCACAGTTTCTCACAAAAATAAACGTATAACCACATGATCCAGCAATCACATGCCTAAGTATTTACCCAATTGAGTTCCAAACTTATAACTACAAAAAAATCCTGTGCATAAATATTTTTAGTAGCTTACTTTAAAATCACCCAAATCTAGAAGCAACCAAGATGACTTTCAAAGATTGATGAATAAACAAGCTCTGATATAGCCATATAATGGATTATTACACAACAATAAAAAGGAACGCTCTATCAAGCTACAAAGAGACATGGAGGAACCATGCATGGGGGAATAAGTGCATGTTGATTTGTGAAAGAAATCAGCCTGAAAAGGCTACATACTGTGTGATTCCAGCTATGTGACTTTTTTTTAAAAAGGCAAAAATATAGATAGTAAAAAGATCAGTGATTACCAAAGGTTTGGGAGGAAGAGAGGAGAAATAAATAGGTGAGGCATAAGATATTTTTAGGGTGTTGAAACTATTCTGTATGATATTGCAATGGTGGATACATGACAATATGCACTTGTCAAAACCCATATAACTGTACAACAAAATAAATTATTAATTTAAACTATGGACTTTCATTATAGTAATAATGTATTTGTTCATTAGTTGTAACAAATGCATTATACTGATGCAAGATGTTAATAATAGTGGAAACTGTGTGTGTGTGCATGCTGGGGGCAAAGGTGGATATGGAAACTGTCTGAACTATTTTCTCAATTTTTCTGATAACCTAAAACTAATCTAAAAATAAATTTTTTTAATTAAAAAATATATGCCAACTGGGAAAAATGATTCAGGAATTTTCTTGCACTGGAATTGCTACAAAGATCATTTTATTTCTGTGCAAGAAAAAGAAGCAGTTATAAAATAAATTTATATTTAAAATATACCATTTAAAATAACATAAAAATATAAAGTACCTAGAAATTGTTCTAATAAAAGATGTGTAAGATTTCATGAGAAAATTATACGATTTTATAGACATATATTTACTAACACATGAATTAGTAGAAAAATATGCCTTGTTCATATATTAAATTATTTGACATCATAAAGACATCTATTTACTCCAGAATGATCTATATATTCAGTGCAAACATTTTGAAATTTATAGGGAATACAAATAAAAATGACCATGTATCTTAGTCTGTTTGTGTTGCTACAAAGGAATACCCGAGGCTGGATAATTTGTAAGGAAAAGAGGTTTATTTGGCTCACAGTTCTGAATGCTGTACAAGACACATGGTGTCAGCATTTGCTTCTGGTGAGGGCCTTAGGAAGCTTCCACTCATGGCAGAAGGTGAAGGGGAGCTGGTGTGTGCAGATCACATGGCAATAAAGGAGGCAAGAGAGAGGGGAAAGGTGCCAGGTTATTTTTAACAACCAGCTCTTGGCCAGGTGTGGTGGATCACATCTGTAATACCATCACTTTGGGAAGATGAAACAGAAGAATTGCTTGAGGCCGGGAGTTCAAGAGGAGCCTGGGCAACATAGTGAGACCTTGTCTCTACAAAAAATTAAAAAAAAAAATTGGCTGAGCATGATGGTGCATGTCTGTAGTCCTAGCTACTTGGAAGGCTGACGTGGGAGGATCGCTTGAGCCCAGAAGTTCAAGGCTGCAGTGAGCTAAGATTGTGCCACTGCACTCCAGCCTAGGTGACTTAGGGAGACCCTGTGTCTTAAAAAAAAAAAAGAAGTAAATCCAAACACTATGTAAATCCAAACACTACTATGTACTATTGTAATTATTGTGCTAAATATAAAATTAAAATTAAAGATAAAACAACTATGGTTGCTGGATTTAGTATTAAAAATATAGAGCATTCTGTTAAATTTGAATTTCCAAAAACAACATAAATTTTTAGCATAAATATGTGCCAAATATTGCTCTGGTCAAAATTATACTATTAAATTATGTATTGCTTATCTGAAACTCAAATCTAACTGGTAGCCCTGTATTTTTCTAGCAACCTGGACAAAACTAAAATACCTGGCAATATTTTGAGCTCATATATCTAAATAATTTTATTTTTTGGAAGGTGGAGATTCAGATATTGTTAAGATTCTATTGAGCATAATATTCATACTAAAATTTCAAAGCCAATTACTAAAACAATAGAAGCACAATTCTTTGGAAAGGCTAACAAAATAGAAAAGTTTTTGTTGAGATGAGTCAAGAAATAAGTAGGAGGGAAAGTAGAATAAAAGGAAAAGAATTAAGTAATGACATTCAACTCTCCAAATTTGGGATGGAAAAACAAGAAAGGAGGAAAAACATAAAAATAGAACAAAATATAGAAATAAAAATAAAAGGTGATTAAAAAGTACAAATACATTATCAGTATAATTGTAAATGGAATGAGCTATGAAAAGTCAGCAATTTTTAGACTGAACAAAAAAATCTAGCTATATGGACTTTAAAAGAGAAAAAAATTAAGGCATAATGCTGTGAAATAATTGAAAATCATAGAATGAAAAAAGAGGTATTAGAGAAATTAGTATGCAAAGAAGATGTTATGGCTGTATCAAAAGCACACAATATAGACCTAAAGAACAAAATTAGAGATAGACAGTGTCACTTTATGGTTGTAAAAAATGTAATTACCAGGACATAAATAACAATTTTAAATCCATAGTTATTTAATAAAATAACTTAAAATATTGATGGATTCACAAAAAAAGACAAATCCACCAGCAGAGCAGAAAAATTTAAAACACTTTTCTTAATTATTGAAGGACCAAGCAGATTTTTATAAAATTGTACTTTCATTGAAGATTTGAACAATACAGTTAACAAGTTGTAGCTAATGGGCATATTTAAAATGTTGTGTATGAAGTTTAGACAACACATTATTCTCAAGCTCATGCAGACCACTTATGAAAATCTATCCTTTATTAAGCTATACATATATAAGTCAACAAATTTCTTAAAAACAGCTTTATGTAGGATAGCCATTAGGAAGTTTCTTTAATGTAAGAAGGTCTAAATATAATTTTGCTACTGTAACACAAAATCACCAATAGAAAATATTTACATGAATGAGCTTGGGTGTGTTCCAATAAAAGTTTATTAGAAAAATGCCTGGCAGACTGTATTTGGCTTAGAAGCCACAATTTGCTGACCTTTGATATAGCATACTATCTCTAAACACAATATAATTAAGTTAGAATAAGCGAACAAAAATTTTTTAAAATTACCATATATTTACAAATTTATAAAAAACTGCTAAAATAACTCATTGGTCAAACAACATAATGAAAACTTAAATTAATTAAAACTGGATGGTAAAGTAAGCACTCCATAGACTGCAGAAAAAGTTATGCTTTGAAGGAAATTTATAGATGTCAATGTGTATATAAAAGAAATAAGCTGAAAACTACTTATATAGTAGGAGGTAAAAAATAAATAATAGATAAAAAATAGCTGAAAAAAGAAAGATAATAAAGAAAAAAGGTAAAAAACAAATGACAAAGTAAACAAAGAAAAAAATTAATAGAATCAAAAAGCCAAAAATTGTTTTTTGAGAAGGCCACAAAACAGACAAACATATCTTGAAATGAAACTTTAAAAGAAGACAAAGAGCAGAAAGGAATAATAAATGGACTTTTACAAGAATAAATACCTACATCACTGATATGACATGACAAAAATTAAATAAAAGGATAACAATGACACTTAGATTTTTCTTTCTGACCAAAACAAATACCAGGAATCGAATCTACTTTCTCTTATGAAACACACTAAGAAATGAAACAAAATACATAAAACAATGTCTTTTAAGACATTAGATATCAGATAATAAAAAACAGCGATCCCTGAGAGACAGGAAAGAAATAAGAAGAGCTCTAATGCCTCCACTTAGAGCCTGTGAAATGTTTCCATTCTATGGCCAAGTAAGGAGGAACTCAGAGCCCATTGGTCCCCCTGAGTTGAGGGAATGGAGCTGAAAGCCCAGTGAAGCCAAGACAGCTAGAATTTACAAGGCAGAGTAATGAAAGGAGGACAATGCACAGAGGCAGACTCTGGAGATCTGCAGAGGATTCTCCTAGAGTACTCAGCAGAGTAGTTTTCAGTGCATGCATGTAAGGAAACTGCCTGATGCTATGTAAAGAGCCATTGCAGAAACAAAGGTCAGAGAATTTGAAGACATCAATTCAAAATGAAACATAGAAAGCAAAATAAGTTAAAAATTGAACAGATGGTTAGCAAATAGTGGGAAAACTTAAAGCAGCCAAGTATACATGTAATTTAAGTCCCCTAAAGAAGGTAGGGTAGAAAATATTTAAAGAATGAAAATATTTAAAGAAATAATGGCTGAAAGTGTTTCAAATTTATTAAAACCTATAAAACCACACATTGAGGAAGTTTAATAATCCCAAGCTTCTTAAACATGAAGAATATTATACCAAGGTTTGTGAAATAATATTGCTTACAACAAGTGTTAAAGGCAAAGCATCCAAGAAGCAAGAAAGAAAAGCACATTGCATACAGAGAAGTCAACAATTTTTTTTCTGTAAAAAGCCAGATGGTATATATTCTAGGCCTTGAGGGCCATACAGTCTTTGTCAAAACTACTCAACTCTGCCATTGTAGCACAAAAGTAACCATAGACAATATGTAAATGAATGGGTGTGACTGTGTCCCAATAAAACTTTATTTACAAAACCACAGAATATGGTTTGTTGACACCTGGTCCATAGGAACAAAGATAAAGAAGACAGCATATTCTTTTTAATCAGAAACAATGAAAACTAGAAGATAGTGGAACAATGTCTTCTAAGTACTGAAAGAAAGAAACTGTTAACCTAAAATTTCTACAAGATGAAAATATCTTTCAGAAAAAAAAGGAGGAGTAAAATAATTTCAGACATACAGAAGCTGAGTGAATTTATGATTAGTAGAGTCACACTATAAGAAATGTTAAAGAAAGTTATTCAGGCAATAGGAAAATGACATCAGATGAAAACCTAGATCTATACAGTAGAATGAGAGACACTGGATTACAACCAGATGAGTAAATATAAGGAGATTTTTACTATTTAAATAAATCTTATTAAACTATATTGAACTAGACATTTTATTATTTAATTTAAATTCAAATTAAAAATATTATATACAATAGTATAAGAATATGAAATACTTAGGCAAAACTAAATCTGACATCAGATGTGTAATACCTAAACATTTAAAATAGAAAATATTGCTAAAAGAAATGAGCTAATTAATTGAAGATCTATATCATGTTCATGAAATGGAGGGATCAATATTGTTAAGATGTCTTCTGGCCTCCATGGTTTCTGATGAAAAATCTGCTGTTAATATTATTGAATCTTACTGTATGTGATGTATGTCTTCTTTCTTGATGCTTTCAAGAATCTTTACATTTGTCTTTTGACAGTTTGATTATAATGTGTCTTGATGTGGACATCTTTGAGTTTATCATATTTGAAGTTTGTTGAGCTTCTTGGATGTGTCGATTTATGTATTTCATCAAATTTGGGGAGTTTTCAGCCATTATTCTTTCAAATATTCTTTTGGCCAATTTCTATCATTTTTCTTCTTCTGGTACTTCCATTATGCATGTTATAATATGCTCAATGATGTTCCACAGGTCTCTTATGCTCTGTTCACTTTACTTTACTCTTTCTTCTTTCTGCTCCTCAGAGAAAATAATTTCAATTTCTTTAATCTTTAAGTTCGCCAACCCTCCTTTTAAAAAAATTTCAATATATTTAGGGGGTACAAGTGCAGTTTTGTTACACGGATATATTATATAGCAGTAAGGTCTGGGCTTTTAGTGTACCTTTCACCTGAATAGTGTACATTGTACCCAATAAGTAATTTTTCATTCCTCACCCCCCACTACCCTTCCACCTTTGGAGTCTTCAATGTCTATTATTCCATTCTGTGTGACTATGTATGCCCATAGCTTAGCTCCACTTATAAATGAGAACATGCAGTATTTGATTTTCCGTTCCTGAGTTATTTCACTTAGGATAATGGCCTCCAGTTCCATCCAAATTTCTGCACAAGACATTACTTCATTCTTTTTTTATGTCTGAGTAGTTTTCCATGGGATATATGTGTGTGTGTGTGTGTGTGTGTATAGATGTATATAAACACATTTTCTTTATCCACTCATCAGTTTAGTGAACATTTAGGTTGATTCCATATCCTTGCTATTGTGAATTGTGCTGCAATAAACATATGATTGCAGGTATATTTTTGATATAATGATTTCTTTTCCTTTTGTTTTATCTGATATAAGTATAGGTACTCCTGCTTGCTTTTGACTTCCATTTTTTTCTAACCCTTTACCTAGAGTTTATAAAAGTCTTATCAGTTAAGTGAATATATTGAAGGCAGCAGATATTTGGATTTCATCTTTTTTTGTCCATTCTACCAATTGATCTTTTAAGTGGGGCATTTAGCCTGTTTATGTTCAAATTTAATATTGGTATGTGAGGTTCTGTTCCTTTTATAGTGTTAATTATTATCTAATTGCTTTGTATTATCAATTGTGAAATTTTTATAGGACCTGTGAGTTTTATGGTTTCATGTGTTTTTATAATGGCAAGTACCTACCTTTCTTTCCATGTTTAGAACTCTCTTGAGCATTTCTTTCAGGGCTGGTCTAGGGGCAACGAATACTGTTAACATTTGTATGTCTGTGAAAGACATTATTTCTCTTTCACTTATGAAGCTTAGTTTAGCAGGATATAAAATTCGTGGCTGAAAGTTCTTTCCTTTCAGAATTTTGAAAGTAGGACAGAGCCCTAATTTCTCCTGGTTTGTACGATTCTGCTAAGAAGTCTGCTGTTAGTCTGATGGGCTTTCCTTTATAGATAATTGGATGTTTTTAGCTTGCTGCTTTTAAATTTTTTTAATTCACATTGATTTTGCATAGTCTAATGACTATATGTCTTTGTGTAGACCTTCTTGCAGTGTATCTTCCTGGTGTTTGCTGAGCCTTTTCTGTCTGGATGTCTAAGCCTCTTTCAAGACTAGGGAAGTTTTCCTCAATTATTCCCTGAAATAAGTTTTAATTTTTCTTCTTCCTCAAGAATACTTATGACTCATAGATTTGGATGTTTTACACAATCCCCTATTTCTTGAAAACTTTGTTTTTTTTCAATAATTCTTTTTTCTTTATTTTTTTCTGACTGGGTCAATTTAAAAGGTCTATTCAAACTCTAAACTTCTTTCTTTGGCTTGGTTTATTATACTGTTTGAGCTCTCAACTTCGTTTTGTAATTCCATCAATGACTTTTTCATTTCCAGAAGTTCTGTCTTTTAAAAAGATATCAATCTCTTTAGTAAATGTTTCATTCATGTCTTGAATTAAATTTTTTTGTTTCTTTCTGTTGGTTTTCGACTTAGTCTTGGAGCTCATTGAGCTTCCTTACAACCCATATTTTGTATTCTTTATCTGTCATTTCAGAATTTTCCTTTTGCTTGTGATTCCTTGCTAGAGAGCTAATGTGATCATTTGTGGGTGTCAAAACAGTATGTTTTTCCATACTGCCAGAGTTCTTATCTGGAGAAACAGTCTTTTCTTATTTTTGAATTTACTTCATTTGGATGGGATGTATTTATTTATTTATTTCTTCCCTTAAGGGTGTGCCTGTAATGTGTATTGTGTTTGTGCTTTTAGCTTTGAATTTTGGCATTTTCCTGGGTCTCTGTATGTGTTTCTCGGTTATAGACAGCTTTTGTCTGCTGGCTTTCTCAGATGCTGGTTGTAGTGGTGGGGTATTGGGCTGCAGTTCAACCACCCGGCCAGAAGGTGGCGCTTATGTGCAAGAGGCAGCTGCAGCAGGAGCCAACGGGAGCGTGCTTGATCTCAGTTTGCTCAGGTGGTGGGTGGTCTGTGGCGTGCCTCATGTCCTGGGTTTCCTGCTTAGCCCTGGAGCGGGGGACAAAGCTGGGTGGAGCCGGACGGCCAAGCTTTCCCTCCTACAGCCCAGTGATGAGCAGAAGTACAAACCCTGATGGAGGATGGTAGGGGGAGCTTCTGTTGAAATGCACCGAGGTCTCCCTTGGGTTTGGGGAGGGGGCTTCACGAGCTCCATGTCCTGGGTAGGCAGACCAGACACACGATCCACCTCCCTATGTCACCAGTATCCCAGAGCTCGTGACTTTCAGTTCAGGCAGACACTGTCATTTTCCTCCAGACTCTAATGTAGCTGAGAGCCACAGAAAATGCCTATTCTGCAGCTCTCTGCCCAGATGGCCTCAGGGCAAAACTTCTTTCAGCCTGAAACACACAGCTTTGGGGCTCACCTGTGCTCCAATGCAGGAAGCTGCTGCTCCTTAAAGGGAGGGGCGTGGACCCCGCCCTCCATGCAAGCCCAGGCTTGGTGGGTGGGCATGCCCTTGGTGGGGGTGCAGCCACCCAGAAATGTCCATCCCCTGACACACCCGCACCAGTCCCTCACACGAATAGCCCTGGCTGTGTAGGCAGAAATGGGCAGGGGGGAGGAGAAGTCCCTGTCTCCAGGTTCATTCCCAGGCACTGGTGCTGACTGGTCACTTGGGAACAACTGTTCTTCTCCACTACAGAGCCCAGCACTGTGCCCCCATCTCTGCTGTGGGAGAGATATCCTCAGCTCACAAGCAGCAGACTTTCTAATGGAGGCGAGTGCTTGCTCTGGTCCGAAAGGGCACCCTGGCATGCTGCACTCTCCTCTCTGCTAGGGGCAGCTTACCTTGAGTGTTAAAACTCTGGGAATCCCATAGTTCCCTCAGGGCCCAGTGGCTACCGCCCGCCCCCAGCCCCACCACGGCTGCAGCAGTCTGAGTGGGTGCTGGGGAATATTTATGGGAGGTTCTATGTGACCCAAGTACTGAGATTCCCTTGGCAGAGCAGCTGCAAAAATGCTGCCTTTCCATGTGAGGAGGGGGATGGGCCGCACCCGCCATGCAAACCTGGACTCAGTGGGCACACTGTTAGTGAGGTGTAGCCCCCCTAAAAGTCCAGGACTTGCTGTTCCTCGGCATACCCACACCCAACCCCCATGAAAGCAGTTGTGGCTACGTCTGCAGAAGTGGCTGGTGCGGGGAGAACTCCCCACCTCCATGTCCCTTCCCAGGCACTGGTGCTGCTTGTCCTCTGAGGCAGAACCACTCTCCTCCCCTACAAGCCCCAGCTCCACAACCATGTCTCTGCTGGGAAGGGTGCAGACACCTTCTGCTTACAAACAGGGAGCTCTCTGGTGTCCTTTGTCCCAAGGGGCACTTTGTCATGCTTTGTCATGCTGCACTTCCCCTTCCTCTAGGAGTAGGGAATAGGACTGAGGGTTAGAACTCTGGGAATCCCATAGCTCCTCTGGGTCCCTTCAGGTCTTTGTGGTTGTCACAGTCTGAGCAGATGCTGCGAAATGTTTGTGGGAGATCCAGTGATGTGGAGACACAAGGGCTGTGACCCCCTGGGCAGGAAAGAGTCCCACAATGGGTGCACAAACAGTATGGCACCAGCTGCCTCAGCTCAGGTGTGAGGAGAGGGAAAGTGACCCTGCACAGGCTGGAAGCCCGGTGTTCTCCTCTTAAGAAGTTCCCAAACCACTGACGACGGCAGTGCTTGGGCTCGTGAAGGTAGAGGGACTCTCTGACAGTTCAGGAGCTGGCAGTCTGCTGTGGGGGTGAGGGGAGCAAGAAGAAACATCCCCACATACCCTTTCCATGGCACTTCAAGTTCCTAGGGGCTCAGTCTATGCCAAACTCTTCCTTCCTTCTTACTTTGCACCCTAACTTCTTGCCATGGGTTCACCAATAGGTTCTGGCACTCTTTTCTCAGGATTTCACTTGGGCCATGCTTATTCACCTATAACTCTGACTCTTTTCTCTGAGGAGAACTGATGACCAATGTTTCTAGTCAACCATCTTGAAAAAAAATGATTTTTTCTTCTGTCTCTTTAAATATGCTGTGGAACTCCTTTAGTGAATTTTTCTTTACTGTTAATATAATTTTTAGGCCCCAAATTTCTATCTGATTTCTATTTTTATAAATTATCTTCATTGATATTCTTTATTTGGTGAGACAATCTTATCCTGATTTACTCTACTTCTTGGCCATGGTTTCCTTTAGCTCTTTGAGTATATTGAAACAGTTATTTCAAGTCTTTGTCTGATAAGTCTAATGTCTATGCTTCCTTAGGATCAATTTCAATTAATTTCTCATTTCTTGTGAAAGAGCCATATTTCTGGTTTTGTTTTGTTTTGTTTGCACGTCTCATAATTTTTTGTTGGTAACTACAGGCTTTTCCCCTGGATTTATTATTGCTGCTTATTGTGGGTTGTAGTTGTTTACTTCTTTAGTGACTTTTCAAATCAGTGTTGTAAAGACTGTATCTTTGGTTGTGTGTGGCCACTGATGTCTCTGTTCTTTGAGCTTAGTGGTCAACTAGTGATTTGGTAGAGATTTGCTTAAATGTCTGGAGCCAAAGGGGAGAAAACACTCTCTTTGTCTTTGCACATTGGCTCTGTGTTTGGACATTCCTTCAGGGCTTTTCCGTGCCACTTACAACTTTCCCTTAGCCTTCACTTTCTGCTTGCACAGAACTGAACGGTAAATTAGAAATAAAAAGTTAGGGTCTTCTCGGTTCCCTGTGATCGTATGTCCAGCGCCGGCACTCACATGGCCTTCTCCGTTTCCCGGTATAGATGACAGTTTTTAAAAGCCTTTGCTCTCTCACATCTCCTCTCCTGGCCTCTTGCTTGCAGACTTTTTGGTCTGTCTGATGATCGCCTCAGGTGCCTACAACAAGTACAGTATATTTTTCTTTAAATACTTTCAACAACCCCCCCCCCCCCCGGGAGCCCACCCCATCCATGAGAAAGCTCTGAGCTGGGCAAAACAAAGGCAAATTCCCAACTCAGTTCCTCAGGGAGCCACCAGACAGGTCAATGCTTACAGCTGCAATTTTCAGAGAACAAAGTCCATGCTGCTCCTATGGAACCAGCAAGCTGCATCGCACTGTGGGTCACTGTCTTGATGGCCACCGTAATGCTGGTAAACAGAGGGTGGTAGGCAAGCGAGTTAAATGCCACAACAGTCGCCTACAGAATTTCAGCACCTTCTTCTTTAGGAATTCCTCTAATTGTTGTAAGTTTTTATTATATTCCAGAGATCCAAAAAAGTTTATTCTGACAATTTTTGTCCACTTAATCATTGCTTTAGTGGAGGCATGGAATTTTGGACTTCCCTACTCTGCCATTTTCAGTAACATCACTTAATTATGCTTCTTTTAAAAAAGTTCAGTAGGTGCCCTACAGTTTACAATATACATCTATATATCTGTAGCTAAACTACACCCAATTTTTAATAATACTAAACCCCTTCCCAATTCTTCTTTCCTGTCCCTTGTAATATAGCTGTTGCACATTTCATTTACCCATACAGCAAATCTACTCAAGTCACTATAACTATTATTTTTTTAAATAAACAGTTTTCTTTTTCATTACTTAAGAACAAAAATAATGAAGGATTTTATCTTACCTTCATTTATTCTTTCTCTCATGCTCTCCCTTTCTTTATGTACATCCAAGTTTATAACTTAAATCATTTTCTTTCTACCTGTATACCTTCTTTTAACATTTCTTGTGGGTCAGGTCTGCCGGCAATGAATTCCTTTGGGTTTTGTTTATCTTAAATGTCTTCATTTATATTTCATTTCTAATATATAAAAAAATATATATTTCACTTCTACAGAAAAAAATTCCTGAATATAGAATTCTAGGTTGGTAGGTATCTTAGTCCGTTTTGTGTTATGGACTACAGACTGGGTATTTTGTAAAGAAAAGAAATTTATTTGACTCAAGGCTCTGGAGGCTGGGAAGTCCCAGAGCATGGTGCCAGTATCTGGTGAGGGCCTTTGTGTTGCCTCATCCCATGTTGGGAGGCAGAAGGGCAAGAGAGGGAGAGCAAGAGCAAACCCATTCTTGAGAACCCCTTTTAAAAAAGGCATTAGACTTACATATGAGGTTGGGCCTCACGTCTTAATACTGTTATGGTGGCAATTAAATTACAAAATGAGTTTTGGGGGGAACATCCAAACACTCTAGGATTTGGAACAGGTTCTACGGTGGGATTTTTTTTCTTCTTAAATATATCACTCAACTCTAATTGATTGCATGGTTTCTGATGAGAGAATCTGCTGTAATTCCTATCCTTGTTCCCCCATAGGTAAATTGCACCCCCCATTGTTTCTGTCAACGTTTTCTATTTTTTTTGTTTGTTTTCTGCAGTGAGAATATGATATGGTTAGGTGTGTTTTTGTTTGGAGGAGGTGTATATCATGATTGTGTTCTCTGATATTCCTGGACCTGTGATTTGCTATCTGCCATTAATTTTGCTAAATTCTCAGTTACTTTTTTCAAATATTTATCTTCTTATATGTTCTCTCCTCCTTCTGGTTTTCCAATTACACTATTTCATAACTTTTGATATTGTCCCACAGTTCTTGGAAATTATCTTCCGCTTGTTCATTTGTTTTTTCTTTTTGTATTTCAGTTTTGGAAATTTCTATTCATATATCTTCAAGATCACTCATTTTTACCTCAGCTGTGTAAAGTCTACTGATGAGTCTATCAAAGGCATTCTTCATTTTTGTTACTGTGTTTATGATTTAAGTACTTCCTTTTGATTCTTTCTTAGAGTTTCCATGTCTCTGCTTATATTACCCATGTTTTCTATTTTACCCACTTTTTCTATTAGAATCCTTAACACATCTTTAATTTCAACATTTATGTAATAATATGAGTCTGGCTGTAATAAATATTGCATCTCTTGGGACTGTGTTTTTCCTTGATTTTTGGCATGTGCAATAAATTTTTTGTTGAAAGCCAAAACATATTATATTGGGTAATTAGAGCTGAGGTAAGTAGGCATTTTGTGTGAAGACTTATGCTAATCTGACTAAGAGTTAGGCTGTGTATAATGTTTGTTGTAGCTATAGGTACCAGAGGCTTCAAATTCCTCTAACATTCTTTTGTCTCCCCCCCGTTTGGGCTTTTCTAAGTACTGCACCTCAGAGAGTCTTTTTTTTTTTTTGCAGATCTTTCAGCTATAATCCACTGTTATTATACTAGAACCCTGTTGAAGTGGCAGTAAGGTATGAGTAATGGGGAGTTTTCTATAATCTTCTAATTAAATCCCTGTCTTTTGGTGGGTCTGTGTCCCAGGATGTTGACCTTCACAGGTCTTTCTCCAGGGTCATAGCTTTTCCCCCTGACCTCTACTTCCTGTCCTTGTTGCAGCATTCTTAACCTTTCCCTGGAGCCCTAACTTCTGTTGACCTTTTTTCCCATTAAGTGAGACAGAAAGGCTGGGGATCACAGAGTGGGAAGTAATTCCCTTCCCTTTGCTGGATTAACTTTTCAAAATCAATGAAGTACTGTCAAATTTGTTTTTGCCTAAAGAGTAGGTTTTTGTTATGAAGAAGGCTATGGGCACATTTCACAATTGTTAGTCTTCCTTTTTCTCTGCCAGAGCAATGAGGGGACTCTTCTTAAATCTTTACCATGAGAAAGAACCTGTTGCAGATCCTGGAGGGAAAGCCCAATAGACTGTAGGGACCTGCCTAAGATTGTGTACTCCAAGGGGTTCTCACTCTCATGTTAGTCCACATCAGCCTCCTGTAATACATAAAAATTACCATTTAAGCATTCCTATCAGTTTAGGGTTCTAGTGGTTCCTGCTCCTTATAAGAAGATCTTGATTGATTGATCTCTCTGAATTCATCTCTTTCCAGATTTCAGTGTGATAATTTCCCCTGTAACCTTAATTCCCTGAAAGGTCTAAGAAAAGTCATTGATTTTTTCTGTTCCAGCTTTATGTTGTAAGGATGGGATTGATAACATGTCAAAGCTAAAACCAGAAGTTTTGTGATTCTATTCTTTAAAACATACTGTTAAGAGAAGGAAAAACAAGTCAAAACTGTGAGACATTTGGATATTACATATCTGATGAAAGATTTTACCCATAATATATGCAGAACTCCCAAAATCCAATGCTGAGAAATTAAGCAATCCAATTAAAAATGGACAAAGAAGATATATGGATGGCAAATAAGCACATGAACATATGCTTGACATTAGTTTATAGGCTAAAGCAAATTAAAACCACAAGAAACACTACTAATACACCTGTTGGAATGGCTAAAATTTGAAAGACTGATGTTACAAAGTACTAAAAGGATAAGGAGGAACTGGAATACTCATGCTCTGCTGGCAAGAATGTAAAATGGTACAGTTTGGAAAACAGTTCTGAAGTGTTTTAAAAAGTTAAAAATATGCCTATCATATGATCTTGCCATTCCACTTCTAAGTTTCCACCTCTCTGTTTACCTAAGAGAAGTGAAAGTTTATGTCCATACAAAGATGTGCACATGGCAATTTTGTTTGTAATAGCTTTAAACTGGAAAGAACTCAAATATCCATAGGAGTTGAGTAGATTAACAAATTGTAATATATCCAGCAGAACAAAGAAACAAACAAAATGAATGGACTATTGATACACACTACAATATGGATGAATCCCAAATTATTCTGGATGAATCCCCAAATAATTGTGCTGGCATAAAAGAGACTGACCAAAAAAGAATATATTATATATTATTCCATTATATAAAATTTTGGAAAATTCAAAATTCTGTAATGTCAGAAAGCAGATCAGTGGTTTCTTGGGAAAAGGATACTGGGAGGGACAAAAAGGAACCATTACTAAGGAGCATAAGGAATCTTCTGAGGTGATGGACATATTCATTATCTTGATTGTGATGATGGTCTTATTTATGCATACATATGTGACAAATTAGCAACTTATATGCTTTAGAAATGTGAAGTCTATTGTGTGTCAATTATACCTTTAAAATCTGTTTTTTAAAATATTTTTTGTAATAAATTTTAAAATATCTGTAAAATCTAAAAATCCTTAAAAACTAACTTACCAAACTGACTTAAAAAATAGAATGACCATTTTGTCCTGTATTTTTTTTTAAATGAAGAAGTTGTTTAAAATCCTTATGCAAAATCATATACAGTGTTCACATGATTTCACAGAATGCTCACAGAACTGATCATTTTCATCCTACATAAATTATTATATTTTAGGGAATAGCCAAAGAGACAATGCTCACATCATGAAGCTCTTACATCAGTTTTTTTGAATCTATTTTTTGAGCTCTTTTTTTTCTGTTTAGAATCATTTACTTTAACTCTTCTATATTGTAGCATAATTATTCTTATATATTGTTACATTGCTTACATTTTTACCTTTAGATTAAATATGCGTCAATGCCACGCTATTTTATTTGTGATTATTTTTCGTCTTTGAATGGGAGCAGCTTATTCAAGCTGTCCATTCTCTCACCAATTCTATGATTGTTTTTCTTCAATGTAGCAATAGTCTGTATTTTTAATGTAAAGATAAGGCAAAAAAGGAAGGTCAAGAGAGCCTGAGTGTAGCCATTTTGACTGATACCACCCCCTAACCACCCTGAAAAAAAAGTTGCAAGCCCTTGGGTCCCAATCAATGTGCCTTTTGTAGGCAAAAGGGCCATTGGAAAAAGGACTGTCCCAAGCTCCAAAAGGAGCCTGGGCCACCCAAACCTATAATGGCTGACAGAATGGAGGATTGAGGGGGCCCGAGGCTCCTTACGGCTCCCAGTGGACATCCCATCATCTCTACAGAGGAGCCTCAGGTAACCCTAGACATGGCAGTAAGAATAGTAAATTTTTATTAGGTACAGGGGCTGCCTTCTCAGTCCTGACCCATTTTTTAGGGCCGTTATCTCCTTATTCCTGTACAATAACTGGAATTGATGGATAGCCAAAGATTAAAACATTTACTCACCCTTTAGATTGCTCCCTAGGGGACAATTTGTTTTCCCATAGATTTATGCTTATGCCTGAATGTCCAGTTCCTTTGATGGGGACAGACTTACTTTCACAGTTATAGGCCATAGTTCAATTTGGTGAGCCTTATAAAAGAGCTAGCCCAGAGAGAACTTTGGTTTTGACTTTGAATATTTGTCTACATACAGATGGGGAAGAGTCTAGCCTTCCATCACATACTACCACCTGGGTGGACCCCTCCATTTGGAACACTAAAGTTCCTGGCAGGGTGTTAGTGTACCCCCAGTGCAGATTGCTTTAAAGCCTAATGTTAAGTATCCCTGGAAAAGGCAATACCTGAGCTCAAAAGGGTATTCAGCCCTTAATAACCAAGTTTTTAAAACATGGGCTGCTATGGCCTTGCCAGTCTCTATGTAATACCCCCATCTTGCCAGTCAAGAAACCAAATGGAGAATACAGCTTTGTCCAAGACTGAAGGGCAGTAAATGGGGCCGTGATTCCAGTCCATCCAATAGTACCAAACCTTTATACAATACTGACCCAAGTGCCTGAAGAAGCTAGATGCTTCACAGTATTAGATTTGAAAGGTGCTTTCTTTTGCATTCCTTTACACCCAGATTCTCAATACATTTTTGCTTTCAAATGGACTGATCCAGATACTCATGTGACATCCCAGCTTACTTGGACAGTTTTGCTACAAGGGTTTAGAGATAGTTCTCATTTGTTTGGAAATGCTTTGGTGAAAGAATTAAGAGAGTTACAATTGGATAAGGGGACTCTTTTATAGTATATAGATGATTTATTGATATTCAGTCCCATGAAGGAGGACTCTGATGAAAATACTATCCAGGTCCTAAATTTTTTTGGAAAGCAGGAATATTGAATGTGTCCCTACAAGGCACAGATCACTATTCAAGAGGTTATATATCTAGAATATATGCTCAATCCTGGAGCCATGACTTTGGCTCAGGATTGGAAGGAGGCTACATTGGCTCTTCAGCCCCCCTCAGACTAAAAAGCAGCTAAGAACCTTTTTAGGAATGGCAGGATTCTGTCGAATCTGGATTCCTGGGTTTGGCCTCATAGCAAAATACCTCTGCATGAAGCTTTAAAAGGAACTGATCATGAGCCTTTAAACTGGGACAGGACCTGCCAACAGGCCTTCCTAACCTTGAAGGAAAAATTAGGGACTGCCCTTGCTTTAGGACTGCCATAGTTAGAAAAGGCCTTCACCTTCATCTTTCACCCTCTATGAGGCTGAAGGGGAAGGGGCAGCCTTGGGGGTCCTTATTCAAAGGCTCAGAAATAATCCCAGCCTTGTGGCTTATTTCTCTAAACAGCTAGACCAGGTGACAGCCAGATGGCCAGGGTGCTTGCGAGCCATAGCTGTCACTGCTCTATTGGTAGAGGAAGCCAGTAAATTCACATAAGAACAGCTGGAAGAAATGACTCACTACCAGGTACAGGGAGTTTTAGAAGCTAAGGGACACCAGTGGTTAACAGGGGGACATCTGCTTAGGTGTCAAGCTCTTTTGCTTGATACCCCAGACATTATCTTTAAAGTGTGTCATGTCCTGAACCCTGTCACTTTGCTACCTGATTCTACCCTTCAGGAGAAAAGGCCCCAACCCATTCATTCTTGTATTGAAATCATAGAACAGACTTATTCCAGTAGGCCTGATCTTAAAGATGAACCTCTGCTTAACCCTGATGTTGTTTGGTTTACAGACAGAAGTAGCTTTGTCCAGGAAGGAAAGAAAAGCAGAATATGCTACAGTTAGTCAGCAAGAAGTTATTGAAGCTAGGACTTTACCTCCACAGACTTCTTCCCAGAAGGCAGAGCTAATTGCTTGAATTAGAGCTCTCCAATTGGTAAAGGACTTGAGAGTCAATATCTTTCTTGACTCTAAATATGGGGTTTAGGTTCCTGTGCTCATGAGGTTAAATGGAAGGACTGGGGACTGTTGACTGCTAAAGGCTCCCCTATAAAGTGCTATTCTGAAATCTTAGAACTTCTAGAAGTGGTCTGATTCCTCAAAGAAATAGCTGTCATTCATTGTAGAGGACACCAAAAGGGAGATACTTCCATTGTTAAAGAAAATGCCCTGGCAGATAGGACAGCTAAAATTGTGGCAAAAGGAGAATTGATATTGCAGGCTCCAGCATTAATATTAGAGAAGCCACACATGTCAACACTGCCTTGTTATACAACTGAAAAAAATCAAATAGGCTGAACAAAATGGCTTGCAAAGAGATCCCTCAAGATGGTTAATGGGAGAAAGCTAACTTCTCCTCCCAGAAGCAGAACAATGGAAGAAATTAAACACTTCTATGACTCATCACACCTGTGACAAGATACTTTAGGCTTATCTCCCGAAAGTTTCTAGGAAAAGGTTTGTTCCAGACAGTAAAGAGGGTCACCATGACCTGTGAACTCTGTGCTCATAAGGACTCTGGAAGCCACGCCATACCTCTGCCTTTACTCCAACCCATACAACATCGAGGAACATATCCTGGGGAGGACTAGCAGATGGATTTCACCCAAATGCCACCCTGCAAGAAACTAAAGTACTTGCTAGTCTTTACAGGCTGGATAGAGGCTTTTCCTACCAGGACAGAAAAGGCGTTAGAAAATCAAAATTCTTACTTAAAGAAATCATCCCATGATTTGGATTACCAAAAAGTTTACAGAGTGATAACAGGTCTTGCTTCACAGCCAAAGTGACCCAGCAGGATTCCTCAGCCTTAAGAAATTACCTATCATCTCCACTCCTCCTGGACGCCTCAATCCTCAGGTAAAGTGGGAAAAGCCAATCATGTCTTAAAAAGGACATTAGCAAAACTTTGTAAGAGACCTCCAAAAACTGGGGTTTCCTTTCACCTATAGCCCTCCTATGAATCAGGATGGCCCCAAAGAGGCTATCCTCTTAGCCTATTTGAAGGACTTGGGAGTCAATATCTTTCTTGACTCTAAATATGGGTTTATAAGCTTATTTGAAATGACTTATGGGAGGCCCCTTTTGACCTCAGACCTCTTATTTGATGAAGAAACACATAAGACCCAAAGTCATGTTGTCAACTTAGACCAGATTCAACTGGCCCTCCGAGAATATGGAAATAAAATGCTACCTCATCCTATGAAGGGAGGGGTTAGTTCCCCTGTACAACCAGGAGACGTAGTCTCATTGAGAACCTGGACAGAAGGCTCTCCTGAGGACCGGCTACAACCAAAATGGAAGGGCCCCTATCCCATATTATTAAGTACCTCCACTGCTGTCCAACTCTAAGGGCTTACTAGCTGAGAACACTTGTCTAGAATAAAACCTGTCTTTTATCATCCCCCACAGGTGCTGGTGGAAAATACCATGACCTACACGTGTGAACCTGTAGAAGACCTCAGATAGTTCAAGAAGTTGCCTTCCAAAGATAGCCAAAAGGCTAAGTAATGTCCTTGTACTAATTTGAAATGCTTGTTTTCTTCTTTCTGGTGTTTGCTGGCACTTTCCTGATATTCTGCTGGTTAGGCTTACGTTGTCTGCCTCCCAACAGCTGGAACCAAGTCTCTTGTCAACAAGTATAGTGCATCTCAAAGCTATATTCTTACTGTTTCTAATTCTATGGATTCCATCTGCTCTGGCTACTTACTTGATAAGTACTTCAAACTTATTAGCAAAAGGAAAAAATCTTTCATGTTGCTGGCTATTTTATGAGGGACCACTAAAAGATAGGTTATTATTCTGGGCAGTATCAGCATACTGTATCAGCCCTTCTTCTTATCTGCTGGCTGAGCAGGGAGGAGTTTGTACCGTGCTAAACACTACCTGTTGCACTTATATTAATACTTCTGCTCAATAGAAGAGGACAAACAGATCATGTTGTTACACAATCTTAAGAACCCAACTCCCTAAAACATATGGGATTCTATTAAGGGGTATCTACCATCAGTCACCTGGTTTTTACCTTTCTTAGGACCCCTAGTGGCTCTCCTCCTTTTGTTGATCTTTGGTCCCTTTTTGTTTAACCTTCTCATAAAGTTTGTTTCTTCTAGGTTACCATAGTTTCATGTCAAGATGATGGTGGCACAAGGCTTCGACCCCTACCGTCTCTCAACACAGATAATGGAGATATTCTGCCTTTGGGCCCCTTAGATCAGGTTTCCAGAGACTTTTATTCCTGACAGGCAGGAACTACAACCCCTTATCAGCCTGGAAGAAGCTATAGAAGATGGATCTTCATCCCTCAACAATCCCTTAGGATTAAGAGAATAAAATCTCTGAGGGGGGAATAATGTAGGGATAAGGCAAAAAGGAAGGTCGAGAGAGCCTGAGTGCAGCCATTTTGACCAATACAAGACCCTAACCACCCTGAACAAGAAAGTCGCCAGCAAGTTGCTAGCCCAGGACCACCTGAGGATGGATGAATTACAAAACTGGATGCCTTACAAACTGCTTGCTCTTACCTTTCTGTGACAAGAGCTTATAATTAACCTTTATGACCTGACCACAAGATAATGCTGGTCACGTACAGCTGTTTACTAATGAGGTTTTTGAACACATAAAAATGCTACTATTGCCCCATAAGGTATCCCCCACTTGCTGGGGAAAGAACTCCTACTCTGTCTGTGGAGTAGAATCTATTGTCTGTCTCTCTCAATAAACTTTCTGTCACTAGTTGTCTTGCTCTCGAATTCACTCCCATACGAAGCCAAGAACCGACTTGGAGAGTTCAGGGGAGCTTCCTCCCTTCACTGGGACACCTCCTCCATCATTTTCACTTTTCAGGTAAGTAGCAGTCTTCTTTTCTTAGAAGGCCTATATGTCAGTTTTTTAAAAATTTGATTTAGTATGTATTTCTTTTGAGCTGACTGTAGTAGCAACAAAGTTAATCGAACCCATTATTTTCCCCCTACCATGCCACAATTAATTCTGCTATTCTGCAAAGACTGCTTGTCTGAGCAATTTGTCCTGTAGCTCCTTGTCTCTGCCCATCATCAATATACAATATGGCCCTTGGGATTTTCACACCCATGCGTACTTTCCAGGCTCTGCTGTTTAAATTATGACATAATTGGTTGGGCCTGCAGAACTATAGCACGCACTGTTGAATGTGCTCTATGCAGTCTGCAGAATATGTCTGTTCTTCATCTCCCCCTTTTAATTCATCCCACATTTACTGTATTCGGAAATAATCCATCACAGCTTGTAATTATAGGGGGTGAATATTTGCTAATGTCACTGAAGATGGTACATTTTACTTTGTGTATTGTACTTTTTGTCTACTTAGTTGTTTCATAGAGAAAAGTGTGAAAATATTTTTACTATGCTTTTTTTGTTTCAGGTATCTGTTAGAATATTTTGATAATCTTAGAGGTAGAAAAATTCTTAAACAAGATACGAAGCTCAGAAACCATAAGGCTAAATTTTGACAGATTTATCTTTGTGAAAAAAGGAAAAACAAAACTCACATACAGTAAAATATACAATAATGAAATTTGAAAAACTAAAGAAAGATGGGAAAAATATATATAATAGATAAAGCAGACAAAGACTTAATAAAGTTGTACTAAAATGAACGGGAACAAAACAAATAGAAAAGTAATGGAAAAGTTTGCACAGGATATGGACCAATTTTTAAAATGTGTTAGTAAATGCAAAGAAAATACTCAACTCAAAATTAAATGGGAAAGTAAAATTAAGTAATGTGCCCTTTTTACCTTTCATAATTTCTTGTACTTAAAAAATTGATATCTCAAATCTGTAGAAATACAATGAGATTGTAGACAGCATGCAAATAATGTTTTTGGAGAGAATTTTGGCATCTTCTGTTAAATCCAACAACTTTAACCCCATAAACTTTGATCTCCAAATTCTACATCGAGAGATCCCTACTACACTAATAGTGATATGAGTGCAAAGATGGCTAGGTAGGTACATACATATACCTGCTTGATATTGAAGCATTTTAGTATAGTGAAACATTAAAAATATCATAAAATGTTTACACATAAGAAATGAATAAATAAATTATTATATATGTAATTTAAAATAATATAAAATCCCCTGGAAGGAATGAGGTAGTTTTTAAAATATACTTATATATATATTTTTAAATTTGAACAGATTCAGGGGTACAAGTGTTTTTGTTACATGGATGAATTGTATAATGCTGAAGTCAGGGCTTTTAGAGTACCTGTCACCAGAATAGTGTACATTGTACCCTATAGGTATATTTTTATCCCTTGCCTCCCTCACACCTTCCCCCCTTCTTAGTTTTCAACATCCATTTCAGGATTGTATGAATATGTATACCCCTCATTTAGCTCCCACTTATAAATGAGAACATGTGGTATTTGTTTTTCCATTATTAAGATACTTCACTTAGTATAATAGTCTCCAGTTCTATCCAAGTTGCTGCAAAAGACATTATTTCATTCCTTTTTATGGCTGAGTAGTATTCTATGGTATGGGGGTGTGTGTGTGTGTGTATACACCACATTTTCTTTATCCACTTATCAGTTGATGGGCACTTAGGTTGATTCCATATCTTTGCAATTGTGATCTGTGCTGCAATACACATATGAGTGCAGGTGTCTTTTTGATAAAATCATTTCTTTCCCTTTGGATATATACCCAGTATTGGGATTGCTGGATAGGATGGTAGGTCTACTTTTCGTTCTTTGAGGAATTGCCATACTGGTTTCCATAGAGGTGGTGCTAGTTTACATTCCTACCAACAGTGTGTAAGTGTTCCCTTTTCACCTCATCCTTGCCAACATTTGTCATTTTTTGATTTTCTAATAATGTCCATCCTGACAGGGGGAAGGTGGTGTCTCATTGTGGTTTTTATTTGCATTTCCCTGATGATTGGTGATGTTGAACATTTTTTCATATGTTTGTTAGCCATTTGTATATCTTCTTTTGAAAAAAATCTGTTCATGTCTTTTGCCCACTTTTTGGTGGGGTTATTTGTTTTTTTCTTGCTGATTGTTTGAGTTCTTTGTAGATTCTGGATATTAGCCCTTTGTCAGATGTATAGTTTGTGAATATTTTGTACCATCCTATAGGTTGTTTATTTACTCTGTTGATTATTTCCTTTGCTGTGCAGAATCTTTTAGTTTAATTAAGTCCCATTTATTTATTAATATTTTTGTTGTTGCTGTATTTGCCTTTGGGGTATTGGTCATAAATTCTTTGCCTAGGCCAATGTCCACAAGAGTTTTTCCTATGTTTGCTTTCAGAATTTTGTTGGTTCCAAGTATTACATTTAAGTCTTTAAACCATCTTGAGTGGTTTTTGTATATGGTGAGACATAAGGATCCAGTTTCATTCTTCTGCATATTGCTATCCGATTTCCCCAGCACTATTTATTTAGTAGGGCTTCCTTTCCCCAGTGTATGTTTTTGTCTGTTTTGTCAAAAATCAGTTAGTTGTCGCTATATGGCTTTATTTCTGGATTCTCTATTCTATTCCACTGGTCTATGTGTTTAACCTTTATATCTGTACCATGCTGTTTTGGTTACCATAGCCTTGTAGTATAATTTGAAATCAGATAATGTGATGCCTCCAGATTTGTTCTTTTTCCTAGGATTGCTTTGGCTGTTCAGGATCTTTTTTGATTTCATATGACATTTAGGAATTTTTTTTCTAGATCTGTGAAAAATGACATTGGTATTTTGATGGGAATTGTGTTGAATCTGTAAATCACTTTGGACAGTGTGGACATTTTAACAATGTTGATTCTTCTAATTCATGAGTATGGGATGTTTTCCCATTTGTTTGATATGATTTCTTTCATCAGTGTTTTGTAGTTCTCCTTGTAGTGTTCTTCCACCTCCTTGTTTAAGTATATTCCTAGATATTTTATTTGCTTTTCAGCTATTGTAAGTGGTATTGAGTTCTTGACTTGATCTTCAGCTTGACTGCTATTAGAGTATGGAAATGCTACTGATTTGTGTACATTAATTTTATAACCTGAGATGTGACTGAATTTATTTATCAATTCTAGTAGTCTTTTAGAGTTTTTAGGGGTAGTTTTAAAAAATGTGCTAATATGTATAGATCTCTGTGAAACTTTCTCTGACAAAAGTAAATTGAAAAAATACAATTACAATATATTCACAATTACTTTTAACAAACAAACCAAGGGAGGGGGGAGAAAACCTCTCATCTGTACACCTATATATATGGTGTACTTAGAAAAGTTTTGATATTAAACATATTAAATTGATAACAGTGGTTATTTCTGAGGAGTGTGGGCATATAGATGGTAGGTCAATTTTCATTTTCTATATTTCTATGCTTGAATTTTTGATTAATTTGTCTCTGTAATTATTAATAAAAATAATTAAGAAAATCTGCATAAAGCAATTTACCACCAAACAGACACACATGAAATGCTGGCCCCTTCCTTCCATGGCCTGGCTGTTCTACCTTGTGAGCCTCTACCATCCCTCTCAGTTCTAAAACTCCATTATAGATGCAAAGAACTTGTTGCAATTCTCTAAAATGTCCTTGTTCTTTTTCCACATTAACTTGTTAAAGTTTTTCCTTGGGTTTGAAGGCTAAGTCTCCACCCTACCTTCTTTCCACGTCTTGAACTTTGTTCTACTGTCTTGTAAACTCCTAAATATCTTATACAGCTTAGATGTTACTCAGTGTAAAGCATTCACTGTTCCAGGTCAGAATTAAAAAATTCCATTTCCCTGATTCCAAATCATATTTTTCATGAGGATATTATGGTAGTTAACACATTTCTTCCTAACTTTTTCTTTGGCTTTGCCTCTGCTGACAAGCTGTATGCAGTCCAATTAGATTGAAAAAAGGAAGGATTAAAAAAACTTACATTTAGTGACCAAACAGTAGCTGAAAGTTTTAAATTATTTCAATAAATCCTGACATTATGATTGTTTTTGTCCCAACCTCCCATCACAAGGCTCAAAGAAGGAGCCCTATCGCAAACAGATAGTGAGTAGCATAATCAGGATTTGAGGCCATCACTGTCTGAGTACAGAGCCTATGAATTCTTAATGTATAAGCTACCTGCCCTTTTTACTCCCATGACCTAGCACAGTAGCTGACTCCAAAGGTTCTCAACACATATTTAACAGATGAAGAGATAAATGAACTCTATGTTTCATGGTGTTGTGTTTTGTACAAAGACAATTAAGACATTTCTGTCCTCCAGAGTTTCATAGTTTACAGCACAAATAATCATAACACAAAACACTCCACATAGTATGAGAGAAATAAAAATAAAGTTCATGTACTATAAGGTAAAAATATATGTAACATAGGTTGTAAGGAATGGAGAAACATCTTAAACAGGTCTCATAGAAGTGGTACTTGAATAATCACTTGATAATTAGGTAGGGTTTAACCATATAAAAATGGAGGGGTTGAGGAGATAAGGGAAACCAACAGCAAACATTTCTAATTAAGGAAAAGCATGAAAACACTTAAGTAAAGAAGATGTTTACAAAATTGTAAATGGTCCAGTCTTTTTGCTATAAAGCACTAATGTTAAAATCAGGTTGGAGAGATGGAACCTTGTTATATTAGCAAGTGGAAGAGTTTGAAGCCATTTGTACTTGGAAAAACATTACCAAAGGCTGTGTTTTAGGATGATTATCCTAGCAGGGGGATGTTGTGTAGGCTGAAAGAGAGAGAAGATAGAGACAGAGAATCATTCTACTTAGGAGGTAATCTCAATCATTGTGATGAGAAGCAACTGAAGTTTAAACAAGAGAACAGGTAGGAAAGATGGAGAGAGACCCAGATTAATTAGGGAGAGATTAAGAAAATTTTTACTTTACTATCTTCATTTCAACTATTTCATTGAATCTTGAGTGGTGTTCAGTACTAGTTATATAAACTGTGGTTTCTGACCAAGAATATAAGAATCCAGGTATCACGCTAAAAGGGCCAGTATTACTCATCTAATCAACCAGAATATGAGCTTATTTTCTGAAATATTCTAAGTTTCAAGAGTACAGGTTTCTAATACCTAACAAAAAATCCTAAAAAAATAAGACAAACAAATCAAGATGTTGCTTATATCAATAAATGAGACATTAAGTCATTTTTAATTAACTGTAAAGACAATTGAAGTCATTAACTTCTGTATTATGTGGAATTTACATCAAATGTGCTCCTTTCAGATAGACAGTCAAGCTTGTAGTAAATTTTATAGGAAATCATGGTTGATAACAACTGGATAGAAACAGATGGGCTGGAAGTTTTCCAAAGGCCTTATACAAAATATTTGTTATGAAAGTGTGAAGAGAATTTGCCCAGAACACTGATTTAAAATTTACTGCATTGTTGATGCTTTAAAATGGAAGATTTTAGAATTAAAATTTCTTTGTATTTTCTCCTCCTTTCTATTTATTTGCCAGATTTTAAATGAAAAACATTCTAATGGGAGGTCATCCTTCAGTACTAAAAGTATTGATTTTAGCACATATACTTTTTTTATCCGGAACAAGGTAAGATAAAAGAGGAGCAAAGGAGACAATTCTTTCAGTGCTAAAAGATCAAGTGACATATGTATTTTACTTTATTTATGGATATTGAATACATTAGAACAGACATATATTAACAAGGCATTCCAAACCTGGGAAACAAAGAGTAATGTGTTTTGAACTCTTACTAAGAGATTTGACGACTACTGAGAACACTGTCCTATACCCAGTGCTTAGATTTGGTGATGTGATGGGAATTTAGTGAAACCTTTGTCTGAACTATTTTGTATGAACTGGCCAGAATGGTGGCTCTTGTCTTACATTTTAGCATGGAAAAGCACAGCATCATGTAACAGCCCAGAAATGCTTGATGTCAGGGAAATTTTGCTCCACTGCATACTCGTTGGTGTGTTTGGAAGAAATTTACGGTGAATCTTGTCAAAGGAAAAGCTAATTAAATCACTTTGGTTGTTAAAGACCTGTTGGGTACACTTCCACCTTGCCTTAACATGTGCTCTTGTAGTCATCGATCTCAGTGGGGTCACCTCTGTGAGATGGAAACAAACAAACAAAAAACAAAAACAAAAGGCTAGAAAATTAATTAATAAAAAAGAAATGAGAGGAACGAGAGTTCTGAAAGGTAAAGAGGGAAAATTAAGCTGAGGAGGAGGCACAGAGGCCAATCCTGGGCTTCCCACCTGTCTTATCCCGGGAACACCTCAATTATAGCTAAAGGCTCTCTCTTCTATACCCTCCTAGCATTTTATTATAATATCTCTTGCAATAGTTATCCCTGTTCTTAGTTTATACAATGGAACATATTTGTTCATGAAGGAACATTCCATGAAACCAGAGACCAACTAGTGGGAGACAATGATTAAATATTCAGGACTTTCAATAGTTAGTTGGCAAAATTTTGGTAGCTGAAACAAGCCTTGCTGGAGGTATTTATATCATGGAAATTAGAAGAAATTGGAAAACACTGCAAATCAGGACTTTTGTTTTTTGAAGAGGCTGTTTACCTGGACACCATTGCATTATTCCTCTTTATACCACCTTTATTCTTTAGCTCAAATTTGCCTCTTGTATTTTTTCCTGCCCCTAATACACCTACACTTTGACCTGTACAGATGCTATACCTTTCTCATATAGCTTAATTATTATACTTAGTGCCCTAAAGCATAACTGAATGATTGAGCAAATGGAGGGATAAATGAAAATAAAATGTTTAGAATAGTGCTTGGCATATAATTTTCACATTTTAAATATTTGTCAAATTGATCAATGGATAATCACAATGCATTTTAAGCAGGAAAAAATGTATATTGTGAATGAATGAAAATTCAAAATAGATTCTAGCTCAATTGTTGTAGAACTTTGCTGGGAATAAGAACTACCTGGGGAATAAAATGAAAATAAAAATTCCTAGGGTCCTAGCTTCAAGGAATCTTGACTCAGTTGGTCTTGGGTCATTACTGGAAATCTGAATTTGACAAAAATATCCCAGGTGTTTCTCATCCAAGTAGCCTAACCTGTATTTTGAAAATTGTTTATCTAGTTTATTAGGTCCTTTGAACATTTCCCTGTTCTAAACACACCTAGATTGATAATTAGTTAATTAATTAATATAACAGATACTTAAATGGAGTTTATTATATGTCTAGTATTGCACTAAGCACTATATAATTTCTAATTAATATAATTCCCATAACAACCCTAGAGGTAGATACCATTATTATTCTAATTTTACATATGAGGAAACTGAAGTGTGATAATTTAAGAAAGTTGCCCACATCACAATTATACAAGTAAGGTAATTTTTAAGAGGCCTCCAAGGTCACATACAAGACTCCATTGAAATAACTGCAACATAATTATTCATTCTAGCAACTGACAATTTTCAAACTGTTCTATCCCCGTTATCTTTTTTGACCTTCATGATATTGTGGTAGACATGGCAGAAATTATTATCCCTATTTGAAAGATGAGGAAATTGAAGCCCAGAAGATTCACAGCTTGCTCAAGGTCACATACCTAGGGATAGGTATGTGCAACATGCTTAAACTTAGGTTGTCATTTACACCTATTTTTTTCTTCATTCCAAGTCCAACATTCTTTCCGTTACACCCACAACAGTGTGGAGTTAGTTGTTGACATTTACCTACTGGTAAGCTTCTCACTGTCTCTTTGTGCTTTGTAATGCAATCTTACCCCATATAATATTACACTTTCACATGGGGGAAATAATAGACACTGATTCCTCTGGCTGTCTCAGGTTGCTGCAAACTAAAAGCAGGCCAGTTTTGACATTATCATATCCCAAGTACAGGATTTCCCTGAATAATCTGCCCCAAGAAAGTCATTTACAAATCTTCCCTTCTTTGATGCCCGTGCCTAACCTGGACCTTACAGCAGATATTCATGTGTTTTTTCACTTTCCAGTGGTCTTCTCGTGGGAGATTCCTGAGCTCTACAATACTGACCATTTTTATTTAATATTTTGATTGATACTAAAATAAGCTCTTCCATACTTTTGCTGAAGAAAGTCTTGAATATTGAGATATAAAAAATAATGAATTGTATTTTCTATTGAGGCTACCCTTAAGAAAAAAAAAAGGCAAATCTAGTATGATTGCCATCTAATGAGTTGGAGTCCACAGGCTTTATTTCTTAAAAAAAATGAGAACTGGAATTTGAAGTACAGAAGAGAAATAACATTCATCAACTTACCAGAGTAACACAGAGAAATTTTCCTTTTTTGGCCTAATATTCTACCATTTTTCACTAGGCACCACTCTCTACCCAAAACCAGAGGACATGTGTGGCCTTTACAAACTGCATTTGTCCAGTTCTGTGAATTTTCATGTTCCTTATTGTACTTACAAAGTAATCTATTCTATATCTTTCTGTTTTAAAATGTTTGAAACCACCTTTGTGGCAACCCTAGAAGCAAGCCATCATCTCTAAATTCTCAAAATGTTTACAGAACCTTTTTTACAGTAATTATCACTTTCTGATTTATGTGATAGTCATTGTACATATGCCCTCTTTCTCTGCTAGACTTGGAGTGCTTCAAGGACAGTATTGGCCTAGGGGTCCCTCCCAGTGATTTGTACAAGGCCACACACATTCAATTGATTGAATTCAAGTGGGAAATGAAGACAGACATTTCATTGACCCAGGTTCTTGGGATTATTGGACTAATCTGGATGAAAAATTTAAAAAAAGAAAAAGGAATGAAAGAAAGGAAACACTAACACACATACAAGTCAAGTTCTATATTTTCATTTAGAATAGTATTTCATGCATTATTGTCATCATTAATTCATTATCTGAAGATCCGACGGTTATTGTGGCTATAGGATTTTAGGACGTTTTATTATTATCACTTTTTTTTGGACACAGGAAATAAAACATTTAACTAAAAAGTGACAATTAGAGCACATAAGTTAATTTAAATCTAATCAAATTTTATTTTAAATGGATTTAACTGACATCTTTTACTTCTCACAAAATACAATCTTTTTTTAGAGACTAAATTTACCAGCAACTTTCAGTTGTCAAGAAGCCAAGATGATTCATCCTCTGACTCTGCTATAAAGCATTAAGGATCACTAGTACTCTTGGTGGATTAAAAAGCTCTAAAGCAAGGTAAAAAAAAAAAAAAGGAGATTTGAAGTGTTTCTTGATAATTCAATAGTGTAATAATTGGGTAACTGGATTATTGTATCTTTCTCTCACATTTAGAAATAACTTGACACTGGGGAAAAAAGGAACTGCAATGGAGTTTGGTATTGATTTTTACTGAACTCCATGGGGCATCCCTCTAAATATTCTATTAGGATAAGTTCTAGTTCTTCAAAGGTCAGACTTTTCTCCCAACTTTTAAAAGTCAATACAATTCAAACTTGTAATTTCTAAAAACGTTCTGTACTGCAAGACTCTACTGAAGTGGGCCATTTAGCCAGTGGAAATTTTTATAATATTTTATTTGGCTGGGAGACAAAATTCATAAGTTGGGAAGAAAAAACTTAGGATATATCATTAAATGTGTACTAAATACTCTCTTCAGATGATCTGTATATTTCAGTATTCACATAATACTTGCAAACATAAATTACTTTCCAATTTTTATTCATTATTCCTAAAACACCTCATGGTATTACAATTCTCTGCTAATAGGGACAGAATAGTTATTTATCTTAGGGGACAAAAAAACTGGCATTAAAATTTTAAGTTTCTGAACTTCAGCCTTCTTACCTATGGTGTCTTTCATTTACATTTTCACATTTTCTCTGAAACAACAAATTTGACCCAGATAGGATTCTTTTCTTGATTTTAAGTAGAGAATAGTCTTATTTTGTGTTTTTTTTTTTTTGTGTATGGGTGTGTGAGTGTGTTTTGGGTTATATTGCAGGGTTGTAGTGGGATACACAGAGGAGAGACACATAAATATAAACATAGCCTTCATCCACAGAGTGGAAGTCATGAAATATTCAGATGAGTCCTTTCTAAGTGTTAGAGAAAAATTTAAAACCAACTTTAAAAAAGTACCATTTTCTCTGATTAAAGTAAATGTCAAGTTACCTTTACATTTTTGCTAATTAAAGCAAACTTCCTAAAAGCTAACTGTGACACATTCAGGGCTTTTGAAATTTATTCTGATATTTTTGCCTTCTCAAAGAATGGAAATATATCTTTAGAAAAGTAAGACTGCCAAATTTCAATAAATCAAAATGTGTACATGTTAGGCACCAAGCTGTCTATAGACAAGAACAGAGATGTAAGAGAAAACCTTCCTACCTTTGAGTTACTTTATGACCTATGTGGAGAATTAAGACATGCATGCCTGAAACATCAAAAATGTAAAAATATAAAATGGTCATTCTACTAAAAGTACTGTAAAGTCCTCTTCAACTCTTACAGACTAAGTTTCCACACCTTGTCAAGGTAGAGGTTAACAGTAGAGTTCATAGTTAATTATGGAATTGCAAACTTTTCAAGTCTGTGCCCTAAGTTAGTGTAAGAATTATTAGGGACAAATGTAAGTGAAGATGTAAAGCTAGAGGTAGACAGAGTACTAAATATACTTTGAATCTGGGACTTTTACTGAAGAGTATATGCTTAATCCTTTGGGTGGCTAGCCCAAGCTGGAGAGTGCTTAAGTACATTTGTTATATAAAGCTGGGACTCCAAAGGCTAAAATAGCAGTCAACTATCACCTTCTCCCTGCAAAGTCATAACAGAACGCAAGGAAAATTGCCTTGACACTCAATAGAGCAAGGTGAAAGAATAAAACTAACATACATATTTCCAGGTTTTTGTGGCAGGGTATTAACATTTACAAAGTAATATTTTAGGACATCTATGATTGATTAGCTAGGGAAGAAACAGGAACCAAAGCAAATCAGTAAGGAGGTCTTTACAATATCTGTGTGTGGGTAGTTACTTTGTGCTTTCCAGTGGTAATACGATGTATCCTGGCTTAAATGAATAAAAATTTTCTTCATGTATCCTTGAGAAAAAATTTTAATGTTACTATTATATTGTAGAGAAAAGAGAAAACTCACAGTTATTGGCAGTAAAGAGAACCACTTGGGTTAAAAGAAGATGGAAACCGTCAAAGTAAGATTGATCAGCTGAGAATGCATGGATTCAATTTGAATAGAGGACACACAGCACATCTTCCCAGTGAGCCAGTCCACTTTATCCTAAACAGAAAACAGATTCAAAAACAGGTCTAACTTTTTAGAATACTTCAAATATGAACAGCTCCAAAGGTGAATAAATCTGTCTTTTGGACTCCAGACAAATTTATATAATTAGTTGACACTCATATTTGTTCATATGGTACTACTTTTAGTAAGTAAAAACTAAGTAACATAAAAATTGTGCTCTCAAGATGATTTTGGGGACAAGGAATGTTATTGGACCAATGATGTCACACAACAGGGACAAAGAAGGACAAAGGAGATGGGATACAGCCTTCAAGGTACACACATTAAATGAAGGCAGTGCCACTGAAGAACTAGCAGCTCATACCTGTGCTTCCTTTGTGTTTATTCAGCTTAGAATTGTTGTTCTGTTTTTTCCCAGAATAGTACTAGTGTTTGTGTGTTGGAGCCAAAACCTAGAAATTTCTTCAAACAAATACTTGTTTGAAGGGGTTAATTAAAACTACACATTTGTCTCAAAAAAAGATCATTGGAAATATAATGAATAGAAGGAATAATGCTTTAAAAAAAAAGCTGTATACTTTATTGGGCAAATAATTTTTGGGACAGCTCTCTTTAGAATGTTCTTATTAAATTAAATTATATATGTTGCCTTTTTAAAAAAGGATTTTATATAGTTGTAAATAATAGCCCCCAAATAGAACTATTAAATAGTTTATGAGAAATTAAAGCTCTTAAATAGTTTATAAGAAATATGGTATTTATATATTTTCGTGTTTCTATATTTTAAAAAAAATCATTAGTTAGAAATGATATTTTAACTCTAGTCATTGCAATATCAGTGTTCCATATTTGGGGGAATCACTATAAACATCTAGAGGAGAAGCCCTGGGCTTAGAATGAACAGAATGAAGTATTAGTCCTGTCATAGAAAGGAGACATTCAACAAACTACTTTTAACTTCCTTTTCTCATCCATAAAGGGGACTCTCTCAGTATGAAATCATTGTATATGATGATATACCATTTTATACATTTGTATTAACCTTTCACAAAGTGTATTTATTTTAGTGTGGATGTAGTTCCATTCACTGAGAACTGTATCACATTTGGTGCTGTAAATACACTGCTCCTTAGTTGAGAAGATCTAACACTATCTGATTAAATTGATTGGTCATCTTTGAAATGGAAAACCTGGATTTGCTAGTTAAAAAATAGGTGGAAAAATTGGGGTACTGATTAGCTGTGTTATTTAAGGCTCAAACAAGTATCTGAAAGAAAGACAGATAAAATTTACTTTTCATTTTCCCAAAATGGAAAACTGGCCAAAGCATTTTGACAGTGTCTCTCCAACCAGCCACATTTCCATAAGAAGTATCTATGTGCAATCTTTCCTCTTTAGGCAGTTTCCTGATGATAAACAGTGATACCAGCTCTATTGGATGGATATTTTGCAATTTTTATCTGAGGTTTTTGTTGTTGTTTTTCCACTTTGGAAATAATTCTTTCCTCTTTTGGGAGAGTTAGATAAGATTTTAAATCATTTTTTATATCCCATCTTGCATTAAGTCAATTCATATATAGAGAGTAACTACTATGTGCAAGGCAGTTTGCTTTCTGTGTGAAGATAAAAAAAAGACACAGTTCTTGTCTTTAAAGAGCTCACATGTTATTGAAAAAGCACTAACAGCTAAATGGCAATGCTAAGCACAAGAAATAATGGTATATTCTGGGGAAAATCATGAAGGAATGACTAACTTTGCCTGAGGGACAAAGGGACGGTGTCACACAGGTGGTGACATTTGGGCTCACTCTTGAAGAGTGGGTAGGAGTTTGACAAGGGAAGAGAAAACAGGAAGGAACGTATTCAGGCAGAGGGAACATCGTGTTCAGAGGCAGCAGTTTGCGGAAAACATGGCACATTGAGAGAACAGCGAAAGAGAATTTTTTTTTTTATTAGGAAAAGCATGAGATAATGCCGGCAGCATCAGCGTGCAGAATGTATCGAAGAAGAACGAGACTACAGGCCAAGAGAGCAGATGGAGAAAAGTGCAAGTGGGATAAAACGTGAAAGTGGAATAGGTAGCATCACTAAATTAACAAGAAGAACAGAAAGTTGTGAAAAAAATATTTCTAAAATATAATTGACAAGATTTTATAATGGTTTTTTAAAAAGGTGATTTTGGCATAGAATGTGAGAGCTTTAAGGCAGAAAGTCTGTTTTGTTTATGCTTTAAGCTAGCTGCAATATTGGCAGTGGAAATAGTATGGAATAGTATGGCCAATGCTCCCCTCAATCACATTCTCTAAAAGTGACACTTTGCAAACATTTTAAAGATATTATGTTGATTTACAATAGTAAGGTCTGATGGAAACATAACAGAGGAAGCAAAGTGAAAGTGCAAGTCTTTCTGCTTAGTATGTTATTACAATATGAATGGTTGGATCATGAAATGTACAGAACATGAGAGCATGGGTGCTGCCGTACTGTGGGCTTTCTCCATCCCCAACCCATCAACAAAATCAGATTCCCAGCCTGGTACTACCCCCTGACTTTCTCCCCCTTATGTCAGATCCCCAAAGACATTCTGACTGATTGGTGCCTAGTAAATACCTGTTAAATAAATGGGTTTAAAAATGAATGAATGATGCCAAAAGCCCAGCTGTCTACATAAACACTGTGTAGAGATCTAAAAGAAGTAGTGAAATTACCAGGTGATCAATTTTAACAGGTAAAGACAAAAGTAGTTTTGACATTTGTATACAACACAGTGCTGATTATTACAACAAAACGTGGGATGATTGCATCATATACATGGGAAAACAAAGGAGAGCCTATAAATTAGCGTTCCCCCAAAAGAGAAATGTATTCTGTGTGCTGTGTGCACTGTGCCTGGCAAAAATATATAGGTTGGGGCTAAAAAGGTATGTAGGGGCCAGATCATGCAGCACTCTGCAGACCACATTAAGGTTTGTCCTTTATACTGAATGTAATAGAAAGATATTGAATTCTTTTAAGGATATGGGTAAGATGATAAGATTTGTGATGTACAGTTAAATCTATCCACAGGGAGAATGACTCATTAGGTGAGTACCACAGTGGCTGACAGCGAAATAAGTCAGAGGTTTTGTTTGTTTGTTTGTTTGCAGAGATTTGAGTGGCTTAGGTTAGAATGGTAGCCTTGGAACTAGAGAATAGAGGATGGACTTAAGAAAGATTTTTAAGGTAAAATAGACAGGGTCTGACAATGAATTGGAAATGTGGTGTGGTGATTGAGGACAAGGAGGTGTCAAGATTTCCAGCATGCATGACAGGATGCATAGTGGGGCCTGCCACTGAGGTAGGAGAGAATAGGATATGACCAGGTAGGTGGTAGAGTGGGGGTAAGATTATAATTTTTGTTGTGGAGATATCCAAGTGGAGATGACAAGTTTATGAAGACGTTTAAGATGAAGACATCAATTTGAAAGTCATCTGCACATGTGTAGTAGCCAAAAAAATTTCCTAGGGAAAAATTTTAGTACGGGAAGAAAAAAGAGTCTATAAATAAGTTTTGAAGAACTCTAAATATTTAATGGACAAATTGGGCATGTGAGACAGAAAAAGTATGACAAAAAATGCACGGGCTAACTCAGGAGTGTGCTGTGTCATGGAAGCCAAGGGAAAAGAGAGTTTCCACAATGAAGGAGCGGTCACAGCAAGTACTGCCAAGAATTACATGATGCGTGAACTTAACAATATCTATTTTGTTCAGTGACATGGTGGTCCTTGGTGACCCTAGGGAAAACTATTTCAAGAGAGTAATGGAAGCCAGGCTGAAAGGTTTTGAGAAGTAAGTAGGAGGTAAAGAAATAAACAGTGAAGTATAAATCAAGATTTTTCAAAAATGTCTTTGAAAAGGGAGAGAAGGAAAAGGAAGGAGAGAGGAATCATACATATGGATTTAGGGGAAGACACTTTTGTTGTTGTTGCTGAGACATTATTTTTTTCTCTTAGTAGGAGAGACTTTGCCATGTTTCAATACCTGTGAGAAGAATCCAGTTGAGAGTGTAAAATGGTAATAGAATGAGGTTCCTCAGAACCCACAAGGAAGTGATATTTTGAATCAAAATAAGACAAAGAGAATAGGACAGATGGTGCACACATGGGAAGCATATTCTCATTGGTATACCCAAAGCTTGATGAAACAAATGAATATAGTTATGAAGGAAAATAAAGAACAAATAAAATACATAGATGGTGGCACTCACTACTGGCTATAACATAGGTTGTATTATGTGCTCAATTCCAATCAATTTCATAGATTGGGTGAAGTTATTAGTAACTTCATCCTTTTGTCCCTCCCTCAAGTAAAGGAGATTGGAATGAAGTTAGAGTAAAATTATTACAGGGATAATTTAAATGTTTTAAAATTATTTTTAAATTTGTACTTTATCATTAGTAACAGATTACTTGCAATTCACTTCAAAACCAATGGAGGCAAGAATGGTATCAAAACATAAAGAGGTAAGAATTGCTTCTTTAGATGACAGTGACTTCCATACACAAGTGTCTTTTATACCAATGTTCTTGATGGAAGAATAACTTTCATTGTAGAATACGAAGATGTTAAGACTGAAGCAAAAAGATATCCAATATGGATACCCTTAAAAACGTTTATGCTTATAAAATGTGTGTTATTTAGGCTTCTAAACTTCTTTAGGTCCTCCATTGCTCCTGACAGAAGGATCCCATTTGGAGGATTTTTCATATTTCTTTGCTTGGGCCGATATTACCTCCTCAATCTATTGGTAATACAGAATTGTATGCATCTGTGAGAGATTTAGAAGATTATCTCAAGTACCATGAGGAGTAGAATTCCATTCAGGGAGGCATGGTTTGACTTGGTCCAGAAAAATACTCACTGTCTCAGTTAGAACATAAAAAGTTTGTTCTTGAGTGGAAAGGAACCTCTGTGATGACAAAGTCTTCCAGCCTGACTCAATAACATTTTGACAGAGGCTAAATGTGATCAAAAGAAACTGAGAACAAAGGTTGCTTTTATCTTTTCCTTTCAAAATATCAAAACAGCTTTTTTACCTTAAAGTCATGCAAAGAAGCTAGATTTTATAGATAGAGCTCTGAGTAACACGTGGTAATTACTGGCCAACAAAGAACTAGGACTATATGTAAGATTATGAATCTAGGTCTTCCATGTTTGAAAGAGATATGGAGCCTGACAGTGTTTTCAAGAACAAAGTATACTGGAAGACCTACAAGGAGTGAGGTAGACTGACATAACCAGCTAGAGTGGCAAACATTCCCATAGGACAAAGAAGGAATATTATGCCACTATTTTGAGAAATTTAAGTGTAAGAGTTAGGTGCTAGATTTTAGACTTAATTATCTTTTAAGCCTATTCTATAGGAGCAAATATGAAGTTATACAAATTCTACACATATAGAGGCAGCATAATAGAAGCAAATCACTTGTTCAGACACCCAGTTGAGGGATGGTAATGCCCCACTTGGTTAAGTGATTTTATATGAGGGTCTCAAAACCTAGAGGAAACGTACCAAGATGAAAGTGTGAAATGGAATTGTCGCTTGTAGCTGAAGCATTGATCAAATGGCTGAGTAGGTAACAGTACAGTCAGGGAGACCTTGAAAGAGAAAGAACTTAGTCTTGAGTTTTTCCATTCAGTTATTCTAATTTATAAATTAAAAATTTAAGCTTATTATCCAACTGAAATGAGTCTTTTCATTTTCACAAGAATACCACTACTTTGACGATTTTCCAGTGGTGCTGATGTGGTTTGTACTTTGAACTCTCTTGCCATATATTCCTTGGGAGAATTGTCAAAACTTCACTCCATGGCTGAAAGAGGACATGAGAATATCTAGAAGTTTAAAATATCTAGATTTGCCTATGAAAGATTTTTATGCAGATATATCTCAGCATTATTGGTTTGTATTTTCAGAGTCTGGGTGTATTTTTCATCATAAATAAATGTTCACATATTGACTGACTTATGTCAAAAAAAGTTACAAAAACTACAAGTCTTTACATGGATATTTACAGCAGCTTTATTCATAATCACCAAAACTTGGAAGCAATCAAGATGCCTTTCAGTAGGTTAATGGATAAATAAATTGAAGTACATCCGGACAATGGAATTATTATTTGGTGCCAAAAAAAAAAAAAGAGCTATCAAGCAATGAAAAGACATGGAGGAAACTTAAATGCATATTACTAAGTGAAAGAAGCCAATATGAAAATGATACACACTGTGTCATTTCAACTATATGACATTCTGGAAAAAGCAAATCTATGGAGACAAGAAAAAGATCAGTGACTGCCAGGGGGAGGAGAGAAAGAGGGGTGAACAGGTGAAGCAAAGAGGAATTTTAGGGCAGTGAAACTATTCTTTATGGTGCTATGATGGTGGACACATGTCATTATACATTTGTCAAAATCCATAGGATGTGCAACACCAAAAGTGAATCCTAATGAAAGCCATGGATTTAGGGTGATAATGATGGTCAATGTAGGTTCATTGATTAAACAAATGTATCACTCTGGCTCAGGATGTTGACAGTGGTGGAGGCTGTGTGTGTTGGGGGCAAGGAATATATGAGAACTCTCTGTACTTTCTTCTCAGTTTTGCTGTGGACCTACAACTGCAGTAAAAAAAAAAAAAATTCTATTTAAAGGAAAAAAAACTGTTTATGATCCAGGTAACTCTTCCTTTGATACCTAGTGGAGAAAAAAGAGAAGGTTGGGAGGAAAGGAGAGTACTGTTTCTCAGTGAGAAGCATTGAAAAACTATAAGCATTTCTTGTTTTTCTTCTTTATTGTTCCAATATTTGAATTAATTCTGACACTCTGTAGTAATCATTGCAATAAATTTCAACTAAAGAATAAACAAAAAGTGGGGAAGAGTAGATGAAAAGGGCAGGAACTAAAGAGATATCTTCAATTAATCAAAATGTTAACATCAGTTCTGATTCATTATGGTGAGCTGAGTGCACATATTATTCCTCTTGCCTTAAAATAATAGAAAAATAATTAAGAAAATAAATGGCAGTAGTAAAAATATGGTAAACAAAGTGTTTCATTATATATTTTAGTAGACAAGATGAAAGTGGGAGAATGCTGACTGATGAGTAGCAGAGAAAGCTGAAAGATGGACTATGCTCAGAGAGAACCGAAGGCTGGGAAAGAATCAGTTCTGGTTCTCTGAACCTGACGGAAGCTCTGGACTCAGGGCCACGGAATCAGATAATGGTGGTAAGATGTGCTAATAAAATCAGATGGTTTAATAGAAAGTCTTAAACAATGAGCTACTTTCCTTCTCTCTTCCTCGTACTCACGTTAAACACCCTAGAGCTAGCCCTGGGAAACTTGAGAATGAGTTCAAGACAACTGGGGCAGGGCACGTCAGAAGAATCTTAGGAAATTTGGTGGCAAGAACATTCACTACTGCAAAGCATAGGAATTGTGATTTGGGATACAAAGAGAATAAAGATAATTTTAGCATACATCTTGACTTTTTAATAAAGAACATTTTACACTATCATAAAATATAAATGGTGTGATATGGTTGTCAATTTTTAAAATAACTCTATAATCAGATAATGGAAGAGAGCTATAGCTTCAAAAATAAAATGTAAATATTAGTCACTCTAAAAATGCAAAAGTAAATGTATAAGAGGCAGGCAATGGAAAGTGCAAATGGGGTTTCGTACCAAATGGCGAGCCATTTAGTAGCCTATGGCTGAGGAGACAAATGGGGAATTTATGAGTTATGAAACAAAAAAATTAGGGTTTAGGAATGCTGTCAGAATTTTGTAGTGAAAAAAATTTAGAATAGTTATATAACTACTGGATTTAAAGAAATAAAGTGGTAGTATTAATAAGCTAAATTGTTATCTCTTTGCACAAAATAAAGAGACAATGCCTAAATTCACAAATCACTAAGTAGTGGAGTAAGAGTAGGTATTATTTAGGCTTATTGGTTGCCTCTGAGGAGCAGAACTGGTAGAAATATGTGGTAAGGCAGTGAATTATTGCTTTGTTATGAAGCATTTTGTAATACTTGATTTTTAAAATTATCCAAGTTAATTACTTTGATTAAAATTTGAAAAAAAATAAATATAAAGTAATGTCATTTTATTTTGTAAAAAAAATTGCAGGAAAATAATACTACAAAATGAATCTGTATTCATTATAAAAAACTATTTAACTGAATGTACTTTTTTATAGTTTCATTACCTTTGACAACATTTCTGGCTTTCAAATCTGAGTAGGAATAGAGAGCTTTATAAGACAATCTCAGATCTCAAAAATTTGAAACTAAACTTGATCATATAACAAATAAATATTATGCTAGATTATATGCTATTGCTTTGACTAAAGAATAAATTTCAAATTTCCTAATGTCAAATTAAATGAACACCTTCTACCAACTAGTCATAATGGCCTTTTTTCACTAAACATAGTAGTTTATGCAGGCTTTTGAATAAGGCTATGCTCATTTTAATTTTACTTCGGCTGTACATATATTGTATGATCTTGGATAAATTCTATAACCTTTCAATGTGAGCTAATTGTATAAAGTTAGTTTTTGGTCCCTCCTTTTATAAAATGGGAATCACTTTTATTATGAAATATCTGCTAAATGCTTAGCACAGTATGTAGCATATAGAAAGTGCTGAGTAAATATTAGTATTATTAATATTTTGGAGTATTCCTTCTATAAAACTTTCTCCATGTAGCCTACATTACAGTCACATTGTTTTACTTACTAGACCTTGATTACAACACATTTCTTTCATAGTATTCTGCAGGTATCATCATTTATTTAACATTTCATTTTTATTTGTTGAAATGTCTCTAATTTAGAGGAGTAGATTATACTTTTTTTAAGAGTAGAAGCTATGTTAAATTCAATTTTGCATACCCTAACTGATTAGTACAGTGCCTCACATAGGAAATATATATTAAAATAAATTCTCTTAAAAAGAAAATAATTTTTAAAATCTAGAAATTATATGGAATTATTAATTAAAACTTCAGAATATTGGGCTTTAGGAATATAAATGTATTTATAATTTTCAGGTGTTTTCAATTCATGAACTCCTTTACTGTAAGAATTTGGGAATATTATCATTATTCCCATTTAAAAATATTTAACATCAACAAGAGACAAAGTTCCACATATTTACTGACCTAGAATTAAAATGACGAGTAATAATGATTTTAAAATTCCCCCCAGGTTATTATTTCTTATATTGTGTCCCATTTTGAAAACTATTAGAAAGTGACTGAACTAGGATTGAAACACAGATATCATAATTCCTAACATAGCATCCTATCACTAAACATTTCTGTTCTTTCCCTAATAAAAGACAAGCATTCTTTCATTTGTTCATGATACTAAAATCCAAAAAAGCACTAGCTTTTTGAAATTCAAGAAAAAAATTTAGCATAGACTGCTGAGATGCTTAAAAAGTAGCAACAAGGCTGGGCGCAGTGGCTCACACCTGTAATCCCAGCACTTTGGAAGACCAAGGTGGGGAGGACCGCTTCAGGCCAGGAGTTCGAGACCAGCCTAGGCGCCAGAGTGAGAGCCTGTCTCTACAAAAAATTTTTGAAAATTACCCAGGCATGGTGGCACAGACCTGTAGTCCTAGCTACTCAGTAAGCTGAGGCGGGAGGATCACTTGAGCCCAGGAGTTCAAGGTTGCAATGAGCTGTGATCACATCACTGTACTCCAACCTGAATGACATAAAGAGGCAAGACCCTGTCTGTCTTAAAAAAAAAAGTATTAAAATGTACTAACAATATAGGGTTAGGTATATAATTTAGGAAAATTGCATATCATTGAGAAAATAAAATGGCTTAGAGATGTTTAGGTCCTTTTGTTAGTCACAATAGCAGTTTTAGCGTTGTTTAAAACCTAGAAGGTATTTTGTGCAGAGCCATATAAGTTATATTATTTAATGATAGACACTCAGATGAAAATTAATCTCTGCCATTACTTCTCTCTCTACCCTTGGCTAACTCACTCCAAGTCTCTCTGCTTCAGTTTCCTCATCTATAGCATGTTCTATGTTCCTTTCCAGGCTCACATGCTACAATGCTATGAAAATCCTTTTAAAATAAAATGAGCAACTGAACAGCAAAAATCAGGGGAGGTGGGAGATTACCAAACCCACTGAGGCAGCGTAATGTCCTTATGTAATATAGTATATACTCTATACCTTTAGCATGACTTGCTGCTGCTTCTTGTAATTACAGTAAAGCTTATTAAATGGATGAAAAAGGAAAACGGTATGTTGTGATACTGTACCCATGAAAACAAAGATGTTTCCTTGAGTTGAAAAAAGACTTCACACATTCACGATGATTCCTATTTGAAATGACCTTATAGTGTATGGCTTGCACTCCTTCACTGTGAATTACAGTCCTTTCTTCCAATGCATTAAAAAAAAAGTATTTTTAAAGTTGTAACTCCCTTTGGGTGACTGAGCTACAAAGCATCTGAAAGACTCAGAGGCTGCCAGGATTGCTGTCACTGAGAGAGGAAGATTAATAGCGATAATAGCAGTCCAGGTTTGACCCTCTGATAATCTAAGACCTCTTTGGAATAGTTATCTCAAAATTACTGTTCCCATAATGTATTTATAGAGAGGAACTAGGGCAATGAGTGGAAGTTTCAAACTCTAGCAAAGAAGTCTGGAATTTAAATTTATTTAATATTGAGAGAGGGGGATGTATATTAAACCATGTATGTTTTTATTTGAAACACATTTCTAGAAGTAGCAGACAGATTATGTTATAAGAACTCCTAAACAGTGTAGTATTTTATCAGAATTTTATTTTGAGGTTCTATAAAAATAGTCTTATCACAGCAGCCTCTAGTAACATGAGCAGTGAGAAAAAGCCAAGGAACATCTCTGTTAAAAAAAAAAATAGAATTTTAGGACTTTAGTGCACCATATGTCATTGCTGAATATGCAGCTTTCAAAATGTTCATGGCCAAGGTATAAATAAATACAGCATATTCATTCCAGCAACAGGGATTCCTATTTGTAGTAAAACATTTAGTGTGGATCCTCCAGCTCCAGATTTGATCCTCAGTTACAGACATTCATTATTGACTGAAAAGCCTAAGAGCCTGTAAAATTTTAGTCAATACATTTTGGGGAAGCAAATGAAGGTTCTGCAGCCTGCTGCTACTTTTGGAATTGTCTTGCATTGTCACTGGAGGACTGAAACATATGTGAAAATTCTAATAATGGTGCATAACTCTCCTCCCTGTTTATTTGTTACTTCTGTTTCTCAGACTGCCTCAGGATAGCACACAGCTGAGGGAAAAGGAACACAGGATTGCTAACAGCTTGACTGCAAGGTAACAGACCAAACACATGCTCTCACCGTTTCCTCTGACATTTGATAGGATACTGAAGTTAGAGGAGTGTGGAGAAGAAAGTTTAGTCCATCAAGTGTTTTCAGATCACATGCGGAAGTGACAAAAGAATGGTGAATCTTTTTTAGGCATTTTCACGATAAGATTAAGAATAATAGGTCTAGTCATTACTCTTAATTGTATTCATAAGCATCTGGTGATTAGGACACACTCATAAATTAAGACATCTTTAAATTATATAAATTAGATGGCTTAAGATATGCTTTGAATACTTTATGAAATTGGTGACAAAAAATCTGTAGTAAGTAATATAGCCATTTCCTAAGTGTTGGTATCTCCATATCTATAACTTTAAAAAAATGTTTTGAAATTGATCTCATGGAGACAAAGAGTAGAAGGATGGTTACCAGAGGCTGGAAAGGGTAGCGAGGAGGGTGGGATAAAGTGAGGATAGTTAATGGGTGCAAAAATGTAGTTTGATAGTTAGATAGAATGAACGATATTTGACAGCACAACAAAGTGACTATAATCAACAATAAGTTAGGGTATACTTTAAAATAACTGAAAAAGTGGAATTGGAATGTTCCTAACACAAAGAAATGATAAATGCCTGAGGTGGTAGATACTACAATTACCCTGATTTGATTAATACATATTGTATGCCTGCATCAAAACATCACCTGTAAATATACATAACTATTATGTACCCATAATAATAAAAATAAAAAAATTTTTAAAATGTTTTGGGGAATAAATGAAGTACTAAATTATTTGTATGGTGAGAGGTATTTGGGAAGGCAGATAGTAGCAAGATTTATACAACACATGAAGCACTGATTTTATTAGAGCTGGACCTGACCATTAAGTGACATTCAACCTTTGCCATTTGGGGCCTCACATTATCCATTTTGACTATTAAATACTTAGAAAAGAGAGCCAAAATTTCCCTTCTACCAAAACATTCTAAGATTCCATAAAAAAGTGTAAATTAAAACACTGTCTATACTAACTAAACCTAAACACTTCTCTATTATGGACTTTGGTTGCTTTTCCAGCTTCTTTATCTGTAAAGACTATTTATTTATATTATTATGTACATATATGCACTATTATCTGAAATATTTGTACAAATATTTATAATAATATGAACACATACACAAATTTTATGTTCACTTAGAAACTGAGAATATGTTGACATCTCATATGAATTGTTAGCAGTTTATTAGCTATAATACTTATACTCTAATATAGTTAAAGGACAACTAATGTGAAATTTGAAAATTTCTCTATAAAATTTTGATCAATTATTTCCAATGCTTACAAAAAATTATATTAACATATTCATTTTGTTATTGAGTTCTATTTCCAAAATTAATCTTAAAATTCAAATCTTTAAATTTCAGATCCAATCATTTTATTTAAGAGATCCTCTAAAAGAGTATCTCTTTAGAAATGACCTTCTGAATAATCTGAGGAAATAACACATATCTGAGTCTTGTCCCCCAAGGTCCTATACATTAAAACATGTGGGAACATGTGCTACGTATGGATAGCACTCATCTTTAATTAGTGCTTTGACTTCTCCAAAGCAGTTAGCTAACAACCCCTAATCATAACACCTCATGCAGAAGGTGAGAGGTAAACACTATTAATCCCTATATGCACTAGAGCTTAGTCTTGCCTTTCAGAAATGCAGATTCTTGGTAAGGAGGATAACAAGCTACCAATAAAATGGCTATTTCAGAGATTGACTCAGAGGAGAATTGCTTCTGAAAGTAAAGGTTAGCAAATAAAAGGAAAGACTACACAGATAAACTAGCATTTTCAGGCAATATGAAGATACTCTTCTCTCCCGTCAATCCCTAATTTAATTTTTTTTTTAACCTTCCCTGTAGGGATTATAGGCAATAACTTGGAGAGATAGTAGATTCAGCTTGCTTCTTAAGTCTGTCTGTATAAACCTTTGGATTTCTCAACTGTTTTCCTCTTGGGGTGCGTATGGAGATTCTATGCAGATCACAATTAAACTTTAGAGTATAGTGCTGATATCCTAATTATTTTTGTTGGTTAGAAAAATTTTTTAGAAAATATTTCTTTATCAGGTTGATGATTAGACTAGATGATCAGCAATATGTACGGACTATTTTTCTTATATCTGGTAGATTATAAAATTATCCTTCACCCATGCTGTGGTCTGGTGTGGTCTGGGGATTCCTGCAAGTAGAGTGCTTGATACTTAGTAGGAACTTAATAAACACATGTTGAATGAAATATTACAAGAAATGAGTTGGTCTTTTCAGTTTTATTATCAAATGTCTACACTGAACCCATGTTTTTGAACCACTTTGTTTCACCTAACATTTATAATACTTTAAAGATAAACTTTATGTCCAGTCTTCTTCAATAATGCATTCTGTGATTTTTACAATTATTAATGGATAACAATTGATTCATTTATTCAACATGCATTTATGAATATTTTCTTATATAAAGCACTCTTTTATAAGAGTGAACAAAATGTATTGCATGCCCCTGAGTTTACAGATCATTTTAGGGAAACTGATATGAAAGCAATTACATTCAGAATTATCATTAAGATATATAAACAAATAGAGAGGAGAAACAGACTGATTTTTTTTTATCTGTCGATCAAAGGTATTTTCAAAGAGACTGTGATCGATATTCCACAGGATGACAATAGTGGAGAATGGGCATTTTTTAAAAAAAGCATGTAAAAGGGCATATTGCCATGAAATAACAAGCGTATTAAAGAATTGCAAGTATTTTTGTATGGTTGGGGTATAATATGATAAAGAAATTTGTTGAGCATAAATTGGGAAACTTCTAGTGAAAATTGAAATGAACTAAGATATTTAGAGAAAATTTTCTAAGGGGATTTTCTCATTTATACACATTCTAAGTTTTAACTTGATTTAAATTATGTGATAAAACCCTGTATATTTACATATTTGTAACACATTGGTTTCTTCTCCGGATCTTATATTTCTTGTAGAAGAGCTTCCACTAAGATATTTTGAACATATTCTTCAGCTTTATATAAATCATTAAAAACATTTATATAAATCAGATTTTGCATTGGTTGTGAGTTTGTGGTTGAGAATTTTTACTCTCAAAAATCAATTTTATAACATACCAAATGAAAAATCTATTTTAGTCTTTAGTTCTAGTAAATTCTTTATCTTTCTTGAAGCCATGGTAAGTTCCCTCTTTATGATAAACGTCTGTCTAGCTTGCTGTGTTCTTATTCTTGCACAGAACATAAGATATAGAAATGATGACTTATAAATTAGGACTGATTTCTTTCGGTTAGCATTGGTTCTATTTTCCATTTCTCGTCTAATATTTTATTGCTTATGTCCTTTGATAAAAGTTTTTTCAAATTATTTATGCCAACATGTATGATATAAAAACATCAACATTTTAGACAATAGTGATATGCTCCTATTACTATCATAACACTATTTCCCCAATTTAAAAAATGTTTATTTTCCATGATTTTTAAATTAAAATGCTGTATAAAATGTTACCATACTATTTGAATATTTGTAGAATATAGTAACTACAGATATTTGAATATGTCTAATATTCTTTGAATATGTCTAATATTTTTGACTAAAGTTTTGTTTCAAGAAGGTTTAGCTAATATGTTGTGAATCTGTTTTTAAAGTTATTTTATGTTGTTTTTAAAACTTTTTGGAAAATTTAATTTTAATTATACTAACATACATTTAATATAAAAATGCATAGCAATAACTAGGTTTCCCTTTAACAAATGTAGGAGACCTTGTGTTCTGTCTATGATCTAATGGTTTAATTAATGAACATTTCATTTTGTTTGTCCCTATTTTCCCTTGCAGTTTTTTAGAGGCAGGAGGAAATTCCCATAGAGTTACAATTTAGCAAGGAGAACACATATTACTTATATATAAATTAAGAACACAAATTACTTATATAAAAAAAAAAAATAAAACACAAGTTCTGCTGTAGAACACCACAAAGTCTAATAGATAAAAGATACAGATAAAAATAATACTCACTGTAAGGATATCAATACAAGACAGTGTAGACAGACGGTCCAGGCTTGGATCCCAGATCTGCCCAGTTAGAAGCTGGGTGTCATTAGGCAAGTTATTTTACCTTTCTGTTCCTCAATGTCTTCGTTGTAAATAAACAGAATACTAGTATATTCCTTTTAGGGTCAATGCAAGTATTAAATGATAAAATTGATTTAAAGTGCTTAGTACTTTACTATTATTATTGTAGGAGATATAATATGGAAGATTTAAAGTACTAAAGGAGAGGAGCAAAATATTGTATTATAACAGTTTTTGAGGGATTTAAGAGGTAGCAATTGAACTGGACCATAGGATTTTTATTTTTGACAGGTGCAGACAGTCATTCTAGGCAATATGTGCAAAGGTTTGAAGGCAGCGCAACTGGCAGTCAAGATCAACTTGGAAGATGAGGTTCATTTGAGGCAACACTGAGAAATGGGGCTGAAAATATAGACAAAGTTCAGAGTGTGGAAGGCCTTATCTGTCAATCTGTCTCAAAGACTACTTAATCATGGCTGTCTCTTAGATATTGGATTGTTTTCTCTACAGATATTTGAGCAGGTTGCTATGTGATTCCCAGTCACATAACCTTTACAATGTTAAGTAGACTTAAACCCCTACTAAATATTAGGGGTCTTATACACAGACACTAAGAAATTATCACATTAACCCCCAGGTGTGTATGTGCGCACACACATACACACAGATATTTTAAAGCAACCATTTATTAGGTTGTTTAACAAATATTGCTAATGAAAATAATATGAAGGCAATAGGCTGCATGAGCACATTTTTGAAGAAATGGGACGACTCTGTCAAAAACTCAGAATAATGATTGACTCAGTAGTAGGTCAGGACAAGATTTTGCCTCATTTTGTGTAAACAGTCTTATGGTTGATTTGCTTTTTTCTCTCTACACAGACTATAAACAGCAGTAAAGATGGGTAATGATGTAAAATAGACAATGCTCCTCTGTACTACTAAAGTCCACAAAGTAAGAGAGACAACAGAGTAAAAGCTATCTTCTAACAATTGATTCTGCCAGCTACAGTCTGTAGGGGATGAGAACATCCTAATTTGTATGTATCTGCCTGGAATATCAAGCTTCCGACTGTTTTAAAACTAAACAACTCACTTCAATAAACCTTAATGGAGCATTTATTCTAAACCAATTGCTGTGCTAGGCTCTCGGGGAGAAGGAAAGGAGGACAAAATTGACAAACTCATGTATTTCATACAGGGCAGACTATAAGTACTAATACACATGGTCTCCTACTTACAGTAGTTCGACTTAGGATTTTTTGACTTTAGGATGGTGTGAAAGTGGTATGTATTCCGGAGAAAGCAGTATGATACTCTCTCAGGATGCTGGGCAGTGGCTTCCAGTCGCAGGACTTAGCCCATGATCACCAGGGTAAACAACTGATACTCTATAGTCTACTATGTTGTCAGATGATTTTGCCCAACTGTAGGCTAATGTGTCTGAGCACATCTAAGGTACTCTAGGCTAAGCTATTATGTTTGGCAGTTTAGATGTATTAAATGCATTTTTGACTTAAGATATTTTCATGGGTTATCAGGACATAAACCCATCATAAGTCGAGGAGTACCTGTAATAAGTACTAGTGGATTCAGGAGGTAGGTTTATTACTCAGTGGCAAAACATAAATGGATCATGGGGTCAGAGAGGCAGTGAAACATAAGTTGGAATTTGAAGGATGGTTAGGAATTTTGTAGTTGAAAATGTTTTCCACACATACTTTGAGAAATTATTTAACTTGAAAGATCTTTTAGGTTAAAAAAAAAAAAGAAAGGAAAGACCTAAAACAGGAGAAGTCCAAGGACTATCTATATTCAGGAAACAGAGCTAATGTGGTCCTTTCGTGTACAAGTCCATTTTATATGGTATCTCATTTAAATCTCACAACACTATGCTTGGTAAAGATTATTTATCTCCATCACTCACAAAAAGGTGAAATGACAAGCCTGGATGAGACAGCATGGAATTTGGGCCCGACTGTATCCATCTTCAAAGTGTGTGCTCTCATCAGTACCAAAGACATCCTCGATGGGATAAAGGGAGAGGTGTGGGGGGGACATGGGAATGTGGAGGAGGGTGTCCAGTAGGAGAGTGAAAGCCATATGCTAGGGTACCATGATGGAGAGACCTGACCTTGGGTAAGAGTGGGATTCTGGAAGCTGACTGGGGAACATTTCTGACACATCTTTTGCTCTTGTGTAATTTTTGATAAGTGATTTAACTTCACTAAACCTCATTTTATCTTCCATAAAGTTAAGGTGATAATATTTATAATGCTCGCAAAGAAAGGGCTATTGTGAGAATTAAATTAAAAAAATGTAAAATGCTGAACACAATGCCTGCAACTTTTTTAGAGATTAAGAAATGTTAATCATCATTACCTTATTAAAATTATATTATTAGTATTATTACAACTTATTTATGGTATAATAAATAATAGAGCTTATACTAGGTTTAGTGTTGCCTTAGAAAACTCAAATGTGGAGTGGCCTCAGTTAAGTGAGGAATCCCAGGACAATCTCAAACCCCAGTGGCTTGATGCCTGGACATTTAGGAATCAAGTTAGACACTTGCTATTTGTAGCTCCAGGAGTCAGAAGAGCTTTCTCATTAATAGCACAGCATGATTCCTATACCCAATTACACCACATATTTAATTCTTCCTTGTAGTGCAGTTCTTTTAAGAGCATGGTTATAGTTAATTATGTAAATATATTTTGCCTCACCCCCATCCCCACTAAGCGGAAACCTCCCTAGTGGCATGGACTAGGATGAATTCATCTTTTATACATCTTCGTGACTGGGCATAGTAGACCTTTAACAGACATTTGCATTAATGAGTGCCCTCTTTGGTGAATGGAGAAATTATAAAAGTTTAGAAAATGTCCCAAGGGACTCATCATATTTTTCACTGATATATATTTTCCTATTGTTCATAAATCTAGAGTTCTTCATAAAACAGTAATATAAGTTCCCTGAGCTCTTGCAGGGGCAGTTTTTATTCTTAAGGATGGAACGCTCTTTTATTTATTTTTTTTAGAGACAGGTCTCACTGTGTCAACCAGGCTGGAGTGCAGTGGTACAATCATAGCTCACCGCAACCTCGAACTCCTGGGTTCAAACAATCCTCCTGCCTCAACCTCCTGAATAGCTAGGACTATAGGTGCATGCTACCATATCCAGTTCATTTAAAACTTTTCTTTTGTAGAGACAGGGTCTCACTATGTTGCCTAGGCTGTTCTTGAACTCCCGGCCTCAAGTGATCCTCCCGCCTCGGCCTCCCCAATTGCTGGGATTAAATTACACAGATGAGCCACTATGCCTGGCTCAGAATGGAGCACTCTTAAAGGGGTTTTCCTTTTCAGCCTGTAAAAATAATACAGTTGTGTTCTTAGTTCAAAAACAATAGGCATAAGTTAGGTGACCTTTCAAGTGATGGGAACTTAAGTGTGTCCCTTATGTTTCAGCTAAACTACAGATAGATTCTCCAGCCTCAATGACCCTATTATCTAACACAGGAAAAAGGTCAGAATAGGTAGTTTTTTGACAGAGGAATAAAAATGGGAGTAAACCATTGTGAGCGAAGGAAGATAAGATCTGAGAATATAGAATTATTTTTGCTGTCTGTGAATAGATTGAATTTTGAAAAGGAATATAAAATGCCACTCTTTACAAAGTACTTTCACAGATACTTCATTTAATATTCTGATAGAATGATGAGACAGGATAACCATATTATTTCCACATTACAGCAGAGACTCAAAAGCATTATACTGTTCCATATTGTCTAAAAATAGGTGGTTAGGAAAATGATGACCAATTAATGATAATATTAGAAAATTCTCAGTAATAATAAATGTGTTGTGGACCATTAAAATAGCAGAATGTCATTTTGTTTTACTTTTTTTTTCTTTTTTTGACACAAAGTCTTGCTCTTGTCTCCCTGATAAGTACAGTGGCGTCATCATATAGCTCACTGCAACCTCACATTCCTGGGCTCAAGTGATCCTCCTGCCTCAGCCTTCCGAGTAGCTGGGACTACAGGCACGCGCCACCACACCTGGCTCATTTTTTCTATTTTTAGTAGAGATGGGGTCTTGCTCTTGCTCAGGCTGGTCTGGAACTCCTAAGCTCAAGCAATCCTCCTGCCTCAGCCTCCCAGAGTGCGAGGATGACAGGCATGAGCCACCATGCCCAGTCTTTGTTTTACTTTTGAATGTTTTATTTAGGTGATTTATTTCTCCAATTGGTGGTATTTTGATTGTGTGAGATTACATTAGATTATTTTCTGATAGTAATTTATTTTATTTTTTGAAGTAGGATAGGAATTATATCTAATTTACTACATTCTGCCAGTCAGATAGATTTACCTTATAGCAAACAATTATAATTTCACAAAGATAATGAGCTATACTAGTATATCTTCTGGACCATTTGCAAAATTTGTCTTTATGGTAAACTGCTTATCCTAAATCCTGTTCAAGTGTGGGAAATGCCTTAAAATAATGTTTTGTTTTTAACCAAAACCTTTATTGAACTGAAATAGTGAATTCAGAAACAGAGCTTTACAATATCAGTGTTTAGCCCTTGCAATATCAATTTCATTGATTTTAAACACTTCAGTGAAATTAATATTTGAATTGACTTGGGGGAGAATCTCTATTTTAATTTCAGCTAAAATTGTTTTAATTTTATCAAAGAAAATTATTTAGGTCATTAAATATGAAATGTCCAATTTCTAATCAAAAGTATAGTTTATTATATCTCAAACAAGAAGCAGTACAATTAATCAAAGTATGCACCTAAACTATCAACACAGTTTTGCCATCTTAACAGTGCCTTGTTTATGCCAGTAGCGAGAAGCCTGGAGAGTGAGTGGTGATGAAATCCCAAAAGGTGTTTTCCACAGCTTGTTGAGAACTGAATATTTTTCGTTGCAAGAAGTGGTCCAATGCCTGGAAGAAGTGGTAGTCAGTTGGTGCAATGTCTGGTGAATACGGTGGATGATAGAGAGTTTCCAAGTCCAGCCTCTGTAGTTTGAGCAGCGTTGTTTTTTGCAACATGTGGTCTTGCAAGAGGATTGGCCAGTTTCTATTGACCAATCTCTGCTGCTTAACAGCAAGCATCCTCATCATTTCATCCAACTGGTTGCAGTAGACGGACACTGTAATCGATTGACCAAGTTTCATGAAGCTGTAGTGGATAACACCAGTGCTGGACCATCATACACCATTAGATTTTTTTGATGAATATTTGGTCTTGGACTGTGTTTTGGCACTTCATCTTTGTCCAACCATTGTGCTGAATGCTTGCGATTGTCAAAAAGAATCCATTTTTCATCACACATAAAAATACAGTGCAGAAATGGTTCACCTTTATGTCGTGACAGCAAAGAAAGGCAAACTTCCAGACGGTTTCTCTTCTGACGCTTGTTTAGTTCGTGTGGTACCCATCTATCCAGCTTCTTTACCTTGCCCATTTGTTTCAAATGGTCCAGCGTTGTTGGAATAGTAATGTCAAACCTTGCTCCTAATTCACATGTAGGTTGAGATGGATTTGCTTCCACTACAGCTTTCAGCTCATCATTATCCACCTTGGTCTCGGGTCGCCCACATGAAATAAGGTTCACCTTATTTTCAAGGTTGAAATCACCAGAATGGAATTTCTCAAACCATCAACATACTGTGCATCCATTAGCCACATCCATCCCAAACACTTTCTGTCTGTGCAAATATCAATACGTCATTGATATTTTCAGCATGGGTTCCACTAGGGAACTCATATTCGAAAATAACATGAATTTTTGACTTATTCATGGTTTCACAAAAATTGCTTTAAAAAAATTTGAAAGATAATCACAAGCCAAAATGTGCATTTGAAAGAATGAGGATGTACCTTCACAATAAAAATGAAACAAGAAGTGTCAAAGTGAAATGTCAAAGATATCAATTGTCGTACATAGTACTTAAGAAAATTGGACATTTCATACTTAATAACTTAAATATATACATAGTTACCAAATCAGTTAGGATTTTTTCTGTAGTAAATAATAAAACTCTTGGTTGAAACCAGCTTAAACTATAGGAGAATTTATGATCTCACCATAGTCTACATAGGTTATAAAAACAAACCATATTACTCCATATTCTATATCCATGTCCCTTGAGATTTGACTTTGTAGTTCCTCCCACAAGTAGGTGAAATCTATTTTCCTTACCTCTTGAATATGACTTGCTTTGGCCAAAATAATGCAGCATAAATTAAATTATGCTAGTTTCAAGAGGCATAGACCTCAAGAAATCTTGAAAACTTTTGCTTCCTTTTTTTTGGGAATTCTGCCTCTGCCAAGTAAACAAGTTCAGATCAGACCCCAGAAGGATGGGAGACTACGTAGACCACAGTGAAATCATCCCATTTGTTTTGGCCAAGATCTCAAAAATGAGAGAGAGCTTACTGAAGCTCAGGAAAACCTGACTCATTGTTGGCTACAGATGACAGCCGACTGAAACCAGAACCACCAAACTGAGCCTTGCATAAATTGCTCACAATAGAACCCTAAATAAGTGGTTTTAATTTTAAACTATTGATTTTCGGTGAGGTTTGTTACATAGCAATAGCTAATTGATATATTCACATATGTGGATATGAATAAGTACAGTAAGCTCCAGGGTTGATTGATACAGTTGATACAATTTTAAAAGGCCATCAAAGACTCAAGTTGTTTATATCCCTTTCCTCATCCATTCTTGGTGTTGATTTTATCACTAGGTAACATGTTTCTGATATCTCATCAATAATAACATAGCTAAAGTCACAGTTTCTTGTTTCCCATTTTATGTAAGGGCAAAGGAAAAAGTTCTTCAGTTGTTTCAGGGTAATGTTTCCACACAGGAATTTCTTACCAGCATTTCTCAGAAGGCTTACATGTATTTAAAATCCTGTACCCCAAGAAATATCAGCTGAGAAATTGGGAAAATGTAAAAAAAAGAAGTATCACAATTCTCATGCGAGGATTAAAACTAATACCAACATAGAGATGTTACTGGTGAGAAGGAATCCACTGTGTTGGCAAATCAAAAACAAGAGAAGAAAGTGATGACATATGGAGTCAAAGTTAAGGCTGACATTTCTGGGAACTGGAATAGTAGCACGTAGGAGAGGACTCATCACCATCTAACTAATCAGTCTTGCCTGTAGCTGTTTTTGTGTTGTGTGTGTTTCTGGCCCTGTTTGCTACTAGCAGTGAGTCATTCTTAAAAATAAAATAAATAGCAATAAGTTTATGTGTAGTAAACTTTATTCAAATTTTATGAATGATCACTTGGGTTGTTTCCACATTTTTGCAATTGTAAATTGTGCTGCTATAAACATTTGAGTGCAGATGTCTTTATTATAGAATGTCTTTTTTTCCTCTGGGTAAATACCCAGTAGTGGGATTGCTGGATCAAATGGTAGTTCTACCTTTAGTTCTTTGACATATCTCCATACTGCTTTCCACAGAGGTTGTACTAGTTTGCAGTCCCACCAGCAGTACATGAGTGGTCCTATCTCTCCACATCCACACCAACATTTTTTGTTTTGGGACTTTTTGATAAAAGCCATTCTCACTGGAGTTAAGTGATATCTCATTGTGGTTTTGATTTGCATTTTCCTGATGAGTAGAGATGTTGAGCATTATTTAATATGTTTGTTGGCTGTTAGTATTTTCTTTTGGAAAGTTTCTGTTCATGTCCTTTGCCCACTTTTTAATGGGGTTGTTTGATTTTTTCTTGCTGAATTGCTTGAGTTCTTTGTAGATTCTGGTTATCAGCCCTTCATCGGATGTATAGAATGCAGATATTTTCTCCCATTCTGTAGGTTGTCTATTCTCTCTAATGATTGTTCGCTTGGCTGTGCAGAAGCTTTTTAGTTTGATCAGCTTCCATCTATTTATTCTTGTTGTTGCTGTGATTGCTTTTGGTGTGTTCTTTACAAATTCTTTGCATAGGCGCTGATGTCTATAAGAGTTTTTCCAACATTTTCTTCTAGAATTCTTATGGTTTCATGCCTTAGGTTTAAGTCTGTTATCCTGTAGTTGATTTTTTGTGAGTGGTGAGAGATGTGAGTCATGTTTCAGTCTTCTACATGTGGGAACAACCCAAATGCCCCTCAATACATGAGTGGATTATTAAAATATGGTATATGTATACCATGGAGTACTGCTCAGCCATAAAAAAAAAATGGTGAACTAATACCTCTTGTATTATCCTGGATGGAGCTGGAGACCACTCTTCTAAGTGAAGTACCACAAGAATGGAAAAACAAACACCACATGTACTCATCATTAAATTGGAACTAATTGATCAACACCTATGTGCACATATGGAAATAATGTTCATCACTGGAAATCAAACAGGTGGGGGAGGAGGAAGGGATGGGTACAATGCACACCTAACAGGTACAATGCACACTATCTGGGGGATGGGCATAGTACAAAAGCAATTTACATAACCAAATCATTTGTACCCCCATAATATTCTGAAATTAAAAAAAAATAAATAAAAATAAATACATAAAAAGGAAGGAAAAAAACTTATGAATGATGTTCCAGAAAATACATCATATTATCAAAATAAAATTTTAAATTGGCAATTTCAACACATATAACAATTCTGTGTAGTGTTGCTAACCCTGCTAGGAGATTTGAATATTATGTTATTAGAATACTACCTAATAATGTTCTCTTTGTATTTTCTAGTGTTAGAATATTTGTTGTAGGCTATAGATTTTTTTGGTTTTGCAATTAGTAAATTCTACTAAATTTAATATTTTTATTTGTTAAACAATTTTAAAGATACTCATAATAATGAATAAAGAGTGTGAGGAATGGTGGAAGTACTTTAAGAATAATTAATCATTTTTACCTGTCCCCAGGAGATTTAGCTGAATGCCCTCTTTTTTAGTTTTGTTCATTTTCCTACTGGGTTATTTTTCATTTTCTTATTGAGTTTTAGGAGTTCATACATTCTGAATACAAGGCATTTGTTGATTATAGGTATTGCAAATGCTCCAATCTGTAGCTTGCCTTTATACTTCCTCAAAGATGTCTCTTTATAAGTAGAAGATTTTCATTTTATTTTAGTCAAATTAATGTTTTTTTCTCTTTATGATTACTTGTTTTGTGTATGTTTAAAGTATGTTATCTACCTTAAAGTCATGAAAACATTTTCCTGTTTCAAGAGCTTTCCCATAAATTTTCACCTTTACATCTAGAGTCCATCAATCCATTAGGAATTGAATATTTGCACATGATGTGAAGTAGATATCAATATTAATTTTGTTCCTTTTGGATATCTAATTTACCCAGCACCATTTACTAAAAATATCATCCTTTTCTCTATGAAATTCAGTATCCCTTTTGTCATAAACCAGGTGACTTTATGTAGGGGTCTCTTTTTGTATTTTCTACTCTGTTTCATCTGTCTGTCTTAATTATATTAGCTTTCTAGAATTTTTTATATGTTAACGTAAATTCTCTAGCTTTATTCTTTTCTTCAAAATTGCTTTTGTTATCTTATTTTTCTATACATTTTAGAATAAGCTTCTAAATTTCTACAAAAGAAAAATACTTTTGGGATTTTGTTTGGGAATGGATTCAATCTGTAGATCAGTTCAACAAGAATTGACATATTTTCTATATTTAGCGTTTTAATCCATGAATCTAGTATATTCTTCTATTTACTTAGGTTATCTTTAATTTTTCATAATAGTATTTCAAAGGTTTTACTATGGAGTTCTTGAGTGGTGTTTGTTAGATTTATTCCTAGGTTTTTGATATTTTTGAGACCATTTAAATAGTTTTATTTTTACAATTTCATTTTCTATTTATGTTTCACTGATATGTAGAAATATAATTGATAACTGTGAACTGAATATAAATAAACTTAGCAGGTTTACTTCTTAATTCTAATAGTTTCTTTCTAAATTTCAACATATATAATCATATTATAGTGAATAATGACAATTTCCTTTATTTCTCTCCAGTCTAAATTCCTTCTTTGTATTTTATTTGTCTTCTTGCCCTGACTGATACCTTCATTACAATGTTGAATAAAAGTGATAATAGCTATCAGTCTTATTTCATTTCTGACCTTGAAGGAAAGCATTCAATATCTCTACATTAAATAAGATGTTTGACATAGGCATTTTATAGATAATATTTTTCAGATCAGAAGATTTTTTTCTGAATCCAAGTGCCTAAGAACTTTTAATATGAATGGTTGTTGACTTTATCAAGTACTCTTTTTCTGAATTAATCAAGATAATCATATGCTTTTTCCTATTTTATTTTACTTAATTTTGTGAATTACATTAAATGATTTTAGAAGTTTAATCCATCCTTACTTTCTTTAAAAAATCCCGTAACTCTAGATTTGATTTAATACTATTTTATATATCAGGTTTTCACCTATGCTTATGAGAGTGATCAGTCTTTATTATTCCCTTCTCTTAAAGCTCAGTATTGGTTTCAAAGTATTGTTAACCTTACAGAATTACTTGGAAAATGTTTCTTTTTTTTATGTTGCCTGGAAAAGCTCATATAAGGTTGGTGCTTTCTTCTCAAATATTTGTAAAAATTCAATGAAGCTATCTGGACTTGAGGTTTTCGCTGTGGTGAGATTCTTAATATTAGATTCTATTTATTAGCTCTTTGAAAGACATTAAGACTTCTATGTTTTTCTTTTGTCAATTTTATTAAGGTGTTTTTGCCCCTACTTTTAAACATGTTCTGGGTTCTCCCATTAAACTAACAAAACCTCCCAATTTTTTTCCACAAACTCATTTTCTTTGCTTATCTCCTTCGTAGATAAATTCTAAAGAGAATTATCTGTACTCTGGGTCTCCATATGTTCAATATCCGGTCAACCCAACCAAGCAACATTTAGAACAACTTTTTTTTTTTTTTGCCTGCCTCTGTAATCATGATAGAACTTTCATAAATGTCATTAATTACATACAAATGGCTAAATCTAATAGGCATTTTAGTTAGTACTGATGCATTCATGCAACTTCTTAGAAACTATTCAATTCTGTTAAACACACATTTTTTTTCCACTTTGAATGGCTCTCTTTCATTTCATGACTCAACATTCTTCTTACTTTCTTTCTTCCTATCTGCATATCCTCATTCAATTATTTTTTACTTCATTTCCTCAACTAGAAAATTAAATGTTGGGGTTCCTCCCACAACCTTTATTTTTTTACCTTCACATAATATTTCTCTAATAAAGTTCATATACAACCATAACTTCAATTACCACCTATTGTTGATTACTCAGAATTTATGCCTTTAACCTAGACTTTCTCTACTTCAGCTCTATTGACATTTGAGCTAAGTGATTCTTTGTTGTGATGCACAGTCCTAGGCATTGTAGGAGATGTACCAGCATCCCAGGCCTCGTCCCATTAGATGCCAGTAGTACTCCTACTCACTACATGTTAGTAAGACTCACCTCCCAAATGTGACAACAAAAAAAGGGAAAAATTTCTCATCAGAAGTTTTATGTTGGTGTTATGTGTGTACTATATGTACGCAGAAATCCACTTGTGCATTTTGTCCCCTTGCTATGAAAGTGGCCTTGTAGCTACAGATTTCAAGCACTCTCGTTTTGCATTGAGTGTGGGTTTATCTGCTGATTGAGCTTTTACTCTCTCTACTGATCACACATTTTGCTTTATACCACTGTGGCTAATGTCACTGCCTCTAGTACTAGAATTAAATAAGGGGTCATGTTTCTATAAATGGATTAATTAATTTTAAAAAATCTGCTCAAGGGGATGTTACACACTAGTCTCCAAAGTATAAAGTAAAGATTTCTTAGACAAAGCTTATGTAACTAAAAAAGCCAGAACCAACTTGAAACTGTGATGGAAGTAGGGTGTAAGTATTGTGCCTAAATGATTATTCCACCAAGTATTTCTTCTAGCATAGAGAGAAATATAATTTAGGGCCACTGATCAAGCACTTCTACCTATTGAAGCTTTGCTCAGAACTAACACACTGGTGCTCTGTAGCAACATATAACTTTTCTGTGTCTGAAATTTAAAGTTTTAAGCAGATGTAAGTTAAATGAACAGATTTACTACTGATAAAAAATAGACTGGAAGATGTGGCATTAAATCTATGAAAAAACACTCCCTGAATTAAGCATACTCTTATAATACTTTAACCCTGTAATACTTTCCATTAGGTATGTTATGTTTCCTTCTAAGTCTAATATTGCTAAACTTAGAACATGGATGAGCAGAGAATGTGTTTGTTCAGTTAACATGCTGGCTCCTGAAAGAGTATCTTGAACAAAGCCAAACTTGCTTAGTTATTTCTCCAAGGAATATGAACCCTGAGCAGAATGACACAGAAACAAAAGGAGAGGTGAGTTCATTGACTTTGTTGCAGTGTTCCAATGAGATATTCCTGACTTTCTAACTGAGATAGTTCTCTGGTTCCAGACCTACCCAAGATCTTGGTGATCTACTTTTCCTCTAAATGTGGCAATAGCCAATAAAGATTTTCATGTACCCATAGTTGATTTAGTTACTTGCAAAAAACAATCCTATCCATACATCTTGCTTGTTTATTTTTGTTTTGTTTGTGTTTATTTCTTTAATCCACTTGGAAATATCTTTAATGAATGCTGTGCAATGGCATCATTGTAGCTCACTGCAGCCTCAAACTCCTGGGCTCAAGAATCCTCCTGCCTCAGCTTCCTGAGTACCTGGGACTATGGGTATGTACCACAATGTCCAGCTAATTTTTCTATTTTTAGTATAGACAGGGTCTTACTGCTGCTCAGGCCAGTCTCAAACTTTTGAGCTCAGGCAATCCTCCCAATCCTCCTTGGCCTCCCAGAGTGCTAGGATTACAGCCATGAGCCACCACACCCAGCCTAGGAGTAGATTCTATAACATGAAAATCTAACTGAGAAGATATTTTGTGCAGAATGCTCAGATTCAGTCACATTCTCCTAAGAAAACACATTGTTTCACCTTCAAGTGATTTCTATATAAAAGTGTAGTTCTGAATTTTTTAAAAATTTTTGCTCCATTGACACCTTTTAACAACAATTTCATGTTGATTTAACTTTTATGTGCCCTGCAGGAAATACTCAGAACTACATATACATGGATCAGCACAATGGTCACCCACCAGTGTAAAACCACCCAAAAGCTAAAGCTCAGAGCTCAAATAAAGCAATAGTACAAGAGGTAAAACAAAGCAATAAGGTACTACCCAAAAGGATGAATAGAACAGCATTTCACATATCAATTCTATCAATCAACATGAATGGTTTGAATTCCCCACTCAAGAGACATAGGCTGGCTGAATGGATAAAAAAGTACAAGGCAACTATCTGCTGTCCCTGGAAAACACATCTAACTCACAAGGACTCTTATCGACTCAAGGTTAAGGGATGGAAAAAAAATATTCCATGCAAATAAAAGCCAAAAGAAAGCAGATGTAGCCATTCTCATATCAGATAAAATTGACTCTAAATGAACAATAGTAAAGAAAGACAAAGATGGTCATTATATAATGGTAAAGGGAACAATTCAACAAGAAGACATAACAATCCTAAATTTTTATGCACCTAACACAGGAGCACCCAGATTCGTAATGCAAACCCTACTAGATCTAAATAGAGAGAGAAACAGCAGCATTGTAATTGCTGGGGACTTCAACACCCAACTGACAGAACTGGACAGATCATCCAAGAAGAAAATAAATAAAGAAACACTGGACTTAAATAGGACTCTAGAGCAATTGGGCCTACCAGATATTTACAAAACATTTTACCCCAAAATTACTGAATATACATTCTACTCATCAGCATGGCAAACATTCTCCAGGAATGATCATAAAACATGGCTCAACAAATTCAAAAAAACTGAAATCACACCATGTTCCTCCTCAGACCACACTGGAATAAAACTAGAAATCAACTCCAACAGAAACACTCAATTCTGCAAAAAGTCATGGAAATTAAACAACCTGCTGATGAATGATTATTGGACTAATGATGAAATTAAGACGGAAGTTAAAAGCTTCCTTGACCTGAATGACAAAGGGTACACAACTAGCAAAATCTAGGGGATACAGCAAAAGCAGTCCTAAGGGGAAAATTCATAGCCTTAAATGCCCACATCAAAAAGACAGAAAGATCACGAAAGAACAATCTAATAACACATCTCAAGGAACTAGAAAAGGCAGAGAAAACCAAACACAAAGTGAGCAGAAGAAAATAAATAACTAATGTCAGAATAGAACTAAATGAAATCAAAACCAAGAAATTTATACAGAAGATCAATGAAACCAAAAAGTTGGTTCTTTGGAAAAGATAAACAAAATTGATAGACCTCTTGCTAGATTAACCATGAATAGAAGAGAAAGGACCCAAATGAGCCCAATCAGAAATGAAAAAAGAGATATTACAACTGATACCACAGAAATACAAAATACTATGAAATTGTGAATACTGTGAATACTATGAAAATCTCTATGCACATAAACTCAAAAACATAGAGGAAATGGACAAATTTCTGGAAGCACACAACCTCCCAACACTCAATCAGGAAGAAATAGAACTCCTGAACAGCCCAGTAATGAGCAATAGATGGAAGCAGAAATAAAAAATCTTCCAACAATAAAAATGCCTGGAACAGATGGATTCACAGCCAAATTTTACCAGATCTAGAAAGAAGAGTTAGTACTCATTCTTCAGAAATTATTCCATAACATCAAGAAGGAGGGAATCCTCCCCAACTCATTCTATGAAGCCAATATCACCTTGATACCAAAGCCAGGAAAGGACACAACAAAAAAAGAAAACTACACACCAATATCACTAATGAATATAGATGCAAAAATGCTCAATAAAATACTAGCAAACCAAATTCAGCAGATATAAAAAAAAAAATCCACCAGGACCAAGTGGGCTTCATCCCAGGGATGCAAGGATGGTTCAACATATGTAAATCAATAAATGTATTCACCACATAAACAGAAGCAATAGCAAAGATCATATGATCATCTCCATAGATGCAGAAAAAGCACTTGACAAAATTCAGCACACTTTAATAATTAAAATCCTCAACAAACTAGGCATGAAAGGAACATATCTCAAAATTATAAAAGCCATACACAACAAACCCACAGCCAGCATCATAATTGAATAGGGAAAACTTGAAAGAATTACCACTAAGAACTGGAAAAAGACAAGGATGACCACTGTCACTACTTTTATTCAACATAGTGCTGGAAGTCCTAGCCAGAGTAATCAGGCAAGAGAAAGAAATTAAGGGTATCAAAATTGGGAAAGACAAAGTCAGACTATCACTTTTTGCAGATGATATGATCTTATATCTAGAAAACCCCAAAGATTCCACCAAGATACTCCTGGAATTGATAAATAGATTCAGCAAAGTCTCAGGTTACAAAATCAATGTACATAAATCAGTAGCATTCCCCTACAGCAATAACAGTCAAGCTGAGAGTCAAATCAAAGACTCAATACCATTCACAATTGCTACAAAAAAAATAGGAATATGCTTAATCAAGGAGGTGAAAGATCTGTACAAAGAAAGCTACAAAATACTGAGTAAGAAATCACAGATGATACAAACAAGTGGAAAAACATATCATGCTCATGGATCAGTAGAATCAACATTGTTAAAATGTCCATACTACCCAAAATGATTTACAGATTCAATGCAATCCCTATCAAAATAACAATGTCATATTTCACAGATCTAGAAAAAATAATTCTATGCTTCATGTGGAACCAGATAAGAGCCCCAATAGTCAAAGCAATCTTAAGCAGAAGGAACAAATCAGGAGAGATCACATTACCAGACTTCAAACTATACTACAAGGCTATAGTAACCAACTCAGCATGGTTGGCACAAAAACAGAGACATAGACCAATGGTACAGAACAGAGAACCCATATATAAAACTTATTGTCAACTAAGAAGACAACAGTATACACTGGGGAAAAGAATCCCTTGAATATACATGTTTCTGGGAAAACTGGATAGTCACATGCAGAAGAATGAAACGGGATCCATATCTCTTACCACTTACGAAAATCAACTCAAGATGGATAAAGGACTTAAATGTAAGGCATGAAACCATAAGAATTCTAGAAGAAAATGTTGGAAAAACTCTTATAGATATTGGCCTAAGCAAAGAATTTATGAAGAAGGCCCCAGTTGCAATCACAGCAACAACAAAAATAAATAAATGGGACTTGAGTAAATTAAAAACTTCTGCACAGCCAAGGAAATAATTAACAAAGCAAATAGACAACCTACAGAATTGGAGAAAATATGCACAGTCTATACATCCAATAAAGGACTAATAACCAGAATCTAGAAGGGACTCAAGCAAATCAGCAAGAAAAACATCGAACAACCCCATTAAAAAGTGGGCAAAAGACATGAACAGATACTTCTCAAAAGATAGACAAATGGCCAATAAACATGAAAAAATGCTCACTGTCACTAATGAGCAGGGAAATGCAAATCAAAACCACAATGAGATATCACCTTACCCCAGTCAGAATGGCCTTTATTTATTTATTTATTTTTTCAAAACTAGCCAAGAATGGCCTTTATTAAAAAGTCCACAAGCAATAGATGCTGGTATGCATGCAGAGAGAAAGGAACACTTATACACTGTTGGTGGGACTGCAAAGTAGTACAACCTTTATGGAAAGCAGTATGGAGATTCCTCAAAGAACTAAAAGTCAACGTACCATTTGGTCCAGCAATCCCACTACTGAGTATTTACTCAAAGGAAAATAAGTCATTTTATCAAAAAGATACCTTCACTTGAATGTTTATTGCAGCACAATTAACAATTGCACAGTTGTGGAATCAACCCAAATGCCCATCAGTTCATGAGGGGATTAACAAAATGTGGTATATGCATACCATGGAATACTACTCATCCATGAAGAAGCATGACTTAATGCCTTTTGCAACAATTTGGATGGAACTGGAGACCATTATTCTAAGTGAAGTATTTAAAGGATGGAAAAACAAACACCATATGTACTCACTATTAAACTGGAAGTAACCAATGAGCACACATGTGCATAGAGGGAAGTAAAACTCAAAGGAAATCAAGCAGGGGGGAGAGGGGTATAGGGGATGGGTGAAAACCTACCTAATGGGTGTAATGAACACTATCAGGGTGACGGGTACACTTATAAACATGATTCAAACATTATAAAAGCAATCCATGTAACCAAAAATATTTGTACCCCCATAATGCTTTAAAATAAAAAAAAGAATTTTCCAAATTTTGATTTTTTTCCAAAAAATTTCTGTTATTATTTTCGGTTTATTTCTCTTCAGGGAAATGATAAAATTGCAAAAGTATTATATTGAAATTTTGACAAAATTTTATTACTACTATAAAATAATATGAATAAAATCAAAATATAACTAATCATTAATGTCTCATAATAGTTCCCATAAGGAATATGAAAACATGAAGTATCTCCTTATTAATTCCTGTTGTATCATCTATCTTTGAGAGTAAAGATAAACTATGTGAAATTTCATAGTTTCTTGACAGTGGTCCTACAAACATCCTTTAAAGATATTCTAAGATAATGAATTGTGTATTGTATAATGAGGCTTTTTAACCAACTGTTATTGATGATATGCTAGAAAGCTATCATTTTTTTTGTGTATTTATCAAATCCAAAAATCTTCTCTAATTAATTCTAAGTTTTGTTTTTAGTGGATTCTTTAAGGTACTCATATGCAAACAGATGCAGTTTTATCTACTCCTTTTTGACAGTAGTACCTCAGTTGTATATGTTATTACATTGGCCAGAATTTATCAAGTATTAAGTAAAATAATAAAAGACCATAATGATTAAACTAGGAATTGAAAAAATGTATTGCTTAAATGTGATTGTTTCTAATATTTCACTACTATTGATAATATTTTCTCTTAATGAAACTTTAATAAATACTTAGTTCCTTAAAAATAGCTATAAATAATATCTTCCATGGTGTTTTCATTATTCCACATGTCAACTAAGATCATTTGTAGAATTTTAATGAAAAATTACAATACCATGGAATTATTTTTTCTCTTAAAAAGGTTATGTCAACAATATTTAGGGATCAAAAAACAAAAGCAAAAGAATAATATTTTAAAATATTTTGTAAGGAACAAACTTGTTAAACATATCAAAAGCAGAACAGTGTAATAAAGTGGCATGTACCCAAAATTTAGATTGAAGAATTATAATTATTTTGCCACATTTGATTTGTCTGTTATATGTATGTATTTTAATCAAATCCAAGCCAAATGACATTTTTCCTCAAATACTCTAGATGCATCTCTGAAAAAATAACATTTTTATACCATTAATTCTCTACTGTGATAAGACTAACAATAATTCTTTCACATCAAATTTCCCTAGTTGTCATACAAATGACTTCTCATAGTTGGCTTTTAAAACAGGATCCAGATATGGTCTACACACTGAATTAATATGTATATGTCTTAGAGTTCTCTTTTTTAATAATCAAAAAACTTTCAAATGCAGTTAGGTAAATTATAGACATTACTGACTGTGCTTACCTAAAATAAAGACAACTAGTTATTAATAGAACCCTTGTAGAATGATGCTTGAAATAATATTATTTTTTCTGCCAAGGAATGCCAACCAACCAACCAACCAATCAACCAATCAGCCAACCAACCAACAGAATCTAGTGGGGATAAAAAGCTCAAAATGGTAACACACATCTGAAATAAGGAGTATATAATGGAAGTTCTGCCTAACTTTGCAAACTACACTTGATCTTAGCCAAAAGGCCGAGAAGCAATCTAACTTTGCAAACTAATGATTCAGCTGCAAAGATGAGAAATGGGTAAGGATGTTATATCCAGAGTTTATTTTGATACTTCTGATTTTCAAATAATAACATTTTATTACTCACAGAAACAATAAAAACAGAAAAGCTTAAATTTGCCAATATATCTTTTTCCATATTAAATATTGAATTATAGAGACTAAGTTATGCTAACATAAAAGTAAACTAAAAAAATTCAGCACTTTAATGCAATCTGATGTGGGTGAGACATTTCAAGAAAAGAAAATTCCAGACCAATATCACTTGGGAATGTACACATTAAAATTCTCAATAACATATTGAAAAATTTTATCCAGCAAACTATTAAAAAGTACGACACATTGTGAGCACATGTGATTTATCCTAGGAATGCAAAATAAATGTAACAGGCAATGAAACAATGCAGTTCATTACAGTAATTGATCAAAGAAGAGAAATTTTATGATAATCTCAATAGATGAAGGCAAAAGTAGAGAAGGGAAGCAGAGTCATCACATTATTTTTTTTTTATCAATTCATTTCATGATGGACTAAGAGCTCTAGAGCCACAAAGTTAGAAAAACTATTCTTACCCCTCATTCTCTCATGAAAGTTCAATAAATTTATTTTATTTAAATATAAGCAGTGAATAACTGTTAGCATGTTTAAGGATGACAGACAGGAGATAAACTCCAGAAATTGTTAGCATAATAATGTTTTCCCCTTATGGTCATCTGTTGATTGTTGGGCATATACCATGAAATTCTAGATCTGTTATTGAAATGAAGAACTAAATGATTGTGGAGATCAATGCTAACATTTTCTGTTACTCTCCTTAGTAGGTAAAATATATATATTTTTTAATCTTAGGGTACCCAGTATATATATTCAGATATTCTTATGTACCCAGATTAGAAAATAGAATTCATATTAATAGAATTTGAAGGTAGACTTTAGTTTTACTCTTAGAAACATAGAAAGCCACCATTATAGCATATTTTGACAGTTACAGTGGGGTTTAATGGACCCTGAAGTACCTTTTCTACAGGCTGGGTGTTGTATTTGTCTTCCACTGGAAGGTCTGAATTCACCATTTTAACACCACTTCAAGGTGGGAGTGGTGGTACACACCTGTAGTCTGAGCTACTCTGGAGGCTGAGGCTGGAGAATCATTGAGCCCTGGAGCCCGAACTTAAGCCTGGGCAAAATAGTGAGAACCTGGCTCTGAAAAAACAAAAAGTCCATTGCAGTCAAGAGTTAGAGCTGAGAGGTACGGGAAGTCATGATTTTTTCTGTCCCCCTAATTTCTCTAACTGGGCTTATTGGGTAGCCTTTTTTGTATAATAAACATGAAATTTCAGTGGCATATAACATTCAGGTCTCTAGAGTAGTTGAAGTTTGGCTGATGAAGTTCACCATCACACTGTAGTAGGTAGTGTGGCTCTTCTTGTCACTATCAGTAGTTTAGCTGGGCAGCTCTGCTCCATACATTTTTTTTACCTACCTAGGCTAACTGAGAATATTCTTCTTATGACAAGGGCAGAAGCAAAATAGAGCAAGCAAGTCTCTTTAACACCTAGGCTTAGAAGTAGCACGCTTTACTTCTACCCATTTTCTATTGGCTAAAGCAAGTCATTTGGCCAAGGCAACCTTCAAGAGGCAGAGAACTACTCTTTGTTCACAATGAGGCCATGGCATAGGTGTGGGTGAGGGAGGCATGGAGAATTGTGCCAAAAATTTAATCTGAAAAAATTAAGTCACTTTCTCAATAGCACACTGATCACAGATACTAGAATATTAGTTTTTCTAAATGGTATGTTTAAACTGTTTGTCTCCAGGAATGCCTCATGGAGAGGTACCTCTGAAAGAGCACAGGCCCTTTATGTATGGTGTGTTACATAATATATTTTTTGCCCTATCTATTTAAATTTGCTGGCCTTGGATGTCTAGATTTAAGTATTAACTCTATCCCTAGTTACAGCTACGATTTAGGACAATGGTTCTCAAATGTTAACATGCATCAGAGTCACCTGATGGGCCTGTAAAAACACAGATTGCTGGACCCCAGTCCCAATAACTGATTTAATACATTTGCAGGGCTTGTGCTGCTGGATCAGGTACCACACTTAGAGAAATATTGATTTAAGACATACAAAAAGTGAATCACTAAGAACTATCTGATAGTCTGTTTCTGTTTTAGGAGGTTCCAGGATTCCTTTCTCTTTATTTTCATTGCTTTCAATTTTGAAGGTAAATGGTTTTCCTGACCCTGTTCTATTTGCTCCATCTTTTACTCACAGACACCCATAAATCTGAGTGGATTTTGTACTTCAGCTGACGTGGGTGATTTACAAGCAGTGGTTTTCAAGCCTTTGTGAATAGCAAACAAGCTTGTTTGTCTCATCAGCTAACTGAGTAAATTTAACAGAAGAAATCTACCTCTCTAATAATTAAAAGCTTTTAATATTTAAATGCATAAATCTAAACATGATTTATTTCAGCAAATAGATATTGAGTTCCCACTTTAACATCCTCAGGTAAATGAGAAAACGGGAAAGGTTAAGGAAAGGGCTCCACTACTATTTATATTTTTTAGTGAAATTCCTAAAGTAGCAGACGTTATCTACCACAGGCTACTGCAGATACAGTGTCTAGTAAGAATCTTTCTTTTCCTGAGGTGCATTTAGGATATGGCAAAGAACAGCGCTGGTAAGCATGATCGTTTTCAAAAAGAAGTGTGGAAATGCAGACTGAAGAGCATGGAAATGGCAGTGATAGGAATCGGTTCCCATCTCATTATTTATGCCACTGAGGTAACAAAAAAGAAAGAACAAACAAGTTTATTTAGGGGCTGAACGTCCTTCTGAATTAACAGAGCTTTTTAAAAAAGAATATTCTGTGCATAACATAACTAAATCTAATATTCAGGGACTATAGGAATAGTAAATATCCATTCTACAAATGCATGAATTAGATCATTGGAAAAATGTTCTCAGGGTCACAGACCAACTCAGCAACAGAGATAGGACTGAAAAAATTGATTTGTGACTCCTTGTATCATTCCTAAACTCATATGCTGGACAAAATTTCCCATTTTTCCCCTTTTGTGAAAAATGAAGATTATTTAAATTTTAATGCCAGAAGAATCATTAATCAATCATGCTAATGAAAATAGAAGGAGCATTAGAAAGGGTACAATTTTTTTTCTTGTTTTTTGTTGTAAGCATTATAGCATAGTTATTCATTCATAAAAGTAAACTGATTTTGCCCATGTTTTAGTTTTGCCTCTGTGTTCTAATTTATTACTGCTGCACAAATTTTCATGGTATTAATAGCAGAGTGTTAAAAAATAATTTATATTTATAAGACAAACCCATCCATAAAAAATAACAGTGATTCTTGCTACCCTTTGATCAACATCTCCCCTTTTCCCACCTACCCTCCTTCAGCCTCTGCAGCCACCATTTGCTTTTTACTTCTATGAGCTGAACTTGTTTAGATTCCACATATAAATGAGATCATGTGGTGTTTGTCTTTCTGTGCCTAGCTTATTTCACTTAACATAATGTTCTCCAGATTCATCCATGTTGTTGCAAATAACAGGATTTCCTTCTTTTTTTTTAAAGGCTGAATCATTTTCCATTATATATTCATATGTCTTGGTCTGTTTCTTCTGCTATAACAAAATACTGCAGGCTAAATAATTTATAAATAATAGAAACTTATTTCTGCCAATTTTGGAAGTTGGGAAGTCCAGTGTCAAGGCTCCGGAAGTTTCAGTGTTTGGTGAGAGACTTTCATCAATGCCGTCTTCTCGTGGTGGCATCCTCACATGACAAAAGGGGGAAGGGCAAAAAGGGCTAGGCAGCTCTCTGAAGCCTCTTTTAGGGGTATTAATCCCATTCATGAGGGCAGAACTCCCACGACTTAATGATTTCCCAAAAGTCCCCACTCATATTTTAATATATGAGTTTTGGGGTGACACATTCAGACCATAGCAATATATGTACCACATCTTCTTTATCCATTTATCTGTTGATGTATACAATTATTATTTGTCACTTGAAAATAAAATCAAATTAAAAAACACAATGTCTCTTTTATAATAGATAATATGGAGATGGGAAGCCTACTATACTTATGCACTAATTTTGGAATAAAAAAGGAACTATATCCAATATTTTTTACAGTTGAAAGAAAATATCTAAGACTTAAAAAATTAGAGAATGGAAAGGCATTAAATATATTTAATTCAATAATATTAATTTATAATGAGAATAGACAAAGCCTACAAAGGAGAAAAAAACCCTGAATCATCCATCCATGATCACATAGTCAGTTTCTATCTTATTTGGAACTTACCTCACAGGCTTCTGTGTGAATTAAATTTAACAACAAAAAAAGTAACAATATTTTCTATATCCCCAGGCCAGTAAGGGATGCAAATATGAAATGAACAGCCTTTACCCTAGGGCTTACTCTCTAGTAGGCAAGTTAAGAGACACACAAATGATATTCACAGTGAATACGACAAATGACCATAGTACAGAATATAGTAAAGGAAACATTTTACAAAAGTTACAAACAACGTGTTATTTGCACATAATGTAAAGACATTCATTTGCTGGATATGAAGTTGAGGGAATCTAGGATGTAGTGGGGAGAAGGTTTTTCAGATACCCTATAAGTACATCAGATTTGGGGAATCCATTTTAAGGGAAAGTGTGAGCAACACTACAGACGTAAAACTTTGAGGCATGTACAGAAAAAGGAAATACTTTCATATGGCTTCTGTATAAAGGAGTAGTGGGGGCTAAACTTTAAAATTAACAGGGGATACATCTTGACAAGCAGACTGAGGAGTTTAAAGTTTATGAAGTCTATCCCCTGTGTCTCTCCATATCTCTGATTGCAGTGCTATGCTTAGAAATTGGGCTCAGTAAATCTCACTTAAGCATTCAATCAACTCATTTGTTTTTTCTTTAGATTTTCACTTTAATATTCAAAATGATTTAGAATCTAGCCATTTGATAAGAATTCTGTGACGTGTACCAAGTCAGATTATGAGGATATAGGGATATATAAAATACAGCTCCTTTCTTCAAGGAAACTGCAATGAAGTGGGACAGACAGCTGTATAAACAAATAGTTCAAATACAAGTTAATAAAAGCTAAAATATAGCTTTGTATAGGCAACTGAGAAACCATTAATCTTTCAGGGGAAACTTCTCAGAGAACATTACATCTAATTTAATGCTTGAAGAAGGAAGAGGAGTTCTCTAGTTGGATAAAGGGGAGGAAGAACATTCCAACACAGCATTTATAAAGTGCATGTGGCAGAGGGTGAGTGAAATTAGGATATACACTTATAATGATAATAAGTATTTAAATACTATTAGGAAAGAAGTGCTAGGAATACTTGTATTCTGCCCTTTTCCATAAGGTCTCTTTTTCCTCTTAAGGCCCCTGAAGGAACGTAATGCTCAAGTAAACAAGGAATGCACACTTTCTTTTTTTTTTTTTGGCAGTAAAAATAGCATTTAATATTGTATACTGCAGAGGTTATTTATTTATTTATTTTTTTTATAATTTATTTTTTTAATTTCAGAATATCATGGGGGTACAACACTTTGGCCATACACATTGCCCCTGTTCTGCCCGTGTCAGAGCCACAATCGTGGTCGTCTCCCAAACTGTGCTCCCCACATCCATTCAGTGAGAGTTTTTCCCATCCCTTCCACCCCCCTCCCCCCCACCGCCCTCGATGAATGTTATTGCCCTGTGTGATGTAAGTGTTCATCAGTTAGTACCAGTTTGATGGTGAGTACCAGTGGTGCTTGTTTTTCCAATCCTGTGACACTTCGCTTCGAAGAATGGGTTCTAGCTCCGACCAGGATAATACCAGATGTGTTAATTCACTGTTGTTCCTTATTGCTGAGTAATACTCCATGGTATAATATACCACATTTTATTGATCCACTCGTGTATTGATGGGCACCTGGGTTGTTTCCACAACTTTGCAATTGTGAATTGTGCTGCTATGAACATTCGAGAGCAGATGTCTTTATTATAAAATGTCTTTTTTTCTTTTGGATAAATACCCAGTAGTGGGATTGCTGGGTCAAATGGTAATTCTACTTTTAATTCTTTGAGGTATCTCCATATTCTTTTCCATAGAGGTTGTACTAATTTGCAGTCCCACCAGCAGTGTATGAGTGTTCCTATCTGTCCACATCCCCGCCAACATTTGTTATTTGGGGATTTTTTGATATGAGCCAATCTCACTGGAGTTAAGTGATATCTCATTGTGGTTTTGATTTGCATTTCCCTGATGATTAGAGAAGTTGAGCACTTTTTTATATGTTTGCTGGCCATCATTCTGTCTTCTTTGGAAAAGTTTTTGTTCATGTCCTTTGCCCATTTTTTAATAGGGTTGTTTGATTTTTTCTTGTTGATTTTCCTCAGTTCTGTGTAGATTCTGGTTATCAGCCCTTTATCAGAGGTGTAGCATGCAAATATTTTCTCCCATTCTGTAGATTGTCTGTTCACTCTAGTGATAGTTTCCTTGGCTGTGCAGAAGCTTTTCAATTTGATCAGGTCCCATGTATTTATTTTTGTTGCTGCTGTGATTGCTTTGGGGGTCTTCTTCATAAATTCTTTGCCTAGGCCAATGTCCATAAGAGTTTTTCCAACATTTTCTTCGAGAATTCTTATGGTTTCATGTCTTAGGTTTAGATCTGTTATCCATTGTGAATTGATTTTTGTGAGAGGTGAGAGGTGTGGGTCCACTTTCAGTCTTCTACATATGGCCATCCAATTTTCCCAGCACCATTTGTTGAATAGGGAATCTTTTCCCCAGTGTACGTTTTTCTGGAATTTGTCAAAGATCAGGTGACTGTTTGAGGTTGGTTTTATATTTGGGTTCTCAGTCCTGTTCCATTGGTCTACGTGTCTGTTCTTGTGCCAATACCATGCAGTTTTGGTTACTATAGCCTTGTAGTATAGTTTGAAGTCTGGTAGACAGATGCCTCCCAATTTGTTCTTTTTGCTTAAGATTGCTTTGGCTAGACGGGGTCTTCTCTGGTTCCACACGAAGCGTAGAATTATTTTTTCTAGATTGGCAAAAAATGATGTTGGTATTTTGATAGGGATTGCATTGATTCTGTAAATTAATTTAGGTAGCAAAGCCATTTTTACTATGTTGACTCTGCCTATCCAAGAGCATGGTAAGGTTTTCCATCTATTTACATCCTCTGCAATTTCCTTTCTCAGTGTTTCATAATTCTCTCTATATAGGTCTTTGATCTCCTTAGTTAGATATATTCCTAAATATTTAATTTTCTTTGTTGCTATTGCAAAAGGTATAGCATCTTTAATTTGTTTCTCAGCTTGATTGTTATTAGCATATATGAAGGCTATGGATTTGTGTGTATTAATTTTGTATCCTGAGACTTTGCTGAATTCATTTATCAATTCCAGTAATCTCTTGGTTGAATCCTTGGGGTTTTCTATGTATAATATCATATCGTCTGCGAATAGTGAAAGTTTGACCTCTTCTGCCCCTATCTGGACACCCCTGATTCCTCTGTCTTGTCTAATTGCTGTGGCCAGGACTTCCAGCACTATGTTGAAAAGAAGTGGAGATAGTGGACACCCTTGTCTGGTGCCAGTTTTAAGGGGGAATGCCTTCAATTTTTCCCCATTCAGTATGATATTGGCTGTGGGTTTATCGTATATGGCTTTAATAATTTCTAGGAATGAGCCATCTATGCCTATATTGTTAAGAGTTCTTATCATAAAAGGGTGTTGGATTTTGTCAAAAGCCTTTTCTGCATCTATTGAAAGGATCATATAATCTTTGTTCTTGCTTTTATTTATATGGTGAATTACATTTATAGATTTGCGTACGTTGAACCATCCCTGCATCTCGGGAATGAAGCCCACCTGATCATGATGGATTATTTTTTTTGATGTACATTTGAATTCGGTTTGAAAGGATTTTATTCTAAACAGACCAATATCAAGCACCGAAATTGAAGCAGTAATTAAAAATCTACCCACAAAAAAAAGTCCCGGACCAGATGGGTTCACACTTGAATTCTACCAAGTTTACAAAGAAGAACTGGTGCCTATACTGCAGAAATTATTTGAAAATATTCAGAATGATGGAATCCTCCCAAACTCATTCTACGAAGCCAATATCACCTTGATACCAAAGCCAGGAAAGGACACAACAAAAAAAAAAAAAAAGAAAACTACAGACCAATATCCCTTATGAATATAGATGCAAAAATTCTCAATAGAATGCACACTTTCTTATTAGCTGGGCCTTTGACTCCACACCCCAGTACTCTATTAAGTTCTCCTGTACCACACACACCAGATGGTTCTTTTATCTGGCCTAGAGGATGAACCACTTTCCTTCCCAATGAGTTCAAACCAGAATGTTAGAATTTACCAACTCAGTGAGACAAAATGCCACTTCTGCTTTCACCAGAGGAACGGAAGCACAGAACTACAGAGAGCCTGGAAATAGGCCTTCTGCCCACAGCTCAGCATTCAGCTGGTCAGCACAGCACCACCCTGGCTTCTTAGGGGGAGAGTGAGCCTCAAGCCTGGATGGGTACAAGGGAGGAAGAGAAACCCATCAGAGAAGAGGGAGACTGATTTGCTAGGAGCCCAAGGCTCTTAGGGTAACTACGTCAAGATAGGAACTGAAAAAAAAAAACACAACTGATAATCTTTGGATATGATCTGTTCTGCACTTATTCTGAAATGATCAGATTTGTATTTTAGGAAGAAAACTCAGGTGCCAATGTGGAGGTTGCCTAGTTTTAAAAGTATTGGTAAGTCATAGGGACCTCTGTAAGAAATATTTTAAGGTTTTTACAATGTCAGAGTCTGGCCACTTTTGTCAAGAGAGTTGCCTGCATTGGTTACTAGGCCAGAGTGCTACAGGTTGGTGTCTCTGGGTGTTGTTAGCCCCATACAACCCCATGAGCTTATTGAAGAATTCAACATAAATTGCTATGACACCATCATGCCACAGCTAATTTAGTGCATTACAAATATTAAATTTCTCCAAAACCCATCCACACTTACTGCAAATATAACTTTGTAGAGACCTTTAAGAATTTAATTGGCCTTGATCTGATTTGTTCTTACTACTTAGCTGAATGTTCCCAATTTGAGTGAGTTTGACAATTAGAATAAACATTTACTTCTTATTTGGCTTTAGTAAAAAATTAAATCCACCATTTATTTGCCAAAGATCCAATATTAAATAATAAACATTTAATATGATGTCATAGAGTCTATTCTTACGCCAATTTTAGTTTAGTTAATTGAGACTTCCTGGCAACCTGAAAAACAATGGATTTACTTCTTTTTCAAAGGAAACATTTGACAGGGGTTCTGAATTATAAGGTTTGTTTATCACATCTGCTTCAGGCATGGATTTCCCAGGTTAGATATTTTTTGTTTGCCTGGAAATTTTATGCAGATATTTTCATTATTTCTTAGATTTTATAGGCTGGTTTCAGCTCTAATTTGAAGTATTTGGGATGATTGTCAAATACTTTGTCTTTTATTTTTAATGATTTTTTTATTGAGATATAATTCTCATATAATATTCACCCCTTGGAGATGTACAATTCAGTGGTGTTTATTATTCATAAAGTATGTAACCACCACTAACTCCAGACCATTTTTAATCACTTCAGAAAGAAATCTGTACCCATCAGCAGTCACTACTTGTTTGCCCCCGCCCCCAGCCCCAACCAACCTCCAATCTACTCTCTCTCTGAATTTGCCTATTCTGAATGTTTCGTGTAAATGTAGTAATACAATATCTGGCCTTTTGTGTCTGGCTTGTTTTACTCTAAGATAGTGTTTTCGGGGTTCATCAGTGTTTTAGCATGTAGCAGTAGTTCATTCTTTTTTGTGGTTGAATAATATTCTCTTGTATGGACATGTCACATTTGGGTTATCTATTTGTCAGTTGATGGGCATTTGGGCTGTTTCCACTTTTGACCTATTATGAATAATGATGCTATAAACTGTGTGCAAGTTTTTGTGTGGACATACTCTTTCATTTCTCTTGGGTAAACACTTAGGAATGGAATTGTTATGTTACATGGTACCTCCATGTTTAACTTTTTCTTTTATTGGTGGTAAGAACACAACATGAGATCTACCCTCTTAACAAATTTTTAAGTGTACAATACATTGTTGTTGACTGTATATACAATGCTGTACTGTGTTTAACATTTTAAAGAATTTCCAGTTTTCCAAAGTGGCTGCACTATTTTACAATTCCACCAGCAATGTGTGAAGGTTCCTAGTTCACCATATCCTCATGAACACTTGTTATTATCTGTCTTTTTTTATTATAACTATCCTAATGAATGTGAGGTAGTATCTCATTGTGGTTTTTCCCAGATAGATGATAATGTTGAGCATCTTTTCATGTTCTTCTTAGCCATTTGTCCATCTTCTTTGGAAAAATGTCTACTCAAATTCTTGACCAGTGTTTAATTAAGTTATTTTCTTTTAATATTGTTTATATGTTCTGGATATTAAGTCCTTATTAGATACATGTTTTAAAAATATTTTCTCCTCTGTTTTCTATTTATGATCAGGTTTCTTGTCAAATTTATTTACAAGTTTAATAGTGTGTCTCAGTTTCTAATATTTCTTGGCAAAATCAATCACTTTCTATTAGGCTTTAAAATACTCATGACAATATTACCATTCTAACAATGTCTCCTACTATAGTTATTAAATGTGTACATATAAGCACTTTTTCATGATTAAGCCACAAGATCTAGGGGAAATCAGTGAACAGAATTTGCATTGTACAATTGAGGAATTTGCACCTTGGTTACATTTATCCATTCACATTTTATTGGTCAGAATTTTATTATCTTTATATAATGTCAATTATAAGATCATAACAAGAGAGAGTTAAAGGTTAATGACCAATTTTTAAATAATTCAAAAATGAAAGAATTTTAATAATAATCCAATATGAATGTGAAGATTTTAGAAAGTATCCAAATGTCCACATCAAATGTTAAATAATTAAATTTTCTAGAAATATTCTAAAAGGCTTATTAATTGGCTGTGCTAAACCATATATTCATGCCTCCCTCCTACAATAAAACTTTTGATGACTATTATAAACTTTGGATTGTCTAAAAGGTGATCTTATATGATATAGATTTTCAAGCCCAGAGGTAAAGAAAACACAGTGATATATTGGAATCACTTTTGATTATCTTTATTTTGGAAAATTAATTAAAAATAACCAGCTTAATATACATTATTTAATTAAAAGTCCAATACATTGCTTGAAGAATAACCTAAGCAGAAAAAGTTGAGTTGAGAGTCATTGTGATATAGTTGTAAATTTGGGCTTCATATAATTGTGATGGTTAGTTCCACCGACAAACTTCCATCTTCATGTGGTACTTGACTATAAACATACAAACGTGGCTTTTCTTACAGGATAGTACAATTAGTGCTCAAATTAGAATAACACAAATAATGGAGTGATTAAAGGCAGGGTGGAGGAAAGCTGTATGAATAGTTTGGTTATGTAAGACTTGTTTTGGAATGTTTCTGTAATGGTAATCAGTGTTGTATGATGCAAGCCTTTGTTTCATAATGTTGGACATTACTTCAGTATGAAAATGCCTTCTTTTAAAACAACAAAGTAATTCTCTTTAATGTGGAGGAGTAGCCAAAAGATTTCTATTGAAATATTCCATTATAGTATGCAATAAAATATTCAAATACTTATTAATGTTTGATCTGCTGATTATATTATACCCCATCAAACTTCATTTTTGCCACAAAACCCATCGCTTTGGTTTCTGAATAATTAAAATTTCAAGATTCTTTTTTCTAATTCAGTTAGGACAATATATCTTTGAAATCTACATAAGTAAAAGGCAGGATGTTACAGAGTGAGTATTCTTCTGTTAGCATACAGATGTATAAGTGTTTTGTAAAAGCCAATTAAGACAAGAAGATAAACTAGGAAGATAATTTTATATTCATGCCATTGAAATAAAATAGAATAGAAATGAGACTTACAAGTTTAGATATTACAACTTTTTTCAGTTATGCTTAAGATCTATCACTTCTTTTCATATTTCCTTCTTCCCATCTTCTCCCTCAACCATATTATTTTAATTGTGTGTATTCAGTGCTTTAATAGAAGCACTAGATACAGTTCAAGTCCGAGTCTGGGAGTGCAGTAAACACTCACAACTGTTTTTTATCTCTGAATATTAGGACTCTCAGGTTTTGAAACCTTAAGCCAACAGGTCCTCCTTACCTTACTATATTGTAGGATTTTGGAAAATAAATCTCAAGCTATCAGTTTACTAAATTACATGAAGAATGTTACAAGTTTGTGACCTTGAAGAGGTCCGTTGGTCTTTCTGATACTGTTTTACTTCATTTATAATATTAGGAAAAATAAAGGAATCCAGATTAGATAAAAATCTAGTACATTTTTTATCTAAAATCTATCAACAAATGATTCATTTACTCTTAATTTTGCTAAGCAGGAAAGTCTTTTAGGTTAGCATGAGATCAAGGTAATTTTAAAAATCACCAAGGCAAGGTCACAGCAAAGTGGAATTTCATTGAAATTCAAGTCATGTGCTTTGAATGATAGATTATAAATTACACACACAAAAAAAACACCTCTATATAGCAACTTTATATGCTGGTGAACTCTAAGTTTTTAATTACAAGCACACCTTGTTTTATTGCATGTCACTTTATTGAGCCTTGCAGATATTGTGTTTTTTACAAATTCAAGGTTTGTGGCAACCCTGTGTCCAGCAAGACTATTGGTGCCATTTTTTCCAACAGCATCTGCTCACTTTGTGTCTCTGTGTCATATTTAGGTAATCCTCACAGTATTACAAAGTTTTTCAATATTATTAAATCTGTTATGGTGGTCTTTGATGTTATTATTGTAATTATTTTGGGGCACCATGAACTACACCCATGTAATAGGCAAACTTGTGAACTTAATTGATGAATGTGTATGTTCTGATTGCTCCACTGACTGGCCATTTCGCCATCTCTCTGCCTCTTCTCAGGCATTCCTATTCCTTGAGACACAACAATATTGAAGTCAGGCCAATGAATAACCCTGCAGTGGCCTGTAAGTGTTCAAGTGAAAGGAAGAGTCACACTTTTCTCACTTTAAACCAAAAGCTAGAAATGATTAAACTTCATGAGGAAAGCATGTTAAAAGCTGAGATAGGCCTAAAGCTAGGCCTCTTGCACCAAACAATTAGCTAAGTTGTGAATACAAAGGAAAAGTTCTTCAAGGAAATTAAAGGTGTTACTTCAGTTAACACAAAAATAATAATGAAGCCAAACAGCCTTATTGCAGATGTGGAGAAAAGTTGAGTGGTCTGGATAGAAGATCAAACCAGCCACAATATTCCCTTAAACCAAAGCCTAATCCAAAGCAATGCCCTAACTCTCTTCAATGCTATGAAGGCGGAGAAAGGTAAGGAAGGTGCAGAAGAAAAATTTGAAGCTAGTAGAGGTTGGTTAATGAAGTTTGTGGAAAGAAGCCATTTCCATAACATAAAAGCACAAGGTGAAGTAGCAAGTGCTTACGTAAAAGCTGCAGCAAATTATCCAGAAGATCTAGCTAAGATAATTGATGAAGACAGCTATACTAAAAAACAGATTTTCAATGTACACAAAACATCCTTATATTGGGCAAAGATGCCATCTAGGACTTCCATAGCTAGAAAAGAGAAGTCAATGTCTGGCTTCAAAGCTTCAAAGGACAGGCTGCCTCTTTTATTAGGGGCTAATGCAGCTGGTGACTTTAAGTTGAAGCCATTGGTCATTTACTGTTATGAAAATCCTAGGGTCCTTAAAAATTATGCAATATCTATTCTGCCTGTGCTCTATAAATGGAAAAACAAAGTCTGTATGATAATCTGTCTATTTACAGTATGGTTTGCTGAATACTTTAAGCCCATTGTTGATGACTACTGCTTAGAAAAAAAGATTCATTTCAAAATACTACTGCTCATTGACAATGCAGCTGGCCACACAAGGGCTCTCTGATGGAGACACACAAGGAAATTAAGGTTGTTTTCATGCCTGTTAACATAACACTCATTCTGTAGCCCATTAAGTCTTATTATTTAAGAAATACATTTCATAAAGCTATAGCTGTCATAAAGAGTGATTCCTCTTATGGATCTTGGAAAAGTAAATTGAAAACCTTCAGGAAAGGATTCACCATCCTAGATGTCATTATGAACCTTCATGATTTATTGGAGGTCAAAATGTCAACATTAACAGGAGTTTGGGGAAGAAGCTGATTCTAATTTTCATGGATAACTTTGAGAGATTCAAGACTTCAGTGGAGGAAGTCACTGCAGATATGGTTGAAATAGCAAGAGAACTAGAATTTGAAGTGGAGCCTGAAGATGTGACTGAATTGTTGCAATATCATGATAAAAGTTGAATGAATGAGTTTTGTCTCATCTGTAAGCAAAGAAAGTGGTTCTTTGAGATGAAATCTACTCCCGATGAAGATGCTATGAATATTTTTGAAATCACAACAGAAGATTTACAATATTATGTAAACTTAGTTGGTAATGCAGCACAAGGCTTGAGAGGATTGATCACAATTTTGAAAGAAGTTTTATTCTGGGTAAACTGCTATCAAACAGCATCACATGCTGCAGAGAAATCTCTCATGAAAGGAAGAGTCAATCAATTTGGCAAATTTCATTGTTGTCTTATTTTAAGAAATTACCACAGCCACTGCAACCTTCAGCAATCACTGCCCTGATCAGTCAGTAGCCATTAACATTGAAACAAGATCCTCCACCAGCAAAAAAATTATGACTCACTAAAGTCTCAGATGGTTGTTAGCATTTTTACCAATAAAATATTTTTTAAAATTAAGGTACGTACATTTTTTAGACATAATGATATTGCACACTTAATAGATTATAATATAGTGCAAACATAACTTTTTATGCATTGGGAAACAAAAAAAATTTGTGTGACATGCTTTATTGCAATATTCACTTTATTGCAGTGGTCTAGAACTAAACCTGCAATATCTTCAAGGAATGCCTGGACTTTAAAGGGAAAAAAATCTTAAATCTCAAGGAAATAATTAGTTTAGGTTATATCTGTGACATAAAAATAGTCTATTTATTTAAATTAATTGTTTAAAAGTGCCTACAATGAAAATTTTTTTCTGTGCCTCCAAAAAGTTTGACTGAATGTCTTGCGTTAATAGGCCTTCCTTTACCTTTTTTTCCTTTTTCTTTTTTGAGACAGGGTCTCATTCTGTCACCCTGTCTAGAGTGCTGTGGCATCATCATAGCTCACTGCAACCTCAAACTCCTGGGCTGCAGTGATTCTCCTGCCTCAGCCTCCCAAGTAGCTGAGACTACAGGCACGCGCCACCAGGCCCAGCTAATTTTTCTGTTTTTTGTAGAGATGCTCTTGCTCAGGCTGGTCTCAAACTCCTGACCTCAAATGGTCTTCTGGCCTAGACCTCTCAAAGTGCTAGGATGACAGATGTGGGCCACTGCACCCAGCCCTTCCTTAACCTTCTTTAAGTAGATCTGCCACACTTATAGGGAAAATAAATTTTGCTATTTCATTCTGTAGGAAACAAAGTCAATTATGATCCTCATTTCAATGTTGATAGAACTAAAAGATATCCAAAAGAAATACATAAACACTTTCATTAATAAAAACTAGAAAAATTATGAATAAAATAACATTTTGGCAGACTTAAAGTTATTAAAATTATCTTTATGGAAATAAATAAAAACACTTGTTCTTTAGGCTGATAAGAGATATTTATGACAGAGTATGAGAAAAAAAATCTTACCTTGATGATGTCATACATAAATTCATACATTTTGCATTTCGTTCACTTTGGTTTTTCTTTTCTTTTTTTTTTAAAAGATCTGGAAATTTGCCAAAGAAGTGGTTAAACCACATGTTTTATTTTCCAAAGTACTGTGAGTATCATGTGAAATTAACATTATGTAATTATGATAAATAATTTTGGCCAATTAAAAATAAAATCAAATTTCATGAATCTGATAAATGGAATCTTAAAAATATAATGTGGAAAGCATCACATTAATGGTGATTTACTGAAAGTTTTTCCTCTGAAGCAATATTATCTGCTATACACACCACTTTTTTACACTTGACTGGATGTTCTAGTGACTACAACCAGAAAAGGAAATAAAAGGCATAAGCACAGAAAATGAGAAAATCATTGCCATTATTCACAGATATTATTCACACATTATTTTGTAGGGATGAAATCTAAAAAAATATACAAACTAAGTGTTGGAATTAATGATTGAATGCAATAAGGTTGCTGGACACAAAGTCAGTTAAAATTAATTGGGTTTAAATATAGTGGCAAAATTTTTTAAAAATTAAGAAATGGGTGCTGTGTACAATAGTGTAAAAGATATTTAGGAATACACTTAACAAAGGATGTGTAAGACTTTTGCCAGAGAACCACAAAATATTATAGTAAAAAATGAAAGAAGTGCTAAAGAAATGTAGTGACTGCCATGGTCAAAGACTGGAAGAAGCCGTGCATAAAAATGTCAGTTCCCCACAAATCGATCTATGGATTATAAATGTAATATCAGTCAGAAACTCAGAATCCTAGAAATTAGTTTTGTGTGTGTGGGGAGTGATTAAAAGCTGATTTTAAAATTTATATGGAATCATAAATTGCAAAGAATTGTAAGGCAATTTTGAAGAAAAACAAATTTGGAGTATTTGCATTAATGGGTATCAATACTTACTACACAATTTTAGTAAGAGTATGGTATTGGCACAAGATAGATAAATAAACAAAAAGAATAGAGGGTCCAGATTCATACATACATGGTCACCTGATTTATGACAAACATGACACTACAGTGCAGTGGGGGCAAAGAGATTCTTCTCAGAAAATAGTAATGAGACAATCGTATATCCCACGCCATACACAAATATTAACTTATGATAGATAAACTATAGATCTAAATATAAAATATAAACAATAAAGCTTTGAGAAGGCAACAGAATTTGTTGATAAATTGAGCTAGGCTTTCATAAACAGGACAAACAAAATTTGGCAGCCTGTGTGTGTGTATTTTATATATAAATATATATATACACACACACACACACACATATATATATATAAAGGAATTGGACAAATTAAAATTGCCTATATGATGTCATACATCAGAGCATATATATTTTCAACCGAAGACAGCTTTAAGAGAATGAGAAAGGAAGACAGAGTGCGGGAAATGTTTGCGATACGTTTACATGTGGTAAAGATCTTATGTCTAGAATATATAAAAGAAAACAATGATAAAAGGCAGACACAGAAATAGAAAAATTAGCAAGACCTGAGTAGGAACTTTAAAAATACTGAGGTTTAATTAAGTCAGGTTAAGGACAACTGGAAATCTTGTCCACTGCTGGTGAGAAGTATAAATTTGTAAACTTTGTGAAACTATTTGACATCATATAATCCAGGAATTCCATGCCTAGGTATTCCAACAGAAATGCATATTTGTGTTAACTTTAAAATTGTGCATGAATACTCATAGCAGCACTCTTTATTGAAATATCCATCACCAGCGATGTATGTTCAGGCAGTGGAATACTATACAGTCATGAAAATGACAAATCTCAATTACATATAACAACATACATTGTTCTCACAAATAAAATGTGAAGCAAAAGAAGCCAGATTTAAAAGAGTACATACTCTATGCTAGAGCATAGAATCTACGCTTTCCACTATATAAAATTAAAAACAGGCAAAATTTATCTGTGTTGAAGGTCAAGATAGTTGGTCATCCTGTGCAGTATTGTCACTGGAAGGGGGAATAAGGAGGTGATTTTACTGCTGTGTGCCTTAATATGGGTGCTAATAATATACCTGTGTTCAGTTTCTGAAAACTTAATTGCATTTTATACTCAGGCCTTTCCACATTTCTCAGTTATACTTCAATAGAATAGAAAATGATCTGCCTGCATTAAGAACTTATAGCAGAAATGCCACCACAATGCACATCTTTATCTATATAATTTTTATTTTTGAATTATTTCTTTAGGATAAATTGCTGGTAATGAATTTCTAGACTAAAGATGTGGACTATTTTGTAGTTTTCATTGCAATATTACTAGAATATTCTTCATAAAAAAGCCAAATTTTTATCGAATTTGCATACAAAAATGTAGTTGTATCCCTGTAGCCTTATTTGTACTTGATTTTATCATATTTTTCTGTTATTCAAAGGAGTCTTTTATTTTTAAAATTTTTAAAATTTTACTTTAAATATTGACTGTTTGTTTATTCTTTGGGAAAAATTATCTATTCTTATCCTTTTACCATAAATGGGTTAGGAATTTAGCTCCATGTTTAAATTTCAGTTTTTAATGATATTCCTGCCCTCGTCTTCAAACAGGATTGTGTCACACAGTTTTTGAATAGTCATAAACTGAGAAAGCAATCTAATGCAGATTTGGTGCTGTGTAATTATTAGTCTCTACCTGCTGAGTCAGATTTCATTAGAGAAAACATTAGGGGGCTGCAATGCCTCTCACAGATCGTATGTGTAATGTCTATGAACTTTAATGGGATTTACATGTATACAGTCAGGAGAGTTTCAATAGACAAATTTAAAAATAACCATTTTCTAACTGCAGTCATACACTGCAGACTTTTCAGTTATATGGAACTCTTGGGGACTAGATTTATTTAGCCTTTGACTTCATTTAGCACAGTATACCCACAGGAAAACTTTATGGCATTTTAAACATGTTTGCTGTCTTGGATTACTGCTCACACAAATGGAGATATGCTTGCAAGCTCAATTTTTTAGGCCATAGTATTTTTCATTTTTCATCATCTGATGACTACTTTTATGCATTTGGTTGGATAGGGGAAGACATTATTTTTGCAATTTAAGTAAGTCTTGAGTTTGCCAGAAATCTTCTTTTTTTAAAAAAATTAGACAATGTTTTTAAACTTTTAACTGAAAGTTTTACATAAAAAAGCCATAGCTCTCTTGTCTTAGTCATATCTTTCTCTGGGCATTTAAGTGTTGGGTCTCTGGAGTAGGCTAAGGAGCAGACCATAAAATCTGGGCCTCTAATGCCATCAGACTTACTAATGGCAAATTATCCTTCTAGTTTTCAGTGTAACAGTTGATAGTTGTCCAAGAAACTCGTGATTGCTACGTCTCTCCTCTTGTTCTCCAGCGGCTCCCTTCAGCAAAGAAAAGAGCGCTGGACTTGCATCATTTCCATAAAAGAGGATGGTAGCAACATGGGTTTATCCAGAGTTCTAAGGAGCACAAACTAATAATGTTGTACGTTTAACTTTTGGGAATGAAGTCATAAAAGCACTTTGTAAGCATGTAAATATTAAAAGTACATTCACATTAGGCTATCGCTACGGACTGATAAATAAGTGGTTCTTGAATTTTTTAGTATGCATCAGATTCACCGGTAGAATTTATTAGAATACAGATTATTGGTCCCCACCTGTAAAGTGTTTGATTCTTAGGTCTACCGTAAAATTTGTTTCTAACAAGTTCCCAAGTGATGGTCTGGAGATCTCACTTTGAGAACCACTGATATAGATAAAAACTGTAGTCCAGATACAACTCCACAGACTTACTTCCATTCTGGAAAAACTATTGGAATGCAAGTTGTTGGGTACAATGTTATTTTAAGCATAATCTCATATCTATTTTATTTATAAAGTGACTCATTTAATAAGTATCGTGTTTTATTAGTAACAAATTTTGCCACTCCCCATGTGTACTTACACACAGCAGTTGAGACAGGCTCCTGTAATGGCTCTCCAGGGAAGCAGCATCTAGCTGCCTCGCCTCCTCTTGGCCATTCCTGTTGCTGTTGTCTTCATCCAATGTCTCGGTCTTCTGTAGCCCCACCAATCACTTCAGTCATTCCTCCGACTTCTGCTCTGCTCCTCACGATTCTTCACATGAAGAATGTTTTAAAGTTCTGTCTTATCTATCTACATGCTCCAGAACTTTCTCTACAGTTTCTCCACTGCATGACTGCCAAACACTATGCCAGTCATTTTTGATACATCCGCATGTCAGTAATCAGATACCCATATCCCACCTCCACACACCCATTTTCTTTGCTTTTTCATACAGCTCCTATGTCCTTTGATTACTTGGAAACCTCCAAGTAATAGAATTTTGGTGAAAGTGCTAGAGATTTCTTCACCACAATGTCTCTGTGAGTCTTTTAATGCTGTCTTCATGAAACAACTTGGGCAGGACATTCTGAAGGTGACACAGAGAGCTGGCTGGTCTTTCCTTGTGTAGCCCACCAGAAACACTATTTCGCTCAGCACAGGTTGACCTACATCCTCTGATGCCTCACAGCCACTTATGCTTCCCTAGGAAACCAGAGAAGTGTTCATCATCTCATTTTGAAGGATATCAACTCAGCTTAAATAGCAGAGTAAGGGGAAAGCTCCATCCTGTTCTTCACAGGGATGCCCACCTTCAACAGGATTTAAATGTGAAGTCAAACATACGTCATAGTTCCCAATGCTAATATTCAATTTAAGGCCTAAACTTGCCTCTGAATTAATAACATAGATTAACGCAAAATGTGATTGTATGCCCAGCTACTTGTTTTAAGTAAGAGAGGTTAAGCATTCCAGCCCAATACTAGTCCATCTTCCTTGACAACTTGTTTGAGTTTTTGTACACTAAGTTAATTTCAAACTACATTAAACACATTTGAGCTCTCAGAGGGTTGTCTCTAGACTTAATCTCCTTTAATACATTATACATTGTTTTCTTAAATCATGCAGCTTAATTTACATTTAATAGAGTTTATCTTTAACTCAGTTCAGGAAAGCATCTTATGATATCTTGCTGTTCTCCGAGCCTGGAATGGCCTTCTCTCTGCCACCTCCTCCCTCTATCAAGGGAAAAATCTCATTTTTTGAGGCACAGCTCAGGTTCCTGCTGCAATTATTCTTTTCATCCTCACATCCCTTGGCCCCCAATGGGCAATTTTATATCACTTGCCCTTGTTTGAGCCATTTTTATTCTCTATCAGTGCTCAGTAAGGTGCTTCACATATAGAGGTGATAAATAATTTCTGTTAATTTAAATCAGTAATATATTAAGTAGTTACTAAGTACTAATTTTATCTCAGAACTTATGGAAGTCCCTGGCAATATACAGAGAAAGAAAACATGATTCCTCTTCCAGGGGAACTCACAGTGTAAGGGAGGACACAGGCATGCAAGCCACAAAGTGTAAAACAATGTAAGAATTTTTATAAGGGAGGCACTTCTAAAGTACTCTGACATCATTAAAAAGGGTACAACTCTTTGATTCTATGGAATTAAGAAGGACTTTGAATAGGACGTGACATATGAGCTGTCTCAAAATAGAAAAATCACTGGCTAGAAGGTGAAAGGAAATATCACCCAGAGTTAATGGCATGTACAAATCACAAAGCTGTGAGTCGACATGGAAGGTTGGGGAAAGAAGTTAATCTGCTAGAGGGTGTCATGCAACAAAGAAGGTTGCAGGAGATGAATTCATGCTTCCAGCATTAGTCAGATAATTTTGCCTCCTGTTTGTGTCTTTCTAAATGTGTAGCTCTCTCTAACGGAAGTGCAAAGGGTAAGAACTAATGACTGGAAAACGACATCCCCACCAGTCAGGAAAGCACTCATTATTATCATTGCCATTAATCTTTCATAAACTGCATCTCTAAAAACAGAGAAAACAGCCAGGCTAGTTAAGATTCAAGGCAATTGACATATCTTTCAGATATATGGCATTATTATTTCTCCTTTTTATTCATACAACTGGCAGTTACTGAGAATCGACAATTTACATGATGCTGGGTTGGTTACTGTAGAAGGTACAAACAATTCAATCCATGAAGTAGAGGAAAAGGCAGACACAGGTAACAATATTATACAATATATATTATACAATATTGTGCAATGTTGTACAATTTTATAAGCATATCCTTATTCAGAGAACATGCTTAGTGTGGGGAGTGTAGAGCAGAGAATGAGGACCCATAGTAAGAGCAATGCGGGAGTGTGTCAAGAGGAAGGTAGCAACTTTGGTGAATTTTACATGAAGGGTAGCATTTGAAATGGGGGAAGGAAATTAGCCAGAGAAATTGGAAGAAAAACAGTCAGTGGGTTGTAAATATGTATAATAAGTTTAATAATCCAGATAGCCCATTTTGATTTTTGGGCTCCTTGCCTTGCTTCTCAGGGCTAAGGCACTTGTAAAAATCAAAAGTAATATTTGTCACTGATTAATTTTGCAGCATCAGGAGACTCATGAAATGAAGAGCACCTGAAAGAAGGATCAAATCCAATAATGTCATCCGACCACACCTTAGATTAAATAAGCAGCTTCTTTAAAAAGAGAGAAAAACTGTTGCTGTGAACTTTTTTAGAGCAGCATACAGTGTTCTCCTCTGTTGGTGCCAGTGCAATATAAATTATTTAAAATAAATTAGGTAGATTTATCTTAATAAGAAAAAATGAAAAAATCATTGCAACAGAGCAGGAACTTTTTTCATAACTGGCTGCATCAGCATCATTAGAGTTCCAGAAAGGCCATCCTTGGGTAAGCCTTGTTTAGGATCTTATTTATTTATGGTCAAGCTCTCTTAGGTTTGGAAGCACTGAGGCAATATGCTGACAGGTCAGATCCATAGAAGACACTGAGTAAGCTGACCTTTGCTATTCCTTGGAGTGAGAAATATTTATGAGGCTAAATTTTCTCTTAGAGTGCAAAGCCTAGAGGAAAACTGTTACTCAGATCCTGTCACTCAATAGAAGGAACAAGGGCATGGAATTTAGAGTCAGAAGGTTTGAAATCGAGTTGTAATTCCATCACTTACAGGGCACTCAATCTCTGTGAGGCTCCATTTCTTCTTTGAATACAGGGATAATTAACATCTTCATTGTCTATAATTTTGCTGTGAGGATGATGAGGAAAAAAAGGTTTTATATAATGTTTATAACTGCCCAAATTCATATTACCACTTTTATAGTTGAAACCTCAATAAAAAAGTGTTGCTTTAACTAGGTTAAGATAAACCAAGGATCTTCTCATCTTTCTTTTCCTTCAAAATTATCTGCTTAAAGGTCCCATTAGATTTTGCTTTTTTGGTATTCACATTTTCTTTTTTGCTCTTACACTTTCCTCTAAAGAAAAAGTCATTTAAAGTGACAGTTTCTCACTTAGGACTTGTGTCATTTCCTCAAATTGCAAGGCTTCTCACATTAGCCCATCTGGTATTTGATGTAAAATATACAGCCCCGTGATGTGCTAATTATCTTAAGAATGAGGCCTCACAATTGTAATTAGTTCTTTTTACACAGTTTCTTCCTGCCATAGATAGTATTTTTCTGAATAAATGATAATGTGGGAATGTCTGTGTCAGAGCAATAGCACGTTGTTTCCAAAAACATGCATTTCAGAAACCAGGAAAAGGTTTGTCTTCTGTAATGGGCGGCCGATCTCCTTGTCACCCTACTGCTACACCCTCTGTGGAAGCAATTTCAAAATGTGCCCAGAGACATGCTTCTGAACTAGAAGGCAATTAAGGTACCAAAACGTTCTTTCACTGTTCCCCAAAAAGAACAACACAGTCTGAATATAAATAAATTATGCAAATATTAATGCAGAGGTAAATAGAATTTGGGATTTTGTATGTCTGAATATAAGTTTTTTAAATTTAGTAATCACATATAGTATTTATATGTTTTATGTCTTTATGTAACATTCAAAACATATTTTATGTTATGATTTATTACTTAAATGATAAAAAGAGAAGATTCTAGCTATGACTATGCTAGGACCACTGCAATATTTGGGATGGGAAAGAAGACCTGGAAGCCATTTCTCCATGGATGGTGAGGAAGTCTCCTCTAATGGCAGCTCAACAGGGCCAGGTGCAGCAATAAAGGAACTTAAACACAAAATTGCAATATATTAAACAAGTGATGTTATAGATAAATTTCCAGACAAATAGAAATTGTGAACTAAGGCTGTGGTGGTGGAAATGGAGAGAATTAAATATATTAAAGAGAAATCAGGAAAATAAAATTGATGAGAATGAATAAATGTTTGGATATGCGGGTGGGGGAAAAAAAGAAAAATAGTAAAGGATAATTTCCAGGTTTAGAGTTTGGAGTACTAGATGGTACAATAATTCATGTAGAATTTATGGTGAAAAATTAGTTTGAAAGAAAGGAAAAGGGGTATATTGATAATTTGAACATCCTGAAATGGATATGCCTTTGGAGTATCTAGGTACAAGTATCCAGTAGGTAATTGAGTTATATGAGCTCCTTATATATTATATTTTGGATGTTGTGGGAATATAAATTAATACAGCCACTATGGAAAACAGTATAAAGGTTCTTCAAAAAATTAAAAATAGAATTACCATATGACCTAGCAATTGCATTACTGGGTATATATCCAAAGGAGATTTTTTGAAGACATCAGTATGTTGAAGAGATATCTGTACTTCTATATTTATTGCAGCACTACTCACAATAGCCAAGACATGAAATCAATCTAAGTGTTCATCAGTGGATGAGTGGATAAAGAAAATGTGGTAGAAATACACAATGGGATACTATTTAGCCATAAAAAAGAAGGAAATCCTGTCCTTTGTGACAACATGGATGAACCGGCAGGACATTATGTTAAGTGAAATAAACTAGGCACATAAAAACAAGTACTGCATTACGTCACTCATATATTAAATCTGTAAAAATGTTGATCTCATAAAAATAGAAAGTAAGATGGTGATTACCAGAGTCTGGAGTGGTGGTGGGGGGTTGGGGAGAGGTTGGTCACAAAACACAAAATTACAGTTAGATAGGGGCAATAAGTTCAAGAGAGCTATTGTACATTATGGTAACTATAGTTAATGACAATATATTATATTCTTGAAAAATGCTAAGAGAGTGGTTAAGTGTTCTCACCACAAAAATAACTATTTGAGGTAATGCATATGTTACTTAGCTAGATTTAACCATTCCACTATGTATATATACTTCAAAACACCACTTTGTACATGATAAATACAAATAATTGTATCTGTCAATTTAAAAATAAATACATTTTTTTAAAAAATTTAAAAATTAAATAAATATCCAGTAGGTAGTTAAAGTATATTTGTGTAGAACTTGGAGAAATGTAAGGGCTGAATTTGCAGATTTGGGAGTCATTTATATACAGATTCTAATTAGAATGATGAAGTGGAAGAGAACGGAAAAGAGCATAGAAAATGGAAAATAGTTCTGAAGGATACCAAGGGTGGACTGAGGAAGAAAATTTAGTGACAGAGGCTTAAAGGGAGCAGTTATTAAAAAAAACTGGGTGTTATTGAGCCCAGTGGAAGAAATGCATTTTAGGAGGGAAAGACTATTCAACGGTACTGCCAATTCAGACAACGATTATAAAGTATTCATTGAAATTAGCACTTAGGATGCCTTGGTGATGCGATGAAAACTATTTGTTTCAGTGGAGTGGTTTTGGCACAACTACCAGGGGCCTATCTGGAATGACTGGGGAAAGTGTTTATTAGACATGCAAAGTGTAGGCATGGCTGGCAAGAGAAAGAGAAAAAATGGTGATTATATGGGAAGAAGCACGCAGGCTCAAAAAATGTTATCATTTTTCTGAGTGAGGAAGAAAAAATTGAGATCGGTGTAGTCAAAGGAAAACAATCCAATGGAGAATGTATCATTTGGAGGTAAAAAAGAGGAAAGATAGTAAGTGTAACAAGAATCCTGCAATGTCAAGAGATATTGGCATTCAGAGAACTGGTGTTTAGAATGCAGCGAAGGTAATTTTCCAGTGCAGATAAATTCAGAGAAGTTGGTTGGGAAAGCAAGTCAGTCCAACTATATCTATTCATGTCTAGACGTATTCACATGTTAGGAGAACATGTTTTTTATGCTTGCCTGTACATGTACACAAAATTGGCTTTGGGGGAAAACTATGTACAAATGGTGGTTGATCACATTAAAAAAGAGTTGGATTACTCATCGTATTTTTAACATTATCTGTTAACTTTATCTAAAGCATTTTCCTATCCCTGAATCTATGATTCTGGGACTAAATTAAGTAATTAAAAAAATTATAAATTATCTTCTTTTTCCTCTAAGTATTTATGGAATTGCTTTCCGTAACAAATAAAATACATGGAATTAAAAATCCAATAGTTTCTGAGTTAGAAGACCTCTCTAGCACATTAAAATGTTATTGACAGATAACTTTCTAGAGATAAATCTTAACATTTTTAAGAGGAGTAGAGATGCATTTGTTTTTATCAAGAAGAATAGCCCTTCAGAGAGGTCTATTGATTTCACTGAGATTTCAAAAAGAATAATGGCCGACTAAAAATAGCAGTGGGGGTGAGAAATGATACTGCTGTAATTCCTTAGTAAACATAAGAAATTAGATTAGGCAATTAAGGCAAAGTATGTCTGATTCTCACATTCCTGCAGGAAATACGCCTTCTGCAATACATTCAGGACGGAGATTTACACCTAGGCCATTTCTAAAGCTCCAGAACCTGGCACAATGTATAGCATAGGAAGAGAAGATGGAAAATGTGGGGAAAAAGGTAGAAGTAAAGAAATAACTTCCATTGAAGAAGCCAGAATATAGAAAATAAGTAATAGTGGGAAAAAAATGAAAACCATAAAAAGAGTTGAATAAACAGTGTGAGATGACTTCCAAAGAGAAAGAACTCTTGCTTCAATAGATGTGAAGTGTCCAAAGAAGATGATTTCTGATGGTCAGACCACATCTGGAAGTTATATTAAGTTCTGGGTGTCAAACTAAAAAGAAGATGCTGAAAAGTTGTGTGAGCAGAGAACTTTCCAGAATAGTGAAGAGTCTAGAAAACATGCTATGGGAGTAAAAATGAGAATTGAAATAATTATAGTTGTGTAGGCAGAAGAGAAAAGCAAATACTTATGGGTTAATCATATGAAAGATTCAATTTATTCTTGTGATTTCAAAGGGGTAGAATAGAGTCAGTTTTTTATTTTCTTCTTTGGAAACTATAATGACAGAAGGTTGAACAAATTACACTACTCAGTTTATGGTTCCTTTCCATCACTGGTCTTTACAATGACTTTTCTATTCAATTATTCTCTTTATCCCCATAACATGATCCACTCTTGCCCTACCCCATAGGCAATCATGTTTAATTTGGATCTTTTTCTTTGTGCTTGTTCTCGAAAAGTGTATATTAAGTGGTTACACTCTGTACAATTCTGTTCTTAATTTTTTCAAGCTTTATGATTCCAATATCCATTTGTTATTTTATGTATGCATCTAATCCTTTGCTCTTAACTATTGCATAATACTTCCTGGTGAATATCCACCATGCTTTGCTGATCTGGTCCCTGAATGATGGTCACCAAGATTGCCTCAAACATCCCCCCCTCCTACCACTCACACCACCACTAAAAATAAGCCCATGAAAAACATTTTTGGACGTGTCCCTTTGTGGACTGTGTGGGAATTTATGTGGGAGGTGTATTAGTCAGAGTTTTCTAGGGAGACAGAACCAATAGGATATATATGTAGATACAGATATAAATATAAAGATATATGAGAAGGGATTTATTAGGGGAATTGGCTCACAATTATAGAGGCCGTCTGCAAGCTGGAGAACCAGGGAAGTAGTGTGGCTCAGTCCAAGTCCAAAACCCTCAGAACCAGGGAAGCTGATAGTGTAATTTTCATACTGAGGCATAAGGCCTGAGAACCAGGGGGCTGTTTGTTCAAGTCCCTGAGTCCAAAAGCTGGAGAAAAAGGGTGCCCCAGTTCTAGGAGAGAGAAAATGAGAAAGAATTATTCCTCTTTATTTTTGTTCCTTCCAGACCTCAGCAAATTAAATGGTGCCAACCCACATTGGGTGAGGGTGGATCTTCCTTGCTCAGTATACTGATTCATACACTGCTGGTGGGACTGCAAATTACTACAACCTCCATGGAAAGTAATATAGAGATACCTCAAAGAATTAAAAGTAGAATTACCATTTGACCCAGCAATCCCACTACTGGGTATTTACCCAAAGGAACAAAAGACATTCTATAATTAAGACATCTGCACGTGAATGTTTATAGCAGCACAATTCACAATTGCAAAGATGTGGAAACAACCCAGGTGCCCATCAATACAAGAGTGGATTAATAAAATGTGGTATATGTATACCATGGAGTATTACTCAGCAATAAAACACAATGGTGAATTAACACATCTGGTATTATCCTGGTTGGAGCTAGAGCCCATTTTTCGAAACCAAGTGTCACAGGAATGGAAAAAGAAGCACCACTGATACTCACCATCAAATTGGTACTAACTGATCAACACTTACATCACACAGGGCAATAATATTCATCAGCAGGCGGGCAGGCAGGAGGGGGGTGGAGGGCATGGGACAACTCTCACTGAATGGATGTGGGGAGCACAGTTTGGGGGTGACCACGATTGTAGCTCTGACACAGGCAGTACATGGGCAATATATATAGCCAAAGTGTTGTACCCCCATAATATTCTGAAATTAAAAAAAAAAAAAACACAAAAAACAAACACCAATCTCTTTCAGAAACACCAGCACAGAAATACCCAGAAATAATGCTTTACGCTATCTGGGCATCCCCTAATCTAGCCAAGTTGACATTTAAAATTAACTGTCACAAGATATATACTCAAGAACAGAATTATTATGTCAGAGGTTAAGCTCATGTCTAATTTGCCTAAGTAATACAGGATTACTCACCAGAATGCCTGCCCCATTTTCTAATACCACCAATAGTGAAGGAAGGAACCTCCACTCCTAACCATACTGATATTATCTAGCATTCTAATTTTTATCAGTCTCATAGGGGTAAAATGGCATCTCATGGTAGTTTTAATTTACATTTACATGGCTACTGTTGATTTTGAGCATCTCTTCTGATACTTGCTACTTCTAATTTCTTCATCTGTAAACAGCCAGTTTATATCCTTTTAAATTTGTCCATTGTTGTTGCATTACTTATACTGCTTATATACAGAGTTTCTTAGTGACATTTGAACATCAAAAATGGCTTCTTCCATACTGCCATCTCTTTATTCATTTTGTCCATGGTGTCCTTAGTTGAAACAGAAATCCTTATTTTTTATACAGTTGATTTCATTGCAGTTTTGCTCTATGGGTTATTACTTTGAAATTTTAAGAAGTCCTTCTCAGTCATTATACTCCTAAGATAATCTCCTAAAATTTCTTTGCATATGTAGAATTTATAGTAGAGGAATGCTTGCTTAACATAAAGTTTTCTAGGCATTAGAAATAACCTAGAAAAAAATGAAGAAAGATTTACCTTGGAGTATACTAAATGCCCTCACCTTTCAGGTGTTTGAGGTTGCTGTGAAGGGTAATTGGCAAATAAATTTGACTAGATTGTATGGTTTGGTCATAAAGAGAGACATCAGAACACTTGTTCTTGACTATCTGTAATAGGATAAAAAAACGTGGAAGCACACTAACTCTCCCCAATTATGGGAATAGAGAACCAAATTCCAATTTATTTATACAAGAGACTATCACATAGCAGTTAGGATGTGATGCACATAAATATATCCAAACATGAATAAATCTCAAATATAATGTGAAGTGAAAATATCAAATTGTCTATCATACAATATGGTATAATTTATGTAAATTATTGAAACATAAAAATCATATTGTCTGGATCTCTGTGTTTTGGAAATAAACTGTTGGAAAAATTTTTACAAATAATGGTGGGAGAGATTTTAAAAAGAATGAGAAAGATTTACCTGTATCTGTAATGTCTTATTAAAGAGAGAACTTTGAATCAAACAAGGAAAAATGTTACATTTAAATCTGAGGGAGGAACTCATATATGTGTCTCTCATACATTACTTTCTACAATTTTATATAAGTTTAAAATGTTTCAAAATTAAAAAATAATTTTTACCTAAAAAAAACCAGATTGAAAACCATCTGGAATTTGTTGAAGCACTATGTTTTAGAAATTGATAGTTATCGAAATGCAACTGCATATGTGTAACAGAGCCAGTTGTTTTACTGAATTCAGCTACTTGCTCTCAGAAATCAGACTCTGTTTAGATGTTATGAAAGATATAGCAGAGCCCAGGTTGATGATATAAAGGATGATATATCCAGTCATTCTAAATTATTCTCTTGGGGAAAATATGACGGTTAGGTGCATTAACTATAAAATAAAGAAAAAAAAACGATTAATAAAAAAATCTTCTTCAAAAATCTTCAGAAATACCTATAAGTAATCTCAAGAGGCAGGCTGAGTTTCACATTAGGAAGCAATTAGACATATAATTGAATGTCATGAAGTCAGATGAGTTATCCAAAATGATGAAAAAAAAACAAATGTTTTCAGTTCTAGAAGCCTGCAGGCCTACCATCCTGGAAAGAAGGTTTTGCCTCCTGTCATTCCACAAATCCCTAGTCACCTTGTTCATTATCAAACATCCAAGTCTTTTAGAACCTGAATCCTCAAAAGTATCTATTCTTTATAATTATCATAACCTTGACTGTATCCTCAAGATTAACTATGACTTGACTTCTCTCATGCAGTTTTTCACAGATTTCTCTCCTCCCAAATTGTTCCACTCTTTTGAACTCATGATCTCTAATCAGTGACAGGCCTGAATTTCTTTAAACACCCCCCTCATATCACTATTTTCCATGTAGTTCTTTGAAGAAGGGATTATTTCTTTTCTTAAACTTCATGTCCTTCAGGGGCTAGAAGAGAGTCGATATTCTCTTCCCTTCTGTCTCCTGCTTCCAGACTGTTTTCAAACTCTTTTCTCCAAACCCTCAGCCCATGCCATCAGATTTAACCACCTGCTGTTCCTCACGGTCACTTTGACCTTCTAACTCTCTGATTATTCCCCTTCATTGACTGAACACTTTAGATCCCATTTTATTTATTTTTTCTACCACTATGCATGACTTTCAAATTGCAATACCGTGTCTCTCCAGTCTTGAACTTTCTTATCACCAACAATAGTTTTTACACCCACTTCTGCCATCTAGTCCTTTGGTAACACCTAAGACCTTGGCATCACTGATAACTTCACTACCTGAAAAAATATCAACTTCATACCTTCTATTCTGTGACCCACACCTCCTAGCCTTCATGCTCACCTGTCTAGCATTTCTTCAACTTTTTAAAGGTTTCATTGAGCCCTTGAGTCAATTGTCCCTACCATTTCCTCACTATTGTTCACCCTCCTTAATCCTTCCTTTCTTTCTTAGGCTACGTAATATAGAATTACCTATGCTGCTTTGCCAATATTTCTAACTCTTTCGTCTTTCCCTTTCTCTTTTGTACTAGTCTTGCAAACCTCCTATTGTAGTTAAATTTAACCATCCATTACTTCTTGGAAAACTGGATATTGATGAGTGAAAAACACAAAGCCCAGTTGATTTGTCTCAGTCTAAATTTTTTATGACAAATCTCACGTGAGTCTTCATCACTGCCTCTCAATTCTGCTACACTTCCCTAAACATTTTTTCTTACTACTCCAAATAACTATTTTACACCTTCTACTCTCTCTTCAAAATTCTTATATGAGAATGTCCCCCTGACTAACAGTCAGCTGTTGACCTTGTCACATACTGCATTTGAGAAGGTATAAGCATTGATAAGGGAAATCTTCTTACCACAACTAGCATATACCACCTTTCCTCTGTTATTTGATAAAATGCCCCTGCCCTTTTTAAGGGGCCACTCGCCCTCATGTGCTCCAGATCCATTGCCACCACCTAAGTATAAGCCAGGATCATCTCTTGCCTGGACTCTGCAACAGCTTCCTAACAGCTTTTCTCTCTGTTTTTCCATGTTTTCCTTCCTCTTGCCCCACTATAATACATCCACCATCTTTAAGAAAGCTTTAAAGAAAAGGTAGTTTGCTAGATGGAGAAGTGGGGTATACTATTCTAAGCAGGGTGATAGCATGTACAGTGGCCTAGATGGTGTGTGAAATGCTTGGGAAATTTTAAGTAGTTGAGTGGGGCTGGAATATGAAGAGATTGAGTGAAAATCATGAAACGTGAAGAAACAGTAGGCTGGGCCAGACTGTGGAGGGCCTGAAAAGTAATATGGAATTTATCGGTAGGCCGATAAGGTAAGTTTTAAATTAGGGCTGGCTTGAGCAGACCCATGTATCAGAAATCTTACTCTGGAGGCCGTCTGGAGGACCCAGAGAATAGGGAGAAGACTGCAAGGAAGTTTGCTAGAGTAATCTTGGTAGGACATTAAAAGATTTGGAATAAGATAATCAGATATTTGGTTATTTCTAATGGAAGCATCTGTGAGACTGGAAAGTTTTTTTTTTTTTCACTTTTCTTCATTTTGTTTTAATCTCAGTGACTCAAAGGCTGTTATACTTTTCTATATCTTAGGTAATTAAAGGCATCAAAATAGGAGAAAAATATGTACTATCAATGTGGTAAAAAGGAAAGACAAAGATCACTACATTTCTTTTACACATTATCTGATTCCCTACCTACCCCCCTCTATCTTTGATCTGAACATCACTTTTCAGGATATGGCATTGTTTCAGAATGGTAAAAGGTATCACAAAAAATCAAAAGTAATTCCAGTACAATCCTGTGTTTACTGTTTCTCTATCATCTGCCTATTTACTGTTAGCCGCCTTGAATACTTCTGGAACAAGCTGTCATCAGCCAGGCTGTCAGGCTGTCATTAGGGGGTGAACTCATCCATTCACCCCTTAATGTTCTCAGCTAATATTTTCCACAACATGAACTTTCCATTCACTCCCTTAAATCTATATTTCTAACTCACACTTCTCTTTTGACTTTTAGTTCTACACACACACACACACGCACAGACATACACATATAACTGTCCTTACACACTTCCTAATGCAGTTGGCTCACAGAATGTATTATGATTATTTTTCAATCAACTTTCATGACATTGACATCTGGAAGAAAGTATAGGAAATAACCTAACACACAAAGGTGAAAAAATGTTCCTATTAGTTTACCCAGATAAACTGAACTGTAAACCTCAGCAACTCTTTATGTTAGTATTCTTCTTCATGATTTATAACACACATCAACATACAATTTGAGCCTCAAAAGAATTCCATAGCTCAGGCTGGGTACATAGATCATCCTTATTTTATAAATAAAGAGCGTACATAGCAGGTCAGCTTTATGGGCCTGTGATCCGTGCAATTGTTCAGGGTCCTGCTCCTAGAAGGGTCTTGTGCTTGGTTTAACACCCTCCACTGTTGCCATCTGAAAAATTTTGAACACAGAATTTTACATTTTCAGTTTGTACTGGGCCTGTAAATTATGTAGACGGTATTGGGTTTAAGAAATGAGAATTATGCAAGGATACACAAAAACATAATTGACAGATTCAAGAAAAGAACATCAAGATATGATTGGATTCCAATGCCTTTTTCATAACTCAGTGCTGTCTAGAATCATATAGGGGATCCTTATCTTCTGAGCTAAATTTTCTAAGTTTTGTAGCTTGTGAAGGCACATTGACTACAAGCCTACCCACACTATGTCTGATATTACATAAGAGGTAGTGAGAGGCTCAATGTTTATTTTCTTCTTTATTGGAAAAAATACCAGCTCTAACTTTTGCCAAGTGTTTTTGTTTGAGATGAAATTAATAGCAGGAAAACAAGTCCTAGGGTATACTCATTCATAGGGAAAATGGTTGTGTGTTATCAAAACAGATGGAATTTCTGAGCCTGACTGCTTCGCTCTGAAATAACAGGGCCATTAGGAACAAGCAGAGTGCACATGGACATGTAGAACAGTGACCACATGGCTTATCTGTATAAATAAAAGTTATAAAGGCCATTAAAAGCCCATAATCTGGTATTGTGCCCATATGACTATATCGGAGATTAACTGAAAACTTGTATAGTAGGAAGATATGAAGGAAATGGTATTAATTTGCCTTTAGCTGTTTGAAATATCCATTTCAGTAAATGACATGTCTTCTTTCTCTAGAGAGTCCTCGTTTTACTACAGTTAAAGAAACTCACTTCAGGCAATATGTATGAAAATATTTTAAGAAGATCTGTATACTTTTCAACAATATCTAGGACGTACAAGGTGTAGACAATGCACATTTTGGTTATACATGTGCTTTTAGAGTGTAGACACAAATTAAGCAAAATAGGGAAAAATTAAAGTCACAAAATATTTTCCAGTTTTCTACTTAGAGCCTTATAAAAAATTCTTCTCAGTTTCTTTTCAATACAGGCATACCTCATTTTATTGCACCTTGATTTATTGTGCTTTTACAGGTATTGTGTTTTTTTACAAATTGAAGTTTGTGGCAACCCTGCATTGAGCAAGTCTATTGGTTCCATTTTTCCACCAGCATGTGCTCACTTCATGTCTACATGTCACATTTTGGTAATTCTCTCAATATTTCAAACTTTTTCATTGTTACTATAACTGTTACGGTGATCTGGGATCAGGCATCTTTGATGTTACCATTGCAGCTGTTTTAGGGCCTCGTGAACCGCGTCCACGTAAGACAGCAAACTTAATAGATAAATGTTTTGTGTTCTGAATGTGCCACTGACTGGCTGTTTCCCCATCTCTCTCCCTCTCCTCAGGCCTCCTTGTTCCCTGAGATGCAACAGTATTGAAGTTAGGCCAGTGAATAACCCTACAATGGCCTCTAAGTGTTCAAGTGAAAGGAAGAGTTGCACATCTCTCACTTTAAATCAAAAGCTAGAAAAGATTACGCTTAATGAGGAAGACATGTTGAAAGCCAAAATAGTTTCAAATCTAGGCCTCTCACGCCAAACGGTAAGCCGAGTTGTGAATACAAAGGAAAAGTTCTTGAAGGAAATTAAAAGTGCTACTCCAGTAAACACATGAATGATAAGAAAGCAAAACAGCCTTATTGCTGATATGAAGAAAGTTTGAGTGGTCTGGATAGAAGACCAAGACACAACATTCCCTTAAACCAAAACCTAATCCAGAGCAACGCCCTAACTCTCTTCAATTCTAAGAAGGATAAGAGAGGTGAGGAAGCTGCAGAAGAAAAGCTTGAAGCTAGCAGAGGTTGGTTCATTAGATTTGAAGAAGCCATTTCCACAACATAAAAGTGCAAGGTGAAGTAGCAAGTGCTTATGTAGAAGCTGCAGCAAGTTATCCAGAAGATCTAGCTAAGATAATTGATGAAGATGGCTACACTAAAAAACAGATTTTCAATGTACACAAAACATCCTTCTATTGGAAGAAGATGCTGTCTAGGACTTTCATAGCTAGAAAGGAGAAGTCAATGCCTGGCTTCAAAGCTTCAAAGGACAGACTGACTGTCTTGTCAAAGACTAATGCAACTGGTGACTTTAAGTTGAAGCCATTGCTCATTTACCCTTACAAAAATCCCAGGGCCCTTAAGAATTATGCTAAATCTACTCTGCCTGTGCTTTACAAGTGGAACAACAAAGCACGGATGACAGATTGTTTACGAAATTGTTTACTGAATAATTTAAGTCCACTGTTGATACCTACTGCTTAGAAAAAAAAAGGATTCCTTTCAAAATATTACTGCTCATTGACCATGTACCAGCTCACTCAAGAGCTCTGATGGATATGCAAAAAGGGATTAATTTTGTTTTCATGACTGCTAACAAAACATCTATTGTGCAGACCATGGATAAAAGAATGATTTTAACTTTAAGTGTTATTATTTCAAAATATAAGGGGTCTTCAAAAAGTTCATGGAAAACCCATAATTACAAATAAACTATGCATAGGTTTCAAAATTTTTTGTACCTAAATAAACTCCTACTACCTTGTTATAACATGTCTGAACAGGATCTAGTTTGAGGCACTAAGAGCGATAAGACATCAATTTGAAAAGAGCCCCTATCAGAGAGCAACATGAATTCTACTAAAATTGAAGCAAGAACAAACATCACATTTATGGTGAAGCCTGGGTGGAAGTATGGTAAGATCACTGAAGCTTTACAAAAAGATTATGGAGATGATACCCCACAGAAATCAGCAATTTACAAATGGATGATTTTTTTTTTAAGAAAGGACGACAAGATGACTTTGAAGATGAAGTCCACCATGGTAGACCATCTACATCAATTTGCAAAGAAAAAATTCTTCTTCATGCCCTAATTAAAGAGGACCAATGATTAACAGTAGAAACAATAGCAAACACCATAGACTTCTCTTCTGGTTCAGCTCACACAATTCTGACTGAAAAATTAAAGTCTAGCAAACTTTCCATTCAATGGGTGTCAAAACCATTGCACCCAGATCAGCTACAGACAAGAGCAGAGTTTTCAATGGAAATTTTAAATAAGTGGGATCAAGCTTCTGAATCATTTCTTTAAAGAATTGTAACAGGAGATGAAATACGGTTTTACCAGTATGATCCTGAAGAAAAAGCACAAAGCAATGCCTACCAAGAAGCAGAAGTGGCCCAGTCAAAGCAAAATGGACTGGTCAAGAGCAAAAGTCATGGCAACAGTTTTTCGGGATGCTCAAGGCATTTTGCTTGTTTACTTTCTGGCAGGGCCAAAGACGAATGACATTTACTTATTAGGAGAGTGGAGTAAGTTAGCCAAAGCTTTAGTAAGAAAATGCCTGGGAAAGCTTGACCAGAGAGTCCTTCCTTACCACAACAATGCTTCTGCTCATTCTTCTCATCAGACAAGGACAATTTTGCAAGAGTTTCTATGGGAAGTCATTTGGCATCCAACTTACAGTTCTGATTTGGCTCCTTCTGACTTCTTCGTGTTTCCTAATCTTAAAAAATTTTTAAAGGCACCAATTTTTCTTCAGTTAATAATGTTAAAATGATTGCATTGACATGATTAAATTCCCAGGACCCTCAGTTCTTTAGGCATGGACTAAATGTCTGGTATCATTGCTTACAAAAGTGTCTTGAACTTGGTGGATCTTATGTTGAGAAATAAAATTTATATTTTTTGTTTTTATTTTTAATTTCTTTTTTCCACAAACTTTTTGAAGTACCCTTATACATTTCATAAGGCTATGGCTGACATAGGTGGTGATTCCTCTGATGGGTCTGAGAAAATTGAAAACCTTCTGGAAAGGATCCACCATTCTAGATGTCACGAAGAACATTAAGGATTCATGGGAGAAGGTCAAATTATCAACATTAACAGCAATATGGAAGAAGTTGATTCCAACTCTCATGGATGACTTTGAAAGATTCAAGATTTCAGTGGAGAAAGTCACTTCAGATGTGGTGGAAATAGCAAGAGAACAGAATTAGAAGTGAATCCTGAAGATTTGACTAAATTGCTACAATATCATGACAAAAATTGAGTGAATGAGAAGTTGTTGCTTATGGATGAGCAAAGAAAGTAGGTTTTGAGATGCAATGTACTCTTGGTGAAGATGCTATGAACATGGTTGAAATGACAATAAAAGACTTAGAATATAACATAAACTTTGTTGATAAAGCAGCAGCAAGGTTTGAGAGGATTGACTCAAATTTTGAAAGAATTTTTACCCTGGGTAAAATGCCATCAAACAGCATCTCATGCTACAGAGAAATCTTTTCTGAATGGAAGAGTCAATTGATGTAGCAAACTTCATTGTGTTAAATTTAGAAATTGTCACAGTCACCCCAACCTTCAGGAACCACCACCTTCGTCAGTCAGCAGCCATCAACGCTGATGCAAGACCCTCCACCAGGAAAAGATTACAATTCACTGAAGGCTTAGAAGATTGTTAGCATTTGATATTAATAAACTATTTTTAATTAAAATATTCACATTTTTTAGACATAATGCTATTGCACACTTAATAGACTTTAGTATAGTATAAACATCACTTTTATAGGCACTGGAAAATAAAAAAATCATGTGATTAGCTTTATCAGGATATTCACTTTGTTGTGGTGGCCTAGAACCAAACCCATAATATCTTCAAGGTATGCCTATATGGGTTACATCAGTGAATTTTTATTTCAAAATATTAAGGGGGTACAAATGTTTTTGTTACTTTGATACCTTGTTTAAGTCAGGGCTTTTGGTGTGCCCATCACCAGAATAGTGTTCATTGTACCCAATAGGTAAATATTTATCCCTTGCTCCCCTCCCAAACCTCCCCCTTCTTGGTTTCCAATGTCCTTTATATCTCTTTGTGACTGTGTGGACCCATTGTTTAGCTCCCACTTGTTAGTGAGAAGATAGGGGGTTTGGTTTTCCATTACTGATATACTTTGCTTAGGATAGTGATCTCTAGTTCCATCCAAGTTGCTGCAAATGACATTATTTCGTTCATTTTTATGCCTTAGTAGTACCCCATGGTGTGTGTGTGTGTGTGTGTGTGGTGTATACACACAGACACCACATTTTCTTTTACCCACTTGTGAATTGATGGGCACTTAGGTTGATTCCACATCTTTGCAAGTGTGAATTGTGCTGCAATAAACATTCAAGTACAGGTGTCATTTTGATAAAATGGCTTATTGTCCTCTGGGTAGATGCCCAGCAGAGGGATTGCTGGATGAATGGTAGGTCTACATTTATTTCTTTGAGGAATCCCCATACTGTTGTCCATAGAGGTTGTACTAATTTTCAGTCCCACCAACAGTGCATAAGTTTTCCTTTCTCTCTGCATCCATGCCAGCATCTATCGTTTTATGACTTTTTAATAATAGCCACTCTGACAGGGGTAAGGTGTTATCTCCTTGTGGTTTTAATTTTCATTTCCCTGATGATTACTGATGTTGAACATTTTTCCACTTTTGTTGGCCATGTGTATGTCTTGTTTTGTAAAAAGTCTGTTCATGTCTTTTTCCTGCTTTTTGATGGAGTTGTTTGGTTTTTTCTTGCTGATTTGTTGGAGTTATTTGTAGATTCTGGGTATTAGACCTTTGTCAGATGTATAGTTTGCAAATATTTTCTCCCATTCTCTAGGTTGTCTAATCACTCTGTTGATTATTTCCTTTGCTGTGCAGAAGCTTTTTAATTTAATTAAATCCTGTTTATTTATTTTTGTTGTTGCTGTACTTGCCTTTGGGGTCTTAGGCATAAATTCTTTGCCTAGGATGAAACTTAAATCTTTTTATGTTGTGAAAATGCTTTAAGGGAAAAAGAGCTACTTTAATTGTGTAGTGTATGGAAAAGTTTATTTTAATGATTAAATTCACATGTAAATACTATTAAAAGTAGGACCTTTCCCTTTTAAAGATTTTTTTATTTCAATAGATTTAGGGGGTACAAGTGGGTTTTTTTGTTACATGAATGAATTATATAGTAAAAATTAAAAGCCCTGAAGTGAGGTCTTTTAGCATACCCATCACCTGAATAGTGTAAATTGTACTGATAGGAAATTTTTGATCCTTCTTAGTGTCCAAAGTCCATTATACCACTCAGTATGATCATATATACCCATCATTTAGCTCCCACTTAAAAGTGAGTACATGTGGGATTTGTTTTTTCATTCATAAGATACTTCACTTAGGATAATGGCTTGCAGTTCCACCTGAGTTGCTACAAAATACATTATTTCATTCTTTTTTATGGCTAAATAGTATTCCATTCTGTGTGTGTGTGTAGATATATGTATGTGTGTATATATATACACACATATATACATACATATATATATCACATTTTCTTAATCCAGTCATGCATTGATGGACACTTAAGTTGATTGCATATCTTTGCAATTGTGAATTGTGCTGCGATAAACATGCTGCATGTGTCTTTTTGATATAGTGACTTCTTTTCCTTTGGGTAGGTACCCAGTAGTGGGATTACTGAATTGAAGGTCTACTTTTAGTTCATTGAAGAATCCCCATACTATTTTCCATAGAGGTTGTACTAGTTTACATTGCCACCAACAGTCTATTAGTGTTCCCCTTTCACTTCATCTGTGCCAACATCTATTGTTTTTTGACTTTTTTATTAATGGCCATTCTGACAGGGGTAAAATGGTATCCACATAAACAGAAATAAAAGTGAAAACCATATGCTCATCTCAATAGATGCAAAAAAAGCATTGGATAAAATCTAGCACCCTTCATGACAAAAACCTTTAACAAACTGATGCATAGAAGGCACATACCTCAAAAAGAACTTTCTCTTTTGTTCATAAGGTATTCCCGTCAGGTAGACCAATGCTTTCACATGGTGTTCATTCAATAAATATCTACCGAATGAGTGAATAGGATTGGATTGAAAATATCAGGGTCTAAAGAAGTTATGTTAGTTATTTATACGACAAAAATTAGTGACCAACACAAAAAACTCATTCAAAATTGCTGTAATATTTTTGGACTATGGAAAGCAAAATTCTGATTAATTACAAATGCCAACATGGCAAACAGAATTTTCAATTGTACCAGATTTGCATTTCTGATTATATAAAGTCAAAGTTAGCAAAGTTAACTGTTTTAAGTCAGAAGTATTCAGCTGGTGCCCTAAGAATTCTATCAAACAAACAGATGTGTTTATGTATTTTTTAATTGATCCAATTTCTTAAAAATAATCAGAAGATATCACATACAAAAAAGGTTTCTCGAGAAAAATATGAAGATCTTGTAATATTAGATCTGCATTTCTTGACAAACACAATTAACTGAAGCTAAAAGGATTCTGCCCCCAATAAGACAAATCATAGATGCAATGGTTTTCCACAATCCCCACCAATCATTTCTGGCTCTCTGACATTTTATCTGGCCTTGTCATTACTTTAGGTTCCCTGTCTGTCCCTATATGAACTTGAGTCTGTGGCTGCACTTCAAATGGTATGAAGATTAATTGATATGCATGTTAATAGACCTTTATATGAAGATCAATTATAATATCTGAATAAATTCTGATTCTATCTACTAAACTCCTGTATAGGCAAACACCAAATTGTATCCCTTGATAAGGAGGCAATACACTACAAGTGTATTAAAATTGAATATTTTTTCTGTCTCCCCAATGAACTCAAATGTTAAAAAAGGCGTGGCCAAGCACTATTTAACATTTATAGAAATCTTGAATAGAGATAATTCTTTCTTTCATAGACTAATACAGATGAAGACACTGAACATCTAATAAAAACTCTTATCTAAACAGGATAGTATCATACAAAACATCAGAGAAGATAAACTTCAGAGAGTTCAACCTGACTCCAACAACTTTTTATTTTCAAATTTGGCACTGACACAAAGAGAGCTATACAAATCAAATTATGCCTAGAAGGCAACTAACCCATAACCAGAAGTAAATTTGATCAAATTTGAAAGAAATCAAATAAATAAAAAATTTTTTAAGTTCTCAGTGTATCAAAACAGCTGACAAGTGAGTGATTCTTGAACTGGCAAAGGTGTTAATGAAAAAATATCAAAATATTAAAAGTACATTGTAAAAGAACAGAGTATATGCAATCTACAAAAACAGCACGGCATTGTGGAAAAAAGTGCTGGGAAATGAGTCTTACTAATAGCCTCATATAAACTTATAAAAATGTCCTCGTATGCTTCCTCAGTAACAATTCACTTGAGGGTAGGACATGTTTTCAGGAGCCACCACAGTCACTTGATTCAATGCTGTTTCCATTAGCCACTTTTTGCCTAACTATTATGTAAAGCTTAGTTTGGGTTATTGTGAATAATGTTGCTATGAGTACATATACATATCTTTAGGTGGACATAAGCACTAATTTCCCTTTGGTATATACCCAGCAACGGAATTGATGTGTCCTAAAGTGTATACATATTTTTAATTTTAGTAAATACTACTAAACGGCTTTCTTCATTAGTTTTACACATTTACACTTTAACAACGTAACACAATTTTATTTGTGCTAACACTTTATATATTTTCTTTTTCATCAGAGCCATTTTCTTTGTATTTCACTGTGGTTTTAATTTTCATTTCTCTGATGGCTATAGAGGTTGACCTATTGGTTGACCTATTTTACCTTATATGTCATGTAGGTCAAATTAATTATATTGCTCAAGTATTTCTGTATTCTCACTGAACTTTGTCTTCATGATCTATAAATTATGCAGAGATGTTATAAAATCTTCAACTATTCTGAGAAATGTGTGAAAATCTCTAGCTAGGGTTGTTTATTTTTTATCCCTCCTTTTCATTCTGTCAAAATTTGCTTTATATGTCTTGAAGCTGTTATTTGGTGCATAAAAACTAGGATTAAAATACCTTATGTGAAGTGCTTATTCAAAATTTGTGCCCCATTTTATTTCTTTTTTGCTCTGTTTTGGTTTTGCCTATTTTTTACTAGGCTGTTTATCCTCTCTTTACTGACTGACTGGAATTCCATGTATATTCAAAATGTGATTCCTTTGTTAGATACAAATTTTAAAAATATATTCTCCCTATCACTGTGTTGGCTTTTACTTTATTAGTGAAAATTTAATAAAATTGAATTTATCAATCTTTCTTATACATTTAATTCTTTTTGTTTCTTATTTAGAAAATTTTTTCCCTTCCCAAAATTATGAAGATACTCTTTTTTGTATTTTTTAGACTTACTTTATGGTTCAGGATATAATTTGTTCTGGCAAATGGTCTGAGCACACTTGTAAACAATTGTATTCTGTGGTTGTTTGGTGGATTTTACCTTATATGTCATGTAGGTCAAATTAATTATATTGCTCAAGTATTTCTGTATTCTCACTGAACTTTGTCTTCATGATCTATAAATTATGCAGAGATGTTATAAAATCTTCAACTATTCTGAGAAATGTGTGAAAATCTCTAGCTAGGGTTGTTTATTTTTTATCCCTCCTTTTCATTCTGTCAAAATTTGCTTTATATGTCTTGAAGCTGTTATTTGGTGCATAAAAACTAGGATTAAAATATCTTCTTTTGAATTGACCAATTGACCCTTTATCTTCATGAAATATCCTTTTTCATTCCTTGTAAATTTATTTCCTTATATTTTCTCTGATTTTAATAAAGCTATGTCAGCTTTCTTTCAGTTGGTATATTTTCCTGTTTTTCACTCACAAATTTTCTCTGATATTATATTTGAAATATGTTTCTTGAAAACAGCATATGCTGTGGTTTTCTTCTTAAACATCTACAGAATTTACATACCTCAAAATTATTAAAGCCATATATGATAAACCCACAGCCAATATCATACTGAATGGGCAAAAATTGAAGGCATTCCCCCTTAAAACTGGAACTAGACAAGATTGCCCACTATGTCCACTTCTGTTCAACATAGGGCTGGATGTCCTTGCCAGAGCAATCAGACAAGAGAGAGGAATCAGGGGTGGGTGTCCAAATGGGGGCAGAAGAGATCAAACTTTTGCTCTTCATGGATGATATGATATTATATCTAGAAAACCACAAAAATTCAATCAAAAGACTACTGGAATTGATAAATGAATTTGGCAAAGTCTCAGGATACAAAATCAATGCACACAAATCGGTAGCCTTCACATACACCAATAATAGTCAAGCCAAGAAACAAATCAAAGACCCATTAACTTTCACAATAGCACCAAAGAAGAGTAAATATTTGGGAACATATCTAACTACGGAGGTGAAAGACCTATATAGACAGAGGTGAAAGACCTATATAGACAGAACTAAGAAACACTGAGAAAAGAAATTGCAGAGGATGTAAACAGATGGAAAACCCTACCATGCTCTTGGATAGGTAGACTCAACATTGTTAAAATGTCTATACTACCTAAAGTGATTTACAGAATCAATGTAGTCCCTATCAAAATACCAACATCATTTTTTGCAGATCTAGAAAAAATAATTCTACGCTTCATGTGGAACCAGAGAAGACCCATCTAGCCAAAGCAATCTTAAGCAAAAAGAACAAATTGGGAGACATCAATCTACCAGACTTCAAACTATACTACAAGGCTATAGTAACCAAAACAGCATGGTACAGGCACAAGAACAGAGACATAAACCAATGGAACAGGACTGAGAACCCAAATATAAAACCATCCTCATACTGTCATCTGACCTTTGACAAAGGAGACAAAAACATACACTGGGGAAAAGATTCCTTATTCAATAAATGGTGCTGGGAAAACTGGATAGCCACATTTAGAAAACTGAAACTAGATCTACACCTCTCACCTCTCACAAAAATCAACTCATGATGGATAATAGACTTAAACCTAAGACGTGAAACCATAAGAATTCTCAAAGAAAACGTTGGAAAAACTCTTATAGACATTGGCCTAGGCAAAGCACCCCCAAAGAAATCACAGCAGCAACAAAAATAAATAAATGGAACCTGATCAAATTAAAAAGCTTCTGCACAGCCAAGGAAACTATCACTAGAGTGAACAAACAACCTACGAATGGGAGAAAATATTTGCATGGTACACGTCTGATAAAGGGCTGGTAGCCAGAATCTATACAGAACTTAGGAAAATCAACAAGAAAAAAATCAAACAACCTCATTAAAAAGTGGGCAAAGGACATGAATGAAACTTTTCAAAAGAAGACAGAATAATGGCCAAGAAACATATAAAAAATTGCTCAACTTCTCTATTCATCAGGGAAATGCAAATCAAACCCACAATGAGATATCACTTAACTCCAGTGAGATTGGTTTCTATCAAAAAGTCCCAAAACAACAAATGTTGGTGGGGATGCAAACAGATAGGACACTCATATACTGCTGCTGGGACTGCAAATTAGTACAACCTCTATGGAAAATAATGCGGAGCTACCTCAAAGAACTAAAAGTAGAACTACCATTTGATCCAGCAATCCCACTACTGGGTATTTACCCAAAGGAACAAAAGACATTCTATAATTAAGACATCTGCACGTGAATGTTTATAGCAGCACAATTCACAATTGCAAAGATGTAGAAACAACCCAGGTGCCCATCAATACATGAGTGGATTAATAAAATGTGGTATATGTATACCATGGAGTATTACTCAGCAATAAAAAACAACAGTGAATTAACACATCTGGTATTATCCTAGATGGAGGTAGAGCCCATTCTTGTGAATCAACATATCACAAGAAGGGAAAAGCAAGCACCACTGGTACTCACAATCAGATTGGTACTAACTGATTAATATTTATGTTACACATGGAAATAATATTCATCTGGAGGTGGGCAGGTGGGAGCGGGGTGGAAGGGATGAGAAAGCTCTCACCAAATGGGTGCAGGGCACACAGTTTGGGGATGTCTACAATTGTAGCTCTGACTTGGGCACTGCATAGGCAATATATATAACCAAAGTGTTGTACCCCTATAATATTCTGAAATAAAAGGAAAAAAAAATCTACAGAGTTTAACTTTTTTATTGAAGTGTATAAATAATTTTCAATTAATATAATCTTTTGGATTCATAGACAATCTTTATTATTCTGTTTTTTTCTCCTATATTATCTTTTAAATTATATTGTCTTTTATCATTCTTTTAGTGGTTGCCTTAGAAATTACAATATGCATCCCTATTATTACACTCTGCTTTAAATTTGAAATGTATTACTTCCTAATAACAATAAGATTACTATATTTTCCCTCTTTTTAAAGACTTTATGCATTTTGTGTCTCGTTTTCACATATTTTACTTCTATGTGTGTTCAAAAATTGCAAATATTATTATTATTCACTATTATTTCAAACAGGTAATATTTATTTCCATATTCCCATATGTTTAACATTTCTGTTAACCTTGAGTCTTTTCCTTGGTTCTGTGGTTCAGTCTGGAATTATTTTTCTTTGGCCTCATTTTAATATTTCTTGTAGTGCAAATCACTTGGTGACAAAGTTACATATATATAGGTGTGAGTTTGTGTATGTATGTAAGAAAAATTTTATTTTGCTTCTAGTTTTGAGGAATATTTTTGTTAGATATAGAATTCTAGGTTGGCATTTTTTTTTCAGTACCTTTAAGAGTCAATTTCATTCTGGTTTCCAGAGCCTGTTGAATAGCTAACCACTAATCTTTGTGTTGTTCCTATCAGTCATATTTTTCTTGATGTGTTAATATTTTTTCTATAATTTTCTGATGTACCTAGGTGTTGTTCAATTTGTATCTATCCTGTGTGCTGCTTCTGATTTTTTTGACTCTGTAGCCTAATCTATTTCATCAGATTTGAAAAGTTCTTCAAATACTCCTTTGTCCTATATTATCTCTGTCTGTATCTCTATCTCTATCTGTATCTCCATCTCTGTCTCTGTTTATCTCTATCTCTATCCCTATTGCTTTGCTCTCGCTATTGCTATTTCTCCTCTTTCTGGGATTCCAATTATGCATATGTGAATTTCTTGAGGTATCATACATATGTCTTGCACTCTTTTATTCATTTTTCCTTTGAGCTTTAATTTACTTGTCTTCAAGTTTACTGGTTCTATCATCTGCTGTTTCCAGTCAGTTGTGAATTCTTTCCTTCAGCTTACTGTTTCACATATTTAGCAGTTTTTATGTCTAATCCTAGACATACTGTATGATATTATGTGTTTTTGAACCTCTAAGTTATGTATCTACCTCTAAAATATGTGAAATTTTGTTCTATAAAACAATCAGATTATCAGAGGTTACATTAATCTTGTCAGAGCTTAGGTTTGTTAGAACAGGTTTCTTTCAGTCCCGCCTTTACTCTTAGGTCTTAACCCTTATTTTTAAGGCAACATTCTTAGAACATAGCCTATTTGACATCTTAAGTGAGAGACTGGGTCTCTTCCACTCTGGTTAAGTATGACCTTTGAAATCTTTGATTAGTTTTCTTTCCTCTCAGCAGATATCATGTCATAGGCTTCCCAGAATCTTGCTTTGTGCATGTACAGTTTAGTAGTAAGCCAAATATCCAGGGGAAAATCTCAGCAAATATTTTAGAATTATTTTCTATGTACTCTTCCTCTAAGGTATCTTGGCTCCTAAATCACATTTACCTAGGTGGCCCAAACCGTGATTTCTACTTTCTCAATTCATTTAGACCAGCATACTTAGACTCTACATTACTGCATCACATATTCAAAATGTCACCAGGGAAAAAGCTGGGGTAAAATTGGGGCTCACTTTGCATGCCTTCCTTCTCTTAATGATTCCAGCTATACATTTGTTACTATCCAATGTCTGCAAACAATCATTGCAGTAGACTAAGTATGGTATAATTTATTCCCATGTGAAACTTCTCTGGATATTCTGTTTGATTTATCTTTAAGCTCAGTAATATTTTTATTATATTTAAACTGCTACAAAATTACTAATTGAGTTATAAACTTTAGATTTTTTATTTTTCTAACTAGAATATGCATTGGTTGTTTTTTATAATTTCCAACTCTCTGTAAATATTTTCTACCATTTCATATATTTTACTCATTTTTCTTCCATCTTCTATAGCATGTCACTCATAATTATTTTAATGTCCTCATCCTCCCTCTTCTTGTTATTCTACTTGCTTGAAATAATTGTGTAGAATTGGTATTATTTCTTCATTAAATATTTTCCAATGAAACTATCTTGGCCTGGTGTTTTCTTTTATGCAATATTTTAAACTACATGTTCAGTTCCTTTAATACGTATTAATATAAGATGACATGTATTTATTTTTGTGTGAATATTGATATTGAATTTGTGACTTTCAAGAAATTTGTCAATTTTATATTTTTAAAATTTGTGAGTATAGATTGTTTATATTTTTCCATATTTTTCTTTTACTATCTGTGGAATCAGTAGTGATATCTTCTTATTTATTCCTGATGTTGATTATTTGTGTCTATCTATCTTTTTTCTTGGTCAACCTAGCTAAAGTTTTATCAATTTTATTCATCTTTTCAAGAACTAGCTTCTAGTTTTATTGATTTTACCTATTGTTATTATCTTTTTTGATTTCATTGTTTTCTGCTATAATATTTATAATTTTATTCCTTCTGCTTTTGTCAAGCTTAATTTACTCTTCTTTCTCTAGTTTCTTAAGTTTGAGTCATAGATTACTGCTTTTTTATATTTCTTCCTTTATGTTATCATTAAATGTTATACATTTTCTTTTCACTTTATCTGTACCACTTTAGCTGCATTCAATAAATTTTGATTTTTTTACATTTTTATTTTTATTTAGTACAAAATATATTTAATTTCTTTGCATGGGGTATTTAGAAATGTATTGTTTAATTTCCAAATATTTGGGTATTTCCCAAGTATCCTTCTGTTATTGATTTCCAGTTTAATTCTATTATGGTCCAAAAACACACTTGTATGATTTCTATCCTTTTAAATTTGTGAAGTCTTGTCTATGTTATCTATCTTTGTGAATGTTCCATGAACATTTTAAAAGAATGCATATTCTGCTATTGGTGGTAGAGTGTTCAGTATATGTCAAATAGATCCTGTTGGTTAATTGTATTGTTCAGATCATCGATAACCTTCCTAAATGTTTGCCTACTTGTTTTTATCAATTATTCAGAGAAGTGTATTGAAGTATTCAGCTATAATCATGGATTTGTCTGTTTTTCCTTTTGTATCAATCACATATTGTTTCATGTGTACTGAAGCTGTATTTTTAGGTGCATACACATTTACCATTGTTATCTTCTCTTGAACAGTAGACCCCTTTGTCATTATATAATGTCCCTTTTTTTCCCTGATAATGTTTCTAGTTCTGTGGTCTACTTTGACGGGAATTGATACAGCTAATCCAGGTTTCTTTTGATTAGTGTTGGTAGGGTGTATTTTTCTCCATTCTTTTACTTTTAAATTATCTGGCTTTATAATATATTTAAATCACATGTCTCGTAGAGAACATATAGTCAAGTTTGCTTTATATCATATTTTACCATCTTTGCCTTTTGATTGGTGTGTTTACACAATGCCCATTTAAAGTTGTTTAGATTAAAATCTTCCATTTTGCTAGTTGTCTTCTATTTGTTTCATTTATTCCTTTTTCTCCCTTATTCCCCTCTTATTTTCTCTCTTCCCTGGGTTTGATTAAGTGTTTTTTATGATAAAATGCTAACTTGTCTGTAGAAATATTATTCATATATAGTTTTTAAAACTTTTTTAGTACTTGCCCTAGAACTTACAATATACATTTTTACTAAATCTCAGCCTACCTGCAAATGATATTACAGCATTACATATAATGTCAGAACCATATATTAATAAAATTATTCTTCCAATTCCTTCCTCCTACCCCTGTACATTTTTAGTTATACATTTCACTTTCATATGTGCTATAAACACATAATACATTGTTACAACTTTGTTTTAAAGAGTTATCTTTTAGAGCTGCAGTCCCCAACCCCCAGGCTGTGGACCGGTACAGGTACATGGCCTATTAGGAACCGGGCTGCACAGCAAGAGGTGAGCAACAGGCTAGTGAGCTAAGCTTCATCTGTATTTACAGCTGCTCCCCATCGCTTGCATCACTGCCTGAGCTCCACCTCCTGTCAGATCAGCAGCATTAGATTCTCATAGGAACGTGAACCCTACTGTAAACTGTGCATGTGAGGGATCTAGGTTGCATGCTCCTTATGAGAATCTAATACCTGATGATCTGAGGTGGAGCTGAGGTGGTGATGCTAGCACTGGGGAGCAGCTGCAAATACAGATTATCATTAGCAGAGAGGTTTGACTGCAAAGAGACCATAATAAATCAATTGCTTGCAGACTCATATCAAAACCCTATCAGTGAGTGGCAAGTGACAATTAAGCTGCATTTGGTGGCAGGCTTTAGGTCAGAGTCTGATACTTATTTTAGTCCATGCATGGCCCACCCATTATTTTATTTACCATTTCCATCTGCCGCTCTTTCCTGCACTGCACACTTGTCTCAGTCACAGTTTTGATAAGCCCACAAGCTAACCCTAGCAAAAATGAGTAAAAAACAAATGTCACTGGAGAGCTTCTTTGAAAAGGGGTAAAGACCCAATGATGAGACAGCCGAAGACTTTAAGACTGCTAACAAATGAAAGCTGCATTTAAAAGAAAATACCAAGAATCCTACTTAAATTATGGGTTCATTGCAACAGGTGATTCACATTCTCCAAGCCCACTTTGTATAATATATGGTAACCAGCTCTACAATGAAGCCATGAAACCTTCGAAACTGCTTCACCATATGGATATAAAGCATCCTGCATTAAATGACAAGTCTTTGCAGTTTTTCAAAAGAAAAAATTTGAACACAAAGAACAGAAACAATTATTGAAGGCCACCACTTCAACAAATGTGTCTGCACTGACAGCATCATTCTTAGTGTCTAACCTCATTGCTAAAGCTAAGAAGTCCTTTGTTGTTGGTGAAGATTTGATCCTGTCTGCTGTTGAGGACATTTGCCATGAACTTTTAGGAGAGGCTGCAGTTCAAAAGGTGGCACATGTTTCTCTTTCCGCTAGCACCATAACTAGATGAATTGATGAAATAGCAGAGGATATTGAGGCACAATTGTTAAGAGAGGATTAATGAGTCACCATAGTATGCAATCCAGGTTGACAAGTCTATCAATGTTGACAACAGGTGACGATGCTTGTTTTTGTACAATATGTTTTTCAGGAGGATGTGCAGAGGATATGTTATATGCGCTTTTGTTGCCAACCAACACCACAGCCGCAGAGCTATTCAAGTCTTTGCATGATTACATATCAGTAAAACTGAATTGATCATTTATGTCAGTATATGCACGGACAGAGCAGCTGCCATGACTGGACAGCTTGCTGGTTTCACTACTTGGGTAAAGGAGGTCACTTCTGAATGTGAGTCTACGCACTGTTTCATCCACAGAGAAATGCTGGCTAGCCAAAAAATGCCACCTGAACTAAACAACATTTTGAAGGATGTGATTAAAATTATCAACCACATTAAACTGCATGCCCATAACTCATGTCTGTTCATGCACCTCTGTGACAAGAAGGACTCAGAGCACACACATCTTCTCTTATACACAGAAGTGAGATGGCTTTCTACAGGTAGATTGCTGGCCAGAGTTTTTGAGTTACAAGAGCTGCTCCAGAGATTTCTTTTAGGAAAACAGTCACCACTGGCAGCACATTTCAGTGGCAGAGAATGGGTCACAAAACTTGCTTACTTGTGTGACATATTCAACCTGCTCAACGAACTCAATCTGTCACTTCAGGGGACAATGACAACTGTGTTCAAGTTGGCAGATAAGGTGGCTGTGTTCAAAGCTAAACTGTAATTATGGGGGCGACGAGTGAACATTGGGATTTTTGACGTGTTTCAAACATTAGCAGAGATTTTGAAAGACACTGAGCCAGGGCCTTCTTTCTCCCAGCTGGTGCATGATCACCTATCTCAGCTTTCAAGAGTTTGAGTTTCTGAACCACAAAAGACACCCAAACTGGGAAGGAATGGATCTATGACCCATTTGTGAATAAGCCAGGTGAATTGACTTTGTCCATGCTAGAAGAGTATCAACTGCTTGAGATCACAAATGATGGTGGCCTTAAAAGTATGTTTGAGACAACTTCAAATATCCATATGTTCTGGATTAAAGTGAAGGTGGAATATCCTGAGATTGTCACAAAAACACTGAAAAGCCTGTTTCCATATCCAACATCTTATCTTTGTGAAGCAGGGTTTTCTGCAGTGATAGCAACCAAAATGAGATTACAGAGTAGATTGGACATAAGCAACACACTTCAGGTATCATTGTCTCCCATCACCCCCAGATGGGACCATTTCATTGAAGGAAGCTCAGAGCTCCCACTGATTCTGCATTATGATGAGTCATATAATTATTTCATTATATATTACAATGTAATTATAATAGAAATAAAGTTCACGATAAATGTAATGTTCTTGAATCATCCTGAAACTATCCCCCACTGCCCCCCGGTCCATGGAAAAACTATCTTCCATGAAACTGGTCTCTGGTGCCAAAAAGTTGGGGACCACTACTTCAGAGAAAAAAACATTTTATTTTACCTTGAATGTTCTATTTTGTATGGTCATAATTTCTTTGCAACAGCAAAACAAATTCAGGACTCCTAGTTGGTAAGTCAGAGCCTACAATATAATTTCTCTCTTAGTCAGAATAGTTTCAGAAAAATGACATTACTGGATAGTAGTTGAAGGCAATGTTACCTATTTTGTGAAAACATTATTTAAATCCAGAATGTAATGGTTATAAAAGGAGATTGTATAAAGTAAGATTGGAGAGATTATTTGGAATCAGAATATAGACGGTCATTAATATCTATGATTGGGAGTTTTTTTCAGTGCACAATTGAGTAATTTTCTTCACAGTTATGTTTTAGGAAAATTTGCTTCAGAATTATTTTTAGGATAAATTAGAAGGGTGGAATATGACTGTTCTGGTCTAGAAGGTAACAGAAATAAAGTGTAATGAAAAAGGAATGGATGAATGATAAGAAAGAGTTAATGTACCTTGCTAACTAAAGGTAGGGAGGTATAGGAGATAGAGACAATTCGAAGTTTTATAAGCAAAGTGTGATCATACACCTCTGACCAAGGAATTGCACTCTTAGGTAAAACCTAAAAATTGCTTATATATGTGCACAAAGAGATAAGTAAAATTTTGTTTATAATAGCACTGTTTGTTATAGTCTGAAATGGAAACAAACCAAATGTTCTTCAATAGTAGTATATAATGCAGTACAAAAATGAAAATGAATGGACTTCTACTACAATCAACAGAATAGATTAATCTCATTGGCATTGTGCTGTGTAGCCAGACACATAACAGTACTAACTATATGATTCAATATAGACTTTTCAATTTCAGGTAGAAAGAATCTACGGAGTCAGAAACCAAAAGTCAGTTCCTCTCTGAGAGGTATTTAACTGGGAAGGAGCATTAGGTAATACTGAGATGCAAGCAACATTCTGTTTCCTAGTCTGGTTGATAGTCACATGAATATTTTAACCTCATGAAAATTCACCAAATTATTTACGTATTTTTCTGCATTTATGTTATACTTCAAGAAATATTTCTTTTACAAAAAGATTGCTATCAAATTCATCTTTTCATATTTTATAGCACTTTTTAAAAAGTAAATATTCAATAAATATATATTGAATAGATGAGTTACAAAATTAGATATTTTCGATGGTATGACCAATATGTGATGAAAAATGCATGCACTTTCTATTCAACTTTTAAAAAATATTTTCAAATTAATATTATTTGGTTCTCTATAAATAAAATAAGCCATATATGTACATATATCCATAAGAATATGGATATATGTACATATACACATAATAATATGACTATATATAATATATGCATATGTATATATGCAAATATATGCATTTATACATATATGTATGTTTTAGTCATATGAATATGTATACTAACCATCTTATTATTTTGCCTTGTTAAATGTGTATATATACACATTTATGTCTATATAATATATGATTTTAAATATCAGTTAAAATATTTCACAGATGCCAAGTTTTAATCAAAAAAAATTTACCAGTTTTAGTTTATAACAAGAATTTTCCTACTCTAATAATTTTAAAACTTATATAGATTATTTTTAAGTGGATGAAATAAACCCATTTGTAGCTGAAAGATAGATACTTCAAAATATCTGATTTTTGAAGGTACTACCAACTTCTTGAAGACAATTCTGTAATTGAAAGTCAAATTAAAATGAGATTTTCTATTGATTTTTATGCTCCTGTTTGGCTCATGTCTGAAAGTAGTTTACAAATGTTAGTGAATTCTTAGATGTTATTCCAAGTGTCTCAGCTTCCACTTCCACTAATTAGCATCCAAATAGGCCACATGTTACTTAAACCAGTGAAGTGAATGCCTGTTCTGTCCTTAAGTTATCCTTCTGGTAATAACAATAAAAAAACCCAACTCAGATTAAAATAACCCTCTAAGCTTCTAGGAAATACTTTTTCTCCCACATTCTTCATCATTTCACCTCCGTTTAAGAGAGAAACTATTAATTTTGTGAATTTTGAGTTAATATGCTCACATTTTTCTATATAAGGAGAGGATTTCCATGATTCTATTAAATTTCAATAATAAATATAGATAGCAACAATGTCTTTAAACAGTTAAATTTTAATTATTCTTATTCTAATATTAAAGTTAATTCCTTTAAGAGAGCACTCCACTCATCTTTATTTAATAAGCAGTATAGCAGACTTATACAACACTTATAAAATGGCATATATAATTTAGCTTTTAAAGATATAAACAGTGAAACTCCACTTATTCAAGAATTATGTGGCCATAATCTGCAATCATTCAGGATGACTGCAACCTAAGGAGTTGCTGAAGGAGACACTTGCCAGAGGTCCACTCGGAGAGTTTGAAAATGGAGTTAGTCACAATGACATGAAATAGTACATGGGTTTACTAAAGGGCAGAATGAGTGAATCTCATTGACTAACAATTTCTGACCATACATTACAACAATCTTTCAATAAATGTTTATGACTACCTTTTATGAATCAGACACTGTAGGGTGCATGAGAATTAAAAATTGAATAATGTATCAGTCTTTGCCTGGTAGAGCTAAGCAAAGTAGAGTAAATAAACACAGACACAAATAGACCATGGGAAGTGCAAAATAATTCTTTGGAAACACAAAGGAGTAAGTGAGATATTGTGTCTGAAGTGTAAGGGACAGATGAACAAAAGAAAATGTGTAGGAATTTTTCAGATTGGGGGAAAAATTATTCTAGGTGTAGTCAAAAATAAATGCAAAGGGCAGATGCTTAAAACACGACACAAGACATCTGCTAACAATCCAGTATTACAAGGCAGTAGCCTTTGAGAACCATCTGCGACAGAGGAAAGAACATTAGGTAAAGATTAGGAAAACAAAGACATTATATGCCTCATGCGATGGAGCCTGGACAATATCCCATAGGAAATGATGAACCATTGAATGCTTTAAGGAAATCCATAATCAAATTTATGTTTTCCAGAGATCCTCTGTTAGCTCTGTGCTTCACCTAAGCAGAGCATGAGACAAGCACTTGTGATGGATAGTAAATTTTCAAAATGGTCCCAGCTACAGTGGGATTCCTGGGACAGTGAGGCAGGAAATAAGAAAAAAAGAATATACAGAATTAAGTATTTTTTGTATAAATTTATGGAGTGTAAGTGTAATTTTGTTGCATGGATATATTGTGTAGTGGTGAGGTCAGGGCTTTCAGTTTATCCATCACTGGAATAATGTTCATTCTACCTATTAAGTAATTTCTCATCATCCACTCTCCCACCCCCTACCCTTCTGAGTCTCCATTGTCAATCATTCCACAATCTACACCCATGCATACACATTATTCAGCTCCCACTTAGAAAGACAAATAACACATATTCTCACTTATGTGTTGTAGTTTCACTTAAGATAATGGCCTCCAGTTCCATCCATGTTGTTGCAAAGGACCTAATTTCATTTTTTATGGCTAAATAGTATTCTAGTGTGTGTGCATGTGTACACAACATTTTCTTTATCCAGTCATCCATTGATGGAAACTTAGGTGGATTCCAAATCTTTGCTATTGTGGATAATGCTATGATAAACATATGAGTGCAGCTATCTTTTTGATATAATGACTTCTTTTCCTTTGACTAGATACCCCATAGCGGGATTGCTGGATAGAATGGTAGGTCTACTTTTAGTTCTTTGAGAAATCTCCATACTGTTTTCCATAGAGGTTGTGCTAATTTACATTCCCACCAACAGTGTATAAGTGTTCCCTTTTCTCTGCATCCTTGCCAACATCTGTTATTTTTGGACTTTTTAATAAAATCCATTCTGACTGGTATAAAATGATATCTTACCATCATTTTAATTTGCATTTCTCTGATGATTAGTGATAATGAACATTTTTTATATGCTTTTTGGCCTTTTGTATGTTTTCATGACTTCTTTTGAAATATGTCTATTCATGTCCTTTGCCCACTTTTTAATGGGATTATTTTGTGGTTGCTGTTGTTGAGTTGTTTGAGTTCCTTGTAAAGGTTGAATATTAGTCCCCTGTCAGATGCATAGTTTGCACATGTTTTCTCCCATTCTGCAATTTTTCTGTTCACTCTGGTGATTCTTCCTTAGCTTGTTTCTACCTAGAACTTTTGAGAAATGTACAAATATTTCCCAGAATTATCTGCCTGAACAATAGCAGTTAGGAGCATTTATCTATTGGCTCCTGTTCACAATGAGTCAAGGGTTATACATGGGGATTTTAAGTCTCTCCCACTTTTGAGCTCCACTTCCACTCCCAGAGTGAGCTCCCAGAGACCCAATAGGGCTTTTTGTGGAACACTGTCAGAAAAGAAACTGTTTTCTGAAGGACGTGAACAGGGACAGGAAGGTATCTATTAATAATACACATCTCCTTGGAGCACAGATTATTTGATGGCAAGCATAGTACCTCCAGATAGAAGCATGAGAGAAAAATGAGTAGGTGTCAGGAGGGAGAGCAGCCTTCCTGACTATGTTTGTAACATGTAAGAGACAAGGTTGTTTCTGTTTTCAGAAACTTTGCCAAATATTGGTTCTGGTTGAGTATGTGGCTTGGGTACTATACATTGCAAATCCCAACAGATAGTTTTGTGCTCAAGTAATATCAAGTAAACATTTTTTAATAAAAAGACTCCAGGTACAGTGCTGACTGGTGGATAGTTGACCACCATAAGATTGCATTTCAAATGTTTCAATTTAATTTGCATTATAGCCCAGGACATAATTCTATGTGTGCTGAAATTTTAGCAACTTGAGAAGTTCTGTGTTTGTTGCTCTTGTTCATTTGTCACTAGTGTTGTCCAAAGCAACAATGATTTCCTGTGGTTTAATGTTTACATCAGCATTTCTCACCCCTCCATGCAAGGGTTTTATGTGGCACTTTCATTTATTTATTTATTATGGCTCATTTCCTTTATTTCACAAACATCGGTATGGAAAATCCTTCAAAACTTGCCAGAAAGACATCCAAAAACAGAAGAACATATTTGTCTTTTTGAGGGTAGGTATTTATTTATTTCAGATGGGGTTTTGATAAGAATCTTCATTGTGTAGATATTAAAAATGAATGATAGCCAAGGTAATTGGAAAGTCTCAAAAACAAATGCTTCCACAAAGGTAATGAACCAGGCCTCTAATATTGTAAATGTTGGATATTGTAGTGCTTGATTCTCCTGCTCTGAAAGTAAATTATCAGAGCATAAAAAACTTGCCAAAGCAACTATCAGATATTCAACACTCAATGTGTTGTTCCAGTTCCTTCTGTTTTCTTATTCCTTCATTATCCTTGTTAAATTTAGAGTCAGTTCTCTGTGCACTTTCTATATGTCAGCATTTTATGAAAATAAGACAGAATATTTTGCTGTGTCATAATTAGGGCAATTACGCTTCAAGCCTCCTTGTTAGGCAATGGATTCTGTTTAACTTTCACCACATGCTACCCAGGATCAAAAATCAGAAATAGCTCTCTGATACCTACAATTTAAACATTTCTTTAGTAGAACATCAAAACTCTCATGCCACAGCTTTCTTGGATTATTTTCACTATTTGTTTGATTTACCTTATCACATGTACTGCCTATTTACTATTCCTTATAGATCACATGGCTTATCATTACTTTCATGCCTGTCACTACTTCCATCGCTACTTTCATTAATCGTCACTACTTATTTGCTTTTTTTTAGATCTCAGTATTATTCATCCTTGAGATAGAAAGACAAGATTCAATCTACCCTTCTTCATCCCTCTCAACACATAACATCATCACCAGAACTTGGATTTAAGTCTCTTTCCTCTAATACCTTCTCTTCCTATTCTGACATATCACTATCTTCTTTCTGTAAAGAAAAATACTTGAATAGCTCTATCAGTTATCGGATGTGTCTGATTATTTCTACACTCCAAACTGCAGCATTTGCTATACCACCTATAAATATGCTTGGCAAATATTCGATGATCATATGGATTGTTGGAGAAAAGAACTATAACCTCTCAGCATATATTTCAATTTTTGAGTAGAAAAAAATTTGGTTTTGTTGTAGTTGGCTGGAAAAATGCAACTATAAAATCCAATGCAATCTTGTTCATCATCCTGACCCAAATTCCCTACATTTATTGAACTTATACCATATGCAAGGTACTATATAAACATTAGGAGAATAAAGAAATAAAGCAGACAAGGTCCTGTTGTCAATTTGCTCATGGCCCAGTAGAAGAACAGGATATGTGAAGAAGATCATACAACAGTCCAGTGAAGACCAACTTCATGTAGAATTAATGGAATAAACAAGAATCACCACTAGTGTTCAGAATTGGCTTGACCTCTAACAGGGAAGGAAGATAGGCTGTGCTTCTCAAACTAAGCCCAAAGACTATACTTCACAACAAAACTTTTAATGCAACTATGCATAGTAATGGTTTCACACAGAGAATTTCACATTTATAATCATTTTTTGGACTAAGAGTTAATTAAGCCAGCTATTACTTTGTTCAAAATGAGGAAACAAAATCTCAAAGAATTTGCCTGATTTGCCAAAGGGCACTTTAACATGTGGTATTAGGGCCAAATTCTAGGTGTGATGATTCCTGCTACCAGTATATCTTTCACAACAAACCTACCATAAGACTATTTTGATATTCTGTTAGTGGCTTGTTTCTTTTTATTTTGGGGGATGTTTTAATACTTTTTTTAATTTTTAATTTTTTTAAGACACAGTGTCTCCCTCTGTCACCCAGGCTGGAGTGCAGTGGTGTGATCATAGCTTACTATAACCTTAAACTCTTGGGCTCAAGCTACCCTCCCGCCTCAGCCTCTGGAGTAGCTGGGACTATAGGCACGTGCCATCCTGCCTGGCTAATTTTTAAATTTTTTGTAGAGATGGAGTCTCACTATGTTGCCCAAGTTGGTCTTGAACCCCTGGCCTCAAGTGATCCTCCTGCCTTCGGTCTCCCAAGTGAGGGATTACAGGCACGAGTCACCACGTCTGGCCATATTTTAATTTTTTATTTAAAAGGTATCACTAACTTTTTATTGTAATGTGAGTAATAAATTCTGTTGATATTGTTTGAGGTAGGCAGATGGATAAAATGTGGAAGCATTTAGAAAGTGACATACTCATTGCAGACAGGGTATTTGTCCAATCTTGGACTTCAGGATGGATATCTGCCTTTAAGTCACTGCCCCTTCTACTATACCACAATGACAGAGAATTTCATTAGTCTATATATGGACAGTTCCTTTGTATATCTGTGAATAATAAGACTCTATTTCAAAGTATTGCTGAAATAGTGTCTGATAAATTACTAAGATTTTAAGCATAGAGAAATGATGATGTGGCACTTACTAATCCTAATAAAGATAGTTTGCATATTGCTTTCCTGGGTCTTAGCTATTAATGTTAACACTCTCTGAATTCTTTGTGACATCAATTATATTTACTTATATGAAAATAATTTTATCTCTTGGATTATTACACAGATGATAGATTACTCCAGGGCATAGAGTTAACAATAGAACTGGCTGGTTTAGTTCTGAGTTAGCCTTATCCTGAGAAAAGTGACTGCTCTTGAGAGAATCCTTCATACACATCTTGTATAGGGACATGTAAAGAAAATGGAGGAAGTTGGAAATAGGAGAAGACTAATTATCTGTAAATAATAGATTATCATAAAGAAGATGAATTTTGTGTGGCCCTCCAACTGTTGGAAATTAAAAGGAGAAATATTTACATTTAGTGTAAAGATAAAAAAATCCTCAAATTTTGTGACTAAATATCACTTTGGATGCATATTAAAGGTGTAAAATGAGTTCTAAAAATTCATATTTGGTATGAGTTGGATGGACAAAAGAATGCATCTTAATGAGTATCATAGGTGACAATGAATGATAGGCATGTGTTTGGACCAAACAGTGAATTAAACCTTATATGTAGAACTGATTTAATTTTGAATAGGCTACTTATATTGGTAAATCTTTTAAAATATTTTAAATAAAATAATTCAAATTATAAAAATGTGTGGTGACAAACAAATAAACACCACCATTTTGTCATATTTGCTTCAGATTATATATATATATTATATTTTATATATATATATAAAAATAACAATCATAGCTGTGTCCCTCTCCACGTCATGTATTCCTTCCCAATCCCATTCCTTTATGTTCTATCTAAGAGGAAACCACAATCTGAATTTACTTCTGAATGCCCAGGAATCCCAGGAATATTTTAATATTTTACTCAATATATATATGCTGCATCTCAAAAATATATAGCTTCATTGCAATTTTAAAAGCTATATCAATAGATATGAGTATATAAATTTTCAATTTTCTTTTCTTCTTCACTATTTATGTTATTGATGTCCATATTGGTTCATGTATCTATAGCTTATTTATTGAAACACCTAAGTGAATGTAACAAATATGACCATTTTGTTACAGTGGAACAAAATGGGGGCAATGGAAATGTATGTAGTGTCCTTATTTATTTTCTTTTTTTCCAATTATTTTATTGTGGTAACTAAGAACTTTCTGCACAGCAAAAGAAATAATCAACAGAGTAATTAGACAACCTATGGAATGGGAGAAATTTTTTGCAAACTATATATCCAACAAAGGACTAATATCCAGAATCTACAAAGAACTCAAAAAAATCAGCAAGAAAAAAAATGAACAGACATTTTTCAAAAGAAGATATACAAATGGCTGACAAATATATGAAAAAATGCTCAACATCGCTAATCATCAGGAAAATGCAAATTAAAACCACAATGAGATACCATCTTACCCCTGTCAGAATGGCTATGAAAGAGTCAAAAAACAACAGATGTTGGCAGGAATGTGGTGAAAAGGGATCGCGTATACACTATGGTGGGAATGTAAATCAGTACAACCCCTATGGCAAACAGTGTGGAGATTCCTCAAAGAACTAAAAGTAGACCTACCATTCTACCCAGCAATCCCATTACTGGGTATCTATCCCCCCAAAAAAGACATCTGTACCCAAATATTTATCACTGCACAATTCACAATTACAAAGATATGGAACATAAGCATCCATCAACTGATGAGTGGATAAAGAAAATGTGGTTGTGTGTGTGTGTGTGTGTGTATACATATAAATATATAAATAAATACCATGGAATACTATTCAGCCATAAAAAGAATGAAATAATGTCTTTTGTAGCAACTTGGATGGAACTGGAAGTCATTATCCTATGTGAAGTATCTCAGGAATGGAGAAACTAATCCCACATGTACTCACTTACAAGTGGGATCTAAACTATGGGTATACATGGACATACAGAGTGGTATAATGGACTCTGGAGACTCAGAAGGGAGGAGGATGGCGGGATGACAGATCAAAAATTACCTATCAGGTACACTGCACACTGTTTGGGTAGTGGGTACACTAAAAGCCTTGACTTCACCACTATACAATTCATAAACGTAACAAAAAACCACTTGTACCCCCTAAATCTATTGAAATAAAAAAATACATACAACATAAAATTACCATCTTAACAATTTTTAAGTGTACAGTTCTCTGGTATTAAGCACATTAATATTGCTGTGCAAACATCACCACCATCTATCTCCAGAACTCTGTTCATCTTGAAAAACTGAAACTCTATACCATTAAATAATGACTTCCCATTCTCCCCTCCCCCCAAACCGTGGCAACCATCATTCTACTTTCTGTATGTATAAAAGTTTGAGAAATTTATTGTCTAATAGTTCTAGAGGCTAGAAGTCCAAAATCAACATGTGGCAGACTATGATTTCTCTGAGGCCTCTATGGGAAAATTCTTCTTTGCCTCCTCCTAGCTTGTGGTGGCTTGCCCTCAATTCTTGGCATTCCTGGCTTGCAGCTGAGGCACTTCAACTTTTGCCACCACTGTGATATGGTGTTTTCCCTGTGTGGCTATGTCTATGTCTCTTCTCTTCTTATGGGGACATCAGACATATGGGATTAAGGGCCCACTCCACCCCACTACAACTTCATCTTAACTATATCTATAATAGCCCTACTTCTTCCAACTAAGGTCACATTTTGAGATATTGGGGGGTTGTCTCTATGAATTTGACTACTATAGGTACCTCATGTAAGTGAAATCATACAGTATTTGTTTTTTTCTGACCGACTTATTTCAGTTAGCACAATGTCCTCAAGACTAATCATGTAGCATATGTCAGAATATCCTACATCTGTAAGTCTGAATAGTATTTCATTGTACGTACATACCACATTTTGCTAAGCCATTCATCTGTTTGTGGACACCTGAGCTGCTTCCGTATTTTAGCTAATGTGAATAATGCTACTATGAACTTGGGTATACAAATATCTCTTTGAGACCCTGCTTTCAATTCATTTGAGTATATACCCAGAAGAGGATTTGCTGGATCATATAATTCTTTTTTTTTAATTTTCTGAGGAATGATCATACTGTTTTCCACAATTGCTGTACCATTTTACATCCCCACCAACAGTGCACAGAGTTGCAATTTCTCCACAACCTTGCAAACACTTGTTATTTTGGGTTTTTTTGATAATAGCCATGTTAATGGGTGTGAGGTGGTGTCTCATTGAAGGTTTGAATTACATTTTCCTAATGATTAGTAATATTGAGCATCTTTTCATGTGCTTCTTTGCCATTCATATAACTTCTTTAGAAAAATATCTATTCAAGTCCTTTGCCCACTTCTGCATCATGGTGGGGTTTTTTTTTGTTGTTGTTGTTTTGGGTTTTAGTTCTCTATATATTCTGGACATTAATTGTTTATCAGATATAGGACTTGAAAATATTTTATTCAGTTTTGTGTGCTGCCTTTTTTATTCTGTTGATAGTATCTTTAAATTTTTAAAATAATTTTAATGTCTGTTAAATTTCTCATTTTGGTCATTTATTATTTTCCTGATTTTAATGAATTGTTTCTATATTTTCTTGAAGTTTGATGAGCTTCCTTAAAACAATTATTTTGAATTCTTTGTGAGGCAGTTTGTATATTTCCATTACTTTGGGGGTCAGCTACTGGAAGATAGTTGTGTTCTTTGGTGGTGATATGTCTTCTTGGTTTTTCATATTTTTTGTTGTCTTATATTAATTTCTGTGTATTTGAGAAGTAGGGACTTATTTCAGTCTTTGCAGACTGCCTTTGTCTGGGAAAGCCCTTCTCCAGTCAACACACTCAGAAATTCTGGGCAGGCCATCTGGAGTGGTCTGAGGGTGAGGTTGCTGCTGGAGTCCTTAGGCAAGCTGGCCTGGTGCTTGAGTCAGCAGTGTGTAGGCCTGGTTCCTGGATCCTTGGGATTGTGCCTGAAGCCTGGATTCACTGGGGTGAAATGGTTGATTGAGTCTGTAGGGGCCTGCTTGGAGCCTGGGTCCACAGGACTGACCTAGCACCAAGGTGAACCTTCAGCCTGAGTCTTCAGAGGATGACCAGGCAGTGGGATGTGCCTGGAACTTGGGTCCACTGGGCCTGGAGCCTGAGTTTATAGGAATGAGTCTGGGTCCTGGGTCCACAGGGCTGTCCTTAAGCCTGGGTCTGCACGGTTGGTCTTGGAGCCTCTCCACAGCATCTGGCCTGGCACCACAGTCTACTGGGGTGGGCCTAGGCCCTGGTTCTGCAGAAGCAGGCCTGGACCTTGGGTCTTCTAGAGTCTGGGATGACAGGGGCCAGCCTGGAGCCTGGGGCCAGCTTGGTTCTGGGGCTGTCATGGAATCTAGGTTCATAGGGTTTGTCTGGAGCCTAAGATCATGGGTGCTGACCTGATACCTGGAGCCACTAGGGATGTCCTGGGGCCTTAGGCTATGGAGACTAGCTTGGAGACCGTGTCTGCTGGTGCTGGCTAGAGGCTGGGTGTGCCGATGCTTGCTTGGAGGATAGGTCTACAATGACTGGCCTGGGTACTAAATCCCTGGAGGCTAGCCTGAACCTGCATACATAGGGAAGTCCTGGAGCCTGGGTCCATGGGGGCTTGTCCAGTACCAGAGAGTACAGGGACAGGGCTAGAGCCTGGGTCAGCTGGAGTGGGGGGCCACAGGACCTATCCTAGAAGGTGGGCTCACAGAGATCAGTCAGACAATGGGCAAGCCTGGAGCCTGTGTCCACAGGTACACACCTGGTGTTTGAGGCCAGGGGCTCTGACCTGGAGCTTGGGTAGTCCTAAAGCCTGGGACCTCAGGGGCTAGCTTTGCTCTGGGTGGGCTTAGGTCCTGTATCTGCAGGAGACATAGGTACTGACTTGATGACTAGGGCCATGGGGGTTGGCCTGATGCTGGGGCAGTCCTGAAGACTAGGGCCACTGGAGCCAACCTGGCCCTGGGGTGGGTCTGGAGCCTGGCTGCCACTGGTGTCAGCCTGGTGTTGTGTGAGGCCCAGAGGCCAAGTTCACTGGGCAGGCCTGGAGGATGTCTGGGGCTGCATAATCCTGCCTGGTGCCAAGGAAGGCTTGGGGTCTCAGTCTATGGGTATTGGCCTGGAGCCTGGGGTCATGTAACCTCTCACCTGGTTTCCTTAGATCTTGTGAATGTATTTTTGTATGTGGGTAGTTATTCCATTTGATGTTTCTGTGAGGGAGTGAGTGCCGGAGAGTTTTATTTTGCCACCATGCTGATGTCCATCTTGATAGTGTCTTTCCGTGCACAAAATTTTTGAAGTTTCATAAAGTCCAATTTGTCTATTTTTTCTTTTGTTCCTGTGCCTTTGGTGTCATATCCAAGAAATCATTGTCAAATCCAATGTTGTGAAGCTTTTGTCCTATGTTGATTCTTAAGAGTTTTCTAGTTTTAGGTCTCACAATTAGGGCATAGATATATTTTGAGTTAATTTTTGTTTGTGGTGTTAGGTAAGGTTCCAATTCCATTCTTTTTATGTGGATATCCAGTTTTTCCAGCACCATTTGTTGAAAAGATTATCCTTTCCCCCAGTGAATGGTCTAGGCACCCTTTCCAGAAGCCATTTTGCCTTATATATGAGGGTTTATTTCTTGACTTTCTATTAAGTAGCATCGGTCTATATGTCTGTCTTTATGCCAGTATCACAGTTTGATTACTATAACTCTGCAGTATGTTTTGAAATCAGTAAGTCCTCTAGATTTATTCTTATTTTACAGAATTGTTTTGGCTATTTGGGGTTGCTTCAGATTTTACGTGAATTTTAGAATAGATTTTCCTATTTCTGCAAAAAGGATCATTGGGATTTTGATAGGGATCACATTAAATCTGTAGACTGCATTGTGTAGTATTGACTTCATAACAATATTAAGTCTTCTAATTCATGAACATAGAATGTCTTTCCATTTATTTATATCTATAATTTCTTTTAGAAATGTTTCATAGTTTTTATTGTAGAAGTAAGTCTTCTATTAATACCTCTTTGGTTACATTAATTCCCAAATATTTTATTCTTTTTGATGCTATTGTAAATGGAACTTTTTTAAAATTTCCTTTCTGAAATGATTGTTGATAGTGTATAAAAAAGCATCTGATTTCTGTGTACAATTTTGTATCCTGCTACTTTGCTGAATTCATTTGCTATTTCTAACAGTTCTTTTTGTTTGTTTGTTTTAGAAATCTTTAGAATTTTCTACATATAACATCATAACATCTGTCAACAGAAATAGTTTTATTTCTTCCTTCTCAATTTGAATGCTTTTTATTTCTTTTTCTTACCTAATTGCTCTGGCCAGAACTTCCAGTACTATGTTGAATAGAAGTAGCAAAAGCAGGCATCCCTGCCTTGTTCCTGAAAAGAAAAGATTTTAGTCTTTTACCATCGAATATGACATTCACTGTGGGTTTTTCATATATGGCTTTCATTATGTTGAGGTAGTTCCTTCTATTCCTAGTGTTGAGTGTTTTTATCATGAAAAGCTGTTGAATTTTGTCAAATTTTTCTTTCTGTATCAATTGAGATGATCTTGTGGTTATTTTCCTTTATTCTGTTGATGTGGTATATTATATTGGTTGATTTCCACAGGTTGAACCACACTTGACTTCCAGGAATAAATTCAACTTGGTTATGGTTTATAATCCTTTTAATATGCTGCTGAATTCAGTTTCTTAGTACTTTGTTGGGGATTTTTGCATCAGTGTTCATAAAAAATTTGGTCATTAGGATTTTTTTTTTCTTGTGATGTCTTTTTCTAGCTTTAGTATTAGGGTAATGCAGTCTTCATAGAATGAGTTAGGAACTGTTCCCTCCTCTTCATTTATTTTTTGGCACAGTTTGAGAAAGATTGATGTTAGTTCTTCCTTAAATATTTGGTAGAATTCAGAAGTGAAACCATCAGATCCATGGCTTTTCTTTGTCAGGAGGTTTTTGATTACTGATTCAATCTCTTTACTAGTTAGTTATGGGTCTATTCAGATTTTCTATTTCTTTATGGTTTAGTCTTGGAAGGTTTTGTTTCTCTAGGAATTTGTTCATTTCTTTGAGGTTATCTGATTTGTTAGTATGCAATTGTTCATAATAATCTCTTATAATCCTTTTTTTACTTCTGTAGAAACAGTAGTAACATCTCCACTTTCATTTCTGGTTTCAGTTATTTGCATCTTCTTTGATTTTTTTCTTAGTCCATCTCACTAAAGGTTTATCAATTTTGTTGATCTTTTTGAAGACTAACTTTTGGTTTTGTGATTTTCACTATCATTTTTCTAATCTCTATTTCATTTATCTCTTCTCTGATCTTCTTTATCTCCTTCTGCTATAGTTTAAATATTTGTGTCCCTCCAAAATTTTTTGTTGAAACTTAATCTCTAATGCAATAGTATTAGAGGTAGGGCCTTTTGGGAAGATTAATTCATATTGCTCTGCCCTTGTAAATGGTATTAATACCCATGTAAAGGAAGCTTCAGAGAGCTGCCTGGGTCTTTTTTCCTTTTTTGGCTTTCTACCATGTAAGGATGTAGCAAAAGGTGCCATCTTGGAGGTGGAAAGCCAGACCACACCAGACACTAAATCTGCTGGTATCTTGATCTTGGACTTCCCAACCTCCAGAACTGTGAAAAATAAATTTCTATTATTCATAAATTATTCTGTATTTTTATAGCAGCAGGAATGGAATAATACACTTCCTTTTGCTAGCTTTGGCATTAGTTTGTTCTTCTTCTTCCAGTTTTTTAATTTGCAAAGGTAGGTTGTTGATTTGAGATGTGTCCTGTTTTTTAATGTAAGTGTTTATAGCTATATAGTTCCATTAAGCACTGTGTTCCATAAGTTTTTGTATATTGTGTTTTCATTTGTCACTAAGTTTTTTTTTGTGTGATTTCTGCTTTGATTCATTTGTTTAACAGTGTTTAATTCCAAAATTTTTTGAATTTTCTAGTTCCTTCTGCTACTAATTTCTAAATTCATCCTATTGTGGTCAAAGAGGATACACTGAAAGATACCTATTTTTTAAAATCTATTCAGATATAATTTATTACTTAATATATAGTTTATCCTGGAAATTTTACTGTGTGTTTAATGTGCACTTGAGAAGAATGTATATTTTGTTTCTTGGTAGAGTGTTCTGTAAAATCTATTCATTCTAGTTGGTTTATTTTGTTGTTCAAGTCCTCTATTTCCTTACTTATATTCTGTATAATTGTTCTATGTATTATTAGGAGTGGAGTATTGAACTATCCAACTATTATGATAGAATAATCTCTCCTTTCAACTCTGTCAATTTTTGTTTTTATATTTTAACGATCTGTTATTAGGTCTATAAATGTTTATAATTCTTACATCTTGTTGTATAATATTTTTTGATTTATAGTCTATTTTGTCTGATGTTAATATAGCCTCCCTTGCTCTCTTTTGGCTACTATTTGCAAAAATTATTCCTTTCCACCCTTTTACTGTTAACTTTTCTGTGTCTTTGGATCTAAAATGAGTCTCTTGTATACATCAATATAGTTGGATCACATTTTTTAATTCTTTCTACCAATCTCTGTCTTTTGATTTGAAAGCTTAATTTATTTACATTTAAAGTAATTACTGATAAGGAAGAACTTACTTATGTCACTTTGATATTTCTTTTCTACATGCCTTATAGCTTTAGTTCCTCATTTCCTGCATTACTCTCTTCTTTTGTGATTAGTTCAATTTTTAAATTAGTTAAATTTTTAAATTCCTTTCTCATTTCATTTCATGTATATTCTTTAGCTTTTTTCTTTGTGATTACCATGGGAATTAAATTCAATGTCCTAAAGTTATAATACTGTAATTTAAATTTATACCAGCTTAACCTCTATAACATACCAAGACCCTGCTACTTTAAAAGCTCTGTTTCCACTCCTTTCCATTAATTTTCTGATGTCACAAAATTGTATCTTTATACATTGTGTGTCAAAAACAAACTAGTAATTTTTAAATTGTATAGACAACAAAATGTGGACTTATACACCAAAGCTACAATAATACTAACTGTTAGACCAGTAACTTTTTTTAATGTATTGGTCTCTTAAATCATGCAGAAAACAAAAAAATGGAGTTACCATTATTACAATAATACCAGCTTTCATAATTGTTCATGTATTTACCTTTACTGAGATATTTACTTCTTCATATGGCTTCAAGTTACTTTGGGATTGTCTAATGTCTTTTTATTTAAACCAGAACTCCCTTGAGCTTTTCTTACATGGCAGGCCTAGTGGTAACAGACTCCCCTGGGTTTTGTTTATCTGGGAATGTCTTAATTTCTCCCTCACTTTTGAAAGAAAGTTTTTGCTGGATATAGGATTCTTGGTTGGCAGATTTTTTTTTTTCTTTAGCACTTTGAATATGTCAGCTCACTGCCTTCTTATCTTCAAGTTTCTGATGAGAAATCTGCTAATTATCTTATTGAAGATCACTTGTATGTAACAGGCCACTTCTTTCTCACTGTTTTCAAGTTCTCTTTGTCTTCTGAAAATTTGATTATAATGTGTCTTGGTGTGAGTTTCTTTGAATTCATCCTACATTTGAGTCTAATAGTGGGGTAAGTCTGGAAATCAGATTCTCCCTGTTTTCCAGGATTTGCTGTTTTTTTGATTGAGGTAGGCTGTCTCTGTACCAAAGATCATCCTGAGATGTAAACTTAAATATCATGAGAATATCCTCCCAAATTTTCTTCTAAAATATATAAATTACTATATTTCAATATTGGCTTGTATTTCATCTAGAATTAATTTATTTTTGTATTGTGAAATGATTATCTGCACTCTTTATCAAACAGTCCATTCTTTTCCCACTGATACTTGATGAAACCACTTTTATATATAATTTTCATATATATGTGCCTCTCCTTTGGCTTTTCTGTTCTGTACCATTGAACTATTTGCCTATCCCTGTAACATTATAACACAGTCATACGTACTATAGTCTGTCAATTGGTTTAGCTATTTGGTAGAAGAAGCATTCTCTCCCTTTTCTTCTTCAAAATTGTCTTAGCTATTTTTGGAATTTTGCCAGAATCAACTTATTAAGTTTTACAAAATATCTTGACATAATTTTGACTAAAATTTCATTTCATTTCAAGATTAATTTAGGGAGAAGTAGCTCCTTTAGGATATTGAATCTTCAAATGAAAAATACATGATCATTATTGTCTGTTTATTATTTTATCATTTTTATGCCCTTTACTAATATTTTATAACATTCTCCAAACCTATTTGCTTAACTTTAGAAATTTTTTTCTAAGACACTTATATGTTTTTTTTTTCTATTTTGAATGGCATTTTTTTTCTATTTCTAATTGGTTATTACTGGTATCTATGAAATGCTATTGATTTTTGTACATTGATTATGATTCTAGGAACTCTCTAAATTTTCTTTATAGTTCTGACAATTAATTAGTAGAGAATTGAGAAGTTTCAATATGAAAATCATATCATTAATTAAGCAGTTTTACCCTTCCTGTACAATATTATATTTTTAAATTCTTTTTCTTGCTGTACTATTACAGTTAGAATCTCCTGTGCAATGTTGAATGGAAGTAGTAATAACAGGCATATTACTTTAATTCCTAAATTGTAAATAGAATTTTTGTTAGATGCTTTAATATCTATATTAATTATGAGGTCTGACTCCACATTGTTTATACTTTTTTTATCATACCTGAGTATTCAGTTTTATGTACTGCTTTATTATGTATACTGATAGGGTCACGGGTGTTTTTTTCATTTTCTGATATTGAACTATTCTTACATATTTAAATTTAAAGCATATGATGAGTTTTTATACAAAGATAAAATTGTTTGCTAAGTTATTTTGAATTTTCTTGTATCTACTATCATAAGAGACATTGGTCTATAATTTTATTTTCTTGTATTGTCTTAGTTCAGTTTTGCCATCCAAGTCATACCAACTGGATATTGTTTCAAATATTTAACTTATATTAAGAAAGGGACTTCCATGACTTGCCTGTCTAATCAACTGGAGCTGGTGTTATTGGAAAACAAAATTTTGATAATGATTTGATATTTTAATAATATGACTTTCAGTAAAATGTGTTAATGTATATGATGCCATAAATTAATAGTTTAATTCTCAAAATTATTCTCTTCTAATTTTTTATGCTATTTTTTTTATTTAAGGAGGAAAAAAATTACTTTTTCTGTAGCTTTGCCAATTTTTTTCATTCCTAATATATTTTCTTATCTGTGCATTTCTCCTTTTCTTATCATATTTTCTTAAGAATTTGCTTATTATTTTTCTTCTTTTCAAGGAAATGGACTCTGACTATATCAATTATTGGGTGGTTTCTTTGTTTTTTTATCTCATTACCTGTGCTTTCAATTTATTTATTAATTTATTTTTCTGTTTATTCTGATATTACTGTAATAGCTTTTTTGTTGATTATTGCATTTATTTATGTAAAAGCATTCTCATTTTTTTTCAGAAATTACATTAACTACTACAAATTATACTCTAAATATAGCTTTAGTGGCTTTCCCCAATTTTGATATGCAGTGCTTTTACTGACATCTACACTGCTTGAATCTACCTCCAGCAAGGCTGGCAATTGTTTTTTTGCTTTTAAAAAACTCTGTGTTCTCTATCTTGTTTCGAATTGTCAAGTACCCCCTCTTGTTATTCTAGCCTCATTATTTGCCATATCTAGGAAAGAAATTTGGAGAAGATAACCTAGATTCCATACTTACATTATAAAATTTGGGTTGTAAAAACAATCAAAACAGTAACTAAATCACTGAATCACATCAAATTTACTCTATTTTTGTTAATAACAAAACTGAATAAATTACATTTGTTTTTTGACCTGATTAGTTACACATTTTTATATCACAACAAATAGTGATAATATTATAATTATAATTATAACAAAATATTACTGCAGTGTCTGTTATATCCTAGACACCCTTCTAGATGCCATATATAAATATATATACATACACATTTAAAGGCTATATATGTGTGCGTTTATACATATCTATTTAAATATATATCACCCATTGGAATTCTATGGAGTATGTACAATTATTTCAAGATAAAGGAATCCGAGGCACAGAAAAGTTAAGGGAGTTTCATTAAGGTCACACAGCTAGTAAGAGCAGATAATATTCAAACCCAGGCAGGCACAAGAAAAAGAAAATTAATTTGAAAATATTGTAGATTTATTACCTTTGCTGTTAAAATAATTTTATTCAGATGACTCCACTGGGATGTGTAGTGCTCTAACGTAGGGAACTTTCTCATATAGCCCAAAAACTAATAATTAAACTTCCAGCATTGGTTTTACTACACAATACATGTTTTCATCTATTCTTAGAACTCCACCTCATCCCTGAGCTTAATGCAAGCCACAGGTGAGGATCACGAGTGCAGTGAGTAACAGGTGTGGGGGAAGAAATGGGAGAGAGTGAGACAGTGAGAGTTTCAAGGATGGGTAAGAGATAAGAACATCTGTTGTGCACAATGATAAGAATAATTTTGAAATGGTTTGTTTATTTTACTTAACATTCTGACCTGAATACTTTAAAACAGCCAAAGCAAGTGACATCATCAATTAAATAATGTCAAAATGTTCTACTTCTTCAGAAGATATCGTCTATTTGGGGAATGTAATTATACCTGTGTCTTATAAGTATTTGGCTTTCACAACTTCTACATGCCTCATGAATTTGGAAGGAAAAAGAACAAAATGTTAAGTTAATATCTCCCTTAAAATAATAATATAAGGGAACTAGCTCCTGAGGGGACAGAAGCTAGTGGACACTGGTTGAGTATATAGTGGTCAATTCAATTACAATGCCTAACATGCCCAAAGTCCTAGGATATATTGTCCTGTTCATAGGTCCCTTTGGGGAACACTGGTCTTTGTCAGTACCTGGAGAAGAGCCAGCCGTATTCTTCATCACGTGACTCACTGCTTCTACTAGTCAGAATTGATCAGATAAGACCAAGCACTTCACCCAGTTTATACCAGTCTATAGTCTGGCCTGTGAGTTGTGAGATATCCTGGTGGCAAAAGCTAAAGAATGGCCAAATACAATGATTTGAAATTTCTTCCTAAAGTCTCTACTAGGGAAAATGTGAACTTTGAAATGAATGAATAAGTCACAGGGAACAAGGAGGAGAAGCTAGATGGAAGATATTACAGAGACAGGGACAGGGTCAAAAAGAGCTACTAAGAGATATTAAGGGGTAAACAAGAATCCAAGAACCCCTGCTGGTAAATAGGCAGTAAGTTCTCAGAGCCATATGATAGACTGAATTATTGCTCAGTGTGTTCGACCCTGCCTGCCCCCACACCTGTTAGAAATATACTTCCCTGCATTAATGACTTTGTGAAATTGGCCATTGACTTTCTTTGTCTAACAGAATGGGAGTAGACGTGGCTTCACTTGTTCTCTTCTGATCTGCCATGAGAAAAGCATGTTTTAGAAAACTCATTAGATCTAAGGGAAAGCAACGTGCATAAAGCTCAGCCATAATTAGGTAAACCTGGAGAGCCAACATACCATGAGCAAGTAAAAGTAAATATTTGAGGTTGTAAGGCGCTGAGATACTTAACTTGTTACACAACAAAAATAGTTCAATAAATTATATACTTCCATTTTCTAAATATCATTTCTATTTCCAAAAGGCCCAGTTATATGGATATTTCTGGGTTCTTGGGGTCTTTTGCTCACATTGTCATCATATTATCATAATATATGCTCTGTATTTGTGGTACTACAGGAAGTTTCATTACTTGAAACTAAAAGAAACTAATAAAATAAAAGCTAAGAGTCTAAGAAGTCTAGTTAAAGGCAAGTAGCAGAAAATTTATTTAATTATCTTTTTTAAACTTGCAGATACTACATGAAATCTCTACAGAAAAAAAAACTCTGGATAAATATTATTAGCCATCAATAAGCACTGACTTAGTGCCTCCTGGTTTTATAAAAACATCTTAATATTTTCAAATTATTGAAAATAGGTAAATACATTTGAGTAGGCAAAGAAGGGTAAAGGCTAAATTTCTTTCCATAACTCACCATAAATGTAAATAAAATAAAAATATATGGAGAATTGGTTAAAATTCAAACTTAAATTAATTGTAAAAATATTTCAAATATAAATTTCCAAAAACTCCCATGTTGTTACTAATTCAGATGTGAATAAAGTAATTAAACTACAAAACTTAATTGCTTACAAAAACCAGTCTGATAAACATGCTGCTCCTTATTATTTTTAATTGCCAGATGTCTTTTGTATGCCTTTGAAGACTATTTTCCAATTAATTTAGTTAGGATTCTCATTTGGACTCTCATTAATTTTGCTAAATCCTTACAATATCTTAATATATTACTCAAAAATTTTGTTTTATTGCTCAATATACATCTGCTAGGTTTTTAGTAGGTATGTTTCTTAATTTTATTAAATATATATTATATATAAGTGAGTTAAGCATAAAAGTTAGGTCACAGAATCAAAAGGAAGGCTAGAAATTTTGATTTAGAAATCAGGACAGTTCTGAGAGATAGAGGTAGCAGTAACTAATGTACCATCTCATCAGGATACCATAAGTAGAATAAATGTGGTTTAACCATTTTTTCCTGTGTCACTCTGCTGAAGATAATAAACTCCTGGAGATGTGAATGTTAATTGGCTTAATTGGTTAGTTAGATAATGTGATCAACTCTTGGCTGGGAAAGAGCAGGACAGCTTAATTAATTACCTGCCTTCCAAGGTTGCACCCAATAGGAGATAATGCCCACTCCCATCAAAACACACACACACAAATATGGTGCTATTACTCAAAGAAAGGAAAATGGATGCTGGGCAGGCAAAATTTAACAAATATCCATTATGATGCTTCTTTTCACACAATATTTATCTATATCCTTTGTCCAGTGAATGAATATAGTCTCCCTGTCTAACAAAATACAACTATATCATGTTTATCTGTAAACTCACTCATCTGTTCTTCAAGAGAAAACAAGCAAAGTTTCATCATTTATTATTTTTGCTAAAAGTTCTGGATCTCCTCAAGATGTTCATTCTTCCCCTAGTTTTATCACAATGCTGACTCTTACTTGAAAACCATGGGCAGCCTATTGCTCATCTGTACGTACACATATTACAGTGAAAAAAAAGAGGAAATATTGAGAAATTATTCAAAATAGGTAAATATATTTGAGTAGGCAAAGAAGGGTAAAGGCTAAAGTTCTTCCCATAACTGATCATAAAGACAGAAGTGGTATTTATTTTCCACAACCTCATTTCCACAGTGCCTTCCATGATTCCTTCACCTAGTCAGCATTACTTGCCTGCACTCTGATGCATCAAATCTTTTTTTTTTTCCTAAGGGATCTGGCCCTTTGATGATCACGTATACAAATATGCAGCAGTTTCTCTTAAACTTTACCCTTGAGAATGATAGAAAAGAAATAATCTTGAAGATTAGACATCTCCATCTGTACTCTTACTTGCCCTCCTTTCATAGCTGCAACCCCTTCTCTTCCTAATTACCAGAGTCAATTACTCCAAATAAAATAAAAACACAATCCCTTTTTGTGTCTTTTCTCTCTGAGACTTGAAAAGCTGACAAAGTCCAAGTGGTGTCCCTAGGTTCTCATTTAGTGTATCCAGTATTAAGTACCCTAGTGAAAGCATTACTATCATTGAAATTGAATCAGCAAAGCACAACCAAAGAAACGTGAAGTTATTAGGTGTAAATGTGAACAGAGCTGTCTCTATTGACACTTCTGGGCTTTGGACTATCACAGCAAGACTATAGTAGAAACAGCTAAATATATCAATTGATGATTAAGAGTAAATTGCAGTTATAAAAACAGTAGTTTACACATGCAAGGTGTAGTCTTTTGCCTATTACCACAGCTTAAATTTAAATAGACCACCACCTTGTGTTAGAAGCTCAGCTACTTCCAAAAAGGTTGTAACAAGATCAACAAATTCCAAAGACATTGATCCATTGTCTTGTGTCTTCATCTTTAACATGAAATCTTTGATAAGACACAAAATTGTGTGGACTATCACATGGTTCATGAGATACTCAATAGCTCCACTAATAGCAAAACACCACAGGAAGAGAATGAAAATCCAGGACAAGGTTCTATTCCAATGAGAACAAATAACTGCTCCCAGTGAAATAAATTTGTAATCAGTTGGCTGGTCTTTATGAGGATGGGAGCCTGGTGATGGTTTAGGACCATACTGGGCACTTGGGGATTGTCCCTGGTGCTTGAAAATGGAGCAATCAGCACTGGTGGTATCCAGGTCAGCTTTGATGAGAGGAAATCTCAGATTTGAACCCATTTGTACCACCCATAAGTGCCTGTAGAGGGTTGAATAGTGCCTAATCCCTCAAATTTAGACTCACTTAGATCCTTAAAATGTAATCTTATTTGGAAATAGGGTCTTTGCATATGTCATTAAATTAAGTTGAGGTCATACTGGATTAGGGTGGGCCCTAAATCTTATGATTGGTGTCCTTATAAGAGGAGAGGACACACAGAGATGCAGAGGAAAGAAAGCAATATGAAGACAGAGGCAGAGGCTGGTGTTATGCAATGACAGCAGGAGCTACCAACAGCCTAAAAAGGCAAGGAAAAATTCACCCCCTAGAGCTTTCTGAGAATGTGTGGCCCTGACAACACCTTGATTTTGGAATTCCAGCCTCCAGAACAGTGAAAGAACAAATTTTTGTTGCTTTGAGCCCCCCAACTTATGGTGATTTGTTATGGCATCCATAGGAAACAAACTAGTGCTGCCACTATAGATACTTTATTTGTGACCCCCTAAGCTGGCAGGAATTTGGCTAAGGAGCAGGCTGATTGCTATAACAAAGGAGTCAACTTCTCTACCTGATTATTTAGATACTATTGTTTTGTAAGTTATATTGATAAAAAATTTCATGTTTGGGTCCATTTGGAGAGATTCACCTACATATTTCTTGTCTGAATATTTTTCCACTAATCTGTGAATATTTGTCTTGTACAATTACCAACTATCTAAGAATCAATGTAGTTTTTTAGCTAAAACAGAATCACCTACCATATAGCCATTAAATAATTTCCACTAATAAACATCCAAGAAATATACACTTAGAATAAAAAAGGCAAAATGTCCAATTAATCATGAAAGAGAGACAGAAGAAAGATCAGATGACACCATCGGATCTGCAAAGAATTCAAATAAAATTATCAGTAAAACATTAAGCAAGCATGTTTATGCTTTAAAAGAATAGAGGAGTAGTTTGAAAGTGTGACAAAATTAATAAGAGACTATAGATTGACCAAGCAAATCTATAAAGAAACAAGATGACCTTCTAGGAATGAAAATAAAATAATTTATATTAAACACCAAATGGGGACTTCCGGAAAAATGGCGATCTGATAGCGTCCTACCACCGCACCGCTCCCAGGGAAGGAGGTGAAGAACGCCAGCGGCTGCCTGCGAGCACGGACCGCTCACTCCGAAAACAGCATTGTGAATTACAGAGAAACAATGCCGAACGCCCAGCCCAAGAAAACAGGTACAAAATTTTCACAAAGATCGGAGGGCGCACGGAGCACAGTAAAGCCCAGAGCGTGGGAAGGATGCACTCGCCAGGTCGGCGCGGCCTGACCTGCCCCCCAAGCGGTTACGCGCCTCCCCATACACGCAGTCAGGGACAAGCCCAGAGTTGGGACAGGGCGGTTGCACAAGACAACAGACGCTGTGGAGTTGGAGTAATCACGAAAGCCAAACACAACCCTCAGCTGCAGTGTACAGAGACCGCGCAGGGCTGGGGATCACGCTGGGCGGAGATTCAGCTTCCCGGGACAGTGCGCAGGAACCCACAGACAGGCACTGCGTCACTGGAAGTCAGCGGGACTGGGCCCAGGAGTTTAACGGGGAGCGGGACACGCCCTTAGACGTTGCTAGCAACTGCCGCTGTGGCCGGCGGAGAAAAACTGCGCTCCCGGCGCGATCGGAGCCCGGCTGTGCGCCAGGCTGGCGGCGGCCGCCATCTTTACAGCCGCCCGCGCGGAGCTGTGAGCCGCGTCTCTAGCTCCGCCCCGCCCTGGCCTGGGGCTCTTCTGCTGGGGTGAGACAGGCTTTGCCTTTGGTGGCCAGGGTCAGCTGCATCCGTGGGTTCCAGTTGGGACCAGATCCCGGAACTGTAGCGGCGGGACCTTTGGGTATTGGAAACAGTTTGCAGCTCGTCCATCTGGTTCTGCTACCCCGGCTCTGGCCTCCCACAAGTCTGCTACGTGCTGGTCCTAGTGCCCGCCCTTCAGGTCCCAGCCTTCCTGTACCCCAGAGATCGCTCATTTTGAAGGTTGCTGGCTATCGTGACTCATTTGGTATAACTGCTGGTTCCCATGACAACCAAATACCTCAAGAGCCACAGGCTGACCAGAGCAGCTCCCCATAATCCTGCCCACTTCAATAGGGAATTTCGCGCCACCCAAGAGCGCTTCCAGCAGCCACTACTCCCCCCTCCCCGTGGGAACATCCCCCCGGTGGAGACTGCTGGGGATAGAGATGGCCACCCGCCTCACCTTGGGGTCTAGTGCTGGAAAAGGGGTGCACAATTGGAGATCCCCCTATCAACCAGTATCACGCAGAGATGCACATCAGAAGGGCAGACACACGTGGCTAGATGAGCAACCTCTGAGCTGTGTAGAATTTTCCCAACTCAGCTCTCACACTGCAGCCAAAAGAAATTTTGTTTCTACCTGCACCTCAGGAGGAGCAGGGTCAAAGTAACCCCTAGGAGCTACAAGGCCCCTCCCAAAGCACGGGGCTTTCGCATACCCCAACTGGGGAATCAGAGTCTGCCACGGACATAACAGAATACCTAGCTAATAGGGAGCAGAGGACTCATATCCTCAAGTACAATTCATTAGCTCAGAGCCCAAGCTGGGAGGTCATTCTCACCACACTCCACTGGGAAGAGGAGAAGACCACAGGTCAGAGTTAACTCAAGATCCAGCAAACTTGCTAAAATACACCTAAGGCAATACAGGCCACTACTTCTCTCCCTGGCTTTGCCAAGGAACAATAATTGTGAGCCTGGTGACAGGGCCATAAACTAGCTCTAACACCCCCAGCTCTCGACCAAGAGGCCAGATGAGAAAAAAACAGCGAAAGAACTCAGGGAACATGAAAAATCAGACTGAAAAGTCACCCCCAAAAGAAATTATCAGTTCCTCAGCAATGGATACCAACCCAAATGAAATGGGTAGAATGATAGAAGAGGAATTTTGTTTATGGATTATAAGAAAGCTCAATGAAATTCAAGAGAAAATTGAATCCCAGCACAAAGAAACCACAAGAAAAATGCAAGAAATGAACAAAAAATTCTCCAAAGAAATAGAAATATTATGGAAAAATCAAATAGAAATCCTAGAAATGAAAGAAGCATTCAAGGATCTACAAAATACAGTGAAAGCCTTAAGAATAGGCTGGACCATGCAGAGGAAAGAATTTCAGAGCTAGAAGACAGCTCCTATGCGCTAAATAAATCAGCCGAAGAGAAAGAACACAAAAACAAGAAGCAGGAAAAAAGCATACAAGAAATGTGGGATTATGTAAAGAGGCCAAACATAAGGATCATAGGTATCCCTGAGGGAGAGGAGGAAAATTTGCATGGGCTGGAAAATTTATTTGAAGGAATAATACAGGAAAATTTCCATGGCTTAGGCAGAAATCTCAATATCCAAGTACAAGAAGCACACAGGACTCCTGGGAGAGTCAATGTGAAAAGGCATTCACCACGCCACATAATTATTAGACTGACCAAAGTAAACACAAAAGAGGCACTCCTCAGAGCTGTAAGACGAAAAGAACACGTAACCTACAAAGGGAAACCGATCAGATTAACTGCAGATTTCTCAGCTGAAACCTTACAAGCCAGAAGGGAATGGGGAGACATCATCAATCTCCTAAAACAAAACAAAGGTCAACCCAGAATTCTGTATCCTGCCAAACTAAGCTTCTTATATGAGGGAGAAATAAAGACGTTTCCAGATAAGCAATCACTGATAGAATTTGTGAAATCCAGACCGGCCTTGCAAGAAATGCTTAGACCTGCATTATACACTAAACAGAGGAACAGACACCCACCTATGTAAAACTACGCAAAAGCTAAAACCCCAGAAACCAGATTCCACAATGACGCAAGAGGTAAAACAAAAGACACCACCCACCAGAATAATCAGAAATTTACCCCAAATCTCAATTCTCTCAATAAATGTAAATGGCTTGAACTGCCCATCGGAGATACATAGGCTGGCTGAATGGATTAAAAAATACAAACCAAGTATCTGTTGTCTTCAGGAAACACACCTTACACACAAAGACGCATTCAGACTCAAGGTGAAAGGATGGAATACAATTTTCCAGGCTAATGGAAACCAAAAGAAATCCAGAGTAGCCATCCTCATTTCAGATGACATAAACTTTAAAGCAATAAAAGTAAAGAAGGACAAAAATGGACACTATATAGCAGTGAAGGGAAAAATCTCACAAGAGGATTTAACAATCCTAAACATTTATGCACCCAACACAGGAGCACCCAGGTACATAAAGCAAATACTGCTAGATCTAGACAACATAATAAGCAGCAACGCCATAATAGCAGGGGACTTCAACACCCCACTGACGGAACTGGACAGATCCTCCAAACAAAAACAAATAGAGAAATAAAAGACCTAAACAGGACTATAGAACATTTGGGCCTAACAGATATCTACAGAACACTCCACCCAAATAACACTGAATATATATTCTTCTCATCAGCTCATGGAACTTTCTCTAAAATTGACCACATCCTAGGCCACAAAACAGATCTAAACAAATTCAAAAAAATAGAAATCATACCATGTATCTTTTCAGACCACAGCGGAATAAAATTAGAAATCAATTCCAACAGAAACTCACATTGTCCTCCAAAAATGTGGAACCTAAACAATCTATTGCTGAAAGATTATTGGGTCAAGGAGGAGATTCAAATTGAAATCAAAAGATTCTTTGAACTAAATGATAATGGGAACACAAGTTATCAAAATCTGTGGGATACAGCAAAAGCAGTCCTGAGAGGAAAACTAATTGCCATAATTTCCCACATCCAAAAGACAGAAAAGTCACAAATCAGTAAACTAACGAATCATCTTAAGGAAATGGAAAAGGAAGAGCAAAGCAATCCTAAAGCCAGCAGAAGAAAAGAAATAACCAAAATCAGAGCAGAATTAAATGAAATCGAGAACAAAAGAACAATACAGAAGATCAATGAAACAAAAAGTTGGTTCTTTGAAAAGATAAACAAAATAGACAGGCCACTTGCCAGGTTGACCAGAAGCAAAAAGGAAAGGACTCTAATAAGCTCAATTAGAAATGAAAAAGGAGAAGTCACAACTGATACCGTGGAAATACAAAACATCATCTTTGAATACTACAAAAATCTCTATGCCCACAAACATGAAAACGTGGAGGAAATGGACAAATTCTTAGAAACACACTACCTCCCTAGGCTCAACCAGGAAGAAACAGAATTTCTAAACAGACCAATATCAAGCACCGAAACTGAAGCAGTAATAAAAATCTACCCACAAAAAAAAGGCCCGGACCAGATGGGTTCACAACTGAATTCTACCAAGCCTACAAAGAAGAACTGGTGCCTATACTGCAGAAATTATTTGAAAATATCCAGAAGGATGGAATCCTCCCAAACACATTCTACGAAGCCAATATCACCTTGATACCAAAGCCAGGAAAGGACACAACAAAAAAAGAAAACTACAGACCAATATCCCTTATGAATATAGATGCAAAAATTCTCAATAAAATCCTTGCAAACCAAATTCAAATGTACATCAAAAAAATAATCCATCACGATCAGGTGGGCTTTATTCCCGAGATGCAGGGATGGTTCAACGTACGCAAATCTATAAATGTAATTCACCATATAAATAAAAGCAAGAACAAAGATTATATGATCCTTTCAATAGATGCAGAAAAGGCTTTTGACAAAATCCAGCATCCTTTTATGATAAGAACTCTTAACAATATAGGCATAGATGGCTCATTCCTAGAAACTATTAAAGCCATATACGATAAACCCACAGCCAATATCATACTGAATGGGGAAAAATTGAAGGCATTCCCCCTTAAAACTGGCACCAGACAAGGGTGCCCACTATCGCCACTTCTTTTCAACATAGTGCTGGAAGTCCTGGCCACAGCAATTAGACAAGACAGAGGAATTAGGGGTGTCCAGATGGGGGCAGAAGAGGTCAAACTTTCACTATTCGCAGACGATATGATATTATACATAGAAAACCCCAAAGATTCAACCAAGAGATTACTGGAATTGATAAATGAATTCAGCAAAGTCTCAGGATACAAAATTAATACACACAAATCCATAGCCTTCATATATGCTAATAACAATCAAGCTGAGAAACAAATTAAAGATGCAATACCTTTAGCAAAAGCAACAAAGAAAATTAAATATTTAGGAACATATCTAACTAAGGAGGTCAAAGACCTATATAGAGAGAATTATGAAACACTGAGAAAAGAAATGGCAGAGGACGTAAATAGATGGAAAGCCCTACCATGCTTTTGGATAGGCAGAGTCAACATAGTAAAAATGGCTTTGCTACCTAAATTAATTTACAGAATCAATACAATCCCTATGAAAATACCAACATCATTTTTTGCCGATCTAGAAAAAATAATTCTACGCTTCGTGTGGAACCAGAGAAGACCCCGTCTAGCCAAAGCAATCTTAAGCAAAAAGAACAAATTGGGAGGCATCTGTCTACCAGACTTCAAACTATACTACAAGGCTATAGTAACCAAAACTGCATGGTATTGGCACAAGAACAGAGACGTAGACCAATGGAACAGGACTGAGAACCCAAATATAAAACCAACCTCATACAGTCACCTGATCTTTGACAAATTCCAGAAAAACGTACACTGGGGAAAAGATTCCCTATTCAACAAATGGTGCTGGGAAAACTGGATGGCCATATATAGAAGGCTGAAAGTGGACCCCCACCTCTCACCTTTCACAAGAATCAATTCACAATGGATAACAGATCTAAACCTAAGACATGAAACCATAAGAATTCTTGAAGAAAACATTGGAAAACTCTTATGGACATTGGCCTAGGCAAAGAATTTATGAAGAAGACCCCCAAAGCAATCACAGCAGCAACAAAAATAAGTACATGGGACCTGATCAAATTGAAAAGCTTCTGCACAGCCAAGGAAACTATCACTAGAGTGAACAGACAACCTACAGAATGGGAGAAAATATTTGCATGCTACACCTCTGATAAAGGGCTGATAACCAGAATCTATACAGAACTTAGGAAAATCAACAAGAAAAAATCAAACAACCCTATTAAAAAATGGGCAAAGGTCATGAACAGAAACTTTTCCAAAGAAGACAGAAGTGCTCAACTTCTCTAATCATCAGGGAAATGCAAATCAAAACCACAATGAGATATCACTTAACTCCAGTGAGATTGGCTCATATCAAAAAATCCCCAAATAACAAATGTTGGTGGGGATGTGGACAGATAGGAACACTCATACACTGCTGGTGGGACTGCAAATTAGTACAACCTCTATGGAAAAGAATATGGAGGTACCTCAAAGAATTAAAAGTAGAATTACCATTTGACCCAGCAATCCCACTACTGGGTATTTATCCAAAAGAAAAAAAGACATTTTATCATAAAGACATCTGCTCTCGAATGTTCATAGCAGCACAATTCACAATTGCAAAGTTGTGGAAACAGCCAAGGTGCCCATCAATACACGAGTGGATCAATAAAATGTGGTATATGTATACCATGGAGTATTACTCAGCAATAAGGAACAACAGTGAATTAACACATCTGGTATTATCCTGGTTGGAGCTAGAACCCATTCTTCAAAGCGAAGTGTCACAGGATTGGAAAAACAAGCACCACTGGTACTCACCATCAAACTGGTACTAACTGATGAACACTTACATCACACAGGGCAATAACATTCATCTGAGGGTGGGCGGGCGGGAGGGGGGTGGAGGCGATGGGAAAAAATCTCACTGAATGAATGTGGGGAGCACAGTTTGGGGTATGACCACGATTGTGGCTCTGACACGGGCAGAACAGGGGCAATGTGTATGGGCAAAGTGTTGTACCCCCATGATATTCTGAAATTAAAAAAAAAAATTAAAAGAGAAAAAAAAAATAAAAAAATAAACACCAAATGGATGGCTTAGCATCAAGCTAAACACATTTAAAAAAAGAATGGGTAAACTGAAAAATAAATCTTTAGAAATATTTCAAAGCATGTATGAATAGAGATAAAACATATTTTTTAAAAGATGATAACAGACATGGAAGTTGGAATACCATCTAAAATATCAGAATTCCAGAAAAAGACAAGATAGAGAATTTGAGTGAAAGACACTAATACAAAAATTCAAGAAACTGAAACACTCCCTAGTAGTATATGTACAAGTAATTCACATCTAAACAGATAACATTTAAACTTAAAGAAAAAAAAAAAAAGATCCTTTAAAGCATTCAGAAAAAAAAAGATAAATTATCTACATTGGCATAACAATTAGTGTAAAAGCTGACTTTGCAATTCAGGGGCCAGAATACAATGGTTTTCAATGTAAGAAGCAGAAAATAACTGTAAACCTATGTTTTATACTGGTTATCTACTACGGTGTAACAAATTATCACAAAACTTAGAGGCTTAAACAATAAACACTTCTCATCTCACATTTTCTACACGCCTGGAATTTGGTAGCTGCTTAGCTAAGTGTTTTCGACTTGGGATCTCTTGTGAGGTTGCTGTTAAAATGTAGACCCCAGCCTGTAGTCATCTGAAGTCTGACTAGGGCCAGAGGTACTCTTCAAACCTGGCTGACTCGTAAGGTTGTCAAGAAGTAAATCTCACTAGCTGTCAGCCAGTTTTGCTCAGTTTCTTGCCACGAGGACCCTTCCCCATAGCTACCTGATCATTCTCACAGCGTAACAGCTGGCTTTCCCAGCGCAAGTGATGAGAGAGTGAGAAGGTGAGAGAGCGCGTGTGCGTGCAAAGAACTTTTACGATCCTGTCTCATCTCACGTACCATCACTTCTGTCACATTCCATTTCAATGGAAGGCAGTCACTTAAGTCTAGACCATACTGAAGGGGAGAGAAATTAGGTTTCAAATTTTGAAGGGTGAAATATCAAAGAACTTGTGAATATAATTTTAAATATTTGCAAATGTATAGCAAGCAAAAAAAGACAAAATGAAACATATATTACAAAAACTGATAGATCCTGGGGGTGGGGAGCCTGTGGCCTCAAGTCCACATGTGGCCCTCCAGATCCCCAAGTATGGCCCCTCAACCAAATCCAAACTTCACAGAACAAATCATTTGACCATCAAGAGTCATTCACCAAAGACTGTTCTATAAACTGGATTTTGCATAGAAGAAAGAGTTCACAACTAGAAAGTTTGACCTGCAAAAACAGATAGAAAGCAAAGGAAATGGTAAGCATGTGGGAACATTAAAACAAGCAATGAATATATAAAGTAATAATATTAATGCTAGTAATACAAGTAACAACAAGAAAAATAATAACCTGGGGTTTTAAAAAAAGACAAAATTAAAATGGATGGTAATGATAGCACTCACATCAGAGGGCTATAATACAAGTTAAACTCCTCTAATAATCCTTGTATTTTAGGAGGAAAAGGTAAAGATAATAATTTTAGAACTTTAGTATACAAATTAAAATATGTGACATAATTTGTAAGGTAATGGAAATAGAGTGTAAAATTCATCAGTAGCAGAGAAAAAAGTGGAAGGGTAAAATTATTTAATTAACACAAAAGAAAGAATAAAGAGAGAAAAGAATGATGTGAAGAGGAGGGATAGAATATTAGGCCAATGAGATAGATTATAGGTCACAAAAAGAGCCCAGACATATGTAGAACCTTAATTTATGTTAGAGACAACATTGCTGTTCAGTAGAAATGAGATGGATATTTCAATAAATGGTACTGACAAATAAACATAGGAAGAAAGAAAAGAAAATTGGAACCCTAACCTCACACCATATGCAAAAGTCAATACCTGGTAAGTTACAGTCTTAAATGTTAGTGCCAAAAGCATAAAACTTATAGAAGACAAATAGAAGAGAATATTTTTATAAACTCATTGTGGGAAGGAATCTATTTTATCAAGACATAGAAGGTACAGAGTAATAACTAACAAATTATACCATATAATTATATTTTATACTTCTGTTCATTTCTTCCATGATATAATCTTCAAGGCATTCAGATCCTAACTCTCAGTAAATTTATGACTCTTGGAGTCCATAGGTGATTACTTATATAATAGCTATTTTGCCATAGTATACTACGGAACAGGAGATATTGCCTTATATATATCGCCTTATACTATGTTTCATCCAGAATATCACTTCCAAGCACTTTTCATTTCCCAGAGAGTCTGCTACTTGCAACTCACTCTCTATTGCCAATTTCTGTGTCATTATATCTTTTATTTTAAGCAACATAAATTCTGGCTAACTTAAGCAGTACAGTCAATGATAGCAAATGACAACATCTAAGACTAGAGAACCAGTTTCAGAAAGTAACAGAACCAAGGCCTAAGAGTGTAAATACCAGAAACCTATAATCAGAGTAAATAGTCTCTAACTACTTTTTCTGACCTTACGTTCCTCTATTCAACATCCAAACTTCTAAGAAGAAATAAATCACCAAGAGGTTGGACTGCTGTTGTTAAAAGAAGAAATGCATTGGGGACAACCAAAACAATAAAGGTATATTCTATATGTCTGTGACACTCATCCTTATAAAAACAAAAAAAAAGAATTCAGTTCTAGTACTTTGTTAAGGTTTTGGAGTACCTTCTATTATTATGAAATCACTTGACTGTGCATATACAGTTAATTCTCATTATTCATAGTAGTTATATGCTATATCGCCCTGTCACGAGTTAGCAAATATTGAACCATTGCTCCTATAGGAGATAGAGGGTTAATTCCCGTGAGCCTCTGGTCACAATATTTTTGTCAATCAATAAATAAATAACCTTTAGTAACTTTTTTTTTCCACAGCCAACAGCACTATAACACATTCCTGAATGAATCTTATTTAATACATGTATTTTTTCCATAAGGTATTTCATATCCTTCTTATGTTTATGAACATTAGACTATACACTTAGGAGTTATTTTAAACAGCAAAATCACCAAAAAAAAGCACAAAAATGCAAAAAACATGTACTAAATGGACCATGAGAAGGACACTTGTCTATAATACGAGAGCCAAGACTGAAAGGCAAAGTGTTGCCTTGTTCAACCTCAGCTGGGGACATGCACCTCAAGTGACTCAAAAGTTTGGATCTGTACATGTCCATGGAAGACCATGAAAGTGCCACAAGTATTGATTTGGGGGTTACAAATAAATTTTAGCATACAGATGGATTCACAAATACAGAATCCATAAATAATGAGGATCCACTGTACGTGTTTCTTAATTCTGAGATGAGATGTCTACATTACGTCACATTAATTGAGGAGTCTGGCTCTTGGTTACAAACCCATGTGCAATTTTTTAAACCTGATCATAGGCAATTACAAGGCTTCACTTGGCAGGCCTCATGGGGAAAACCTGTCCTCTGCACACCAGGCTTGTTGTACAACCAATTCATTGCAGTCTCTGAAGGAAGCTGCAGTCAAGGACACTCAGGCCCCCCTGAGTTTGTAGTGTTCATCCCATGTTTGCATTTCTAGTCCCAGCACTTTGTTCCTGGATTTATTTATCTGAAAAGCTTTCAGCAGAGGTCTTTTCAAATGCCTCTGCTGAGGCCTCCTTATGAGAGGAGGATTAACATTGAAGACACATTCCCCCATTCTTACTCAGTACTCAGTACTCTCCCACTCCTAGCCCTTCCCCCTTGTCCTTCCCCAACCCCAGTGTCCATAAATCTGCTGGAGTCTTCTGCTCCGGGTTCCTTCAACAGTGAAAACACCCTCATATCTGTGCTGATCTACCCGACCTTAGAGCAGTGTGCTGGTCCATTCGGGAAAAATGGACCAGAGGGGAGTTACGCTTTCTCTGGGTTTTAGACTCTTACTTACACAATCGCAGCGAGTGATTAAAGGCTTGATTGTTACTTTCATTTTTGCTTGTTTCCAATGCCCAACAGCTAGCTCTCTCTCTAGCTCAGCTGAGTTCCTGAAATTAACTCTCATGAAACTTACATTTCAGGAAAGGTTTTGGGAATTATTTAGCATATCCCTTTCAAAATTTATAAATGAGGAAAGAAAGCCCAGCTTAATTTATGAACTCAAAAACTAAAGCTTGAGATTTGGCTTGCCCAAAACTGAAATCTAAGTTTTTGGATCCTAAATCCCAAGTTTTTTCAACCACATAGCACAGAATTTTGACTTTGACCTGACTACTTCCTCAGTCCTTAAGCCCTGTAGGGCCTTCTCTTGTGGTAGTTATATTTTTGGATGTAAGTTTCATGATAAAGTCCCTGAGGGGAGAGTGTGCTTGGTTTACTCAAGGACCAGCATGGAGTCTAGTATATTAGAAATAATGAGTGAGTAGAAGAGAGGTAGGAGTTGAACTAGGAGGGTTTTGTTGGAACAATATTTATCAACAGAGTCCTTGTAGCATGTTTCAATTGTTTATTTGTTTATGTGACTTCACCTTTCCACTGAACTCCTTAACAGCAGAAAGTCTGCTTTCCTTGCCTCTGTCCTCCCAGTACCATTTTTACTTGTACACATTTTATCGAATGAGTATATCAATGAATATACAAATGAATAAATAGGTGGCTTTCCATGAAACTTTGTCTAGGTGATATGATTCAAAAATAAATGACTCCTGGTAAAATGTCTGTGACATTCATCTCATAAAAACACAAAAGAGAATTCCTATGAAGTTTGTAATGGAACTGCATATCTTTTTTTGATTTAAGTTAAGTCAATGGCAGAGCTAAGTGAGATATTGACATTTGGAAAGTATTTCTTCTATTTGTCTTCTGGATTTCATTTAACATGCAATTGTTTTGTAACATGATATTATAAATATGCAAGCTTTGTCAAAGTGCCTATAGTACAAAATTGGTAAACTGAAAATTTCAGCAATAAACTGCTCTCTTGTCTATTATGAAGAATTTTCTTTCAATATTCCTTTATATTTGATCACTTAAGTAGTTAGGAAGAAACACTAGGTACTGTACACTTTCAATAGAGAAATAGAGACCCTAAAGCACCAAAATAATACAGAAGGTATAAACATTACTAACATGATTTTAGCCTTATGGAGTCTTCACCTATACTCTGATTGCCTTTGAGATAAATATAAACCAATTGAATACCAATCATTTCCATCTTCTTCTTTTGTTTATGGATTCTGGCAAATAAATTTCTAAAAATAACATAGCAATGAGATTATACTATCATTGTAGTATTTACATCAGCTAAACTCCTCCTGAGAACCAAGAAGTCCAGATAATATAGTAAAGATACAAAATTGTTTCATGAACACTAATACTATCTTTAACAATCTAGAAGCCAGAATATCCCACAAACACCAGAATAAAAATAACTACAACCAAACCAAAAAGAGCAGCAGGACTTGCAAAAAACCGGTAGCTGAATAGTGAGAACAGCTGAAAGATGAGGAAAACACTCAAACTCAGTTTCCAGATGGTTTAGCTTAGTATGTGGGTGCTAGCCAAAGATCAATGGCAACTCCCAAAGGGCAAAGCTGCAAGCAGTGCACCTGGTTATTTACTTCGTGTAGAAGGAAAAGCAACTTAGAATGAGAATATTTATAGGTTCATGGGAAGTGGCCAGTGGCCTGGTCATCTGGTTGGAGATCTGGAAAAAAAAGGACCAGGTCAGTGACAAGGAAGTCAGGGGTAAAAACATGTGGATAGACTTAAGGGAGTAAGAAAAAGAGTAACATTTTCAGAGCACCTGTTAACACCCACCATTAAAGAATCACTGAACAATCATGTAGATAAAACAATTTGGCCAGTTAACATTATCCAAAAATTGTCATTAGCCACCCCAGAACTGGCATGATGGTCACATAGATGGAGGGGCACAGTGGAAAGACAGAGGTTCCACATGGGTCCAACAGCATGGACTTATACTTACAAGGCATATCTAGCTATATCTGCCTCTGAATATTCAGCATGACAGTAACAGAACACTAAACCCCCAATATGACACAGTTCCTCCAGGAGATCAATTGGCCACTTGGAAATTAATCTCTCTAAAATTTAGAGGCCTTCCATGTTGGTGAAATTTGTAGGGACCCAGTGATATGGGACATGTTCAGTTATCCTTTCCAAGATGAAGGATAAGTTCCCGCATCTGGCCACTAAAATGCAACAGCTAATAACCTTCTTCGGACTTTGGAGTCACAACACATCTTATCTGGGCATGCTATTTATACTCCAATAAAATGACTAATCTAAAATGCTGCCAGTTTTGAGTAGAGTTCAGAACAGGAGAAAAATCTGCAGTCCCTCCAAGCTACTAGTGCCTGAGTCTGCCATACTATAGACACAGAATTTTGAAGAGAAGATATACCATCCACTACAGATCACTATTCTTCACTTGACAAGCAGCTTTAAATAGCTTTTGTTTTACTACTTGGCCTTACTATGGGGCTTACCAGAGACAGATGCTTACCCATGGGTCAACATGTTATCATGTAACCTGGGAGTCCCATTATGAACTGGGTATTTTCTGACTAACCAAGACATAAAGGTCAGTGTGCACAGTAGCATTCCATCATCAAATGGAAGTGGTATAGACAGGCTTAAGTAAGGTGAATGAATAAATGGCAGAGATGGCCTTTTCTCGTACTCATGCCACATCCTCTTTCCCTCTTAACCTACATATGTGCATTATAGGAGCATTCCCTATTACCAATGACTAAAGAAAAATAAATAGGGGCCTGATAGCTTATCAAGCACTACATTCCCATCATGGTGTCCCTAAAGGAAAGTTGTAGTGGAAAATTTTCCAGTATGCATAATTTTTAATTAATAGACTTTAATTTTTACAGCAGTTTTAGGTTTACAGGAAATTGAGACACTAGTTCAGAGAATTCTCTTATACTGCTTTTCCCCAACTCCTTGGCCCCCTCCCATATTTTGCCCTATTATTAACATCTTGCATTAGTGTAGTACCTTTGTTATAGTTGAAAAACCAATATTGATACATTATTATTACCTAAAGTCTACAGTTTACATTAGGGTTCATTATTTGTGTTATATACTTCTATAGCTTTGACAAAGCATAATATCATGTATCCATCATTACAGTATTTTGCAAAGTAGTTTCACTGCCCTGAAACTACTCTGCAAAATACTTCAAGCTTCACCTATTCACCCATCACCTTGAACCCCTGGCAACCACTGATATTTTACTCTCTCTCTAGTTTTGCCTTTTCTAGATATCACATCATTGGAATCATACAACATACATGTAGTATTTTCAGACCGGCTTCTTTTATTAAATAGTATGTGTCAAGAGCTGAGCTGGAAAAAGCTAGCTGCCAGATGTTGAGATGGTCCATTAAGACAACAAGCCAAAATTAAAGTAACAGTCAAGGCTTTAATCACTTACTACAATGTATAAGCAAGGGGTTAAACAGAAAAAAGCAACAGTTCTTTCAATGGTCCATTTTGTCCCTATGGAATGGTGCCTAATGAAGGCCAGACATATCAGTGCTGATGGGAGAATCATCTCACTGCCAAGGGAGCCCTGATGAAAAGGCTCCTGCTGTTTTATGAATCTGGTGGGGAGGGCAGGGAGAAGGAAAAGGTCTAGGAGTGGAAAAGTACTGAAAACTGAATCAGAGTGGAGAAGTGTCTTCAAGGCCCTCCCATAAGGTGGTCATGGCAGAGGCATCTGAGAAAGGCCTCAGTTGCAGGCATCCATAAGAGTATAGCCAGTGGGGTGGGGGAAAGGGGGCACTGAGCTCTTGACTGTAATACCGTTCAGACTGGGCACCAATATCTGGTGAGGAGAAGGCAGCTTTCTCCCATGAGTCCTGCCAGATAAAGACTTTGTAATTGCTTATGAAGGTCAGGACTGAAAGGCAACGCATAGCATTTTGGCCTGGAGCTGGACTCCTCGATATGCATTTATTGTTCCTCCATGTCTATTGTTGGCTTGATAACTCATTTTCCTTTAATCATTGAGTAATATGACATTGTATGGATATACCAGGGTTTTTTTAATCCATTCACCTTTTAAAGGACATCTTGGCTGCTTCCGGTTATTGGAAATTATGAATGCAGCTGTTTTAAATATTCAAGTGTAGGTTTTTGTATGGGCATGAGTGTTCAACTCATTTAAATAAATACCTAGTAAGGCAATTGCTGGATCATATGTTAAAACTATGTTTAGCTTATAAAACTGCCAAACTGTCTCCCAAAATGGCTGTACCATTCTGCATTTCTACTAGCAATGAATGAGTCCTGTTTCTCCACATCCTTGCCAGCATTTGACATTGTTGGTGTTTTGGATTTTAGCCATTTTTAAAAGTGTGCTGTGGTCATTGTTTTAATTTGCAATTCCCTGATACATATGATATTGAGCATTTTTCACATGCTTATTTGCCATCTCATCTATATATCTTCTTCAGTGAGGTGTCTGTTCAGATCTTTTGGTTGTGTTTTAAGAGTTCTTTGTGTATTTTGAAAACCAGTCCTTTATCACATATGTGTTTTGCAAAGATTTTCTTTTCGTCTCTGTCTTGTCTTTTCTCCTCTTAACAGTGTTTTTTGCTGAGTTAAAATCAAATTCCCAATTTTTTGTGTGTGGATTATGCTTTTGGTGTTGTATCTAAAAACATACCACAGAATCCAAGGTCACCTAGATTTTCATTTGTGTTATTTTTGAGAAGTTTTAGAATTATGCAGTTTACACTTAGTTCTGTGATCCATTTCGAGTTCATTTTTATGAAAGGTGTAAAGTCAGGGCCAAGATTCTTTTTTTTTTTTTTTTGTATGTAGATGTCCAGTTGTTTCAGCATCACTTGTTGAAAAGACTGTTCTTCTTCATTGACTTGCCTTTGCTCCTTTGTCAAAGAATCAGTTGAGTATATGTGTGTGGTCTATTTTTAAGCTAACTATACTTTTCAATTGATCTATCTCTATCTGTGCTTTCACCCATACCACACTGTTTTGATTAATGTAGCTTTGTAATTAAGTCTTTAAGTCAGTTAGTATCAGTCCTCTGACTGCTCTCCTTCAGTATTATGTTGTCTATGCCAGCTCTTTCACTGTTAGAATCAGTTTTTTTGATATCCACAAAATTATTTGCTGGGATTTTGATTGCAGTTATTTTGAATTGATAAATGAAATTGGGAATAGTAGGCATAATATTGAGCAATAGACATGATTTTGCACTTGGCTTAGAAGTTAGAGGTATGAATTTACACTAAATATAATAGTAGGTGGTGGCTAATAGTGTGGCTGATGGTCAGGAATTTAGGAGAACACAATGGGGAAATTGGTGAAAAGATTCAAGAAAGATGTAGATGGGCCTTTCAAATGGTCACAGATTTTGAAGATATTTGTGCCCATGTGGATTCTAATCAAAAAGCAACTTCAGCAGTAGAAGATAATCAGGCAGATAGAATTACCCATTCTGTGGATATCTGTCAATCTCTCTTCTCATCTACCCTGTTTTTCATGAGCCCACGGTTAAATGTGAGGGTTTTATGTGGGCTCTGCAATATCGAATTTCACTCAAGGCTGAGGTAGCTTCAGACACTACTATATGTACAATATGTCAACAACAGAAACCAGTTCTGAGCCCCTGATATGGAACCAGTTCCCAGAAAATTAACTACTCACCTGGTGTCGGATTGATTGCATAGGAACACTTTCATCAAGAAACATGCAAACTTTTGTTCTCACCGCAATAGACACTCTGGATATGAATTTGCCTTCCCTACCCATAAAGTTTCTGCCAAAACTATTACTTGTAGACTTATGGAATGCTTTATTTACTCTCATGTTTTTCCACATAGCATTAATTCTAACCAAAAAAGCTCATTTGATGGCAAGTAAAGACAATGAACTCATGGTCATAGAATTTACTGGTCTTATCATATTTCCCATCATACTTAAGCTGCTGGCCCAATAAAACATTGAAATGGTCTTTTGAAGACTCAATTATGGTGCCAGGTAGGAGACATTTCCTTAAAGGCCTGGAGTAATGTCCTCTATGGTGTACTATATTGTTTAAATTAGAAAGCAGTACATGTGTTGTTTCTCCTATATCCAGGATTCATGAGTCTAATAATCAAGGGATAGAAATAGGAGTGGCTGTGCTCACTAATACCCTTGTGAGGCACTAGCAAAATATGGCCTTCCTGTCAGTGCAACTTTGGACTCTACTGGTCTGGAAATCTTAGTTTCCAAAAAAGTAAAGCTTCATCAGAGGACAAAGCAGTACTTCTACCAGGACACATGGTGGTGGTTTCTATAAACTAGAAGGAGAGAATGCCACCTAGCTAGTTTGTGCTCTTCATTCTAGGGGATCTAGAGGGGAAAAAGAGGCTGCTGTATCTTCTGGGATAATT